>CM060918.1:895307402-896708652 GCA_030737875.1 Allium sativum
ATATAAAAAAAATCATGAAAATTCATTATTAAATAAAACATGTTCACGCCAAAAAAATCAGGTGGAAAAACAATCGATAAACAAGTCAAAATCAAAAAATACACAAAACAGCGGAATATGCAGTAAAATGCATGAAAATATGCGCATATTTCAAATATTTGCATACATGTATGCACATATTGCCATGCCCTCTGCCTTTCAACGCATTACTGCATACAAGTATGCAGCTATTATGAATAGCAGCATATTTGTATGCAAATATTCAGCAAGTTTGCGGTTTTTTTTTTTTTTTTTTTTTTTTTTTGCATGTGTATTTAAATAGTTGCATACATGTATGCAAATATTAGTAATAGTTGCATACATGTATACAACTTTTTTTTTTGATTTGCGTGGACTGAGGCGAATATTTCCAGATTTTAGAATTTTTTTTTAACGCAAGAGCGCATTTTTTTTGGGAAAAAATGGAAAAGGCGAAGTGGAAGGAGGCGGAAGGCGGAAGGGACAAAAATTATTGGGCGGCAGCTCAAAAAGAGAGGGCGGAAATGAATGGGAAACTTTGTCCCTTTTTTTATTCCGCCTTTTCTTTATATTTAAAAAAAAAGCTACAATGTAAAAAAAATAAAAAATTCTAAAATCTAGAAATATTAACTGAAGTTCACGAAAATTAAAAAAACACTTGCATACAGTATGCAACTATTTGAAATACTTGCACACATGCATGCAAGTATTGCATGTAAAAATATGGAGCGAAAATTTTGCCTGAAGATTGTTGCACACTTGTATGCAAGAATCTTTTTACCTTGCATACATGTATGCAGAAAAACAAACGCAAATTCAACATTTGCAATACTTGCATAGATGAATTCAAGTATTGCAAATATGTGCATGATTTGATGCAAATTACTGCACTTTTCACTGTTTTATTGTATTCTTTTATTTTGATGCATTTTTTGATTTTTTACGAGCTGTTTTTTTTTTTGGGTGAGTACATGTTTGATTTAAATATGAATTTTCATGATTTTTTTTAGTATATTTTTGAAAAATAGGGACTAAATTTACATGAAAAGTTGGACCGGATGTGAGCCTAATTTTGAAACTTAATAGGGACCTGTGCCAAACGGACCCTAGTAAATAATTTATTTGATTATTTAAAGGATGGTTTGGTAATTTAAAGTGACCAGAATTAAATAATTTGAATATTCAATTAATATAATAATTAAATAATATATTTAAAGTCCAGAATGGTCAAAAATAGTGAAATTCACAATATTGTGTGAATCGGATCTTTTATAATATATAATTCAGTTTAGAGTTGAATTATATTAACGAATATATTATATAAACGAGAGTTGAACGTTTAATTATATTATAATTATAATCGAACTCGAAATGGCATGGCACTTCGTAATTTGGTGATTCAAACTTTAAACGAATATACAACATCCGTTTAAAGTCGGATTTCTATGAAACAAGAAACGTTCGGAGCTGGTGAAGTATATTTTTCTAATGGAAGAGAAAAATTGAGATTTCGTTGTATAGATTTTGAGTTATGTCCAAATCAAATTTTCAAAAAGTCGATATGGAATTCCTTTATAATTTATAATGATTTATTTATATTATAAATGGATTTTTAGTATAAATTGAATATCGATTTAATCTAGGATTTTTAAGTGCTGAGTTATAAATTTTGATATGATTATTTTGGAGCTATATGATATTCTAATGGAATACGTATATACGATAATATTAATTTATTAATATTTAAATTAATTATTTTTAAATATATTAATATTTAAATAGGTTTATTTAGAGCTTTAAAAATAGCCACATTTGCAAACGAGCTCCATTTTCGACGAAACTAATTTTGTTGGAGCCGATATATCAAACGATTGTTAGATTTCAATTTTCGTGATTTTCGGGGTTTGTATGTGCCCGTATGGGATTTTAATCTGAAAAATATCAATAATTTGACTTTAGAAACACATTGTGTGAGCAAACGAAGTCGGAATTCGACGAAATAAGTTTCATTGGGTCCGTAATGTCAAACTGTAGCTACATATCCATTTTTATCAAATTTGGATATTGTGTGTGATCATAGGGACTTTTAAACAGTGTATATAGTTAGTGATTCATTAAAATGAATATAAAACTCAAACAAAAAAATTAATAAACCATGCTATAAATACCCTTTAACCCTTCTAACCCTAAATTCTTTTTTATATGGTCAAACATTATTTCCGCCACAATCATTCTTCAGGAAATGAGATAAATCCACCTTTCAAAAATTCATATTAATTCATAGAAATTTCTGTAAATTATGAGAATTGTTTATTTGGATCCCCGGAGTGTTACGTTTCATTTCTATGTTGGTTTCTTTGAGTTCAGTGTTGATCATGTTTGTTGGAAATAGAAACAGCAGAACTAGGGTTCCAACTTCCAGTCGATATGTGCAACGAGAAGCCTTGGGGTTAGCAGAAATGGTTTGCTAGGTTGGAGGAGCACCTGCAGTTGAATTTTCACATGGCACGATGGTTATTTGGGGGTATGCGACTTTGTGCTGTCGCGATTGAGGGGTCAGTTCGAAATCGTGAATTGGGGTGCGAGCTGGGAGGTATCAGGCGAAAGAAGGGGTGCTCGAGAAGAGGGAGAAGATGGAGTTGTCGGTTGGAGGATTAGTAGATGGGAGGGGGCGATTAGTAGAAGAAAATCGGCTAATGCCATACAAGAGCAGGAATAGCGTGGTATTTTGCGGAAGATGCGATGCGAACTGTAGAGGACGAGTTGAAGTTTTGCAGTGCTGTATTGTTTTAACAATATGCGTTGAAATGATTTAACTGAAGTTGGAAAAGAAAGGAGAATCCACGAAAAGTGCCTTGAAAAACAACAAGGCGTTAGTTTGTTAAAAATTGGAAGAAGAATACCCAGGTAGGGTTTCCAAAGAGGGAAGGTGGGTTGGATTTTTAATTGTTGGCCCAAACGCTAATTGATATTAAGTTTAATTTATTTAAGTAACGTATTAACTTATACGAACTATATCTCGATCATACTGTATTGGAATTTGGAGCGGTCAGTCATGTTGGAATCATAGAGACGTAATCTACGTAACAGAACTGATTTGGAGCCAGTCGGAACCCGTTTGGATTTATGGAGGATTAAAATGACCTGAACGGATCTATAGACAGTTATCGTTATTTAACGATGATCGTCCAATGTGTGTAAATCTCACTAACTCTGTACAGTTTATATTTTTATAAATAATCTAGTGTTGATAAATGATGATTGATTGTTGTGTGTTGATTGTTTGGTTAAATTGCTGATTTATTGGTCGAAATTGCAGATATTGATATATATATATATATATAAATCATTAATTAAAATTTGATTTTGTTTATCAAAATATTTCATTTTGAAATGAAATCGATGTTATTTATATTGTTTAACATTTGTGAATGCAGGGAAACAGGTTGGAGGGATTCAACTGGATTCCTCAATATTTAGAATACTGTTAGTTTTCATATATTGTGAAATATTATGTGATATATAATCTGTGATTGATTGTGGGTGTGTAGATGATATTGATCATGGTTATTTGGTATTTTAAATACCATAAGAAATACTGGAATGTGAAAAGGGAATTTTCAAAGTGTAATTTGAAAATAATATATTTATAAAATCAAAGAATTTTATAAGGATTATTTATATAGAAAATAATTTGAAGTATAAAAGTAATATTTATTTAGAAATAAATAGAATTATAAAAGAAATATTTATATGAAATAAATAGGATATCGAAAAAAGAAGGAAATATTTATATGATATAAATACGTATTGAAAAAAGGAAATATTTATACGAAATAAATAGGATATAAAAGGAAATATTTATATGAAATTAACTGGATATTGAAAAAAGGAAATATTTATATGAAATAAACAGGATATTGAAAAAAGGAAATATTTATATGAAATAAATAGGGTACTAAAATGGGAAATATTTATATGAAATAAATAGGATATTGAAAAAGAAATTATTTGGAAAACAAATAGAATTATATAAAGAAATATTATTCACATTCTATGTGAAAATTAGATGAAAGTGAATATTTTGCAAATAAAATATTATAAAGGAGTTTGGGGTTTGAATTAGAAATTTAAATGGAATTACTGAAATTAGAAACTGATTGGAAATTAGTTGAGTTGAATGGCTTTCTGGGTATCGATCTGATGTTGGTTTCGGCCTTCAGGGTTTATGCTTGGGAAGTTGCTCTTTTATTAGTTTACAGTTAGAGACTGATAGAGATGGATAGATATTGATGCATGAATCAGAAATGGAAACGTTTTCCAAATTTAATAACGTATATTTTCTAATTTTAGAAAATAAGGAATTTATGAATATATGGAAACGATAAAATGGGAAATTAGGAAATGAAATAATGATTGATCGATAAGATTTCCATTTGGGAATACGACCGTTGTTTGTAACATGTTTTCATTTGATAGTTAAATCACCATCTATCAAAGATTTTGACCATGTCTGTTGTCAATACGGAGAGACCGGGATCAGATATATTATATGAAAACCACTCTGTATGGCATTAACTTTGCGAATCAAATATGATGAAAATAGTTAAAGACGGAGTAATGCAAGGGCTGTTCAGTAAATCTTAGGTAGAAACTGCCTAAGATGGATTTACAGAATAGTACCTTCGGTCTATCCAGTCCCAGGACGACCTGTATGGAAGAATGTCTGACAGAGGATATCTAATGAATCGCGAAAGTTGATCTCTTCAAACGTAGTTATGTTTGGTGACGGAGGAATTCGTTTCTCTTAGCTGCATACGCATGGTATGTTTGGAGAAATCAATTTGTGATTTGATGGGTATGACAATGTGACATTTAAAGTGAATGAAGATGTGATTTATAAAAGGATACGTTATGGCCTCTAGCCTCACAACCGAGAATGGTATAAAATTGGGGAGGTCGCATAGCTAAGTGACTAGCTGCCAAATAGGGTGTATTGTCACCTGGTCTAGAGAAATTCCAATTACATCTAAAATCTATTTTGATGCTGTCCCTTCTGGGAAACGGTTGTTGATCCCAACCGTTGGTGATAATATATTTGCTATACTCAAGCGAAATGAGTGACCGGTCATGTTTAGCCTGGGTTATAAGATGTTCTTGTTGAACCCTGTGTATTCCTCTCTAGAGATACACTGTCAGGAAGTGGTCCTGTACCTTGCTAGTTGGAATTCATTACCCAATAAGAGCAAGCGATTTTTGATTATATATTATGTATGTGGAACGTGAGATGAAAGCGTTCTGCTAGATGATTATTATATTGTCGTTAATAGACAGTATTATAATATCAAATGAGTTTGATATAAAGATTATCATTCCTTTCAAAAGGTTTTGAATGTTGGACCAAGCATTTTGGATTCTCATAAGGGAAAAACCCGTTCCGTGTTATACGGCGTGGTCTTCTGAGATATCGTTATTTTCTCGAACTGTTTTAAATTGTTTACTCATACCAGTCCCATGACTGACCCAGAGTTTATTTTGTTTTGTTTTCCCTAAACTCGTGGGTGCCAAAATTTATACGGGCAGTCAACTAGTTCTGATTTTATAGATATTGAGAGCTTGGAGCAGGAGGCTTCAGGATTTTATAGCAATTGTTCATTTCCACTGTGTTGTAAGTGTTGTACTCTGATAAATGTTATTGTATACATATACTGGTTTTATTTCAAAGTTATGTTATATAATATATTTATTCGTTCTGCTATGAGATTCGTGTTACTCTGAAATTGTTGTGATGTTCTTCTCCTTCTTCTATTCTAATTTTCTATTTTATCTATTCTCACCCTCTAACTTCTTTCATTAACTATCCGGTATTTCCAATGCTTGGATAGTCGACATTGAGT
Source organism: Allium sativum (assembly GCA_030737875.1). NCBI lineage: Eukaryota > Viridiplantae > Streptophyta > Magnoliopsida > Asparagales > Amaryllidaceae > Allium > Allium sativum. The sequence continues at coordinate 895,313,318 of CM060918.1, forward strand.
TTATCTCGATAACCAGGATCACGAAAACCCGGGTCGTTACAGTTGGTATCAGACCTGAAGGTTAAGTGACTACCTTGGCTCTTTGGCGTAGCTCAGTGGAGATGGGGTTAGCAATACCCCAGATTGAGTTGAGTGTGTGTATATATATATATATGAGTGAATGTATTTGTAGATTTTATAAAAATCGTTTTATATTGTGGAGATTTATTGATCGAGTTGTTTATGAATTCGGGTCGATCAGTTTGATCCACTGTATCGATAGGAGTTTCTAAATGCTTGAATACAATGAACTGACATGGTATGTTTTGAAAAGAGGTTAAACGAAATAATTTTACCCAAATTATATTTTGATATAAAGGATTTATATTGGAATTATTATATTTGATGTGTTGGTCATTATTATAATCGAATAAGATTATAATTGAAATGATTATAAATAACAAATCAGAATTCGGGTAAGTGTAATATATGAAAGCAGATGAATTAAATATGAATTTAAATTCAGAATTGGAATTTAAACTCTGGAAATGTGAAAAAGTGTTTATAAATGGATTTGGATTAAATATATGAGAATTTTAAAATCCTGGGAGATTTTACATTTTTTTACAAGTATTGTGAATGATATTGTGAAATTATTTCAAAATGGAAATATTTAAATATGAGTTTTGAAAAGTGATATAGTATTGAACTCACTTGATCGCTGGGAAATAACTCTGATGATGCAGGCCATACCATCAGTGTTCATTTTCGAGTCGTAAGTGACAGATTACTACCAAAGAGATTGTTTTTGAATTGTTTGGTGGAAATGAGTTGTTTTAAATCCAGAAAAGGAAAGGTTGATTTTTGGATATGGTAAGCTGTTTAAAAAAACTCCCAGGAAAAAGGAAGTTAAATTAAAATGGACCGATTGTTAAAATAGAAACCAAAATTGAATTATGAGATGATGATAATTAGTAAGAGAAATTAATTAGTTAATAAATTCTGTGAAGTGAAACTCAATTTGGTTAAGTATACTGGATTGGTAAGTAAGAGTTGAAATTGGTAATGGAATTTGAGTTGAGAATGAAATTTGCCTTGGCTATAAGCGAATGATTGGGGTTTGATTGGGATGACATTGGTATTTGCAGAATTGGTAACAGATAGAAAGGATACAATGATATGTCCTACGAAAAGGTACAAGTTTATTTATATATGAGTTAGCTGATTTATGAGCCGATTTGGCAAACCGCTTGGCTATTTGATTTTCTTTTGGGTTGGAGAAGGCCTAGAGAGGCGACTCGTAGTAGTACCGATTGAGCCGTACAAGGGAGGTGCTGGCGAAATTTTTCGAAAATTTAGGGTGTTAGAAAATTTTCTGAATTTCTGCAAATTTTCGTTGGAAAGAATGAATTAATATTTTAATTAAAATAATTTATTTTAGTGAAATTGGAGTTAAGAAGTAAATAAATAAAAAATTTCCTAGTTAATAGGGTTTGTTTTCTACCTTAGCAATTTCGAGGAAGAAATTATTTTAAGGGGGGAAGAATGTAACGACCAGTATTTTTAACGGATACAAAATAATTTATTTAATTATTTAAAGGATGGTTTAGTAATTTAAAGTGACCAGAATTAAATAATATTGAATATTTAATTAATATAATAATTAAATAATATATTTAAATTCCAGAATAGTCGGAAATAGTGAAATTCACAATATTGTGTGAATCGGATCTTTTATAATATATAATTCAGTTTAGAGTCGAATTATATTAACGAATATATTATATAAATGAGAGCTGAACCTATAATTATATATATAATTATAATCGAGCTCGAAATGGCGTGGCAGTTCGTAATTTGGCGATTCGAACTTTAAACGAATATACAGAATCCGTTTTATGTTGGAATTCTATGAAACAAGAAACGTTCAGAGCTGGTGAAGTATATTTTTCTAATGGAAGAGAAAAATCGAGATTTCGTTGTGTAGATTTTGAGTTATGTCCAAATCAAATTTTCGAAAAGTCGCTATGGAGTTCCTTTATAATTTATAACGATTTATTTATATTATAAAAGGATTTTAATATAAATTAAATATTGATTTAATCTGGGATTTTTAAATGTTGAATTATAAATTTTGATATGATTATTTTGGAGCTATATGATATTCTACTGCAATATATGTACGATAATATTAATTTATTAATATTTAAATTAATTATTTTTAAATACACTAATATTTAAATACGTTTATTTAGAGCTTTAAAAATAACCACTTTTGCAAACGAGCTCCGTTTTCGACGAAACTAATTTTGTTGGATGCGGAATATCAAATTATTGTTCGATTTCAATTTTCGTGATTTTTGGGGTCAGTATGTGCCCGTACGGGATTTTAATCTGAAAAATAGTCAATAATTTGACTTTAAAAATATGTTGTGTGAGCAAACGAAGTCAGAATTCGACGAAACAAGTTTCTTTGGGTCTGTAATGTCGATCTGTAGCTACATGTCCATTTTTATCAAATTTGGATATTGTATATGATCATAGGGATTTTTAAATAGTGTATATAGTTAACGATTCATTAAAATGAAATATAAAAAATTAATAAACCATGCTATAAATACCCCTTAACCCTTCTAACACTAAATTTGTTTTTATCTGGTCAAAGATTATTTCCGCCGCAATCATTCTTCAGGAAATGAGATAAATCCACCTTTCAAAAATTCATATTAATTCATGAAAATTTCTATAAATTATAAGACTTGTTTATTCGGATCCTCGAAGTGCTGCGTTTCATTTCTATACTGGTTTCTTTGAGTTTGGTGTTGATCATGTTCGCTGGAAATAGCAACAGCAGAACTAGGGTTCCAACTTCTGGTCGATATGTGCAACGAGCGGCCTTGGGGTTAGCGGAAATGGTTTGCTAGGTTGGAGGAGCACCTACAGTTAGATTTTCACATGGTGCAATGGTTATTTGGGGTATGTAACTTCCTGCTGTTGCAATTGAGGGGTCAGTTTGAAATCGTGAATTGGGGTGCGAGCTGGGAGGTATTAGGCGGAAGAAGGGGTGCTCGAGAAGAGGGAGAAGATGGAGTTGTCAATTGGAGGATTAGTAGATGGGAGAGGGAGAGATTGGTAGAAGAAGATCGGCTAATGGCATACAGGAGAAGGAATAGCATGGTATTTTGGGGAAGATGCGATGCGAATTGTAGAGGACAAGTTGAAGTTTTGTAGTGTTGTATTGTTTTAACAATATGCGTTGAAATGATTTAACTGAAGTTGGAAAAGAAAGGAGAATCAACGCAAAGAGCCATGAAAATAGCAAGGCGTTGGTTTGTTAAAAATTGGAAGAAGAATAACCAGGTAGTTGCAGGAGGGGGTTTCCAAAGAGGGAAGGTGGGATGGATTTTTAATTGTTCGCCCAAACGCTAATTGATATTAAGTTTAATTTATTTAAGTAACGTATTAACTTATACGAACTATATCTCGATCATACTGTATCAGAAATTGGAGCGGTCGGTCATGTAGGAATCATAGAGACGTAGGATACGTAACAGAACTGATTTGGAGCCAGTCGGAACCCGTTTGGATTTATGGTGGATTAAAACGACCTGGACGGATCTATCGACAGTTATCGTTATTTAACGATGATCGTCCAATGTGAGTAAATCTCATTAACTTTGTACAGTTTATATTTTTATAAATAATCTTGTGTTGATAAATGATGATTGATTGTTGTGTGTTGATTGTTTGGTTGAATTGCTGATTTATTGGTTGAAATTGTAGATAGTGATACATACATACATATATATATATATATATATATATATATATATATATATATATATATATATATATATAACTCGTTAATCAAATATTGATTCTGTTTATCAGAATATTTAATATTGAAATGAAATCAATGTTATTTATATAGTTTAACATCTGTGAATGCAGGGAAACAGGTTAAAGGGATCCAACTGGATTCCTCAATATTTAGAATACTGTTTGTTTTCATATATTGTGAAATATGATGTGATATATAATCTATGATTGATTATGGGTGTGTAGATGATATTGATCATGGTTATTTGGTATTTTAAATACCATAAGAAATACCCAAATATGAAAAGGGAATTTTCAAAGTGTAATTTAAAAATTATATATTTATAAAATCAAAGGATTTTATAAAAGGATTATATATATAGATAATAAATAAAAGATAAAAGGAATATTTATTTAGAAAATAAATAGAATTATAAAAAAATATTTATATGAAATAAATAGGATATCAAAAAAAGAAGGAAATATTTATATGATATAAATAGGATATTTAAAAAAGGAAATATTTATATGAAATAAATAATAGGATATTTAAAAAAGGAAATATTTATATGAAATAAATAGGATATTGAAAAAAGGAAATATTAATATGAAATAAATAGGATATTGAAAAAGGAAATATTTATATGAAATAAATAGGATATTGAAATGGGAAATATTTATATGAAATAAATAGGATATTGAAAAAGAAATTATTTGGAAAACAAATAGAATTATATAAAGAAATATTATTCACATTCTATGTGAAAAATTAGATGAAAGTAAATATTTTGCAATTAAAATATTATAAAGGAGTTTGGGGTTTGAATTAGGAATTAAAATGGAATTACCAAAATTAGAAACTGATTGGAAACTAGTTGAGTTGAATGGCTTTCTGGGTATCGATCTGATGTTGGTTTCGGCCTTCGGGGTTTATGCTAGGGAAGTTGTTCTCTTACTAGTTTACAGTTAGAGATGCATAGAGGTGGAAATATATTAATGCGTGAATCAGAAATGGAAACGTTTTCCAAAGTTAATAATGTATATTTTCTAATTTTAGAAAATAAGGAATTTATGAATATATGGAAACGATAAAATGGGAAATTGGGAAATGAAATGACGATTGATCGGTAAGATTTCCATTTGGGAATACGACCGTTGTTTGTACACATGTTTTCCTTTGATAGTTAAATCACCGACTATCAAAGATTTTGACCATTTCCGTTGTCAATACGGAGAGACCGGGATCAGATATATTATCTGAAAACCACTCCGTATGGCATTGACGTTGCGAATCAAATATGATGAAGATAGTTGAGGACGGTGTTATGCAAGGCCTATTCACTAAATCCTAGGAAGAAATTGCCTAAGATGGATTTATAGAATAGTACCTTCGGTCTTTCCAGTCCCAAGACGACCTGTATGGAAGAATGTATGACAGAGGATATCTAATGGCTCGCGTAAGTTGATCCCTTCAAACGTAGTTATGTTTGGTGGAGGAGGAATTCATTTCTCTTAGCTGTATACCCGTGGTATGTCTGGAAAAATCAATTTGTAATTTGATGGGTATGACAATGTGACATTCAAAGTGAATGAAGATGTGATTCATAAAAGGATACGTTACGGCCTCTAGCCTCACAACCGAGAATGGTATAGAATTGGGTAGGTCACATGGCTAAGTGGTTAGCTGCCAATTAAGGTGTATTGTCACCTGACCTAGAGAAATTCATTTTACTTCTATAATCTATTTCGATGTTGTCCGTTTCGAGAAACGGTTGCTGATACCAATCGTTGGTGATAATATATTCAGTAAACTCAAGCAAAATGAGTGATCGGTCATGTCTAGCATGGGTTACAGGATGTTTTTGTTGAACCCGATGTATTCCCCTCTAGAGATATACTGTCAGAAGGTGGTCCCATACCTTGCCAGTTGGAATTCATTACCCAATAAGCGCCCACGGTTTTTGATTACATATTATGTATGTGGAATGTGAGATGAAAGCATTCTGCTAGACGATTATTATATTGTGGTTGATAGACATTATTATAATATCAAATGAGTTTGATATAAAGATTATCGTTCTTTTCAAAAGGTTTTTGAATGTTGGGCCAAATTTTTTGGATTCTCATAAGGTAAAAACTCATTCCGTGTTATACGGCGTGGTCTTATGAGATATCGTTATTTTCTCAAACTATTTTAAATTGTTTACTCACACTAGTCCTTTAACTGACCCGGAGTTTATTTTGTTTTTGTTTTGCCTAAACTCTTGGGTGCCCATATTTATATGGCAGCCAAGTAGTCAGGATTTTACACATACTGAGAGCTTGGAGCAGGAAACTTCAGGATTTTATAGCAATTATTTATTTCTGTTGTGTTGTAAGTGTTGTACACTAATAAATGTTATTGTATACATGTACTGGTTTTATTTCAAAGTTATGTTATAATATATTTATTCGTTCCGCTGTGAGATTCTTGTTACTCTGATATTGTTGTGATATTCTTCTCCTTCTTCTACTCCAATTTTCTATCTTATCTATTCTCACCCTCTAACTTCTTTCATTGATTATCTGGTATTTCCGATGCTTGGATAGTCGATATTGAATTTATATCGATAACCAGGATCACGAAAACCCCGGTCGTTACAATGTAAATGGTTGTTATTGCATGCGATGGATGTTTCTAGCTAGAACACACCAAGCTCTAAGCATTATTTAGCATAACGCTTGTGCACCAGTTTATAAATTGTTTGATTTTTGCCATGTTGGTTGATGAACTTGAGTTTTATATAGATTGATTTTGTTGCATCATCCACACAGTGTAGTTGTGGATATATAGTTAGTCAATTTAAATCTACTTCCTATGTGCATAATGATTGGTTAATAAAATATAATTTAAAAGTTAAATTTTGAATTTAGATTTTAAATAATTTGAATCTAACTCCGAATAATTAAACGATTTTCCATAACGACGAAATTATTTTGGGAAGGTTTAAAATTTGTTTGGATTCTTAAGTTTGAAACAAGTTTTGAAATCTAACTAAAATTTTGATTTTTGAGTTGCATGCAAATGTTTATTTCATAGCCATCCATAAGCATTAAAATTTAATTATAGAAATTTGATTTAAGCATGTAACTAAATAGGTTTACTAAATACATTTGGGTTCATTATTTTTGAAGACCGTTTGTAAGCTTAAACAATTAAACAAATTGGTAACATAACATTAAGCTTCCAAGGAAATTTAAATAATGGTTTAATGGAAGTTATATAAAAGTTTAATTATGATTTTTAAGAGGATTGGACAATTTATGTTTTGAACCCTTATCGAATATATATATATAGATCAACAACATTTCTTCTAGTAATATATATATATATATACATATACCAGAACGTTCTAGGGTGACAGAGAGGATAGTGTCTAAGGCTTGGATTTGGAAAATACAGTTTCCTACTCTTCCTGGCTATCCCTAACTGATCTGACGAACGAGATGGTTATTTCGAGATCTAATTTGGAATTTAATTAAACCCTTTGAATTTTAGAACAGTTTTGGAGATTTCAACAAGCGGCATTCACTGATTGGAATAATTCGAATAAAGGATTTGAACCTTTGAAAGATTTGAATCCATTTGGTTTAAATAGTTATTCTACAGCATCTTTAGTAATGCATTGACTTTTACTTGTAACGACTTGATTTTGAGATTTCTAAATCAAGAATTATATCTACACTTTAAAAAGGTTTTCTAAAATATGGGAAGGTTTAAAGTGTTGTGCATGAACTTGGAAGCTAAATTTATATTTATTGGTTGAGAAGACGTATGAAATAATAACAAGGAAATAAAGGAATTTTGAATATGGGATTTATAAGGAAAAATAAGGTGGTAATGAGTGTGACGGCCGGAAATTTCGCTCGATCCGAATCAGTCGTTAAACCGTCCGAAACCCCTGATCGTTTGAGAACAGGACAAAATAAAACGCGGACGGAAGAACATTTCATTGCCATTACAACAATTCCATCAGATACAAGAATATACAGAGTATAATTGAATAAGTTACATTCGATAATTATCAGAGATTACAATAAATTACATAGCAGCGGAAAAATAATACAAAGCACAACTGAAGGTGATATACGGATACAGAGCTTTCCGGATATCATTCCAGCTGTAAACCAGGATCTTGTGAATATAAATCTGCAAAACCAAAACTACTAGCTGCCCGTGTGGAAATAGGGGCACCCAGAGTTTAGGTTAAAACAATAAACTCCAGGTCAATCATGTGACTGGTGTGAGAACTAAAACAATTATTTAAAACTTTACTTTAAAAGAGGGTAATTCAAGGGACCACGCCATATAACACGGAACGGGTTTCCTCCCAAGAATACCAGTGCATAGAATAAACAGCGCAATGCTTTTTCGAAAAATGAAGCTATTATAAGACCCAGGTCCCATCACACAATGCAACGCAAGCCGGAGGATAGGGTTTTCCCTTATAATAGCCAAACATGCTTGGTACGTTTAAAACAAATCATTTGATACTGTAATAAGTGTATAGTGTCAAAACATTTTCAATCATAAATATCAATCCTAGGCGGCATGGGTACCATCTATCATGTCGCCATACTAGGCTCTACAAATAAAACCGAAATACACGTATTGGAAATTGGATTTCCGTCATGAGTCGAGGCAAGCGGCAAGCTCCTCTCCGCGTTCGAGACACTCTAGCAAATGTCTCAGGGCTACGCACTCTGGGAAACCCTGGATCTTCAGGGCCGGTCCTCACTTACGTTAGAGGATTGGCAATTCCTGAACTCACGTTTCCCGGTTCTTACAGACCTAAAATCGAGGCGTCTCATCCAACAACCACATAGGTGAAAAGTATATAAATGTCAGGGCTAGTAAGTCACTAACACCACCAAAGCTAGAAAGAAACATCGTGCTCTCCATGCAGTCCGTATCCCGTTTTTGACTCATACCGAGGTGTGAGGCTCGAGAATTCACGTTATACACAAAGCTACGCCACAAAGGCCATTGTAACGACCCAGAAAATCTGAACCAATTAAAATTTTTTAAATTGGCTGAAATAATGGATTTTAAATATTTAAAATAAATATTTTAAATAATGGCAATGAAAAGTGAGTTTGAATCGACAATTGAAAACGAATATAATTAATTATAATTATAAACAAGGCCTGAAATGGCACTGCAGTTTCAAAAATTGGATTCAAACTTTGTCGGACTGTACCGGGTGCAAAACAAAACGGATTTTAGTGAAACCAAAAATATTTAAATCTGTTAGTTAATACCTTTCTAACAAATCTGAAAAATCGAATTTTCATAGCGGAAAGCAAAAGTTATGGCCGAATGAATTTTCAGAAAGGTCGCTATGGAATTTATATAGCCCGTGAAATTGGCCATTTTGCAAATGCCCTCGGAATTCGACGAAACCACTTTTGTTGGATCCGGGATGTGAAGTTATTGCTAGGTTTCAAATTTCATAATTTTTGAAGCTAGTATGTGAGCGTGGCAAAGGAAAACGTGTTTTGGCCAATTACAGTTAAATTGGATCGACCAGAAATGGGCTTTTTGCAAACGGTCTCAGAATTCGACGAAACTAGTTTTGTTGGGACCGTATCGTCAAAACATAGCTAGATTTGTTTTTCTGGAATTTTTCGAATCAATTTGTGGCCCTGGCAAATTAAAATGTACGTTCAAATTAAATATTGAATGTTTTATATTTTAATCTGAAGGAAAACTGACTGAAACATTCGAATGGGTCTTCGAAACATATCCCATTGTGTTCGGAATGGGGGTAAAACGCTAGGGACGACAGTCGTTGGGTTTGAATTGGCGTTCGTTGGTGACAAGGGGTATTTTAGAGATTTTAAAAATTATAAAATAAAATAAAAAAATCCTATTGGCCCTCATCGTGTCTTCTTCCCCGTTGCCCCTGAAATGAACGGCGGCTACACCTTCCCTCCTTCTCTCCTCCTTTTCTCCGTAACCACTCAACTAAATCGAGCGCCATCACCACCATTTCAAAGCTCTTGACCCCCTCTTTAAATCCATAACCGAACCACCCACCATCGTCACGTCCTTCGCCTAAATCACCACTTCAAAGTCACGGTCTTTAGACCGCCGCCGGCTGTTCATCTCGCCATCGAATGGAGCGCCGCCACCTGGCGTTTGAAGACCGTTCCAAGCTCGACGAAGTGGTATAACCTGATCGGGACGAAATGCAACGGGTGGAGCTAAAAATCGAAACCCTAGTTCGAAGGTATTGCTGAAGGTATCGGCCATTTGATTTTAAAACTGTTTTAACACTTTAAAACTATCGCAAATGTTGATTTTACAATAAAAATTGTATCTTTTTCGTTTGTTGACGAAATTCGATGAAACAGGAGACATCGGGACCGCGGGGACGTCTTCTACCTTCAAGAAGAGACCGCATATTTTTTTGAGCCTTCTGCTATTTTTGGTGGAGTGGACCCAATGTGAGATTTCTAATTTATAAACGATATGGAAAACGACGATGTATAAATTATATAGTCGATGTATGAGTTATATAAGCGTTGTACACCTCTTGTATAAGCGTCGTATAAGTTGTATGTTCGATGTATAAGTTATATATGCGTTGTAAAAATTATATATGTGTTGGAATAAAAGTGAATTGTTATATATAAATTATATATGTGTTGAATCGATATTCATTCGTTGATTAGAAATTCATGTGTTGAGTGGTATTCGGGTTTCAAATATAAAAATCACATTTTTATCTATATATGGAAACTATAGAAAACCTTCATGTGTTGAATTGATATTTATTCGTTGAATTGAAATTCATGTGTTGGATGGTATTCATATTTTGAAATAAATTGTTTTAGAATAAAAATCACCTTTTTATCCTCTATATGAACTATGTAAAATGACCTTGTTTTAAAATAAATTGTTTTACAATGAAAATCACCTTTTTATCATCTATATAAACTATATGAAATAATAGTGTTTTGAAAAGAATTGTTTTACAATAAAAATCACATTTTTATTATATTCACGAATTGTTGAAATGTGAATTGTTAAAAATAGCCACTCACAAATAAATATATATATGAGTTGAAATATTCATTGATTAGCTAATGATATGATTTTTGCCTATACATGCAACATTAGAATGAATGGTGTTTTTAAACCAAATGGAATCAAATATGAAGTTGAATAGAAAATGATAAGTGATAAGAACTATATATATGTACATGCATATTTATTGAACGGGTTATAGCAAAGGGGCTAGAGAAGAGGAATAAAATTTTGTGCCCGACAAATAGGTACACATTTACTGTTTTGTTTGGGTGATGATTTTATGAGCCTGTTGGCTAGCCGCTTGGCTTTTTCTTTTTCTTTTTGACATGAGACGCCCGTGTGGCTATTTGGGAATTTTCCCAGCCCCTCCCGTACAAAGGAGGTTATGGCGAAAATTTCCAAAATTTAAAGGCGTTAGTGAAATATTTGAAGTGAAAACGATATTGAAATTGTTGAATGAACTATATTTATATAAATATATAAATATAAATAAAATTAAAACGAAACGTGGCCGTGCAGTTCGTGTTTTGAAACCGTGATTTCAAACAACTAGTGCGGGAAATCCGACCATTGGATTTTCCCGAAACCGCAACCGTTGGGTTCACCTTGGAAATATCTTTCCAACGGCACCAACTTTGTAAAAATCCAACGGTTGGATTATTTGGAATGTTTAATTCAAATCTGAAGAAAAACAGCGTCATAATCGATTATATGTATATATATATAATTATATTTAATCGAATAACGACGCTGCAGTTCGTATTTTGAAATCGAAACTTCAAACGATTGTACCGGGAGAACGGACCGTCGGATTTCCCCGAAACTGGAATCGTTGGATTCGTTTTGAAAAGATCTTTCTAATGATGTAAATTTTGTGAAGATCCAACGGTTAGATTTTCAGGTATGTGTAAATCATATCTGAAGAAAAGCAGCGCCACGGCCGCGTTATGGCCCGAAGCGTCGTTTTGAATAAAATGGCTATTTTAAAATAAATAAAAATAGCGATAAATCGTTATAAAATATTATAAACAATATGGGTGTGATTTAGAAATTAACAGAAGGTTGGCTAAGTCGGATGGTTTCCTGGGTGTTGATCTGATGTTGGTTTCGTCCTTCGGGGTTAATATTTGGGAAATCGTTCTCTTACTGATTGACGGTTAGTGACTAATGAATTGAAACGATGCGTGTATATGTTAGTGTTGCACTTGTTTATTATATACGCGAGTTGCTCAGAAAAACCGGGTTTATCCCATTCTGAATAACTGAATCGACGATAAGTAATCGAAGATGAAGACGGTGGTCGAAGACCGGAGATCTTCACCTCGTTTGGATGGTAACCGAGGTCCTGATTGGGAGGCATCCCGAAATATGGATAATGAGTGGTGATCGTCCCGACGTACGTGGTGATCGATGGGTTTGCGAGGTATTTAGTGCCTCCGGTTTCGTTCAGACCCAGAACGGACTTGTAAATAAACTGTGTGTCTGACATTGGATTTTATTCTGTGTTGATTGATCTCTATTAAATATACATCTGTTTGGCGGCAGAGAATTTATTCTTTTGCTTAACGCCCTTCTCAGAAACGCACGAGCTCAGAGGTTGTATATCGATGGACATCAGTCGCATGGCATGAATGGCTTATGTGGCATGCTAAGATGCAGTGATCAGGGCTTCTGTTGAAAAGCAAAGTCTTGTGGTGATGATCAAAGCCCCGCCTGTGTGGCGTAGCTTTGTGTATAATGTAAAATCGCGAGCCTCACACCCCGGTATGAACCAGAAACGGGAGAGGACATCAGGGAGGGCCTGCGTTTCTTTCTAGCTAGGGTGGTGTCAGTGACCTACCAGCCTTGACATTTATATACTTTTCACCTGTGTGGTTGTTGTTGTTGCGAGGCGCCTCGGTTAGATCGGACGATCCAGGTCCGATGGAGCCATTCGTTGGCTCATTTACACCCCAAAGGGTGGGGAAACGCAGTGTTCAGGAATTTTAATCCACATCGGTGGACCGGCCCTGACGATCCAAAGGCTTGACTGAGTACTTGCCTGAGGGGCGGGCTAAAGCGTCTCGAATTCGGTAAGGACTATCTTTTGCCTTAGTTCATGACGGAAATCCAATTTCCAAATACGACATCGTGCGGTTTTGATTGTATATATATATGGCGACATGATATATGGTACCCATGCCGTCTATGATTGATAGTTATGATTGAAATTGTTTTCAAAGCGTATAAACACTAGTAACAATATCAAATGCCTTTGTTTTGTTCGTATCAATCATATTTTGGCCATTATAAGGTAAAACTCTATCCTCCGGTTTGCGTTGCATTGTGTGATGGGAACTAAGTCTTATAATGGCTTCATTTTTATAAAATGCATTGCGTTGTTTAAAAGAAAGATTTGTTTTAAAGCATTGGCAATCCAATGGAGAAAACCCGTTCCACGAGAGTGGCGTGGTCCTGTGATTAGCCAAATTATATATGTGTTGAGTAGATTTCTCATACCAGTCCCATGACTGACTCGTAGTTTGTTTCACTTTCAAACTCGGGTGCCCCTTTTTCTACACAGGCAGCCTTGTATTTAGGTTTAACTGGTTCTTTCTGGATAGCTGGAGCTGAAGATGGATTCTATCATTTATCTCTTTTTATGCTGTTCAGCTCCTATTGTACATATTATGTTTGTTTTCCGCTGTAGACATTTATGTATAGCTGAACTGTATTTTTACTAAGTAAGATCCTGTATACTGTGTAACTCTGATGATTATTTTTATCCAGTATATTCTATTGTTCATTATCTGGTGTATTTATTTATTTCTGTTCTGCTATTATCTGTTTCTGTGTTATATTCCACGGATTACCCTTGCCGCCGTCAGTACGGCGTTTGGGGTCGTCTCAATTTGGTATCAGAGCTTTGGTTAAGCTTAGTTCTGGAATATAACATTTGAACGAACTCGTCAGAAATAGAACCAATAGTGTTCTAGGACGGGTAACACTATACAGATAGGATCAGCAATATCCTAGTATGAGTAAAGCAGAATGAAATTACACCTCGATAGACACATTTACACTTGAAGTATGTGTTTCTATATTTTAAAAATTATCTTTTCTGTGACCTGACACTTGATCTGCTAATTGCAGAGGTACTAGAAAAATGAGTGCCAGAAACAGAAGGAATACATAACCCGATCTAGAGGCTCTATTAAAGAGATATCGAAATCTGAACGGAGCACAGTTCTCGGGCAATGAATCTATTATTCAGACCCAAGCTTGGATGAGTTCCGTCGAAAGAATATTTGAGCGCATCCAGTTGAGAGATGACCAGAAACAGTTAGTAGCATCTTGGGCGCTCAAAGAAGAAGCTTTAATCTGGTGGAAAATAATCATCAAAGATAATCCAGAAGGTGATATCACCTAGGACAGATTCAATGTGATTTTCCTAGAAAGATTTACTCCTCCCGAAGCGACGGAGCGATTATGTGATGAATTTTCTTATCTAATACAAGGTGATATGACCATCCCAGAATATCATAAGAAATTCAACGAACTTGCTCACTTTGCTCCTCATCTGATTCAAGACCCAAAGAGGAAAAATCTGAGATTTATTCATGGCCTGCAAAGGAGATATCAGAATAGTGTAATGAGGAATGTGAAGCTTCCTTTTGCTGAAATGATATACATGGCTTATCAGTATGAAGATCTCCATAAGAAAGGAATGTTGCGCGACGAAGAAGAAGTTTGTTGTAGTGACAAAGAAGAGTCGAAAACTGATATTCCTGAAGCCAGTACGAGGTCTGAGGTCAATAAGAGGCCCAGTGCCAAGAGAAAAAGGGCCGAATTTGGGAACGAACGAATAATGACCGCCACGTGCTCAAGCTGTAATAGAAAAGGACATTTGGCGATAAGTTGCAAATCTTGGAACAAACGAAGAAAAAGTGGATCTAAGCTTACTAAGAAACAAAGGAACCCACATGGGGAAAGGAGATGCCATAAGTGCCACCAAGCAGGTCATATTGCATGGGAGTGCCAACTCTTAGAGAAATCTGAAACAGTGCATATAAATGAATTGGCAGAGACTTCCGAGCCCTCAGCTAGTTAAGAAAGGGCTGATGTTTTAGAAGGCACGCTCAATGTCAAGAACATTCCAGTTAAAGTACTGTTTGATACTGGCGCGTCACGAAGCTTTATAGCAAAGGGTGTAGTCAAGAAGTTGAATTTAAATGTGAAGAAGCTCAAAGAACCAATGACTGTCCAGAATCCGGTCGGGGGTTCCATCGGTCTTAGTTGGGCTTGTGCAGTACCTGTCTCTTTTTCCTGCTATAAATTCCCTACTATCTCTATGGTCATGAATTTTAATGAATTCGATCTTATTCTGGGATTGGATTGGCTAACCAAATATGAGGCAGAGGTTAGATGCGCCGAGAGAGTTGTTAGGGCAAAGATAAAATCGGGTGGTTATATAACCATTCCCTGTGAAGGACAGAAAGCTAATAGAAAAGACTTATGGGCAGCTCTAAATGTTTCTCCAGCCCAAATAGAAAATATCCCTGAAGTTACAGAGAATATTCTCGACCTAGTGAAAGATATCCCTGTCGTCAAGAACTATGCGGATGTGTTCGAAGAAGTTGTTCGCTTACCTCCGCAAAGAGAAATAGATTTCAAGATCGCTTTGATTCCCAATGCAAGGCCGGTAGTTCACGCTATTCGAAGAATGTCCTTGAAAGAGAAAGAAGAACTTGACAGTCAAACACGACAGCTAGTATGGAAGGGTCTAATCAGGCCTAGTTTCTCTGATTGGGGTGCAACAGTGGTGTTTGTCCCAAAATCTGACGGTACTCTACGTCTATGTGTGGATTATCGTGATCTAAACAAACAGACAATAAAGAACAAATATCCATTGCCGCGAATAGATGATTTGTTGGATCGATTAAATGGAGCACAAGTATTTTCACGAATGGACCTAGCTACAGGCTTCCATCAACTTCGAATTGCCGAAGAGTGTGTTCCAATGACAGCATTCAGAGGTCCCGACTTATTCTACGAGTGGTTAGTAATGCCATTCGGCTTATGTAACGCTCCAGCTTATTTCGTCGATCTGATGAATAGAGTGTTCAGAGGGGTTTTGAATAAATTTGTTCTGGTTTTCATTGACGATATTCTAATCTTCTCTAAATCAAAGGCCGAACATAAAAAACATTTGGAACAAGTGTTAGAAATCCTCAGAAGAAATGTATTGAAAGCAAAGTTTTCCAAATGTATATTCTAGCAAGATGAAGTGAAATTTCTGGGCCACGTCGTATCAAAAGAAGGAATCGCTGTGGATCCAAGCAAAATCACAGCTATTCAGAATTGGAAACAGCCCAGTACCCCTACTGAAGTCCGCAGTTTTCTCGGATTGGCTAGTTATTACCGGAAGTTCGTTAAAAACTTTTCGAAGATATCTGTTCATTTAACGAAGCTTACCAAGAAGCACTCTAAATTCAAATGGACTCCAGAAAGTGAGGAGGCTTTTGAAGAGCTAAAGTTGAGATTAACAACTGCTCCAGTGTTAACCATCATCGATGGCAACCAAGATTTAAAAGTCTGGACTGATGCTTCTAGAGAAGGCCTTGGCGCAGTGTTAATGCAAAGGGGTCAAGTGATTGCTTATGCTAGCCGTCAACTGAAGCCGCACGAGAAAAACTACGTCACTCACGATCTTGAGTTATTGGCGATAGTATTTGCTTTGAAAATCTGGAGGCACTATCTACTGGGTGAGAGATTTGAACTGTTTATAGATCACCAGTCGTTAAAGTATCTGTTCACCCAGAAGGACTTGAATCTGAGGCAGCAACGTTGGCTAGAGTTCCTTGCAGCATACGATTTTGAAATTATATACACTCCAGGGAAAGCCAATGTCGTGGCCGATGCGTTAAGCCGAAAGAATGAGATGATCGCCAGTTTTATTATCACGACTTCATTGCTAGATAAAATATCTGCTCTTCAGGAGGATGATTACTTCATTCAGAAGATCAGAGAGATAATTCAACAAGGCGAACCCTCGAGTTTTCAAGTTGATAATGATGGAATTCTAAGGCTCAAAGGTCGAATCTGTGTCCCTAACATTCCTGAGCTTCGAAAGGAAGTACTGGATGAATGCCACAAGTTGAAACTCAGTATCCATCCGGGAGTAAGCAAAATGTATAATGACATCAAACGCACTTTCTGGTGGAAGTCGATGAAGAGGGACATTTCTTTATATGTTAGCCGATGCCCTACTTGCCAACTAGTCAAGAGCGACCAACAGAAACTAGCTGGATTATTACAACCGCTAGACGTTCCAGGCTGGAAGTGGGAACATAGTTCTATGGATTTCATTGATGGTCTGCCCAGAATCAGAAAAGGAAATGACAGTATTTGGGTGATCGTAGATCACTTCACGAAGACCGCCCATTTTATACCTGTCAGATCAAACAGAACTGCTCAGAGTCTGGCGCAGATATATTTCAAGGAAATAGTTAGACTACATGGAGTGCCGCTCAGTATAGTCAGTGATAGAGATACAATATTCACTAGCAAATTCTGGGAAGCATTTCAAGTAGAGCTGGGAACGAAGTTGAACTTAAGCACCGCTTATCATCCTCAGACAGACGGTCAGACTGAGAGGGTAAATCGCATTTTAGAAGATCTATTGCGGGCTTGTGTTATGGATTTCGGTGGATCATGGGAAGACCATCTGCATTTGGCTGAATTCTCTTATAACAACAGCTACCAGGCGAGTCTGACAATGTCACCATTCGAAGCATTGTATGGTAGACCGTGTCGATCTCCTGCTTGTTGGGTTGAGCCTGGAAATAGACTTGTGTTGGGTCCTGATATGATTCGAGAAGCTGCCGACAAAGTCGATTTTATTAAGACGCGATTACTCGCCGCTCAAAGCCAACAAAAGAGCTATGCTGATAGAAGAAGAAGAGATATATCCTTTGCTGTTGGCGACTACGTGTATTTGAAAGTATCGCCGATGAGAGGAGTTATTCGGTTCGGTAAAACTGGAAAGTTGGCGCCCAAATTCATTGGTCCGTTTCCTATTCTGGAACGGATCGGAACTCTCGCTTATAGGGTCAAATTGCCTGACTGTTTGCTTGGAGTTCATGATGTATTTCATATATCTCAACTTCGAAAACACGTTCATGATCCAGACTTGATCGTGGAAGAAGCAGCTCAGCAGGATATTGAAATTACTCCAGAATTAGCTGTGAGAAAAGAGCCACTAAAGATTATCGGCAAAGAAACCAAAGAGCTGAGGAACAAGAAGGTTCACTTAGTCAAAGTGCAGTGGAGTGGAGATCCGCGAGATTGTACTTGGGAAACTGAGGAGAGCATTCAGAAAGCTTATCCTAGATGCCGAGTGGATATCTCTGATTGACTCCGGTGCAAGGTATATTTACCATACTTTGCATTACCAATTAGTTCTCTATTCTGTTGTTATTTTCTTTCCATGAATGTGCAATTTTAATTCTATAGTCTGAATGATTTTAAAGGAGAATAGGAGTAAATTAGTATATTTTTGAAAAGTTAAAAACAATTGCTTATGGGTTGTGTTGTGTGATTGTAGATTAGATTAATTAAGATTATTGAAACGATAGTTAATTTAATCAACAATAGAATAATGTTAGAATTTATTCGATTATATCACACATTGAACTGTTTAGAAAATAAATAGGGATATATATACTAGTGCATTATATATGTTTGAACAGGTGAATGGATTAGCTGTTGAGTAAAGATTTTATTTGCGTGCCCGACAAATAGGTAAACCTTAATGAGTTGGATGCAAAATATTATTATATCAACTCCTGTGAATGCCATTGGATGCGGAGTGCTAGTTTTTCTGTGTGAAATAATAAACGTTGCCATAGGATAGTAACAATTAATTTTGAACTACATTGCATGGCATACTTCTGGAAGATAAGCATACTTCATCATATACCACATAAGCATTTGGAGCTTGTGTGACGAGGTGGGAGATTTACCATACGAGCGAGAGGCTTGTATGGCGATGACTATATTTTACAGGTTGAACTGATGACTGATATGGACTATTTAAATTGTAACGATTAAATTGCCAGATTAATAAAACCCCACACGGGTCTGGAGTTGACAATAACCACGTCTCTCTAGTTATTAGATACGACACATGGACTATTTATTTCCCACACGGGGCAGGGTGACGAGAATTTATTCTCTGGAGTTATTATCAATACATGCTCCCCTGTAAACACCAGAATATATCACTATAAATATGTGTATGCTTATTAGGATTTATTGGGTACCTAATACGGCCCAATAAATTTCCAAACCTCTCTCCGTACAAGGGAGGTTATGGCAAAAAAATTCGAAAATTCCGGGTGTTAGCCAAATTTTTGAAGAATTAGAAAATTCTCAGAAACTGAAAAGTTGGAGAATGGAAGCCAGATCGAACGTAGAGTTGATTAATCAAACCACTTTCGACTTTGTTCCTTTTCGGGGACGAAAAGTTTTAAGTGGGGGAGATTGTAACGACCCAGAAAATCTGAACCAATTAATTTTTTTAAAATTGGTTGAAATAATGGATTTTAAATATTTAAAATAAATATTTTAAATAATGGCAATGAAAAGTGAGTTTGAATCGACAATTGAAAACGAATATAATTAATTATAATTATAAACAAGGCCTGAAATGGCGCTGCAGTTTCAAAAATTGGATTCAAACTTTGTCGGACTGTACCGGGTGCAAAACAAAACGGATTTTAGTGAAACCAAAAATATTTAAATCTGTTAGTGAATACCTTTCTAACGAATCTGAAAAATCGAATTTTCATAGCGGAAAGCAAAAGTTATGGCCGAATGAATTTTCAGAAAGGTCGCTATGGAATTTATATAGCCCGTGAAATTGGCCATTTTGCATACGACCTCGGAATTCGACGAAACCACTTTGGTTGGATCCGGGATGTGAAGTTATTGCTATGTTTCAAATTTCATAATTTTTGAAGCTAGTATGTGAGCGTGGCAAAGGAAAACGTGTTTTGGCCAATTACAGTTAAATTGGATCGACCAGAAATGGGCTTTTTGCAAACGGTCTCAGAATTCGACGAAACTAGTTTTGTTGGGACCGTATCGTCAAAACATAGCTAGATTTGTTTTTCTGGAATTTTTCGAATCAATTTGTGGCCCTGGCAAATTAAAATTTTTCGAATCAGTTTGTTGACGAAATTCGATGAAACAGGAGACATCAGGACCGTGGGGACATCTTCTACCTTCTAGAAGAGACCGCATATTTTTCTGAGCCTTCTGCTATTTTTGGTGGAGTGGAACCCAATGTGAGATTTCTAATTTATAAACGATATGGAAAACGACGATGTATAAATTATATAGTCGATGTATGAGTTATATAAGCGTTGTACACCTCTTGTATAAGCGTTGTATAAGTTGTATGTTCGATGTATAAGTTATATATACGTTGTAAAAATTATATATGTGTTGAAATAAAAGTGAATTGTTATATATAAATATATATATATGCCTCTCGTCCACAAACCATGGACGATATTTATTGATTGTGATTGGTGTGAAAATTGATTGATAGTGAATGGTTGTTTGGGATTGTTTGTGGTTGATATTGATTGATTGTGGTTGAAAAATACCCGTTTGTGGTTGAGAAATATTTGGTTAAAACCACATAGGATTAGTTTGTGGAAATGAAATAAATATATACATGCCGCCTGCGTGCGAACTAGATGCATGATCCCCATTGTCAAAAACCGCGAGGTTTTAAGGTAGAGCGAGGAGCCGTACTAGGGACGGTCCCGGTTTTAACTACCCTGCCGTTATGTTGCCGAAATTTTGAATAATATTCATGTGTTTGAATTATTTTCATTTGCTGAAACTATATTTATTCGTTGAATCGAAAACCTTCATGTGTTGAATCGATATTCATTCGTTGATTAGAAATTCATGTGTTGAGTGGTATTCGGGTTTCAAATACAAAAATCACATTTTTATCTATATATAGAAACTATAGAAAACCTTCATGTGTTGAATTGATATTCATTCGTTGAATTGAAATTCATGTGTTGGATGGTATTCATATTTTGAAATAAATTGTTTTAGAATAAAAATCACCTTTTTATCCTATATATGAACTATGTAAAATGACCTTGTTTTAAAATAAATTGTTTTACAATGAAAATCACCTTTTTATCATCTATATAAACTATTTAAATAATAGTGTTTTGAAAAGAATTGTTTTACAATTAAAATCACATTTTTATTATATTCACGAATTGTTGAAATGTGAAGTGTTAAAAATAGCCACTCGTTCAAATAAATATATATATATGAGTTGAAATATTCATTAATTAGCTAATGATTTTTGCCTATACATGCAACATTAGAATGAATGGTGTTTTTAAACCAAATGGAATCAAATATGAAGTTGAATAGAAAATGATAAGTGATAAGAACTATACATATGTACATGCATATTTATTGAACAGGTTATAGCAAAGGGGCTAGAGAAGAGGAATAAAATTTTGTGCCCGACAAATAGGTACACATTTACTGTTTTGTTTGGGTGATGATTTTATGAGCCTATTGGCTAGCCGCTTGGCTTTTTCTTTTCTTTTTTGACATGAGACGCCCGTGTGGCTATTTGGGAATTTTCCCAGCCCCTCCCGTACAAATGAGGTTATGGCGAAATTTTCCAAAATTTAATGGCGTTAGTGAAATATTTGAAGTGAAAACGATATTAAAATTGTTGAATGAACAATATTTATATAAATATATAAATATAAATAAAATTAAAACGAAACGTGGCCGTGCAGTTCGTGTTTTGAAACCGTGATTTCAAACAACTAGTGCGGGAAATCCGACCATTGGATTTTCCCGACACCGCAACCGTTGGGTTCGCCTTGGAAATATCTTTCCAACGGCACCAACTTTGTAAAAATCCAACGGTTGGATTGTCTGGAATGTTTAATTCAAATCTGAAGAAAAACAGCGCCAGAATCGATTATAAATATATATATATATATATAAATATAATTATATTTAATCAAATAACGACGCTGCAGTTCATATTTTGAAATCGAAACTTCAAACGATTGTACCGGGAGATCCGACCGTCGGATTTTCCCGAAACTGGAATCGTTGGATTCGTTTTGAAAAGATCTTTCTAATGATGTAAATTTTTTGAAGATCCAACGGTTAGATTTTCAGGTATGTGTAAATCAAATCTGAAGAAAAGCAGCGCCACGGCCGTGTTATGGCCCGAAGCGTCGTTTTGAATAAAATGGCTATTTTAAAATAAATAAAAATAGCGATAAATCATTATAAAATGTTATAAACAATATGGGTGTGATTTAGAAATTAACTGAAGGTTGGCTAAGTCGGATGGTTTCCTGGGTGTTGATCTGATGTTGGTTTCGGCCTTTGGGGTTAATATTTGGGAAATCGTTCTCTTACTGATTGGCGGTTAGTGACTAATGAATTGAAACGATGCGTGTATATGTTAGTGTTGTACTTGTTTATTATATACGCGAGTTGCTCAGAAAAACCGGGTTTATCCTATTCTGAATAACTGAATCGACGATAAGTAATCGAAGATGAAGACGGTGGTCGAAGACCGGAGATCTTCACCTCGTTTGGATGGTAACTGAGGTCCTGATTGGGAGGCATCCCGAAATATGGATAATGAGTGGTGATCGTCCCGACGTACGTGGTGATCGATGGGTTTGCGAGGTATTTAGTGCCTCCGGTTTCGTTCAGACCCAGAACGGACTTGTAAATGGACTGTGTGTCTGACATTGGATTTTATTCCGTGTTGATTGATCTCTATTAAATATACATCTGTTTGGCGGCAGAGAATTTATTCTTTTGCTTAACGCCCTTCTCTGAAACGCACGAGCTCAGAGGTTGTATATCGATGGACATCAGTCGCATGGCATGAATGGCCTGTGTGGCATGCTAAGATGCAGTGATCAGGGCTTCTGTTGAAAATCAAAGTCTTGTGGTGATGATCAAAGCCCCGCCTGTGTGGCGTAGCTTTGTGTATAACGTAAAATCGCGAGCCTCACACCCCGGTATGAACCAGAAACGGGAGAGGACATCAGGGAGGGCCTGCGTTTCTTTCTAGCTAGGGTGGTGTCAGTGACCTACCAGCCCTGACATTTATATACTTTTCACCTGTGTGGTTGTTGCTGTTGCGAGGCGCCTCGGTTAGATCGGACGATCCAGGTCCGATGGAGCCATTCGTTGGCTCATTTACACTCCAAAGGGTGGGGAAACGCAGTGTTCAGGAATTTTAATCCACATCGGTGGACCGGCCCTGACGATCCAAAGGCTTGACTGAGTACTTTCCTGAGGGGCGGGCTAGAGCGTCTCGAATTCGGTAAGGACTATCTTTTGCCTTGGTTCATGACGGAAATCCAATTTCCAAATACGACATCGTGCGGTTTTGATTGTATATATATATGGCGACATGATATATGGTACCCATGCCGTCTATGATTGATAGTTATGATTGAAATTGTTTTCAAAGCGTATAAACACTAGTAACAATATCAAATGCCTTTGTTTTATTCGTATCAATCATATTTTGGCCATTATAAGGTAAAACTCTATCCTCCGGTTTGCGTTGCATTGTGTGATGGGAACTGAGTCTTATAATGGCTTCATTTTTATAAAATGCATTGCGTTGTTTAAAAGAAAGATTTGTTTTAAAGCACTGGCAATCCAATGGAGAAAACCCGTTCCACGAAAGTGGCGTGGTCCTGTGATTAGCCAAATTATATATGTGTTTAGTAGATTTCTCATACCAGTCCCATGACTGACTCGTAGTTTGTTTCACTTTCAACCTCGGGTGCCCCTTTTTCTACACGGGCAGCCTTGTATTCAGGTTTAACTGGTTCTTTCTGGATAGCTGGAGCTGAAGATGGATTCTATCATTTATCTCTTTTTACGCTGTTCAGTTCCTATTGTACATATTATGTTTGTTTTCCGCTGTAGACATTTATGTATAGCTGAACTGTATTTTTACTAAGTAAGATCCTGTATACTGTGTAACTCTGATGATTATTTTTATCCAGTATATTCTATTGTTCATTATCTGGTGTATTTATTTATTTTTGTTCTGCTATTATCTGTTTCTGTGTTATATTCCACGGATTACCCTTGCCGCCGTCAGTACGGGGTTTGGGGTCGTCTCAGCCGTGCTTTGATCATCAACCACAAGACTTTGCTTTTCAACAGAAGCCTTGATCCATGCAACTCAGCATGCCACACAGGCAATTCATGCCATGCGATTGATGTCTATCGATATATAACCTCTAAGCTCGTACGTCTCAGAGAAGGGCGTTAAGCAAAAGAATAAATTCTCCGCCGCCAAACAGATATATATTTAACAAAAATCGATCAACACAGAATAAAATCCAATGTCAGACACACAATCCATTTACAAGTTCGTTCTGGGTCTGAACGAAACCGGAGGCACTTTCCTCGCATATCCATCGATCTCCAAGTACGTCTGGACGACCACCAACTGATTCCCTCATCTTGGGTGTATAGCCCAATCAAGATCATCAGTAATCACCCAAACGATGTGAAGACTTCCGGTCTTCAACCACCGTCTTCATCTTTGACATATCGTCGAATCGGTTATTCAGAATGGGTGTAAACCCGGCCTTTCCGAACAATCCGCGTATATTAAAACGAATGTTACACAAACACAACATACGCCTCATTCCAATTCATATTCTAAGGGAAAGGTTCCCATTAATTTTACCCAAGATAAATTCTTTAAATTTATCCTTTAATCTTCCTTTGGATGTCATTTCAAACCAAATTATGGTTTTCCAAGCTAGTCGAGATTAGCGAACCACACCGAAGTAATTAATTGTTTTATTTCCCAATCCCAACCTATTCATCCCATGAAGCAAAACTGGTAATACTCCATATCTAATACTATGGTGATATCGGTAAAATTAATTACCATTTCACGTTCAAATCAAATTAAAGATTTAACTATCACTTTGGAGGAAAACTGGTGATACTCCATTCTCGCTCAATTTCTAAATTTGATAATTTAGATTATCAATTCACATTTCAATCTAATTGCAGATTCATTAAAACTCCTTTTACTGGGTTAAAGAACAAATGTCATTTAACACCCAGTTCACGACAAACCCAAATGATATTGTATTTATTGCCGGGTTAAAGAACAAGTGTCATTTAAAACACTGTTCACGATAAACCCACAAATCAATTCTATTTCAGTTCCATTTTATTTATTTAAAAATAAATAGGTTTTAATTTTAGTTCAAAACTAGTTCATTTCGATAAAAATCTATTTTTATCTTTTCAAATATAGAGTTTTTCGTCCCAATTTTTCCCAAATCATTTCTTATGATTTTACACAAATTATTACTATTTTTAATAATTTTATCAAGGCCCGTACAGTCGATTTCCATCAACGGCCATCGAACTGCATTTACAGCGACCTTTTTCAAATTTGATTTGGACATAACTCCAAATCCAACCGTTAGATTTCAAATTTCCAATATTCTTTAGAAAGCTCTTTTCGATACGAACCCAATGGTTCCAGTTTTAGGAGAATCCGACGGTCGGATCTCCCGTAATGTCCGTTTGAAATAAAAGGTCGAAATTCACGAACTACAGCGGCGCGTTCTATTCAGGCCATTATATTATATATATATTATATATAATATATATTTCGTCGATTTCTATTTAAAACGAATTTTATAAATAGTTTTGAATTCGTTTCAAAAACAATTTCAACCTTTATTTCAAATTCAAATCAAAATTGAATTTTCTATTATAAATCCTTTTTACTTTCATTTCTATTTGATTTCAATTCAAATCGATTTTAATTCGATTCGGATTCATTTCGTTTTCTATTCAATTCGAATTCATTTCGTTTTCTATTCAATTTAAATTCAATTCGTTTTCTATTCAATTGAATTCAATTCGTTTTCTATTCAATTCGAATCAAATTGGTTTTCTATTCAATTCGAATTCAAATCGTTATATATTCAATTTAAATTCAATTTGTTTTCTATTCAATTCGAATTCATTTTCTATTCAAATTCAATTCATTTTCTATTCTGTTCAAATTCAATTCATTTTCTATTATGTTCAAATTCAATTCATTTTCTATTCTGTTCAAATTCAATTCATTTTCTATTCTGTTCAAATTCAATTCATTTTCTATTCTGTTCAAATTCAATTCATTTTCTATTCTGTTCAAATTCAATTCATTTTCTATTCTGTTCAAATTCAATTCAATTCAAATTTAAAAACGAATATAATCGATATAAATATCGTTCGCGTCAAAATAGCGCATCTCTAATCAACACGGCTTTATATATTTCAATAATCCCGTTATTTTATTCAACAAATGAATATTTATTCTTGTCAACACATGACTAATCTCAACGAATGAGTACTGTCCACGTGTGACTATTTTTGTTATTTAATATATTTTATAAAAATTATGGTATCTATCGTTTGATATTAAATCAGACTCCAACCACAAGTTAGTAAGAGAACGATTCCCTGAATATTAACCCCGAAGGCCGAAACCAACATCAGATTAATATCCAGGAGACCACTCTTCTTATCTATTTTCCAGTTAGTTTATAATTTTATATATGATAAAGATGTAAATTTTATTGTTAAAATATTTCGTTCAACACATGACTAATCTCAACGGATGAGTACAGTCAACACATGAACCTTTACTTTATAGTGATAAAGATATAAATTTTATTGTTAAAATATTTCGTTCAACACATGACTAATCTCAACGGATGAGTACAGTCAACACATGAATCTTTATTTTATAATATTCTTTATTTTCTAAATTGGAATGAGGCCCAATCAATTACCATATAGCGTTAACTATATGGATTCCATACAACACATGTATATAGTAGCAACGATAAATAATCAACCATCATCCAAAGTGCACTACACTGTATAAGCATCAAATATAGATATCTAACGCTTATAACAGCCTATCGATCCATCGATCGACATACACCTAATTATTGGGATTAGTGTATATCATATATTATCCCAATACCCGTGTGGGGTTTCGAACAATCAAACACAGATTTTATTTGTGCAGTTGGGCGATGTGTAAAATTTATCGACCCAATCGATATCAGTCAAATCAGTGTATATAAACAAATCGGTCGATTTGTTTATAAATATTTATTTATTCACATTCACGCTAAAAATTATATTTTTAACCATAAAATATTTTAGTTTAACACACGAATTTTTATTCAGTTCATTTACAAAATAAAAATGATATTTTTATTTTTCTAACTTATTTTAGAAAATTTCGGCGGCATAACGACACGATACTAGAAATGGGACAAGGCCTAGCCTTATCCTCGGTCTAGTGAAGGCCCACGCCATTCACACATCAATCAAATCCATTCCATTTCACCAAACAATTCAATTCAAACCAAATAATCTAACCAACTACACAACCATACAAACAAGTCCATGGTCTATGGACGATTGTGTCGGGTGCTACTAAACACCGTCTGCATCCTAGTATATATATATATAACTAGAAAAAGAAATTGAAGAGTGAGAAGTTTTCACTGAAAGCTATCCCAACTTCACGACACTTCATTTATAGAAATCTTCATCTTTTTCGCCTTTTGTAACTTTCGTTGCCCGTAGCCACTACATATATAAAAATCGAATTTTTACTTCGCTATTCAATATACAAAAATCGCATTTTTACTTCGCTATTCAATATATAAAAATCGAATTTTTACTATGCTATTCAATATATAAAAATCGAATTTTTACTATGCTATTCAATATATAAAAATCGAATTTTTACTATGCTATTCAATATATAAAAATCGAATTTTTACTATGCTATTCAATATATAAAAATCGAATTTATACTATGCTATTCAATATATAAAAATCGAATTTTTACTATGCTATTCAATATATAAAAATCGAATTTTTACTATGCTATTCAATATATAAAAATCGAATTTTTACTATGTTATTCAATATATAAAAATCGAATTTTTACTATGCTATTCAATACATAAAAATCGAATTTTTACTTCGCTATTCATTAAAGATTTCTCCTTTTCAAAAATAAATATGATATTCATAATATTCCTATCATGTAAAAGTTATATTTTTATTTCCCTACATAAAGAAAAAATCATATTTTTACATCTTCTACATAATAAAGATTATATTTTTAATACTTTAAAAATATAAAAATCATATTTTTATAATCGTACACATAGAAAAATCATGTTTTCTATTCACAAGGAATTCATATTCAATCGAAGAACTTATTCATAGATTAAATACATATTTTTTTATAAATCAAAGACTGAAAGAGAGAAAGAAAAACTTACAGTAAAATTTTTCTAGGGTTTCAGGAGCAAAATCGAATTGGGGGAGGGTTTTTTGGGGTTGCGGAGGTGGGGCGAAGCATCGTCGGTCTTCCATCGTGGGGGCGCGCTCGTGTCTGGACGGGGAGACAGGGTTGCGAGCAGGTAAGGGGAAGGAGAGGAAAGAGTGGAGAAGAAGAAGGGGGGATGCTCTGGTGGGGCACGCGTCGGAGATAGGGGGAGGCGACGGGGGTTATCGGGGATCGATCCCGATTTTTTTTTAATATCTGTTTCGAAATGAAGAAGAGGGGTGGCCAGAGGAAATAAAGGAGAGGAAGGAGGGATTTTAATTTATTTAATTTATTTAATTATTTAATTTGCAAAAAGTTGACTTTTACATACGACCTCTAAACGAGGCCCACCGCCTGTCGTCCATAGCTAATTACCCCCATTCCGAACACAATGTGATATGTATCGTAGGCTGATTCGATAGTTACAATCAGTTTCCGTCAAAATCAACATATAACTCTATATATTGAATTTGAACGCGCATTTCACTTTACTGGGGTCACATACTAACTCGAAAACTTCCAGAAAAATATTTTCTAGCTTCGTATTGGCGATACAGTCCTAACAAAACTAGTTTCGTCGAATTCTGAGACCGTTGGAAAAATGGCCATTTTCCAGTCGATTAAAATCAACTGAAACTGGTCAAACGCGTTTTCATTTGCCACTCTCACATATTGATTCAAAAAATTATGAAATTTGGAATCTAGCAATAATTTGACATCGCGGATCCAACAAAAGTGGTTTCGTAGAAATCTGAGGTCGTTTGCAAAATTCCCATTTTTAAGGGCCTGAATTCCATAGCGACTATTCAGAATTTTCAACTGGACATATCTTTAGATTCCCGCTATGAAATTTCGATTATTCAGATTCGTTGGAAAGATATTGTCAATTAGATCCTAATGTTTTTGGTTTCACTAAAATCCGGTTTGTTTTGCACCCGGTACATTCAATTGAAGTTTGAAATCGAATTATCGAACTACCGCGCCATTTTCAATTCTATTTATAATTATATATAATTATTTATATTCAAACGACGACGCGTATAATATATACGTTCTAATTATATTCAAAATAAATTTCTCGTCAATATTATTTAAAATAATTCATTTTAAATGTTCAAAATTCGCTAAAATTGCCAAAATAAAAATTTTAATCTGGCCCAGAATTTCCGGGTTATTACAATCTCCCCCACTTAAAACTTTTCGTCCCCGAAAAGGAACAAATTCATTTGGCCCAGAATTTCCGGGTTATTACAATCTCCCCCACTTAAAACTTTTCGTCCCCGAAAAGGAACAAATTCGAAAGTTGTTTGATTAATCAACTCTACGTTCGATCTGGCTTCCATTCTCCAACTTTTTAGTTTCTGAGAATTTTCAAATTCTTCAAAAATTTGGCTAACACCCTAAATTTTCGAAATTTTTTGCCATAACCTCCCCTGCACCGGGAGCCACGGGAAAATCCCGAAATTGCCATACAGGCCTTCTGATCTCAAAAAGAAAAAGAAAAGGCCAAGCGGCTAGCCAATAGGCTCATAAAATCATCATCACTCAAACAAAACAGTAAATTATAGTAAATATGTACCTATTTGTCGGGCAAACAAATTTTATTCTTCGGCTCTAGCCTCCTTGGTATGACCTGTTCAATGTAAGTATAGGTATATGCAAGCAAATGCGACTAATTTTCAATACAATTCAATATTAGGCATAATGGTTCAAAATTATCAAACAGATAGGCAAACAACACAAACATCAATCAATTAGTGGATTAGAGTTTCAAATTCATAATTTTGATATATATACAGAAAATCATGTTTTTGATGCCAATTCACAACAAAGTGTTCTAGCTATATAAGTTTTGGTTCTCACACCAGTCTAATGGAAATATATAGATATCACACCTTCATCACTCGAAAATAAATGCCGATGATGTTTCGAACCACCATCAGAACATCTCCGGGCTACTAGAGTGCGGTTCTATATCTATCCGGTATATTAAAACTTCGAATATACATTCATGACGCGTATATGCAAAATCTTTATATATCGGATTGTCCAAATTCAAAGTAAATAAATATTCAAATACGTTTAAAATGGTCTAAATTTCAAAACTAAATTTGTTTTCATTTGAAAAATATACTCTTCACGCTCGTTCTAGGATACTACTGATCCTATCTCTAACGACTCATTCT
This sequence comes from Allium sativum, assembly GCA_030737875.1. Classification (NCBI taxonomy): domain Eukaryota; kingdom Viridiplantae; phylum Streptophyta; class Magnoliopsida; order Asparagales; family Amaryllidaceae; genus Allium; species Allium sativum. Next base: position 895,343,856 of record CM060918.1, read on the forward strand.
AATTGGATATTACTAATCCAATATCTGATGAATTTTTTCGTATGGTTCTAATGTGTCTTGTTCTCGAGCTCTGTAAACCAAAGCTCTGATACCAAATGTGACGGCCGGGAATTTCGCTCGATCCGAATCAGTCGTTAAACCGATCTAGACCGTTCGAAACCCCTGATCGTTTGAGAACAGGACAAAATAGAATGCAGACGGAAGAACATTTCATTGCCATTACAACAATTCCATCAGATACAAGAATATACAGAGTATAATTGAATAAGTTACATTCGACAATTATCAGAGATTACAATAAATTACATAGCAGCGGAAAAATAATACAAAGCACAACTGAAGGTGATATACGGATACAGAGCTTTTCGGATATCATTCCAGCTGTAAACCAGGATCCTGTGAATATAAATCTACAAGACCAAAACTACTAGCTGCCCGTGTGGAAATAGGGGCACCCAGAGTTTAGGTTAAAACAATAAACTCCAGGTCAGTCATGTGACTGGTGTAAGAACTAAAACAGTTATTTAAAACTTTACTTTAAAAGAGGGTAATTCAAGGGACCACGCCGTATAACACGGAACGGGTTTCCTCCTAAGAATACCAGTGCATAGAATAAACAGCGCAATGCATTTTCGAAAAATGAAGCTATTATAAGACCCAGGTCCCATCACACAATGCAACGCAAGTTGGAGGATAGGGTTTTCCCTTATAATAGCCAAACATGCTTGGTACGTTTAAAACAAATCATTTGATACTATAATAAGTGTATAGTGTCAAAACATTTTCAATCATAAATATCAATCCTAGGCGGCATGGGTACCATCTATCATGTCGCCATACTAGGCTCTACAAATAAAACCGAAATACACGTATTGGAAATTGGATTTCCGTCATGAGTTGAGGCAAGGGGCAAGCTCCTCTCCGCGTTCGAGACACTCTAGCAAATGTCTCAGGGCTACGCACTCTGGGCAACCCTGGATCTTCAGGGCCGGTCCTCACTTACGTTAGAGGATTGGCAATTCCTGAACACACATTTCCCAGTCCTTACAGACCTAAAATCGAGGCGCCTCATCCAACAACCACATAGGTGAAAAGTATATGAATGTCAGGGCTGGTAAGTCACCGACACCACCAAAGCTAGAAGAAACGTCGTGCTCTCCCTGTAGTCCGTATCCCGTTTTTGACGCATACCGAGGTGTGAGGCTCGAGAATTCACGTTATACACAAAGCTACGCCACAAAGGCCATGCTTTGATCATCAACCACAAGACTTTGCTTTTCAACAGAAGCCTTGATCCATGCAACTCAGCGTGCCACACAGGCAATTCATACCATGCGATTGATGTCTATCGATATATAACCTCTAAGCTCGTACGTCTCAGAGAAGGGCGTTAAGAAAAAGAATAAATTCTCCGCCACCAAATAGATATATATTTAACAGAAATCAATCAACACAGAATAAAATCCAATGCCAGACACACAATCTATTTACAAGTTCGTTCTGGGTCTGAACGAAACCGGAGGCACTTTCCTCGCATATCCATCGATCTCCAAGTACGTCAGGACGACCACCAACTGATTCCCTCATCTTGGGTGTACAGCCCAATAAAGATCATCAGTAATCACCCAAACGATGTGAAGACTTCCGGTCTTCAACCACCGTCTTCATCTTCGACATATCGTCGAATCGGTTATTCAGAACGGGTGTAAACCCGGCCTTTCCGAACAATCCGCGTATATTAAAACGAATGTTACACAAACACAACATACGCCTCATTCCAATTCATATTCTCAGGGAAAGGTTCCCATTAATTTTATCCAAGATAAATTCTTTAAATTTATCCTTTAATCTTCCTTTGGATGTCATTTCAAACCAAATTATGGATTTCCAAGCTAGTCGAGATTAGCGAACCACACTGAAGTAATTAATTGTTTTATTTTCCAATCCCAACCTATTCATCCCATGAAGCAAAACTGGTAATACTCCATATCTAATACTATGGTGATATCGGTAAAATTAAATACCATTTCACGTTCAAATCTAATTAAAGATTTAACTATCGCTTTGGAGCAAAACTGGTGATACTCCATTCTCGCTCAATTTCTAAATTTGATAATTTAGATTATCAATTCACATTTCAATCTAATTGCAGATTCATTAAAACTCCTTTTACTGGGTTAAAGAACAAATGTCATTTAACACCCAGTTCACGACAAACCCAAATCATATTCTATATATTACTGGGTTAAAGAACAAGTGTCATTTAAAACACTGTTCACGATAAACCCACAAATCAATTCTAATTCAGTTCCATTTTATTTATTTAAAAATAAATAGGTTTTAGTTTTAGTTCAAAACTAGTTCATTTCGATAAAAATCTATTTTTATCTTTTCAAATATGGAGTTTTTTGCCCCAATTTTTCCCAAATCATTTCTTATGATTTTACACAAATTATTACTATTTTTAATAATTTTATCAAGGCCCGTACAGTCAATTTCCATCAACGGCCATCGAACTGCACTTACAGCGACCTTTTTCAAATTTGATTTGGACATAACTCCAAATCCAACCGTTAGATTTCAAATTTCCAATATTCGTTAGAAAGCACTTTTCAATACGAACCCAACGGTTCCGGTTTTAGGAGAATCCGACGGTCGGATCTCCCGTAATGTCCGTTTGAAATAAATGGTCGAAATTCACGAACTGCCGCGGCGCGTTCTATTCAGGCCATTATATTATATATATATATTATATAATATATATTTTGTCGATTTCAATTTAAAACGAATTTTATAAATAGTTTTGAATTCGTTTCAAAAACAATTTCAACCTTTATTTCAAATTCAAATCAAAATTGAATTTTCTATTATAAATCCTTTTTACTTTCATTTCTATTTGATTTCAATTCAAATCAATTTTAATTCGATTCGGATTCATTTCGTTTTCTATTCAATTCGAATTCATTTCGTTTTCTATTCAATTTAAATTCAATTCGTTTTCTATTCAATTGAATTTAATTCGTTTTCTATTCAGTTGAATTCAATTTGTTTTCCATTTAATTCGAATCAAATTGGTTTTCTATTCAATTCGAATTCAAATCGTTATATATTCAATTTAAATTCAATTTGTTTTCTATTCAATTCGAATTCATTTTCTATTCAAATTGAATTCATTTTCTATTCTGTTCAAATTCAATTCATTTTCTATTCTGTTCAAATTCAATTCATTTTCTATTCTGTTAATGTTCAAATTCAATTCATTTTCTATTCTGTTCAAATTCAATTCATTTTCTATTCTGTTCAAGTTCAATTCATTTTCTATTCTGTTCAAATTCAATTCATTTCAAATTTAAAAACGAATATAATCGATATAAATATCGTTCGCGTCAAAATAGCGCATCTCTAATCAACACGGCTTTATATATTTCAATAATCCCATTATTCTATTCAATAAATGAATATTTATTCTTGTCAACACGTGACTAATCTCAACGAATGAGTACTGTCCACGTGTGACTATTTTTGTTATTTAATATATTTTATAAAAATTATGGTATCTATCGTTTGATATTAAATCAGACTCCAACCGCAAGTTAGTAAGAGAACGATTCCCTGAATATTAACCCCGAAGGCCGAAACCAACATCAGATTAATATCCAGGAGACCACTCTTCTTATCTATTTTCCAGTTAGTTTCTAATTTTATATATGATAAAGATGTAAATTTTATTGTTAAAATCTTTCGTTCAACACATGACTAATCTCAACGGATGAGTACAGTCAACACATGAATCTTTACTTTATAGTGATAAAGATATAAATTTTATTGTTAAAATATTTCGTTCAACACATGACTAATCTCAATGGATGAGTACAGTCAACACATGAATCTTTATTTTATAATATTCTTTGTTTTCTAAATTGGAATGAGGCCCAATCAATTACCATATAGCGTTAACTATATGGATTCCATACAACACATGTATATAGTAGCAACGATAAATAATCAACCATCATCCAAAGTGCACTACACTGTATAAGCATCAAATATAGATATCTAACGCTTATAACAGTCTGTCGATCCATAGATCGACATACACCTAATTATTGGGATTAGTGTATATCATATATTATCCCAATACCCGTGTGGGGTTTCAAACAATCATACACAGATTATATTTGTGCAGTTGGGCGATGTGTAAAATTTATCGACCCAATCGATATCAGTCAAATTAGTGTATATAAACAAATCAGTCGATTTGTTTATAAATATTTATTTATTCACATTCACGCTAAAAATTATATTTTTAACGATAAAATATTTTATTTTAACACATGGATTTTTATTCAGTTCATTTACAAAATAAAAATGATATTTTTTCTAACTTATTTTAGAAAATTTCGGCGGCATAACGGCATGATACTAGAAACGGGACAAGGCCTAGCCTTATCCCCGGTCTAGTGAAGGCCCACGCCATTCACACATCAATCAAATCCATTCCATTTCACCAAACAATTCAATTCAAACCAAATAATCTAACCAACTACACAACCATACAAACAAGTCCATGGTCTGTGGACGATTGTGTCGGGTGCTACTAAACACCGTCTGCATCCTAGTATATATATAACTAGAAAAAGAAATTGAAGAGTGAGAAGTTCTCACCGAAAGCTATCCCAACTTCACGACACTTGATTTATAGAAATCTTCATCTTTTTCGCCTTTTGTCACTTTCGTTGCCCGTAGCCACTACATATATAAAAATCGAATTTTTACTTCGCTATTCAATATATAAAAGTCGCATTTTTACTTCGCTATTCAATATATAAAAATCGAATTTTTACTATGCTATTCAATATATAAAAATTGAAGTTTTACTATGCTATTCAATATATAAAAATCGAATTTTTACTATGCTATTCAATATATAAAAATCGAATTTTTACTATGCTATTCAATATATAAAAATCAAATTTTTACTATGCTATTCAATATATAAAAATCGAATTTTTACTATGCTATTCAATATATAAAAATCGAATTTTTACATCGCTATTCATATAGGCAAAAATTCAATTTTTATCACGTTATTCTATACATAAAGATTTCGCCTTTTCAAATTTAAAGATTTCGCCTTTTCAAAAATAAATATGATATTCATAATATTCCTATCGTGTAAAAGTTATATTTTTAATTCTCTACATAAACAAAAATCATATTTTTACATCTTCTACATAATAAAGATTATATTTTTAATACTTTAAAAATTTAAAAATCATATTTTTATAATCGTACACGTAGAAAAATCATGTTTTCTATTCACAAGGAATTCATATTCAATCGAAGAACTTATTCATAGATTAAATACATATTTTTTTTTAAATCAAAGACTGAAAGAGAGAAAAAAAACTTACAGTAAAATTTTTCTAGGGTTTCAGGAGCAAAATCGAATTGGGGCAGGGTTTTTCGGGGTTGCGGAGGTGGGGCGAAGCGTCGTCGGTCTTCCATCGTGGGGGCGCGCTCGTGTCTGGACGGGGAGACAGGGTTGCGAGCAGGTAAGGGGAAGGAGAGCAAGGAGTGGAGAAGAAGAAGGGGGGATGCTCTGGTGAGGCGCGCGTCGGAGATAGGGGGAGGCGACGGGGGTTATCGGGGATCGATCCCGATTTTTTTTTTAATATCTGTTTCGAAATGAAGAAGAGGGGTGGCCAGAGGAAATAAAGGAGAGGAAGGAGGGATTCTAATTTTTTTAATTTATTTAATTATTTAATTTGCAAAAAGTTGACTTTTACATACGACCTCTAAACGTGGTCCACCGCCTGTCGTCCATAGCTAATTACCCCCATTCCGAACACAATGGGATATGTATCGTAGGTTGATTCGATAGTTACAATCAGTTTCCGTCAAAATCAACATATAACTCTATATATTGAATTTGAACGCGCATTTCAATTTACTGGGGTCACATACTAACTCGAAAAATTCCAGAAAAATATTTTCTAGCTTCGTATTGACGATACGGTCCTAACAAAACTAGTTTCGTCGAATTCTGAGAACGTTGGAAAAATGGCCATTTTCCAGTCGATTAAAATCAACTGAAACTGGTCAAACGCGTTTTCATTTGCCCGCTCACATATTGATTCGAAAAATTATGAAATTTGGTATCTAGCAATAATTTGACATCGCGGATCCAACAAAATTGGTTTCGTCGAAATCCGAGGTCGTTTGCAAAATTCCAATTTTTAAGGGCCTGAATTCCATAGCGACTATTCAGAATTTTCAACTGGACATATCTTTAGATTCCCGCTATGAAATTTCGATTATTCGGATTTCTTGGAAAGATATTATCAATTAGTTCCTAATGTTTTTGGTTTCACTAAAATCCGATTTGTTTTGCACCCGGTACATTCAACTGAAGTTTGAAATCGAATTATCGAACTACCGTGCCATTTTCAATTCTATTTATAATTATATATATTTATTTATATTCTAACGACGACGCGTGTAATATATACGTTCTAATTATATTCAAAATAAATTTCTCGTCAATATTATTTAAAATAATTCATTTTAAATGTTCAAAATTCGCTAAAATTGCCAAAATAATAGTTTTAAACTGCCCCAGAATTTCCGGGTTATTACAATGAGATTTGAGGAATTTGAAAAGAATTCAACCTTATCCTAAAATGACTTGACAAACATTGGGAAGGAGATTTGGATTGAAGCCGGTATAGTCCATAGCTTTGTTTTAAAATACGCTTTTTACCTGGGAAGACCGAGATCAGATGTAAGTCCGATAACCATTCCAAGTAATGATATGACGCTATAAAGCAAATTGAAGACTTGGAAATAACAAATGAAGACCGTGAATCTTTGGGACTTATTTGGATTGATTGCTGATGTCTCAAATCGGGCCATACACCTAATACGAGGTTATAAGTGGCATGAGGTCGGATTATATTTGAGGATTCTCGAATTTTGTTCCGTTCATACCCAGAATGACTTATATGGATTGTGTGTCTGACATTGTAATTCCCTGCATAGCACTGATTTCTGCTGGTATAAAAATATCGGACAATGGCAATTAATTATTTCCATCTCTAAGTTTTACGTGCCTAGAGGTTATGTATTGATAGAAATCAATGGCGTATTGTAAATTGACAATGTGGCATACTCGATTTATGAAACGAGATTGTGATGATCAAAGCATGGCCTATTAAAGCGTAGGTTTGTGTATATCATGACATCGACAAACCTCACACCCCGTATGATGAGAAACTAGCGGTTAGGTTGGATACATATACATAATTTTGTGAATAGCTGCAGCGGTAGTACAACTTGTGAACTTGGGGAATTGGGTATGTTCGATGTCCGAGTTTGGACGAAAATCGGTGACTTACCTCGCGATTTGTAGTTGGTGTCCGAGTCTGGATATAAAAACTATGTTACACTTCACTTGTGTTCCTGATTGATCTTTCGTGCCAGGAATCAGCAAGTTCGAAACCCAATCTCCAATATGTGCCCTACAGTTTTATATGTATACCTATGGCGACATAGTAGGATGTGGTTCTACGCCTTCTAAGATTAATACAATTATTTTCAAAGTTGTTTTCTACACTATGCACTCATATTAGTAAAAGAGAATTTTCACGTATGAAAGCATTTTTGGTTATCATAAGGCAAAACTCACCAATCTGGTGTGCGTTTGCATTGTGTGATGTGGGATGAACTTATGATAGCTTCATTTTTCCAAAAGTCATTGTGAAGTTATATGCACGGGAAATCACATGGAGTAAACCCGTTCCGCACTAGCGGCATGTTCCTTTGAACTTCCCCAACTTTAAAATAAACCCTAAAGATAAACGTTTTATGATTCTCATACCAGTTCTATGACTTATCTGGAGTTTATTGTTTCTTCCTAAACTCTGGGTGCCCACTAATTTTCACACGGGCAGCTAGTCGTTTAGTTTTACAGTTATAGATCCTTAAAGCAAGATTTGGAGCGCTTTATGAGTTGGAGCTTCAAGCTAAAGTTGGAGTTTCCGCTATATCATATCGCTTCTTCCGCCGAGAGTATATTTATGTTTCCGCTGCTATATGTTGTAACTCTGACACTCCATGTAACTCCGATGTAATACCGTATTACAATGTGAAATTTTCTTTTATTTTGTTCAATATATGTTAGTACCCATAACAATCTGCCTTTATGAACGGTTTAAGTTGGTTTAGTTACAGGCAAAAACCGGGGAAAAAACGGGTTGTTACATGTGGTATCAGAGATTTGGTTATACAAAGCTATGGGGTACGACATATTTGAACAAAAGATAGAATTCGTTAGAGTTATAGTACTCATTAGAGATTGGTTTAGAAAGGCCCTAGAAGGGGATTCTGGAGTATTTCGTTGGGAGAGCGTATTTGTAGACAATAATTTAAGGCTTTCCAATGTTTTGAAATAAATTAATTTATATAACACTAATTTAACTTATTAATTTATCCTTTATCTCACTAAACCACTATATTTTACATTTGTACTTATGGTTTATCCATTTCAAGTCCTTTTACATATATTAGCCTACTATTGTATTATCTAATTTCAAACAAGTTGCTAAATTTCTTATATTCTACCATTTTATTTTAACTTTTAAAACTATATTATGTTAAACCTTTGAATTTTACTAAACCTATTGTAAAGTTACTTTATCATCTAAACTACTTTTACTTAGATTTTTCTATACTTTGAACATAACTCTCTTTTACATCATATAGCAAGTTCCCTTATGTAGCTTTTATACGATGATTTAAGTTTTTCTTAATATTTTGATATAAGAAGCTTTACCAATTTAGTTGTAAGATAAATTTTGTGTTTAATCTATTAAGAACCCTTGGATAGATTTTCAAGCTTATTAGCAATTGTAAAGTATTTTAATAAGCTTTATTTATATGTTGGTCTTAGTAAATTTTGTAAGTAATATTTATTTTACTTAAGCAAAATTTTACAGCTCTCCATTTTGAGGACGAGAAGTTTTAACTGGTGGAGATTGTAACGACCTAGAAAATTTGATGTTTAAAATATAAATTAAATTAAGTTTAGCGCAAAATAAATATTTATATTTGGAATTTTGTCTATACTGAGCGATATTTAAGTGAACGTTATAGAAAACAAGAGTTATTACCATTATGAATTTATTTTGTAATTTAATTAAGAAATTATTTTTGGTCTTGCAATTTGGTAAGAAGAAAATATATACTTAAAATTATATATTTAATTTTTTTGCTATTAAGAATTAATTGCAGAGATTAGCAAACAATTGTGCATTAATTGTCAATATATTCTACTTACCAGATATTTGTGGACGATTTCTATTTTATTAACTTTATATATTGTGGAAAGGTTAACTGCTCCTGCAATTAATTAGTATAAATTCTAATTATCTTATATACGTATACATAGAAATGTATTGAATTTTATATATGGCAAAAGTTTAATTGTGCGTATAAGAAATTAACTAGGCATTGATTGACACATACGTCAATTAATAGGTTTTAAAATATATCCATTTATTACCGTTTTTAAATGGTATATTCAAATTTATTTTGTCATAGATTGGAAGAAAACAATAATGAACGTATAAAATACATTCTAAAATCTTACTTCTCTACAAATTAATCAATATAGCGGTTGTGATGTAGCTTAAGAATTCCTAGTTTTAATATAACAGAATAAATTAAGCTTTAAATATATATGCATTATTTTGTAAATTTTATATTCTTAATATGAACATTTGGCTAATAAAGAACGTTTTAACTTTATATGCAATTTAACTATGGATTACATGAAAAGAGAAAATATTAAGAGAGAAATTTTTGTTAACAATTTCAAATTGAAGTTTAAAAATAGAGATTAATTTTGTTCTGAATAACCGCTAAGTTTATTTCAAGATGGTACTATTTGTAATACGGTCAAGGCTAAGGATGAAACTTTGTAATACAGGCGGTGTAATAAATCTAGAAATCTAATCCATATTTATAAGGAATGCACAGTAAAAAGATAGCAATAAATTGTGAAATAAATGCCCATACTGCATATTTTCCACCGTAAACCGCTCCTCCATCTCTCATCTATAAATCACACAAAAATCACCACAAATCTCATTGTGATCTCCTTTTCCATCTCATCCTCTCCATGCTCCACTCGACGCCATAACTAGAAACCGGATGTCAACGAAGCTGTACAGGTATCGACCTCTTTCGACACCAATCCCTACCGCAAATTCACGCAAGGTGCGGATTCACCTCCCAACCACAAATGTACACTCCATTTCAAAGATTGATACTCAATCTCCAAGAAAAACCAAGCCCTAGGTCTACTGTAGAACTCGACAAACCCAAAACATGAATCGGACTAAGTAAAAGTGACATAGGAATGAAGAGGAAGGATTCAGGAGTTCAAATATCTTTATCCGATGATTTTAGCGAATTTATCCAATTTGATTTTTAATTTAGAAGGATCGAACATTTTCTGTGAAGAGAATAAATGAGCGGCGCAGTTTTTGGTTTGGTTGACTTGAGAATTAGGCTTAGGAAAACTTAGAGAGGGTATCTATAGAGGAATAAATATTTTTATATTTATTATTATATTCGTTTTTAATCAAATGCTATCTACAACTGTCTTCTAAAATTCCTGTGACCACATACGATACCCAAAAATCATGAAAATGGACATGTAGCTAGAGTTCGACATTGCGGACCCAATGAAACTAGTTTCGTCGAATTCCGACTTCGTATGCTCACAGTGTATTTTTAACTGTAAAAATACTGACTGTTTTCCACTCTAAAAATCCGTACGACCACACAGTGACTCTAAAAATCACGAAACTGGAAATCTAACAACTATTTGACATCGAGGCTCCAACAAAATTAGTATCGTCGAATTCCGACTTCGTTTGCAAAAGTGGCTATTTTTAAAGTCCTAAATAACCCATTTAAATATATAAATATATTTAAATATTATTAAATTAAATATTTAAAAATAAATATTATCGTCTATATTCACAGTGGAATACCGTACAACTCTAATGGGATTTATAACTTGATATTTCAAATCCCGATTAAATCGATATTCGATTTAAAATGAAATTCCTTTTTTAAAAATATAAATAATTCCTTTATAAATTATAAAGGAATTCCACATCGACTTTTCTAAAATTTGATTTGGACGTAAATCAAAATCTACACGACAAAATCCAGATTTTTCTCTTCCACTAGAAAGATATACTCCACCAGCTCCACACGTTTCTTGTTTCACAGAAATCCGGCTTAAAACGAATCATGTACATTCAGTTGAAGTTCGAATCGCCAAATTACGAACTGCAGCGCCATTTCAAGCTCGATTTTAATTATAATATAATTCATTCGTTCAACTATCGTTCATATAATATATTCGTTATTCAAATTCAATTCTAAACTGAATTAAATATCACAGATGATCCAGTTCATACCATATCGCCATTTCAGCCAATTCTGATTATTTCAGAATTAAATATATTATTTAATTTATTATTTTAATTAAATATTCATCATTATTTAATTCAATGACCATTTAATTCACTATATCACTATTTATATAATTAAATAAATTAATTATAATACCTCTGCCAATGCGGGTCATTACAAGAATTCTGATATGAACGCAATAGCATAGTCCTTTTCACTTAATTCTGAATATTAAATTAATTATTCTTTAATCTATCATCTTTTAATGTTGTTAAAATACTGGGTGTTACATTCTCCCCTACTCAAAGGATTTCGTCCCCGAAATCTCCAAGTTAAGAAGAATGTATATCATAACATCCACGTCTATGTACTCATCCACCAATCACAGACATCCATTGTCCTTAAAAGATTTCTAATGCTTACATGAACATATGCAAAGTTGTTTGTATACGTTCCAATACTAACGCAAGGATCAGGCGGTCTACTAATTCAGTCGACCTCCTTAATGTAATGTATGTTAGTGCCATGAGTCCAACATGTATGCAAATAATCCTATTATAACTTGTAAGTTCTATATGTGTACACAATCATTCGTCCAAATGCAACATCCGTATGATGATACATCCATTTCCATCCATAAGAAGAAGAAAAATGCACACACATCCATATGCAGTATAAGATTAATTGAGCAGATCTAGTGCCTAATGTGTGTTTATATGCATCCATGAGCAACCACTAGCAGTTACTTGCATCCATCAAACATAACATGTCTCAAGCACATGTTCACATGCATAGGTTTCCTACCTAAAGGTCAAAGATTTGATCGATAGGATATGCTCAAATGGTAGAAACAAGCATAAATAAAAGCTGTGGAAAGAAAGTTAAGAACATACCCTCGAAAAGAAAAGGGTACGAACCACGAATCTTGTCTTCGGTCTCCCAAATTGCATCCTCTGGGTTATCTCCCCACTGAACCTTCTTTAACTTGACTTCTCGGTTGCATAGCTTCTTAACTTCTAATCCAAGAATACGGGTAGGAACTCGCCTAATTGTCGCCTCTCGTACCACCTCTACTTCCTTCAATGTCTCAACTCAACTGCTTCTATAATATCATGCAAGCATTTCCACAAATGAGAAACGTGCAAGACATCATGAACATCGGACAGTCTCTCTTGTAGCTTTACTTTATAGGACTTTCGGCTAATCCTTTCTGTTATGGAAAATGGTCCTACGAATCTTGGTGCCAACTTCCCTACAAATCCAAAGCGAACTACATTCCTCAAAGGTGATACCTTAATGAAAACCATATCTCCCACCTCAAACTCAATGTCAATCCTTATCTTATCCACGTAGGAATTCTGTCTATCCTGAGCTGTCTTCATTTGTCGTCTAATAAGATCAATCTTTTCGGATGTCTCTCTATCTGTATCCGGTCAAAGTAGAAGCCTTTCTATAGATTCCCACCAAAAAGTTGGTGATCTATAGGGTCGTCCGTACAATGCTTCGAAGGGTTCCATGCCAATACTAGCTTGATGACTACTGTTGTAGGTGAACTCCACTAAAGGAAGGTGCTCTTCCCAAGTCCCTCCGAAGTCTAGGATACACACTCTTAAAAGGTCCTCAAGAACTTTGTTCACCATTTCTGTCTGTCCATCGATCTGAGGGTGATAAGCGGTGCTCAAGCACAACTGTGTACCTAATGCTTCTTGCAATCTCCTCTAAAAATTCACTGGTGAAAATGGGTTCAAGATCACTAACGATACTCAAAGGTACTCCATAAAGACGGACTATATAACAAACGTAAACTGCTGCCAACCATGCTACCGTCCTCTTAAACTTAACTGGAATGAAATGAGTGCTCTTAGTAAGTCTGTTTAATACAACCCAAATACTGGTGTTGCCTTTCTTTGATCAAGGCAAACCATCTATGAAATCCATAGAAACGCTCTCCCACTTCCACTACGGACCTCCAAAGGATGAAGTAAACCACTGGGCTTCTTTTGCTCAGCTTTAACTTGCTCGCAAATCAAACATTGAGAAAGAAACTCTGCCACATTTTTCTTCATCCCAGCCGAAAAGAAAACCCTCTTCATATCATTATACATCTTATCGCCACTTGGATGAATAGTCATCTTAGAATGATGGGCTTCCTCTAGGACTGTCTTCAAAAGACTCCCCAGTTTGGGGAACACAATGCCTCCCATCTTGTCGCAACCAACCTTTATCGTCTATGGAATATCTATTGAGGTGACTAAAAGTCTCCACTTTACTAAGCCTATCCAAGATGTCTGAAATCTGTGGATCCTTTCGCTGTGAAGTTCCTATCTGATCCATAAGAGTAGGTCGCACCTCCAGTGATGCAAATAAGCCAGGAAAAATTCGGTGGAGGGTCTAAAATCAAAAGTTGATATAAACTCCATGCTTTTCCTTTCCACAAACAACGGACTTAAGGCCATCCTCTGCCTACTTATTGCGTCTGCAACCACATTACCCTTGCCAGGGGTATACATGATCTCGAAGTCATAAGATGCTAGGAACTCCATGAACCTTTGTTGCCTTAAATTAAGATCCTTCTGCAAAAACAAGTACTTAAGAGATTTATGATCAATGTACAACTCGAACTTCTCTCCAAGAAAATAATGACGCCACTTCTTAAGCGTGAATACTATAGCAGCTAGCTCTAAGTCATGGATAGGGTATTTCTTCTCATGAACCCTTAGTTGTCTACCCCCATAACATACTACCCTTCCCTCTTGCATCAGATTCACACCAAGCCCTAGACCACATGCATCCACGTAAACTGTGAACACTTTGTTTCCATCGGACAAGGTCAAGACTGAGGCTGTTGTCAGAGCCCTCTTCAATCGCTGGAAAGAAATACCACAATCCATATCCCATGAAAATGTCAAATTCTTCTTCGTCAGCCTAGGTTTGATATCTTTGCAAAGTCCTTAATGAACTTTCTATAATAGCCTGCCAATCAAAGAAAGCTTCTCACTTCCGTTGCATTCTTAGGAATTTGGCAATCTTGAACTGTAACTACCTTTGCGGGATCTACTGCTATCCCATCTTTAGAGACCGCATGCCCTAGAAATCTCACCTCTTTTCTCCAAAAATGGCATTTGGAGAATTTCACTTTAAGCTGGTGCACATGCAGAATTTTCAAAACCTCTCTCAAATGTTGGGCATGCTCTTCCTCGCTCTTTGAGAAGATCAGGATATCATCGTCAAAGACCACGACGAATTTATTTCGAAACTCCAGAAAAACAGCCTACTCATCAGATCAACAAAATAGGTAGGTGCATTTGTCAACCCAAAAGGCATAACGAGCCATTCAAAGAAACGATCTGGAATCCTAAAATAGGTCTTGTCTATACTATCCTTGGCCACTCTCAACCGATGAAACCCGATGGCCAAGTCTAATTGAGAGAATACTAATGCACCAACAAGCTGGTCAAACAGATCATCTATCCTCGGGAGTGGGTACCTGTTCTTCTTGGTGAGTTTGTTCAACTCAATATAATCCACACGTAAGCGAAGCGAACCATCCGCCTTAATTGCGAATACCACCGGAGCATCCTATTCAAATATGCTTCGCCTAATAATCCCTTTCTCAAGTAGCTCCCCTACTTCCTTTCTAAGCTCCCTGCTTTCTCTTGGAGCCATATGGAACACAGGTAATGCAACTGGCTTTGCATTATCTACCAGTTATATACGAAAATCGATCTCGCACCTAAGAGGTAAGCCGGAAAGCTCCTCAAAAACATCAGAATACTTCCGGACTACTGGTACAAATTGCAGATCATCGATAGATCCATCAAGAGATTTTAGGAAACTAAGCATGACAGACCCCTTAGGGTCAAAAGAAATCTCGAGGGTCCTCCCATGGAAAGTCAAAAGTCTAATGACCCTCCTCTCACAATCCAGAATGACAAGGTACCTGGCTAGCCAATCCATCCCTAAAATAGACCAATAGCCCATAAAACCGAGCACATATGTGTTGCACTCAAACTCGATGCCTAACACATATATTCTCAAACCCTAACAAATCATGGACAAATGAGTCGTACCACCAATGGATTTTGAGATAACAATGGGGCCCAATATCACACTAGTACTAAGGTGTAGAGACTCAACTATAGAATAAGATATAAAAGAATTCGAAGCGCCAAAATCAAAAAGAGTTCTAATAGGATGATTGGAAAGAGAAATCAAACATTCCACGGAAACTTTCCTACCTTGATCAGGAGCACTAATCACGAGAGCATGCACTTGTTCCCCAGAAGCTCTTTCCCTTTGACCTTGTCCTTGCTTCTACGGGCACTCCTTAGAAAAGTGTCTAACCTCTCCATAACTGAAGCATGCATTCTTCCTTCTTTTGCAGTCCTTGATCAAATTACCCTCGCGTCCGCAATTATGGCACTTTCTCTTATCCCTAGCCTTGTCATTCTTTCTGCCCTTCTTCTGTTGTTGTTGTTTTTGTTGTTGTTGTCCCTTCTTGGGCCATACTTTCTTGTTTTATGTTTCCTTAACCCTAACTTCTTTCTTTTCACCTTTATCTTCCTTATGCATCAAGGCCATACAAATGAGCCTTTTAAAAGTTGCTTCCATTGGAATATGAGACATAACAAAACTTGAAGCGGTTCATTCAATCCTCTAGCAAACTGCAAAGCTTTCTTATGTGGAGTATCCACTAGCTCCAACCCAAATCTCGCTAATTGGTTGAATTTGTTAACATACTCTTTGACAGTCATGTCTCCTTGCTAGAGTGCAAGAAACCTTCTATTTGCATGCTTTTCTCATCTTGAGAAAGAAACTTCATTTCAAACCATTGCAGAAAATCACGCTAAGTCTGCACTGGACGCCCTGCTTACGTCGCTTCCCACCAGAATGATGCTCTATCTTTAAGTAGTTAGGCGGCTAAATGAATCTTCTTATGGTCGTCCACTTCAAAAATTCCAAATAGATCCTCCGTCTCTTTGAGCCAATTCCTTGCCTCTACAAATGTCTTAGTTCCACGGAATGGCTTTCCTCCCATTACACAGAAATCTTTGCAGATCTTAGAGAAATTATCTACATGTGGAGGAGGAGGAGGAACGACGGGTGCAGTTAGGGAAGAACGTCAGCTTGACCAACGACAGGTGTCGTGTCCTCTAGATACCTATGGAACCAGCCTGGTATCGTAACGCCCTTAGGAATATTAGGTTCCCCAGACATGCTGAAAAGAAAAGGAAAGGGATTCAGACAAAGGGTCAAAAGATATTACATTTGGCTTTGGGGAATATGTTTCAAAACAGATTTTTCTTTTTGAAAAAGCTTTCTTATAAAACCTTTTTGAAAATAATTTTCAAAATATTTTATCCGATCTAGTAACCTTCAGCTCTGATACCAAGTGTGACACCTCATGCCTGTTAATGTCACGAATTAAGAGAATGCATTAAGTTCCATAAAGCGTTATAGGTAAACAAAAACTGAGACATTACATGATAGATGTAAATTAGCAGCGGAATTTAAAATTTTATTAATGCAGAAAACATAACATCGTGATTCAAAACATCATAGGTATGAAAGTTCATAAAACTAGTACATCATAAAATTTTTGTGTTTTGCTTAAAACAATAGAGTACAGTAATAAAAGAAGTGTAATCCCCAAAAACATAGCCATAGTAGAAGAGGTAAGAACTCGAGCAATACATCTAAGCAACTCCAAGCAAGATGAAAGAAGAATCCTGATTAAGCTTGAGTATTCCCACCCTAAGAACATTGGGGAAGGGACAGAAGGGAAAGAAGAGGAAACAAAATGGGTTAGACATAAAGTTTGGCTAGTCTAGTTACTTTTAGCATATAAATAATTAAAAGTATCATGACAGACATATAAATAATTAAAAGTATCGTGACAGGAAATTGACAAGCTTCCCCTTACGCTTGCATCCCCACTAGATTTTACACAGGTTATGTCATACCAGAGTAAAAGATTGCACAACCACACAGGTTAATTTTGTGGGCCTATATATATATATATATATATATATATATATATATATATATACCCACCCACCCAAGATATACTTAACCTACTCACTGTTTCAAACATGTTTATTTAACCCCTACTCAAGTTACATGTACATACAATCCCTATGGATTCAACTCGGTTGAGTATTCCAATTCATTGCCATATTCATTTATGGTTATGATGTGCTAGACCTCCCACATTAAGCCTACCACTTGTGGATGCTGGATATGTCGGTTGGTTCTGGACAGACTTCTTTCACAAGTCAGATTTAACTTTATATCTTAGCGCGTCTCATGTTTATGCACTTAGACCCCTCACATTACATTCACCGCTTGTGGTCGTTGGATATTCTGGGCAGTCTTCCACCACAAGTGTAATCTAACCTCGTGACTAAGCATGGTTAAAGTTTCTAATTATTGTAATCCTAGGCATTTCCATTATTAACCAAATATTCCTCCGTCATTATAGGTTTTCATGCCTCCTTCCCAAGTTATGTTCATAATAAACCATATGCCCCAAATTAAGGTCTTTAATCACAATTTAATTTATGCCCCAAAATTAACATTCGTATATTTCATTCAAGTTATGCCAAATTTCCAATTACAACCGATGCCTTAATTATAACATTTTCCCCTCGTTCGCATATTTCAGCGGCATGCCTAGGTTCGAAGGTAGCCTGGCTATATAAAAATAAAAAGGGAAAAGATAGAGGGAAGAGGATAGAAATGATCATACTAGCAAGTTTGACATATAATAGCAGAAATATGCATAAACATATTATGGCATAATGACAAGATATGCATATAGGAACAGATCTGATGAACTTTTGACAATAGAATTGATTCTAACATAATAGGGACATATAAACAGGCATGATATGATCTAAACAACGAATTAGATAACCAACAAACAATAGATATCATTTAGCCACAAACATAATAGGAACATGCATGATGTGATCTAAACAGTGAACTGATTTACAACAATGGCAGATCTGACATGATAAATAGGTATAGGTTCAGATCTAGTTCATAGTCATGTCAGAATAACTTAGGTAAGCAGGTTATAGCAGATCTGATATGATTCAAATAGTCACAGGCATAGATCCAAATTATGGTCATGTCAAGATTTACTTTTTAATTATTTTGATCTAAAATTAACATAGACTAACTATGATTGGATCTAAGAAAAGTAGAAGAAAGGTTGCAGATGTTGAATCACAAATCTCTAAACTCTAATTGATTGTTGAAGAAGAAAAGGTTTGATTTAGTTCGGGCAAAGGCAACATCTAGTTGTCCATTATTTTAGGTGTGGAAAAACAAGGCAAATGGGGATTTTTTATAACCTAAAGCCAATGAACGAAGTCAAGAAAGGAGTCCACATTCAGCTAGAAGAATTCCGCCCAGATCTGCCATGGGCGTCGTCCCCACCCAACCCATGGGTCGACATCCCACTTATGGAGTCAACCCAAGGGTCGACACCCCCTTGATGGGTTCAACACCCCTGGGCGGTAATTTTCATGCTTCCCTGATTTCTATGATTTTGAACTATTTTGAATTTTCTGGATATATTTTATTCATATATATTCTTCTTATGCATATACAAACTTCAAACCTTAATAACTTCTTCATACGGTGTCTGTTTTACACGAACCAGGTGTCTGTTTTGACCAAAATTCCGAGTCGAACGCAATGGCTCAGTCCGTTTCACTTAATTTTGAATATTGAATTAATTATTCTTTAATTTATCATCTTTTAGTGTTGTTAAAATATGGGGTGTTACAAAGACCGTGAATCTTTGGACTTATTGGGATTGATTGCTGATGTCTCAAATCGGGCCATACACCCGATATGTCGTTATAAGTGGCATAAGGTCTAAATATATTTGAAGATTCTTGGATTTTGTTCCGTTCAGACCCAGAATGGACTTGTATTGATTATGTGTCTGACATTATAATTGATTGCATAGCACTGCTTTTTGTTGGTATATATATATCAGAATGTGGCAATTAATTATTTCCATCTCTAAGTTTTACGTGCTTAGAGTTTATGTGTTGATAGAAATCAGTGACATGTTGTAAACTGACAATGTGGCATACTCGAGTTATGAAACAAGCTTGTGCTGATCAATGTATGGCTTATTAAAGCATGTGTATACTATGACATCGACCAACCTCACACCCTGGATGCTGAGAAACCGGCAGTTAGGTTGGATACATATACATAATTTTGTGAATAACTGCTGCAGTGGTACCACTTGTGAACTTGGGGAATTAGGAATGTTCAATGTCCAAGTCTGGACGAAAACCGGTGATTTACCTCGCGATTTGTAGTTTGTGTCCGAGTCTGGATGGAAAAACCATGTTACACTTCACTTGTGTTCTTCATTGATCTTTCGTGCCAAGAGTCACCAAGTTCGAAACCCAGTCTCCAATACGTGCCCTACGGTTTTATTTGTATACCTATGGCGACATAGTAGGATAAGGTGTTATGCCATCTAAGATAAGTACAATTATTTTCGAAGTTGTTTTCTACACTATACACTCATATTTGTAAAGGAGGATTTTCACGTATGAAAGCATTTTTGGTTATCATAAGGAAAAACTCACCCATCTGGAATGCGCTTGCTTTTTGTGATGTGGGACGAACTTATGATAGCTTCATTTTTCCAAAAGTCATTGCGAAGTTATATGCACCTAAAATCACATGGAGTAAACACGTTCCGCACTAGCGGCATGTTCCGATGAGCTTCACAACTTAAAACAAACCCTGAAGATAAACGTTTTATGTTCTCACACCAGTCCTATGACTGATCTGGAGTTTATTGTCCCTTCCTAAACTTTGGGTGCCCACTAATTTTTACATGGGTAGCTAGTGGTTTAGTTTACAGTTATAGACCCTTGGAGCAAGATTTGGAGCACTTTCTGAGTTAGAGCTTCAAGCTAAAGTTGGAGTTTCTGCTATATCATATCGCCTCTTCCGCTGAGAGTATATTTATGTTTCCACTTCTATATGTTGTAACTTTGATATTCCATGTAACTCTGATGTAGTACTATATTATGATACGAAACGTTCTTTTATTTTGTTCAATATATGTTATTACCCATAACAATCCGCCTTTGTTAATGGTTTATGTTGGTTTAATTATCAACGAAAACCGGGCAAAAAGACGGGTTGTTACAATGACCAACGGTTATACTTACAAAATACCAAATTTCATTTAGATGGGCCAAATTTGTAACTCACTTAATAGGTCGGGTTAATCTGGTAAAACTTTATATTAAAAGGATCAAAACAAATGGTTGGTAAATGGGTTGATTAAATTTTGATTGACCCTCATATAATCCTACATGACCCATTTGACATAGGGCTGTCAATTTCCTACACGACCCGAAACCCGACCCGTAACCTGCATGGAAATTAGCAAGTTAACCCAAACCGTTTAGTTGACGGGTCATTTTTGGGTCAACCCGAATTTGACTTTATTATAAATGGGTGGGTTTAGGGTTGACCCGCTAACCCGATTTTGACCCGCCAAACCCGATTATAATCAGTACGTTCATATATTCTTTTGTAACTTGTTATATTTTACTGATTTATTCTTGTATGTTGTTAGTTATATTTTACTTATAACAATTGTTCTCTTCCATACTGTTAGTCTTTTATGTATGCAGTATGCTCATATATTCTTATATATGAAGAATGGTTTTTGGACATGGTGATTTCATGCTTTATATATGTGTTGTTTATTAGTGATTTTGAAATTTGTTGTCTGTTGGTGATTTTGTAACTTGTGTCTGTTGGTGATTATATAATAGTGTGTTGATGATTTGGTTCTTTCACTGTTTATATTAGTAGACAATATTTGTTAGTGGGTTAAACGGGTAAACCCAACATGACCCGACACGACTCGTTTAGTTAAACGGGTTACACGGGTTGGGTCGGGTCAGCCTATTTATTAACGGGTCGGGTTAGGATTGAGAAAAGGTAACCTGTTTAATAAACGGGTTAGCCTAACCCGTTTATAAATCAACCCGAACCCGACTTTACTCGACACGACCCATTAACATCCCTAATTTGGCTCCCTAATTTGACACCTTAAGATACGAGAGATATTGATAAGCATTAGATGTACATTTGAAGTGATATTTATCCATTGTAGAGAAAGACCCAGTTCATTAATAGCTTCCCTAATTAATCAACATAAACAACCATTAGTAACCCAAAGTAAATTTTTTATAGCAAAAAGAAAACACATAAAAAAGTGAATTGTGTGGGTACAAATGAGAAAAAGAGTGAGGTCGATGGTTAGCACATCATTTAGTTGCTATGTTACTTTATTGCCTGAAGTTAACCAAGGCTCGGGAAAGAAAAAAGGCATATTAGCAAGTTTACAACACTGAAGTGTTTTTAACAGTGTCGCCCCAGTGAGCAGCCCAACAAGCCCATGGGCTGGGGAAGAAAAAAGTTCCATCATAAATTGCAGAAGTTCGTTTGGGAAAGAAAAGGGGAAAATGCACGCTACCTACTACAATAGAAAGAAAAAAAGAACGCTTCCAACGTATCAATCAATTAAAAGTTATCCCTTCAAACTATACGCGTTACTCAGCAGCATTCCACCCCTCTTTGGTCTCCTCCACCAACAAAGCTAATGCTGATAACATCGATAACACTCCGCCAATTTCTAATGTATCCACCTCTCGAGTTCTCTTTCTATAAATTAGAAACAGAAGGTTAATTTTGGAATTTTTTTTTCTTTTTTCATTATACTCACATGATTCAACCATTCAAATTGCTAAAATTCGATTTTGGGGTAATGTTGAAAATGTGAGATTTTTTGGTATAAATAATGTTCAACTATAAGCTGTAATTGAAAATATGAGATTTTTTAAAAATGTTGGAATTAGATTTTGTGCAGGTTCAAAGTATCTTGATTAAATTGTAAGCTATAGAAGTAAATCCTAAAATTGTAAATTTTGGGTTTTTTCCTTATTTTTTTTTTTTTTGGAGGACAACGAAAATCATTTGTGGCTTGGGTAGCCAATAAGATGGGCCGCCACTAGTTTTTAAATTGGCTTATATTATCTTTTTATGTTAGAAGAGCGTCGGTGTTTACTGAGATTCATTAAAGATTTTGATTAAACTAAAAATCACTAAAAGGTTGTCATTTAATTTCTACATTCTGCAAATACTGAATGAAATGAACACAAAAGACATTATAAGGAAACTTACAAAATTATGTATTAATGAAAAAAATGTATAAGGTCTTGCTATTTTTTTTCTAAATTTTTAGCATACCTTATAGATCCCCTACGAGGCGCTTTTAGTGCACCTCGTAGGGCTCCTACAAAGAAGGGTAAAAGTAGCTTTTTTTAAATAATACACAAGTGAATTCAACAAAATGCTAGGTTTCTCCCTTTTTTTAGTTTTGTTGGGGGAACCTAGAAAAAATGTGGGTTTAAATAGAATTACCGTGTAATTTTCATGAATATAATAATAGTGCAGTTGCAGTAGTAAAGCGTCAACAAAGGGTTATAGAATTTCAATTTCATACACTATTATAATTAGTATGTACATAAATTGCAATTTGAAGTTTTAGTTTTGGTGAAAATCCATGCAATTTCAGCTTACATAGTTTGGCTAACGTATGCATATTGGATATGTGTTAATCCAATTAAAATTGTTTAATTTCAAGTGTAATTAAGTCCGGTAAGGTATAGTCTAAAAACAAAAAATTCAAAGGAATCTACACTCAAAAAGTAAAAAAATATAAGCCATTCAAAAAAACAGATAAAGATGCAGATACAAAAGAATTTGAATCCGAACTAGAAGTCATCCATATGAAAGATTATTTCATACAATGTGTATTTTAATAAGATCGAAGATATTTATTTACATAATTAATATAATGGTTTATATTAATACATTAACTTCTCAAAATTATTTATTATAATCACACCTGCTGTTTTTATACACTAATAATTGACTAGATTAAAGAATAAATAATTCATCAAATCCGTGAGTTTTTATTAATGTTACTTAACTTTTAGTTGTCCATGAATATGATAAATATCGGATCTTCATCTGTATCTATGTATATGAAGTTTTCTGCCATATTATATAGATGAAAGTGTAAAATAAGGATTATTCACTTATTATTAACATTACATTCCTTGTTTTTTTTTAAAGATTAGACATCAATTTTTGTTTGTTGACATTTCTCGTTATATAAATATTTCTTATGTAATATATATAAAATCATTCAATTGTATATTCATTCGTCGTCTTTTTTTATTTATAAAACTAACTTATTAGTCCCTTCTTATTAAAAAACAACATAGGTCAATCTTGATAATCCACTCTTTCCACTGGTTCATTATATCACTAGTTCTTCATGTTTCTATATTTTAAGTAAACCAAGTTCATATATAACTCGTTTATATAGCACACGAATCTTATTAACAATCAGTGGGGAAAAGGTACCTGATCCATTTAAGGAAACACAACATTGCATATGTTCGCTGATTCTTCGAACATGAAAAATTACATCTACTAATCTTAGAACTTGGATATGGACTAAAATTCCTCATACCATCTTCTAATTTTGTGTTCTCGAAAATTCAATGCTACAAAAAGTTAAATCAACTAAAATAAAACAGTAATTTTTAATAAAATAAGTATTTTAAAAAGAAAAAACTTACAATAAAATACATTGTGTAGCCGATCATAATAATTTTCTGTTTCAAAGTGTGAATAAATTTATGATATTGTTACAATTTGAATTTTGACTCTCCATAAGACCAGTTCAAAATATAAACATGAACGATTTTTGTATTAAACCAGTTCAAAGGACATGCCTTTCATATCAGGGAGGAGTTTCTTTCAAGCGAGGATATTTAAACCCTTTTCACTCATATGCCTTAGTCTTCAATACCATATATCTCAATATCAGAACTTGCAACATTTACCTCTTCCTTGCAAAGCTTAGTCTGCATCATGTATAGTGATCCTTCTTCCCTTACTCGAGTCATGACCAAACTTCCTTTGCTTAGGTTCCACTTGCCATTGTAAAACTGATTTCCCAAACAAGTATCATTGGGCATTCTAGTTGATATGGTATTGAGTCGCATGTTTGGGACGTTCCAGGCATTTTTGAGAATTATCTTACATTCCGTATTAAATATAAGGAAGGCACCCTCTTTTCTAGTAATCTTGCTTCTTCCTTGATTCCCCATTTGTAGTTACCAAAGTCTCGACTTTTCTATGTTTTGAAGAAGCGTCTGTTAGGAACTAAGATGATTTTAACTATTATTGTTATAAAATATACACTAACACATTTATCTAGAAATATATATGTAGGAATTATATATACATGTAATGATATATTGAAGACCGTGCAGTTTATAGGTTCAAAGATTAAAAAGAAGAAGAAAAGTTCAAGATTGAAGTCTCATGAGTAAAATGAGTTCAAGAATTCAAGAAAACAGGATAAGTTATAGAGTATAAAATTTTTGTTTAAACTTTGTAATAGCACTAAATTTCTATTTTCAAATCTTTTATCATTTTAAATCTTCTTTTCTCTTATTTTCAAATTGATTTAAAAATTACTTCCAATTTAAAAATATACATCTTTTAATTTTGTTTAATTTTACATCTAACTCCTAATTTGAATATTTTAGATCTGATAACTTATATTTTAGTTTTTAAATAATTCAAATATTTACTTACGTATATTATAGTCTTAATATATTTTACTTAAGTTTCAAGTTTCTTATATTCATAGTTATAGTTTTATATATCTTTAGTTTTAAAACATTTCTTATAATATTTATATTTATAAATTTATATAAGTTTTAAATAATCATTTTATATATTATAATTATATGTTTTAGAATTATATTTATGGTCTATTATACAATTTTATTATAAAGAACAACAGTATGTTTAAAATCCAGAATTACTTTGATTTGCTTCAACATCATTTACGTTCTCTTTAAAAAAACAAAATTCAAGATTTTCCCTAGGTAAGTCGACATGCACTACCCGTATATCGACATGTTGATCGTTAATTTTTAAATTCAAATTTCCAAAGTTGTGTATGTTGGTATAAATCGTTTCCTGAAAGAGTATGACTATTGAACAACTATATATTGGCTTCTAAACTCGAAATTTTATAACAAACTTCATTTATCTTCTACTGTAACACCCCATAATTTAAACACACTATAACCATGTTGAGTATGATAAATTGAGAATAAATTAATTAAATATTCAGAAATAAGTTACACCGGCATTACCGTTGTGTTCGTTTTGGAATTCTGGTTCAGATAGACCCTAAGTATGTGTAAACTAGATAACGTACGAAGAAGTTAGGAGTTTTAGAAGTTTGTATACATATAACAAGATTATAAATAAATCCATAAAATCTAAATGAACACACAAAAAACAGCGTGGGAAATTCGCCCTTTAGGGGCAGACCCACACTCAGCCCTGGGCTGACCCACGGGTCGACTCAGAAGAGGCTGGGTCGACCCTAGGTTGACCCATGGGTCGACCCACCACAGATCTGGGCAGATTCGTTCTATGCACTTGGGCTATTTTCTACATTATATTCCTTAATGAATCAGCATGACTTGTACGTATTAGATTTAAAACCTAAAATCTAAGGATTGGTGTTGATTCTGTAACTCTATAAATAGTTGGCTTCCTTCATTCCCAACTCACAGTTTCTTCATATCTACTTCCTCTCTGAAACTACTCTAAAAATTATAAACGTATAAATGGGGGAATGCTGCTAGGGATTGGATTAAACATAAGCAACATCAAGACTTGGATTAGACTTGGATTCTTACGGCATAGTGTTATATAATTATTTTCACCAAGATTCACTGTGAGTTAAAGTAATTAACAAATCTAATTTCTTAAGCCTTGAACATGACAGTTAAATAAAATTAGTTAGGATCTACATTGTTAGTAAAATAAATATTACACTTGTTTTTCACTGTAAATCACACATGCCTATAATCAGTTACACACATGCTTGTGATGCTAACATGTCATGCATGCCAGTGTTGTTGCATGTTATATATATGCCTGTGATGTTAATTAAACAAGTCATACATGACTGCGATGCTAATTAGACATGTCATACATGCCTGTGATGTTGCAAGTTATATATATATATATATATATATATATATATGTATGTATGTATGTGTGTGTGTATGTGTGTGCTTGTGATGTATACTAAACAAGTCATACATGCCTGCAATTTTAATTAAATAAGTCATACATGTATGCAATGTTAATTAGACAAGTTATACACATGCTTGTGATGTTGGATAAATAACAATTTAAATGTATTTGTCTTCCTTTTCCCATTTTTCTATGTTATTTCCAGTCTTATCTATATGCCTATGTGATTCTATTCTTCTTCCTCTATTTCCTTTTTATTTTACGCCAAGCCTTGGCCTTTAAAAGCCTAGGCTATACCTGATTAGAGCATGCATATAATTGGGGCAATAATGAATGACATAAAAAAGGAATTTAGGCATATTACTTATTTGGGACTGATTGACTGTATTTTTGGGGAAAAGGGCAAATATACACATGTTAGACTTGTTGTAAACTAATAAAAGGGATAATGTATATATGATGTTATAACTTGGTAGAGGTATGCATAAACATGTGTATGTTATAAATTGGGAACATGATAAATGGATATTATGCATACGAACTGGACATGTTAAGTTTGACTTAAAATAGACTTTAAGTAAATTGACATGTTAAGAATAGGGTAAGTACCGGTTGTAGTTTAATAACTTGAAATGCTATGGGAATTGTACACGTCTAGGCATGTGTTTTGGAAAGGATTGTACACATAATAACATGTGTTAATTACAACCACGCTTATTAATGAACTTAAACATGCTAGGTTAAAACCTGAGTATTAATAAGTTAAAAGGTCCCCCTTTCTTGCAGCTGTATCGGGTTTTGGGTTCTCTTAAATCCTAGTTACTTGAGGCCACAAGCTTAGGGTGTGACACCCCATGTCCGTTAATGTCACTCACAAAGAGAATGCAATAAGTTTCGTAAAGTTTTATAGGTATACAAAAACAGAAATATTACAAGACAGATATAAAATGACAGCGGAATTAAAAACATTATTAATCATAAAGCATCATGGTTCAAAAAAATCACATGTTTAAAATACACAAAAACCATTACATCATAAAAACTATTGTCTTGTACTTTAAAACATCAGAGTTCATAAAAAAGCAAAATTCCCAAAATAAAATATAGCCATAGTAGCAAGGATAAGAGCTTGAGCCATACGTCTAAGCAGCTCTAGCAAAATGAAATCACAGTCAAGCTTGAGTATTCCCACCCTGAGAACCTTGGGGGGGAACGGACGAAAGAAGAGGAAACAAAAAGGGGTCAGACATGAAGTTTGGCGAGTCCAGTTACTTTTAGCAAGTAAATAAGTAAAAGTAGCATGACAGACATATAAAGTGGATAAGAAAGATAACACCATTAAAGGTATGTATGACAAGGTAAACATGATAGAGTGTATACGCTTCTTTAATGATTACTTTGCACTAATACTAGTATAACCAAAATGAGATGATCCCAACAACTATCAGATGGTAGACTTAGGCATACATCCAGATGTATCCTCAGTACTACCCTAATCGATTGGATCCCTACTCTGTAGATATTCTATAACGGCCCCACATTAGAAGGTATCACCTCCTAATGTGGCAACCCTTCGTTGATGTGCACAACCATACCTTCTGGTGTCACAGTCATGTTAGCCCCCTCTACCCAGCCCATGCACACACATGTCTCGGTGGTTTGCACCGTCCACACCATCCTTCTCATTTGGATCTCGTACAATCAGTCCAGTAGGCGTGCCCCAACTCCGACCTAGGGCGGAGTCCTCGTTTGATACTGTTATATGGGTTACTGACTGAGACGGGTCCCACACACAATACGATACAAGCTCTCACCTTTGTCTTGTATCCCCACTAGGATTTTCACCAGTTATGCTTACCACTAGGTGTCCTTAATTACATAACCCTATCATTTCCACAAGTTATGCTTACCCTAAGGAGTCTTTAATTACATAACTCCAATTTTTCATATGTTATGCTTACCACTAGGTGTCTTTAATTACATAACCCCCTCAGGTTAAGTTTGTGGGCCTATATATAAATATTACCCTCCCTCTCAGATTTACTTAACACACCCATTGTTCTTACATATTTACTTGACCTCTACTCAAGTTCATGTTCAGACAATCTTTATGGATTCCACTAGGTTAAGTATTCAAGTTTATTACCATATATTCATTTATGGTTACAATATGCTAGACCTCCTACATTAAGCCTACAATTTGAGGATGCTGGACATGCCGAGCGGGTCTGGGCAGGCTTATTCCACAAATCAGGCCTAACTTTGTGTCTTAGCATGTCTTATATTTGTGCACTTAGGCCTCCCACATTAGATTCACCACTTGTGGTCGTTGGATATGCCGGTCGGTTCTGGGCAGACTTCTACCACAAGTGCAATCTAACCTCATGCCCAAGCATGGTTTGCAATTTCAAGTTATTGTAATTCTAGGCATTTCTGTATTAGTCAATTCTTACCTATGGCGTTATAGGTTATAGGTTTCATGCTCCTTTTTCCCTTAATTATGTCCATAGTGAAATATATGTCCAAATTCATATACATACACATTATTCAAATTATGCCAATTTTCACCTTTTTACCAATTATGCCCCTAATTCCCAATTCACAAGATATGTCCAATTTCAATGTTTTTCCCTTGTTCCCAAACTAACATAATTGCATAATTTAGCAGCATGCCTAGGCTTGAAAATAGCCTAGCTATATATGAAATAAAAGGGCAAGGGTGAAGGGAAGATGATAGAGATGATTATTCTAACAGAATTAACATAAACTTTTCATGGCATAATTTTAAGATTAACATATAATAAGAGATCGGTGAACTTGTGATAATAAATGGGTTCTAACATAGTAGGAATGTCATAATAGTCATGATCAGAACTAAACTAGGATTTAGATGTCCAACACTTGATAGATCCAAATTAGCCACAACATGATAGGTACAAGATGATCTAAATATTGAATTAGATCTATAATCAAAAGTAGATCTGACATGATAAAGGTTAAGATCCAAGTCATATTATGCCAAAATATCATAGATTCACAAGTTATTACAAATCTAAAGTGATTCAAGGATTAACATGCATAGATCCAAATTACAGTCCTATCATGCTTACTTTTTATTTATTTAAATATAAAAGCAACTTGAAATTCACAGTTTTTGTATCTAGAAAGGTAGAAGAACAGATCTACACTTGAATCTCTAACTTTGATTTGCGGAAGAAGAAAAGGATTTGATTCAGTCCAGGCACCGACAACATTTAGGCCTCCATTGATTTTCAGCGAAGAAAACAAGAGAAGTGAGCCTATATTTATAGCTGCCGGCCCCTAGAATTCGTCCTTCCACCTCAGCCCTAGGGGGGTCGACCCACCATTTAGGGGGTCGAACCATGGGTCGGCACCCCCGTGAGGGGTCGATCCCGGGGTCGACACCCCCTCTATGGGGTCGATTCCCCTGGAGCAGGAGATTTTCCGCCTATGGAATTTCGAATTTTGAACTGAAATTTGATTTTCTGATTATGTATATATATATATATATATAATTCCCTTGCGGGTATACAAGCTTCAAACCTTCATAACTTCTTGATACGATATCCGTTTTACACAAAGCAAATATCATGTCTTGACCAGAATTTCGAGGCGGACGCAATGACGCAGTCCGTTTCTCTTAATTTTGAATATTAAATTAATTATTATTTAACTTATCCTCTTTAATGTTGTTAAAATTATGGGGTGTTACATTCTCCCCTACTCAAAGGATGTCGTCCCCGAAATCTCCAAGTTAAGAAGAATGTATATCCTACCATCCACATCCATCTACTCATCCACCAAGCATTGACATCCATTGTCCTTAAAAGGTTTCTAATGCTTATATGAACATATGCAAAGGTGTGTGTATATGTCCCAATACTAATGCGAAGATCAGACGATCTAATTCAGTCGACCTCCTAAATGTAATGTATGTTAGTGTCATGAATACAACATGTATGCAACAATCCTATCATATAAGTTCTATATGTATGCACAAACATCCATCCAAATGCAACATCCATATGATGATACATCAATTTTCATCCATAAGGAAGAAAAATGCACACACATCCATATGCAGTATAGGAGTGATTGAGCTGATCTAGTGCCTAATGTGTGTATATGCATCCACTGGTAACCACTAGCAAACACTTGCATCCACTTGCATCCATCAAACATAACATGTCTCAAACATATGACTACTCCATGTAATTCCTACCTAAAGGTCGAAGATTCGATCGATAGGATACACTTAAATGATAGAAACAAGCATAAATAAAAGTTTTGGAGAAGGAGCTAAGAACGTACCCTTAAAAAGAAAAGGGTATGAAGCACAAATCTTGTCTTCGGTCTCCCAAGTTGCATCTTCTGGGTTATCTCCCTGTTGAACCTTTACCAACTTGATTTCTTTATTGCGTAGCTTCTTGACTTCTGATCCAAGAATACGGGAAGGAACTCGTCTGACTGTCGTCTCCCGTTCCACCTCTACTTGTTCCAATACACTTGCTCAGCTACTTCCGTAGTATCATGCAAACACTTACGCAAGTGAGAAACGTGGAAAACATCATGGACACCTGATATCCTTTCTGGCATCTTTACTCTATAGGCTATTTGGCCAATTCTTTCTATTAAGGAAATAGCCCTACGAATCGTGGTGTCAATTTCCCTACAGATCTGAAGTGAACCACATTCCTCAAAGGTGACACTTTGATGAAAACCATATCTCCTACTTCGAATCCCATGTCAGTCCTTATCTTGTCTTCATAAGATTTCTGCCTAACTTGAGCGGTCTTCATTCGTCATCTAATAAGATCAATCTTCTCGGACATTTCTCTAACCATATCCAATCCAAGCAATAGCCTTTCTGTGGATTCCCACCAAAAAATTGGTGATCTACAGGGTCGTCCGTACAATGCTTCGAAGGATGCCATGCCAATGCTAGCTTGATAACTGTTGTTATAGGAAAACTCTACTAAAGAAAGTTGCGCTTCCCAAGTCCCTCCGAAGTTTAGGATACACAACCTCAAAAGAACCTCAAGTATTTTTTTCACCGTCTCCGTCTGCCGATTGGTCTGAGGATGACAAGCAGTGCTCAAACATAACCATGTACCTAATGCTTTTTGCAAACTCCTCCAAAATTCACTATTGAAGATGGGGTCACGATCACTTACAACGCTGGAAGGTACTCCATGAAGATGGACTATCTCACGAACATAAACTGCTGCCAACCATGCTGTCGTCCTCTTACTCTTAACTGGAATGAAATGGGCGCTCTTAGTAAGTCTATCTATGACAACCCAAATGCTGGTGTTGCCTTTCTTTGATCAAGGAAAACCATCTATGAAGTCCATAGAGGCGCTCTCCCACTATCACTATGGAACCTCCAAAGGATGAAGTAAACCACTGGGCTTCTTTTGCTCAACTTTGACTTACTGACAAACTAAACATTGAGAAACAAACTCTGTCACACCCTTCTTCATCCCAGTCCAAAAGAAAACACTCTTCATATACCTATACATCTTATCACTGCCTGGATGAATAGTCATCTTTGAATGATGGGCTTCTTCTAGGACCGTCTTGATCAAACTTCCACTTTGAGGAACACAAAGCCTTCCATCTCGTCGCAACCACCCTTTTTGTCAATGGAATATCTATTGAGGTGACTAGAAGTATCCCCTTTACTAAGCCTACCCAAGATGTCTAAAATGTATGGATCATCTCGCTGTGAAGCTCGTATCTGATCCATAAGAGTAGGTCATATCTCTAGCGATGCGAACAAAACAGGCAAAAGCTCGGTGGAGGGTCTAAAGTTAAAAGTCGATATGAACTCCAAGCTTTTCCTTTCCACAAATAGAGGACTTAAAGTCATCCTTTGCCTATTTAATGCGTCTGCCACCACAGTACCCTTACCAGGGGTATAAGCAATCTCGAAGTCATAGGATGTTAAGAACTCCATCCATCTTTATTACCTTAGATTAGGATCTTTTTGCGAAAACAAGTGCTTGAGAGATTTATGATCAGTGTACAACTCGAACTTCTCTCCAAGAAAATAATGACACCACATCGTAAGCGCGAATACTATGGCGGCTATCTCTAAATCATGGGTAGGGTAGTTCTTCTCATGGACTCCAAGTTGTCTACCCACATAACACATTGCCTTCCCTTCTTGAATCAGAACCGCACCAAGCCCGATACCACATGCAACAGTGCAAACTATAAACACTTTTATTACCATTAGGAAAGGTCAAGACTGGGGCCGTTGTCAGATCTCTCTTTAGTCGTTAGAAAGAAACATCACAATCTATATCCCATGAAAACGCCAAACTCTTCTTCGTCAGCCTGGTGAGTGGGGCTGATATCTTTGCAAAATCCTTAATGAACTTCCTATAATAGCCTGCCAATCCAAGAAAGCTTCTCACCTCTGTTGCATTTTTCGGAACTTGCCAATATTGAACTGCAACCACCTTTGTGGGATCCACTGCTATCCCTTCTTTAGAAACCACATGCCCTATAAATCTTACCTCCTTTCTCCAAAAAATGGCATTTGGAGAATTTTGCCTTAAGCTAATGCGCACAGAGAGTTTTCAAAACTTTTCTCAAATGTTGGGCATGCTCTTCCTCACTCTTTGAGAAGATCAAGGTATCATCCATGACGAATTTATTTAGAAACTACCAAAACACCCTACTCACCATATCAACAAAATAAGTGAGTGCATTCGTCAATCCAAAAGGCACAACTAGCCATTCAAAGAAACCATCTAGAGTCCAAAAAGCGATCTTGTCTATACTGTCCTGAACCACACTCAACTGATGAAACCTCGTGGCCAAGTCTAACTGAGAAAATACCAAGGCACCAACAAGTTGGTGAAACAAGTCATCTATCCTCGGAAGTGGGTGCCTATTCTTCTTAGTGAATTTGTTCAACTCTCTATAGTCCACACACAAACGAAGCGAACCATCTTCCTTAGTTGGGAATACTACTGGAACACCCCATTCAGATATACTTCGCCTGATAAACCCTTTTTCAAGTAGCTTCCCTACTTGTTTGCTAAGCTCCCTCCTTTCCCTTGGAGCCATATGGCGCGCTGGTAATGCAACTGGCTTTGCAT
Organism: Allium sativum; assembly: GCA_030737875.1. Lineage (NCBI taxonomy): Eukaryota > Viridiplantae > Streptophyta > Magnoliopsida > Asparagales > Amaryllidaceae > Allium > Allium sativum. The sequence continues at coordinate 895,377,686 of CM060918.1, forward strand.
TATCCACCTAAATATATATGAAAATCAATTTTGTACCTCGAGGGTAAGTCCCGTACCTCATCAAAAACATCGGGATAATCCTGAACTACTGGAACAAATTGTTGATCATCGATAGATGCATCAAGAGTCTCTAGGAAACTAAGCATAACTGATCCTTGCGGGTCACAAGAAATCTCGAGGGTCCTCCCATGGTAAGCCAACAGTCTAACGATCCTCCTCTCACAATCTAGAATTGCACCATACATGGTTAGCCAATCCATCATAGAATCAACCCATAGCCCATAAAATCGAGCATATATGCGTCGCACTCAAACTCGACACCTAAGACAGATATTCTCAAACCCCAAAAAATCATAGACAAATGAGATAAACCACCAATGGGGTTTGAGACAACAACGGGATCCACTACCATACTAGTATTTAAGTGCAAAGATTCAACCACAGAACAAGATATAAATGAATGTGAAGTGCCAGAATCAAAGAGAGTTCTAATAGGATGACTGGAAAGAGAAATAAAACCTTCCATGGAAATTTTCCTACCTCTATTTGGAGCACTAATCATGAGAGCATGCACCTGTCCTCCCGAAGCTCCTGCCCTTTGACCTTGTCCCTGTTTCTTCGGGCACTCCCTAGTAAAGTGTCGGACATCTCTACAATTGAAGTATTCTTCCTTCTTTTGCAGTCCTTGACCAAGTGACCTTCTCATACACAACTATGACATTTCCTCTTATCCTTAGCCTTGTCATTTTTTCCACCTTTCTTCGGTTGTTGCTGTTATTTTCCTTTCTTAGGCCATACCTTCTTGTTTTTCATTGTTTCCTCAGCTTTTACTTTTTCCTTTTCTCCCTTGTCTTCCTCATGCATCAGGGCCATATCGACAAACCTTACAAAAGTCGCTTCCATTGGGATGTGTGACATAACTAACCTATGATGGGGCTCATTCAACCCTTTAGCAAACCGCATAGCTTTCTTATGCGGAGTATCTACTAATTCCATCCCAAACCTTGCTAGTTGGTTGAATTTGTTCACATATTCTTTAACAGTCATGTTTCCTTGTTTGAGCACCAAGAACCTCTCTATTTGCATGCTTTTCTCAGCTTGAGAAAGGAACTTCATTTCAAACCTCATTCTAAAATATCCCATGCCTCCACCGGACGTCCAGCTTGGGTAACTTCCCACCAAAACGAAGCTTCATCTTTCAGTAGCTTGGCAGCTAACTGAATCGTCCTCCGATCTTCCACTTCAAAGATTACGAACAAGTCCTCGGTCTTCTTGAGCTAGTTCCTTGCCTCTACGAATGTTTCGATTCCACGGAATGGCTTCTCTCCCGTGGTACAGAAATCTTTGCAGATCTTAGCGAAATTATCTGCTCTTGGAGGAGGAGGAGGAACGATGGGTGCAGCTGGGGAAGGAATGTTTCCTTGGCCTTCGGCAGGCGTCGTAGCCTCTAGATACCTACGGAACCAGCCAGGTATCATAATGCCCTGTTGAATGTTAGGTTCCCCAGACATGCTGAAATAAAAAGGAAAGAGATTTAGACCAAGGATCGAAGGATATTGCATATGGCTTTGGGGAATATGTTTTTCAAAACAAACTTTTCTTTTTGAAAAATGCTTTCTTTTAAAACCTTTTTGAAAATATTTTCCGAAAACTTTTATCTAATCTGGTAACCTTCAGCTCTGATATCAAGTGTGACACCCCATGTCCATTAATGTCACTCAAAAGGGAATGCATTAAGTTTCGTGAAGCGTTATAGGTAAACAGAAACAAAAATATTACAAGACAAATATAAAATGACAGCAGAATTAAAAACTTTATTAATCATAGAGCATCGTGATTCAAGAACATCACATATCTAAAATACACAAAAACCATTACATTATAAATACTACTGTCTTGTACTTTAAAACATCAGAGTTCATAAAAGAAGAAAAATTCCCCAAACAAAATATAGCCATAGTAGCAAGGATAGGAGCTTGAGCCATACATCTTAGCAGCTCCAGCAAAATGAAATCACGGTCAAGCTTAAGTATTCCCACCCTGAGAACCTGGGGGAAACAGAAGAAAGAAGAGGAAACAAAAAGGGGTTAGACATAAAGTCTGGCGAGTTCAGTTACTTTTAGCAAGTAAATAAATAAAAATAGCATGACTGGCACATAAAGTGGATAAGAAAGATAACACCATAAAAGGTAGGAATGATAAGGTAAACATGATAGAGTGTATACGCTTCTCTAATGATTACTCACCACTAATACTAGTATAACCATAATGAGATGATCCCAACAACTATCAGATGGTAGACTTAGACATACGTCCAGATGTACCCTAACTGCTACCCTAATCGATCGACTGCCTACTCCATAGTTACTCTGTGTCGGCCCCAAAGTAGGAGGTATCACCTCCTAATGTGGCAACCCTTCGTTGATGCGCACAACCATACCTTCTGGTGTCACAGTCATGTTAGCCCTCTCTACTCGGCCCACACACGCACATATCTTGGTGGTTTGCACCGCCCACACCCTCCTTCTCATTTGGATCTCTTACAATCAGTCCAGTAAGCGTGCCCCAACTCTGATCTAGGGCGGAGTCCTCATTTGATATTGTTATATGGGTTACTGAGTGAAACGAGTCCCACATACAATACGATACAAGCTCTTCCCTTTGTCTTGTATCCCCACTAGGATTTTCTGTAGTTATGCTTACCACTAGTTGTCTTTAGTTACATAACCCTATCATTTCCACAAGTTATGCTTACCCTAAGGTGTCTTTAATTACATAACTCCAACTTTTCCATCGGTTTTGCTTACCACTAACTGTCTTTAATTAAATAACCCCCTCAGGTTAAGTTTGCAGGCCTATATATAAATATTACCCACCCCCTCAAATTTACTTAACCCACCCATTGTTCAAACATATTTACTTAACCACTACTCAAGTTCATGTTCATACAATCCCTATGGATTCCACTAGGTTAAGTATTCAAGTTTATAACTGTATATTCATTTACGGTTACAATATGCTAGACCTCCCACATTAAGCCTACAATTTGCGGATGCTAGACATGGCGGGCAAGTCCGTGCAAGCTTGTTCCACAAATCAGGCCTAACCTCGTGTCTTACATGTCTCTTATTTATGCACTTAGGCCTCCCGCATTAGATTCACCCCTTGTGGTCGCTGGATATGCCGGTCGGTTCTAGGCAGACTTCTACCACAAGTGCAATCTAACCTCATGCTTGTAACACCCCGCCTCCGCCAGGGTGTCTCTTGCAAGCACTCTGACTTTGGAGGGGCGTTTGAATCAGGTAAACATGCATAATGATATATCAAGGCAGAACAAGAACATATGTATATATGTAAACAGAGTAAATAACATAGATAAAACAGCGGAAGAATTTTAAACCATTTCAAAAACAAGTCTGCTACATCATAATGTCAATTTCCCAAATAAACAAGTCTAGTACATAAAATAACATCATCTGAAACTGAAAAGGAAAACATAAAAGTAGCTATCCCCAAAGTGGAAAAACTATAGCGAGCTCAAGTCCAAAGCATACATGAGCTATCCAAGAAAGCAGCTAAGATCCAAGCTAGGCTCCAGTATTCCCTCCCTGAGAACCGGGGGGGGGGAAACGGAAGAAAAGAGGCGAAAGAAAACAGGTCAGTCAAAAAGACTGAGTAAGCCCTACTACAATCAATGTAAACTGATAAAGTTAACTGACATGAGCAGCAGGCATGATCATAAGGATACTAGCATGATGATTTACTGACAAAGTAGATAAAGGTGTCATCGCATAATCAGGATTAAGGTTTTGCACCACAGGTGTACTAGCAAACTAACATGACTTGAATACGTAAGTATTGATCCCCCGGCCCAAGCTTTGGCCCGATAACATGAAGTGACCCTCATATGAGGTCCAACCCAACGGTCTAGTCGATCGGCTCCCTTAGCCTAACTCGTCACGTGTTGGTGTCAATACGGCCCAAACATGAATGTAGTCGAACTGTGCCGGGTCCACCCGTCGGGTGTATCAAGCCCTAGGGTGTCAACCCCTGGACACCATAAACATGAGTGCACAATCTCGATCTACCGGTACCCGTGCTTGTTTTCTCCGGCTACGGACTATGTGCACGACCAGAGTCCGCCCGGAACTACACCGGCGTACCACCCTGCCGTCGCTTTTGGTCGCTTACCTCCAGCCCAGTAATCGTGCCCCCTCCCTAGCCTAGTCCCTAGGGCCTTAATGATACAAACTTGGGATTACTGCGGAGTGGACCCCCATTGCTAGGATTTTTCTAGTGGGTTAAGTACGGTTAACCCCTTCACTAATCATGGATTAACTTGGTTAAGTGTAACGATGAGTTCACGACTTAACCCCGATTAATCTACCAAGCCCAAATTGGTTAAGTATTAAATGGTCCATGACTTAACCCTAATCATGAGGCATTAATTAATTAATGCGCCTTAACCTCTCACATTAGACTTTGTTGTGGTTACTAGTTAAGTCGGGCGGGTCCGGGTAGCTTTACACCACAACTTGGTCTAACCTCGGGTCCAAGGTACAACATGACCAACTTCTCACATTGGGTCCTATTGTTTGTAGCAACTAGTTAAGCCGGTCGGTTCCGGGTAGGTTTACGCTACAAACTCAACCCAACCTCGAGTTGGCCACACTTATCTTTTCTAAGTGTCATGTCCATCATGTTTCCAAAACATGTTACGAATTTTCAAGCAATTGGGTAGACCTAACTTAATAGGTAAATTCCCAATGGGTAGACCTAACTTAATAGGTAAATTCCCAAGCTCATGTTTTTATGTCTTTTAAGTTTACCTTACCCCAAACGCAATCCCATCGCTTACATATCGCAATAGCGCATAAAGGATAGAAAGAGGGAACTTGGCATAATCATGACATAAAAATGTTAAAGCCACAAGTTTAACATGGTGGCATATGAGATGTTCATGTGTTCATACATTTGCATATTACATTTTTAGGCCCAAAAGCATGCATAAAATCAAACTTGGCACTTTCATGATACATGGTGCTAAATGACATGTAAAAATGGCCACAAGTTCGCATTTAGCCTCACATGCAAGTTATCATATGTGATATGATAACTTACATGTTGCCAAAATGCAACCTTTGGCATAAAGCTTGAAGCTTTATGTTCACATACTCAAAATAAGCTTGCATAACATGATAACATGAACCATATGACCATCCCAAACTTGCATAACATACTTGCATATCATGTGACAACTTGCATATCATACTTGCATAAACAAACTTGCATAACATATGACAACTTGCATATCATACTTGCATAAACAAACTTGCATAACATATGACAACTTGCATATCATACTTGCATAAACAAACTTGCATAACATATGACAACTTGCATATCATACTTGCATAAACAAACTTGCATAACATATGACAACTTGCATATCATACATTTAACTTTAAAGTTCAAGTATGAAAGGAATAGGGCTTACAATGCTTATGCGAACTCAAATGAGTATAGCAAATGTAAGAAAACCCTTATGCAACCAATTAAACCCCAAAAATGCAAGCAAACTTGATCAAAACTCTTTCTTTGTGGTGCAAATAGAAGAACTTGACTTGAATGCAAGCTAATGATGATCATACAAGTCTAAAAACACTTGTATGCATGGAAAATCACTTAGAAATTTATTTAGGAATTTGATGAAGAGAGTGGAGGCCATGAGAGGATTGATTTTGCCATAGTTTAGTTGCTAGGATGAATAATGAGGATTTAGGGTAGGTTAGGGTCTTATTTATAGATTAGGCAAGTGTTTTAGGCCATAGGATTAACCCTAGATTCAATCCAAGCCATCAAAGCATGTCTTGGGGAAGAAGTCAAGTGTAGGAACCATCTAGGGCCTTTAGATTAAAGATGAACCATGAGAACCATCCAAATGCAAAATCTGCATTTGAGCGAATCGGCCCACGGGTTGACAGCCAAACACCCTGGATTAACCCCTAGTCGACCCAGCGGGCTCGGGTCGACCTCAAAAATCGGCCGGTTCGGTTATTCCCCTCTCCCAATTCGCTGTTTTGAACATTTTTGCATATTTATTTATTTATTTTTCAATTATATATATATATATATATATATATATATATATATCAATATATATATATATATTTCTCTGCGCAACCCATTTCACTTAATTAAGTATACTTTAATTTGGGAATTTTTCGTGAAACTTCGCGAGGCCATATCTTGGTCATACGGACTCCGATTTTCGAAAACTCGGACTCTATTTCGCGCATTTTTCCGAGACGAACGCAATGGCATAGCCCGTTTCCCTTGATTCAGATTTTACAGTTTAATTCTGCCTCCATTTATGTTATAACATGTTATTCAAAAATACGGGTTGTTACATTCTTCCCTCCTTAAAGGATTTCGTCCTCGAAATCTCCAAGTTAGGAAGAACGTATCCTACCATCCATCATCCATCTACTCAAAACATCATCCACGAGCAATCATTGTCCTTAAAAGGTTCTAAATGCTGTATGATCATATGCAAAGGTGTGTGTATATGTACTTATCTAATGCGATAATCAGGAGGTTACTGATTCAGTAAACCCCCTTAATGCAAAATATGTTAGTGAAATGAGTCCATATGTATGCAAATTCCTAACATAATGTATATCATCTATATGTGTGCACATAACATACATCCATATGCAACATCCATGTGATAACACAAAAATTTTCATCCATGAATAAGCATAAACACTCATGCATATGCAATATGAGGAGTGTGTGAGCCGATCTAGTGCCTAACGTGTATAATGCATCCACGAGTAACCACTTGCAAACACTTGCAACCACTTGCAACCATCAAGCATAACATGTTTCAAACACATGTTTCATCCAAAGGGTTTCTACCTAAGGTTCTCATGACAAGATTAACACGATAAACTAGATAAACATGGATAGCAAAGAGAAAGATATGCTAACAAAGAAAAGAGATTGAGAGTGTACCCTCAAAAAGGAATGGATAAAGCCCACGCATCTTCTCCTCGGTTTCCCAAGTTGCGTCTTCTTCGGCTTCACCCCATTGAACCTTCACCAACTTGACCTCTCGATTCCTTAGCTTCTTGGTCTCCGTCCCCAAGATACGAATCGGAGCTCTCCTCAAGGTAGCCTCTTTCTCCACTTCCACATCTTCCAGAACACTCGGCTCAACAACCTCTGCTGATTCATGCAAACATTTCCGGAGATGCGAGACATGAAAAACATCGTGTACTCCGGAAAGCTTCTCGGGCAACTTCACTCTATAAGCCATCTGCCCGATCCTCTCTATAATAGGGAATGGTCCAACAAACCTCGGTGCTAACTTCCCAACGGCTCCAAATCGGACCACATTCCGCAAAGGAGAAACCTTCACGAAAACCATATCCCCAACATCAAACTCCAAATCAGATCTTCGCTTATCAGCATAGGATTTCTGTCGGTCTTGGGCCGCTTTCATCCGTCTCCGAATCAACTCGATCTTCTCGGATGTATCCCTGATCATATCAGGCCCAAGTATAAGCTTATCTGTAGTCTCCCACCAACATGTAGGCGACTTGCACGGCCTCCCATATAAAGCTTCAAATGGTGCCATCCCTATGCTTGCCTGATAACTGTTATTATATGCAAACTCAACAAGAGGAAGATGGTCTTCCCAAGTACCACCAAAGTCCAGAATACAAAGCCTCAACAAATCCTCGAGTACCCTATTCACCCTTTCGGTTTGACCGTCCGTCTGTGGGTGATAAGCAGTACTTAGATTCAGCCTCGTGCCCATAGCCTCTTGCAAGCTATTCCAGAACTGACTTGTAAAGATTGGGTCACGGTCACTGACAATACTAGAAGGGACTCCATGTAGTCTCACAATCTCACGAAGATATACGGACGCTAGCCAAGATGCGGTCCTCTTGCTCTTCACCGGAATGAAATGAGCACTCTTCGTAAGTCTATCCACAATAACCCAAATGCTCGTATTCCCTTTCCTTGACCTTGGTAGCCCATCAATAAAATCCATGGAGATACTCTCCCACTTCCAAAGTGGAACGTCTAGAGGATGCAATAGCCCACCGGGCTTCTTTGACTCGGCCTTAACTTGCTGGCAAATAATACATCTAGAGACAAACTCTGCCACATCCTTCTTCATCCCAGGCCAAAAGAAAATACGCTTCATATCTTTATACCTCTTATCTCCGCCTGGATGTATAGTCAACTTAGAGCGATGCGCTTCCTCAAGAACTTTTCTTACTAAATCTTCTACCATGGGAACACATAACCTTCCATCTCTCCTCAGCCAACCCTTGTCATCAACAGAATATCGAGCGAGATGACTAGACGTCTCTCCTCGAATCAGCTTATCCATAATCTCAACTATCTGAGGGTCTTCTCTCTGCGAAGCCCCAACTTGACCAAGAAGGGTAGGTCTGAGTTCCAGAGATGCTAAAGAACCGGTCATCGACTCAACCGCCAAAGAGAAATCAAAGATTTCCACATACTCTAAATTCTTCATCTCAACGAATAGAGGACTTAGGGTCAACCTTCTTCTACTCAATGCATCAGCCACCACATTCCCCTTGCCAGGGGTATAAGCTATCTCAAAATCATAGGATGCCAAGAATTCCATCCATCTTTGCTGCCTCAGATTCAGATCCTTCTGAGAAAAGAGATACTTCAAAGACTTGTGATCGGTATAAAGCTCAATTCTTTCTCCCAGAAGATAATGGCGCCAAGCCTTGAGTGCATATACTATTGCTGCCAACTCTAAGTCATGAGTGGGATAATTCTTCTCATGCACTTTGAGTTGTCTACCGCCAAAGCATATCACCCTTCCTTCTTGCATCAGAACTGCTCCCAACCCCGTGCCACATGCATCGGTGTATACTGTAAATAACTTCCCTCCATCGGGCAAAGCTAGAACAGGTGCTGATGTAAGAGCTCTCTTGAGCTTCTGAAAAGCAAGCTCGCACTCTATGCTCCGAGCAAAAACTAAATTCTTCTTCGTCAATTTAGTGAGAGGAGCGGAAATCTTCGCGAAGTCCTTGATGAACTTCCGGTAAAAACCCGCAAGACCTAGAAAACTTCTGACTTCGGTTGCATTCCTTGGAGTCTTCCAATCCTGAACTGCAACTACCTTTGGGGGATCCACCGCTAAGCCTTGCTTAGACACTATATGCCCAAGGAATCTAACTTCCTTTCTCCAAAAGTGACACTTTGAGAACTTGGCCTTCAATTGATGCGCTCTAAGCGTATCCATCACCTCCACAAGATGCCTTGCGTGCTCTTCCTCATCCTTAGAGAAGACCAAAATATCATCTACGAAGACCACGACAAACTTGTTCAAGAACTCCCTGAACACCCTACTCATCAAGTCCACGAAATATGCGGGTGCATTCGTCAAGCCGAACGGCATGACAAGCCATTCAAAGAATCCGTCTGGAGTTCTGAACGCAGTCTTGTCTATACTATCCTCAGCTACCCTGAGCTGATGGAATCCAGTAGCAAGATCAAGCTGAGAGAAAACCGAAGCACCGACAAGCTGGTCAAAGAGATCATCGATCCTCGGTAACGGGTGTCTGTTCTTCTTAGTTAGCTTATTCAACTCTCGATAGTCAACACAAAGTCGGAGAGAACCATCCGCCTTGGTAGCAAATACCACAGGCGCTCCCCACTCAGATATACTTCGTCTAATGAAGTTCTTCTCAAGCAACTCTTTCACTTGCTTGCTTAGCTCCCGCCTTTCACGCGGAGCCATGTGCCGAACGGGCAAAGAAACCGGCTTTGCATTATCCACCAGATAAATGCGGAAATCAATCTCTCGCTTAGGGGGCAACCCCCTAACTTCATCGAAAACATCGGGATACTCTCGAACCACTCTTACAGACTGAAGAGTCTCCACTGACGAGTTGAGTGATTCAAGATAGCACAACATGACGGGACCTCTCGGATCACAAGAAATCTCTAGGGTGTTCCCGAGGCGAGTCACGAGCCTCACAACCCTATGCTCACAATCAAGGATGGCTCCATATCTGGACAGCCAATCCATGCCCAATATCAATCCGTATCCCCTGAAACCAAGAACATAAGCACTGCACAAGAACTCTACACTCAGTATAGATATCCTCAAATCCCCACATATCATAGACAAATGGGCGGAACCCCCAATAGGATTTGAGACACAGACGGGATCCTCTACCAAGCTAGTACTAAGGTGCAAACTATCAACAAGATCAGATGAGATAAAGCTATGCGATGCACCAGAATCAAACAAAGTACGAACTGGAAAATCAGAAATATATACAAGGCTCTCAACAGAAATACTACCTCGATCGGGAACTGGAGCGGTAGTGAGAGCATGAACTTGCCCTCCTGAGGGTCCAGCACGCTGAGTCTGACCCTGGCCTTGCCCCTGTTTCTTCGGGCAATCCTTGCTGAAATGTCCAGTCTTCCCACATAAAAAGCATTCACCATTATTCCTTTTTCTCTTCTTACAATCCTTAATAAGATGCCCAACTGAACCGCAATAATGGCACTTCCCCTTGTTGTTCTTTCCCTTGTTGTTGTTCCCCTTGTTGCCTTGACCCTTGTTCTTGGTCTGATTGCCTTGACTGCTTTGACCACCAGTATTACCCTGATTTCCCTTTCCCTGGGAATCAGTCTTCTTGACTTGAGTATCATTCTTCTTGACATCTCCCTGAAGTAACGCCATGTCAACCAAGCTCTCAAACGTGGCCCCATGGGGAATATGGGACATAGCCAATCCCTGCAACGGCTCATTCAATCCCCTAGCAAAACGAAGAGCCTTCTTCTGAGGAGTATTCACCATATCCAAGCCAAAACGAGCTAACTGATTGAACTTGTTCACATATTCCTTGACAGATATATCTCCTTGCTTCAAAGTGATGAATCTCTCCATCTGCAGATTCTCTTCAGCAGAAGATAGGAACTTAAGCATAAACCTTGCCCTGAAATCGGCCCAATTCTCAACAGGCCTAGTACCATTGGTGACTTCCCACCAATAAGCGGCTTCATTCTTCATAAGCCAAACTGCCAACAAGATCTTCCTCTGATCGTCTATCCCAAATATAGCAAACAAATCCTCGGTTTCTTTCAACCAATTTCTGGCCTCTACAAAAGTCTCAGTGCCCTGAAAGTTCTTGCCACCCATTGCTTTGAAATCCTTGCAAATCTTTGCGAAGTCAGCTTGAGGGTGCTGAGGGGGAGGAGGAAGAGGAACCTCAGCGACAGGTGGAGGAGGAACATTAGCAACGGGAGGAGGAATATTAACTACTGGAGGAGTAGGAGGGACATCTGCGGGGCCGGCTTCGGTCGCCCTAGCCTCCAAAAGTCTCCTATACCAAACGGGTACATGCACTCCCTCCGGAATAGCAAAGTTATCAGCCATACTGAAAAAGAAAAAGACAGATTCAGAATGGAGAAAAACGAAGGGATTTTGCTAATGGCTTTTTGGGGAATAGCCTTTAAAATAAACTAGACTTTTCTTTGGAAAATACTTTATACTTGGTTTTGAAAATAGTTTTCCAAAAGTTTTAAAGACCTTTTTGTTCCTTCTCGTAAACCATATGCTCTGATACCAAATTGTAACACCCCGCCTCCGCCAGGGTGTCTCTTGCAAGAACTCTGACTTTGGAGGGGCGTTTGAATCAGGTAAACATGCATAATGATATATCAAGGCAGAACAAGAACATATGTATATATGTAAACAGAGTAAATAACATAGATAAAACAGCGGAAGAATTTTAAACCATTTCAAAAACAAGTCTGCTACATCATAATGTCAATTTCCCAAATAAACAAGTCTAGTACATAAAATAACATCATCTGAAACTGAAAAGGAAAACATAAAAGTAGCTATCCCCAAAGTGGAAAAACCATAGCGAGCTCAAGTCCAAAGCATACATGAGCTATCCAAGAAAGCAGCTAAGATCCAAGCTAGGCTCCAGTATTCCCTCCCTGAGAACCTGGGGGGGGGGGGGGGAAACGGAAGAAAAGAGGCGAAAGAAAACAGGTCAGTCAAAAAGACTGAGTAAGCCCTACTACAATCAATGTAAACTGATAAAGTTAACTGACATGAGCAGCAGGCATGATCATAAGGATACTAGCATGATAATTTACTACAAAGTAGATAAAGGTGTCATCGCATAATCAGGATTAAGGTTTTGCACCACAGGTGTACTAGCAAACTAACATGACTTGAATACGCAAGTATTGATCCTCCGGCCCAAGCTTTGGCCCGATAACATGAAGTGACCCTCATATGAGGTCCAACCCAACGGTCTAGTCGATCGGCTCCCTTAGCCTAACTCGTCACGTGTTGGTGTCAATACGGCCCAAACATGAATGTAGTCGAACTGTGCCGGGTCCACCCGTCGGGTGTATCAAGCCCTAGGGTGTCAACCCCTGGACACCATAAACATGAGTGCACAGTCTCGATCTACCGGTACCCGTGCTTGTTTTCTCCGGCTACGGACTATGTGCACGACCAGAGTCCGCCCGGAACTACACCGGCGTACCACCCTGCCGTCGCTTTTGGTCGCTTACCTCCAGCCCAGCAATCGTGCCCCCTCCCTAGCCTAGTCCCTAGGGCCTTAATGATACAAACTTGGGATTACTGCGGAGTGGACCCCAATTGCTAGGATTTTTCTAGTGGGTTAAGTACGGTTAACCCCTTCACTAATCATGGATTAACTTGGTTAAGTGTAACGATGAGTTCACGACTTAACCCCGATTAATCTACCAAGCCCAAATTGGTTAAGTATTAAATGGTCCATGACTTAACCCTAATCATGAGGCATTAATTAATTAATGCGCCTTAACCTCTCACATTAGACTTTGTTGTGGTTACTAGTTAAGCCGGGCGGGTCCGGGTAGCTTTACACCACAACTTGGTCTAACCTCGGGTCCAAGGTACAACATGACCAACTTCTCACATTGGGTCCTATTGTTTGTAGCAACTAGTTAAGCCGGTCGGTTCCGGGTAGGTTTACGCTACAAACTCAACCCAACCTCGAGTTGGCCACACTTATCTTTTCTAAGTGTCATGTCCATCATGTTTCCAAAACATGTTACGAATTTTCAAGCAATTGGGTAGACCTAACTTAATAGGTAAATTCCCAATGGGTAGACCTAACTTAATAGGTAAATTCCCAAGCTCATGTTTTTATGTCTTTTAAGTTTACCCAACCCCAAACGCAATCCCATCGCTTACATATCGCAATAGCGCATAAAGGATAGAAAGAGGGAACTTGGCATAATCATGACATAAAAATGTTAAAGCCACAAGTTTAACATGGTGGCATATGAGATGTTCATGTGTTCATACATTTGCATATTACATTTTTAGGCCCAAAAGCATGCATAAAATCAAACTTGGCACTTTCATGATACATGGTGCTAAATGACATGTAAAAATGGCCACAAGTTCGCATTTAGCCTCACATGCAAGTTATCATATGAGATATGATAACTTACATGTTGCCAAAATGCAACCTTTGGCATAAAGCTTGAAGCTTTATGTTCACATACTCAAAATAAGCTTGCATAACATGATAACATGAACCATATGACCATCCCAAACTTGCATAACATACTTGCATATCATGTGACAACTTGCATATCATACTTGCATAAACAAACTTGCATAACATATGACAACTTGCATATCATACTTGCATAAACAAACTTGCATAACATATGACAACTTGCATATCATACTTGCATAAACAAACTTGCATAACATATGACAACTTGCATATCATACTTGCATAAACAAACTTGCATAACATATGACAACTTGCATATCATACATTTAACTTTAAAGTTCAAGTATGAAAGGAATAGGGCTTACAATGCTTATGCGAACTCAAATGAGTATAGCAAATGTAAGAAAACCCTTATGCAACCAATTAAACCCCAAAAATGCAAGCAAACTTGATCAAAACTCTTTCTTTGTGGTGCAAATAGAAGAACTTGACTTGAATGCAAGCTAATGATGATCATACAAGTCTAAAAACACTTGTATGCATGGAAAATCACTTAGAAATTTATTTAGGAATTTGATGAAGAGAGTGGAGGCCATGAGAGGATTGATTTTTCCATAGTTTAGTTGCTAGGATGAATAATGAGGATTTAGGGTAGGTTAGGGTCTTATTTATAGATTAGGCAAGTGTTTTAGGCCATAGGATTAACCCTAGATTCAATCCAAGCCATCAAAGCATGTCTTGGGGAAGAAGTCAAGTGTAGGAACCATCTAGGGCCTTTAGATTAAAGATGAACCATGAGAACCATCCAAATGCAAAATCTGCATTTGAGTGAATCGGCCCACGGGTTGACAGCCAAACACCCTGGATTAACCCCTAGTCGACCCAGCGGGCTCGGGTCGACCTCAAAATTCGGCCGGTTCGGTTATTCCCCTCTCCCAATTCGCTGTTTTGAACATTTTTGCATATTTATTTATTTATTTTTCAATTATATATATATATATCAATATATATATATATATATATTTCTCTGCGCAACCCATTTCACTTAATTAAGTATACTTTAATTTGGGAATTTTTCGTGAAACTTCGCGAGGCCATATCTTGGTCATACGGACTCCGATTTTCGAAAACTCGGACTCTATTTCGCGTATTTTTCCGAGACGAACGCAATGGCATAGCCCGTTTCCCTTTATTCAGATTCTACAGTTTAATTCTACCTCCATTTATGTTATAACATGTTATTCAAAAATACGGGTTGTTACAATGCTTATGCGTGGTTTGCAATTTCAAGTTATTGTAATTATAGGAATTTCTTTTTTAGCCAATTCTTACCTATGTCGTTATAGGTTATAGGTTTCATGCCCCTTTTTCCCCCAATTAGGTTCATAGTGAAACATATGTCCAAATTTATATACATATACATTATTCAAATTATGCCAATTTTCACCTTTTTACCAATTATGCCCCAAATTCCCAATTCACAAGATATGCCCAATTTCAATGTTTTTCCCCTGTTCCTAAACTAACATAATCGCATAATTTTGCGGCATGCCTAAGCATGAAAGTATCCTGGCTACATATAAAATAAAAGGGAAAGGGTAAAGGGAAGATGACAGAGATGACTATTCTAATAGAATTGACATAAACTTTTCATGGCATAATGTTAAGATGAACATATAAGAACAAATCAGTGAACTTGTTATTATAAATGGGTTATAACATAGTAGGGATATCATAATAGGCATGCTCAGATCTAAACTAGGATTTAGATGTCCAACACTTGACAGATCCAAATTAACCACAACATGATAGGTACAAGATGATCTAAATATTGAATTAGATCTGTAATCAAAAGTAGATCTGACATGATAAAGGTTAAGATCCAAGTCATAATATGCCAAAATATCACAGATTCACAAGTTATTACAGATCTGAAGTGATTCAAGGATTAACATGCATAGATCCAAATTGCAGTCCTATCATGTTTACTTTTTATTTATTTAAATCTAAAAGCAACTTGAAACTCACAGCGTTTTGATCTAGAAAGGTAGAAGAAGAACAGATCTACACTTCAATCTCTAACTTTGATTTCTAGAAGAAGAAAAGGATTTGATTCAGTCCAGGCACCGAAAACATTTAGGCCTCCATTGATTTTCAACGAAGAAAACAAGAGAAATGAGCCTATATTTATAGCTGCCAGCACCCAGAATTCGTCCTTCCATCTCAGCCCTAGTGGGGTCGACCCACCCCTTAGGGAGTCGACACCGCCTCTATGGGGTCGACTCCCTGGGGCGGGAAATTTGCCGCCTATGGAATTTTGAATTTTGAATTGAAATTTGATTTTCGGATTAATTAATTATATATATATATATATATATATATATATATATATATATATATATATTTCCCTTGCGCGTATACAAACTTCAAACCTTCATAACTTCTTCATACGGTGCCCATTTTATGCAAACCAAATGTCTACCTTGACCAGAATTTCAAGGCTGACGCAATAGCACAATCCATTTCCCTTAACTTTGAATATTAAATTAATTATTATTTAATTTATCATCTTTAATGTTGTTTAAATTATATGGTGTTACATGGGGGTTTGGCTTGTTTCAATCTGCTGTTTGGAACCCATATCAGTTAGTATCCCTATTGGTATATTATTAGAAGGAGCCTCACACTAGGTTGGGGCCAGGGAACACTTTATTGAATTGGATAGTAAGAGGTTCACACAGGGGTGGTTACGAGCGCGTTTCTATAGAGTCATGAGCGTGCATGAGTCCAGCTAGGGAAAATTAGATGCTATAAGACCTACAGATATTTTTGTGTTCTATATTTCGCTTGGTTAGGAAGTGATACACACTACTGTAGGAGATGACATCAGGTATTTGGGTAATAGGAAGCCGATCACTTGGGTAGAAATTAGGGTACACCTAATCCAGTTGTTATGTAATTAGGGTAACACCTAATCCTGTTATGTATATAGGGTACGCATAATCTTGTTGTTTATTCCATTGTTAATCCTGTTGATATAAAATCATGTTGAACTTGTTATACTAGTATTGGTGCTGACTTAGACTCAGACTTATGAAATGTATGCTTAGATATATATATATATATGTGTGTGTGTGTGTGTGTGTGTGTGTGTGTGTTCAGACATTACTCATTTTAGGATATAAATGTAAAGCATTACTTGATCATAGGTTTATTCCTGTTATTCTGTCCATAATGCTATTCTGTTTAGTTTAAGTTTACCTTTCATGACTCTACCTATCTCATCCAATCTTATTATGCTATCTGGTCATTTCTGATTCATGCATATTTGTAAGTCACTGGATCTCGCCATACTTTTTGTCTGACCCTTTTTCTCTCGCTTCTTTCTTCCTTCCCCCCTAGGTCATCAGAGTGGAAGCACTCAACAGTGACTAGGACTTTCTGTAGCTGCTTGGACTTAGCTTGGATTTCTTGAGATGTATCTTTCTAACTTTATTCCATCATGGCTTGTGGCGAGGATATGATTTTATTTTATGGCATTATGTTATTTTGTTTTAAAAAAGATAGATTTGAAGTACTTTGTAAGTGACTGATGTAACTGGTTTTGAGAACTATGTTTTATTTTAGAAAAAAGTTGAAAGTTTTTCCGTTGCTTATTTTATATCCGCTCTGTAAATTTCTATTCTATTCATGGAACTTAACGCATTCTCTTATGAGTGACATTAACGGACGTGGGGTGTCACACTTGGTACCAGAGCATAAGGTTACAAGATCAGAGAATTTTTTTTAATCGTTTTAAAAGAAGCAAAATATTTTCAAAGAAAAAACTATTTTTAAAAAACATATCCCCTCAAGCCATAGTCAAATTCTCTCGATCTCTTGTTGAACCCTTTTTCTTTTCTTTTCGACATGTCTGGGGAACCCAATCTTCCTGAGGGCATTCAAAAATCGTCTTAGTTCCATAGATATCTTAAGGCTACGGCACTGCCAAATGCCCCTCCGTCAGCTACATCCGCTATTCCTCCATATCCACGAGTAGATAATTTCTCTAAGATTTGCAAAGACTTCTGAGCTGTATGGGAGGGGAAAAATTCCATGGAACTGAAAACTTTGCTGAAGTAAGGAATTGGCTACGAGAGAAGGAAAACTTGTTTGGACTTTTCGAGGTCGACGACCAAAGGAAAATACTACTGGCTACATGGTAACTTAAAAATGAGGCCCCCTACTGGTGGGAAGTAACGCAAGCTGGACAACTAGTGGTAACATGGGATGACTTTAGGCAAAGGTGCGAGATGAAATTCTTATATCAGGCAGTGGAGGGATTGCAAATGGAAAGGTTCTTAGCTTTAAAACAAGGAGACATGTCGGTGAAGGAATATATGAATAAGTTTAATCAACTAGCGAGGTTTGGACTAAAGCTAGTGAATGCACCTCACAAAAAGGCGCTTAGATTTGCGAGAGGATTGAATCAACCACTCTAAGGACTTGCTTTGTCTCACAATACCAATGGGGGCAACTTTTTAAAGGCTAGTCAATATGGCGCTTATGCATGAAGATGGTAAATAGGAAAAGAAAGGAAATAAGACCGAGAAGACTCAAGAAAAGGACAAAAAGCAGAAGTGGTGGACCAAGAAAAAAAAGTAATAGAAGAAAGATGGAAAGCCCGACAAGTCCCAAATTAAAAAGAATGTAAAGTGTCATGATTGCGGTGTTATGGTTCATTTCGTAAAAGACTGTAGAAAGACCAAGGGAGCTTGCTTTCATTGTGGACAAATGGGACACTTCTCAAAGAATGCCATAACAAGCAAGGAAAAGGGGCAGGGACTTCTGGTCATGTGCATGCTTCGGAAGCAAGTGGACATGATCAAGGTAGGAAGATCATGGTTTAAGGTTTGATTTCCCTTTTTGACTATCCTGGTCGAACCTTGTTTGATTATGGCACTTCACACTCATTTATGTCCAGTTCTTAAGTAGATAGTCTGCACCAAAATATCTGTATAGTCTCTGAACCTGTAGTGGTCTCAAACCCCATAGGAGGATTGGCTTATTTATCCATGATGTGTAGGGGTTTGAGAATTTCTATCTTCGGCGTCGAATTTGAATGTGATGCATACGTGTTGGGCCTTATTGGCTATGGTTTGATTCTAGGCATGGATTGGCTAATCATGTATGGTGCCATCCTCGAATGCGAAAAGAGAGTTGTTAGACTTATTTCTTCTAATGGAAGGACTCCCTAGATTTTCTGTGACCCACGAGGGTCAGTGATACTCAGTTTTCTAGAATCACTTGACATTTATGTTGAGAACTTGCGATTTGTTCCCATAGTTAGAGACTATCCGTATGTGTTTGAGGAGGTTAAGAAACTACCGCAAAAGCATGAGATAGACTTCTGGATTTAGTTAGCAGAGAATGCAAAGCCAATTGCTCTACAAGTGCGTCACATGGCTCCTAGGGAAAGGAGGGAGATAAGCAAGTAAGTAGGGGAGCTATTCGAGAAAGGTTTTATTGGCCGAATCATTTCAGAGTGGGGAGCTCCAATCGTCTTCGTAACTAAGGCAAATGGCTCACTTCGTCTATGTGTGGATTATAAGGAGCTGAATAAGCTCACTAAGAAAAATAGGCACCCGCTACCGAGAATTGATGACCTGTTTGATCAGCAAGTTGGCGCATCAGTTTTCTTGCAAATGGATCTGGCCACGGGGTTTCATCGGTTGATAGTGGCAGAGCACAACATAGATAAGACTGCATTTAGAACTCCAGATGTCTTCTTCAAATGGTTGGTTATTCCTTTTGGGTTAACCAATGCACCCACTTATTTTGTGGACTTGATGAGTAGGGAGTTTAGGGAGTTTCTGAACAAGTTCGTGGTGGTCTTTGTGGATGACATTCTGATCTTCTTAAAGAACGAGAAGGAGCATGCCTTACATTTAGGAGAGGTTCTACACACCTTCAGTTCACATCAACTCAAGGCAAATTTTTCTAAATGTCACTTTTGGAGAAGGGAAATTAGATTCCTAGGGCATGTGGTCTCCAAGGACGAGATAGTAGTGGACCCTGCGAAAGTCATTGCAGTTCAAGATTTGAGGGCTCCAAAGAATTCAACGGAGGTGAGAAGTTTCCTATGTTCGGCAGGCGACTATAAAAAGTTTATCAAAGATTTTGCAGGAATATCAACCCTACTTACCCAATTAACGTAAAAGAACTTGACTTTTTCATGGAGTGTTGATTGTGAGGATGCTTTTCAAAGATTGAAGAGGGCTTTGATAACAACCCTAGTTCAGACTCTCTCAGACGGAAGCAATATTTTTACAGTTTACACTGACGCTTGTGGCATAGGGCTTGGTGCCATCTTGATGCAAAAGGGAAGGGTAGTGTGCTTGGAAGTAGACAGTTGAAGGTTTATGAAAAGAACTACCCAACCCACGATCTAGAGTTGGCTGCTATGGTGTTCGCATTAAAGTCTTGGTGACGCTATCAACTTGCAGGAAAGTTTGAGATATATACAGATCATAAGTCGCTCAAGTACTTGTTCTCACAGAAGGATCTCAACTTGAGGCAGCAGTGGTTGATGGAGTTCCTGGCGTCCTACGACTTTGGGATAGCTTATACCGCTGGCAAGGGTAATGTAGTGGGAAACGCACTAAGTAGGCAGAGGATGACTTTGAGTCTTCTATTTGTAGAAAGGCAGAGCTTCAAGTACATCTCAACCTTTAATTTTAAGTCTTCTACGGATTTCACGCTTGGATTGTTAGCATCTTTAGAAGTATGGCCTAGTCTATTGGAGCAAGTTAGATCTAGGCAACGAGAGGACCCACAAATTTCATACGTCTTGGACAAGCTCAATAAACAAGAGACTTGTAGTCACCTTGCTAGGACGTTAACATTCTTACGTCTATTCGCTCATCTGTAATATGAGAAGTAATATTGCGAATGTTACTACTTAACTGATATTACCCGGTGGGACACCTATGCCACTTAAGACTTCTCTTAGACAGTTGGTGAGCATGCAATGGCCACATATCCTTTAATTACCAATATGTCCCTAGTTAAGCCCTTACAAGCTTCGAGAGGAAGTGGACAACCTCGTGAACTACCCCCACTCTGTTAGCCGTTTCGTGCCTAACCATTTTTATAGAAGGAGGACCTAAAACTTACCTTAATACTACTATGGGTGGGTTCCCATGACTTGGGTTCCTCTCCAAGGAATAAACCTTCAGAGGGATCCTAGTCCTAACCACTTAAGACTTTAATTAGATAAAGAGGTGAGTCAGCCACTTAAGATCTTCTTAAGGCGTGGTAAGAATGTCTGTTTTCACACATCAGACTTATATATATTTATATATATAATTTTATACATATTCACACTAGACCACTCGCATTAAACCCTACACCTGTAGATGTTGGATATGTCGATCGATTCCGGGCAGGCTTTTACTACAAGTCGTTTTAACCTCGTGTCTAGTGTACTAAGTTTATGAATAGCCCATGGCACCTAGACATCGCACATTAGTTAGGACCACTTGTGGTTGCTGGATATGCCGGTCAGTTCAGGGAAGGCTTCTACAACAAATCGTAACTAACCTCATGTCTATGTGTCATATATATATATATATATATATATATATATATATATATATTTAAACCATTCTATATATACTCACACACAAGCAAACAAATATATATTTGTTAAGGGAACATTTCAAATTAAAACTTTAACCTAACCTCATTTATTACGCTAACATAACATTAATTATGTTAATTACATTTAAATAAATAATATAATAATAGCGCCTAATTAAGTAACATTTTGTGAATGGGAAACGTTCTAATCAGGATGGCAATTGTCATTTATCCAAATTAAGGCATACTAGTTTGGTTTTTCAATATTTCATCGCTAACATAAGATGATGGCATAATGAACATATAGCAAATAGCAGTGATGGAAAACATATACATACATAACAATTACAACTTGTATCCTAGGCATGTAGAAAAGGTTTCAATATTAAATTAAAAGTGGAGTATTTCATACATTCACACCTGTATATTTACAATCTATATTTCACCCAATCAAATCTTTTTGTGGTGTTTTACACCCAAAAATGTTCGTATTTTACTTATTCCAATTTATGAACGCGTTTACACCCAAATTAGGATCCAAACCCAATTCAACTATGAAACAGTTCAAATCCCAACCTTTTTTAGGCTTAAATCAAATGATAATATCAGCGAATTGCACAAAATATAGATAATAATACAATACTCATGTTTACCTTTAATTCAATACAAAAACTACAATTCCACAGTCATGATAGTTTCCTACACAATTATAAAGTAGAAGATTTAGGGATTTTCATGTTATATTATCGGATAACCAAATCTTCATAGGCAGAAAAATCCATTTAGCAACCTGATAATAATATGAATATGCCTTTAAGCAAGACTAGATTCCACTAACAAATTAGGTGGAGATGTGATAGAAATCTCAAAATCTGCGACGGTTCTCAACGTTCAAGCGAGCTCTAATAGATCTCCTAACAATATGAATATAAGAAACATATGATTAGATTCTTATATATAGTATTTATGTTAAATTCTATCTTCCTAAACTTATATAAATTTGAAATAAAGAGATATAGAATGGGGGTAGAGAAGTAGAAGAACCTTCACCCTTTTTCTCTTTATTTTCTTATGGAATTTAGTAGTATAGAGGCCGAGGTTTAGAATAATTAGGGTTTCTAATGTGTTGTTTGAGGGGTTATTTATTTTCTCGTGTAAGCAGGAGCCGTCGGATTTACCTATTTTTATTTAAATTATTATTTGGACAATACGTATAATATTTACACAATTATATATATGTATATATATTCTGTGTGCTTCTTTTCGAATTGCAAAGGTAATGACTGTTGGAAAGGTTACGACCCTTTATCAACAGACATTTCCATTGGCATTTGCACGACAACATTCAAAAATATAATTGTTTCGCAGCGCAACCCATTGGCATTTGGACCCCTAGTTGATCATGAGACCCCAAGATCCCCAAGGCCTAAAGCCATATCTTTTGACCTTTTAAATATATATGTGAATGCATTGCCATGATTCATGCCATTTCCTCTCTCTCCCATCTCCTCTTTCCTTAGATATAACATATCAATCCTTAGTATAAGTAGTGGCATAGGTGTTAGTTTTCCCCGATGTAGGACTAAATGATTTTTCCAAATCCACTTATTCGTTTTCAACAATCCCCCACATGAATGAGTAGTTATTTAATTTGTTCTTCAAAATTGCGAAACATTTATCATATCGGTAAAAATAGCACAAAGAACTTGAACTTTTCCTAGTGTTTTATCACTATAACTAACTAGCAATTCAGTGGACTAGAATGTCTTTGAACTGTAAGCCGTTTGTGTAAGTCTATAAAGATAACACATGATAAATATCTTTTAACCCCATGGTTCTCTGTTTGCATTTTTTTTTGGCCGTGAACACCGCCTTGGTTTCATGAGTGCTTGAAAAATTCGACCATACAGTTCTTCTTGAAGCAGCGCCTTCACACTCATACAGGTGATTCTGTAAAGAATATCCTGTAATACTCCACTTGGTTCTTTATAACACCACTATATAGACATCATTAAAAGCCAAGGTTATCTTATTTTCCGATGGATTGTGCACTGACTTATCTTAGGAATGGTTTGTATTTAACAGTGTCGTCAAGTTTATCTTAAACTAAGTTGTCGCTTTGAACCTAGATTTTGGGATTCCCAGTCAACTAGGTGGGGTTTCTGTTTATTAGTAAACTTTTTAGTTCATAGGTCTTAAGCCCATTCCCATCGATAAGGTTTGAACTTTCTCTCTTGGAAAGTCTTTTGTTAGTGGATCCGCTATATTATCCTTTGGCCTTACATGGTCTATAGCGATAACTCCATTAGAGTGAAGTTGTCTCATGGTTTCATGTCTACGACGAATATGTCGAGACTTACCATTATACAATGTACTATTTGCCTTTCCTATAGCAGATTTACTATCACAATGTATACATATTGGAGGTACTGGTTTTTCCCAATTTGGAATGTCTTCCAATAAACTCCTAATCCAGTCTGCTTTTTACGTGGCTTTATCTAGAACAATGAACTCTGATTCCATTGTTGACCTTGCTATGCAAGTCTGTTTGAACGATTTCCATGAGATTGCTCCATTTCCTAATGTAAACAGATATCCACTTGTGGATTTTGTGTCATTTGAGCCACTTATGCAATTGGCATCACCGTATCCTTCTACGACTGAAGGATACTTTCATATTGCAACATATATTTTTTTGTGTACTTTAGATATCATAAGACCCTTGTTATTGCTTTCTAGTGATGTTTACCAGGATTACTGGTATATCTACTCAACTTGCTTATAACGTATGCAATATCAGGCCTAGTGCAATTCATGACATACATAATACTTCCTAGTATACGAGAGTATTTAGACTGATATAATCCTTCATTGGTGTTCTTTACCCAATTTTGGTTCATATCAACTGGTGATTTTGCAATGGTTATATTATACTTCTTGATCCTATCAAATAGTTTGTCAATGTAATGTGACTGAGATAATGCATATCCTTGTGATGTTTTTATAATTTTTACTCTCAAGACTACATCAGCTACTCCTAGGTCTTTCATGTTGAATCTAGAGGTTAACTTATCCTTTATAGATATTTTTATGACCATATTACTCCCTAGGATCAATAAATCTTCAACATAAAGGCAAAAAATGACATATCAAATATATGTATATCTTTTATATATGCATTTATCTGATTCATTTATTTTGAATCCATTTGATAACATAGTTTCATCAAATTTCTCGTGTCATTGTTTTGGTGCTTGTTTAAAGCCACAAAGTTATTTTACTAACTTGCATACCTTATTTTTATTTCCTGGTCCTAGTAACCCTTCAGGTTGCTACATATAAATTTCTTCTTCTAGTTCACCATTCAAGAACGCAGTTTTCATATCCATTTGGTGTACATCCAAATTCAATATGGGTGTGATTGCAATAAGCATCCTAATCAATGTTATTCTAGTTGCTGATGAATACGTACCAAAGTAATCTAGATCTTCCTTCTATCTAAATTATTTTATTACAAGTCTTGCTTTATACTTGTCTATTGAGTCGTCAGCATTTAGTTTTTTCTTAAATACCCATTTATATCCTATTGGATTTGATCCTTTGGGTAGATCCACTAGTTCCACGTATGGTTTTGTAAAATGGATTTTATTTCACTATTGACAGTCTCCTTCCAGTATGGATCCTCGGGAGAAGCTATTGCTTGTTGGTAAGTAAGAGGTTCATTTTCTATCATATATACATAGAAACCGGGTCCAAAGGTTTTAGTATTCCTTTGACGTTTGCTCTTCTAGGTTCCACTTCCTTTGTTTCAACATTTCATTCATTCGAGTTTTGATTAACATTATCCTCAGGAGTGTCTATATTTCTTGATCTCTTTTGAACAATAGTTTCAGTAGAGGATTTTAGAGGATAAATGCATTCAAAAAATCTAGCACTTCATGACACGATAATGGTGTTTTCATGAATGCCATCGATTTCATATTTGTACACCAAAAATCGATATGCACTACTATTATGAGCATATCAGATAAATATGCAATCTATAGTCTTTGGTCCAATTTTGACCTTTTTCGGTTTTGGTATTTCTACTTTGGCAAGACACCCCCACACTTGCAAGTATTTGTAGGATGATGGTCTGTTTTTCAAAAATTCATGTGAAGGTTTAGATTTTTTTTTTCATCGTATTTTATTCAAAATGTGATGTGCCGAAAGAATAGCTTCTCCCCAAAAGTTATCTGGTAAGCCAGAGCTAATTAGTAAGGCATTCATCATTTCTTTAAGAGTTCTATTTTTCCATTCGGCTATGCCGTTGCATCATTTCTTTAAGAATAGCTTCTCCTTAAATTATGAAACGAGGTTCTTGTCAATTTTGCTTCTGCACAAACTTGACATTTATATTTGGAATCTATATTGCATTTTGGTATAAATTCTGAATTAATCAATTTTTGCAATGTATCAAAATTTACACGCCTTAATCTAGAATGCCATATGTTAGAAGAGTCAACAATATGCAGAAGATTCAATTTTATTCATTTCATTGTTCGATACAATAGTGGTTACATTTGCTTTAAACTAGCCATCACACACATATCCTCTTCCAACATACACTCTATTCTTTGATATTACAAACTTATTAGCAACAAATGTCAATTTGAAATCATGTTTGCTGAGCAATGATCCTGAAATCAGGTTCTTGCAGATTTCTGGAAAATGGAGAATGTCATTCAGTTTTAGTTCATTTCCATAAGTTAATTTATGTACAATCTTTCCCTTTCCTTCCACCTTCGATGTGGATGAGTTTCCCAAGAAAAGTTTCTCGTGATTAGTGGCAGGTTTTTAGGTTGTAAACATCCACTTATTGGTACATATATGATGAGTGGCTCCTGTGTCTAAAATCCTCTCCTTGTTATTTCCAATAAGTTTGCTTTCAGAAACAACCGCACACAAATCCATATCTGCATCTGAATTGTCTGCCACATTTGATTTTGGTTTCTTCTTTTTGGGTGCTCAACACACGGCTGCTTTATGGCCATTCTTTCCACAATTGTGGCAAGATCCCTGAAACTTCTTTTGTTTCTTTGCCTTAGGATTCTGCTCGCATTTTCTTTTGTTTGTCTTTTCATCCTCAACCATATTAGCCTTTGCCTGTAACGAACTGGTAGACTTTTTCTCTGATTTTCTGTTATCTTCTTCGACTCGTAGACAAACAACCAGATTCTCCATAGTCATTTCCTTGCGCTTATGCTTCAAATAGTTTTTGAAATCCTTCCATGGAGGAGGCAACCTTTCGATAGTTGCAGTCACTTGGAATGACTCACTTAAATCCATCTTTTCATCATGAATTTCATGAATGATTACTTGGAGTTCTTCAATCTGATTGACGACTATTTTGGAATCGACCATTTTGTAGTCAAGAAACTTCCCGATAATGAATTTCTTCATTTCAGCGTCTTCAGTCTTGTACCGTTTTTCAAGTGATAACCAGAGAACCTTTGCATTCTCAACAGTACAATATACATTACATAAACTATTATCAAAGCCATTGAGAATGTAATTCTTACATATGAAGTCAAGATTCTTCTAAACATTAAGAGCCTCGACTTTGGTGGCGTTAGGCTCCAGTTCTTCAACAAATGGGGATCCTCCGAAAGGTATTTGGCCAGCCCCAATGTTGTCAGGTAGAAAAGCATATTTTGTTGCCAGCATTGGAAATTTAGTCCATTAAACTTCACCAGTCTCTTGCCATGTGAATATGGGATAGTTGGTGGAACCATAGGCGAAGCCTGTGGCAGAGTCTATGTCTGCACAGATTTGTTGTTGCTACTTTGCGATATCGTCATCTTTAAATAGAAGCAAACAATCAATCAATTTTGTTTCAAAATTGTTAGAAACTAATCAATAGGAACAACAGATAAACATTTCAATGAACAGTAACACCTTTAAGCGTTAGCAATATTGTTTCAATGAAGTTTTTATTCACAACAACAAAGAACAATCACAGTTATGCAAGAGAATTATTTGAAATGGTACTAAGCAAGTAAGAAATCAAGAAAACAAGAGTAATATTACCGATTAATGGTCAAGTCCAGCGAATGTTGTTTCCTCGAAATGAAATTACTCCCTCTACAACGCTGGAAGGTTTGATTCAGCAACCATATTCCAAGGATAAAATAGTTTTTGTCTGCGATGTTGCGCTACAATCGCGGAGTGACGACAAAAGCAAGGAAGTTTTTATGTTGCTGAACAGAGTAAGGGAAAGAAGATAAAGAGGAGAGAAATCAGAATAAAAGTGTGTATTTGGTTTGATTTTCGTGGGCTTATATATAGGCTGGAAAAGGCATCTATTCATGAAAGGGTGCATCTTTTCGAATTGCAATGGTAATGACTATTGGAAAGGATGCGATCTATTACCAACAGATGTTTCTATTGGCATTTGCACGACGACATTCAAAAATATAACTGTTCCGTAGCGTAGCCCATTGGCATTCTGAGGCCCAATTGATCACGAGACCCCAAAAGCCCAAGGCCCTATCTTTTGACCTTTTTAATATTAACATTAATGCATTACCAATGTTCATGCTATTGCCTCTCTCTCCCATCTCCTCTTTCTTTTGATATAACATTACAAGCCTTAGTATAAGTATACGCATAAGTGTTAGTTTTCCCCGATGTGGGACTAAATGATTTTGCCAAACCCACTTATTCATTTTCAGAAATCACCCACATGAATGAGTGGTTATTTAATCTATTCTTAAAAAATGTGAAACATTTATCATATTGGTGAAAGTAGCACAAAGGCCTTGAACTGTCCTAGTGTTTAATCGTTATAACTAACTGGTGAATCAACGGACTAGACTATCTTTGAACTATAAGCCGTTTGTGAAAGTATATAATTCTTTAACCCCTTGGTTCTCTGTTTGTGTTCGTATTTTCCATGAACACCGCACTAGTTTCATGAGTGCTTGAAGAATTCAACCTTACAATTCTTCTTGAAGCGGCGCCTCCACGCTCACATAGGTGATTCTGTAAGGAGTATCATGTAATACCCCACTTGGTTCTTTATAACACCATGGTATAGACATCATTAAAATCCAAGCTTATCCTATTCTCCGATGGGTTGTGCACTGAATTATCTTAGGAATAGTTTGTATTTAACAGTACCATCAAGTTTATCATAAATTTAGTTGTTCCTTTGAACCTAGATCTTTCGGATCTCTAGTATACTAGGTGGGGTTTCTTAATTAGAAGACTTTTTAGTTCATAGGTCTTAAGCCCATTCTTATCGATAAGGTTTGAACTTTCTCTCTTGGCAAGCCTTTTGTTAACGGATCCGCTATGTTATCCTTTGACCTTAAATAGTCTATAGTAATAACTACATTAGAGAGAAGTTGTCTTATGGTTTTATGTCTACGACGAGTATGTTGAGACTTATTATTATACAATGTACTATTTGGCTTTCCCATATAAGATTGACTATCACAATGTATACATATTGGAGGTACTGGTTTTTTTCCCAATTTCGAATGTCTTCCAAAAAACTCATAATCCAATCTGCTTCTTCCGCAGCCTTATCTAGAGCAATGAACTTCGATTCCATTGTTGACCTTGCTATGCAAGTTTGTTTGGATGATTTCCATGAGATTGCTCCATTTTCTAATGTAAACACATATCCACTTGTGGATTTTGTGTCGTTTGAGCCAGTTATCCAATTGCCATCACTATATCCTTCTACAACCGAAGGATACATTTCATACTGCAACAACATATAGTTTAGTGTGTACATTAGATATCATAAGACCTTGATTATTGCTTTCCAGTGATGTTTACAAGGATTACTGGTAAATCTACTCAAATTGCTTATAGCGTATGCAATATTAGGCCTAGTGCAATTCATGACATACATAATACTTCCTAGTATACTAGAGTATTCAAGTTGATATATTCCATCATTGGTGTTCTTTACCCAATTTTGGTTCCTATCCACTGGTGATTTTTGCAACGGTTATATTATACTGCTTGAACCTTTCAAGTAATTTAGTAATGTAATGTGACTGAGATAACACATATCCTTGTGATGTTTTTATAATTTTTACTCCCAAGATTACATAATCCACTCGTAGGTCTTTCATGTCGAATTTAGAGGATAACATATCCTTTGTAGATTTTATTATGGCCTTATTATTCCCTATGATGAACAAATCATGAACATAAAGGCAAATAATGACATATCATATATTTGTATATCTTACATATACGCATTTGTCTGATTCATTTATTGTGAATCCATCTGATAACATAGTTTCATCAAATTTCTCATGCCATTGTTTTGGTGCTTGTTTAAGGCTATAAAGTGATTTTACTAACTTTCACACCTTATTTTTATTTCCTGGGCTTAGAAATCCATCAGATTGATGCATATAAATTTCTTCCTCTATTTCACCATTCAAAAACGTAGTTTCCACATCCATTGGGAGTAATTTCAAATTTAATATGGATGTGATTGCAATAACCCTTTGAACATTGATCTTGGGGTCTCCAGTCAACTAGGTGGGGTTTCCGTTTATCAGAAAACTCTTTAGTTCATAGGTCTTAAGCCCAATTTTGACCTTTTACTGTTTTGGTATTTCTACGTTGGCACGACACCCTCACACTTTCAAGTATTTATAGGATGCTCGTTTGTTTTTCCAAAGTTGATGTGGAGATTTAGATGTTTTCTTTCATGGTATTTATTCAAAACGTGATATACTAAAAGAATAGCTTCTCCCCGAATGTTATTTGGTAAGCCAGAGCTAGGTAGTAAGGCATTCATCATTTTTTTTAAGAGTTCTATTTTTACGTTCAACGTGATGAAACGAGGTTCTTATCAATTTTTCTTTTGCACAAACTTGACATTTATAATTGGAATCTATATTGCATTTTGTTATAAATTCTAGATTGATCAATTTTCGCAATGTATCAAAATTTACATGCCCTAATCTAGAATGCCATATGTTAGAAGAGTCAACAATATAAGCAGAAGATTCGATTTTATTCATTTCATTGTTTGGTACAACAGTGGTTACATTTGTTTTAAACAAGCCATCACATACATATCCTCTTCCTATACGCTCCGTTCTTTGATATTACAAACTTATCAACAACAAATGTCAATTTGAAATCGTGCTTGCTGAGCAACGATCCTGAAATGAGGTTCTTGCGGATTTTTGGAACGTGGAGAACATCATTCAGTTTTAGTTCCTTTCCAGAAGTTAGTTTCAGTACAATCTTTCCCTTGACTTCCACCTTTGATGCGGATGAGTTTCCATGAATAGTTGCTCGTGATCAGTGGAAGGTTTGTAGGTTTTAAACATCCACTTGTTGGCACATATACGACGAGTGGCTCCTGTGTCTAGAAACCGCTCCTTTTTGTTGTCAACATGGTTGCATTCAGAAACAACAGCACACAAATCCATGTCTGCAACATCATCTGAATTTTCTGCCAAATTTGCTTCTAGTTTCTTCTTTTTGGGTGCTTAACACATGGTTGCTTTATAGCCTTTCTTTCCACAAATGTGGCAAGATCCTTGAAGCTACTTTTGTTTCTTTGCCTTAGGATTCTGCTCGCGCTTTCTTTTGTTTGTCTTTTCATCCTTAACTATATTAGCCTTTGCCTGTAACAACTCTGATTTTCTGTTATCTTCTTCGATTCATAGATGAACAAGCAGATCCTCCATGGTCATTTCCTTGTGCTTATGCTTCAAATAGTTTTTGAAATCCTTCCACGATGGAGGCAACTTTTCGATAGCACCAGCCACTTGGAATGACTCACTTAACTCCATCTTTTCATCACGAATTTCATGAATGATTACTTGGAGTTCTTGAATCTAACTGACAACTGTTTTGGAATCGACCACTTTGAAGTCAAGAAACTTCCCGTCAATGAATTTCTTCATTCCGGCTTCTTCATTCTGTACTTCTTTTCAAGAGATAACTAGAGAACCTTTGCAATCTCAACAGTACAATAAACATTATACAAACTATTTTCTAAGCCATTGAGAATGTAATTCTTACAGATGAACTCAGAATTCTTCCATGTAGTAAGAGCCTCAACTTTGGTAGCGTTAGGCTCCAGTTCCTCAATAAATGGGGGATCCTCCGAAAGGCATTTGGCCAGTCCCAATATTGTTAGGTAGAAAAGCATCATTTTTGCCAACATTTGAAATCCTATCCATTGAACTTTTTCGGTCTCTAGCCATGTGAATATAGGATAGTTTGTAGAACCGGAGGCGGAGCCGGTGACACAGTCAGTGTCGGCATAGATTTGCAGTTGCTACTTTGCGACATTGTCATCTGTAAATAGAAGCAAAA
The DNA here is from genome assembly GCA_030737875.1 of Allium sativum. Lineage (NCBI taxonomy): Eukaryota > Viridiplantae > Streptophyta > Magnoliopsida > Asparagales > Amaryllidaceae > Allium > Allium sativum. The sequence continues at coordinate 895,409,197 of CM060918.1, forward strand.
AATCAATCAATTTCGTTTTGAGATTTTTTGAACCAATCAATAGGAACGGCAGAAAACCGTTTCAATGAATATTAATTTCTTTAGCAATATCGCTTCAAGGAATTTACAATTCACAACAACAAAAAACAATCACAGTAATGCAAGAAAATTTGTAACAACCCGAAAATCTGAGCCAGTTAAAAATTTTTATTTTGGCAATTATAACGAATTTTGAATATTTAAAATGAATTATTTTAAATAATATCGACGAGAAATTTATTTTGAATATATTTAGAACGTATATATTTATATATGTTGTCGTTAGAATATAAATAATTATATATATAATTATAAAAGGAATTGATAATGGCGCGGTAGTTCGATAATTCGATTTCAAACTTCAATTGAATGTACCGGGTGCAAAATAAACCGGATTTTAGCGAAACTGAAAATAATAGGATCTATTTGGGAATATCTTTCCAACGAAACCGAAAAATCGAAATTTCAAAGCGGGAATCAAAAGATATGTCCAGTTGAAAATCCTGAATAGTCGCTATGGAATTCAGGCCCTTAAAAATGGGAATTTTGCAAACGACCTCGGATTTCGACGAAACCACTTTTGTTGGATCCGTGATGTCAAATTATTGCTAGTTTCCAAATTTCATAATTTTTCGATTCAATATGTGAGCATGGCAGAGGAAAACGTGTTTGACCAGTTTCAGTTGATTTTAATTAACTGGAAAATGGCCATTTTTCCAACGGTCTCAGAATTCGACGAAATTAGTTTTGTTAGGACCGTATCGTCAATACAAAGCTAGAAAATAATTTTATGGGATTTATAGAGTTAGTATGTGACCCAGTAAATTGAAATACGCGTTCAAATTCAATATATAGAGTTATATGTTGATTTTAACGAAAACTGATCGAAATAGTCGAATCAGCTTATGGTACATACCCCATTGTGTTCGGAATGGGGGTAATACACTATGGACGACAGGCGGTGGGCCTCGTTTAGAGGTCGAAAATAAAAGTTGCTTTTTGGGAGATAATTAAATAAAATAAAATAAAAACTCTCCTCTTCCTTTATTCACTCTGGCCCCCCCTTTTCCTCGTTCATTCGATTCAGGAAAAATAAAAGGAAAAACAAGTAAAAAAACCTAACGAACAAAATCGAAGCCGCTACCCACATCAGCCATCGCCCCCTCCGTCAACCGCTCCACCTCGACGTCGACCGCGACCCCTCCCCCCTGTGCTGACATCGCCCTCTTCTCCTTCCTTTCCCCCTCTCCTGATCGAACCACTCGAGCCCCCCAACTCGATTCGAACCCGACGCAGCCCTCAACCCCACGCCCTGACCACCACCGCGAAGCACAACAGACGCCGCCACCCCCTTGGATCGCCGACCCCGCCTCCTGCGCCGCCTTCCCCCACCGACGCCAGGCGCCCTTCGTCAGATCCGAAGAGCCACACACCACGGCGAGCAAACCCCCTCCTTTTCCGAACGATGTAAGCCCCTTTTTTCTATCTGGATTTAGGCTATTTTATTTTATAAAAAGAATTCTGATTTTAAATCATATAGATAGGAATTTTATATTAAAAAAGTTTGTATTTTGTATAGGAAAAGATATAATTTCTGATGGTATAAAAATACGATTTTTAAATATAAAAAGATTTGATTTTTATCGTATGGAAGTTGAAATTTTTAAAATAGAAAAGATTAGATTTTTAAAATAGAAAAGATTAGATTTTTAAAATAGAAAAGATTAAATTTTTAAAATAGAAAAGATTAAATTTTTAAATAGAAAAGATTAGATTTTTAAAATAGAAAAGATTAGATTTTTAAAATAGAAAAGATTAGATTTTTAAAATAGAAAAGATTAGATTTTTGAAATGGAAAAGGCGAAATCTTTATATTTGAAAAGGCGAAATCTTTATATTTGAAAAGGCGAAATCTTTATATAGAGAATAGCGATGTAAAGATAGAATTTTTATCTATATAGTAGCAATGTAAGAATAGAATTTTTATCTATATAGTAACGATGTAAAAATTCGATTTTTATATATTGAATAGCGAAGTAAAAAAATCCATTTTTATATATTGAATATCGAAGTAAAAATTCGATTTTTATATATTGAATAGCGAAGTAAAAATTCGATTTTTATATATTGAATAGCGAAGTAAAAATTCGATTTTTATATATTGAATAGCGAAGTAAAAATTCGATTTTTATATATTGAATAGCGAAGTAAAAATTCGATTTTTATATATTGAATAGCGAAGTAAAAATTCGATTTTTATACATTGAATAGCGAAGTAAAAATTCGATTTTTATATATGTAGTGACTATGGGCAGCGAAAGTGACAAAAGACGAAAAGGTGAAGATTTCCTACATAAGAAGAGTCGTGGAGTTGGAATAGCTAGTCGGTGAGAATTTCTCACTCTTCAATCTCTTATTCTAGTTATATATATATACTAGGATGTAGACGGTGCTTAGTAGCACCCGACACCCGTCATCCACAGACCATGGATGACTTGTTTGTTTGATTGATGTGTTGTGAAATTTGTTTGTGTTGTTGGTGTGAAATCGATAATAAAATGTAGATGATTGAAATAAATTAATTATCGTTAAAAATATAATTTTTAACATGAATATGAATAAATAAATATTCATTTACAAACCGGGCGGTTTGTTTATGTACACCTATTTGAAGGACATTGATTGGGACGATAAATTTTACACATCGCCCAACTGCACAAATAAAAATCTGTGTTTGTTGACTTGAAACCCCTGACGGGTATTGGGATAATATATGACATAACTAATCCCAATAATTAGTTGTATGTCGATCGATAGATTGACAGGCTGTTATAAGCATTAGATATCTATATTTGAAGCTTATACAGTGTAGTGCACTTTGGATGATGGATGATTATTTATCGTTGCTATTATATACATGTGTTGTATGGAATCCATATAATTAACTTTGTATGGTAATTGATTGGGCCTCATTCCAATTTAGAAAATAAAGATCATTATAAAATAAAGGTTCATGTGTTGACCGTACTCATCCGTTGAGATTAGTCATGTGTTGGACGAAATATTTTAACAATAAAATTTACATCTTTATCATATACAAAATTAGAAACTAATTGGAAAATAGATAAGATGAGTGGTCTCTGGGATATTGATCTGATGTTGGTTTCGGCCTTCGGGGTTAATATTCAGGGAATCGTTCTCTTACTAATTTACGGTTGGAGTCTGATTTGAAATCAAACGATAGATACTATAATTTTTATAAAATATATTAAATAACAAAAATAGTCACACGTGGACGGTACTCATTCATTGAGATTAGTCATGTGTTGATAAAAATATAGATTCATGTATTGAATAGAATAAATATTCATTTGTTGAATAGAATAACGGAATTTTTGAAATATATAAAGCCGTGTTGATTAGAGATGCGCTATTTTGACGCGAACGATATTTATATCGATTATATTCATTTTTATAATTGAATTGAATATATAACGAATTTGATTTGAATTGAATAGAAAACAAATTTGATTTGAATTGAATAGAAAACGAATTTGATTTGAATTGAATAGATAACGAATTTGATTTGAATTGAATATATAACGAATTTGATTTGAATTGAAAAGAAAACGAATTTGATTTGAATTGAATATATAACGAATTTGATTTGAATTGAATAGAAAACGAATTTGATTTGAATTGAATAGAAAATGAATTTGATTTGAATTGAATAGAAAACGAATTTGATTTGAATTGAATAGAAAACGAATTTGATTTTGAAATGAATATATAACGAATTTGATTTGAATTTGAAATAAAGGTTGAAATTGTTTTTGAAACGAATTAAATTATAAGATTCGTTTTAAATAGAAATCGACGAAATATATATTATATATATTATATATATAATATAATGGCCTGAATAGAACGCGCCACGCCACGGCAGTTCGGAAATTTCGACCATTGACTTCGAACGGAATTTACGGGAGATCCGACCGTCGGATTCTCCTAAAACCGGAACCGTTGGGTTCGTATCGAAAAGAGCTTTCTAACGAATATTAGAAATTTGAAATCTAACGGTTGGATTTGGGGATACATCCAAATCAAATTTGGAAAAGGTCGTTGTAAGTGCAGTTCGATGGCCGTTGTTGGAAATCGACTGTACGGGCCTTGATAAAATTATTAAAAATAGTAATAATTTGTGTATAATCACAAGAAATGATTTGGGAAAAATTGGGATGAAAAACTCCATATTTGAAAGGATAAAAATAGACTTTTATCGAAATGAACTAGATTTGACCTAAATTTAAAACCCGTTTATTTTTAAATAAATAAATTGGATTTAAAAAGGGGTTTTAAATAATCGGAATTTCTAATATATTTGAGTGGAATGGAATTAGAATTGATTTGTGGGTTTATCGTGAACAGTGTTTTAAAATAACACTTGTTCTTTAACCCGATTTTAAATAGAATTGATTTGGGTTTATCATGAACTGTGTTTTAAATAACATTAGTTCTTTAACCCAGAAAAAGGAGTTTTAATGAATCTGCAATTAGATTGAAATGTGAATTGATAACCTAAATTATCAAATTTGGAAAATGAGCGAGGATGGAGTATCACCAGTTTTGCTCCAAAGCGATAGTTAAATCTTTAATTAGATTTGAACGTGAAATGGTAATTAATTTTACCGATAACACTGTGGTGTTAGATATGGAGTATTACCAGTTTTGCTTCATGGGATGAATAGGTTGGGATTGGGAAATAAAATAAATAATTACTTCGGTGTGGTTCGCTAATCTCGACTAGTTTGAAAAACCATAATTTGGTTTGAAATGACATCCAAAGGAAGATTAAAGGATAAATTTTAAAGAATTTATCTTGGATAAAATTAATGGGAACCTTTCCCTAAGAATGTGGAATTTAGAAACCAGCTGTAGGTTAGTTAAGAAGAATGGTTTCCTGGGTATTGATCTGATGTTGGTTTCGGCCTTCGGGGTTAATATTTGGGGAATTGCTCTCTTACTGATTTACGGTTAGTGACTAATGAATTGGAATGAGGCGTATGTTGTGTTTGTGTAACATTTGTTTTTAATATATGCGGGTTGTTTGGAAAGGCCGGGTTTATACCCATTCTGAATAACCGATTCGACGATAAGTCGAAGATGATGACGGTGGTCGAAGACCGGACGTCTTCCATCGTTTGGATAATTACTGATGATCCTGATTGGGCTGTACACCCAAGAGGATGAAATAGTTGGTGGTTGTCCAGACGTACTTGGAGATCGATGGATATGCGAGGAAAGTGCCTCCGGTTTCGTTCAGACCCAGAACGAACTTGTAAATGGATTGTGTGCCTGACATTGGATTTTATTCTGTGTTGATTGATTTCTGTTAAATATATATCTGTTTGGCGGCGGAGAATTTATTCTCTTGCTTAACGCCCTTCTCTGAGACGTACGAGCTTAAAGGTTATATATCGATAGATATCAATCGCATGGCATGAATTGCCTGTGTGGCACGCTGAGTTGCATGGATCAAGGCTTCTGTTGAAAAGCAAAGTCTTGTGGTTGATGATCAAAGCACGGCCTACGTGGCAGCTTTGTGTATAACATGAATTCGCGAGCCTCACACCTCGTTATGAGTCAAAAACGGGATACGGACTGCAGGGAGAGCACGACGTTTCTTTCTAGCTTTGGTGGTGTCAGTGACTTACCAGCCCTGGCATTTATATACTTTTCACCTATGTGGTTGTTGGATGAGGCGCCTCGATTTTAGGTCTGTAAGGACCGGGAAACGTGTGTTCAGGAATAATTAATCCTCAAACGTAAGAGAGGACCGGCCCTGAAGCATCCAGGGTTTACCCAGAGTGTGTAGTCCCGAGACATTTGCTAGAGTGTCTCGAAGCGGAGAGGAGCTTGCCCCTTGCCTCAACTCATGACAGAAATCCAATTTCCAATACGTGTATCTCGGTTTTATTTGTAGAGCCTAGTAAGGCGACATGATAGATGGTACCCATGCCGCCTAGGATTGATATTTATGATTGAAAATTGTTTTGACACTATACACCTATAATAGTATCAAATGATTTGTTTTAAACGTATCAAGCATGTTTGGTTATTATAAGGGAAAACCCTATCCTCCGGCTTGCGTTGCATTGTGTGATGGGACCTGGGTCTTATAATAGCTTCATTTTTCTAAAAAGCATTGCGTTGTTTATTCTATGCACTGGTATTCTTCGGAGGAAACCCGTTCCGTGTTATACGGCGTGGTCCCTTGAATTACTCTCTTTTAAAGTAAAGTTTTAAATAACTGTTTTAGTTCTCACACCAGTCACATGACTGACCTAGAGTTTATTGTTTTAACCTAAACTCTGGGTGCCCTTATTTTCGACATGGGCAGCTAGTAGTTTTGGTTTTGCAGATTTATATTCACAGGATCCTGGTTTACAGCTGGAATGATATCTGGAAAGCTCTGTAACCGTATATCACCTTCAGTTGTGCTTTGTATTATTTTCTGCTGCTATGTAATTTATTGTAATCTATGATATTTATCGAATGTAATTTATTCATTTATACTCTGTATATTCTTGTAATTGATGAATTGTTGTAATAACAATGAAATGTTCTTCTGTTTGTGTTCTGATTTGTCCTGTTCTCAAAACGATCATGGGTTTTCGAACGGTCTAGATCGGTTTAACGACTGATTCGGATCGAGCGAAATTCCCGGCCGTCACAAAATTATTTGAAACAATAATAGGAAATTAAGAAGTCAAGAAATCAAGAGTAATATTACCATTTAATGACCGAGTCTAGCGAATGTTGTTTCCTCGGAATGAAATTGCTTCCTCTACAGCGCGGGAAGGTTTGATTGAGCAATCATTTCCCCGGGATGAAATGGTTCTTGTCTACGATGTTGCGCTACAATCATAGGGTGACGACGAATGCATTGTAGTTTTTATGTTGCAGAGCAGAGTAAGGGGGAATAAGATAAAGAAGAGAGAAATCAAAATAAAACTGTGTATTTGGTTTGATTATCGCAGGCCTATATATAGGCTGGAAGAGGCATTTATTCATGAAAGGGTGCTTATTTTCAAACTTCTACGATAATGATAATTAAAAAGGTTGCGACCCTTTCCTAATAGACATTTCCGTTGCCATTTGTGCGGCAACATTCAAAAATATAAGTGTTCCGCAGTGCAACTCATCGGCATTCGGAGGCCCAACAAGGAGAAACCAAAAGCATCAAGGCTCAAGGCTCTATCTTTTGACCTTTTAAATATTAATGTGAAAGCATTGCCATTGTTCATGCCATTGCCTCTCTCTCCCATCTCCTCTTTCTTTTGATATAACAAATCAAGCCGTAGTATAAGTAGTGACATAGGTGTTAGTTTTCCCTGATGTGGGACTAAATGAATTTGCCAAACCCACTTATTCATTTTCAACAATCCTGCCACATGAATGAGTGGTTATTAAATATGTTCTTAAAAAATGCGAATCATTTATCATGTCTGTAAGAGTAGCGCAAAGGCCTTGAACTTTTCCTAGTGTTTTATCGTTATAAGTTACTAGCGAAACAGTGGACTAGAATGTCTTTGAAATGTTAGTTGTTTGTGTAAGTCTATGAAGATAACACATGATAAATATTCTTTAACCCATTGGTTATGTGTTTGCGTTCGTTTTTTCCATGAACACCGCCTTGGTTTCATGAGTGCTTGAAGAATTCGACCTTACAATTCTTCTTGAAGCGGCACCTTCGCACATAGGTGATTCTACAAAGATTATCCCATAATACCCCACTTGGTTCTCTATAACACAACATTATAGACATCATTAAAAGCCAAGCTTATCCTATCCTCCGATGGGTTATGCACTGACTTATCTTAGGAATGGTTTGTATTTAACAGTATCGTCAAGTTTATCTTTAAATTAGTTGTCCCTTTGGACCTAAATCTTGGGATCTCCAGTCAACTAGGTGGGGTTTTCGTTTATTAGAAAACTTTTTAGTTTATAGCTCGTAAGCCCATTCCCATCGAAATGGTTTGAACTTTCTCTCTTGGCAAACCTTTTGTTAGTGGATCCTCTATGTTATCCTTTGACCTTACACAGTCTATAGTGATAACTCCATTAGAGAAGTTGTCTTGTGGTTTTTTGTCTATGACGAATATGTTGAGACTTACCATTATACAATGTACTATTTGGCCTTCCTATAGAGGATTGACTATCACATTGTATACATTTTGGAGGTACTGGTTTTTCCCAATTTGGAATGTCTTCCAAAAAACTCATAATCCAATTTGCTTCTTCCGCGACTTTATCTAAAGCAATGAACTCTGATTCCGTTGTTGACCTTTTTATGTAAGTCTATTTGGATGATTTTCATGAGATTGCTCCATTTCCTAATGTAAACACATATCCACTTGTGGATTTTGTGTCATTAGATCCAGTTATCCAATTGGCATCACTACATCCTTTTATCACTAAAGGATACTTTTCATATTGCAACATATTGTTTTGTGTGTACTTTAGATATTCTAAGACCCTGATTATTGCTTTCCAGTGATGTTTACCATGATTACTATTATATCTACTCAACTTGCTTATAGAACATGCAATATCAGGCCAAGTGAAATTCATGACATACATAATACTTCCTAGTATACAAGAGTATTCAAGATGATATATTCCATCACCGGTGTTCTTTACCCAATTTTGGTTTGTATCTACTGGTGAATTTGCAATGGTTATATTATACTGGATTAAATTTTCAAGGCAATGTAGTGTGACTGAGATAATGCATATCCTTGTGATGTTTTTATAATTTTTACTCCCAATATTACATCAGCCCCTCCTAGGTCTTTCATGCCAAAACTAGAGGATAACATATCCTTTTTAGGTTTTATTATGGCCTTATTATTCCCTAGGATCAAGAAATCATCAACGTAAAGGCAAACAATGACATATCCAATATCTGTATATCTTACATATATGCATTTATCTGATTCATTTATTTTGAATCCATTTGATAACATAGTTTCATCAAATTTCTCATGCCATTGTTTCGGTGCTTGTTTAAGGCCATAAAGTGATTTTGCTAACTTGCACACCTTATTTTAATTTCCTGGGCTTAGAAACCCTTCAGGTTGTTGCACATAAATTTCTTCCTCTAGTTCACCACTCAAAAATTCAGTTTTCACATCCATTTGGTGTATTTCTAAATTTAATATTGATGTGATTGCAATAAGCATCATAATCGATGTTATTCTAGTTACTGGTGAATACATACCAAAGTCATCTAGATCTTCCTTGTGTCTAAATCCTTTTATTACATGTCTTGCTTTATACTTGTCTATTGAGCCGTCAGCTTTTAGTTTTTTTCTTAAATATCCATTTATATCCTAGTGGTTTTGATCCTTTGGCTAAATCCACTAGTTCCCACGTATGGTTCTGTAAAATGGATTTTATTTCACTGTTGACAGCCTTGTTCCAGTATGGAGCCTCGGGAGATAACATTGCTTGTTGATTCTTTCGCTCGAGTTTTGATTAACATTATCCTCAGGAGTATCTGTATCTCTTGATTTCTTTTGAACAATAGTTTCAATATATGAGTTTAGGGGACAAATGTGTTCAAAGAATCAAGCCCTTCGTAACTCGATTTGGTGTTTTCATGAATATCATCAATTTAAGAATTGTACACCAAAAATTGATACGCACTTCTATTATGAGCATATCCAATGAATATGCAATCTATAGTCTTTGGTCCAATTATGACCTTTTTCGGTTTTGGTATTTCTACTTTGGCAAGACACACTTTCAAGTATTTGTAGGATGGTGATGTGTTTTTCCAAAGTTCACGTAGAGGTTTAGATATATTTTTTCGTGGTATTTTATTCAAAATGTGATTTGCCGAAAGAATAGCTTCTCCCCAAAAAAATTCTGGTAAGCCAGAGCTAATTTGTAAAAGCCCCAATTTCGAAAGACTGGATTTTTTTTCAAAATTGCAATCCATCGAAACTCGGATTGATTTGCTCTGATATCCTGCAGAAAAGACAGAGACATAAAATATGTCAGAGCCCAGAAAATATCTTACAACGGAATGGATAAAATATAGTATAATCAGAACATAGCCTTACCATATTATTAGTACTGCCTAACCAGTATCCAAAGCAATCATGTCTCTGCCACAATCCTAACCTGCGAGTATGTTATGAGGAGGGGATCAGAACACAAGTTCTGGTGACTGGATTTAAACAATACACTTTGGATAATCCTACATATACTGTTCAATCATATTATCCTATTTATTAGGTTACTTGGGTTATCAGCACTCAAGGCTTACACACACATTGTACCCATTTACTTCCCAGTGGATTAACCTAATATAGTATATATGTAGCTACACCTAATATTGAGGTACACCCCATGGAACCCCACTTGCACGGTCTCCACCATAATACCATAAAAATATATGTGGTCCCTCATCCTACACCGTAGTGACGTACGGATAATAATATTACGTTCTGTATATATCTGTCATTACTATGGTACACAAACATACGGATTGCCACCTTTGTTCGAATCAGAATTCATACCTGGAGTAATGCCCTCAAGTATACGATACACCACCCAGAGTCGACATGCATGTATCTAGACTGTCCATCATACGTATCTTCAAATGTAGCTCGATGCCTCAATCGCACGTCCTCTAGTGTGCACCGAGTTCCATGGCAGTGCGATACAAAAAACATGGAACTCAGTCGGGAGATTTTCCATATCTATATAGGCTCGTCTTTAAATAGGCTATAGTACAGATATACCTAGGGTCTGTTTTCACGGTGGCTATGGCCCCACCTCGGCCACTCCCTCAACTAGTAAAGACTACAAGAGCTAAGAGATCGCCCCTACGTAAACAATCTAAACATCCATGTGGCATCTCCCCTCAACCCTTTCTTTGATAGTGAAAGGTGAATGGTATCTTGGGTTTAGCTCTAGTCTTTTCGCATCCCACTTGCTGCCGATAACGGGTATCCGACGATCTACTATCCTTTTTAGTCGTGACCCTTCGCCTTCCCATTGAGGCAACCGCCGAATCACACTAATGTCATCGCGTCATAGCATTCTGACTGCATAGCTACTTCTGCAGTCGAGGCCTACCCACTTAGTAGTTACGCGCAGACCCAACCTCTGCGAGCACAATCTAAAACATCTACCACACCACAGAGGACTACTAGGAGAACCTTATGTACCTCAGGAAGTCGCATGCTTCCCCTTCCAATCTTTCGGAGCTGTCGAAACAATCAAATGAATGTGCGCTCTCCCACTTGCCTTATAACACACTGATGATATACCCTTTTGGGTTATTCACCCTCAAACGTGCGGACTGGTCCAAGCGCTTCACTTTAATATGTTGTTAGACCATATGTCTAATCATTCTTTTACGCGGTTGCCTTACCTAATCAGATTTCCATTTTACTTGGTTATTCCCATTCATATTGAATTCTTAATTAGGTTACCAATTTTATCTTGCTTATTAATTTTAGTTATATAACTTAACCTATTTAAGTTTATTAATAAGCCCACAACATGTTGTTCTTTGGATTGTGGTCCAAGGTCTGTGACCCACAACATGTTCTACTTAGCAGGTTATTATACATGTCTAAATTCTAACATTTCTACAAATTATGCTTACCCTAAACGGTTTCTTTAATTACATAACTTTATTATTTCTATCGGATATGTATACCACTAGGTGTATTTAATTACATAACCTTATTGGGTTTAGTTTATGGGCCTATATGTAAATATTACCCACCCCCTCAAATTTACTTAATCCACCCACTGTTCAACCAATTTTACTTAACCTCAACTTTAGTTTATATTCATACAGTCCCTACGGATTCAACCAGGTTAAGTATTCAAGATTTATTACCATATTTCCATTTATGGTCACAGTATGCTAGACCTCCCACATTAAGCCTGCCATTTGTGGATGCTGGATATGTCGGGCAGGTCCAGGCAGACTTATTCCACAAATTGGGCTTAACCTCGGGTTTGAGCACGTCTTGCTTTTGTACACTTAGACCTTTCACATTAGATTCAACACTTGCGGTTGCTGGATATGCCAGTTAGTTCCGGGCAGATTTCCACCGCAGTTGCAATCTAACCTCGTGTCATAAGTGTAGTTATAGTTTCTAATTACTGTAATCCAAGGCATTTCATTATTAACCAATTAATTATACCAAGGTCTTTATAGGTGCTCATGCCCATTTACCCAATTACATTCATGATGGATTATATGTCCAAATTCATATTCATTATTCAAATTATGTCAATTCATATTTTACATATGATCCAATTTGCGCCCAATTCATTTTTGTACTTATGATCCAATTTAAGATCTTTAAACATAATTTGGTTGATGCCCTAATCCATAATTATTTATTCAATTCTATGTTAACATGAATCCATATAATCATATACTTACTCCAATTATTCCCTGTATATAATTGGGACAAATTTACATGTAAACTTTTTAGCACCCCACCCAATCCAATATATGAACTATTTATATTAACAATTTGACGTTATATCATGCTAATCATTCTCCCATGTCATCTACACCACTTTAATCATTATTAGCATATGTTTAGGCATCTTAACATGTCATATTCCAATTTGTCATAATGGGGAATGCTAAACGGTAATATACCATTATCTAAAATAATATGGCTTAAATCCACTCACCTCGTAAGCTTTCTAAATCTTGGATCTAGTCCAGATCTATCCTTCCATGGTTTTCTCTTAATTAGATTTAGAACCTAAAAGTCATGGATTTAGTATTTTTAATGAAAGAGAAAGCGAAGAAAAGAGAAGGGAATTGAAAAATAGACCAGATTTAGGAATTACCTCACTTCGATAAGAGATCTAAAATTAGCGTAGATCCGTTGTGATTGGATCTTAGAAAAAGGGATTGCTGATGTAGAATCCCATATCTCCAAGCCTGAATAACTCTAATAGGTTAAAGAAGAAAAGGCCAGAACAAACTACGTTGGAGCAGCATTTCGTCATCGCCATTGAATTAGATGAATAAAACAATGGGTCTAGGGTTTAATTTATAGGGGAAGCTAAGAAACATGGTCCTTCAGATTCAAAATTAATACATCAGAACCATCCACGTCGTCAGATGGTTCCAGAACTGTGGTGGGGTAGCCCCCCTGTTGGAGGATCGACCCCTAGGTTGACCCCCAACGATCTGTTTTCCCTCCTAAATCTCCCGCTTGTGCATTTTGATTTTTGAACCTATTTTAGAAATTTATGGATAAACCTTATAAAATATATATACATATAAGCTCCTTATATGTATACAAACTTCTAACGCTCATAACTTCTTCATATAGTGTTTATTTTACGCAAACCAAGTATCTATCTTAGCCAAAATTTCGAGACGGATGCGATGGTGCAGTCCATTTTACTTAATTCTGGATATTAAATTAACTTATTTGTATTTTATCATTTAAAAATGTGGGGTGTTACACTCTCCTACCCTTATGAAATTTCGTCCCCGAAATTTGATGAGGGTAAGAATTAATTAATCCCTCGCATAATATACATCCACCAGGTATGCTTCCAATTTTTGCAAACATTGTGCACTTGTGAAAAATGAAGTACAACATAATAATGCATGTATGCCTAAGCGGTACCTCCTATGTATATGCAAAATTTTCAAAATTCCTTTAAAATATGATGCTTACATCCTAAATATACTGGAAGTTCTACATGAATGCAATATTTTGAGAATATAAATACTTTTTCATTCAACTTTTCCCACACTCTTACTGAGTAAGAGCGTAGTTCATCCAGTTGTTGCATCCATAATCCTACCAACAAATTTTATTTTTTGATTTTCGCAAAAAATCTAATTTTCTAAACTCTATTTCTTATGTTTCAAAAGGTGGAAAAAGGAAAATTTTACATCTCCTGTTTTTCTTTTATGTATCTTTTTCCAACCGTACTTGGATTTTATGTAACTATTTATAAAGATTTCCTATTTTTCCCATCCAAGCATAACCCACATAAGAAATTTTTCTTTTGTTACCGATTTTCTTTTTCATTTCGAGAAAATTGGGTATAGCAAAAAAATTCTTACTAGATAGTAGATTTTTACGCAATAACTACATGCCGCTAAATCAAATTGAAACTAAAGCATAGTTTTCTTATATCAAAGAAAATACAAACCCTACTGACATATAGTAGATCTCAAACATAGATTCTATTACAAAAAGATAATACTAAGATAGTTGAGATCCGGTACATGCGGTCTAGAGGATCACCACTAAAACGAAGGTCTGGGTTCTTGCCCAAAGATGTAGAGAATGAAAGAATCCAACCCACCCAAAGTATCCTCCACTCTGCCTAGACGCTCCTCCTATCGCCTAGTCCTCTCCCTAACCTTTAGTTGCATGTCCCGCATATTTGCCTGCATCTAGTCAAACCGCTGATGTGCAGCGTAGACCTCCTGAAAACTCAGCTACTATGTCCGGGAAGCCTCTATCCATGCTCGAATCATCTCCTACTGCCCTCGCAAAATATCATGTTGCTCCATAGCTAGCTGAGCCAGTCTATCTGAGATAGTCCTAACCTCATTCCTCAGGGCCCCATGTTCTCGAGATGCCCATGTATCCCATCCAGAAGCCTGGGAGGATCCGACACCTCCCCACCACTGCTGCTCCGTGTCTGTATACTGGTAGTCATCTGAGGGATCAAAGTATTGATAAGGTTGCACCTTTGATGCTGGTGACTGCTGAGGATCCATCTCTGGCATGGGCTGATGCCAATAGGGTTGTACTCCTAAGTTTTATTGATCCTCCTCGTTCAGCTGATCATCATCTGCCCCATCATCCTCTTTTGCCTCCTCCTCTTCATCTCCCTCTCTTAAATCTCCTCCTTCCTCTTGGTCATGCTCCATTGGCTGTAGGTCCACGACCATCAACTCATGAAACTCAATTTGCATCCTACTCAACGTGCTCAAGTCTATAATATGTGCAGGATGAGATATAAAATTTTCCCTAATCAAGGGAACCGAGACTGTTCAAAAACTATGGTCCAGAAATGTCCATAAGGAATTTTCCTTTGCCTCCATTCCCTAGAGGAATCATAATACTGTAGGATCAAATGGGCCAAATTTATATGTATCCTAACGAAAATTGCATAAGAAGCAAGCCTAATCGTAGGATAAACCCTATCAAAGCCGCCTGTCTTGCCAATCAAATTGTACTGTAGTATGCGTACAACTACCCTGTCTAAGTGGCGTAGAAGTGTCATATCCCAATGCCTTTGGTCTTCATTTACAAAAATTCTACGCAAAACTGCTATATCTGTCATTTCCACCTCCTCTATATTTAAGTCTCATCCCCTTATATTAAGCATGGCCCCAAACTGGGCCTCAGTGAATCATATCTGTACCCCTTTTACCTCGAAATCAAAAACCACCATGTTTTTTTCTTCACTAATTACCAAATTGGCAACGAAAAGACGTACTAACCTTAGAAAACCTCTTCTTTCTACAATGTTATGATCCAAGATGTTATCCAATCCAACATTATTGAGCAATGCTTCCAAACTAGTGCCGACAAAGTCTCCAAACTTGATCAGTCTTCCAAGTAGAATTTCATGTTCTGTGGTGCTTGCACACGCCTCTACTATGTCTCTCCGATTATCACACCACACAATTTCTTGAGGGGTTAATTGAGGAAAGGCGGCGGCAAGAGGAGGTTGTCCAAATTTAGGGAAAACTATTGTACATCCCAGTAAAGAGTGTTGAGAGCTTCGATTTAGCAACAAAATTGCGTGAAACGATGGAGATTTGAGGTGGTGGTGGGTTTGGGAAGTGGGGGAAAGGGATGGATTTCGGTGGCTGGGTGGGAGAAAAATGGGGACGAAGCCTTCGGCTTCATTCCCTTTCTATTTTTTCCCCGCATTGCAGGTGGGTCGATCCCCTTGAAGGGGTGTTGACTTAGGGGTCAACCCACTGCCTAGTGTGTCGACCTACCCTGGGTCTACACTGGGGTCGTCCCACCCTTTTTTTTCTGTGCATAGAGGGGAAGGTTGGTCAACAGTTTTGTAGTTGTTTCTATCACCTTACCACTCTTAGAAACGATCCACATTCCTATGATTCATCCTTGGGTCAATCTCCCTTCGTCCCTGTATACATCTAATCCATCTTAACCTTTCCTAACAAGGTTTCAATATCGAACCCACTACCCAAACATTGTCTCCTGGGATTCTTCTCTATTCTTCCATACACCGTACATTTTCCACCTAAATTACTTAAGTGTCTCAATCCATATTTATTTCTTTAGTGTGCAAAACAAACATCCCGCTTCTTACCATATTATAATTTTTATATTTAGTGGGTTCCTCTTTGGATCTAGATATATATATATATATGCTATATTTATATTCTCAAAAATACAAATACGTTCACTCACTGTCTATACAGGAATCCTAAGCATGAGATCTGATACCAGATGTAAAGACCCCAATTTTTCGCCAATTTTTTTCAAAATTCCAATCCATCGAAACTCGGATTGGTTTGCTCTGGTATCCTGTAGAAAAGACAGAGCCAAAAATATGTTAGATCCCAGAAAATATCTCACACCGGAATGGATAAAATATAGTATAATCAAAATATAGCCTTACCATATTATTAATACTGCCTAACCAGTATCCAAAATTATTATGTCTCTGCCACAATATTAACTTGCGAGTATGTTATGAAGAGGGGGTCAAGACACAAGTTCTGGTGACTAAATTTAAACTATACACTTGGGATAATCCTACATATACTATTTAATCATATTATCTTATTTATTAGGTTAGTTGGGTTATCTGCACTCAAGGCTTACACACACATTGTACCCATTTACTTCCCAGTGGATTAACCTAATATAGTACATATGTAGTTTCCCCCAATATCAAGGTACACCCCATGGTACCCCACTCGCACGATCTCCACTGTAACACCATCAAAATATACGTAGTCCCCCATCCTACATCGTAGTGACATACGGATAATAATATTACCTTCTGCATATGTCTGTCATTACTATGCTACGTAAACGTATGGACTGCTTCCTTTGTTCGAATCAGAATTCATACCAGAGTAATGCCCTCAAGTCTACGATACATCACCCAGAGCCGACATGCACATATCTAGACTATCCACCATACGTATCTTCAATTGTAGCTCGATGCTTCAATCGCACATCCTATAATGTGCACCGAGTTCCATGGTAGGGCGACACAAGAAACATGGAACTCAGTCGGGAGCTTTTGCATATCTGTATAGGCCCGTCTTTAAAGAGCCTCTATATACAGATATACCTAGGATCTATTTTCGCGATGGCTATGGCCCTACCCCAACCCCTCCCTCAACTAGTAAAGACTACAAGAGCTAAGCGACTACCTGAACGCAAACAATCTAGACATCCATGTGGCGTCTCCCCTCAACCCATTGCCTCGATAGTGAAAGGTGAATGGTATCTTGGGTTTAGCTCTAGTGTTTTTGCGTCCTACTGACTGCTGATGACGGGTATCCGACGATCTCCTATCCTTGTTGGTTGTGACCATTTGCCTCCCCGTTGAGGCAACCGCTGAATCACCCAAATGTCATCGCTCACAGCATTCTAACTGCATAGCTACTTCTGCAGTCAAGGCCCACCCACCTAGTAGTTATGTGCAAAGCCAACTTTTGCGAGCACAGCTTAAAACATCTACCACCCCACAGAGGACTACTAGGAGCACCTTACGTACCTCAGGAAGTCGTGTGCTTCCCCTTCCAGTCCTTCAGAGCCATCGGAACAATTAAATGAATGTACACTCCCCTTCGTGCCTTATAACACCACGATGATCTACCCCGTTAGGTTATTCACCCTCAAACATGCGGACTGGTCCAAGCGGTTCACTTTAATATGTTTTTAGACCCTATGTCTAATCATTATTTTATGCGCTTGCCTTACCTCATCAGAATTCCATTTTACTTGATTATTCCCATTCATATTGAATTCTTAATCAAGTTACCAAGTTCCTCTTGCTTATTAATTTCAGTTATATAACTTAACACATTTATGTTTATTAATAAGCCCACAACATGTTGTTCTTTGGATGGTGGTCCAAGGTCTGTGACCCACAATCCCTTTTATATTTTTGTTTAGTTACCATAACATGTTCAACATAGCGGGTTATTATGCATTTTTAAATTCTATCATTTCTACAAATTATGCTTACCCTAAAAGGTGTCTTTAATTACATAACTTTATTATTTCTATCGGTTATGTATAGCACTAGGTGTAATTAATTACATAACCTTATTGGGTTAAGTTTATAGGCCTAAATGTAAATATTACCCACCCCCTCAGATTTACTTAACCCACCCACTGTTCAACCAATTTTACTTAACCCCAACTTTAGTTTATATTCATACAGTCCCTATGGATTCAACCAGGTTAAGTATTCAAGAATTATTACCATATTTCCATTTATGTTTACAGTATGCTAGACCTCCCACATTAAGCCTGCCATTTGTGTATGCTGGATATGTCGGGCGGGTCCAGACGGACTTATTCCATAAATTGGGCTTAACCTCGGGTCTGAGCACGTCTTGCATTTGCACACTTAGACCTCTCTCATTAGATTCAATACTTGTGGTTGCTGGATATGTCGGTCGGTTCCCGGAAGACTTCCACCGAATTGCAATCTAACCTTGTGTCATAAGTGTAGTTACAGTTTCTAATTACTATAATCCTAGGCATTTCATTGTTATCCAATTAATTATACCGATGTCTTTACTGGTGCTCTTGCCCATTTACCTAATTATATTCATGATGGATTATATGTCCAAATTCATATTCATTGTTCAAATTATGTCAGTTCTTATTTTACATATGATCCAATTTGCACCCAATTCATTTTTCTACTTACAATTAAGATCTTTAAACATAATTTGGTCGATGCCCCGAACCCATATTTATTTATTCAATTCTTTGTTAACATGAATCCATATAATCATATACTTACTCCTATTATTCCCTATATATAATTGGGACAAATTTACATGTAAACTTTTTAGCACTCCAACTAATCCAATATATGAACTATTCATATTAACAATTTGATGTTATGTCATGCTAATCATTCCCGCATGTCATCTACACCACTTTAATCATTATTAGCATATGTTTAGGCATCTTAACATGTCATATTCCAATTTGTCATAATGGGGAATGTTAAACAGTAATATACCATTATCTAAAATAATATGGCTTAAATCCACTCACCTCGTAAGCTTTCCAAATCCTGGATCTGGTCCAGATCTACCCTTCCATGGTTTTTTCCTAATTAGATTCAAACCTAACAATCATGGATTTACTATTTTTACTAAAAGAAAAAGGGGAGAAAAGATAAGGGAATTGAAAAGTAGACCAAATCTAGGAATTATCTCACTTCGATAAGAGATCTAAAATTAGCGTTGATCAATTGTGATTGGATCTTAGAAAAATGGATTGCTGATGTAGAATTGCAGATCTCCAAGCTTGAATAGCTCTAATAGGTTGAAGAAGAAAAGGCTAGAACAAACTACATTAGAGCAGCACTTCGTCATCGCCACTGAATTAGACGAATAAAACAATGGGTCTAGGGTTTTATTTATAAGGAAAGCAGAGAAACATTGTCCTTTAGATTCAAAATTAAAACATCAGAACCATCCACATTGTCAGAAGGCTCCAGAACCATGGTGGGGTCGACCCCCTTAGGGTGGGTCGACCCATAGGTCGACCCTCCTTTGTTGGGTCGACCCCTAACGGTCTGTTTTCCTCCTAAATCTCCCGCTCGTGCATTTTGATTTTTGAACCTATTTTCGAAATTTCCGGATAAACTTAATCAAATATATATACATGTAGTCTCCTTATATGTATACAAACTTCTAACGCTCATAACTTCTTCATACGGTGTCTGTTTTACGCAAATCAAGTTTCTATCTTGGCCAAAATTTTGAGATGGACGCGATGGTGCAATCTGTTTTACTTAATTCTAGATATTAAATTTCTTGTTTGTATTTTATCATCTAAAAAATGCGAGTTGTTACATAATTAGTATTTATTAATGATTGTGATAAAGTACCTTTTTCCACCTCTTGTTTGACACATATTCAAATCGCATACATCAGTATGTATTAATTCTAGAGGTTCGGTCTCTCGTTCAACATGATGAAACGAGGTTCTTATCAATTTTTCTTCTGCACAAGCTTGACATTTATAATTGGAATTTATATTGCATTTTGGTATATATTCTAGATTAATCAATTTATCTAAATTCACATGCCCGAATCTACAATGCCATATGTTAGAAGAGTCAACATTATAAGCAAAAGATTCAATTTTACTCATTTCATTGTTTGGTACAACAGTAGTCAAATTTGCTTTAAACAAGCCATCACACACATATCTTCTTCTAATATACGCTCCGTTCTTTGATATTACAAACTTATCAGCAACAAATGTCAATTTGAAATAATGCTTGCTGAGCAATGATCCTGAAATCAGATTCTTGCGAATTTTTGGGATGTGGAGAACGTCATTCAGTTTTAGTTCCTTTCCAGAAGTTAATTTTTGTACAATCTTTCCCTTGCCTTCCACCTTTGATACATATGAGTTGCCCACGAATAGTTGCTCGTGATCAGTGGCAGGTTTGTAGGTTGTAAACATCCACTTGTTGGCACATATATGAAGAGTGGCTCCTGTGTCTAGAAACCACTCCTTGTTGTTGCCAACAAGGTCGCATTCAGAAACAACTGGACACAAGTTTGTAGGTCGTATTCAAGCTGATATATTCCATCACCAGTGTTCTTTACCCAATTTTGTTTCATATCCACTGGTGATTTTACAATGGTCATGTTATACTGCTTGAACCTTTCAAGTAATTTGGCAATGTAATGTGACTGAGATAACTCATATCCTTATGATGTTTTTATAATTTTTACTCCCAAGATTACATCAGCCACTCCTAGGTCTTTCATGTCGAATCTAGAGGATAACATATCCATTATAGATTTTATTATGGCCTTATTGTTCCCTAGGATCAAAAAATCATCAACATAAAGGAAAACAATGACATATCCAATATCTGTATATTGTACATATACACATTTATTTGATTCATTTATTTTGTATCCATTTGATAACATAGTTTCATCAAATTTCTCGTGCCATTGTTTCGATGCTTGTTTAAGGCCATAAAGTGATTTTACTAACTTGCACACCTATTTTTATTTCCTAGGCTTAGAAAGCCTTCAGGTTGCTGCATATAAATTTCTTCTTCTAGTTCACCATTCAAAAACGCAGTTTTCACATCCATTTGGTGTATTATCAAATTTAATATGGACGCGATTGCAATAATAATGCTAATCGATGTTATTCTAGTTATTGGTGAATATGTATCAAAGTAATCTAGATCTTCCTTCTGTCTAAATCCTTTTATAACAAGTCTTCTTTATACTTGTCTATTGAGCTGTCAGCTTTTAGTTTTTACTTAAATATCTATTTATATCCTAGTGGTTTTGATCCCTTGGGTAGATCCACTAGTTCCCACATATGGTATTGTGAAATAGATTCTAATTCACTATTGACAACCTCCTTCCAGTATGGAGCCTCAGGAGATGGCATTGCTTGTTGGTAAGTAAGAGGTTTTCTATCATATATGCGTAGAAATCCAGTCCAAAGGTTTAAGAATTGTTAGGGTTTCCGCTAGATCACTACACAATTAGATTTTGAAAGAGGGAACAAGATAACAATAACAAGAAAATTCCTCTAAACAAACTTCTATTAATCCACCAAATTATTACAATGAAAGCCAATTTATCTCCATCCCAAAAAAACAAGTTTTTTTATTTTTCTTTCCTTTAACTGCAAGTAAATCTCTCCCTAATGAGATGCTTACATAGGCAAATAGAAAGACTAGGCATATACCTAATTAGGTCCTAAAATATCTCAGAAATAAATACTCCTTAAAACTTGTTCAAAATATAACTTTCCCTAAAGTATCTCAATAGATCCATAAAATCTGCAGCAGATCCTTAAATTCTGCAACTTTAAATTGCTCCATCTTCAGTATCCATGTGATAAATATCACAAACCATACCACTCTACCTTGATATGAAATCAATCCAACAATCAACAAATCCTTAAACCAAAAAAAAAAACCACCCACAAATGACGCATATCTCACATGAAATACACCATAAAAAATAATCTCAAAATTGCTTGTAATACCATAATGGCCTCCATGTAGACTTTGTTGCATTACGTTGATGGCTCCACCTTGATTCAGATGAACTCGCCTCTCCTAATCCAATTTAAGAACTCACAACGTTCCCCACCGTTTTTCCAAGCAATTTATATATGTTACCATTTCCCCATTTTGTGTGCAGATGCTCCTTGTTACCCCTCCAAACCCTTGTAACTCCACCTCTAGTCAACGAAATATGGAAAGGCAATAGATCGGACATGAGAAAGGAATACATTTGTTTTTACAGTGAAAAACCCGGTGATCAACTGAGATTTTTTCACAAGCTTAAAAGGGATTCCTTTTGTTATATGGGAGTTGTGTGTCAGAACATATGTGTGCAAGGAAGGGGGCTTTGCACCGACTATTGTTACATAACAGTGGTATCGAAGCCGAAGGTTTCGGACTGGGACATGCACCCAAGGCAGTGCTCTCAAAAGATACTCGTAAGATGCGAGTCAAGGGGGAGACTGTTAGGATTGTCTCGCACGATGTTAAGGAGGAATGATGGTTTGGAAACAATAGTCCCACATCATGGAATATAGTGAAGGAATTGTGTACAAATATAAGCTGGTTGGCACGTAACATCAGGGATTCCTTTTGTTATACGGGAGTTATGTGCCAGATCATATGCATGCAAGGAAGGGGGTCTTTGTTCCGACCGTCGTTACATAACAAAAAGTTTGTCGACGTTTGCTCCTTCTAGGTTTTTCTTCCTCTATTTCAACATTTCTTTCATTCGAGTTTTGATTCAAATTATCCTCAGAGGTATCTATATCTCTTGATCCCTTTTGAACAATAGTTTCAATAGAGAATTTCAGAGGATAAATGTGTTCAAAGAATCTAGCACCTTGTGACTCGATAATGGTGTTTTCATGAATGTCATCAAATTCGGATTTGCCCACCAAAAATCGATATGCGCTACTATTACAAGCATATCCAATGAATACGCAATCAATAGCCTTTGGTCCAATTTTGACGTTTTTCGATTTTGGTATTTCTACTTTGGCAAGACACCCCCAAACTTTCAAGTATTTGTAAGAGGGTTGTCTGTTTTTTCAAAGTTCATGTGGAGATTAAGACGTTTTATTTCATGGTATTTTATTCAAAATGTGATTTGTCGAAAGAATAGCTTCTCCTCAAAAGTTACCTGGTAAGCCAGAGCTAATTAGTAAGGCATTCATCATTTCTTTAGGAGTTCTATTTTTTCGTCCGGCTATACCGTTAGATTGAGATGAATACGAGGCTGTATTTTGATGTATAATTTCATGCTCAACACAAAATTCCTCAAATGGAGACTCTTATTCTCCTCCTCTATCACTTCTTAAAGATTTTTTCTTATAGAGTTGATTCTCAACTTGTTCCTTATACTGTTTAAACATATCGAATGTTTCGTCCTTGCTTCTAAGGAGATACACATGACAATATCTGGTACAATCATCAATGAATGTGATAAAGTACCTTTTTCCACCTCTAGTTTGACACATATTTAAATCCCATACATCAGTATGTATTAATTCTAGAGGTTTGGTCTCTCGTTCAATACGATGAAACGAGGTTCTTGTCAATTTTTCTTCTGCAAAAACTTGACATTTATAATTGGAATCTATATTGCATTTGGGTACAAATTCTAGATTAATCTATTTTGTATCAAAATTTACATGCCCTAATCTGGAATCCAATATGTTAGAAAAGTCAACAATATAAGCAGAAGATTCAATTTTATTAATTACATTGTTCGGTACAACAGTGGTCACATTTGCTTTAAACAAGCCATCACACACATATCCTCTTCCAACATTCACTCTGTTCTTTGATATTACAAAACGTATCAACAAAAAATATCAATTTGAAACCATGCTTGCTAAGCAACGATCCTGAAATCAGGTTCTTACGTATTTCTGGAACATGGAGAACGTTATTCAGTTTTAGTTCCTTTGCAGAAGTTAATTTTAGTACAATCTTTCCCTTGCCTTCCACCTTTGATGCAGATGAGTTGCCCATAAATAGTTGCTCGTGACCCGTGGCAGATTAGCAGGTTGTAAACATCCACTTGTTGGCACATATATGACGAGTGGCTCCTATGTCTAGAAACCGCTCCTTGTTGTTGCCAACAAGGTTGCGTTCAAAAACAACCGCACACAAATCCATATCTGCAACATCATCTGGATTTTCTGCCGCATTTTATTTTGGTTTCTTCTTTTTGGGTGTTTGACACATGGCTGCTTTGTGGCCTTTCATTCCACAATTGTGGCAACATCCTTGAAACTTCTTTTGTTTCTTTGCCTTAGGAGTCTGCTCGCGCTTTCTTTTGTTTGTCTTTTCATCCTCAACCATATTAGCCTTTGCCCGTAATGAACTGGTAGCATTTTCTCTGGTTTTCTGTTGCCATCTTCGATTTGTAGATGAACAACTAGATCCTCCACGGTCATTACTTTGCGCTTATGCTTCAAATAGTTTTTGAAATCCTTCAATGACGGAGGCAACTTTTCGATAGTGGCAGTCACTTGGAATGACTCACTTAACTTCATCTTTTCATCATGAATTTCATGAATAATTACTTGGATTTCTTGAATCTAGATGACAACTGTTTTGGAATCGACCTTTTTGAAGTCAAGAAAATTCCCGACAATGAATTTCTTCATTCTGCGTCTTCAGTCTTGTACTTCTTTTCAAGAGATAACCAGAGAACCTTTGCAGTCTCAACAGTACAATATATATTATAAAAGTATTTTCTAAGCCACTGAGAATGTAATTCTTACATATGAGGTCAGAATTCTTCCATGCAGCAAGAGCCTCGACTTTGGTGGCATCAGGTTCTAGTCCTTCAATAAATGGGGGATCTTCTGATAGGTATCTGGCCAGCCCCAATGTTGTCAGGTAGAAAACATCTTTTGTTGCCAGCGTTTGAAATCCTGGCCATTAAACTTATCTGGTCTCTTGCCATGTGAATATGAGATAGTTGGTGGTACCAGAGGTGGACCCGATGGCACAGTCTGTGTCGGCACAGATTGGTTGTCGCTACTTTGTGATATCAACATGTGCAAATAGAGGCAAACTATCAATTTCATTTTGAGATTGTTAAATACCAATCAACAGAATGGCAGAAAACAGTTTCAATGAACAGTAACGCTTTTAAGCGTTAGCAATATTGTTTAAATGAAGTTGCAATTCACAACAATAAAGAACAACCACAGTTATTTAAAACAGTACTAAGCAAGTAAGAAATCAAGAGTAATATTACCGATTAATGACCGAGTCCTTGCTCCCTCTACAGGGAGGAAAGGTTTTATTAAGCAATCATTTCCCAAGATAAATCAAAATGTGAATGCATTGTCATTTTTCATGTCATTACTTCTCTCTGCCATCTCCTCTTTCTTTAGATATAACACATCAAGCCTTAGTATAAGTAGTGACATAACTGTTGGTTTTCCCCGATGTGGGACTAAACGATTTTGCCAAACCGACTTATTCATTTTCAACATATACGTCTAGACCTTCTTCTTTTTCTCTTTTTTCCGCTTAGTGTTTGCAACCTCTGGTAACTGCATCAACCCCACTGTTGTGCAACCTATAAAATACTGAGTCATGGGAACAAAACTCTTACTATCTTCAGAAATCCATGTTATCGATATCTCCATTTTTTTCTCCTAAGCTTTGCACTATAAGTCCTGCCTCCTTAGTTGTACTCAATGCATCACGAACAAGTTTGTATGTAAATTATCTCGTGGTAGCTCCACACTCAACCATCTCCACCATCAAATTCTTTGCATCCCTCACCTTTCCACTCTCACATAATGAATGCAAAACAGGAGTGTAATTACTGGAAGTTGGTGGCCGATGCCCGCAACAAATCATCATCTCCATTTCCTTATTAACTTCATCGTCGTTGCCTTATCAGAAGAATTTTGAAGAGCATAACGAGAAGGAACACAAACATTGTTAGAACCATTACAACTTCTTTTAGAAAGCCATGAAAGGACCATCCTGTCATCTACATAAATGACAAAAACCTCACAATCACTAAAGGAATAGAATTTCAAAATGGCCTAGTAGTCTAACTTCGAATAGCGGAACATTGAGTACAGTGGTTCCATACTTAATTAAAAACAAAGCCAAAAATTAACAGTGTGTGCGCGTCACTGTTTAATACTAATTTTTTTTTAGTTACGATGAAAAAGGAAAAGAGTAAATAAATCAATAACAAATACACTTGTATCTACAAAGCCAAAGGGCTAGTCAACCATACTATAATCACAATTCACAAGTTAAATTGCATATACAGTTCAACCAAGAAAAATTTAGCATGACTACACATACACATGAAAAATTCAACATTAGAGCACAATGTGACTTCCTTACTTGAGGCCCATTACAGGCTATGAACAAACTGTAGCAAATCATGTTAGTTGTAATTGACATAGAATATATACGGCCAATATGACCAGTTCACCGGTAGCTTCCCTGGTTAATCAACATAGGTAGCCATTAGTAAAGCAAGCAAACAGTACTCAGAAAACATGAATTGCATGGGTTTAACTGAGAAAGAGAGAGACAGACAGATAATACATGATTGACTTCATACCAATGTTAACTCGCTTAAGTACTAATGTAATCAAAGCTAGCATAAAAGATAGTGTTGTCGGGCAAAAAGTATTGCTAACATTCTGGCATGCACACCATCAAAATCATGTACAACATTTGTTAACAGATCTGCTGAAAGGCAACTGAAAAGAAAAGAATAGTGAACCAACAAAAACACACAACATCAAAAGCATGTAAAGTACATATCAACAAATTTGGTGAAAGACAACACTACTAGAATTGAACACTATAGCAACGATAAGTTCCAATAGCCACTGACCAATGACTTCTAACGGAAGCCAAATGTTGGTATTTTCTTATGGGGTAAAAAAATACCCCGTTAGAAGATGTTTACGGCCGTTGTTTTTAACTCTGTTGGAAGCAGTTGATTACCGTTACATGGGTTGAGCAGAAAATTAGCCAAGCCTTCTTCCTCTTCCCCATTCTTCAATTTGCAGGAGAATTATCCTCTTTCCCCCAAATCTTTCCCCCCTTGATTCTGAAATCGACCACACCATGCCATCAACCTCCTAGGGGCTCTCCAACTCATTCAAGGCACTCTCTCCTCCTCTCTAATCTCTGATTCTCTCTGATTTCAAGGTATGAATTAACCCTAATTTTGTTTAATACCCTAAGTTTAGTAATCGAAGCATAATTAGAGTGTATGTTTGTGTGTCTAGTGTTGTTAATTAGTTGTTATTGTAGGGTTTAATCATTTAAGTTGATAATCTAGGGTTTTATTTATAAATTAATTAGTTGTTAACCTAGGTTTTAATTAGTTTAATTAGTTAATGTTAATGAGTTTTTATGTATAGACTTATTTGATTATGTTGCTAATCTAGGGTTTAATTAGTTCAAGTTGTATATGTATATATGCATATATATATAGTGTTGTATGTATATATAGTTGGTAATCAATCTATGTATTTGTTTATTTGGTTGAGCCCAATTCATTGAAAACGATATTTAATTTGTTAAAAATGTGTAGTGGAAATGGAAACATTTAAGTTTATGTTTTATGAAAAATTAGAGAAAACAACATTTAATTTTGTATATAACGTACGGTTATATAGTTCGATTTAATGTTGAAAATATACGTATGTGTCATAAAATTCATACACATACAATTCATAGTAGTTAAGGCGCTAAGGCACACGGCTTGAGCCTTCGGCTTTTTTGTGCGTTTTAAAAAAATGTGCAGCACATATATTTTAAAAAAATACAGCAACAGATCGTAAACCTGCAACTTCGATTTCACAAATTTTAGAAGTTCAAATTTCGAAACCTAAGTTGAGTTTTCAAAATCGGAGTTGAAAAAAAACCCTAAAATCACAAAAAAACCATATGCTAATATATATATATATATATGTTATATTCATAAAGCCTTAGAGAGTTTTTTGGCCCCATTTGATAAGTATTATATATAATTTTATGTGAATGTTCGTTTTATTAATGAAATGGAAATTTATATTCATCATATACAATATTTGTTGGGTTTTTCCTATTTTATTGGACAAGTAACAAAGACAATAACGATATTAAATCTTGTAAGTCATTTTATTTTAAACAGTTCTCAAAATTTCGAATGCACTTCCTTTATGTTCCCTGTATATACACAATTGTGTACTGTTCGGGGAATTAAAGGGAAGTGCTGTCGAAATTTTGTTGAATCATTGAAATTGAAAAGATTTACGTGATTTAATTATGTTATTGTATTTGGAATAGGAGGTAGGATGATCCACTAGTAAATGATCAATTAACATAACATGAATTCAGGCCTAAAATTGTTTTAACAAAATGTCAATGCAAATTTTATCATCATAATTAATATGTAAAAGAAATGTTTTCATTAAAATACAATCTTAGCGTTTGAGCTCTTCGAAAAAAACAAGATGTTAATATTTTATTACGAGATGGATACGAATTTGTGACCGCATATATAAATTATAAGGGAATTTTGAGAATCTAGCGATCAGACATAAAAATTGTGAATCTATTTCAACTATTGATGTTATAAAAATAATAAAAATGGTTGTCTACATAGAAAATGTATTTTCAACTACTTGAAAAAATGGACTTTCATCTGCTTAACTAAACTTTATCCTATAGGTCCTTTTTGGTTTTGCGTTATTTTATCATACTTTCTAATTTTATACGTACTTAGAAAAAATGGACAATTATTTTAATGATCGAAGTTGGATGTACAAACGAAGAGAAACTGATGGCACAATAAACAAATAATTTATTAATGGTGTCAGCGTGTTTATTGATTTTGCTTTAAGTAACAAAGGAAATGACGTCGAAATCCGTTGTCCATGTAGTAGATGCAAGTTATTGAAGCATTTGATACCGCAAATGGTTAGAGTTCATTTGCGTCAGTATGGTTTTGTGCCGAACTATTTAGTTTGGGATCGTCATGGAGAAACGTTAGCATCTACTTCTATATAAGTTGAGGAGGTAGTGAATAATGAAATTGCTACGATGAATCTCATAAAATAAATGATTGAAGATACTGCACGTTCTATGTTCCCAGTTCAACAATTTAATGATAACGATGGTAATGATGACAATGGTAATGATGAAGAAGAACTAAATATCAAAGCCAAAAAATATATAATTTATTAGATGCCGCGAAAAAACCCCTTTAGGAAGGCTATGAAAGCGGAACTCAATTATCAATAATTGTTGAATGTATTGCGATGAAATCTAAATACAACCTCACAGAAGCTGGATTTACAACTGTTGTACAAGCTGTGAAGCAGCATATGCCTCCCAATAATTTAATGTGCGAAAATCATTACGAAGTAAAAAATGATGTCGGCCTTTGGTTTACCGTATCAAAAAATAGATACATGTCTAAAGGGTTGCATGCTATTTTGGAAGGAAGATATCAACCTTAAGAATTGTAGAATATGTAATCAAGAAAGATACAAACCAAGAAATAAAAAGGGAAAGGAAGTCCTGTATAAAAATATGCATTATTTACCTATTATTCCTTGACTCCAAAGGTTATATGCATCTTCTATAACCGCGCAACATATGAGATGGCACATTTTGAGAAGATAGGAAGAAGGTACGTTAACACACTCATCCGATGGAGAAGCATTTTGACCAAAAGTATCCCAATTTTGTATCCGAGAGTCGTAACGTTAGACTTGATTTATGTACGGATGGGTTTTCACCATTTTCTCAATTTGGTTCTAAATACTCATCCTGCCCAGTAATCGTAACACCTTATAATTTACCTCCGTGGATGTTTATGAAAACTCCTTATATGTTTCTCAAAATTGTCGTCCTTGGTCCTGATGATCCAACACAAGGAATCGATGTTTATTTTCAACCGTTGATTGAAGATTTAAAAAAAATGTTGTATGAAGGGGTAGAAACATATGATATTTCCCAAAAAAAACTTTCGTATGCATGCTTCTCTGTTATGGAGATTTAGCGATTTTCCTACTTATGCAATGCTTTTAGGTTGGAGTACAGCTAGTCATCTAGCTTGTCCGTACTGTATGGAAGAAACAAGAGCATTTTCTTTACCTATTGGAAAGAAAATTTCATGGTTTGACTGTCATAGATTTTTTCTTCATATTAATCATCCTTTTAGAAGAGATAAGAAATTTTTTACAACTAATACGCATGAAACTTTGCGACCACCTAAAGTATGGATAAGTGAAGAAATTTATGAACTTGTACAAGATTTTCCCAAGATTCATGAAACCAGAGTACAAACAGAAATTCAAGGTAAATCAACGATTCATAATTGGTGGAAACAAAGCATATTTTGGAAGTTACCTTATCGGGAAGATCTTCTGATTCGTCATAATATTGACGTGAGGCATAATGAGAAAAACGTGTTTGATAATGCAATCAATACAATTTTGAATGTCAAAGGGAAGATGAAAAATTATTTGAAATCAAGACGTGATATTGAATTAATATGTAATCGTCTGGAGCTTCATATAAAATCGAATGGCAACAAAAAACCGAAAGTGTGCTATGAACTGGACAGTAATCAAATTAAAGTATTTTCAAAATGGATGGAAGGATTAAGATTCCCGGATGGTATATCTTCCAATCTTCATAGATGTGTTGATTATAAAAACAGTAAACTTAGTGGGATGAAAATACACGACTGTCATGTTATGATGGAAAATTTATTGACCGTCGCTTTCAAAGAAATATTGCCCACAAAAGTTTGGACTGTTGTAACAGAGCCTAGTCTGTTATATAAAGAGCTTTGTTCATCTATATTAAAAATTGATCGTCTACGTTAACTAGAGGAAGAAATCCCCATATTGATCTGCAAATTGTAAAAAATATTTCCTCTATGTTTTTTCAATGTTATGGAGCATTTACCTATTCATCTTCCATCAGAAGCACGTCTCCGAGGGCCTGTGCAATACGGATGGATGTATCCTTTCGAAAAGTATATTAATATTTAGTTAATTAAATTTTGGTTAATGAAATGTATGAAAAAAATAATTTACAATAATTCTAAATAGGTATTTAAATCATCTAAAGAAAAAAGTGAGGAAGAAAGCTTGAGTTGAAGGTTCTATTTGCAAATCATACATCGAAGAAGAAGCTTCATTTTTTTTTCTCATTATTTTAGTGATCACGTGGACATATCATTTGCAAGTACTACGCGTAATGATGAACGCATTGATCAAGATGACTGTCGAGCGACTTTATCTATTTTTTAAAAACATGGTCGGCCTTGTGGTAGATGTGTGGAAGAATGGCTGAACGACGGAGATTATAATGCAGCACACACATATATTCTTCTAAATTGTACCGAAGTTGCACCATTCGTTAGGTAATGAACTTATACATTTATGTACATAGTATTGTATCTTTAATCATATATGTAACGTTTGTCCTATAACTGCAGCATTTATGAATCATAGTATTCAAACAGCGATATCAGCAAAGACTTCGCTAGTTGGTTTACTAATTATGTTTTTGATCCAACAAATTGTATTGTGGGTGAAGGATTGAAACATTTGGCAATGAGACCAAAATAAATGTCAAGACATATCCAATATTCTTTTTCCATGGGTATAAATTTAGCACTAAAGAATATGGTGCTGAAAAATTAACTGACAATAGCAGTGTATTTGTTAAAAGTATGATGATTCAAATGACCATATACACGATTTTTATAGCGTACTAAACCAGATTCTGCAATTATCATATTTTACATGACCCACGGAAGAAGTATTTTTGTTTAAATGCAACTGGTTCAGCAACGTTCCAGGTTCTGGAATCAACGTGCACCCAAAATATAATCTTATATAAGTAAGACATACTTCTCGTTATTATAAGTACGATCTTTTTGTACTTGCCAAACAAGCTCTTCAAGTATATTATGCTTCTTATCCCTCTATGAGAAGAGACAAAATAGATTGGTTGGCTATTTTCAAAACAAAGGCAAGGTTTACATTTTACGAATGTAATATTCCCGACGACCAAGCTTATCAAGCAAACGTCGAGGAAAATGCAGAAATAGTAATAACTGATGATTAAACAGATATTGGACCTCTAAACAATGAATCGAATGCATTTATTGATGTATTTGAGACTACAAATGAACCATGTATGGAGGAGGAAATAGAGTTAGAATCTGAAAGTGATGAGGATGACTAACCAATAATCCTTATTTTCAAAAGGTAATTTTATGTTTATTTTTACGAAGTAAGAATCAAATTTATATTTAATAGATATTTCTTATGTTAACACATTTTAATAGATATTTCTTATGTTATCTATTAACAAGTAACATATCATAAATAAAAAAATATGTTATCTACCAAACTTGTATTTATTTTTATGTCATTTCTATGAATCAAACTCATATTTTAACTAGACATATCTATGAGCTAAACTTATATTTAACATTTCTATGAACCGAACTTGTAATGTTAACCAGACATTTCTATTAACAAGTAACATATAGAATCATAGCATTTCCTACTTTCTTTACTTGTCATCTAGTGTGGTATTTATGTTATGACACTTCTATTATCAATTACTCA
Source organism: Allium sativum (assembly GCA_030737875.1). Classification (NCBI taxonomy): domain Eukaryota; kingdom Viridiplantae; phylum Streptophyta; class Magnoliopsida; order Asparagales; family Amaryllidaceae; genus Allium; species Allium sativum. The sequence continues at coordinate 895,442,169 of CM060918.1, forward strand.
TGTTATCTCATACCATGTTTTTACATTGCTCTTTCATGTTATGTTATGTTGTTGTATGTGACAAGTATGACGTCACAAGGTCATTTATTTGGCGATGAGGGTAGTCCGTCGAAATTATCCCATCCTGTGGTCTGGCTTAAGCCAAAAGCCAACAAAGGGTAAATACCAAGTTTTTAGTATAAATTTAATTTAAGTACAATAAATTATTTAAATTGATGTTCTAGCAGCCATGTTTTTTTGCGTTTAACACAGGGGTCTTGAGTTGGAGTCGTCTAATTTAGTTTTGATGATATCAAAATGCACTTATCAGGCTCGCATGATTGCATGTTGGCCCACATAGAAGTCGATACCCGACATTGTTAAGGAGACCATATGGCATGACTTTTTGGTATGTGTGTACGATATAACATTTATTACATTAAGTTGTCATGCTCCTATTTGATAAGCTCATATGTATGTTATTTTTAAAAAATGCAGGGTTCAGTGGATCTCTAGGAGATGGATTTGGATCTCGTCAAACGCCACTAGAACAGTAAAATGGAAATAAATTATAGAGAGTCAATGAACACCGTAAAATCGGGTGGGAAAAGATCGGTTTGGATGGGCGAAATGGTATGGGATGAGCTATATACTTATTGGAATAATAATGAGGAGTTTCCAGTAAATTTACTACATATTTAATTTAAATTATTCTATTCAATTAATATGTGATTTAGAATAATACATTTTTTAAAAATTTAATTGTATAGGCCCAGTTTGAGAGAAATGCTGCTAACAGGAGAAAGAATCCGGTTATGCATCGAGGTGGGTCCAAGTCATTTCAGCACCATCGCGAGAATCTGGTATGTTTAGTAATTGCATAGTTTAATTTTTTTATTTATAACTTGTTAAAATTTTAATATGCATATATATATATATGCATGCTTATTTCAGGAGAGAGAGTCTATGGCTCATGTGTCGTACTGGGATGTTTTCGAGCACACATGCATTGAGTCAGACTAACGACACAGGCTTAGTTTCGTACAGTTGGGACCAAGATGATAAGGCGCGTAAGAGATAAGTAAGTATAAATTTGTTAAGTTAGATTTATGATTTAATTGAAATCATGTTATCTAAATTCATTTATTTTTTGTTTAACAGGAGAAATTTCAGGTACAAAGGGCAAAGTTACTGGAATCTACTGGAAGGAGTGAGTCGACTAAGGACGATGAGGATAGGATATTTGATTTTGTCATGGATCCACCTACCCGGAATAGATGATATGGTTATGGAAATCTAGAGGTAATTCTAAAATTTATAATAAAAACTCAAATGTACTCGAAATGCTATTATGAAATACTGAAAATCTAAAATTATATACAGATTAGAACATCACAGCAGACATATCAGAGGGCCCAAGACAAGGAAGAAATCGCACGGCTAAAAGCACAGATTGCAGAGGTTCATAAGCATGATCGTTGTCGTGAAGAGCAAATGGAACTTCCTAATCAGTGGCTGTCGAAGTTTATTGCCCAGCATGGTACGCCACTTTCATCTTCTAGTGGAAAGAGTTGATCAGGTTAGCTTGTTTTGATGACATCTGTGCTTTGAGAGTTGGTGAGGCTTGATACATGATGATGGTTGTATATATTGGTTTGGACATGATGTTATGATGGTTTGGTGATGGTATGGTTTGGAGATGGTGTTGGTTATGATGGTATGGACATGTTCATGCTGTTTTGGTGATGTTTGGTTGTTGTATTATGTGAATATTGGTTAATGTTATGTGTTTTGTGTTTGATTTTTCTTTTATATTGTGTTTGAGTGTATATATGTTGAGGCTGTGAGTTATATGCTCGAAATGGAAAAGTTTCGATGATTATATATGTTGTCTGTGGCTGGAAGAGGCAATTCTGAAATTTGGAAAAAAAACACTCAGTTTTCCAATAGCGAGCAATCGGTTTCAACGACTTACAGGTCCATCCTATCCAACGGTTTTCAATGGTTTCCAACGGCACTTTTCCAAAGGTTTTCAACAATTTCCATTGTCCCTTTGGCCAGAAAGAAGAGACAAGTGGCCAACTATATCTGTTGGAAGTCGTTGGAAGGCTTTAGTTGCATTGAAAGACGTTGGAAACCGTTGATCCGTATACTAACGTCTTGACCAATAGCCTCCAATGGCGTTTCCAACGGCCTCCAATGTCCCCTGGCCGTTGGAAATCACTATTTCTCTTATAGCGTAACTGAGAAAAAAAGAGAAAAAAAACTAAAAGCAAAAACATAGACTATCCCCTTGCAACAGAGAGAGAAATACTGGTAAAATACATCAAAAGCATGTGATTGAATCTATAGTCATCTGCAAATAATAAGACCATGCATGTCTTAATATCGAAGTTCATATAAATAAACATGGTTACAAGGAATTCTCAAAGTCATTTTAAAATAGTAAAACACTCTTGCTTCAGCATTGGTACGAGAGATATCAATCAAGCATTAGTTGTACGTCTGAAGTGATTTTCATCCACTACGGAGCAGCATCCAGTTCATCAATAGTTTCCCTAATTAATCAACATAGAAAACCATTGGTAGATCCAACACAATAATATATTTTCGGTAAATTAAGCAAAAGGTACACAAAGATATGAAGTGTCTGGTTATAAATAAGAGAGAGAGAGAGATAAAGTCGATACATGATTTCGTTTGCTTTGACACCTCTTTAACACGCAGTCAATAAAGGCTCTAGAAAGAAAAAGTTACATTAGCACTATTTATATACACAAACAGAATGTTGATAAATGTATGTGACCAGTTCTCATCTTGTTATAAAGACTGTACTCCAGCAATAATGGCGTAACTAATTACCACTACAATTTTTCTTATCTGTTAGGTTTATTTCTGTAAGAATAAGTTAATGAAAGTTTTATATTCCTAAAAATCGAACTTCATCCCAAAAGAAAAGCCCGATCTCAGTAATCTTATCTCAATAACATTTTGATATTTAACATAAAATGCAAAATGAAAAAAAAAATCAAAAAGTAAACACGCACAGCCAGTTTGGTAGTAAGAAACTTTTTGAAACAAACCTTTTTATATAGGGCGCACCAATGGAGAAACAGACATAATATTTCACGGTTATAATAATAATGCACTATGTAGTAGTAAACTGCAACTATTCGAAAAATAGAAATGTGTTTGAGAATTTTTACTATTGCTAATTGATATTTTCAATGAGAGGTTAAGTACATATATATAATGTACAAGTATAGGTACTTGAGCTTTGAGAATGCTTCAGAATAGATTTTGCAGAAATAACATTGGGCCAAGCCCATCTACTTTGTATAATACATAATGTAACACCCCGCATATTTTTGTAACAATTAAATAATGCATATAAGAAAAAGAAAATTTTGAAGAGCTTCCAGAATTTGGCCATGGGAGTAGCGTCATTACTTTCGTGGTGATTTTCTGGTCAATTTAAACCACTTGGTTGCAAAAAATCGATTTAAGACGAAAGAGATACCTTTAACTAAAGCATTGCAGCAAAACATGAAAATAAGGTAAAGAAGGAGAACAATGAGTGCCATTGTTTCTAAATTTATTAACAAAGGACTTCATAGATTAGTTGGCTGAGGCATTGGTTATGCAACATAAAGGTCGGGGGTTTGAATCTCGGTGGTGACATAATTTTTATCTTTGTTTTAGAGAGGGCCAACAGAACATACAAATATATATATATATATATATATATATATATATGCATGAATGTAAATAAAGGAAAAATAATGGTAATGTATAATTTAAATAAATTCATACATTGAAGAGGAGGAAAAATAGTACAATTTTTATGCATTAAAAAAGGTAAGAAAATACATGCAATTAAAAGAGGTATTGTGCATACTAATTAATGCAATGACATTATAAGAAAATGGTTAATTTCATGCGAGCGTTAAAATAGAACATATATATGTATAACATAGAGGAAGGTAACGCACGCTAATAAATGCAATAAGGAATAAAAAGAGGAAGCATTATAAGTTAACGCATTTTAAAAAAAGGTACATTTGAAAAAGCATGCAATAAAAATGTGAAGTAATGGCATAAGAAGGAAAGCACAAGTATATATGTTGGGCATTCAAAAGAAAAACATTTTTAATATTAAAAATAGCAATCAATGCAAGCGTTAATAAGAAAAGAAACATCATGGAAGATAAATGCATGAAAAGGGAAGGTTAATGTGTGAATAACGCACAATAATATTTGAAAGAAATGTGTTAAAAATAGTAAATTGAGGCATTAATGAGAAAGAGTTTGAAAAGTAATAAGTCGTGCATTACTTAATTAAGAGATGTAAAATTTGGAATAAAATAAAGGTTGTGCGCGTAAGGAGGCTTTGTATACGCATAAGGATGTCTTATGTATAAAGATAATTCCAATTAAAGACAAGGATATACACGCATGAAAACATGCAATTAATTAAAGAAGGAGGATAGGCACAATTAATTTAAAAGGAAGCAAAACAAGAAGGCTATTAAAAGCTGCAAAACATTAAAATTATATATGTATAGGCAGCGTAAAATAAAGTATGAAATGCAGGATGGGCCTTATTCGTAGTTGACTCAGCATTTCATGTACGGTTAGATTGAAAAACCTAATATCTAACAATTAAGGATCGACTTAATTAATCTATAAAACGGGACTCTCTCTCCCATTTTATCCACACAATTCATCTCTTTCTCTACCTCCATGACATTCTAAACTAAAAAAAAAAAATGGGGAGATGCTGTTGAAATCTAAATTAACAAACAAGATTCAGGATTTATAACCAACCACCAACTCTACAAAAAGATAAAAGTCGGATTTCTTCTACAACAACTATTTAGAAGAATTTCTAGAACTGCATATGAGGTGAGTGGATTTAAGGAATATCATTTTTGATAACGATATATTATCATTTAAACATTCCCCGTTATCGTATAATGTGAATTTGCCAGAATAATTAAAAGTATTGAATTGCTGTTATGACATGTTTAGATATGATATGTTGAAATGTTTAAATACATGTTAGAAAGGATTAAAGTGATGAACATGACATGTTGGAATATTAATACGCTAAAGATATTAATATATTGGGAAATTTGCCAAAACATGCATAGCAATAACTATTGTTTCAATTCCATGTTACTTGCGACATTTATGCACCTGGACCGTTAACAATAGAAATTGAGAAAATTACATGTTAAGTCAGAAAAAATTACATGATTTGGCAATCACAAGTTATTGTTAAATTTGAACAATTATTTGTTTAATTGATTACATGATAGAATAGAATTGATTATATGTGAGAAAGAACATATGACATAAAATAGGCATAATATGATAACCTATAAATTATAAATTACAGTGGAAATTTGAAAGAAATAGACATGCCTAGATTGTATAGAAGATTTACAGTAAATAAGAAACTGTAACAGTGCTTAGACACGAGGTTAGATTACACGTGTGCTAGAAATCTGCTCGGAACCACCTGGCATATCCAACATCCACAAGTGGTAAATCTAATGTGAGGGGTCTAAGTGCATAATTAAAACATGTAAAGGTGCTAAGACACGAGGTTAAGTCGACTTGTGGTAGAAGTCTACTCGGAACCGCCCGGCAAATCCAGCATCCACAAGTGTAGGCTTAATGTGAGAGGCCTAGTGCATAGATAAATACATATATAAATATATGTAAATAGAAGGAATAATAAAGAACATTAATTATAATTAATGGGAATAATTTGAATTGAAAGAAAGATAAAACAGTAAAAAATGGGAATGATAATAACCTATTACAAATAAATCACATTAATGAGAATGTTGTATAATAGGTAGATTTGTCCTAGGGACGAGTGAAGATTATAACTTAGGTTATAATAAACTAGTAAGGAAATGAGATAACTAGTGAAATGAGATAAGTGACACTTAATTGTGAATTAAGTAATCAGTAAATGGGGAAAACATAAACAAGTTGAAAAAAGGGGGGAAAATGAAAGAAGTTGTACTTAATTATAAATTAAGTAATTTGAAAACTTGGAAGAATGTTATGTTAAGATTTATCCTAGGGACAAGTGGGAATTATAACTTAGGTTATAATATAACAATAAGGAAATTGGAATAACTTATGTTATGGTATAAATTGTGCTTAATTGTAAATTACGTTATTTGTGAGAACGAGAATCTAAAATCTATGGATGAGGATAACATAAGTTATATTTATGGGAAGAGGAGACTTATTAGTGAACCTTAGTTAAAAGAACTAAGTTAATAAGTAAACAACGTTAAGTTGTAACGACAGCATAAGAGGGAATTATGATTAAATAAGAAAGAATGAGGCAACTCAGGAAATGAGGTAAGTTATATTTAATCATAAATGTCAAGTGACATGTTAAATAGAAAACATGTGAATTATGATAGACTTAATTACATATTAAGTAGAACATGTTATTGTAACCTTGAATCAAACAAGAATATAAAGGGATTGTAGACTACAGACCTTGGATCACAATCTAGAGAACAACATGTTGTAGGCTTATTAATAAACTTAAATGGGTTAAGTTGTATAACTGAAATTAATAGGCAAAAGGGGCCCATTCCTCAAAGATATAAGGGGCTAGGAAGAACTTGGTAACCTGAATCAAAAGTTAAGATAACCAAGTTAAATGGAAACCTGATAAGGTAAAGCAAGCGCGTAAAAAAAAAGTTTAGACATAGGGTCTAATAACATATTAAAGTGAGGCTCTTGGACCAGCCATACGTTTGAGGGTGAACAAACCAACGGGGTAGATCATCATGGTGTTATAATGCACGACGGGAGCGCATGTTCATCTGATCATTATGTCGACTCCGAAGGACTGGAAAGGGAAGCACGCGGCTTCCTGAGATACGTAAGGTGCTCTTGGTAGTCCTTTGTGCGGTGGCAGATGTTTAGGCTGTGCTCGCAGAGTTTGGGTCTATGCGTAACTACTAGGTGGGTGGGCCTTGACCGCAAAAGTAGCTTTACAGTTTGAATGCTATGATGAGGTGACACCAAGGTGATTCGACGGTCGCCTTAATAGGGAGGTGGAGGGTCACGACCAACAAGGATATTAGATCATTGGATACCCATCATCGGCAGCCAGTGGGATGCGAAAAGACTAGAGTTAAACCCAATAGACCATTCACCTTCCACTATCGAGGTATGATGGTTGAAGAGAGATGCCAAATGGATGTTTAGATTGTCTATTGTTAGGGGCATGTCTCTTAGCTCTTGTAGTCTTTACTTGTTGAGGGAGGGGCCGAGGTGGGGCCATAACCACCATAGAAAACAGACTCAAGGAATATCTGTATTTTGAGGCTCTTAAAGGCGGGCATGTACAGACACGGAAAAGATCCCGACCGAGTTCCGTGTTTCTTGTATCGCCCTACCACGGAACTCGATGCACATTAGAGGACGTGCAGTTGAGGCATCGAGCTACAATTAATGGTATGTACGTGGGACAATCTAGATAAATGCATGTCTGCTTTGGGTGGTGTATCATAGACTTGAGGGCATTACTCTAGTATGGAATCTGGTTCAAACAAAGGTGGCAGTCCGTTCGTTTGCATAACATAGTAAAGACATATATATGTGGAACTTAATATTGTTATATAGAGGTCCGTACGTCACTCTGTCATAGGATGAGGGACTGCATACATTTTAGTGGTATTATGGCAGAGACCGTGCGAGTGGGGTAACATGGGGTGTACCTTAATATTGGGGGTAGCTACATATATATTGTATTAGGTTAATCCACTGGGAAGTAAATGGGTGCGACGTGTGTGTAAGCCTTGATTGCAGTTAACCCAAGTAACATAACAAATAAGAAAATATGATTGAACGGTATATGTAGTGTTATCCAAAGTGTATAATTTAAATCTAGTCACCAGAACTTGTGTTCTGACTCCCTCCTCATAATATACTCGCAGGTTAGATTTGTGGCAGAGACATGATAGCTTTGGATACTGGTTAGGCAGTATTATTAATATGATAAGGCTATACTTTGAATATATTGTATTTTATCCATTCCGCTCTGAGATATTTTCTGAACTTAGACATATTTTATGTCTCTGTCTTTTCTGCAGGATACTAGAGCAAACCAACACGAGTTTCTATAGATTAGAATTTTGAAGAAAAAAAAATTGGTCTATCGGATTTTAGGTTGTTACATCTGATATCAGAGCTTAGGTTTAGGATTCCTATATAAATAGTGAGTGTATGTATTTATATTTTTAAAAATATAAATATATTATGTATATATACATAGATCCATAAAGGAACCCACTAAATAGAAAGAGTGTAATATGGTAAGAAGTGGGATGACTATCTTTTTACACTGAAGAAAGGAATATGGAAATCTAAGACCCTTAGGTAATTTGGGTGGAAAGTGTAAAATGTATTTTGTATGGAAGGAAGGTGAATCCCATATGATTAGTATTTTGGATTAGTGGGTTTGGCAGTTAAACCTTATAAATTGGAAAAGGTCAAAAAGAGAAAAAGGGATCAGGAATATATATGGTTGAGAGAATTGACTTTGTGGGAGTGACTAGGAAAGCCTAGGTAAAATTGAAAACCCGCTTTGAGTCTAACCCCACTGTTAACTTTTAAAAACTTGAAATTGTAAAAGTTTTGGGAAAATGGTTTGTGGTGTTTTCAAGTTTTAATCTTAAAAGTTATAGTTTTAAAATATGTAAAGAAGTACATATCGAGTTTTGAAGGAAAATGGGGTATATTTTGTAAATAGTGATTTCTTGCGAAAATTTTGTCTAATTTTTTTTTTCCGAGATAATATGGAAAAGAAAATCTGTAACAAAGAAAATTTTCTTATATGAGTTGTTCTTGGATAGGAAAAATAGGGGAATTGTGGCACCCCACGTCCGTTAATATCACTCACAAAAGGAATGCATTAAGTTTCGTGAAGCATTATAGTAAACAGAACAGAAATATTACAAGACAGACATAGAAAATAACAGTGAAATAAAACTTTATTTATAATAAGATACCGTGGTCTAAAAACATCACATGTCTGAAATACAAAAGCCCATTACAACATAAAAGCTACTGTCTTGTACTTCAAAAATATTAGAGTACATAAAAGAAATAAAATTCCCCAAAAACAAAATATAGCCATAGCAACAAAGATAGGAGCTTGAGCTATATATCTCAGCAGCTCTAACAAAAGTAAGCAGAATCACGATCAAGCCTGAGCGTTTCCGCCATGAGAACCTGAACCGGGGGCAGAAAGAAGAGAAAACAAAAAGGGTCAGACATAAAGTCTGGCGAGTCCAGTTACTTTTAGCAAGTAAATAAATAAAAGTAGCATGACAGGCATATAAAGGGGATAAGAGAGAGATAACTACATAAAAGGCAAGTATGACAAGGTGAATAGGATAGGGTGCATACACTTCTAATGATTAATTTACACTACAACTAGTATATCCAGAATGAGATGATCCATTCCACTATAAAGTGGTAGACTTAGGCATACGTCCAAGTGTACCCTAACTACTACCCTAATCGATCGGCTCCCTAATCTGCGTAGATACTCTGTGTCGGCCCCACCGTAGAATGTATCATGTCCTAAAGTGGCAACCCGTCGCTGATATGCACAGCCCCATATCTAAAGGTGTCACACTTGTCTTATCCCCCTCTGCCGGGCTCATGCATGCAGATGGATCAGTCGATTTGCGCCGCCCACATCGTCCTCCGTGTTTGGATCTCTTACAATCAGTCCAATAAGCGTGCCCCTTCTCTGACCTAGTTCGGAGTACATGTTTTGATACCTACTCCGGGTTACTGGATGAAACGGGTCCCACAATATGATACAAGCTCTTCCCTTTGTCTTGTATCCCCCACTAGGTTTTCCATTTGATTATGTAAACCATCAGGTGTGTAGCGACCTGAACTTCCCAGGTCCCATCACACAATGCAACGCAAGCCGGACGATAGGGTTTTCCCTTATAACAGCCAAAGCATGCTTGGTACGTTTAAAAACAAATCATTTGATACTATAATAAGTGTATAGTGTCAAAACAATTTCAATCATAAATATAAATCATAGGCGGCATAGCTACCATCTACTATGTCGCCATACTAGTTCAACAATTAAAACCGCAATACACGTATTGGAAATTGGATTTCCATCATGAGTCGAGGCAAGGGGCAAGCTCCTCTCCGCGTTCGAGACACTCTAGCAAATGTCCCAGGGTTACGCACTCTGGGCAACCCCGGATGCGGCTGGGCCGGTCCTCACTTACGTTAGAGGATTAGTTATTCCTGAACACACGTTTCCCGGTCCTTACAGACCTATAATCGAGGCGCCTCATTCCAACAACCACAAAGGTGAAAAGTATATAAATGTCAGGGCTGGTAAGTCACTACACCACCAAAGCTAGAAAGAAACGTCGTGCTCTCCCAGCGGTCCGTATCCCGTTTTTAACTCATACCGAGGTGTGAGGCTCGCGAATCCACGCTATATACAAAGCTATGCCACAAAGGCCACGCTTTGATCATCAACCACAAGACTTTGCTTTTCAACAGAAGCCTTGATCCATGCAACTCAGCGTGCCACACAAGCAATTCATGCCATGCGATTGATATCTATCGATATATAACCTCTAAGCTCGTACGTCTCAGAGAAGGGCGTTAAGAAAGAGATTAAATTCTCCGCCGCCAAACAGATATATATTTAACAGAAATCAATCAACACAGAATAAAATCCAATGTCAGACACCCAATCCATTTATAAGTTCGTTCTGGGTCTGAACGAAACCGGAGGCACTTTCCTCGCATATCCATCGATCTCCAGGTACGTCTGGACGACCACCAACCGATTCCCTCATCTTGAGTGTACAGCCCAATCAGGATCGTCAGTAATTATCCAAACGATGTGAAGACTTCCGGTCTTCAACCACCGTCTTCATCTTCGACTTATCGTCGAATCGGTTGTTCAGAATGGGTATAAACCCGGCCTTTCCGAACCACCCGCGTATATTAAAAACAAAGGTTACACAAACACAACATATGCCTCATTCCAATGCAGAATATCCTTTTATTCACGAAATCACATTCTTAGGGAAAGGTTCCCATTAATTTTATCCAAGATAAATTCTTTAAAATTTATCCTTTAATCTTCCTTTGGATGTCGTTTCAAACCAAATTATGGTTTTCCAAACTAGTCGGGATTAGCGAACCACACCGAAGTAATTATTTATTTTATTTCCCAATCCCAACCTATTCATCCCATGAAGCAAAACTGGTAAACTCCATATCTAATTCTATGGTGTTATCGGTAAAATTAATTACCATTTCACGTTCAAATCTAATTAAAGATTTAACTATCGCTTTGGAGCAAAACTGGCGATACTCCATTCTCGCTCATTTCTAAATTTGATAATTTAGATTATAGATTCTCATTTCAACCTAATTGCAGATTCGTTAAAACTCCTTTTACTGGGTTAAAGAACTAGGTGTTATTTAAAACACAGTTCACGACAAACCCAAATCACATTCTATTTATTATCGGGTTAAAGAACTAGTGTTATTTAAAACACCGTTCACGATAAACCCATTTCAAATCCAATCAAATATATTAGAAATTCCGATTATTTAAAACCCCTTTTTAAATTTAATTTATTTATTTAAAAATAATTGGGTTTTAAATTTAGTTCAAAACTAGTTCATTTCGATAAAAATTTATTTTTATCTTTTCAAATATGGAGTTTTTCACCCCAATTTTTCCCAAATCATTTCTTATGATTTTACACAAATTATTACTATTTTTAATAATTTTATTAAGGCCCGTACAATCGATTTCCAACAATGGCCATCGAACTACACTTACAGCGACCTTTTTCAAATTTGATTTGGACGTAACTCCAAATCCAACCGTTAGATTTCAAATTTCTAATATTCGTTAGGAAGCTCTTTTCGATACGAACCCAACGGTTTCGGTTTTAGGAGAATCCGACGGTCGGATCTCCCGTATTGTCCGTTTGAAATAAATGGTCGAAATTCACGAACTGCCGCGGCGCGGCGCGTTCTATTCAGGCCATTATATTATATATAATATATATATATATATAATATATTTCGTCGATTTCTATTTAAAACGAATTTTATAAATAGTTTTGAATTCGTTTCAAAAATAATTTCAACCTTTATTTCAAATTCAAATCAAAATTGAATTTTCTATTCTAAATCCTTTTTACTTTCATTTCTATTTGATTTCAATTCAAATCGATTTTTAATTCGATTTGAATTCATTTCGTTTTCTATTCAATTTAAATTCAATTCGTTTTCTATTCAATTTAAATTCAATTCGTTTTCTATTCAATTCGAATTCAAATTGGTTTTCTATTCAATTCAAATCAAATTCGTTATATATTCAATTGAAATCAAATTTGTTTTATATTCAATTCAATTCGAAATCGTTTTATATTCAATTCATTTCGAAATCGTTTTATATTCAATTCATTTCGAAATCGTTTTATATTCAATTCATTTCGAAATCGTTTTATATTCAATTCATTTCGAAATCGGTTTATATTCAATTCATTTCGAAATCGTTTTATATTCAATTCATTTCGAAATCGTTTTATATTCAATTGAAATCAAATTCGTTTGCTATTCAATTCAAATCAAATAAAATTTTATTCGATTCAATTTGAATTTCTTTATCTATTCAATTCGATTTAAAAACGAATATAATCGATATGAATATCGTTCGCGTCAAAATAGCGCATCTCTAATCAACACGGCTTTATATATTTCAATAATTCGGTTATTCTATTCAACAAATGAATATTTGTTCTTGTCAACACGTGACTAATCTCAATGAATGAGTACTGTCCATGTGTGACTATTTTTGTTATTTAATATATTTTATGAAAATTAAGGTATCTATCGTTTGATATTGAATCGGACTCCAACCGTAAATTAGTAAGAGAACGATTTCCTGAATATTAACCCGAAGGCCGAAACCAATATCAGATTAATATCCAGGAGACCACTCATCTCAACTATTTTCCAGTTGATTTCTAATTCTATATATGATAAAGATGTAAATTTTATTGTTAGAATATTTCGTTCAACTCATGACTAATCTCAACGGATGAGTACAGTCAACACATGAACCTTTACTTTATAGTGATAAAGATATAAATTTTATTGTTAAAATATTTCGTTCAACACATGACTAATCTCAACGGATGAGTACAGTCAACACATGAACCTTTATTTTATAATATTCTTTATTTTCCCGATTGGAATGAGGCCCAATCAATTACCATATAGCGTTAACTATATGGATTTTCATACAACACATGTATATAATAGCATTGAAAAATAATCAACCATCAACCAAAGTGCACTACACTGTATAAGCATCAAATATAGATATCTAATGCTTATAACAGCCTGTCAATCAATCGATCGACATATTTAATCAATCAGGATGAGTGAACTTCAAATTTCATCCCAACACCCGTGTGGGGTTTCAAACAATCAAACACAGATTTTATTTGTGCAGTTGGGCGATGTGTAAAATTTATCGACCCAATCAATATCAGTCAAATCAGTGTAGGTAAACAAATCGGTCGATTTGTTTATAAATATTTATTTATTCACATTCACGCTAAAAATTATATTTTTAACGATAAATATTTTATTTTAACACATGGATTTCTATTCAGTTCCTGTACAAAATAAAAAATGATATTTTTATTTTTCTAACTTATTTTAGAAAATTTCGGCGGCATAACGGCACGATACTAGAAACGGGACATGGCCTGGCCTTATCCCCGGTCTAGTGAAGGCCCACGCCATTCACACATCAATCAATCCATTCCATTGCACCAAACAACTCAAATTTCAATCAAATAATCTAACTAATTTTTGCAATCAAACAAACAAGTCCATGGTCTGTGGACGATTGTGTCGGGTGCTACTAAACACCGTCTGCATCCTAGTATATATGTATAACTAGAAAAAGAAATTGAAAGGTGAGAAATTCTCACAGATAGCTATCCAACTCCACGGCACTTCATTGATAGAAATCTTCATTGTTATCGCATCTTTGTCATCTTCGCTGCCCGTAGCCACTATATATATAAAAATCACATTTTTATATTGTTATTCCATATATAAAAATTGAATTTTTACTATGCTATTCAATATATAAAAATTGAATTTTTTACTATGCTATTCAATATATAAAAATTGAATTTTTTACTATGCTATTCAATATATAAAAATTGATTTTTTTACTATGCTATTCAATATATAAAAATTGAATTTTTATTATCACGCTATATGGATAAAAATTCTATTTTTACATTGCTACTATATAGATAAAAATTATATTTTCACATCGACGTTCATATAGTAAAGATTATATTTTTATCACGCTATTGTTCATATAAAGATTTCGCCTTTTCAAAAATAAATATTTCGCCTTTTCAAAAATAAATATTTCGCCTTTTCAAATATAACATTATAAAAAATCACATTTTTATTTTGCTACACATATAAAGATGCTATTTTTAATATTCCTATCATGTAAAAATTATATTTTTAATTCTCTACATAAACAAAAATCATATTTTTACATCATCTATATAGTAAAGATTATATTTTTAATACTTTAGAAATATGAAAATCATATTTTTAATTGAATAAAAATCTTTTCTACCTCTTCCTTATATAAAAATCATGCCTTTCTCCATTTAAAAATCTCGTCTTTTCTATTTTAAAAATCTATGCATAGTCTTATTCATAAAAATCAAATTTTTAATTCAAAATCATATACATAAAAATTGAATTTTTATCTCATAATCCTATATATAAAAGGAAAAATCAGTTTTAATTCCCAATAAAATCAGCTTTTATATAATCTAAACATCATAGAATAAAAGAAAATAAAAGAAAAGAAAACTTACTGTATTTGCTTTGAGAAAAGGTGGGGGGTCTTCGCTGCTGCGCCGGAGGATGATGGGGAAAGGCGCGGGGGTAGAGGAGGTAAGGGGAAGGCGGCGCAGGGGGGGTGTGTGGCGGTGGAGGAAAGGGGGAGCTCTCGCGCGGCGGCGCGGTTCATCGGGGGGGGGGGGGCTCTCGATCCAACGAGGGGGGGGGGCAGGGTTTCAGAGGTGGCGCCCTCCCTTGAGGCGGCGGCGGCGATCATCGGTGGGCGGCGGCATCGATCGCGCCCCCTTTCGTTTCTTTTTTTTTCTGAAAAATGAATTTTGAACGGGGGGGGGGGGGGGGGCAGAGATAAAGGAAGAGGGGTTTTTTTATTATTATTTTTAATTTCTTTAATTATTTAATTTTCACCTAAAAGCAACTTTTATTTTCGACCTCTTAACGAGGCCCACCGCCTG
Source organism: Allium sativum (assembly GCA_030737875.1). NCBI lineage: Eukaryota > Viridiplantae > Streptophyta > Magnoliopsida > Asparagales > Amaryllidaceae > Allium > Allium sativum. The sequence goes on from CM060918.1 coordinate 895,457,576, forward strand.
TCGTCCATAGAGTTTTACCCCCATTCCGAACACAATGGGATATGTTTCGCAGGCTGATTCGATCGTTTCGAACAGTTTCCGTTGAATTTACATTTAAATCATTATATTGAATTTTAAACGTACATTTCAATTTACCGAAGTCACATACGGACTCGAAAAATTGCAGAAAAATATTTTCTAGCTTCGTATTGACGATACGGTCCTAACAAAACTAGTTTCGTCGAATTCTGAGATCGTTAGAAAAATGGCCATTTTCCAGTCGATTAAAATCAACTAAAACCGGTTAAACACGTTTTCCTTTGCCACGCTCACATATTGATTCGAAAAATTATGAAATTTGGAATCTAGCAATAGTTTGACATCACGGATCCAACAAAAGTGGTTTCGTCGAAATCCAAGGTCGTTTGCAAAATTCCCATTTTTAAGGGCCTGAATTCCATAGCGACTATTCAGAATTTTCAACTGGACATATCTTTTGATTCCCGCTATGAAATTTTGATTTTTCGGATTCGTTAGAAAGATATTCCCAAATAGATCCTATTGTTTTTTGGTTTCACTAAAATCCGGTTTGTTTTGCATCCGGTACATTCAATTGAAGTTTGAAATCGAATTATCGAACTACCGCGCCTTTTTCAATTCCTTTTATAATTATATATAATTATTTATATTCTAACAACGACGCGTATAATATATACGTCGAATTCTATTCAAAATAAATTTCACGTTAATATTATTTAAAATAATCTATTTTAAATATTCAAAATTCGCTAAATTGCCAAAATAAAATTTTTAAACTGGCTCAGATTTTCGGGTTATTACAATCTCCCCCACTTAAAATTATCTTCCCCGAAAAGGAACAAAGTCGAAAGTGGTTTGATTAATCAACTCTACGTTCGATCTGGCTTCCATTCTCCAACTTTTCAGTTTCTGAGAATTTTCAAATTTTCAAAAATTTGACTAACACCCAAAATTTTCGAAAAATTTCGCCATAACCTCCCCTGCACCGGGAGCCATGGGAAAATCCCGAAATTGTCATATAGGCCTTCTGATCTCAAAAAGAAAAAGAAAAAGCCAAGCGGCTAGCAAATAGGCTCATAAAATCATCATCACCCAAACAAAACAGTAAATTATAGTAAACATGTACCTATTTGTCGGGCAAACAAATTTTATTCTTCGGCTCTAGCCTCCTTGCTATGACCTGTTCAATGTAAGTATATGCATATGCAAGCAAATGCGACTAATTTCCAATACAGTTCAATATTTGGTTCAATTAGGCATAATGGTTCAAAATTATCAAACTAATAGACAAACAACACAAACATCAATCAATTAGTGAATTAACGTTTCAAATTCATAATTAGATATATATACTGAAAATCTTGTTTTTGATGCCAATTCACAACAATGAGTTCTATCTATATTAGTTTTGGTTCTCACACCAGTCTAAATGGAAATATATAGAAATCACACCTTCGAAACACGAAAATAAATACTGGTGATGGCGCGCCACCATCAGAATCATGTCCGGGCGACTAGAATGTGTTCTATATCTATCCAGTATATTAAAACTTCGAATATACGTTCATGACGCGTATATGCAAAACCTTTATATACTCGATTGTCCATATTCAAAGTAAATAAATATTCAAATACGTTTAAAATGGTTTAAATTTCAAAACAAAATTGTTTTCATTTGAAAAATATACTCTTCACACTCGTTCTAGGATACTACTGATCCTATCTCTAACGAGTCATTCTAATTGGATATTACTAATCCAATATCTGATGAATTCTTTTGTACGGTTCTAATGTGTCTTGTTCTCGAGCTCTGTAAACCAAAGCTCTGATACCAACTGTAGCGACCCGAACTTCCCCGGTCTCCGAAGAGATGAGAAAGAACGAATTACTGTGAGAACAGGACAAAACAGAACACAAACAGAAGAACATTTCATTGTTATTACAACAATTCCATCAGATCCAAGAATATACAGAGTATAAATGAATAAATTACATTCGATAAATATCAGAGATTACAATAAATTACATAGCAGCGTAAAATTATACAAAGCACAACTGAAGGTGATATACGGATACAGAGCTTTCCGAATATCATTCTAGCTGTAAACCAGGATCCTGTGAATATAAATCTGCAAAACCAAAACTACTAGCTGCCCGTGCCGAAAATAAGGGCACCAAGAGTTTAGGTTAAAATAATAAATTCCAGGTCAGTCATGTGACTGGTGTGAGAACTAAAACAGTTATTTATATTGGTTTTAAAGTTAGGTAAATCAAGGGACCACGCAGTATAACACGGAACGGGTTTCCTCCCAAGAATACCAGTGCATAGAACAAACAGCACAATGCTAAATAAAGAAAAATGAAGCTGTTATAAGACCCAGGTCCCATCACACAATGCAACGCAAGCCGGAGGATAGGGTTTTCCCTTATAACAGCCAAAGCATGCTTGGTACGTTTAAAAACAAATCATTTGATACTATAATAAGTGTATAGTGTCAAAACAATTTCAATCATAAATATAAATCATAGGCGGCATAGCTACCATCTACTATGTTGCCATACTAGTTCTACAATTAAAACCACAATACACATATTGGAAATTGGATTTCCGTCATGAGTCGAGGCAAGGGGCAAGCTCCTCTCCGCATTCGAGACACTCTAGCAAATGTCCTTGTTGGTGATACTCCATATCTAATACTATGGTGTTATCGGTAAAATTAATTACCATTTCACGTTCAAATCTAATTAAAGATTTAATTATCGCTTTGGTGCAAAACTGGCGATATTCCATTCTCGCTCATTTCTAAATTTGATAATTTAGATTATAGATTCTCATTTCAACCTAATTGCAGATTCGTTAAAACTCCTTTTACTGGGTTAAAGAACTAGGTGTTATTTAAAACACAGTTCACGACAAACCCAAATCACATTCTATTTATTATCGGGTTAAAGAACTAGTGTTATTTAAAACACCGTTCACGATAAACCCATTTCAAATCCAATCAAATATATTAGAAATTCCGATTATTTAAAACCCCTTTTTAAATTTAATTTATTTATTTAAAAATAATTGGGTTTTAAATTTAGTTCAAAACTAGTTCATTTCGATAAAAATTTATTTTTATCCTTTCAAATATGGAGTTTTTCACCCCAATTTTTCCCAAATCATTTCTTATGATTTTACACAAATTATTACTATTTTTAATAATTTTATTAAGGCCCGTACAATCGATTTCCAACAATGGCCATCGAACTGCACTTACAGCGACCTTTTTCAAATTTGATTTGGACGTAACTCCAAATCCAAACATTAGATTTCAAATTTCTAATATTCGTTAGGAAGCTCTTTTCGATACGAACCCAACGGTTCCGGTTTTAGGAGAATCCGACGGTCGGATCTCCCGTATTGTCCGTTTGAAATAAATGGTCGAAATTCACGAACTACCGCGGCGCGGCGCGTTCTATTCAGGCCATTATATTATATATAATATATATATAATATATATTTCGTCGATTTCTATTTAAAACGAATTTTATAAATAGTTTTGAATTCGTTTCAAAAACAATTTCAACATTTATTTCAAATTCAAATCAAAATTGAATTTTCTATTCTAAATCCTTTTTACTTTCATTTCTATTTGATTTCAATTCAAATCGATTTTTAATTCGATTCGAATTCATTTCGTTTTCTATTCAATTTAAATTCAATTCGTTTTCTATTAAATTTAAATTCAATTCGTTTTCTGTTCAATTCGAATTCAAATTGGTTTTCTATTTAATTCAAATCAAATTCGTTATATATTCAATTGAAATCAAATTTGTTTTCTATTCAATTCAATTCGAAATCGTTTTATATTCAATTCATTTCGAAATCGTTTTATATTCAATTCATTTCAAAATCGTTTTATATTCAATTCATTTCGAAATCGTTTTATATTCAATTCATTTCGAAATCGTTTTATATTCAATTCATTTCGAAATCGTTTTATATTCAATTCATTTCGAAATCGTTTTATATTCAATTGAAATCAAATTCGTTTGCTATTCAATTCAAATCAAATAAAATTTTATTCGATTCAATTTGAATTTCTTTATCTATTCAATTCGATTTAAAAACGAATATAATCGATATTGATATGGTTCGCGTCAAAATAGCGCATCTCTAATCAACACGGCTTTATATATTTCAATAATTCGGTTATTCTATTCAACAAATGAATATTTGTTCTTGTCAACACGTGACTAATCTCAACGAATGAGTACTATCCATGTGTGACTATTTTTGTTATTTAATATATTTTATGAAAATTAAGGTATCTATCGTTTGATATTGAATCGGACTCCAACCGTAAATTAGTAAGAGAACGATTGCCTGAATATTAACCCGAAGGCCGAAACCAACATCAGATTAATATCCAGGAGACCACTCATCTCATCTATTTTCCAGTTGATTTCTAATTCTATATATGATAAAGATGTAAATTTTATTGTTAGAATATTTCGTTCAACTCATGACTAATCTCAACGGATGAGTACAGTCAACACATGAACCTTTACTTTATAGTGATAAAGATATAAATTTTATTGTTAAAATATTTCGTTCAACACATGACTAATCTCAACGGATGAGTACAGTCAACACATGAACCTTTATTTTATAATATTCTTTATTTTTCCAATTGGAATGAGGCCCAATCAATTACCATATAGCGTTAACTATATGGATTTTCATACAACACATGTATATAATAGCATTGAAAAATAATCAACCATCAACCAAAGTGCACTACACTGTATAAGCATCAAATATAGATATCTAACCCTTATAACAGCCTGTCAATCAATCGATCGACATATTTAATCAATCAGGATGAGTGAACTTCAAATTTCATCCCAACACCCGTGTGGGGTTTCAAACAATCAAACACAGATTTTATTTGTGCAGTTGGGCAATGTGTAAAATTTATCAACCCAATCAATATCAGTCAAATCAGTGTATATAAACAAATCGGTCGATTTGTTTATAAATATTTATTTATTCACATTCACGCTAAAAATTATATTTTTAACGATAAATATTTTATTTTAACACATGGATTTCTATTCAGTTCCTGTACAAAATAAAAAATGATATTTTTATTTTTCTAACTTATTTTAGAAAATTTCGGCGGCATAACGGCATGATACTAGAAACGGGACAAGGCCTAGCCTTATCCCCGGTCTAGTGAAGGCCCACGCCATTCACACATCAATCAATCCATTCCATTGCACCAAACAACTCAAATTTCAATCAAATAATCTAACTAATTTTTGCAATCAAACAAACAAGTCCATGGTTTGTGGACGATTGTGTCGGGTGCTACTAAACACCGTCTGCATCCTAGTATATATGTATAACTAGAAAAAAAAATTGAAACGTGAGAAATTCTCATAGATAGCTATCCAACTCCCCGGCACTTCATTGATAGAAATCTTCATTGTTATCGCATCTTTGTCATCTTCTCTGCCCGTAGCCACTATATATATAAAAATCACATTTTTATATTGCTATTCCATATATAAAAATCGAATTTTTACCATGCTATTCAATATATAAAAATTGAATTTTTTACTATGCTATTCAATATATAAAAATTGTATTTTTACTATGCTATTCAATATATAAAAATTGAATTTTTATTATCACACTATATGGATAAAAATTCTATTTTTACATTGCTACTATATAGATAAAAATTATATTTTCACATCGATGTTCATGTAGTAAAGATTATATTTTTATCACGCTATTCTTCATATAAAGATTTTGCCTTTTCAAAAATAAATATTTCGCCTTTTCAAATATAACATTATAAAAAATCACATTTTTATTTTGCTACACATATAAAGATGCTATTTTTAATATTCCTATCATGTAAAAATTATATTTTTAATTCCCTACATAAACAAAAATCATATTTTTACATCATCTATATAGTAAAGATTATATTTTTAATACTTTAAAAATATGAAAATCATATTTTTAATTGAATAAAAATCTTTTCTACCTCTTCCTTATATAAAAATCATGCCTTTCTCCATTTGAAAATCTCGTCTTTTCTATTTTAAAAATCTATGCATAGTCTTATTCATAAAAATCAAATTTTTAATTCAAAATCATATACATAAAAATTGAATTTTTATCTCATAATCCTATATATAAAAGGAAAAATCAGTTTTAATTCCCAATAAAATCAGCTTTTATATAATCTAAACATCATAGAATAAAAGAAAATAAAAGAAAAGAAAACTTACTGTATTTGCTTTGAGAAAATGGGGGGTCTTCGCTGCTGCGCCGGAGGATGGTGGGGGAAGGCGCGGGGGTAGATGAGGTAAGGGGAAGGCGGCGCGGGGGGGTGTGCTGTGGTGGAGGAAGGGGGGGCTCTCGCGCGGCGGCGCGGTTCATCGGGGGGGGGGGGGGAGGGGGCTCTCGATCCGACGAGGGGGGGCAGGGTTTCGGAGGTGGCGCCCTCCCTTGAGGCGGCGGCGGCGATCATCGGGGGGCGGCGGCATCGATCGCGCCCCCTTTCGTTTCTTCTTTTTTTTTTTTCTGAAAAATGATTTTAGAACGGGGGGGGGGGGGGGGGCAGAGATAAAGGAAGAGGGGTTTTTTTATTATTATTTTTAATTTCTTTAATTATTTAATTTTCACCTAAAAGCAACTTTTATTTTCGACCTCTTAACGAGGCCCACCACCTGTCGTCCATAGCGTTTTACCCCACAATGGGATATGTATCGCAGGCTTATTCGATCGTTTCGAACAGTTTCCGTTGAATTTACATTTAAATCATTATATTGAATTTTAAACGTACATTTCAATTTACCGAAGTCACATACGAACTTGAAAAATTGCAGAAAAATATTTTCTAACTTCGTATTGACGATACGATCCTAACAAAACTAGTTTCGTCGAATTCTGAGATCGTTAGAAAAATGGCCATTTTCCAGTCGATTAAAATCAACTAAAACCGGTCAAACATGTTTTCCTTTGCCACGCTCACATATTGATTCGAAAAATTATGAAATTTGGAATCTAGCATTAGTTTGACATCACGGATCCAACAAAAGTGGTTTCGTCGAAATCCGAGGTCGTTTGCAAAATTCCCATTTTAAGGGCCTGAATTCCATAGTGACTATTCAGAATTTTCAACTGGACATATCTTTTGATTCCCGCTATGAAATTTTGATTTTTCGGATTCGTTAGAAAGATATTCCCAAATAGATCCTATTGTTTTTTGGTTTCACTAAAATCCGGTTTGTTTTGCATCCGGTACATTCAATTGAAGTTTGAAATCGAATTATCGAACTACCGCGCCTTTTTCAATTCCTTTTATAATTATATATAATTATTTATATTCTAACAACGACGCGTATAATATATACGTCGAATTCTATTCAAAATAAATTTCACGTCAATATTATTTAAAATAATCTATTTTAAATATTCAAAATTCGCTAAATTGCCAAAATAAAAAATTTAAACTGGCTCAGATTTTCGGGTTATTACAAGGTGTCTTTAATTACATATCTTTATTATTTCCATCAGTTATGTATACCACTAGGTATCTTTAATTACATAACCTTATCGGGTTAAGTTTGTGGGCCTATATGTAAATATTACCCACCCCGTCATATTTACTTAACCCACCCATTGTTCAACCAATTTTACTTAACCCTAACTTTAGTTCATAACCATACAATCCCTATGGATTTAATTACGTTAAGTAGTACAACTCATTACCATGTCCATTTATGGTTTATAATGGGCTAGGCCTCCCACATTAGGCCTACAACTTGTGGATGCTGGATATGTCGGTCGGGTACGGGAAGACTTATTCCACAAGTTGGGCCTAACCTCAGGTCTGAGCCTATCTCGTATTTGCGCACTTAGACTTCTCACATTAGGTCCCACATTAGTGGCTGCTGGATATGTCGGTCGGGTCTGGGCAGACTTCCACCACTAATGCAACTAAACCTCGTGTCATAAGTGCAATTACAATTATTAATTGTAATCTTAGACATTTCATTATTATCCAAATTCTCACCTATGTCTTTATAGGTGATTATGCCCTTTTTTCCCCATTTTGAATTATATGTCCAATTCATATAAACATTATTTAAATTTTGCCAATTCTAACCTTTTTCCCCCGTTCCCTAACCAGCGCATTCACAAAATTGGTAGCATGCCTAGGATAGATAATAGCGTAGACATAAACAATAAAAAGGGAAAAGTGATGGGAATATGACAAAGGTGATTGTTCTGGCATAAACATAAACTAGCATGGTGACAAGGTGGACATATAAGCATAAATTTGATGAACTTGTGGCAGTTAACTAATTCTAACATAACTATGATGTCAGAATAAGCATGATAAGATCTAAATTAACAATTTAGATGTCCAACTGGTTCAGATCTAATATAATAAGCACAAGGTGATAAACTAGATCTGATTAATAATTTAGATGTCCACATAATTCAGATCCAATAGTTAAAAATAAATCTAACACAAATAAGGTCAAGATCTACATCATAGAACGTCATAGAAGTTACAACAGATCTGATAAGATAAAGATTTAGAACCAAATCCTAACCAATTTAGAATGTCATATATTCACAATTTACAATTGATTTGGTATAATTTAGTCATATGAACAAATCCAAACTACAATCATATCACATTTACTTTTAAATATTTAAATATAAAAGTAACTAGAACTCACAGAGTTTGGATTAGAAAATAGAAAAAGAATGCATCTTCAATTTCTAACTGATTTGCTTAAGTTGATAGTTGTAGAAGATAACAGATCCAGTTCAATTCAGACACCGACAACGTTTGGCCTCCATTGTATTCCAATGAAGAAAATAAGAGAAATGGACCCGTATATATAGCTGCCAACCTCCAGAAACCGACTTTCACGTCAGCCCTAGGGGTGTCAACACCCCTGCAGGGGGGTCGACCTCGGTGTCGACACCCCTTGGGGGGTCGACCCCCTAGAGCGGGAAATTTGCCGCCTTACGAAATTTTTATTTTTGAACCCTTTTCTAGATAAGTTCTGACTCCTATTTATATACATATATAATTCTGCTATGCATATACAAACTTAAAATCCTCATAACTTCTTCATACGGTGTCCTTTTACGCAAACCAAATGTCTATCTTGACCAGAATTTTGAGACGGACGCAATCGTGCAGTCCTTTTCCCTTAATTAAAAATATTAAATTAATTATTATTTAATTCATCCTCTTTTAATGTTGTTAAAAATACGGGGTGTTACTGTAATAACCCGGAAATGCGAGCCAGTTTAAAATTTTTATTTTGGCAATTATAGCGAATTTTGAATATTTAAAATGAATTATTTTAAATAATATCGACGAGAAATATATTTTGAAATGAATAGAACGTATATATTATATAGATCATCGTTAGAATATAAATAATTATATATATTTATAAATAGAATTGAAAATGGCGCGGTAGTTCGATAATTCGATTTCAAACTTCAATTGAATGTACCGGGTGCAAAATAAACCGGATTTTAATGAAACCAAAAATATTAGAATCTAATTGGGAATATCTTTCCAACGAATCCTAAAAATTGAGATTTCATAGCGGGAATCAAAAGATATGTCCAGTTGAAAATTCAGAATAGTCGCTATGGAATTCAGGACCTTAAAAATAGCAATTTTGGAAACGACCTCGGATTTCGAAGAAACCACTTTTGTTAGATCCATGATGTCAAGTTATTGCTAGATTCCAAATTTCATAATTTTTATAATCAATATGTGAGCGTGGCAAAGGAAAACGCGTTTGACCAATTTCAGTTGATTTTAATCGACTGGAAAATGGCCATTTTTCAAATGGTCTCAGAATTCGATGAAATTAGTTTTGTTAGGACCGTATCGTCAATACGAAGCTAGAAAATATTTTTCTGGAATTTTTCGAGTTAATACGTGACCCTGGTAATAGGAAATGTACGTTTAAAATCCAATATAGTGATTTAAATGTAAATTTGATGAAAACTTATTGTAACGATCGAATCAACCTACGATACATATCCTATTGTGTTCGGAATGGGGGTAATTAGCTATGGACGACAGGCGGTGGGCCTTGTTTAGAGGTCAAAATAAAAAGTCAACTTTTTTTTTGAAATAAAATAATATAATAATATAAAAAGAAAATCCCTCTCTCTCCCCTATCTCTTCTCAGACCACCCCCCCGGTTCATTTTAGAAATTGAAATAAAAAAAGGAGAGAGAGAAGGAGGAGGAGCTGTTGCTCCTCCGTTCAGCGCGCCATCGCGCTGATGAACGCGCCGCCCTCCCCTCCTTCCCCTCCTCTCCTCCATCCCAATCCGTCTCCGCTCAATCGTAGAACCCGCACCCCCAAATCGAAGCACCACCAGACCTCGCGCCAAGTATCCACCATCCCCCTCAGTCCAGTCGCGCTAGAGACCCCACGCCTTAGCCCCACTTCGACGACGTCGGTGGCCGCTTCCGCCTTCCCCGACAAGCGCAGCACCCCTCCGCCCTTTTCTGATTGAACCCCAGCCCTTCTTGCCACCTAACTGCCTCCCCTATCCCCAGCAAACGCAGCGAGCCCCCTCTCCTTCGAATGCGATGTAAGTTTTCAATTTTGAATTTTATTTATTCCTTTCGATTTAAAAACTGATTGTATAGGTCGAGATTTAAAAGTATAATTTTTAAATGATAGAATTACGATTTTTAAATAATCAAAATATAATTTTTATATTTGTGGAGAGTTCAAAATATGATTTTTATATAGTAGAGATCACAAAGATATAATTTTTATATTAGTAGAAGGTTAAAAATATGATTTTTACTTAGGTAGAAATATAAAAATGAAATCTTTATTTTTGAAAAGGCGAAATCTTTATTTTTGAAAGGGCGAAATCTTTATTTTTGAAAAGGCGAAATCTTTATATTTGAAAAGGCGAAATCTTTATGTAGAGAATAGTGTGATAAAAATATAATCTTTATTATAAGAACAGCGATGTAAAAATAGAATTTTTATCTATATAGTGGCGGTGTAAAAATAGAATTTTTATCTATATAGTAGTGATATAAAAATATATGATTTTTATATACATAGCAACAATATAAAAATGTGATTTTTACATATGTAGTGGTTACGGACGACGAAATAGACAAAAGGCGGGAACAGTGATGATTTCCTACATTTGAAGTGTTGCGGAGTTGGGATAGCTTTGGTGAGAACTTCTCACTTTAAATCTTCTTTTCTAGTTATATATATATATACTAGGATGCAGACGGTGCTTAGCAGCACCCGACACCCGTCGTCCACAGACCATGGACGGCTTGTATGCTTGTTTGATGTGTTGTGAAATTTGTTTGTGATGTTGATGTGAAATCGATAATATAGATTAATGTGTTGAAATAAATTAATTATCGTTGAAAATATAATTTTAACGTGAATGTGAATAAATGAATATTTATAAACAAATCGGCCGATTTGTCTATATACACTGATTTGACTGATACTGAATGGGACGATAAATTTTACACATCACCTAACTGCACAAATAAAAATCTGTGTTTGTTGATTTGAAACCCTACACGGGTGTTGGGATGATATTTGGCGTACACTAATCCCAATTATTTAATTGTATGTCGATCGATCGGTCGACAAGCTGTGTAAGCGTTAATTATTTATATTTGATGCTTATGCAGTTGTGTGGTGCACGTTGGATGATAGTTGATTGTTTATCGTTGCTATTATATACATGTGTTGTATGGAATCCATATAATTAACGTTTTATGGTAATTGATTGGGCCTCACTCCAATAGGGAAAATAATGAATATTATTAAAAAAAATTCATGTGTTGAATATAAAAATAGTCATGTGTTGACGATGTTCATGTGTCGAGTAAAATATTTTAATAATAAAATTTACATCTTTATCATATTTAAAATTAGAACTACTTTACGGTTGGAGTCTAATTGAAAATCAAACGATAGATACCATAATTTTATAAAATATATTACATAACAAAAATAGTCGTGTGTTGACAGTACTCATGTGTTGAGATTAGTCGTGTGTTGAAAGAAATATAGATTCATGTGTTGAATAGAATAAATATTCATTTGTTGAATAGAATAATGAATTTACTGAAATATATAAAGCCGTGTTGATTAGAGTTGCGCTATTTTGACGTGAACGATATTTATATCGATTATATTCGTTTTTATAATGAATATAGAAAAGGCAGTGATTTCAAAATATAACGTTTTGAAAATATTATCATTTATATTGTAATGATATGAAATATTCAATTTTGATTAGAAATTGAATATAGAGTTGAAATGGTTTTGAAAACGAATTTAAAACACTTTATAAAATACGTTTTAAAAGGAAATCGACGAAATATATATATATATATATATATATATATATATATATATATATATATATAATTAATTAATGGCCTGAATAGAATGCGCCGCGCCGCGGCAATACGTGAATTTCGACCATTGACTTCGAATTGGCATTACGGGAGATCCGACCGTCGGATTCTCCTAAAACCGGAACCGTTGGATTCGTATCAAAAAGAGCTTTCCATGAATATTAGAAAATTTGAAATCTAACGGTTGTATTTGGGATTATGTCCAAATCAAATTTGGAAAAGGCCGTTGAAAGTGCAGTTCGATGGCCGTTGCTGGAAATCGACTGTACGGTCCTTGATAAAATTATTAAAAATATCAATAATTTGTGTAAAATCATAATATGTGAATTGGAAAGAACTGGGATGAAAAATTCCACATTTGAAAGGATAAAAATATATTTTTGTCGAAATGAACTAGTTTTAAATTAGAATTAAAATCAATTTATTTTCGAAATAAATAAATTGAATTTGAAAGTGATTTTAAAAATAATCAATATTCCCAATACGTGAATTGGACTGGAGTTGAATCGAAATTATCTTTGGAATATTTCGATGTTGGATTTCGTGACTATACAGATATTGTTATGGGAATTTGAAAGATATATTTATATCGTTATTTCCAATACGATATTTGTTGGTTTCAGAATTTGATATTGAATATAAGCCGGTATATTTTCTATTCAGAGCCTTGTATTTAATATCAAATATGATTTGGGTTTATTATGAATCGTGTTTTAGAAGACATTGGTTCTTTAACCCAGTTAAAGGAAGGATGTTGATTTTTGAAAAGATTAAAACTAAGTGGAGTTTTAATGAATCTTTAATTAGATTGAAATGTGAATTGACAATTTAAATTATCAAATCTGAAAGGTGATCGAGAATGGAGTACCACCAGTTCATTTTGCAGTCATGATGGGGGGTTCTCACCATGTGGTTTGGTGGAGAACAGTGGGCTCTTACCCCCACATGTCCCTTGCGGGGGTTGGTTAAGCAGTGGCCGGGAGGCTCGAGAGGGTCGCCGTAAAACATGTGTACTGGGGTACCACTGGGAGCCACGGTGGGTTTTACCTGCTGCTTTGGGGGATAAAGGGATGGTTGCAAAGCCTACCGGATTTCATCGGGCTATGTCAGTTTGGTATCAGAGCTTTGGTTTACAGAGCTCGAGAACAAGACACATTAGAACCATACGAAAGAATTCATCAGACATTGGATTAGTAATATCCAATTAGAATTATTCGTTAGAGATAGGATCAGTAGTATCCTAGAACGAGTGTGAAGAGTATATTTTTCAAATGAAAACAATTTTGTTTTGAAATTTAAACCATTTTAAACGTATTTGAATATTTATTTACTTTGAATATGGACAATCGAGTATATAAAGGTTTTGCATATACGCGTCATGAACGTATATTCTAAGTTTTAATATACTGGATAGATATAGAATCACATTCTAGACACCCGGGGATAATTCTGATGATGTGGCCACATCATCGGTATTTATGTTCGTATTTCGAAGGTGTGATATCTATATATTTCTATTAGACTGGTGTGAGAACCAAAACTTATATAGGATTATTTGTTGTGAATTGACATCAAAAACATGATTTTCTTTATATGTATCAAAATTATGAATTTGAAACTCTAATCCACTAATTGATTGATGGTTGTGTTGTTTGTTTATTTGATTGATAATTTTGAACCATTATTCCTACTTGCACCGAATATTGAATTGTATTGAAAATTAGTCGCATTTGCTTGCATATACATGTACATACATTGAACAGGTCACAGCAAGGAGGCTAGAGCAGAAGAATAAAATTTGTTTGCCCGACAAATAGGTACATGTTTACTATAATTTACTGTTTTGTTTGGGTGATGATGATTTTATGAGCCGATTGGCTAGCCACTTGGCCTTTTCTTTTTCTTTTTGAGATCAGAGGGCCTGTATGGCAATTTCGGGATTTTCCCGGTGCTCCCGGTGTAGGGGAGGTTATGGCGAAATTTTTCGAAAATTTAGGGTGTTAGCCAAATTTTTGAAAAATTTGAAAAGTTCTTAGAAACTGAAAAGTTGAAGAACTTAAGCCGTAACAAAAATAATGGAAGTTGAGTTGATTTGTTAAACAACTTTCGGCTTCATTTCTTTTAGGGGACGAAAAGTTTTAAGTGGGGGAGATTGTAATAACCCGGAAATGCGAGCCAGTTTAAAAAATTTATTTTAGCAATTATAGCGAATTTTGAATATATAAAATGAATTATTTTAAATAATATCGACGAGAAATATATTTTGAAATGAATAGAACGTATATATTATATAGATCGTCGTTAGAATATAAATAATTATATATATAATTATAAATAGAATTGAAAATGGCGCGGTAGTTCGATAACTCGATTTCAAACTTCAATTGAATGTACCGGGTGCAAAATAAACCGGATTTTAGTGAAACCAAAAATATTAGAATCTAATTGGGAATATCTTTCCAACGAATCCTAAAAATTGAGATTTCATAGCGGGAATCAAAAGATATGTCCAGTTGAAAATTCAGAATAGTCGCTATGGAATTCAGGCCCTTAAAAATAGCAATTTTGCAAACGATCTCGGATTTCGACGAAACCACTTTTGTTGGATCCGTGATGTCAAGTTATTGCTAGATTCCAAATTTCATAATTTTTAGAATCAATATGTGAGCGTGGCAAAGGAAAACGCGTTTGACCAGTTTAAGTTGATTTTAATCGACTGGAAAATGGCCATTTTTCAAATGGTCTCAGAATTCGATGAAATTAGTTTTGTTAGGACCATATCGTCAATACGAAGGTAGAAAATATTTTTTTGGAATTTTTCGAGTTAGTATGTGACTCCGGTAATAGGAAATGTGCGTTTAAAATTCAATATAGTGATTTAAATGTAAATTTGACGAAAAACTGATTGTAACGATCGAATCAACCTACGATACATATCCCATTGGGTTCGTAATGGGGGTAATTAGCTGTGGACGACAGGCGGTGGGCCTCGTTTAGAGGTCAAAATAAAAAGTCAACTTTTTTTTGAAATAAAATAATATAATAATATAAAAAGAAAATCCCTCTCTATCCCCTATCTCTTCTCAGACCACCCCCCCCCCCCGGTTCATTTTAGAAATTGAAATAAAAAAAAGGAGAGAGAGAAGGAGGAGGAGCCGTTGCTCCTCCGTTCAGCACGCCATCGCGTTGATGAACGCGCCGCCCTCCCCTCCTTTCCTCCATCCCAATCCGTCTCCGCTCAATCGTAGAACCCGTACCCCCAAATCGAAGCACCACTAGACCTCGCGCGAAGTATCCGCCATCCCCCTCAGTCCAGTCGCGCGCTAGAGACCCCACGCCTTAGCCCCACTTCGACGACGTCGGTGGCCGCTTCCGCCTTCCCCGACAGGCGCAGCACCCCTCCGCCCTTTTCTGATTGAAACCTAGCCCTTCTTGCCACCTAACCGCCTCCCATATCCCCAGCAAACGCAGCGAGCCCCCTCTCCTTCGAATGCGATGTAAGTTTTCAATTTCGAATTTTATTTATTCCTTTCGATTTAAAAACTGATTGTATAGGTCGAGATTTAAAAGTATAATTTTTAAATGATAGAATTACGATTTTTAAGTAATCAAAATATAATTTTTATATTTGTAGAGAGTTCAAAATATGATTTTTATATAGTAGAGATCACAAAGATATAATTTTTATATTAGTAGAAGGTTAAAAATATGATTTTTACTTAGGTAGAAATATAAAAATGAAATCTTTATTTTTGAAAAAATGAAATCTTTATTTTTGAAAAGGCGAAATCTTTATTTTTGAAAAGGCGAAATCTTTATTTTTGAAAAGGCAAAATCTTTATATTTGAAAAGGCGAAATCTTTATGTAGAGAATAGCGTGATAAAAATATAATCTTTATTATATGAACAGCGATGTAAATATAGAATTTTTATCTATATAGTGGCGGCGTAAAGATAGAATTTTTATCTATATAGTAGTGATATAAAAATATATGATTTTTATATACATAGCAACAATATAAAAATGTGATTTTTACATATGTAGTGGCTACGGACGACGAAACAGACAAAAGGCGAGAACAGTGATGATTTCCTACATTTGAAGTGTCGCGGAGTTGGGATAGCTTTGGTGAGAACTTCTCACTTTAAATCTTCTTTTCTAGTTATATATATATATATACTAGGATGCAGACGGTGCTTAGCAGCACCCGACACCCGTCGTCCACAGACCATGGACGGCTTGTAAGCTTGTTTGATGTGTTGTGAAATTTGTTTGTGATGTTGATGTGAAATCGATAATATAGATTAATGTTTTGAAATAAATTAATTATCGTTGAAAATATAATTTTAACGTGAATGTGAATAAATGAATATTTATAAACAAATCGGCCGATTTGTCTATATACACTGAGTTGACTGATATTGATTGGGATGATAAATTTTACACATCGCCCAACTGCACAAATAAAAATCTGTGTTCGTTGATTTGAAACCCCACACGGGTGTTGGGATGATATTTGGCGTACACTAATCCCAATTATTTAATTGTATGTCGACCGATCGGTCGACAGGCTGTGTAAGCGTTAATTATTTATATTTGATGCTTATGCAGTTGTGTGGTGCACGTTGGATGATGGTTGATTGTTTATCGTTGCTATTATATACATGTGTTGTATGGAATCCATATAATTAAAGTTATATGGTAATTGATTGGGCCTCATTCCAATGGGGAAAATAATGAATATTATAAAAGAAAATTCATGTGTTGAATATAAAAATAGTCATGTGTTGACGATGTTCATGTGTTGAAACTATTCATGTGTCGAGTAAAATATTTTAATAATAAAATTTACATCTTTATCATATTTAAAATTAGAACTACTTTACGGTTGGAGTCTGATTGAAAATCAAACGATAGATACCATAATTTTATAAAATATATTACATAACAAAAAAAGTCGTGTGTTGGCAGTACTCATGTGTTGAGATTAGTCGTGTGTTGAAAGAAAAATAGATTCATGTGTTGAATAGAATAAATATTCATTTGTTGAATAGAATAATGAATTTATTGAAATATATAAAGCCGTGTTGATTAGAGTTGCGCTATTTTAACATGAACGATATTTATATCGATTATATTCGTTTTTATAATTAATATAGACAAGGTAGTGAATTCAAAATATATCGTTTTGAAAATATTATCATTTATATAGTAATGATATGAAATATTCAATTTTGATTAGAAATTGAATATAGAGTTGAAATGGTTTTGAAAACGAATTTAAAACGATTTATAAAATACATTTTAAAAGGAAATCGACGAAATATATAATATATATATATATATATATTATATATAATGGCCTGAATAGAACGCGCCGCGCCGCGGCAGTTCGTGAATTTCAACCATTGACTTCGAATTGACATTACGGGAGATCCGACCGTCGGATTCTCCTAAAACCGGAACCGTTGGGTTCGTATCGAAAAGGGATTTCCAACGAATATTAGAAATTTGAAATATAACGGTTGGATTTGGGATTATGTCCAAATCAAATTTGGAAAAGGTCGTTGTAAGTGCAGTTCGATGGCCGTTGATGGAAGTCGACTGTACCGGCCTTGATAAAATTATTAAAAATATCAATAATTTGTGTAAAATCATAATATGTGAATTGGAAAGAACTAGGATGAAAAATTCCACATTTGAAAGGATAAAAATATATTTTTGTCGAAATGAACTAGTTTTAAACTAGAATTAAAATCAATTTATTTTCGAAATAAATAAATTGAATTTGAAAGTGATTTTAAAAATAATCAATATTCCCAATACGTGAATTGGACTGGAGTTGAATCGAAATTATCTTCGGAATATTTCGATGTTGGATTTCGTGACTATACAGATATTGTTATGGGAATTTGAAAGATATATTTATTTCGTTATTTCGAATAAGATATTTGTTGGTTTCAGAATTTGATATTGAATATAAGCCGGTATATTTTCTATTCAGAGCCTTGTATTTAATATCAAATATGATTTGGGTTTATTGTGAATCGTGTTTTAGATGACATTGGTTCTTTAACCCAGTTAAAGGCACGATGTTGATTTTTGAAAAGATTAAAACTAAGTAGACTTTTAATGAATCTTTAATTAGATTGAAATGTGAATTGATAATTTAAATTATCAAATCTGAAAGGTGATCGAGAATGGAGTACCACTAGTTTTGCTCCAAAGCGATAGTTAAATCTTTAATTAGATTTGAACGTGAAATGGTAATTAATTTTACCGATAACACCGTGGTGTTAGATATGGAGTATTACCAGTTTTGCTCCATGGGATGAATAGGTTGGGATTGGGAAATAAAATAAATAATTACTTCGGTGTGGTTCGCAAATCCCGACTAGTTTAGAAAACCATAATATGGTTTGATATGATATCCAAAGGAAGATTAAAGAACAAATTTAGAAGAATTTATCCTTGATAAAATTAATGGAAACCTATTCTCTAAGAATGTGATTTTGTGAATAAAAGAATATTCTGAATTGGAATGAGGTATTTGTTGTGTTTGTGCAACATTTGTTTATCATATACGTGGGTTATTCAGAAAGGCCGGGTTTATACCCATTCTGAATAACCGATTCGACGAGATTCGAAGATAAAGACGGTGGTTGAAGACCGGAAGTCTTCACATCGTTTGGGTGATTACTGATGATCTCGATTGGGCTGTACACCCAAGATGAGGGAAACAGTTGTTGATCGTCTAGACGTACTTGGAGATGGATGGATATGCGAGGAAAGTGCCTCCGGTTTCGTTCAGACCCAGGACGAACTTGTAAATGGATTGTGTGTCTGACATTGGATTTTATTCTGTGTTGATTGATCTCTATTAATTATACATCTGTTTGGCGGCGGAGAATTTATTCTCTTGCTTAACGTCCTTCTCTGAGACGTATGAGCTCAGAGGTTGTATATCGATGGACATCAGTCGCATGGAGTGAATTGCCAGTGTGGCACGCGTAAGTGGCAATTGATCAAGGCTTCTGTTGAAAAGTAAAGTCTTGTGGTTGATGATCAAAACACGGCCTGTGTGGCTTAGCTTTGTGTATAACGTGAATTCGCGAGCCTCACACCTCGGTATGAGTCAAAAATGGGATACGAACCCAAGGAGTGCACGACGTTTCTTTCTAGCTATGGGTGGTGTCAATGACCTACCAGCCCTGACATTTATATACTTTTCACCTGTGTGGTTGTTGGATACGAGGCGCCTCGGATATAGGTCTGTAAGGACCGGGAAACGTGTGTTCAGGAATTGCCAATCCTCAAAATTAAGAGAGGACCGGCCTTGGAGGATCCAAGGATTGCTGTGTGCGGTCCCGAGGCATTTGCTAGAGTGTCTCGAACGGAGAGGAGCTTGCCCCTTGCCTCGACTCACGACGGAAATCCAATTTCCAATACGTGATATTGCAGTTTTATTTATAGAACCTAGTATGGCGACATAGTGGTATGGGTCATTCATGCCGCCTATGATTGATATTTATGATTGAAATTGTTTTGACACTATACACTTATAGTAATATCAAAATAATGTGTTTTTAACGTATCAAGCATGCTTTGGCTATTATAAGGTAAGAACCCTATCCTTCGGCTTGCGTTGCATTGTGTGATGGGACCTGGGTCTTATAACAGCTTCATTTTTCTTTATTTAGCATTGCGCTATTTGTTTTATGCACAGGTATTCTTGGGAGGAAACCTTTTTAATGTTATATGGCGTGGTCCCTTGATTTACCGAACTTTAAAATAAAGATTAATAACTATTTTAGTTCTCACACCAGTCACATGACTGACCTGGAGTTTATTGTTTTAACTTAAACTCTGGGTGCCCCTATTTTCTACACGGGCAGCTAGTAGTTTTGGTTTTGCAGATTTATATTCACAAGATCCTGGTTAACAGCTGGAACGATACTCGGAAAGCTCTGTATCCGTGTATTACTTTCAGTTGTGTGTTGTATTATTTTTCCGCTGCTATGTAATTTATTGTAATCTCTGATATTTATCGAATGTAATTTATTCATTTATACTCTGTATATTCTTGTATCTGATGGAATTGTTGTAATAACAATGAAATGTTCTTTTGTCTGCGTTCTTTTGTGTGTTGTCTCCACGCAATCCGTGCTTTCCTTCACGGGGAAGTTCGGGTCGTGTCAGTTACATTCCCCCTACTCAAAGGATTTCGTCCCAGAAATCACTAAGTTGAGAAGAATGCATATCCTACCATCCATCATCCATCTACTCATCCATCAATCACTGGCATCCATTGTCTTAAAGATTTCTTATGCTTATGTGAATATATGCAAAGGTGTGTGTATATGTCGCAATACTAATGCGCAGATCAGGCGGTCTACTGATTCAGTTGACCTCCTTAATGCAATGTATGTTATTGCCATTTTTCCAATATTTATGCAAATAATCCTATTATAACATGTGGGTTCTATATGTGTGCACACTCATTCGTCCAAATGCAACATCCATATGCTAATACATCCATTTCCATCCATAGAAGAAAAGAAAATGCACACATATCCATATGCAGTATGAGAGTGATTGAGCCGATCTAGTGCCTAATGTGTGTGTATATGCATCCACAGGAAGCCACTAGCAAACACTTGAATCCACTTGCATCCATCAAACATAACATGTCTCGAATACATGTTTACATCCATAGGATTCCTATCTAAAGGTCGAAAATACTATGGGTACGATTTATCCAAATGATAGAAACAAGCACAGATAAAATTTTGGAAATGGAGTTAAGAACATACCCTTGAAAAGAAAAGGGTACGAAGCTTGAATCTTGTCTTCGGTATCCCAAGTCACATCCACTGGGTTATCTTCCTATTGAACCTTTATCAGCTTGATCTCTTTATTTCGTAGCTTCTTAACTTCTGATCCAAGAATACGGGTAGGAACTCGTCTAACTGTTGCCTCCAGTTTCACTTCTACTTCCTTTAATAAACTTGGTTCAACAACTTCCGCGGTGTCACGCAAACACTTCTGCAGATGAGAAATGTGGAAAACATCATGAACACCAGATAAATTTTCAGGAAGCTTTACTCTATAGGCCAATTGGCCAATTCCCTCGGTTATGGGAAATGGTCCCACAAACCTAGGTGCTAACTTCCCTATCCGAAGCGAACCACATTCCTCAAAGGTGACACTTTGATAAAAACTAAGTCTCCCACTTCAAATTCAATGTCAGTCCTTCTCTTGTCTGCATATGATTTCTGCCTATCTTGGGCTGTCTTCATCCACCGTCGAATAAGGTCAATCTTCTCGGACGTTTCCCTATCCATATCTGGCCCAAGTAATAATTGTTATGTAGATTCCCACCAACAAGTTGATGATCTTCAGGGTTGTCCGTACAATGCTTTGAAGGGTGCCATTCTGATGCTGGCTTGGTAACTGTTGTTATAGGAAAACTCTACTAAAGGAAGGTGCTCTTCCCAAGTCCCTCCGAAGTCTAGGATACACAGCCTTAAAAGATACCCAAGAATTTTGTGTACCCTCTCCGTCTGCCCATCGTTCTGAGGATGATAAGCGGTGCTCAAACACAACTGTGTACCTAATGCTTGTTGCAAGCTTCTCCAAAATTCACTGATAAAGATGGGGTCATGATTGCTTACGATGCTGGAAGGTACTCCATGAAGATGAAATATCTCTCGGACATAGATTGCTGCCGACCATGATGTCGTACTCTCATTCTTGATGGGAATAAAGTGAACGCTCTTAGTGAGTCTATCTACCACAACCCAGATACTGGTATTGCCTTTCTTTGATCTAGGCAAACCATCTATGAAATCCATAGAGACACCCTCCCATTTCCAATGCGGAACTGCCAAAGGATGAAGCAAACCACCGGGCTTCTTTTGCTCAGCTTTAACTTGCTAGGAAACTAAACATTGAGAAACAAATTCTACCACATCTTTCTTCATCCCAGCCCAAAATAAAACCCACTTCATGTCTTTGTACATCTTATCACCGCCTGGATGAATAGTCATCTTAGAATGGTGGGCTTCTTCTAAGACCGCCTTTACCAAACTTCCAATTTGAGGAACACAAAGCCTTCCATCTCATCGCAACCACCCCTTTTCATCTATGGTATATCGACTGAGGTGACTAGAAGTCTCCGTTTTTCGGAGCTTATCCATGATGTCTGAAATATGTGGATCACCTTGCTGCGAAGCTTCTATCTGTTCCCTAAGAGTTGGTTGTATCTCTAATGATGCAAACAAATCAGGCAAAATCTCAATGGAGGGTCCAAAATTAAAAGTTAAGATGAACTCCAAGCTCTTCCTCTCCATAAATAGAGGACATAAGGCCGTCCTCTGCCTACTTAGTGCATCAGCCACCACATTACCCTTGCCAGTGGTATAAGTGATTTTAAAATCAAAAGAAGCTAAGAACTCCATCCACCTTTATTGCCTTAAATTAAGATCCTTCTGTGAGAACAGATACTTAAGAGATTTATGATTGGTATATAACTCGAACTACTCTCCAAGTAAATAAAGTTGCCACGTCTTAAGCGCGAGTACTATGGCAGCTAGCTCTAGATCATGGATAGGGTAGTTGTTCTCATGAACTCTCAACTGTCTAGCCCCATAACACACTACTTTCCCTTCTTGCATCATAACCACACCAAGCCCTGTACCACATGCATCAGTGTAAATGGTAGACACTTTACTTCCATCAGGCAAGGTTAAGAGTGGGGTTGTTGCCAGAGCTCTCTTCAGCCATTGGAAAGTAACATCACAATCTATATCCCATGGAAATTCCAAATTCTTCTTTGTCAGCCTGGTGAGTGGGGCCGATATCTTTGCAAAGTACTTAATGAACTTCCTGTAATAACCTGCCAACCCAAGAAAGCTTCTCACCTCTGTTGCATTCTTCGAAATTTTCCAATCTTGCACTACAACTACCTTTGCGGGATCTACAGCTATCCTTTCTTTGGAGACCACATGTCCTTAGAATCTCACCTCTTTTCTCCAAAAATGGCATTTGGAGAATTTCAACTTAAGATGATGCACACAGAGAGTTTTCGAAACTTTCTCTGAAATGTTGGGCATGCTCTGCTTCGCTTTTGGAGAAGATCAAGATATCATCAACAAAGACCACGACAAATTTATTTAGAAACTCCCGAAACCCTCTACTCATCAGATCAACAAAATAGGCGAGTGCGTTCGTCAACCCAAAAAGCATAACTAGCCATTCAAAGAAACCATTCAGAATTCTAAAAGCGGTCTTATCTATGCTGTCCTCAACCACCGTCAACTGATGAAACCCCTTGGCCAAGTCTAACTAAGAGAATACTGAGGCACCAACAAGCTAATGAAATAAATTATCAATCCTCATTCTTCTTAGTGATTTTATTCAACTCTCTATAGTCGACACACAAACGAAGCGAACCATCCGCCTTAGTTGTGAATACAGCTGGAGAACCCCATTTAGATATGCTTCGTCTGATAAATCCTTTCTCAAGTAGCTCCCCTACTTGCTTACTCAACTCCCTCCTTTCCCTTAGAGCCATATGGCGCACTGGTAATGCACCTGGCTTTGTATTGTCCACCAGATATATACGAAAGTCAATCTCGCACCTTGGAGGTAAACCCCGTACCTCATCTAAAACATAGAATAATCTTGGACTACTGGAACAGATTGTAGATCATCGATAGATGCATCAAGGGACTCTAGGAAACAAAGGATAATCGACCCTTGGGGGTCACAAGAAATCTCGAGGGTCCACCCAAGACAAGTCAGAAGCCTAATGACCCTCCTCTCACAATCCAGAATGGCAACATATGTGGTAAGCCAATCCATTCCTAGAATCAACCCATAGCCCGTAAACCCGAGCACATATGTGTCGCACTCAAACTCGACACCTAATACAGATATTTTCAAACCCTAAAAAATCATAGATAAATGAGCCGAACCACCAATGGGGCTTGAGACAACTACAGGATCCACTATCATACTAGTAATTAAGTGTAGAGATTTAACCACAGAACTAGATATAAATGAATGTGAAGCGCCAGAATCAAAAAGTGTTCTAATAGGATGCTTTGAAAGAGAAATTAAACCTTCCACAGAAATTTTTCTACCTCTATCTGGAGCACTGGTTGTGAGACAATGCACCTGCCCTTCAGAAGTTCCTGCCCTTTGACCTTGTCCATGTGATCCCTGTTTCTTCGGGCACTCTTAGAAAAGTGTCTGACTTCTCTACAATTGAAGAAAGTGTTCTTCTTTCTTTTACAGTATTTGATTAAGTAACCCTCCTTCCCACAACTGTGGCATTTCCTCTTATCCTTGTCATTCTTCCTACCTTTGTCCTACTGTTGTTGTTATTGTTGTTGTCCCTTCTTGGGCCACAACTTCTTATTTTGCGTTGTTTCCTCAGCCTTTACTTCCTTCTTTTCTCTTTTGTCTTCCTCGTACATTAGGCCTATATCGACAATCTTTTCAAAAGTGGCTCCCATTGGAATATGGTACATGGCTAACCCATGAAGGGGTTCATTTATCCCTTTAGCAAACCGCAAAGCCTTCTTATGCAGAGTGTATACCAATTCCAGTCCAAATCTTGCCAGCTGGTTAAATTTGTTCACATACTCTTTAACTGTCAGGTTTCCTTGTTTGATCGCTAAGAACCTCTCCATCTGCATCCTATTCTTAGCTTAGGAAAGGAATTTCATCTCAAACCTCTATTTAAAGTCATCCCAAGTTTCCACCGGACGGCCTGCTAGGGTTACCTCCCACCAAAATGAAGCTTCATCCTTCAATAGCCAAGCAGCTAACTGAATCTTTCTTCGATCCTCTACTTTAAAGATTACAAACAAGTCCTCGATCTCCTTGAGCCAGTTCCTTGCCTCCACAAACATCTCGATTCCATGGAATAGCTTCCCTCCCATAGCATGGAAATCTTTGTAGGTCTTTGAGAAGTTGTCTACACGCGGAGGAAGAGGAGGAGGAGGAGGAGCAATGGGTGCAGCTTAGGGAGGAACGTTTCATTGGCCTTCCGCAGGCGCCGCGGCATCCAGATACTTACGGAACCATCCTGGTATAGTAGTGCCCTCTGAAATGTTAGGTTCCCCATATATGCTAGAAAAGAAAACGAAAGAGATTCAGACAAGGGATCGAAAGATGTTACTTATGGCTTTTTGGGGAATGTTTTTCAAAACAGACTTTTGTTTTTGAAAATACTTACTTTTAAAACCTTTTTGAAAATAGCTTTCAAAAACCTTTATCTAATCTAGTAACCTTCAGCTCTGATACCAAGTGTGGCACCCCACGTCCGTTAATGTCACACACAAAGGGAATGCAATAAGTTTCGTGAAGCATTATAGTAAACAGAACGAAAATATTACAAGACAAACATAGAAAATAACAGCAGAATAAAAACTTTATTTATCATAAAATATTGTGGTCCAAAAACATCGCATGTCTGAAATACAAAAGCCCATTACAACATAAAAGTTGATGTCTTGTACTTCAAAAATATCAGAGTAAATAAAAGAAATAAAATTCCCAAAAAACAAATTATAGCCATAGCAACAAGGATAGGAGTTTGAGCTATACATCTCAGTAACTCTAGCAAAAGTAAGCAGAATCACGATCAAGCCTGACTGTTCCCGCCCTGAGAACCTAGGGGAAACGAAAGAAAGAAGAGGAAACAAAAAGGGTCAGACATAAAGTCTGGTGAGTCCAGTCACTTTTAGCAAGTAAATAAATAAAAGTAGCATGACAGGCATATAAAGTAGATAAGAGAGAGATAACTACATAAAAGGAAAGTATGACAAGGTGAACAGGATGAGGTGTATACGCTTTTAATGATTACTCTGCAGTATTACTAGTATATCCATAATGAGATGATCCCTTCCACTATAAGGTGGTAGACTTAGGCATGTATCCAAGTGTACCCTAACTACTACCCTAATCGATCGGCTCCCTAATCCGCGTAGATAATCTGTGCCAGTCCCACCGTAGGATGTATCACGTCCTAAAGTGGCAATCCCTCGCTGATATGCACAGCCCCAAATCTATAGGTGTCATGGTCGTCTTATCCCCCTCTTCCCGGCTCATGCACGCACATGGCCCGGTCGGTTTGCGCCGCCCACACCGTCCTCCATGTTTGGATCTCTTACAATCAGTCCAGTTAGTGTGCCCTTCTTCGACCTAGTTCGGAGTAAATGTTTTGGTACCTACTCTGGGTTATTGGATGAAACGGGTCCCACACAATATGATACAAGCTCTCCCCTTTGTCTTGTATCCCCCACTAGGTTTTCCACTTTATTATGTATACCACTAAATGTCTTTAATTATATATCTTTATTATTTCCATCGGTTATGTATACCACTAGGTGTCTTTAATTACATAACCTTATCGGGTTAAGTTTGTGGGCCCATATGTAAATATTACTCACCCCTTAAATTTATTTAACCTACCCACTATTCAACCAATTTTACTTAACCCTAACTTTAGTTCATAATCAAACAATCCCTACGGATTTAATTAGATTAAGTAGTCCAATTCATTACCATGTCCATTTATGGTTGTAATGGGCTAGACCACCCACATTAGGCCTACAACTTGTGGATGTTGGTTATGGCGGTCGGGTCCGGGCAGACTTATTCTACAAGTTGGGCCTAACCTCGTGTCTGAGCCCATCTCGTATTTGCGCACTTAGACCTCTCACACAAGGTCCAACATTAGTTTCTGCTGGATATGTCGGTCGGGTCCAGGCAGACTTCCACCACTAATGCAACCTAACCTCATGTCATAAGTGCAATTACAATTTCTAATTGTAATCTTAGACATTTCATTATTATTCATGTTTTCACCTATATCTTTGTAGGTGATTATGCCCCTTTTTCCCCATTTTTAATTATATGTCCAATTCATATAAACATTATTTAAATTATGCCAATTCTAACCTCCCCCCCCCCCCCCCCCGCCTTTCCCTAACTAGCGCATTCACAAAATTTGCGGCATGCCTGGGCTCGAAAATAGCCTAGACATAAACAATAAAAAGGGAAAAGTGATGGAAATATGACAAAGGTGATTGTTCTGGCATAAACATAAACTAGCATGGTGATAAGGTGGACATATAAGCATAAATTTGATGAATTTGTGGCAGTTAACTAATTCTAACATAACTATGATGTCATAATAAGCAAAAGAAGATCTAAATTAACAATTTAGAGGTCCAGCTAGTTCAGATCTAAATTAATTTATGATGTCATAATAAGCAAAATAAGATCTAAACCAAATGTCAATCTTGACCAGAATTTTGCAATGGAGCAGTTTGTTTCCCTTAATTTCGAATATTAAATTAATTATTATTTAATTTATCATCTTTTAGTGTTGTTAAAATTACGGGTGTTACAGGAATCTTTATAAATAGTTACATCAAACCCAAGTAGGTTAGAAAAATGTTGAAAAAGAAAATTGCGAAATTTTCCATTTTCTACCTTTTTGTAACATAAGAAATCGAATTCAGAAAATTAGATTTTTCTAAAATTCGAAAAATAAAGTTGGTTGATAGGATTTTGTATGCAACACTTGGATGAACTATGCCCTTAGTGAGATTATGGGAAAATTTGGATGAAAAAGCATTTTTGATTTTCAAAATATTGCATTCATATAGAACTACAGTAAATTTAGGATGTGAGCATCATTTCTTAAAAGAATTTTTGAAAAATTTGCGTATACATACTAGGAGGTACTGCTTAGGCATACATGCATTATGTTGTATTTCACTTTGCAAAAGTGCACAATGTTTGCAAAAATTGGATGCACAAATGATGGATGTATATTATGCTAG
The DNA here is from genome assembly GCA_030737875.1 of Allium sativum. Lineage (NCBI taxonomy): Eukaryota > Viridiplantae > Streptophyta > Magnoliopsida > Asparagales > Amaryllidaceae > Allium > Allium sativum. The sequence continues at coordinate 895,485,942 of CM060918.1, forward strand.
GGGTTAATTGATTTTTACCCTTATCAAATTTTGGGGATGAAATTTCCTATGGGGGAGAATGTAACACCCCGCTTTTTTTATAACAATTAAATAATGCATATATGAAAAAGAAAATTTTGAAGAGCTTCCATAATTTGGCCATGGTACGCTCATGGCGATTTTTTGGTCAATTTAAACCAATGGATTGTGGAAAACCGATTTAAGATAAAAGAGATACCTTTAAATGAAGCATTGCAGCAAAACATGAAAATAAGGTTAAGAAGGAGAACAACGAGTACCATTGTTTTTAAACTTATTAAAAAAAGACTTCATAGCTCAGTTCGTTGAGGCATAGGATATGTAACATAAAGGTTGGGGGTTCGAACCTCGGCAGTGACATAATTTTTATCTTTGTTTTAGAGAGGCTCAACTGAACATACAAATATATGTATATGCATGAACATAAATAAAGGAAAAAGAATGGTAATGTATAATTTAAATAGATTCATACGTTGAAGAGGAGGAAAATCAGTAAAGTTTTTAATGCATTAAGAAAGGTAAGAAAATACATGCAATTAAAAGAAGTAGTGTGGATACTAATTAATACAAAGACATTATAAGGAAATGGTTAATTTCATGCGAGCGTTAAAATGGAACATATATACATATATATATAAATGTATCGCACGCTAATAAATGCAATAAGGAATAAAAAGAGGAAGCATTATAAGTTAACGCATTTTAAAAAAAAGGTACATTTGAAAAAGCATGCAATAAAAATGTGAAGTAATGACATAAGGAGGAACGCACAAGTGCATATGTAAGGTATTGAAAAGGAAAACATTTTTAATAAAAAGAGCAATCAATGCAAGCATTAATAAGAAAAGAAACGCCATAGAAGATAAGTGCACGAAAAGGGAAGGTTAATGTGTAAATAACGCACAATAATATTCGAAAGAAATGTGCTAAAAATAGTAAATTGAGGCATTAATGAGAAAGAGTTTAAAAAAATAAGTCATACATTAATTAATTAAGAGAGGCAAAATTTGGAATAAAATAAAGGTTGTACGCATAAGGATGTCTTATGTATGAAGTTAATTCCAATTAAAGACAAGGATATACACGCATGAAAACATGCAATTAATTAAAGAAGGAGGATACGCACAATTAATTTAAAAATGGAGCAAAACAAGAAGGCCATTAAAAGCTACTAAACATTAAAATTATATATGTATAGGCAGCGTAAAATAAAGTATGAAACGCAAAATGGGCCTTATTCGTAGTTGACTCAGCATTTCATGTACAGATAGATTGAAAAACCTAATATCTAACGGTTAAGGATTGGCTCTGTTAATCTATAAAAAGGGGCTCTCTCTCCCATTTTATCCACACAATTCTTCATCTCTTTCTTTGCCTCCATGACATTCTAAATTAAAAATAAAATGGGGACATGCTGCTGGAATATAGACTAACAAAGAAGATTCAAGATTTATAACCAATCTCCAATTCTACTAAAAGATAAAAGTCGGCTTTCTTCTACAAAAACTATTTAGGAGAAATTGTAGACCTGCAAAATAGGTGAGTGGTTTAAGTTATATCATTTTTGATAATGACATATTATCGTTTAAACATTCCTCGTTATCGTATAATGTGAATTTTCCAAAATAATTAAAAGTATTGAATTGTTGTTATGACATGTTGAGATACGATATGTTGAAATGTTTAAACACATGTTAGAAAGGATTAAAGTGATGAATATGACATGTTGGAATATTAATATGTTAAAGATACTAATATGTTGGGAAATTTTCCAAAACATGCATAGCAATTACTTTTGTTTCAATTCCATGCTACTTGTGACATTTATGAACCTGGACTATTAACAATAGAATACATGTTAAGTTAGATAAATTACATGATTTGGCGATCAAAATTTATTATTAAATTTGAACAATTATCTGTTTAATTGATTAAATGATAAAATAAAATTAATTATATGTGAGCAAGAATATATAATGACATAAAATAGGCATAATATGATGATCTGTAAATTATAAATTACAGTGGAAATTTGAAAGAAATAGACATGCCTAGATTATATAGAAGATTTACAGTAAATAAGAAATTGCAACCGTGCTTAGACACGAGGTTAGATTACACTTGTGATAGAAACCTGTCCGGAACCGCCCGACATATCCAGCATCCACAAATGGTAAATCTAATGTGAGGGGTCTAATTGCATAATTAAAACATGTAATGGTGCTAAGACACGAGGTTAAGTCGACTTGTGGTAGAAGTTTGCCCGGAACCGTCCGACAAATCCAGCATCCACAAGTGTAGGCTTAATGTGAGAGGTCTAGTGCATAAATACATATATAAATATATATATATATATATAAATAGAAGGAATGATAAACATCATTAATTGTAATTAATGGGAACAAATGGAATTGAAAGAAAGATACAGCAGTAAAAGAAAATGGGAATGAATGGGGAATGATAATAATCTATTATAAATAAATTACACTAATGAGAATGTTGTATAATAGGTAAACTTGTCCCAGGGACAAGTGAAGATTATAACTTAGGTTTTAATAAACTAGTAAGGAGATAACCGCTGAAATGAGATAAGTGACACTTAATTGTAAATTAAGTAATCAGTAAATAGGGAAAACCTGAAACAAGTTGAATAAAGGGGGAAAACTTATGAAATGAAAGAAGTTGTACTTAATTATAAATTAAGTAATTTGAAAACTTGGAAGAATGTTACGTTAAGATTTATCCTAGGGACAAGTGGGAATTATAACTTAGGTTATAATAAAACAATAAGGAAATTAGAATAACTTATGTTATGGGATAAACTGTGCTTAATTGTAAATTACGTTATCTGTGAGAACGAGAATCTAAAATCTACGGATGAGGATAACATAAGTTATATTTATAGGAAGAGGAGACTTATTAGTGAACCTTAGTTAAAAGAACTAATTTATTAAGTAAATAACATTAAGTTGTAACGACAGCATAAGAGGGAATTATGATTAAATAAGAAAGAATGAGGCAACTCAGGAAATGAGGTAAGTTATATTTAATCATAAATGTCAAGTGACATATTAAATATAAAACATGTGAATTAAGATAGGCTTAATTACATATTAAGTAGAACATGTTATTGTAACCTTGAATTAAATAAGAATATGAAGGGATTGTGGATTACAGACCTTGGATCACAATCTAGAGAACAACATGTTGTGGGCTTATTAATAAACTTAAATGGGTTAAGTTGTATAACTGAAATTAATAAGCAAGAAGGGCCCATTCCTCGGAGATATAAGGGGCTAGGAAGAACTTGGTAACCTGAATAAAAAGTTAAGATAACCAAATTAAATGGAACCATAATAAGGTAAAGCAAGCGCGTAAAAAATTGTTTAGACATAGGGTCTAATAACATATTAAAGTGAGGCGCTTGGATCAGTCTGTACGTCTGAGGGTGAATAAACCAACGGGGTAGATCATTATGGTGTTATAATGCACGAGGGAGCATACATTCATCCGATTATTCTGTCGACTCCGAAGGACTGGAAGTGGAAGCACACGGCTTCCTGAGATACGTAAGGTGCTTCTGGTAGTCGGGGAAGCACGCGGCTTCCTGAGATACGTAAGGTGCTCCTGGTAGTCGGGGAAGCACGCGGCTTCCTGAGATACGTAAGGTGCTCCTGGTAGTCCTCTGTGCGGTGGTAGATGTTTAGGCTGTGCTCGCAGAGGTTGGGTCTGCGCGTAACTACAAGGTAGGTGGCCCTTGACCGCAAAAGTAGCCTTCCGGTTATAATGCTATGACGAGGTGACACCAGGGTGATTCGACGGTCGCCTCAATGGGAAGGTGGAGGGTCACTACCAACAAGAATAGTAGATCATCGGATACCCATCATCGGCAGACAGTGGGATGCGAAAAGAGTAGAGCTAAACCGAATAGACCATTCACCTTCCACTATCGAGGTATGATGGTTGAACGGAGATGCCAACTGGATGTTTAGATTGTTTATTGTTAGGGGCTTGTCTCTTAGTTCTTGTAGTCTTTACTAGTTGAGGGACGGGCCGAGGCGGGGCCATATCCACCATGGAAAACAGACCCATGGAATATCTGTATTTTGAGGCTCTTAAAGGCGGGCCTGTACAGACATGGAAAAGATCTCGAACAAGTTCTGTGTTTCTTGTATCGCTCTGCCATGGAACTCAGTGCACATTAGAGGATGTGCGGTTGAGGCATTGAGCTACAATTAACAGTACGTACGTGGGACAGTCTAGATACATGCGGGTCTGCTCTGGGTGGTGTATCGTAGACTTGAGGGCATTACTCTGGTATGGAATATTGTTCGAACAAAGGTGGCAATCCGTACGTTTGCATAACATAGTAATGACAGATATGTGCGGAACGTAATATTGTTATAGAGGTCCGTACGTCACTCCGGCGTACGATGAGGGACTTCGTACATTTTGGTGGTATTATGGCGGAGACCGTGTGAGTGGGGTACAATGGGGTGTACCTTAATATTGGGGGTAGCTACATATATACTGTATTAGGTTAATCCGTTGGGAAGTATATGGGTGCGACGTGTGTGTAACCTTGAGTGCTGTTAACCCAAGTAACCTAATAAATAAGAAAATATGACTGAACAGTATATGTAGTGTTATCCAAAGTGTACAATTTAAATCCAGTCACCAGAACTTGTGTTCTGACCCCCTCCTCATAATATACTCGTAGGTTAGATTTGTGGCAAAGACATGATAGCTTTGGATACTAGTTAGGCAGTATTATTAATATGGTAAGGCTATACTTTGAGTATATTATATTTTATTTATTCCGCTGTGAGATATTTTCTGAGCTTTGACATATTTTATGTCTCTGTCTTTTCTGCAGGATACCAGAGCAAACCAACATGAGTATTGATAGATTATAATTTAAAAAAAAAATCGTTCTGTCGCAATTTGGTTTGTTACACATAACAATGTGTTAAACGGGGTACTCAGTGTAAAACACATTATACACCCCTCTCCCTGCAAAACCTAGAATCGATGGTAGGGTTTGGAGATAAAAAATGGTTGTTGTCACTTTTCTTCATCTTCGTATCTATAGTGAAATTTCTCTCAAATTCCTTGTCAATTGCTCCTTCTTTGCTCTTGCTCTTGCTCTTCAGCTCATGGTCTTTAGTTGTATCAGAGTGCTTTTGGTTTGTAAATTCACCTTCTTTATAGTTAAATCCATTATGAGTGCGTGCTTGAGATTCATCTCCTTCAGACTACTGGAAATTTGAGTGTTCATGGCAGATTTGCAGTTGCTATCTTTGAATTTGTGATGTTTTTTGTCTAGGGTTTCAACATTGGTACAAGTGTCTTTAGCTACAGAAATCTTTCGTCTTTCAGGAGATTACAAGTGATTGACTTCTTCAACACATAGCTTCTTTCTTAGATCGTCAAATCTGGGTCTCGAAAGAGGTTTGGTCAGAATTTCTATTGTTTGTTAAGTTGAAGGTACGTTATTGACTTGAAATCTTCCTTTCTGAAATAATTCACGTACAAAATATATGTCTAATTCTAGATGCTTAGTTCTAGAATGTAGTACATGGTTTGCAGTTAATGCTATAGCACTCATAGTGTCACACCATAATGTTGTTGTGGAGTTAGTGTTAATCATTAGCTCATGTAGGATAGACTGAATCCACATTATTTCTACAGTTGTACTAGCAATGATACGATACTCTGCTTCAGTGCTTGACCCAGACAGTGTGTTTTGTTTCTTTGCACACTAGGATATAGGATTTTTACCCAGAAATACACAATAACCACTTGATGACTTCCTATTGTCATAGTCATTAGCCCAGTCTGAGTAGGCATTGATGTTCAGGCTGGTACTTGGTTTTAAAATAAGTCCTTGATTGATTGTGCCTTTTAAATATCTCAATATTCTTTAGACTGCTTTCAAATGATCACTCAATGGTCTTTGCATAAATTGAGTTTCCTTGTTGACACTGTATGATATATCTGGTCTTGTTATAGTTACATATTGAAGTGCTTCAATAATGCTTATGTACATCCTTTCATTGCAAGTAGGTTCTGCTTTGTCTTTTCTTAGATTTAAGTTAATTACAATTGGTGTAGGAAGTGATTTAGCTTCATCCATTTTTGCTTACACCAAGATTTCTGCAATTTATTTTCTCTGACATAGCTGTAGCTCATTTTCTTTAGTTCTGCACACTTCAATTCATAGGAAATATGATAGATCAACCAAGTCTTTCACTGAAAACTCACTGATTAGTTGATTTGTGATACTTCTTATTTCTGATTCACTATTGCCTGTGATTATGAAGTCATCAACGTAGATTAGAACATAAGTAATAATGTCTACTGTGAATTTCGAAAACAGTGGGTTGTCACATTTTGTGGAAATGTAGCCCACTTTTGATAATGTTGTCTGTAGCTTATTGAATCAAACTCTGGGAGCTTGCCTTAGACCATATATGGCCTTGTTTAGTTTGTACACATTCCTTTGTTTGTTTTTTCTTTAATACCTGGTGGCAGTTCCATGTAGACTTCTTCCTGCAAGTCACCATCCAAAAAAGCATTATTCACATCAATTTGTTTAATGGTCCAATTTTTATACAAGGCTATAGTTAATATAACTCTAATGATGGTTGGTTTCACAAAAGGGGAGAATGTTTCATAAAAGTCAGTTCCCCATTGTTGTGAATAACCTTTAGCCAGTAATCTAGCCTTGTATTTAAAAATTGTACCATCTGCATGCCTTTTAATTCTGTATGTCCATCTACACCCTATAATATCCTTGTGTTTGGGTAGTTGAATTATACACCATATCTGTTTTTTGTTTAAGGCATCTATTTCTTATTTCATGGCTACTCTCCATTTATCATCCAGCATTGCTTGATGATAAGTGGAGGGTTCAATATCATTGAAACCAGTATAAAAAGTTTTTGGCTTAAAGATACCACATTTTTCCCCTATTACCATATGATGCTGATTTTGAGTTTGAGTAGCTTCTCTGTTCCCTTCTGATTGTTTATTTTCATCACGAATGTTTTCATCATTGTTCCCGCTTTGATAAGGTGAGACATCATCACTATTATCCGTACTGATCCCGTTATCTTGATTAGATTCAGTGCTGGATGTAACATGTTCTGGAGAGCTAATATTTTGTGCATCTTCTGTATGTGTAGTACTACCAGTTGTATATGGCACATATATAATATCACTTGCTTATTCATAAATAGGAGATATAGAAATTTTGTGTTTGTACACCTTTGTTGTTTTGAAGGTATTATTTTTAAATGGAAAAACTTTCTCATTAAAAATAACATGCCTAGAAATATAAAATTTTCCATTATTATCTAAGCACTTGTACCCTTTATGTTTTGTAGTGTACCCCAAGAATGTGCAAGCAGTAGATCTGAAATTTAGTTTATGTTTGTTAAAAGGTCTTATGTGAGGAAAACAGGGACATCCAAAAAATTTCTGATCGCCATAATTAGGTTTATTTGGAGTTAGCACCTCTTAGGGCATTTCAAATCTAGTACCATTGTTGGTAGTCTGTTTATTAAGTGTATTGCTACAGCAAAGGCATTAGGCCAGAATTTTAATGGTAGTGATGCCTATGCCACTAGTGTTAACCCATTTTCGACAATGTCTTTCTTCCAATAAAACTGCTTTGTTCGGAAGTGTGTGGACGGTTAATCTACGTTTAATGCCTTTTTTGCCAAAATAATTTTTCAATGGTAGAAACTCCTTACCAACATCACTTTGAATAATCTTGACTTTATGACTAAGTAGATTTTCAGCGTTAGCTAAAAATTGTATCACTACATTTGTAAGTATCAGACTTAGATTTCATAAAGTATATCCAAACATATCTAGAATAAGCATTAACAAAAGAGAAGTAGTACTTAAATCCATAATCAGTGTAAATTGGTGTTGGACCACACAGGCCAACAACAACCAGTTCTAAGGGGTTTAAGTATTTAGTTTCAGAATTTGGAAACGGCAACTTGTGACTTTTTCCCATTTGACAATATGTACATAAGTAATTACCAGGAATATAATAGAAATGCCATTGCTGTTAACAGTCTCTTTCATAATTTTGCAACTTGGATGTCCAAGTTTGAAATGCTACATATCAAAAGTTGTACATTCATTATTTTTTCCTAACTCTGTAACACCCCATATTTTTGGTAAACATTAAAGTTACGAATTAAAGAATAATTAATTCCAAATATAATAATTAAGGGAAACGGGTTATGCCATTGTGTTCGTCTCGGAATTCTTCTTAAGATAGAGTCCGAGTTTGCGTAAATCGGATTCCGTATGACGGAGTTATGACCTTCAGAAGATTCAAGAATTTAAATAAGCAGTTCAGAATATAGTTCAGAAATTCAAAATTCAAAATCTGAAGTAGAAGCGGGCTGGGCGGGAAATTTCCCGCCCAAGGCGAGGTCAACCAGGGGGTCGACCTCCCCCATACAGGTCGACCTGGGGTCGACCTCCCCCTCGGGTCAGATCTAAAATCTGACGTGTTTTCTCCTACGACGAATTTCTGTGTCATTAGGGCTTGCGTGGCACGTTCTGGTTGGTTCTCTTAGGTTGAATGGCTTTAATTTGCTCTAGGTTAATCTGATGGCTTCTATTAAATCAAACTTCTATATAAGCAACCTAAATCTAAAACCTAAAGCCACATAAAAATATTCCTAAGACCGTCATGTTGTTAACACTCAACCTAGAGTAGCCGCCATTCTCGTTCAACTAGAAAGCGAGTAGGAATTGCAAATCTAATCTAATTCAACTAAGAGTATTCAACGTCTACAACAAAGGAGAACTATTCAAATTCAAAATACAGATCCCAGAACTCAAGACTAGCCTCCTTTTTGTAAGTCCAGTTATCTGTCAGACCTAAACGATGTTAGAATTGTGACTAAATAACTGGATATAGAACATCACCTAATGTAAATCTATGCCTATCCTTTTGTTAAAACTGAATTGATTGAGACTATGATCCTTTCTATGCTAAATTGTGAATCTTGTTATATGTATTTGATGATCAAAGTTAAATGCGTTGGACCCATATGTTGTATAATTTGCCAATGACATACATGTTGTGTAGTTTAGCAATGACATATTATACTTTGGCAATGACATATCACGTTGAATAAATTGGAGATGACATATTATGTTGTATACTTGGTGATGACATAAATTGGCGATGACATATTATAATTTGGCGATGGCATATCATGTTGTGTAGTTTGGCAATGACAAACCATATTGTAAAATTTGGCGATGGATATCACATTGTGTAAATTTTGGCAATGACATTTCATGTCGCATGATTTGATAATAACACCTATATGTTATATGACAATTTGGTAATTTTGTTATGGTTATGCAAGTTCAACCATGTTCACATATATGACCAAAACTACAGGCTAATATGATTAGGTTCATGTTAGATTAGATCCAACTAATTTGCGAAGTTCACAATCACATGCCTAATGTTAAGTTTATGTAATTCTACGTAAAACCTCTATTTCATGATCCATATTAAGTAGATCTAAATTTGCAAGTTCATAATTGAATGTATATTGTTCTATGCCAAGTTCATATGATACATGTGTAATAGATACATATTTTTTATGATGTTGGAATTATTACATGTTCCTCTTTTTCCCCTTTTGTGTATAAGTTAGGCTATGTATCGAGCCTAACATTTTATGTGATTCATGCGAACATTGGGGGAAAATATGAAATTATATATATAATTGGCATATTTGGCTCATGAACATGAAAATGTTTTATGGCATAAAGTGGTATAAATTTTTATACCTAAAAATTATGAACTTGATTTAAAAAGGAAAGTGGGGCTTGACTTGAATGATAATAATTTACATATGAATATAAAGAAGTAAATATGTAAATTTAGAAAAGACGAATATGCCTAACCCGAGGTTAGATTGAGTTACGGTGTAAGACTGCCCGGAACCGCCTGGCACATCCAGCAACCGTAAAAATATATATCTAATGTGGGAGGTTAGTGCATCAAGCCCAAAGGAACTCGAGGTTAGATTGAGTTACGGTGTAAAACTGTCCGGACCCGACCAGCACATCCAGTAACCCCAACAATACCTATTTAATATGAGTGGTTGGTGCTTTAATAAATGAACTAAAGCTAAGTCAAGAATGGTAGGGTTAAGTTAATTAAGGCAACACTTAACCAATACAACATTTTGACTAAACTGATGGGTGGGGTTAGGTTAACTTGGACACTTAACCAATTTTACATGTTGACTAGGAAACCCTAGTAACGGGGACCCATTTCAGCAGTAACCCACATAGATGTATCATGGTACCCTGAACTAGGCAGGGTGGGGCACGATTACTGGGTTGATTATAAGCGGTCAAAACGACGGTTGTTGGTGCGTCAGTGTAGGTTCCGACGGAGCACGGGCGTGCACGTACTCCAATGTGGAAAAAGCAGGCACTGGGCATCAGTAGTTATACACTGTGCATCTTGGATCGTGTCGGGTTGCCACCATAGGATTTGGTACACCCCATGGTGGGACCAGCACAGGTATATACAATTGAGCGGGACCGCATGACACAAGTGGTAAACGCGTGCGAGTAGGAGCCGATCAATGAAAAAGGGATCACTGGGTTTTGAACTCACGATAATGGTTAAAACATCTAGTAGGTGCAAAGAATATGGACATGAGTGCGATAATATGATTAGTTTATCTTGCCTTGTCTGGCTTACCTTATCGTATGTTGCCTTATTTCCTTATTATTGTCCTGTGTCCAGCTTATTCAAGTCATGGTTCTCTTATCAGTTTACATGCTGAATAATCACTGGACTTACCAGACTTATGTCTGACCCATTTTCTTTCGCTCTCTTTTCTTCTGCCCCCCCCCCCTCGCCCCAAGGTACCCAGTGAGGGAATGACTCAGCCTAATTTGGAACGTTCATCTTTCCAAGCTTGAAGACTCTGTGATGTATAGCTTGGAACTTCTTATCTATGGCTATGGCTTTGGACACACCACTACATGGGGATTTATGCAGTTTTATTGTGTTTTATGCTTCTTTATGTAATAATCAAGACAGAGATTTTGATGTAGTGATTTGGATGTTGGTTTGAAACAGTTTGTTGTAATGTTTTGTTATGAACCATGTTTGAAATAAAGTTTGTTTTTCCATTGCTTATATACATATTTGTCTTGTAAATTATCTGTGTCTTTTACCTATAATGCTCCACCAAAGTTAAGGAATTCCCTTTGTGAGTGACCTTAACGGAGGTGGGGTGTTTCACTTGGTATCAAAGCAAAGGTTTACCAGATCAGATAAAAATTTTAAAAATTATTTTTCAAAAAGACATTTAAAGAAGCAATTTTCAAGAAAAAAATGTTCTGTTTTAAAAAAATCATAATCCCCCTATAGCCATATACACTATCTTTTTATCCTTTGCTTTGAATCTCTCCTTTTTCGTTTCAGCATGTCTGGGGATTTTAACCTTCCAAAGGGTGTGCCTGTACCTGGCTAGTTCAGAAGGTACCTAGAGGCTAGGGCTAATGCCGCAGGCCAAGCAGACGTTCCTCCACCCCCAGCTGCTGCGATTCCTCATCCTCCTCCTCGTGTAAATGCCTTCTCAAAAATATGTAGGGACTTTCGAGCCATGGGTGGAAAGAACTTCAATGGAAATGAATCCTTCGTGGAAGCAAGAAACTGGCTCAAAGAAACTGAGGGTTTGTTCGATATCTTCGAAGTGGATGATAGGCAGAAGATACAGTTGGCGGTATGGTTGCTCAAAGATGAAGCCTCCTATTGGTGGGAAGTCACTAACGCTAAAAGACCAATTGAAACTTGGATGGATTTTAGGATGAGGTTTGAAATTAAATTCCTCTCACAAGCTGAACGAAGCCTACAGATGGAGAAGTTCTTAGCTCTCAAACAGGGAAGTTTTTCGGTCAAGGAATATGTTAACCAATTCAATCAGCTGGCTAGGTCCGTATTGGAGTCAGTGAACACTCCACATAAGAAGGCTCTTCGCTTTGTTAAAGGGTTGAATGAGACACTGCACAGCGTAGCTATGTCCCATATACCTATGGGTGCGACTTATGAGAGACCGGTGGACATGGCACTGTTACAAGAAGAAGATAAGGTTGGCAAGAAGGAGACAAAGGTGGAAGCATCTCAGAATAAGAAAGGGGAAGGATCACAGAGCAAGAAGACAGATTCCAAAAAGAGCGGGAAGAACAACAAAACCAGTGACAAGAGGAAGTGTAATTTTTGTGATATTCCTGGACATTTGGTTAAGGACTGCAGGAAGAAGAAAAGGAAGATAGGTGGCTATTTCCATTGTGGCGAGGCAGGACACATGGCTAGGGATTGCCCAAGAAAGCAAGGGCAGAGAGCTTGATCGACTTTGGGAGGGCAGGTTCACGCTCTCATGGGACCTCCGCAAGAACAAGGTAGAAATGTTTCTGTTGAGAGTTTAGTTTATATTTTTGATCATCCTATTCGTACACTCTTTGATTCTGGCGCATCACACTCTTTTATATCTACTGCTTTAGTTGAATCTCTGCACCTAGACAACAGTTTAGTAGAGGATCCCTTGGTTGTTTCAAATCCAATTAAGGGCTCAACTTATTTGTTGATGATTTGTTTGGATTTGGAAATTTCTATACTAAGGTGGGGTTTAGATACAATGCCTATGTTTTGGGCTTTACGGGCTATGGGTTGATTCTAGGCATGGATTGGCTATCCAGTAATGGTGCCATCCTCGATTGTGAAAGGAGAGAGGTTAGACTCATGACTCGCCTCAGTAACACTCTCGAAATTTCTTGTAATCCCATGAACTCTGTTATGCTTAGCAATCTAGAATCTCTTGATGCGTCTATTAAGGATTTGCAGTCTGTTTGTGTAGTCCAGGAATACTCGGATGTCTTTGAAGAGCTTAAAGGGTTACCTCCGAAGCGGGAGATAGACTTCCGCATATACCTCGTTGATAATGCAAAACCCGTCGCTTTACCCGTTAGACACATGGCTCCAAGGGAGAGGAAAGAACTCAGCAAGCAAGTTAAAGAGTTGCTTGAGAAGGGGTTTATAAGGCGGAGTATTTCTGAATGGGGTGCTCCAATAGTGTTCGCAACTAAAGCGGACGGTTCGCTTCGACTATGCGTTGATTATAGGGAGCTAAACAAGCTGACCAAGAAGAATAGGCACCCAATTCCAAGAATAGATGACTTGTTCGATCAGCTTGTAGGTGCATCGGTTTTCTCCCAACTAGATTTATCTGTCGGGTTTCATCAGTTGAGAGTGGCTGAAGACAGCATTGATAAGACCGCATTAAGAACTCTAGATGGTTTCTGCTTGTCATGCCTTTTGGCCTGACAAACGCACCCGCTTACTTCGTGGATTTGATGAGCAGAATGTTCAGGGAGTTCCTCAATAAATTTTTGGTGGTCTTCGTAGACGACATTTTGATTTTCTCAAAGAGTGAGGAAGAGCATGCTCAACATTTAAAAGAAGTCATCGATACTCTTCGAGCACATCAGTTGAAAGCCAAATTCTCCAAATGCCACTTCTGGAGAGAGGAAGTAAGATTTCTAGGACATGTGGTGTCCAAGGAAGGGTTAGCCGTGGACCCCGCAAAAGTAGTTGCGATGCAGGATTGGAAGGTTCCACGGAATGCGACCGAGGTCCGGAGCTTCCTCGGGCTTGCGGGTTTTTACCGAAAGTTCATCAAAGACTTTGCGAAAATCTTAGCTCTGTTTACACTTCGCTTACAAAGTTGACGAAGAAGAACCTAACTTTCAATTGGGATTTAAATTGTGATATTGCTTTCCAATGATTAAAGAGAGCTCTAACAACTCCCCCAGTTCAGACATTGCCGGATGGGAGCAAGATGTTTACCGTATACACGGATGCATGTGGTACAGGACTAGGTGTTGTCTTGATGTAAGAGGGGAAGGTAGTACCTTATGGAGGCAGGCAGTTGAAAGTACATGAGAAAAACTACCCAACCCATGATCTAGAGTTGGTTGCCATCGTCTTTGCGCATAAGTCTTGGCGCCATTATCTCTTAGGTGAGAAATTTGAATTGTATACTGACCATAAATCGTTGAAGTACCTTTTTAGCAGAAAGATCTTAACTTGAGGCAACAAAGGTGGATGGAATTCTTGGCATCCTGCGATTTCGAGATTTCCTATACCCTTGGCAAGGGCAATGTAGTAGCAGACGCCTTGAGTAGAAAGAATCTAACCTTAAGCCCTCTCTTTGTTGAAAGGCAGAGCCAGGAGTACATAGCCAATTTTACTTTAGACCCTCCAGTGATCATGTGACTGGGTTGTTAGCATCGCTAGAGGTGCGGCCTACTCTTTTGGACTCAATAGGAACCGCGCAACGTGAAGACCCTCAACTAGTTGATGTGATGGACAAGCTAATTAGGGTGAGACTTCTAGTCACCTCAATAGATACTCCATCGATGATAAGGGATGGTTGAGGCGGGATGGAAGGCTATGCGTCCCACAAGCAAGGGATTTGGTGAAGAAGGTTCTCGAAGAGGCGCACGATTCCAAGTTGACCATACTGTTGTATATAACGTAGTTGTATACACAATTATATGATTTTTGTTTGATGATAACAAACAAATAAATATTATTTTAAATGTGTTTGTTACTATATTGTTCTATATATACATCATAGACAGGAATATAATATTTATATTTAAATATAATACGACTGTATAGGCATTCATATATTCATACAGTATTATATTTAAATTGAATATTATATTTCAAATATTCAAGCAGTACAACTATTTATAACTCCACTATTTGAACACATCACATTTCATATACTTCACAGAATACTGTAATTGTAAATAATCTGAATATGATAGACAAATCTTTTTTAACACAATAAAATAATCTTTTATTTCAAACAAATTTGTGTAACACAAACATCAATACAATTCTGTTGTTACACAGCTCCTCATTATAACACTCTGTCTATACATCTTATATATATACAATCACTCATTTTACATTTTAATTTACAGACACATTGACACTGATACATTGACATGTCTTCATATTGTCTTCATCTTCAATCTTCTATCTTCACAGCTCAGTCAGTCCAGTCTTCATACCTGTCATATACAAAAACACACACAGTACACGGAACAGAAATAATATTCTAAATTCTAGCAGATATAATTTTTATTTTAAAATTTTATTTGCCTCAGTTTCTGGTGTGTTTCTCATCATTTTTCATGACTTGATCTGATTCATATGTGTTTAGGCAGACAATTTGTATATGTACAGGGATAGGAAATTTTCTGAATGGCTGCATATACACACATGTATATATGTATATATATATATATATACACGTGTCCACTGCCACGCCAATTCAGTGTGCAACTGAGGAGTAGCCACGTGGACCTTCTCAACTCAGTGCACATGAAAACAAAGTCAACACATCTCAAAGTACAAAGCAAATATTCAAATGCCAAGCAACAAATAAAAGTATGAAGCTTTGGTTACACAACACTTACAATGGATCAACTCAATGAAAAGTCAACAACAGGTTAAATGGCTGAGACATGAATAAGTCAAGTCAACAAAGTCAGCATGATAAATGCATGTCAGTGAACAAAAGCCAAAGAACAAGCTGCATGAAACAAGATTGTCGAGCAAGGGTACATGCAAGTATGAAGAAACAAGTCAGCAAGACTAAAGCAAACATGAAACCAGACAAGACATCAAAGAAAATGATAGCAACAAGTTCATAGTGAACACACACTCAAGATCAACACAGCAGCAAAATTCATGTGAAATCTGGTTAAGCCAGATTGTACAAGATGAGCAAGTCCAATGACATAAGTGCATGGTGAAGTGCAACATGCATATGAAAATGCACAGCAATATAGGTGAACAAATGGACTGCATATAGAATCAGCATGTACAAGATCAGAATTACAATCAGCATTCAAGATCAAGTTCAATTTCTATTTCAGATCAGCAAGGTTACAAGCAGCTCAAGGGAACTTCAAATACAAGCATACATGATCAAAACAGGCAGGCAGTTTTCAAGCTACAGAATGTACGAATAAACATGAACAGGTTATAGGTGCAGCAATACATGAAATATGAACAAGGCAGATGAATTCTCTATATCAAACTCATATATGCATGAAGTAGCTAAATGGTGATGAGCATGTCGAATTAGACAAATCTATTTATTATGTCACGGAGCTAGAAACACAATAAGTTAAGCAGTTTCCAAGCCTACATGGTGAACAATTTGGCAAGTTAAAAAAAAAGGATTTCCAGAAACAACATAACTTGAAATTGCTTCCAGTTTTAAATTCTACAACGAATGGCATGGCATGTTTTTAAACTTCTGAAACAAAGCCTAAATTCTAGAAAATCAGGAATTTGTTTGTGGATGCATTCATTTTGGGCAAGAGAAATTTCGAGTAATTCCAGCAATCACATTTTCAAACATGGTAAGAAATCAACTGTTTTGATTTCCAGGAAGTCACAAATTTAATCAGTGCAAACATAACACGCAAAGGGAGCATCTCAGTTTTATTCAAGTTTAATGCTATAGGAAACCAAATCGAATAATCAATTCAAGTGTGTATAAACGTATATGGTAGCATGCATGAATTTTTGGCAAGGAGGTTCAACAAATCAATTGAATTTGGGACCAGATAAATTATTCATGACATAGCCAAAATCTCACAAGGGCCAATTCATTTCCAGAAATGTTTCAATCACACAAGGAATTAAAGGCAATAAATTATATATTCTGTTTTTCTAGAAATGATCTGTTGTATGTAAAATCACGCAAGTATTTTAAGGGAGCCAAAAGAGGAAATCATGGACATATTTCGGATTTGATAAAATCATTCAAGGTTTTAAATCGAGCCTTTTCAAAAGAGGAATCACCCAATATTTCAGACCGAATCATTTATGGAAACTCGTGAGCAAAATCAGAGATTATCAAGCAAGCCAACAATAACTCGAGAGCAAAATCAAATTCAAGTCATCACGAAATCAGAGCATTCATTAGGATTTTATAATCCTATATCATACACCATTTTTCATCATCGACCAAGGCATGGAAAAATCACAACGAACAATCGAAATCCAATAAATTCAATTCAAAGAATTCAAGATAAAAATCACTCACAATCTTATTAGGGTTTCGATCGAGTACCAGAGAGGGAAGTCCAAACCGAGGCATCAGAAAGAAAGCCATGAATTTGCTCAAGCTTCAGAGAACCATCATTCATTTCAGTAATCGATTTTGATTCTGAAGAATAAGTAAGAAACCCTAGGGAGCCGCCATTTTAATTTCTCAGAGAAAGGAAGAACTGGCTGAACCAATTAGATAATGGGCCGGCCAAATCTCTAAATAGAAAGGGGATGACCCCCTTTTAATTTAACTCCTAGGGATTTTCTTTGTTTATTTTATTTTGTAATTGTTTTTGTTTCTTTTTGTTTTTCCATCTGTAATACAACCATCAGTTCTAGAGTCTGTAAAATATAGGGAGATACAGTCAGGGTGCTAACTGGCAGTTGCTAGAGTCAGTAAAATCTAGGATTTACTGGTTACGGGGTTGTAATTAGGGAGAATCTGATCTAGAGATTTAGATCAGTCTATGGTTTTGAGCGTAGAGTTAGAATAGGAGCGAGGAGTTCGCAAGTGTACATGGTCTTGTATGCGGGATCTGTTCTATCAACTAGTAGAAACCATAAGAATGCAGCAATAGGTAGGATTTTGCTGAAGCTGGGTATATCTTCTATCATTTACTTTTCTGTTTTTCTATTTCTGCTATATTTTGTGATCTGTGAATGTTTTAATATTATGTAATATTTGAAATCTGCGATAATTTGCAATAAACCCTATCCCCCCCCTCCAGGGTTAATCTAGATCCAATAAGTGGTATCAGAGCAGGTTATTTCATTAGCTCTAGAGTCATGGGTCATCCTAGTTGTCAACCGATAGAGCGTCAGTCCAGTTCATCTCCAACTATTTTCAATGGAACAGATTTTTCAAATTGGAAATCCAAAATGGAATTTTATTTAAAATCTATTAATATTAAGTATTGGGATGTTGTTATCAATGGATTTTGATAGTGTAAATATTACTTTCAATAACCATGCTATAAAAATTATATTTGATTATCTTAGTACTGAACAGTTTAATCTTATCTGCCTTGTTTATCTGCACAGGAAATCTGGGATACTCTCAATACGAAGTATGAAAGATTTGACAACGGTAGCTCAAAACCCGAGAAAGTCAACTCAGATTTAGAGTTCTGTTTAACAGGATTCACAAATGAAACTTCAGAAGGATCAGATGAGGGAGAATCAACAAATGCTGAAACATAAAATTTCTCATATGAAGATCTGGTCTACATGTGTCTTGATTTAACGAAATCTATTGATAAACTCCAACTGAAAAATAAGTCTCTAAGATCTAAGAATTTTGAGTTGAGTAGCAAAACTGATGATTTGGAATCACAACTTGAATATGTTAAAAATTCTTCAAATCCTATTTGCAAAAATTGTTTGAAATTGAAAACCAATCTTGTTCATCTCAATAAAAATATTCAAAAGTTTAAAAATGAAATTCTGATCTTAAATGAGAACATGACTGAGTTATCAAATTTGAATAAACATCTGCAAAAGGAATTTGAAAATTTGAAAATAGATATAAATTCCAAATTTGAACTTGCTGAAAAGGAGAACTTGTTGAAATCAAATTTGATTTTAGAAGAACTTGAAAATGAGATTGAAAAATCCAAGAAATTTGAGTTTGAAAAACAAAAACGATTTGAATCTGAAATCATGGAATCCCAAGCCAGAATTAAAATTCTTAAAGATGAAAATTTGGTTTTAAAATCTGATTTTAAAAGATATAAGATCACTAAAAATCATTGTTCGGATTTAATGAAAGAGAATCATAATCTAAAATCTAAAATTCAACAGCTTGAGTCAACTTTGACTAAATTTTCTAATGGTGAAAAACCTCTTAATATGCTGTTGAAAAATCAATTTTCAACTGGTAATAAAAGTGGTCTCGGCTTTGACAAAAATAACGTCTTTGAAAATCAAAACTCAAATGATTTTAAAAATCCTTTAAACTACTTTGGAAAGAATCGATATGAAAATTCAAACTCTGATAATCGCAAAGGATTTTTGAATCATAAACATAATGTGAATTTGTTTTATAGTAATCCAATTGAACAATTCTGGATCCCAAAAAGAAATAAAACAAACTTCATTAAATTCAAATAGATATGGGTTCCAAAGGGTACATAGGTAAATTCTAGTGGATTGTTATATAAACAAGTCTAGGTACCAAAACAAATGAATACAACTGTTAGTGGTTTTACAAACTTTGTTAGACCACTCAATCCTATAAATTGTTAGGTACCAGAGGAGGTTGAGGAGCAGCTTTGCGAAAGAGAAATTGGATTCAAACAGCTTCATATCATTAAATCATTTTCAGTTCCTTAGCCAAACCTGCTGAGTTAAAGATTCTGTTTTACATTAGATTCTGGTATGATCTCTAAATTCACCTTTGTAAATATTCTCTGTGTTTATTTTCTTTGTTTATTTCTCCTTCTGTCCCTTCTGCTTATATTTCTTTGTTCTTTTGTTTCTTTTTTATTTGATTTGTCACTGTCATATCTTTGTAACTTATTTTGGGCTTTCTTAACTTCAAATTGCAGTTCTCATGATTTTCTGGAAATTCGCTTTAGTTGAATAGAAATCTGATGTTTTAATTATTTCCAGATCTTGAATTTAATCTTGTAAATATCTGAATTTGTTTTTGAAGCTTATCTTTCTGATTTCTGAATTCATAACAGTGTTGATGTACTTTTGTCATATCTTGAACACTGTTAACTAGAATTCTAAATTTTTTAAGGATCTGAATATTTAATGAAATTTCACACACCTCTGCTATTTTAAGTTTCTTCTAATTTATTTTAGAAAAGCTTGAAATATTATACTCATTACAGAACACTGTTATTTATCAGTTGTGATAATCTCATTGATTTTCAGATTGGCTTGGATATTTTGAAGTGTTTTGAATCACAGTGATACATCTAAAATTTCATCTTATATTCATGATCATTTATTTGGAATTTGTTTGTTTGAAATCAGCTGAAATTCCTGATATTTTGAATATCATACACCTCCTTAATTTGAAAGTATCAATCTTGTGTGACTGATTCAGTGTATCTCAAAACTTGACAATGATTTAAGTGATTTCAAATAAATTATTTCTTAATTTTTAATCATGAATTTTTTTCAATCTTGATGTAAATGATCTGAGATATCTTTTGGGCTTATTTAAAATAGTTCTGAAAATTCCTTGAAAATTTGGTCTTAAAAACTCACTGTTATTTCATGACTAATTGATTTGAATATATGTTTGTTTAAAATCATTTGAAATTATTGATTTATTGAATCACACACACATCTTAAATCTGAAATTAATAATCTGGTGTGATTGATTCATTAAATTCTGATATTTTCATATTCCATCAAATGATTTAAAATAAACAATATCTTTTAAAATCTGGGATCATGAATCATTTTTTTTTGTGATCAACAGAAATATATTTGAAACATCTTCTTAACAAGTCTGCATTGAAACTGATCTGTTTGCTGCCTTGATACTGTTTTTCAAATAGCTGTTTATTCTTGCCTGCTGCTCCGATAAATGTGCCAAATGTGAAATCTTGTCTCTTGGGGCTTTGTGTTTTAAGATTATATTGTCTGAGATATATTTGTTCGTCTCCAGTATCATTTTTAAAATCCTCATGTATAGAGACATCAAGTGGTATCAGTTTAGAAGTGCTGAATATTCTTTGTCTTGTATATATCTCTCTAAATTCCTCTTGTAATTGATTTTCAATTTTAAAATTATTTATTTTTTATTCATTCAGAAATTGAAATCAATATCCAAATTGAATTGTATTCATAATTCATCTAAATCATTATCAGATTTAAAAATTGTGATGAATTGTGACTACAGTATATTTCACAACAAGAGGAGATTTTATTTAAATTTTCATGATGGCTGAACAATTATTATAATATCTATGAATTGACAATTATTTCACGACCATCTCCTTTATCTATCATCACTCTGCCATCCATGATAGTTTTATATTAATGTGGAGTGTCAATATGTTTTTAAAATCTTTTTTAAACAGTGGAAATATTTATGATAGAAATGGGACTATGTTATTTTAAGGAATTAGTGACAATTGAAGATTTTCAATGATCCAGGTACAGTCAAGCATATTTCATAATATAATTAATTTAGAAATTTATTTCACAGTCCATTTCTGTACCTACCCCATTTTCTATCATTCATATATTGGTTTTATATACCAAGGAGTTTTTTCCCTTTAAATGCTGAAAATAATAAATATAAGTATGTCTCTAACCTCATTTAAAAATCCAACCTCTGGTCATGCATGGTTATGAGACAACTTATAATTTAAGTTGCGACTGACCTCATTTAAAAATCCAAGATCTGGTTATGCGTCGTCAGTGTGCTCTTAAAAAAATGCTACAAATAGAAATTAATTTGGAGTTCTCCTTGGCGTTTATAAAAACCAGCCTATCAATCCATATTCTAATCTGTGAAAGGTGTTGAAATCTTATGAAATATTATGATTTGTTGATTGATAGCTATTGAGATTTGTAACAACCCAGAAATCTGGGCCTGTTTAAAAATTTTATTTTGGCAATTTTAGCGAATTTTGAACATTTAAAATGAATTATTTTAAATAATATCGACGAGAAATTTATTTTGAATATAATTTGAGCGTATATATTATATACGTCGTCGTTAGAATATAATAATATATACAATTATAAATAGAATTGAAAATGGCGCGGTAGTTCGATAATTTTATTTCAAACTTCAATTGAATGTACCGGGTGCAAAACAATCCGGATTTTAGTGAAACCAAAAATATTAGAATCTATTCGTGAATATATTTCCGACGAATCCGAAAAATCGAGATTTCATAGCGGGAATCAAAAGATACGTCCAGTTGAAAATTCTAAATAGTCGCTATGGAATTCAGGCCCTTAAAAATGGGAATTTTGCAAACGACCTCAGATTTCGACGAAACCACTTTTGTTGGGTCCGTGATGTCAAATTATTGCTAGATTTCAAATTTCATAATTTTTCGAATCAATATGTGAGCGTGGCAAAAGAAAACGTGTTTGACCAGTTTCAGTTGATTTTAATCGACTGGAAAATGGCCATTTTTCAAACGGTCTCAGAATTCGACGAAACTAGTTTTGTTAGGACCGTATCATCAATACGAAGCTAGAAAATATTTTTTTGGGATTTCTAGAGTTCGTATGTGACCCCGGTAAATTGAAATGCACGTTCAAATTCAATATATAGAGTTATATGTTGATTTTGACGAAAACTGATCGAAATGATTGAATCAGCTTACGATACATATCCCATTGTGTTCGGAATGAGGGTAAAACGCTACAGACGACAAGCGGTGGGCCTCGTTTAGAGGTCGTATGAAAAAGTCAACTTTTTTGAAATTAAAATAATAAAGAATTAAAAATAAAATAAAACCTCTCTCCTCCACCTTACTTCCTCTCTGCCCCCCCCCCCCCTTTCGTTCATTCAGAATCGATTAGAAGAAAAAAAAAGAAATCGACGCGCTGCCTCCAGGCGGATCCACGCCACCGTTGACAAGCCATCGGCGCCGCTGCCGTTGGCCTCGCGCCAGCACCCCCTCCTCCGTTCGAATCCGCAACTAACCCTAGCCCCAAATCCGCCCAGCGCGCCACTCGAGGCAACGCCCCTCTTCCAGCGTGGCCTGAGGCATGCTGCGTCACCACTTCACCTGCACCGAACCCAGCGCCTCCGTCTGTTAGCTCCTGTGTCGCTTCGACCCACCTCAAAGCTATTGCGCCTCTCCACCTATCGATTAGAAGGTGAGTTTTAGATTTTTATTTTATTTATAAAATTATGGTAATAAAAATGTAGATTTTTATATAAAGTACCATTGGAAAAGGGTGATTTTTATATACAGAACCAATATATAAAAATAGGATTTTTATAGAGAAAACAAGATAAACAAAAATTTGATTTTTATTTGTTAAAGATTAGATTTTTATATAAAAGGTGAGATTTTTACATAAAGAACATTATTATAAAAATATAATTTTTATAGGATTGTCATAGAACAAAAGAAGTGATTTTTAGTCAAAGGGCGAGGTGATTTTTAATATATATATATATGTCACGATATAAAAATATAATTTTTATACTAGTGGCATATTAAAAATATGATTTTTATTCATTTAGAGTAATAAAAATATAATCTTTTTTAGGAGAGGAGCAATATAGAAATATAATTTTTATTAGATGTGAAAATTAAAAATATGGTTTTTATAAGATAGAAGAAATAAAAACAGGATTTTATATATATGAAGAAGAAATAAAAATACGATTTTTATTTAGTAGAATGAACGATAAAAATATAATATTTTTATATTTGAACAGCGTGAAAAAGGACTGAATTGGAATTTCAACCGATCCAGACGATTCAGCATTTCAACAGCAAAGCATGGCGGAGTGGAACCCTCTGTGAGAACTTCTCACTCTAAATTTCTTTTTCTAGTTATATATATATATATATACTAGGATGCAGACGGTGCTTAGCAGCACCCAACACCCGTCATCCACAGACCATGGATGGCTTGTTTGTTTGATTGATGTGTTGTGAAAATTGGTTGTGATGTTGATGTGAAATCGATAATAAAATGTAGATGTGTTGAAATAAATTAATTATCGTTGAAAATATATTTTTTAATGTGAATGTGAATAAATGAATATTTATAAACAAATCGGCCGATTTGTTTATATACATTGATTTGACTGATATTGATTGGGTCGATAAATTTTACACATCGCCCAACTGCACAAATAAAAATCTGTGTTTGTTGATTTGAAACCCCACACGGGTGTTGGGATGATATTTAGCATACACTAATCCCAATTATTTAATTGTATGTCGATCGATCGGTCGACAGGCTGTGTAAGCGTCGATTGTTTATATTTGATGCTTATGCAGTTGTGTGGTGCACCTTGGATGATGGTTGATTGTTTATCATTGCTATTATGTACATGTGTTGTATGGAATCCATATAATTAACGTTATATGGTAATTGATTGGGCCTCATTCCAATCAAGAAAATAATGAATATTATAAAAGAAAATTCATGTGTTGAATATAAAAATAGTCATGTGTTGACGATGTTCATGTGTTGAAACTATTCATGTGTTGAGTAAAATATTTTAAATAATAAAAATTACATCTTTATCATATTTACAATTAGAATCTACTTCTCGGTGGAGTCTAATTAAAATCAAATGATAGATACCAAAATTTTAAAAAATATTTTACATAACAAAAATAGTTGTGTATTGACAATACTCATGTGTTGAGATTAGTCGTGTGTTGAAAGAAATATAGATTCATGTGTTGAATGGAATACATATTCATTTGTTGAATAGAATAACGAATTTATTGAAATATATATATATATATATAAAAAGCCGTGTTGATTAGAGTTGCGCTATTTTGATGTGAACGATATTTATATCGATTATATTCGTTTTTGAAAATGAATATAGAAAAAGAAGTGATTTCAAAATATAACGTTTTGAAAATATTATCATTTATATAGTAATGATACGAAATATTCAATTTTGATTTGAAATTGAATATAGAGTTGAAATGGTTTTGAAATCGAATTTAAAATGATTTATAAAATACGTTTTAAAAGGAAATCGACGAAATATATAATATATATATATATTATATATAATGGCCTGAATAGAATGCGTCGCGCCGCAGCAGTTCGTGAATTTCGACCATTGACTTCGAATTGACGTTGTGGGAGATCCGACAGTCGGATTCTCCTAAAACCAGAACCGTTGGGTTCGTATCGAAAAGAGCTTTCCAATGAATGTTAGAAATTAGATATCTAACGGTTGGATTTGGAATTATTTCCAAATCAAATTTAGAAAAGGTCGCTGTAAGTGCAGTTCGATGGACGTTGATGGAAATCGACTGTACGGGCCTTGATAAAATTATTAAAAATATCTATAATTTGTGTAAAATCATATGAAATGATTTGGGAAAAATTGGGCTGAAGAATTCCACATTTGAAAGGATAAAAATAGATTTTTGTCGAAATGAACTAGTTTTGAACTAGAATTAAAATCAATTTATTTTTGAAATAAATAAATTGAATTTGAAAGTGATTTTAAAAATAATCAATATTCCCAATACGTGAATTGGACTGGAGTTGAATCGAAATTATCTTCGGAATATTTCGATGTTGGATTTCGTGACTATACAAATATTGTTATGGGGATTTGAAAGATATATTTTATATCGTTATTTCCAATACGATATTTGTTGGTTTCAGAATTTGATATTGAATATAAGCCGATATATTTTCTATTCTGAGCCTTGTATTTAATATCAAATATGATTTGGGTTTATCGTGAATCGTGTTTTGGATGACATTGGTTCTTTAACCCAGTTAAAGGCAGGATGTTGATTTTTGAGAAGATTAAAACTAAGTGGAGTTTTAAATGAATCTTTAATTAGATTAAAATGTGAATTGATAATTTAAATTATCAAATCTGAAAGGTGATCGAGCATGGAGTACCACCGGTTTTGCTCCAAAGCGATAGTTAAATCTTTAATTAGATTTGAACGTGAAATGGTAATTAATTTTACCGATAACACCGTGGTGTTAGATGTGGAGTATTACCACTTTTCTCCATGGGATATATAGGTTGGGATTGGGAAATAAAATAAATAATTACTTCGGTGTGGTTCGCTAATCCCGACTAGTTTGGAAAACCATAATTTGGTTTGAAATGATATCCAAAGGATGATTAAAGAATAAATTTAGAAGAATTTATCTTGGATAAAATTAATGGGAACCTATTCCCTCAGAATGTGATTTTGTGAATAAAAGAATATTCTGAATTGGAATGAGGCGTTTGTTGTGTTTGTGTAACATTTTTTTATCATATATGTGGGTTATTCAGAAAGGCCGGGTTTATACCCATTCCGAATAACCGATTCAACGAGATGTCGAAGATGAAGACGGTGGTTGAAGACCGGAAGTCTTCACATCGTTTTGGGTGATTACTGATGATCTCGATTGGGTTGTACACCCAAGATGTGGGAAACAGTTGGTGATCATCCAGACGTACCTGGAGATGGATGGATATGCGATGAAAGTGCCTTTGGTTTCGTTCAGACCCAGAACGAACTTGTAAATGGATTGTGTGTATGACATTGGATCTTATTCTGTGTTGATTGATCTCTATTAAATATACATCTGTTTGGCGGCGGAGAATTTATTCTCTTGCTTAACGCCCTTCTCTGAGACGTACGAGCTCAGAGGTTGTATATCGATGGACATCAGTCGCATGGAGTGAATTTCCAGTGTGGCACGCGTAAGTGGCAATTGATCAAGGCTTCTGTTGAAAAGCAAGGTCTTGTGGTTGATGATCAAAGCACGGCCTGTGTGGCGCTGCTTTGTGTATAACGTGAACTTGCGAGCCTCACACCTCGGTATGAGTCAAAAACGGGATAGTGACTGCAGGGAGAGCACGACGTTTCTTTCTAGCTAAGGTGGTGTCAGTGACCTACCAGCCCTGACATTTATATACTTTTCACCTGTGTGGTTGTTGGATACGAGGCGCCTCGGATATAGGTCTGTAAGGACCGAGAAACGTGTGTTCAGGAATTGCCAATCCTCAAAAGTAAGAGTGGAACGGCCCTGAAGATCCAAGGATCATAGTGGGGTCCTGAGACATTTGCTAGAGTGTCTCGAACGTGGAGAGGAGCTTGACCCTTGCCTCGGCTCATGACGGAATCCAATTTCCAATACGTGATATTGCAGTTTTAATTGTAGAACTAGTATGGAGACATGATAGATGGTACCCATGCCGCCTATGATTGATATTTATGATTGAAAATTGTTTTGACACTATACACTTATAATAGTATCAAATGATTTGTTTTAAACGTACCAAGCATGTTTGGCTATTATAAGGGAAAAGCCTATCCTCCGGCTTGCGTTGCATTGTGTGATGGGACCTGGGTCTTATAATAGCTTCATTTTTCCAAAGAGCATTGCGCTGTTTTGTTATGTGCACTAGTATTCTTGGGAGGAAACCCGTTCTGTGTTATACGGCGTGGTCCCTTGAATTACTCTCTTTTAAAGTAAAGTTTTAAATAACTGTTTTAGTTCTCACACCAGTCACATGACTGACCTGGAGTTTATTGTTTTAACCTAAACTCTGGGTGCCCTTATTTTCGACACGGGCAGCTAGTAGTTTTGGTTTTGCAGATTTATATTCACAGGATCCTGATTTACAGCTGGAACGATGCTCGGAAAGCTCTGTATCCATGCATTACTTCTAGTAGTGCTTTTGTATTATTTTCCGCTGCGATGTATTTAAATGTAATTTAAATCTCTGATATTTGTTGAATGTAATTTATTCATTTATACTCTGTATATTCTTGTATCTGATGGAATTGTTGTAATAAACAATGAAATGTTCTTCCGTCTGCGTCCTTTTGTGTGTTGTTTTCAAAGTATCCGCTCTTTCCTTCATGGGGAAGTTACGGGTCCTTACAGTTTGGTATCAGAGCTTTGGTTTGCATAGCTCGAGAACAAGACACATTAGAACCATACGAAAGAATTCATCAGATATTGGATTAGTAATATCCAATTTGAATGACTTGTTAGAGATAGGATCAGTAGTATCCTAGAACGAGTGTGAAGAGTATATTTTTCAAATGAAAACAATTTTGTTTTGAAATTTAAATCGTTTTAAACGTATTTGAATATTTATTTATATTGAATATGGACAATCGAGTATATAAAGATTTCGCGTATACGCGTCATGAACGTATATTCGAAGTTTTAATATACTGGATAGATATAGAATCACATTCTAGACACCCGGGGATAATTCTGATGATGTGGCCACATCATCAGTATTTATGTTCGTATTTCGAAGGTGTGATATCTATATATTTCCATTAGACTGGTGTGAGAACCAAAACTAATATAGCTAGAATACATTGTTGTGAATTGGCATCAAAAACATGATCTTTTGTATATATACCAAAATTATGAATTTGAAACTCTAATTCACTAATTGATTGATGTTTGTGTTGATTGTTTATTTGTTTGATAATTTTGAAACAATTATGCCTAATAGAATCGAATATTGAATTGTATTGAAAATTGGTCGCATTTGCATGCATATACATGTATATCTATTGAATAGGTCATAGCAAGGAGGCTAGAGTAGAGAATAAAATTTATTTGCCCGACAAATAGGTACATATTTACTATAATTTACTGTTTTGTTTGGGTGATGATGATTTTATGAGCCGATTGGCTAGCCGCTTGGCTTTTTCTTTTTCTTTTTTAGATCAGAAGGCCTGTATGGCAATTTCGGGATTTTCCCGTTGCTCCCGGTGTAGGGGAGGTTATGGCGAAATTTTTCGAAAATTTAGGGTGTTAGCCAAATTTTTGAAAAATTGAAAAGTTCTTAGAAACTGAAAAGTTGAAGAACTTAAGTCGTAATCAAAATAATGGAAGTTGAGTTGATTTGTTAAACAACTTTCGGCTTCGTTCCTTTTCGGCCTTTGATTTAGAGAAGATTAGAATATCATCAATAAAAACCAGAACAAATTTATTCAATTAAATCACACATTGAACTGATTAGAAAATAGTTAGAAATATATACTTGTGCATTATATATATTTGAACAGGAAATTGGATAGCTGTTGAGTAAAGATTTTATTTGTGTGCCCGACAAATAGGTAAACCTTAATGAGTTGGATGCGCACTTTTATTATTATATCAACTCCTGTGAGTGCCATTGGATGCGGAGTGCTGGTTATTATGTGTGTAATTAATAAATGTCGCCATAGGATAGTAACAATTAATTTTGAACTACATTACATGGCATACTTCTGGAAGATAGGCATACTTCATCATATACCACATAAGCATTTGGAGCTTGTGTGACGAGGTGGAAGATTTACCATACGAGCGAGAGGCTTGTATGGCGATGACTATATTTTACAGGTTGAACTGATGACTGATATGGACAATATAAAATTGTAACGATAAAATTGCCAGATTAATAAAAACCCCACACGGGTCTAGAGTTGACAATAATCACGTCTCTCTAGTTATTAGATACGGCACATGGACTATTTATTTCCCACACGGGACGAGGTGACGAGGATTTATCCTCTAGAGCATTTAAAATACACACTCCCTCAGGCTTTGACAGGGTGACGAGAATTTATTCTCTGGAGTTATTATCAATACACGCTCCCCTATAAACACCAGAATATATCACTATAAATATGTGTATGCTTATTAGGATTTATTGGGTACCTAATACGGCCCAATAAATTTCCAAACCTCTCCCCGTGCAAGGGAGGTTATGGCGAAATTTTTCGAAAATTTAGGGTGTTAGCCAAATTTTTGAAGAACTTGAAAATTCTCAGAAACTGAAAAGTTGGAGAATGGAAGCTAGATCGAACGTAGAGTTGATTGATCAAACCACTTTCGACTTTGTTTCTTTTCGGGGACGAAAAGTTTTAAGTGGGGGAGATTGTAACAATCCAGAAATCTGGGCCTGTTTAAAATTTTTATTTTGGCAATTTTAGCGAATTTTGAACATTTAAAATGAATTATTTTAAATAATATCGACGAGAAATTTATTTTGAATATAATTCGAACGTATATATTATATACGTCGTCGTTAGAATATAATAATTATATATAATTATAAATAGAATTGAAAATGGCGCGGTAGTTCGATAATTCTATTTCAAACTTCAATTGAATGTACCGGGTGCAAAACAATCCGGATTTTAGTGAAACCAGAAATATTAGAATCTATTCGTGAATATATTTCCAACGAATCCGAAAAATCGAGATTTCATAGCGGGAATCAAAAGATACGTCCAGTTGAAAATTCTGAATAGTCACTATGGAATTCAGGCCCTTAAAATGGGAATTTTGCAAACGATCTCGGATTTCGACAAAACCACTTTTGTTGGGTCCGTGATGTCAAATTATTGCTAGATTTCAAATTTCATAATTTTTCGAATCAATATGTGAGCATGGCAAAAGAAAACGTGTTTGACCAGTTTCAGTTGATTTTAATCGACTGGAAAATGGCCATTTTTCAAACGGTCTCAGAATTCGACGAAACTAGTTTTGTTAGGTCTGTATCGTTAATACGAAGCTAGAAAATATTTTTCTGGGATTTCTAGAATTCGTATGTGACCCCGGTAAATTGAAATGCACGTTCAAATTCAATATATAGAGTTATATGTTGATTTTGATGAAAACTGATCGAAATGATCGAATCAGCTTACGATACATATCCCATTGTGTTCGTAATGGGGGTAAAACGCTACAGACGACAGGCGGTGGGCCTCGTTTAGAGGTCGTATGAAAAAGTCAACTTTTTTGAAATTAAAATAATAAAGAAATAAAAATAAAATAAAACCTCTCTCCTCCACGTTACTTCCTCTTTGCCCCCCCCCTTTTCTTTCATTCAGAATCGATTAGAAAAAAAAACCGACGCGTTGCCTCCAGGCGGATTCACGCCACCGTTGACAAGTCATTGACGCCGCTGCCGTTGGCCTCGCGCCAGCACCCCCTCCTCCGTTCGAATCCGCAACTAACCCTAGCCCCAAATCTGCCCAGCGCGCCACTCGAGGCAACGCCCCTCTTCCAGCGTGGCCTGAGGTACGCTGCGTCACCACTTCACCTGCTCCGAACCCAGCGCCTCCATCTGTTAGCTCCTGTGTCGCTCTGACCCGCCTCAAAGCTACTGCGCCTCTCCACCTATCGATTAGCAGGTGAGTTTTAGATTTTTATTTTATTTATAAAAGTATGGTAATAAAAATGTAGATTTTTATATAAAGTACCATTGGAAAAGGGTGATTTTTATATACAAAACCAATATATAAAAATAGGATTTTTATAGAGAAAACCAGATAAACAAAAATTTGATTTTTATTTTTTAAAGATTAGATTTTTATATAAAAGGTGAGATTTTTACATAAAGAACATTATTATAAAAATATAATTTTTATAGGATTGTCATAGAACAAAAGAAGTGATTTTTAGTCAAAGGGCGAGGTGATTTTTAATATATATATATATATGTCACGATATAAAAATATAATTTTTATACTAGTGGCATATTAAAAATATGATTTTTATTCATTTAGAGTAATAAAAATATAATCTTTTTTAGGAGAGGAGCAATATAGAAATATATTTTTTATTAGATGTGAAAATTAAAAATATGGTTTTTATAAGATAGAAGAAATAAAAACAGGATTTTTATATATATGAAGAAGAAATAAAAATACAATTTTTATTTAGTAGAATGAACGATAAAAATATAATATTTTTATATTTGAACAGCGTGAAAAAGGACTGAATTGGAATTTCAACCGATCCAGACGATTCAGCATTTCAACAGCAAAGCACGGCGGAGTGGAACCCTCTGTGAGAACTTCTCACTCTAAATTTCTTTTTCTAGTTATATATATATATACTAGGATGCAGACGGTGCTTAGCAGCACCCGACACCCGTCATCCACAGACCATGGATGGCTTGTTTGTTTGATTGATGTGTTGTGAAAATTGGTTGTGATGTTGATGTGAAATCGATAATAAAATGTAGATGTGTTGAAATAAATTAATTATCGTTGAAAATATATTTTTTAACGTGAATGTGAATAAATGAATATTTATAAACAAATCGGCCGATTTGTTTATATACACTGATTTGACTGATATTGATTGGGTCGATAAATTTTACACATCGCCCAACTGCACAAATAAAAATATGTGTTTGTTGATTTGAAACCCCACACGGGTGTTGGGATGATATTTGGCATACACTAATCCCAATTATTTAATTGTATGTCGATCGATCGGTCGACGGGCTGTGTAAGCGTCGACTGTTTATATTTGATGCTTATGCAGTTGTGTGGTGCACCTTGGATGATGGTTGATTGTTTATCATTGCTATTATATACATGTGTTGCATGGAATCCATATAATTAACGTTATATGGTAATTGATTGGGCCTTATTCCAATCGGGAAAATAATGAATATTATAAAAGAAAATTCATGTGTTGAATATAAAAATAGTCATGTGTTGACGATGTTCATGTGTTGAAACTATTCATGTGTTGAGTAAAATATTTTAAATAATAAAAATTACATCTTTATCATATTTACAATTAGAATCTACTTCTCGGTGGAGTCTAATTAAAATCAAACGATAGATACCAAAATTTTATAAAATATTTTACATAACAAAAATAGTTGTGTATTGACAGTACTCATGTGTTGAGATTAGTTGTGTGTTGAAAGAAATATAGATTCATGTGTTGAATGGAATACATATTCATTTGTTGAATGAATTTATTGAAATATATATATATAAAGCCGTGTTGATTAGATTTGCGCTATTTTGACGTGAACGATATTTATATCGATTATATTCGTTTTGATAATGAATATAGAAAAAGAAGTGATTTCAAAATATAACGTTTTGAAAATATTATTATTTATATAGTAATGATACGAAATATTCAATTTTGATTCGAAATTGAATATAAAGTTGAAATGGTTTTGAAATCGAATTTAAAATGATTTATAAAATACGTTTTAAAAGGAAATCGACGAAATATAAAATATATATATATTATATATAATGGCCTGAATATAACGCGCCGCGGCAGTTCGTGAATTTCGACCATTGACTTTAAATTGACGTTGCGGGAGATCCGACCGTTGGATTCTCCTAAAACCGAAACCATTGGGTTCGTATCGAAAAGAGCTTTCCAATGAATGTTAGAAATTTGAAATCTAACGGTTGGATTTGGAATTATGTCCAAATCAAATTTAGAAAAGGTCGCTGTAAGTGCAGTTCGATGGCTGTTGATGGAAATCGACTGTACAGGCCTTAATAAAATTATTAAAAATATCTATAATTTGTGTAAAATCATAAGAAATGATTTGGGAAAAATTGGGCTGAAGAATTCCACATTTGAAAGGATAAAAATAGATTTTTGTCGAAATGAACTAGTTTTGAACTAGAATTAAAATCAATTTATTTTTGAAATAAATAAATTGAATTTGAAAGTGATTTTAAAAATAATCAATATTCCCAATACGTGAATTGGACTGGAGTTGAATCGAAATTATCTTCGGAATATTTCGATGTTGGATTTCGTGACTATACAAATATTGTTATAGGGATTTGAAAGATATATTTTATATCGTTATTTCCAATACGATATTTGTTGGTTTCAGAATTTGATATTGAATATAAGCCGATATATTTTCTATTCAGAGCCTTGTATTTAATATCAAATATGATTTGGGTTTATCGTGAATCGTGTTTTAGATGACATTGGTTCTTTAACCCAGTTAAAGGCAGGATGTTGATTTTTGAGAAGATTAAAACTAAGTGGAGTTTTAAATGAATCTTTAATTAGATTAAAATGTGAATTTATAATTTAAATTATCAAATCTGGAAGGTGATCGAGCATGGAGTACCACCAGTTTTGCTCCAAAGCGATAGTTAAATCTTTGATTAGATTTGAACGTGAAATGGTAATTAATTTTACCGATAATACCGTGGTGTTAGATGTGGAGTATTACCACTTTTCTCCATGGGATATATAGGTTGGGATTGGGAAATAAAATAAATAATTACTTCGGTGTGGTTCGCTAATCCCGACTAGTTTGGAAAACCATAATTTGGTTTGAAATGATATCCAAAGGAAGATTAAAGAATAAATTTAGAAGAATTTATCTTGGATAAAATTAATGGGAACCTATTCCCTTAGAATGTGATTTTGTGAATAAAAGAATATTCTGAATTGGAATGAGGCATTTGTTGTGTTTGTGTAACATTTGTTTATCATATACGTGGGTTATTCAGAAAGGCCGGGTTTATACCCATTCCGAATAACCGATTCGACGAGATGTCGAAGATGAAGACGGTGGTTGAAGACCGGAAGTCTTCACATCGTTTTGGGTGATTACTGATGATCTCGATTGGGCTGTGCACCCAAGATGAGGGAAACAGTTGGTGATCATCCAGACGTACCTAGAGATGAATGGATATGCGAGGAAAGTGCCTCCGGTTTTGTTCAGACCCAGAACGAACTTGTAAATGGATTGTGTGTCTGACATTGGATTTTATTCTGTGTTGATTGATCTCTATTAAATATACATCTGTTTGGCGGTGGTGAATTTATTCTCTTGCTTAACGCCCTTCTCTGAGACGTACGAGCTCAGAGGTTGTATATTGATGGACATCAGTCGCATGGAGTGAATTGCCAGTGTGGCACGCGTAAGTGGCAATTGATCAAGGCTTCTGTTGAAAAGCAAGGTCTTGTGGTTGATGATCAAAGCACGGCCTGTGTGGTGCAGCTTTGTGTATAACGTGAATTTGCGAGCCTCACACCTCGGTATGAGTCAAAAACGGGATAGTGACTGCAGGGAGAGCACGACGTTTCTTTCTAGCTAAGGTGGTGTCAGTGACCTACCAGTCCTGACATTTATATACTTTTCACCTGTGTGGTTGTTGGATACGAGGCGCCTCGGATATAGGTCTGTAAGGACCGCGAAACGTGTGTTTAGGAATTGCCAATCCTCAAAAGTAAGAGAGGACCGGCCCTGAAGATCCAAGGATCATAGTGGGGTCCTGAGACATTTGCTAGAGTGTCTCGAACGCGGAGAGGAGCTTGCCCCTTGCCTCGGCTCATGACGGAATCCAATTTCCAATACGTGATATTGCGGTTTTAATTGTGTAGAACTAGTATGGCGACATGATAGATGGTACCCATGCCGCCTATGATTGATATTTACGACTGAAAATTGTTTTGACACTATACACTTATAATAGTATCAAATGATTTGTTTTAAACGTACCAAGCATGTTTGGCTATTATAAGGGAAAACTGTAATAACCCGGAAATTCTGAGCCAGTTTAAAAATTTTGGTTTTGGTAACTTCGACGAATTTTGAAGATTTAAAATGAATTATTTTAAATAATATCGACGAGAAATTTATTTTGAATATATTTCGAACGTATATATTATACGCGTCTTCGTTAGAATATAAATAATTATATATAATTATAAAAGGAATTGAAAATGGCGTGGTAGTTCGATAATTCGATTTCAAACTTCAATTGAATGTACCGGATGCAAAACAATCCGGATTTTAGTATAACCAAAAATAATAGGATCTAATTGAGAATATCTTTCCAACGAATCCGACAAATCAAAATTTCATAGCGGGAATCAAAAGATATGTCCAGTTGAAAATTCTGAATAGTCGCTATGGAATTCAGGCCCTTAATAATGGACATTTTGCAAACGACCTCGGATTTCGACGAAACCACTTTTGTTGGATCCGCAGTGTCAAATTATTGCTAGATTTCAAATTTCATAATTTTTCGAATCAATATGTGAGCGTGGTAAAGGAAAACGCGTTTGACAAGTTTCAGTTGATTTTAATCGACTGGAAATTGGCCATTTTTCCAACGGTCTCAGAATTCGACGAAACTAGTTTTGTTAGGACCGTGTCGTCAATACGAAGCTAGAAAACATTTTTTTGGAATTTTTCAAGTTAGTATGCGACCCCAGTAAATAGAAATGCGTGTTCAAATTCAATATATAGAGTTATATGTTGATTTTGACGAAAACTGATCGAAACGATCGAATCAGCTTACGATACATATCCCATTGTGTTCGGAATGGGGGTAAAACGCTATGGACGACAGGCGGTGGGCCTCGTTTAGAGGTCGTATGTAAAAGTAACTTCATGGAATTTAAAATAAAAAATATATATATATATAAAATTATATAACCTAGCTAGGTCAACCCCCCTCCCCTTCACGTTTCCTCCTTCAGATCAAAACAAAACGAAAAAGAAAAAAAACCGTTGCTCAGGAAATCGCGACCCCCCCTTCCTCCCCGTTCGCCGCCACCGCCAGGCAAGCGCCCCCCTCCTCCTCGTCAAATCGGAGACCCCCCTCCCCCTGCGCGCAACCGCGACAGCCCCCCCTCCCCCTTCGCCTGACCTCCGCCCTCCCTTCCACCTCCTTGACCTCCGACGAAGAAGCATAGCCCCCCTCCTTCGACCAAAATCTGTAAGTTTTAATTTTATTTTTATTTATAAAATCAGTTTGTTTATGTGAATTAGCATTTATATATTCGTATAGCATAGAAGAATTTGATTTTTTTTCTTATATTCGTATAGCATAGAAAAATATGATTTTTACTATATGAAAGATTAGATTTTTAAAATAGAATAGATTTTTAAAGGAAGAAAGACGATACTTTTAAATGGAGAAACGCGTGATTTTTACATATGTAGTGGAATAAAAATATGATTTTTATATTTTTAAAGTAATAAAAATATGATTTTTATATTTTTAAAGTGTTAAAAATATAATCTTTATTAAGTAGAAGATGTAAAAATATGATTTTTGTTTAGGTAGAGAATTAAAAATATAATTTTTACATGATAGGAATATTAGAAATATCATCTTTATATGTGTAGCAAAATAAAAGTGTGATTTTTATAATGATATATTTGAAAAGGCGAAGGCTATATATTTAAAAAGGCGAAGTCTATGTATTTAAAAAGGCGAAGTCTATGAATTTGAAAAGAAGAAATCTTTATAGTGAAAGGCGAGATTTTTATATATTGAATAGCGAAGTAAAAATTCGATTTTTATATATTGAATAGCGAAGTAAAAATTCGATTTTTACATATGTAGTGAATACGGGCAACGAAGATGACAAAAAGGCGAGAACGACGAAGATTTCTATAAATGAAGTGTCGTGAAGTTGGATAGCTATCGGTGAGAACTTCTCACTCTTCAATTTCTTTTTCTAGTTATATATATATATATACTAGGATGTAGACGGTGTTTAGCAGCACCCGACACCCGTCATCCACAGACCATGGATGGCTTGTTTGTTTAATTGTTTGGTTGTGTAGTGGTTAGATTATTTGGTTTGAATTGAATTGTTTGTTGAAATAAAATTGATTTGATTGATGTGTGAATGGCGTGGGCCTTCACTAGACCGGGGATAAGGCTAGGCCTCGTCCCGTTTCTAGTATCGTGCCGTTATGCCGCCGAAATTTTCTAAAATAAGTTAGAAAAATAAAAATATCACTTTATTTAAAGAGTGAACTAAATAGAAATTCATGTGTTGAAATAAAATGTTTTTATTGTTAAAAATATAATTTTTAACGTGAATATGAATATAGTGAATGTGAATAAATAAATATTCATTTACAAACCGGACGGTTTGTTTATGTACACCTATTTGAAGGACATTGATTGGGTCGATAAATTTTACACATCGCCCAACTACACAAATAAAATCTGTGTTTGATTGTTTGAAACCCCACACGGGTGTTGGGATGAAATTTGAAGTCCATTCATCCTGATTGATTAAATATGTCGATCGATTGATTGACAGGCTGTTATAAGCGTTAGATATCTATATTTGATGCTTATACAGTGTAGTGCACGTTGGTTGATGGTTGATTATTTTTCAATGCTATTATATACGTGTGATGTATGAAAATCCATATAATTAACATTATATGGTGATTGATTGGGCCCCATTCCAATTTAGAAAATAAAGAATATTATAATATAAAGGTTCATGTGTTGACTGTACTCATCCGTTGAGATTAGTCATGTGTTGAACGAAATATTTGAAAACGATTTCGAAATGAATTGAATATAAAATGATTTCGAAATGAATTGAATATAAAATGATTTCGAAATGAATTGAATATAAAACGATTTCGAAATGAATTGAATATAAAACG
Organism: Allium sativum; assembly: GCA_030737875.1. Lineage (NCBI taxonomy): Eukaryota > Viridiplantae > Streptophyta > Magnoliopsida > Asparagales > Amaryllidaceae > Allium > Allium sativum. The sequence goes on from CM060918.1 coordinate 895,524,026, forward strand.
ATTTCGAAATGAATTGAATATAAAACGATTTCGAAATGAATTGAATATAAAACGATTTCGAAATGAATTGAATATAAAACGATTTCGAAATGAATTGAATATAAAACGATTTCGAAATGAATTGAATATAAAACGATTTCGAAATGAATTGGATATATAACGAATTCGAATTGAATTGAAAAGAAAACGAATTTGAATTGAATTGAAAACCAATTCGAATTGAATTGAAAACGAATTCGAATTGAATTGAAAAGAGAAAGAATTTGAATTGAATTGAAAACCAATTCGTATTGAATTGAAACGAATTTGAATTGAATTGAAAACGAATTCGAATTGAATTGAAAAGAAAACGAATTTGAATTGAATCGAAAACCAATTCGAATTGAATTGAAAACGAATTCGAATTGAATTGAAAAGAGAAAGAATTTGAATTGAATTGAAACCCAATTCGAATTGAATTGAAACGAATTCGAATTGAATTGAAAATGGATTGAAATGAATTCAATTGAATTGAAATTTGAATTGAATAGAAATGAATTTTAAAACGAATTTATAAGGAAAAAATAAATTTTGATTTGAATTGAAATGGAAGTTGAAATTGTTTTTGAAACGAATTTAAAAATATTTATATAATTCGTTTTAAATAGAAATCGACGAAATATATATTATATATATAATATAATGGCCTGAATAGAACGCGCCAGGCCGCGGCACTTCACGAATTTCGACCATTTATTTCAAACGGACATTACGGGAGATCCGACCGTCGGATTCTCCTAAAACCGGAACCGTTGGGTTCATATCGAAAAGAGCTTTCTAATGAATATTAGAAATTCAAAATCTAACGGTTGCATTTGGAGATACGTCCAAATCAAATTCGAAAAAGGTCGCTGTAAGTGCAGTTCGATGGCCGTTGATGGAAATCGACTGTACGGGCCTTGATAAAATTATTAAAAATAGTAATAATTAGTGTAAAATCATAAGAAATGATTTGGGAAAAATTGGGATGAAAAATTCCATATTTCAAAAGATAAAAATAGATTTTTATCGAAATGAACTAGTTTTGAACTAAAATTAAACCCGTTTATTTTTAAATAAATAAATTGGATTTGAAACGAGTTTAAGTAGAATTGATTCATGGGTTAATCGTGAACTTTGTTTTAAATAACACCAGTTCTTTAACCCGCTAATAAATAGAATGTGATTTGGGTTTATCGTGAACTGTGTTTTAAATGACACTAGTTCTTTAACCCAGTAAAAAGGAGTTTTAATGAATCTGCAATTAGATTGAAATGTGAATTGATAATTTAAATTATCAAATATTGAAATGAGCGAGAATGGAATATCACCAGTTTTGCTCCAAAGCGGTAGTTAAATCTTTAATTAGATTTGAACGTGAAATGGTAATTAATTTTACTGATAACACCACGGTGTTAGATATGGAGTATTACCAGTTTTTCTTCATGGGATGAATAGGTTGGGATTGGGAAATAAAATAAATAATTACTTCGGTGTGGTTCGCTAATCTCGACTAGTTTGGAAAACCATAATTTGGTTTAAAATGACATCCAAAGGAAGATCAAAGAATAAATTTAAAGAATTTATCTTGCATAAAATTAATGGGAACCTTTCCCTGAGAATATGAATTGGAATGAGGCGTATGTTGTGTTGGTGTAACATTCGTTTTAATATACGCGGGTTACTCGGAAAGTCCGGGTTTATACCCATTCTGAATAACCGATTCGACGATATGTCGAAGATGAAGACGGTGATCGAAGACTGGAAGTTTTCACATCATTTGGATAATTACTGACGATCCTGATTGGGCTGTACACCCAAGAGGATGGAAATAGTTGGTGGTCGTCCAGACGTACTTGGAGATGGATGGATATGCGAGGAAAGTGCCTCCGGTTTCGTTCAGACCCAGAACGAACTTGTAAATGGATTGTGTGTCTGACATTGGATTTTATTCTGTGTTGATTGATTTCTGTTAAATATATATCTGTTTGGCAGCGGAGAATTTATTCTCTTACTTAACGCCCTTCTCTGAGACGTACGAGCTTAGAGGTTATATATCGATAGATATCAATCACATGACATGAATTGCCTGTGTGGCACGCTGAGTTGCATGGATCAAGGCTTCTGTTGAAAAGCAAAGTCTTGTGGTTGATAATCAAAGCACAGCATATGTGGCAGCTTTGTGTATAACGTGAATTCGCGAGCCTCACACCTCGGTATGAGTCAAAAAGGGGATACGGACTGCAGGGAGAGCACGACGTTTCTTTCTAGCTTTGGTGGTGTCAGTGACTTACCAGCCCTGGCATTTATATACTTTTCACCTATGTGGTTGTTGGATGAGGCGCCTCGATTTTAGGTCTATAAGGACCGGGAAACGTGTGTTCAGGAATTGCCAATCCTCAAACGTAAGAGAGGACCGGCCCTGAAGCATCCAGGGTTACCCAAAGTGTGTAGTCCTGAGACATTTGCTAGAGTGTCTCGAAGCAGAGAGGAGCTTGCCCCTTGCCTCGACTCATGACGGAAATCCAATTTCCAATACGTGCATTTCGGTTTTAATTGTAGAACAAGTATGGCGACATAGTGGTATGGGACATTCATGTCGCCTATGATTTATATTTATGATTGAAATTTGTTTTGATACTATACACTTATTATAATATCAAATGATTTGTTTTAAACGTACCAAGCATGTTTGACTGTTATAAGGTAAAACCCTATCCTCCGGCTTGCGTTGCATTGTGTGATGGGACCTGGGTCTTATAATAGCTTCATTTTTCGAAAAAGCATTGCGTTGTTTATTGATATGCACTGGTATTCTTGGGAGGAAACCCATTCCGTGTTATACGGCGTGGCCCCTTGAATTGCTCTCTTTTAAAGTAAAGCTTTAAATAACTGTTTTAGTTCTCACACCAGTCACATGACTGACCTGGAGTTTATTGTTTTAACCTAAACTCTGGGTGCCCTTATTTTCGACACGGGCAGCTAGTAGTTTTGGTTTTGCAGATTTATATTCACAGGATCCTGGTTTACAGCTGGAATGATATCCGGAAAGCTTTGTATCCGTATATCACCTTTAGTTGTGCTTTGTATTATTTTCCGCTGCTATGTAATTTATTGTAATCTCTGATATTTATCGAATGTACTTTATTCATTTATACTCTGTATATTCTTGTATTCTGATGGAATTGTTGTAATAGCAATGAAATGTTCTTCCGTCTGCGTTCTGATTTGTCTTGTCCTCACAGTAATTCGTTCTTTCTCATCTCTTCGGAGACCGGGGAAGTTCGGGTCGCTTCATTTGGTATCAGAGCTTTGGTTTACAAAGCTCGAGAACAAGACACATTAGAACCATACGAAAGAATTCATCAGATATTGGATTAGTAATATCCAATTAGAATGACTCGTTAGAGATAGGATTAGTAGTATCCTAGAACGAGTGTGAAGAGTATATTTTTCAAAAGAAAACAGTTTTGTTTTGAAAATTTAAACCATTTTATACGTACTTGAATATTTTATTTGTTTTGGATTTGGACAATCTAGTATATGATTATTTTGCAAATACGCGTCAAGAACGTATATTCGAAGTTTTAATATGCCGGATAGATATAGAATCACATTCTAGACACCCGGAGATGGTTCTGATGATTGATCGATCATCATCAGAACTTATGTTCGTGTTTTGAAGGTTTGATTTCTATATACTTCCATTAGACTGGTGTGAGAACCAAAACTAATATAGTTAGAATACATTGTTGTGAATTGGCATCAAAAACATGATTTTCTTTATATGTAGTAAAATTATGAATTTGAAACGTTAATTCACTAATTGATTGATGTTTGTGTTGTTTGTTTATTTGTTTGCTAATTTTGAACCATTATGCCTAATTGCAACAAATATTGAATTATATTGAAAATTGGTCACATTTGCTTGCATATACATATACTTACATTGAACAGGTCATAGCAAGGAGGCTAGAGCAGAGAATAAAATTTGTTTGCCCGACAAATAGGTACATGTTTACTATATAATTTACTGTTTTGTGGTGATGATGCTTTTATGAGCCTATTGGCTAGCCGCTTGGCTTTTTCTTTTTCTTTTTGAGATCAGAAGGCCTATATGGCATTTTCGGGATTTTCCCGTGGCTCCCGGTGCAGGGGAGGTTATGGCGAAATTTTTCAAAAATTTAGGGTGTTAGCCAAATTTTTGAAGAATTTGAAAATTCTCAGAAACTGAAAAGTTGGAGAATGGAAGCCTGATCGAACGTAGAGTTGATTGATCAATCCACTTTCGACTTTGTTCCTTTTAGGGGACGAAAAGTTTTAAGTGGGGGAGATTGTAATAACCCGGAAATTCTGAGCCAGTTTAAAATTTTTGGTTTTGGCAACTTCGACGAATTTTGAAGATTTAAAATGAATTATTTTAAATAATATCGACGAGAAATTTATTTTGAATATATTTCGAATGTATATATTATACGCGTCGCCGTTAGAATATAAATAATTATATATAATTATAAAAGGAATTGAAAATGGCGCGGTAGTTCGATAATTCGATTTCAAACTTCAATTGAATGTACCGGATGCAAAACAATCCGGATTTTAGTGTAACCAAAAATAATAGGGTCTAATTGAGAATATCTTTCCAACGAATCCGACAAATCGAAATTTAATAGCGGGAATCAAAAGATATGTCCAGTTGAAAATTCTGAATAGTCGCTATGGAATTCAGGCCCTTAAAAATGGACATTTTGCAAACGACCTCGGATTTCGACGAAACTACTTTTGTTGGATCCGCAGTGTCAAATTATTGCTAGATTTCAAATTTCATAATTTTTCGAATCAATATGTGAGCGTGGTAAAGGAAAACGCGTTTGACAAGTTTCAGTTGATTTTAATCGACTGGAAATTGGCCATTTTTCCAACGGTCTCAGAATTCGACGAAACTAGTTTTGTTAGGACCGTATCGTCAATACGAAGCTAGAAAATATTTTTCTGGAATTTTTCAAGTTAGTATGCGACCCCAGTAAATAGAAATGCGCATTCAAATTCAATATATAGAGTTATATGTTGATTTTGACGAAAACTGATCGAAACGATCGAATCAGCTTACGATACATATCCCATTGTGTTCGGAATGGGGGTAAAACGCTATGGACGACAGGCGGTGGGCCTCGTTTAGAGGTCGTATGTAAAAGTAACTTCATGGAATTTAAAATATATATATATATATATATATATATATATATATATATATATAATTATATAACCTAGCTAGGTCAACCCCCCCTTCACGTTTCCTCCTTCAGATCAAAACAAAAAGAAAAAGAAAAAAAATCGTTGCTCAGGAAATCGCGACCCCCCTTCCTCCACGTTCGCCGCCGCCGCCAGGCAAGCCCCCCCCCCCCTCCTCCTCGTCAGATCGGAGACCCCCCCCCCCCTGCGCGCAACCGCGACAGCCCCCCTCCCTTCGCCTGACCTTCGCCCTCCCTTCCACCTCCTTGACCTCCGACGAAGAAGCACAGCCCCCCCCCCCCCCCCCGACCAAAATCTGTAAGTTTTAATTTTATTTATAAAATCAGTTTGTTTATGTGAATTAGCATTTATATATTCGTATAGCATAGAAGAATTTGATTTTTTTCTTATATTCGTATAGCATAGAAAAATATGATTTTTACTATATGAAAGATTAGATTTTTAAAATAGAATAGATTTTTAAAGGAAGAAAGACGATATTTTTAAATGGAGAAACGCGTGATTTTTACATATGTAGTGGAATAAAAATATGATTTTTATATTTTTAAAGTAATAAAAATATGATTTTTATATTTTAAAGTGTTAAAAATATAACCTTTATTAAGTAGAAGATGTAAAAATATGATTTTTGTTTAGGTAGAGAATTAAAAATATAATTTTTACATGATAGGAATATTAGAAATATCATCTTTATATGTGTAGCAAAATAAAAGTGTGATTTTTATAATGATATATTTGAAAAGGCGAAGGCTATATATTTAAAAAGGCGAAGTCTATGTATTTAAAAAGGCGAAGTCTATGTATTTAAAAAGGCAAAGTCTATGAATTTGAAAAGAAGAAACCTTTATAGTTAAAAGGCGAGATTTTTATATATTGAATAGCGAAGTAAAAATTCGATTTTTATATATTGAATAGCAAAGTAAAATTTTGATTTTTACATATGTAGTGAATACGGGCAACGAAGATGACAAAAAGGCGAGAATGATGAAGATTTCTATAAATGAAGTGTCGTGAAGTTGGATAGCTATCGGTGAGAACTTCTCACTCTTCAATTTCTTTTTCTAGTTATATATATATACTAGGATGTAGACGGTGTTTAGCAGCACCCGACACCCGTCATCCACAGACCATGGATGGCTTGTTTGTTTAATTGTTTGGTTGTGTAGTGGTTAGATTATTTGGTTTGAATTGAATTGTTTGTTGTAATAAAATTGATTTGATTGATGTGTGAATGGCGTGGGCCTTCACTAGACCGGGGATAAGGCTAGGCCTCGTCCCGTTTCTAGTATCGTGCCGTTATGCCGCCGAAATTTTCTAAAATAAGTTAGAAAAATAAAAATATCACTTTATTTAAAGAGTGAACTGAATAGAAATTCATGTGTTGAAATAAAATGTTTTTATCGTTAAAAATATAATTTTTAACGTGAATATGAATATAGTGAATGTGAATAAATAAATATTCATTTACAAACCGGACGGTTTTTTTATGTACACCTATTTGACGGACATTGATTGGGTCGATAAATTTTACACATCGCCCAACTGCACAAATAAAATCTGTGTTTGATTGTTTGAAACTCCACACGGGTGTTGGGATGAAATTTGAAGTCCACTCATCCTGATTGATTAAATATGTCGATCGATTGATTGACAGGCTGTTATAAGCGTTAGATATCTATATTTGATGCTTATACAGTGTAGTGCACGTTGGTTGATGGTTGATTATTTTTCAATGCTATTATATATGTGTGATGTATGAAAATCCATATAATTAACATTATATGGTGATTGATTGGGCCTCATTCCAATTTAGAAAATAAAGAATATTATAACATAAAGGTTCATGTGTTGACTGTACTCATCCGTTGAGATTAGTCATGTGTTGAACGAAATATTTGAAAACGATTTCGAAATGAAATGAATATAAAACGATTTCGAAATGAATTGAATATAAAACGATTTCGAAATGAATTGAATATAAAACGATTTCGAAATGAATTGAATATAAAACGATTTCGAAATGAATTGAATATAAAACGATTTCGAAATGAATTGAACATAAAACGATTTCGAAATGAATTGAATATAAAACGATTGCGAAATGAATTGAATATAAAACGATTTCGAAATGAATTGGATATATAACGAATTCGAATTAAATTGAAAAGAAAACGAATTTGAATTGAATTGAAAACCAATTCGAATTGAATTGAAAACGAATTCGAATTGAATTGAAAAGAGAAAGAATTTGAATTGAATTGAAAACCAATTCGAATTGAATTGAAACGAATTTGAATTGAATTGAAAACGAATTCGAATTGAATTGAAAAGAAAACGAATTTGAATTGAATCGAAAACCAATTCGAATTGAATTGAAAACGAATTCGAATTGAATTGAAAAGAGAAAGAATTTGAATTGAATTGAAACGAATTCAAATTAAATTGAAAACGGATTGAAATGAATTCAATTGAATTGAAATTTGAATTGAATAGAAATGAATTTTAAAATGAATTTATAAGGAAAAATTAAATTTTGATTTGAATTGAAATGGAAGTTGAAATTGTTTTTGAAACGAATTTAAAACTATTTATATAATTCGTTTTAAATAGAAATCGAAGAAATATATATTATATATATAATATAATGGCCTGAATAGAACGCGCCGCGCCGCGGCAGTTCGCGAATTTCGACCATTTATTTCAAACGGACATTACGGGAGATCCGACCGTCGGATTCTCCTAAAACCGGAACCGTTGGGTTCATATCGAAAAGAGCTTTCTAATGAATATTAGAAATTCAAAATCTAACGGTTGGATTTGGAGATACGTCCAAATCAAATTCGAAAAAGGTCGGTGTAAGTGCAGTTCGATGGTCGTTGATGGAAATTTACTGTACGGGCCTAGATAAAATTATTAAAAATAGTAATAATTAGTGTAAAATCATAAGAAATGATTTGGGAAAAATTGGGATGAAAAACTCCATATTTGAAAAGATAAAAATAGATTTTTATCGAAATGAACTAGTTTTGAACTAAAATTAAACTCGTTTATTTTTAAATAAATAAATTGGATTTGAAACGAGTTTAAATAGAATTGATTCATGGGTTAATCGTGAACTGTGTTTTAAATAACACCAGTTCTTTAACCCGCTAATAAATAGAATGTGATTTGGGTTTATCGTGAATTGTGTTTTAAATGACACTAGTTCTTTAACCCAATAAAAGGAGTTTTAATGAATCTGCAATTAGATTGAAATGTGAATTGATAATTTAAATTATCAAGTATTGAAATGAGCGAGAATGGAGTATCACCAGTTTTGCTCCAAAGCGGTAGTTAAATCTTTAATTAGATTTGAACGTGAAATGGTAATTAATTTTACCGATAACACCACGGTGTTAGATATGGAGTATTACCAGTTTTGCTTCATGGGATGAATAGGTTAGGATTGGGAAATAAAATAAATAATTACTTCGGTGTGGTTCGCTAATCTCGACTAGTTTGGAAAACCATAATTTGGTTTAAAATGACATCCAAAGGAAGATTAAAGAATAAATTTAAAGAATTTATCTTGCATAAAATTAATGGGAACCTTTCCCTGAGAATATGAATTGGAATGAGGCGTATGTTGTGTTGGTGTAACATTCGTTTTAATATACGCGGGTTGTTCGGAAAGTCCGGATTTATACCCATTCTGAATAACCGATTCGACGATATGTCGAAGATGAAGACGGTGGTCGAAGACCGGAAGTTTTCACATCGTTTGGATAATTACTGACGATCCTAATTGGGCTGTACACCCAAGAGGATGGAAATAGTTGGTGGTCGTCCAGACGTACTTGGAGATGGATGGATATGCGAGGAAAGTGCCTCTGGTTTCGTTCAGACCCAGAACGAACTTGTAAATGGATTGTGTGTCTGACATTGGATTTTATTCTGTGTTGATTGATTTCTGTTAAATATATATCTGTTTGGCGACGGAGAATTTATTCTCTTGCTTAACGCCCTTCTCTGAGACGTACGAGCTTAGAGGTTATATATCGATAGATATCAATCGCATGGCATGAATTACCTCTGTGGCACGCTGAGTTGCATGGATCAAGGCTTCTGTTGAAAAGCAAAGTCTTGTGGTTGATGATCAAAGCACAGCCTACGTGGCAGCTTTGTGTATAACGTGAATTCGCGAGCCTCACATCTCGGTATGAGTCAAAAACGGGATACGGACTGCAGGGAGAGCACGACGTTTCTTTCTAGCTTTGGTGGTGTCAGTGACTTACCAGCCCTGGCATTTATATACTTTTCACCTATGTGGTTGTTGGATGACGCGCCTCGATTTTAGGTCTGTAAGGACCGGGAAACGTGTGTTCAGGAATTGCCAATCCTCAAACGTAAGAGAGGACCGACCCTGAAGCATCCAGGGTTACCCAGAGTGTGTAGTCCTGAGGCATTTGCTAGAGTGTCTCGAAGAGGAGAGGAGCTTTCCCCTTGCCTCGACTCATGACGGAAATCCAATTTCCAATACGTGCATTTCGGTTTTAATTGTAGAACTAGTATGACGACATAGTGGTATGGGACATTCATGCCGCCTATGATTTATATTTATGATTGAAATTTGTTTTGACACTATAAACTTATTATAATATCAAATGATTTGTTTTAAACGTACCAAGCATGTTTGGCTGTTATAAGGTAAAACCCTATCCTCCGGCTTGCGTTGCATTGTGTGATGGGACCTGGGTCTTATAATAGCTTCATTTTTCGAAAAAGCATTGCGTTGTTTATTGATATGCACTGGTATTCTTGGGAGGAAACCCGTTCCGTGTTATACGGCGTGGTCCCTTGTATTGCTCTCTTTTAAAGTAAAGCTTTAAATAACTGTTTTAGTTCTCACACCAGTCACATGACTGACCTGGAGTTTATTGTTTTAACCTAAACTCTGGGTGCCCTTATTTTTGACACGGACAGCTAGTAGTTTTGGTTTTGCAGATTTATATTCACAGGATCCTGGTTTACAACTGGAATGATATCCGGAAAGCTCTGTATCCGTATATCACCTTCAGTTGTGCTTTGTATTATTTTCCGCTGCTATGTAATTTATTGTAATCTCTGATATTTATCGAATGTAATTTATTCATTTATACTCTGTATATTCTTGTATTCTGATGGAATTGTTGTAATAGCAATGAAATATTCTTCCATCTGCGTTCTGATTTGTCTTGTCCTCACAGTAATTCATTCTTTCTCATCTCTTCGGAGACCGGGGAAGTTCGGGTCGCTTCAAAAACCCTATCCTCCGGCTTGCGTTGCATTGTGTGATGGGACCTGGGTCTTATAATAGCTTCATTTTTCCCAAGAGCATTGCGCTGTTTTGTTATATGCACTAGTATTCTTGGGAGGAAACCCGTTCCGTGTTATACGGCTTGGTCCCTTGAATTACTCTCTTTTAAAGTAAAGTTTTAAATAACTATTTTAGTTCTCACACCAGTCACATGACTGACCTGGAGTTTATTGCTTTAACCTAAACTCTGGGTGCCCTTATTTTCGACCCGGGCAACTAGTAGTTTTGGTTTTGCAGATTTATATTCACAGGATCCTGATTTACAGCTGGAACGATGCACCGAAAGCTCTGTATCCGTGCGTTACTTCTAGTTGTGCTTTTGTATTATTTTCCGCTGCGATGTATTTAAATGTAATTTAAATCTCTGATATTTTTTGAATGTAATTTATTCATTTATACTCTGTATATTCTTGTATCTGATGGAATTGTTGTAATAAACAATGAAATGTTCTTCCGTCTGCGTCCTTTTGTGTGTTGTTCTCAAAGTATCCGCTCTTTCCTTCACGGGGAAGTTACGGGTCCTTACAGGATTTGAGATTATACGATTTTGTCACTTAAATTGAATTATTAACTATGGTCCAAATCCATCACTATTTTTGTGCTTTATTTTTATAAAAAATCTTTTGAAAATAATTGGAAATGATTTGTTTTTAAAACTCTCTCCATTATGTATGAAATTCATCATAAATCCGTCATTCTCTACAGTGTGAAATATGCCACCTGTTCTCAGAATATGATTTTTGTTTGACTGATTGAGATTTATGATGATCATTCTTCCTCTTATGCTGAAATTATAATTTTTGTCATTTTTCATTTGTATTTTAAATTTTATATCCTTTTGATGATAACAAAAGGGGGAGAATGGGTTGAGATTTTTATTTATGAGTGAACATTTTATAAATATTTTTAATTTTGAAAATTCATTATTATACATTCAGTTCATTCATGCACAGTTATAGGGGGAGTTTCTGCTGTAGGGGGAGCTTATAAATAGGGGGAATTCAATATTCACTATCAGACACATTTATTGTGCTCAAAATCTTTTATTTGTTTGTCATCATCAAAAGGGGAAGATTGTTGTATATAACATAGTTGTATACACAATTATATGATTTTTGTTTGATGATAACAAAAAAAAAAAATTAAATGTGTTTGTTACTATACTGTTCTACATATACATCACAGGCAAGAATATAATATTTATATTTAAATATAATACGACTGTACAGACATTCAAATATTCACACAGTATTTTATTTAAATTGAATATTATATTTCAAATATTCAAGCAGTACAACTATTTATAACTCCACTATTTGAACACATCACATTTCATATACTTCACAGAATACTGTACTTGTAAATAATCTGAATATGATAGACAAATCTTTTTGAACACAATAAAATAATCTTTTATTTCAAACAAATTTGTGTAATACAAACATCAGTACAATTCTGTTGTTACACAGCTCCTCATTATAACACTCTGTCTATACATCTCATATATATACAATCACTAAGATTATTGTTATATATAACGTAGTTGTATACACAATTATATGATTTTTGTTTGATGATAACAAACAAATAAATATTATTTTAAATGTGTTTGTTACTATAATGTTCTATATATACATCACAGACAGGAATATAATATTTATATTTAAACATAATACGATTGTACAGACATTCATATATTCATACAATATTTTATTTAAATTGAATATTATATTTCAAATATTCAAGCAGTACAACTATTTATAACTCCACTATTTGAACACATCACATTTCATATACTTCACAGAATACTGTACTTGTAAATAATCTGAATATGATAGACAAATCTTTTTGAACACAATTAAATAATCTTTTATTTCAAACAAATTTGTTTAATACAAACATCAGTACAATTCTGTTGTTACACAGCTCCTCATTATAACACTCTATATACACATCTCATATATATACAATCACTCAGTTTACATTTCAATTTATAGACACATTGACACTGATACATTGACACATCTTCATATTGTCTTTATCTTCAATCTTCTGTCTTCACAGCTCAGTCAGTCCAGTCTTCATACCTGTCATATACAGAAACACACACACGGTATATGGAACAGAAATAATATTCTAGATTCTAGCAGATATAATTTTTATTTTAAAATTTTATTTGCCTCAGTTTTCTGGTGTGTTTCTCATCATTTTTCATGACTTGATCTGATTCATCTGTGTCTAGGCAGACAGTTTGTATATGTACAGGGACAGGAAATTTTCTGAATGGCTGCATATACACACGTGTATATATATACACGTGTGCACTACCACGCCAATTCAGTGTGCAACTGAGGAGTAGCCACGTGGACCTTCTCAACTCAGTGCACATGAAAAAAAGTCAACACATCTCAAAGTACAAAGCAAATATTCAAATGCCAAGCAACAAATACAAGTATGAAGCTTTGGTTACACAGCATTTACAATGGATCAACTCAATGAAAAGTCCACAACAGGTTAAATGGACGAGACATGAATAAGTCAAGTCAACAAAGTCAGCATGATAAATGCATGTCAATGAACAAAAGCCAAAGAACAAGCTACATGAAACAAGATGGTCGAGCAAGGGGTACATGCAAGTATGAAGAAACAAGTCAGTAAGACTAAAGCAAACATGAAATCAGACAAGCCATCAAAGAAAATGATAGAAAAATTTCATAGTGAACACATACTCAACATTAACACAGCACAAAATTCATGTGAAATCTGGTTAAGCCAGATTGTACAAGATGAGCAAGTTCAATGACATAAGTGCATGGTGAAGTGCAACATGCATATGAAAATGCACAGCAATATAGGTGAACAAATGGACTGCATATGGAATCAGCATGTACAAGATCAGAATTACACTCAGCAAAGATCAAGTTTAAGTTCTATTTCAGATCAGCAAGGTTACAAGAAGCTCAAGGGAAATTCAAATACAAGCATACATGATCAAAACAGGCAGGCAGTTTTCAAGCTACAACGTGTACAAATAAACATGAACAGGTTATAGATGCAGCAATACATGAAAGATGAACAAGGCAGATGAATTCTCTGTATCAAACTCATATAAGCATGAAGCAGCTAAATGGTGATGAGCATGTCGAATTAGACAAATCTGTTTATTATGTCATGGATCTAGAAACACAATAAGTTAAGCAGTTTCCAAGCATGCACGGTGAACAAGTTGGCAAGTTCCAAAAAAAAAGGATTTCCAGAAACAACATAACTTGAAATTGCTTCCAGTTTTAAATTCTACAGTGAATGGCATGGCATGTTTTTAAACTTCCTGAAACAAAGCCTTAATTCCAGAAATTCAGGAATTTTTTTGTGGATGCATTCATTTTGGGTAAGAGAAATTTCGAGTAATTCCAGTAATCACATTTTCAAACATGGCAAGAAATCAACTGTTTTAATTTCTAGGAAGTCACAAATTTAATCGGTGCAAACATATCACGCAAAGGGAGCATCTTAGTTTTATTCAAGTTTAATGCTGTAGGAAGTGTATAAACATATATGGTAGCATGCATAAATTTTTGGCAAGGAGGCTCAACAAATCAATTGAATTTGTGGCCAGATAAATTATTCATGACATGGACGAAATCTCACAAGGGCCAATTCATTTCCAGAAATGTTTCAATCACACAAGGAATTAAAGGCAACAAATTATATATTCTGTTTTTCCAGAAATGATCTGTTGTATATAAAATCACGCAAGTTTTTTAAGGGAGCCAAAAGAGGAAATCATGGACATTTTCCAGATTTGATAAAATCATTCAAGGTTTTAAATCTAGCCTTTTCAAAAGAGGAATCACCCAATATTTCAGACCAAATCATTTATGGAAACTCGTGAGCAAAATCAGAGATTATCAAGCAAGCCAACAACAACTCGAGAGCCAAATCAAATTCAAGTCATCACGAAATCAGAGCCTTAATTAGGATTTTATAATCCTATATTATACACCATTTTTCATCATCGGCCAAGGCATGGAAAAATCATAATGAACATTCGAAATCCAATAAATTCAATTCAAAGAATTCAAGATTAAAATCACTCATAATCTTATTAGGGTTTCGATCGAGTGCAGAGAGGGAAGTCCAAACCGAAGCATCAGAAAGAAAGCCACGAATTTGCTCAAGCTTCAGAGAACCATCATTCATTTCTGTAATCTATTTCGATTTGGAAGAATAAGCAAGAAACCCTAGGGAGCCGCCATTTTAATTTCTCAGAGAAAGGAAGAACGGGCTGAACTAATTAGATAATGGGTCGGCCAAATCTCTAAATAGAAAGGGGATGACCCCCTTTTAATTTAACTCTTAGGGGTTTTCTTTGTTTATTTTAGTTTGTAATTGTTTTTGTTTCTTTTTGTTTTTCCATCTGTAATACAACCATCAGTTCTAGAGTTTGTAAAATCTAGGGAGATACAGTCAGGGTGTGGACTGGAAGTTGCTAGAGTCTATAAAACTAGGATTTACTGGTTACGGGGTTGTAATTAGGGAGAATCTGATCTAGGGATTTAGATCAGTCTACGGTTTTGAGCGTAGAGTTAGAATAGGAGCGAGGGGTCCGCGAGTGTACATGGTCTTGTATGCGAGATCTGTTCTATCATCTAGTAGAAACCTTAGGAATGCAGCCATAGGCAGGATTTTGCCGAAGCTGGGTATATCTTGTGTCATTTACTTTTCTGCATTACTATTTATGCTATATTCTATGATCTGTGAATGTTTTAATATCCTGTAATATTTGAACTCTGCGATAATTTGCAATAAACCCTATTCACTCCCTCTAGGGTTAATCTAGATCCAACACATGCACCCCGGTGGAGACAAGATGTATGGAGACGTAAAAAGGTTTTTTTTGTGATGGCATAAAGAGGGATGTAGTTGAATTTGTCTTGAAGTGCTTAGTATGCCAGCAAGTCAAGGCGGAGCAAAAGAAGCCTGGTGGTTTGCTTCATCCTCTAGAGGTCCCACAGTGGAAATGGGATAGCATTTCAATGGACTTTATTGATGGGATGCCTAGATCAAGAAGGGGCAATACTAGTATTTGGGTAATAGTGGACAGACTCACAAAAAGCGCTCACTTTATACACGTTAAAAGTAGGAGGACCGCCTCATCTTTAGCATCCATTTACCTTAAATAGATAGTTCGACTCCATGGGATACCCTCCAGCATTATTAACGACCGAGATCCTATCTTTATGAGCGAGTTTTGGAAGAGCTTGCAAGAGGCTGTAGGCAAACAGCTATGCTTAAGCATGGCCTATCAACCCCAAACCAATGGTCAGACAAAGGGTGAACAGAGTATTAGAATACCTCTTGAGATTATGAATTCTTGACTTCGGAGGAACATGGAAGGATCATCTTCCTTTGGTGGAGTTTTCCTATACCAATAGCTAACAAGCCACCATAGGCATGGCACCCTTCGAAGCTTTATATGGAAGACCGTGCTGATCACCAACTTGTTGGTGGGAGTCAATAGATAAGCTCATACTTGGACCAGATGTGATTAGAGAAACTTCAGAGAAAGTGGACTTGATACAAAAAAGAATAAAGACTGCCCAAGATAGACAGAAGTCCTACGCAGATAAGAGAAGGACCGACCTTGAGTTTGAGGTTGGGGACGTGGTTTTCCTTAAAGTATCTCCTTTGAGGAACGTCATTCGCTTCGAATCCGCAGGAAAGTTGGCACCAAGATTTATAGGGTCGTTTCCTATCAATGAAAGGATTGGGAAGATGGATTACAGAGTAGAGTTGCCCGAAAGATTGGCTGGAGTTCATAATGTCTTCCACATTTCTCACTTACGAAAGTGCTTACATGAGTCTGCGGAAGTGGTGGAACCAGGCGTATTAGAGGAAGTAGAAGTAGAATGAGAGGCGACTGTGAGAAGAGCTCCAACTCATATCTTGGGCACAGAAGTCAAAAAGCTATGCAACCGCGAAGTCAAACTTGTAAAAGTTCAATGGAGTGACGCTGAGGAAGACGCGACTTGGGAGACTGAGGCCAAGATACGAGCAGCCTACCTTTTTTTTAGGGTACATCTTTGATATCTTTTCCATAAATTTGTTCATACTCATGTCTATCTTTTTAGTATTTTTCCTCAGTGTTGTTCTCGATCCTTAGGTAGAAACTAATGTATGTAAAAATGTATTTGAAACATGTTATGGTTGATGGTTGCAAGTGGTTGCAAGTGATTGCTAGTGGTTGCTCGTGGATACACATACACACAGGTATTAGATCGGCTCAGTCACTTTCATATTGCATATGCATATATGTAGTTGTATATGATTGAAGCTTGATGTGTTATCATGTGGATGTTGCATTTGTATGAATGATTGTGCACTCATGTAGAAAGTATGATTAGGGAAGATTGCATACAATATGGACGCATGACACCGAATGGACGCATGACACCGACATGACTTGCATTAAGGAGGTTAACTGAATCAGTGAACCGCCTGATTTTGCATTAGATAAGGACATGTACACACACTATGCATATGATCATGAAGCATTAGAAGTGTTTTAAGGACAATGGGCGCCTGTGTTTGATGGTTGAGTAGATGGACGATTGGATGGTAGGATATACGTTCTTCTTGACTTGAAGATTTCGGGGACGAAATCCTTTAAGGAGGGGAGAATGTAACACCCCGTATTTTCGGTAAAAATTAAAGTTCGAGTTAAAGAATAATTAATTTCAAACGTAAGAATTAAGGGAAACGGGTTTACGCCATTTCGTTCATCTCGGAATTCTTCTTAAGATAGAGTCTGAGTTTGCGTAAATCGGACTCCGTATGAAGGAGTTATGACCTTCAGAAGATTCTAGAATTTAAATAAACAGTTCAGAATATAGTTAAAAAATTCAAAATTCAAAATCTGAAGTAGAAGCGGGTTGGGCGGGAAATTTCCCGCCCAAGGCCAGGTTGACCAGGAGGTCGACCAAGGGGTCGACCTCCCCCCATACAGGTCAACCTGGGGGTCGACCTCCCCCTTGGGTCAGATCTAAAATCTGACGTGTTTTCTCCTATGATGAATTTCTGTGTCATTAGGGCTCGCGTGGCACATTCTGGTTGGTTCTCTTAGATTTGAATGGCTTTGATTTTCTCTAGGTTAATTTGACGGCTCCTGTAGTGGCCGAAAAATCCGTACCAATTTGAGCTGACTAATATACTATACATTCAACTCAAAATGCACGGAAATTCAGATCACTAATAGAAAGAATTAAGAGGATGAGATAGAAAAGATAGAACTAATAGAATAGAAGAAGAAGAAGAAGAAGAAGATCACAACTGAACAGAATCAGAGTAACACGAAACTCGCAGCGGAACAAAATAAGATGTATTATATAACATAACTTTGAATACAAAACTGTATTGTATATACATACCATTATCAGAGTACAATACATCATATCACAGTGGAAATAAGTCTACATAACTAATGGTGAAGCTTCCTGCTTTTGAGCTCCTCCAAGTGAATCTGCAAAGCCTGAAACACTTGACTGCCCGTACAAATTTGGGCACCCAAGAGTTTAGGGAAAACAAACAAAATAAACTCTGGGTCAGTCATGGGACTGGTGTGAGTAAATTCCAACCATACTGTTTAACTTTGAAAATCCTTTTCCAAACAAGAAGGTAATAGTAAGACCAACCCACACATAAACATGGACGGTTTTTACCTTACTATAACCCAACATATTTTTATATCAAACTTCAGTGATATTATAATAATGTCTACTCAATTAAATCATCAAGTAGCAGAACGCTTGCATCTCACGCTCCACATATATATAGTATAAAATCATAAACCGCAGGGCACTTATTGGAGATTGAATTTCAACAAACAAGGTATGGGAGCACCTTCTGAATAGTGTACTCTAGAGGGAATACACTCAGGGTTCAACAAGAACGTCTTGCAACCCGGCCACACATGACCGCTCACTCATTTAGCTTGAGTGTCGCGAATATATTGCCACCACGGTTGCAGGCCATCCAACCGTCATCCGAAGATACAGAATCGAAAAGAAGTATAAATATGAATTTTCTCTAGATCGGTGACAATACACCCTGCTTGGGGATGACCCAACTAGCCATGCTGCCTAGCCCAACTTCTGTCATTCCTGGTTGTGAGGCTAGAGGCTACGTCTATCTTCAGAACATCTGATCACCATTCACTTTGAATGTCACATCGTCAAATCCGTAATCACACATTGATTACACAAATGCACACTGGGTGTAGAATAGAGAGAAGTTACCTTCTCCCCACCAACTTGGTATATTCGTAAAATCAACGGCATGACCGTTGGAAATACTCTGCCAGACACTCGTCCATACAAGTTGTCCTGGGACTGGACAAACAAATAAACATCATTCTAGAACTGGACGACCCTTTCTTTTAACTCCGTCTTCAATTATCTTCAGCATATCTAATTCGCAACGATTATGCCTATACGGAGTGGTTTTCAGATAACATATCCAACCGGTCTCTCCGTATTGACAACGATGGTCAAAACACTTCGATAGTCAGTTATTTAACCATCGAAGTAAAAACAAACATCCATTCTAATGTATAACTAAACACCACACAACCACGGGCACTTTTATTTGACATTCGTTTTATTTTTCGAATTCCCATATCTTACCAGATATTTCTCAAATCCCGTTTTAGCCTTTTCATACTTCTTGGAAAAACATTTCCAGTTATTATAAACTCTTATTCTTTCATGTTCCAGAAACATACGTTATTAACGTTCGAAACATTTTCATTCTTTTCACATTCCTTGGTTTCTACACTTGGATCGTATACCCTATCTTCATTGGAAAATATTTCCAATTTCATTATAAATATTTTAATCGGCCAACCGTTTACTTTTAAAACATAATTCACTTTAAAATGTGAATACCATTCCTGTTATAGAAATCTGAATACCTTTATCAATTAACTCTTTATTCAAGTAATACTTATCTCGTTTACCCAAACTTCTTTCATACTTTATATTCCCAATCCACTTTATAAACTCTGTTTTCTAAGACAACTTCTTATCAAATCGATATCAAGTTTATAACTTAATACTGACTCCTATCCTATCAACATTTATTTGTTTAAACTAAATGTTAATTATTCTATCAGATTATAATCCCTAAAAATAGTTTACTTTTAATACATTCGACATCGTCGAATTCTAGTTACAAATCCTAACGGTTTAATTCTAATCACATTTCGAACATCGAAATGTTGTCATCAGTTTCTAATACGATTCCCCAATTCTTTTTCTAAACTCTTTCTTATATTTCTTTGAACAAACGTCGTTACTTATTACTCTAGAATAAGTGGATTTCAAACCAACTGTTACATTTCCTAGGAAGTGCTGCTATATATAAAAGTCACGCTTAAGTCAAATTAACAGTAGTTAATTTGTCGCTATAGTTCTAAACTTGTCATACGCTGTAATATTCTCCTTATAACTAATTACAGTCACACTTACCTTATCAACAGCGTTATTTTATTGATATAGTTCTAAGACTTGCATACGCCGCCATATTCCATTTATATTAATCTTGACATCTATTTCCGTCACAAAAATCTTGACATCTCTTTCTATTACAAAAATCTTGACATCTCTTTCCGTTACAAAAATCTTGACATCTCTTTCCATTACAAAAATCTTGACATCTCTTTCTGTTACAAAAATCTTGACATCTCTTTCCGTTACAAACTGATATCGTTCCTCGGTAATAGCGAAGCCGTTCAAGTTGGGGTATTTTATTTACCTCTCAGACCTTGATCGACAACGTTCTTACCTTAGAACCGATACAAGTCTGTATTCAAATTCCTTATTACTTAATATATTTATTAAATCGTATTTCCTTGTTGTATTTTGGAATATGGTTTTACAACACCATATTCTTACTTTGGAATCTCTGTGGTTTATGAATATTTAATTTAAACATTAACTCTTTGCTTTCGCAATTCCCCAGTTCTTATCTATAACTTCTTAAATGGTAATTAACTCTCATTAATTTCGATAAACTTATTTCTAACCTGTTTTCATTAGATTAATTAAAGACCAATTAATCTAATAATCATGTTCCCAAATAACAGTTGATTAAATCAACTTATTTCCATCAGTAAATTCATTAACTGATTTTAATTACTTCTTAACATTAGATTAATCAAATAAATCTAATGATATCTCTAAATTATTTATCTTAAATATAATTATCCAAATATTTAATCGTCGGATAGTTTTTACTTTATAAACTTGTTTAAATATCAACAATCGCTTTTATTTGCTTTATAAAAACGAACTCTAAAATACTGGTTTATAATAGAACTTCTATTATAATTTAAAACTTCACCTTAATTATAAAAATATAATTTCTATAATTAACTTCATTGATTTGCCTGACGGTAAATCAGTTTCTTAACAAAACGATGGTTTTACGGTCGACTGTTAACACTTTCTAAATCGATATCGTTTATTTATTCAATCTAAACAAATGTTGAATTTCCGTTCAACATCAATATTCACACCGGGTTTTAAATATAATTCGGGTTCAAACAGTGCATACCCAACAAACAGTACGTATAAATATCGAGGAATCCGGTCGGATTCCTCCAACCGGTTTCCGCATCCACAGATGTCAGTCAACACAATTTACACTAACTCTATACTAGGGAATATTCAAATTGATGGAATCAGTATCCAACCGATGGTGTGTACATATGTGACGGTATATAATATTCGACCAAATTAATTGTAATCAACCTAATCAACCATCACGTAGCAGTCAAACGACATTAAAATATAATTGCAATATTTTAAAATAGATCAGAGTGAGTGATTTTACTCACATTGCGCGTTAACCGTTAAATAACGATTTGTCATCCCCTAGCGTTCCATTTCTCTCCCCCTTTGGGCTTTTCAATATACACCGGCACATTCCATCAGTCCACCGGCTCTTGTAACCTCCGCCAAACCATTTGTTAACCTGCTCACGCCTCAATTATTCAGAACTTCATCTTTCTTTAAATTCAATATAACGCAACCATCATTGCTAAAACAACTCCACCGTAATGGGTCTTCCACCTCAGAACACTGTTCGAACTCAACACTTCATCCATGGCAAGACGGCTGACTTCCACCTACCATTTCACCACCTCTAGTCCAACTAAATTAATCAAAAACACCAATGTTAAATCTCGTTTCAAACTGCACATTACTGTCTTCGTTTCACCTTCCACATTCGCGCTTCCCTACGTTCACCGTACACACACCGAACTCAGCACCAGACTACACCGAACCATTATCTTCTTCATCATGAACTCTCCATCAACCCATACAGTCGCCGTTCACCCTGCATCAGATCACTCACGTGCCTACTTTCATCCCATATCTTCCCCCCTTCATGATATTAAAATTCTGTCCCCATATATACATCTGCAGAACCATTGCCACGTATGACTTCTCCCTTCCCAATCTCGTTTGAAACCCCCATGACCGTGCTTGCTCACTGAAACTCTACTGCTCCTAAAACCAGTCCCCAGTCTCTCACTTGCCCCATCCTTTTACTCCTTGCGCAGACAACACACCACCTTATTCATCAACACTATTCAAAGCTCGAAGCTCCTTGTTGTTTTTATGAAGTCAGACTGAGAACGAATGAATGGAGAGGAAGGCAAGGGATTTTAGAGTGATTGAGAGGAGAGGATTTGCATTGTTTTTATACGGAAAAGAGAGACGAGATAATGACAACGTCAGATCAAAGTATGGGCGTTGGGTATTGAAATGAAAGGGTATGGGTTTTGCGTGAGTGAATTATCCTATCCGTGGTAGGGGAGAATTTTTCTTCAATAGGTTGTTGTTGTAGAAGTATGGTTTGCAGAGAACTTGTACACCCTCCTACTATTTGAAATGGTAAAGTCACCTTATCATCATTTCTTAGACCATACTGTCGATTGATGGTTTAGTACCCTATTTGAATCTATGTAGTATTTAGGGATATGGTTTGTAGATTTTGGGTATGGTTGGCTCGTCCTATCATAGATTAGGTAGGTTGTAGTTCCTATGTTTTGAGTTATAAAAATAATGTACTGTATTTGACTTTATGCGTTGATTCATATTTGTTCATCTAGATGGTTGGTAAGCTAGCTTATTCTCATACCGCAAATTCTTAGTTTTGCTTTTGTGAATTGAATATCACTTTTATTTTCTATGTATTCACGTATATATGATGTGTCTTGTCTTTAGTTATAAATTCTGTTCATGTACGGACAGAAGTAAGAGTACAGTTGTGCTCAACGAGGTGTCACGGTCCTAAAAATATAATAATACCGGTAGATTGACTCATATTTTGAAATCCCGAAATATCGATACGGGGTACACAATACTCCAAATAAAAAGTTGCATATTTAATTTATTAAAAATTACAGTAAAATTCTAAAAATTAAATTATCGCTACGCCTCAAAAGAACCTTGTCCTGATTTGCAGCCGATATCAAGTTATATTCAAATAACCGTTACGGTCGATATACGCTTCTACAACGACTTTTTGAATATTTGATTTGGACATATCTTTCAGTCTGTACGAAGAAATATCCATTTTCCACTTCCGTTGGAAAGATACAGTTCAACAGATTCCAGCGTTTCTTGTTTCGCAGAAATCCGATTTAAAACGAGTCCGGTACACTCAGTTGAAGTTCAGAACGTTAAATTACGAACTGCAGGGTTGTTCTGAGCTCGAATATATATTTATATACGTTCAACTTCTTTTTAATTAATATATAAATCCACTTATATTACACATTCAATATTTAAACTGATTTAAATATTCAAATACCAACCGACAAAAATGCGAGACGTTACAGACCTCCCCCCTTAAAATAATTTCGTCCTCGAAATTGCTAAGATAGGGAAAATGCTATAATCTCTGTTATAACATGGTTAAAAATCTTTTTGGTTTACTTCATAATTCCAGTTTCCACTGAACTGATTATTTCCAATTAAAATATTAATTCCTTATTATTACCGAATATTTTCAAAATTCTGAAAATTTCCTAACAGCTTAAATTTTCAGAGAATCTCGCCAGCATCTCCTTTGCACGGCTCACTCGGTACTACAACAACTTGCCACTCTGGGCCTTCTTCAATCCAAAAGAAAATCAAACAGCCAAATGGCTTGCCCAAACCGACTCATATAAATCTCATACTCGTATATAAACGTGTACCTTTTTGGTCGGGCACTCAACTCTATCTCTGTCATCTGCTATCAAACCAGCATATATTCGACCATTTCCAAATGATCTCCCATCAGTTTATTTTTCAATCCAATCATTTGCTTATTCCAAGCTAAATTCCTGTTTCAACTCCAATTCCCTTCACTGGTTTATTTCTTCAAATCGGTTATCTTTATCTCCAAGTTTAAAATTCGGTTCTTATTGTCCAAGAGTAACTCGAATCCCTAGTATTTTTCTTTTAAAATTTTCATTCTGGATCTTTCCAAATTCAGTCCAGTTTTGTTATCTTTGTTTAAATTCCATTTTTACCATTTTAACTCCATAAGTTATATTTTTATTTCAGAATTCAAATTCCTGGGATTTATTTCAAATCAGTTTGAAATCATATATAATTCAAAACATTTGAATTTCTGACAACTTGTTTCTCAAACAATACAAAACAAAATCTTTGGTAGTAATCCGTCACTTGCCAGCTCGAAAATGAACACCGATAATGTCGCGATCATCATCGGAATTTATTTTCCAGTCATCAAAGTGAGTTCAATACTGTATTACTTTTCAAAACTTATTTTCAAACACCCTTATTTTGAAATTACTTCAAAATCCATTTACTATATTTGAAAAACATTTCAAATTACCCAGGATCTTAAATTTCCATATATTTAATCCAAATATTATTTCCAACTCTTTTAAAAGTTTCCAGAGTTTTATTTCAATTCTAGTTTTAAATTCAGATGTAGTTCATCTGATTTTGTATATTATACTTATATAACATTTCGATTTGTTATTTATATAACCAACTCAATTATAGATCTTATTTGATCATAATAAAGATCAACACTATAATAATCCCAAGATGTATACTCCTTTATATCCAAATATAATTTTGGGTAAAATTATTTTATTTACCCTCTTTTTCATAACATACTGTGTCGAATTACTCTGTTCAAGAGTTTAGAAACGCCTATCGACCCAGTTTGCATTACTGTTTCGACCAGAATTCATAAACCACTCGACTGACCAGTCAACACAATATAAAATAGTTTTTATATTAATCACAAATACGCGCTCATATAAATACACTCAACTCAATCTAGAGTATTACTAACTCCATCTCTATTGAGTTATGCCACAGAGCCAAGGTAATCACTTAACCTTCAGCTCTGATACCAACTGTAGTGGCCGAAAAATCCGTACCAATTTGAGCTGACTAATATACTATACATTCAACTCAAAATGCACGGAAATTCAGATCACTAATAGAAAGAATTAAGAGGATGAGATAGAAAAGATAGAACTAATAGAATAGAAGAAGAAGAAGATCACAACTGAGCAGAATCAGAGTAACACGAAACTCGCAGCGGAACAAAATAAGATGTATTATATAACATAACTTTGAATACAAAACTGTATTGTATATACATACCATTATCAGAGTACAATACATCATATCACAGTGGAAATAAGTCTACATAACTAATGGTGAAGCTTCCTGCTTTTGAGCTCCTCCAAGTGAATCTGCAAAGCCTGAAACACTTGACTGCGCGTACAAATTTGGGCACCCAAGAGTTTAGGGAAAACAAACAAAATAAACTCTGGGTCAGTCATGGGACTGGTGTGAGTAAATTCCAACCATACTGTTTAACTTTGAAAATCCTTTTCCAAACAAGAAGGTAATAGTAAGACCAACCCACACATAAACATGGACGGTTTTTACCTTACTATAACCCAACATATTTTTATATCAAACTTCAGTGATATTATAATAATGTCTACTCAATTAAATCATCAAGTAGCAGAACGCTTGCATCTCACGCTCCACATATATATAGTATAAAATCATAAACCGCAGGGCACTTATTGGAGATTGAATTTCAACAAACAAGGTATGGGAGCACCTTCTGAATAGTGTACTCTAGAGGGAATACACCCAGGGTTCAACAAGAACGTCTTGCAACCCGGCCACACATGACCGCTCACTCATTTAGCTTGAGTGTCGCGAATATATTGCCACCACGGTTGCAGGCCATCCAACCGTCATCCGAAGATACAGAATCGAAAAGAAGTATAAATATGAATTTTCTCTAGATCGGTGATAATACACCCTGCTTGGGGATGACCCAACTAGCCATGCTGCCTAGCCCAACTTCTGTCATTCCTGGTTGTGAGGCTAGAGGCTACGTCTATCTTCAGAACATCTGATCACCATTCACTTTGAATGTCACATCGTCAAATCCGTAATCACACATTGATTACACAAATGCACACTGGGTGTAGAATAGAGAGAAGTTACCTTCTCCCCACCAACTTGGTATATTCGTAAAATCAACGGCATGACCGTTGGAAATACTCTACCAGACACTCGTCCATACAAGTTGTCCTGGGACTGGACAAACAAATAAACATCATTCTAGAACTGGACGACCCTTTCTTTTAACTCCGTCTTCAATTATCTTCAGCATATCTAATTCGCAACGATTATGCCTATACGGAGTGGTTTTCAGATAACATATCCAACCGGTCTCTCCGTATTGACAACGATGGTCAAAACACTTCGATAGTCGGTTATTTAACCATCGAAGTAAAAACAAACATCCATTCTAATGTATAACTAAACACCACACAACCACAGGCACTTTTATTTGACATTCGTTTTATTTTTCGAATTCCCATATCTTACCAGATATTTCTCAAATCCCGTTTTAGCCTTTTCATACTTCTTGGAAAAACATTTCCAGTTATTATAAACTCTTATTCTTTCATGTTCCAGAAACATACGTTATTCACGTTCGAAACATTTTCATTCTTTTCACATTCCTTGGTTTCTACACTTGGATCGTATACCCTATCTTCATTGGAAAATATTTCCAATTTCATTATAAATATTTTAATCGGCCAACCGTTTACTTTTAAAACATAATTCACTTTAAAATGTGAATACCATTCCTGTTATAGAAATCTGAATACCTTTATCAATTAACTCTTTATTCAAGTAATACTTATCTCGTTTACCCAAACTTCTTTCATACTTTATATTCCCAATCCACTTTATAAACTCTGTTTTCTAAGACAACTTCTTATCAAATCGATATCAAGTTTATAACTTAATACTGACTCCTATCCTATCAACATTTATTTGTTTAAACTAAATGTTAATTATTCTATCAGATTATAATCCCTAAAAATAGTTTACTTTTAATACATTCGACATCGTCGAATTCTAGTTACAAATCCTAACGGTTTAATTCTAATCACATTTTGAACATCGAAATGTTGTCATCAGTTTCTAATACGATTCCCCAATTCTTTTTCTAAACTCTTTCTTATATTTCTTTGAACAAACGTCGTTACTTATTACTCTAGAATAAGTGGATTTCAAACCAACTGTTACATTTCCTAGGAAGTGCTGCTATATATAAAAGTCACGCTTAAGTCAAATTAACAGTAGTTAATTTGTCGCTATAGTTCTAAACTTGTCATACGCTGTAATATTCTCCTTATAACTAATTACAGTCACACTTACCTTATCAACAGCGTTATTTTATTGATATAGTTCTAAGACTTGCATACGCCGCCATATTCCATTTATATTAATCTTGACATCTATTTCCGTCACAAAAATCTTGACATCTCTTTCTATTACAAAAATCTTGACATCTCTTTCCGTTACAAAAATCTTGACATCTCTTTCCGTTACAAAAATCTTGACATCTCTTTCTATTACAAAAATCTTGACATCTCTTTCCGTTACAAACTGATATCGTTCCTCGGTAATAGCGAAGCCGTTCAAGTTGGGGTATTTTATTTACCTCTCAGACCTTGATCGACAACGTTCTTACCTTAGAACCGATACAAGTCTGTATTCAAATTCCTTATTACTTAATATATTTATTAAATCGTATTTCCTTGTTGTATTTTGGAATATGGTTTTACAACACCATATTCTTACTTTGGAATCTCTGTGGTTTATGAATATTTAATTTAAACATTAACTCTTTGCTTTCGCAATTCCCCAGTTCTTATCTATAACTTCTTAAATGGTAATTAACTCTCATTAATTTCGATAAACTTATTTCTAACCTGTTTTCATTAGATTAATTAAAGACCAATTAATCTAATAATCATGTTCCCAAATAACAGTTGATTAAATCAACTTATTTCCATCAGTAAATTCATTAACTGATTTTAATTACTTCTTAACATTAGATTAATCAAATAAATCTAATGATATCTCTAAATTATTTATCTTAAATATAATTATCCAAATATTTAATCGTCGGATAGTTTTTACTTTATAAACTTGTTTAAATATCAACAATCGCTTTTATTTGCTTTATAAAAACGAACTCTAAAATACTGGTTTGTAATAGAACTTCTATTATAATTTAAAACTTCACCTTAATTATAAAAATATAATTTCTATAATTAACTTCATTGATTTGCCTGACGGTAAATCAGTTTCTTAACAAAACGATGGTTTTACGGTCGACTGTTAACACTTTCTAAATCGATATCATTTATTTATTCAATCTAAACAAATGTTGAATTTCCGTTCAACATCAATATTCACACCGGGTTTTAAATATAATTCGGGTTCAAACAGTGCATACCCAACAAACAGTACGTATAAATATCGAAGAATCCGGTCGGATTCCTCTAACCGGTTTCCGCATCCACAGATGTCAGTCAACACAATTTACACTAACTCTATACTAGGGAATATTCAAATTGATGGAATCAGTATCCAACCGATGGTGTGTACATATGTGACGGTATATAATATTCGACCAAATTAATTGTAATCAACCTAATCAACCATCACACAGCAGTCAAACGACATTAAAATATAATTGCAATATTTTAAAATAGATCAGAGTGAGTGATTTTACTCACATTGCGCGTTAACCGTTAAATAACGATTTGTCATCCCCTAGCGTTCCATTTCTCTCCCCCTCTGGGCTTTTCAATATACACCGGCACATTCCATCAGTCCACCGGCTCTTGTAACCTCCGCCAAACCATTTGTTAACCTGCTCACGCCTCAATTATTCAGAACTTCATCTTTCTTTAAATTCAATATAACGCAACCATCATTGCTAAAACAACTCCACCGTAATGGGTCTTCCACCTCAGAACACTGTTCGAACTCAACACTTCATCCATGGCAAGACGGCTGACTTCCACCTACCATTTCACCACCTCTAGTCCAACTAAATTAATCAAAAACACCAATGTTAAATCTCGTTTCAAACTGCACATTACTGTCTTCGTTTCACCTTCCACATTCGCGCTTCCCTACGTCCACCGTACACACACCGAACTCAGCACCAGACTACACCGAACCATTATCTTCTTCATCATGAACTCTCCATCAACCCATACAGTCGCCGTTCACCCTGCATCAGATCACTCACGTGCCTACTTTCATCCCATATCTTCCCCCCTTCATGATATTAAAATTCTGTCCCCATATATACATCTGCAGAACCATTGCCACGTATGACTTCTCCCTTCCCAATCTCGTTTGAAACCCCCATGACCGTGCTTGCTCACTGAAACTCTACTGCTCCTAAAACCAGTCCCCAGTCTCTCACTTGCCCCATCCTTTTACTCCTTGCGCAGACAACACACCACCTTATTCATCAACACTATTCAAAGCTCGAAGCTCCTTGTTGTTTTTATGAAGTCAGACTGAGAACGAATGAATGGAGAGGAAGGCAAGGGATTTTAGAGTGATTGAGAGGAGAGGATTTGCATTGTTTTTATACGGAAAAGAGAGACGAGATAATGACAACGTCAGATCAAAGTATGGGCGTTGGGTATTGAAATGAAAGGGTATGGGTTTTGCGTGAGTGAATTATCCTATCCGTGGTAGGGGAGAATTTTTCTTCAATAGGTTGTTGTTGTAGAAGTATGGTTTGCAGAGAACTTGTACACCATCCTACTATTTGAAATGGTAAAGTCACCTTATCATCATTTCTTAGACCATACTGTCGATTGATGGTTTAGTACCCTATTTGAATCTATGTAGTATTTAGGGATATGGTTTGTAGATTTTGGGTATGGTTGGCTCGTCCTATCATAGATTAGGTAGGTTGTAGTTCCTATGTTTTGAGTTATAAAAATAATGTACTGTATTTGACTTTATGCGTTGATTCATATCTGTTCATCTAGATGGTTGGTAAGCTAGCTTATTCTCATACCGCAAATTCTTAGTTTTGCTTTTGTGAATTGAATATCACTTTTATTTTCTATGTATTCACGTATATATGATGTGTCTTGTCTTTAGTTATAAATTCTGTTCATGTACGGACAGAAGTAAGAGTACAGTTGTGCTCAACGAGGTGTCACGGTCCTAAAAATATAATAATACCGGTAGATTGACTCATATTTTGAAATCCCGAAATATCGATACGGGGTACACAATACTCCAAATAAAAAGTTGCATATTTAATTTATTAAAAATTACAGTAAAATTCTAAAAATTAAATTATCGCTACGCCTCAAAAGAACCTTGTCCTGATTTGCAGCCGATATCAAGTTATATTCAAATAACCGTTACGGTCGATATACGCTTCTACAGCGACTTTTTGAATATTTGATTTGGACATATCTTTCAGTCTGTACGAAGAAATATCCATTTTCCACTTCCGTTGGAAAGATACAGTTCAACAGATTCCAGCGTTTCTTGTTTCGCAGAAATCCGATTTAAAACGAGTCCGGTACACCCAGTTGAAGTTCAGAACGTTAAATTACGAACTGCAGGGTTGTTCTGAGCTCGAATATATATTTATATACGTTCAACTTCTTTTTAATTAATATATAAATCCACTTATATTACACATTCAATATTTAAACTGATTTAAATATTCAAATACCAACCGACAAAAATGCGAGACGTTACAGCTCCTATTAAATCAAACTTCTATATAAGCAACCTAAATCTAAACCCTAAAGCCACATAAATATATTCCTAAGACCGTCATGCTGTCAACACTCAACCTAGAGTAGCCGCCATTCTCATTCAACTAGAAAGCAAGTAGCAATTGCAAATCAAATCTAATTCAACTAAGAGAATTCAACGTCTACAACAAAGGAGAGCTATTCAAATTCAGAATACGGATCCCAGAACTCAAGACTAGCCTCCTTTTTGTAAGTCCAGTTATCATTCAGACCTAAACGATGTTAGAATTATGACTAAATAACTGGATATAAAACATCGCCTAATGTAAATCTATGCCTATCCTTTTTGTTAAAACTGAATTGATTGAGACTATGATTCTTTTTATGCTAAGTTGTGAATCTTGTTGTATGTAATTTGATGATCAAACTTAAATGCGTTGGACCCACATGTTGTACAATTTTCCAATGACATACATGTTGTGTAGTTTAGCGATGACATATTATACTTTGGCAATGGCATATCACGTTGAATAAATTGAAGATGACATATTATGTTGTATACTTGGTGATGACATAAATTGGCGATGACATATTATAATTTGGCCATGGCATATCATATTGTGTAGTTTGGCAATGACAAACCATATTGTATAATTTGGCGATGGATATCACATTGTGTAAATTTTGGCAATGACATTTCTTGTCGCATGATTTGATAATAACACCTATATGTTATATGACAATATGGTAATTTTGTTATGGTTATCCAAGTTTAACCATGTTCACATATATGACAAAAACTACATACTGATATGATTAGGTTCATGTTAGATTAGATCCAACTAATTTGCGAAGTTCACAATCACATGCCTAATGTTAAGTTTATGTAATTCTATGTAAAACCTCTATTTCATGATCCATGTTAAGTAGATCTAAATTTGCAAGTTCATAATTGAATGTATATTGTTCTATGCCAAGTTCATATGATATATGTGTAGTTAAATCCATATTTTTTTATGATGTTGGAATTATTACATGTTCCTAATTTTCCCCTTTTGTGTATAAGTTAGGCTATGTATCGAGCCTAACATTTTATGTGATTCATGCGAACGTTTAACGGGGGTAACGTTGGGGGAAAAATATGAAATTATATATATAATTGGCATATTTGGCTCATGAACATGAAAATGTTTTATGGCATAAAGTGGTATAAATTTTTATACCTAAAAATTATGAACTTGATTTAAAAAGGAAAGTGAGCTTGACTTGAATGACAATAATTTACATATAAATATAAAGAAGTAAATATGTAAATTTAGAAAAGACGAATATGCCTAACCCGAGGTTAGATTGAGTTACAGTGTAAGACTGCTCGGAACCGCCCGACACATCCAGCAACCGTAACAATATATATCTAATGTGGGAGGTTAGTGCATCAAGCCCAAAGGAACCCGAGGTTAGACTGAGTTGCGGTGTAAAACTGCCCGGACCCAACCGGCACATCCAATAACCGCAACAATACCTGTCTAATGTGAGTGGTTGGTGCTTTAATAAATGAATTAAAGCTAAGTCAAGAATGGTAGGGTTAAGTTAATTAAGGCAACACTTAACCAATACAACATGTTAACTAAACTGATGGGAGGGGTTAGGTTAACTTGGACACTTAACCAATTTAACATGTTGACTAGGAAACCGTAGTAACGGGAATCCATTTCAGTAGTAACTCACATAAATATATCATGGTACCCTGATCTAGGCAAGATGGGGCACGATTACTGGGCTGATTATAAGCGGTCAAAACGACAATGGTTGGTGCGTCAGTGTAGGTTCCGATGGAGCACGGGCGTGCACGTACTCCGGAGTGGAAAAAGCAGGCACTGGACATCAGTAATTATACATTGTGCATCTTGAATCGTGTCGGGTTACCACCATAGGATTTGATACACCCCATGGTAGGACTAGCACAGGTATCTACAATCGAGCGGGGCCATATGACACAAGTGGTAAACGCGTGCGAGTAGGAGCCAATCAATGAAAAAGGGATCACTGGGTTTTGAACTCACGATAATGGTTAAAACATCTAATAGCTGCAGAGAAGATGGACATGAGTGCGATAGTATGATTAGTTTATCTTGCCTTGTTTATCTTGCCCTGTTTAGCTTACCTTATCATATGTTACCTTATTTCCTTATTATTGTCTTGTGTCCAGCTTATTCAAGTCATGGTTCTCTTATCAGTTTATATGCTGAATAATCACTGGACTTACCAGACTTATGTCTGACCCGTTTTCTTTCGCTCTCTTTTCTTCCATCCCCCCCTCCCCTCCCCTAGGTACCCAGGGAGGGAATAACTCAGCCTAATTTGGACCGTTCATCTTTCCAAGCTTGAAGACTCTGTGATGTATGGCTTGGAACTTCTTACCTTTGGCTATGGCTTTGGACACACCACTACTTGGGGATTTATGCAGTTTTATTGTGTTTTATGCTTCTTTGTGTAATAATCAAGACAAAGATTTTGATGTAGTGATTTGGAAGTTGGTTTGAAACAGTTTGCTGTAATGTTTTCTTATGAACCACATTTGGAATAAAGTTTGTTTTTCCGCTGCTTATATACATATCTGTCTTGTAAATTATCTGTGCCTTTTACCTATAATGCTCCACCAAAGTTAAGGCATTCCATTTGTGAGTGACCTTAACGGAGGTGGGGTGTTTCGAACTTAGCTATATTACAGAGGTTACTCTTTAATCTAGAGTTTTTGATATTTCCTGAGTCAAACTTGTACAGGCCATTTTGTTCTCTACCCTGCAATAAAATGGTCCTAGTCAGCATGTCCCTGACTACACAGTGTCTTCGGTAAAATTCAAAAGACACTTGATTGTCTTTTGCACACTACGACACACTGATTAAGTTTTTCCTTATGTGTGGTGCACATAATAAATTGTTTAAATAAAGTAGTTTGGCACCCTTAATACTAGCATGTCCAGTTTGTGAGATAACAATTGAATTACCATTACCCATAATTAGAGACTGCTTACATTTCTATTCACGGTTCCCAAGATTTAGATTATTTAAGTTGTTTGTTACATGATGAGTAACTCCTGAATCTGGATACCATGCTTCATCTTGAATATCATCAGTAGTTGCAGTATTTCATGTTGATTTTGACTGCCTTTGTTATCTAATTGACTATTGACCATGTTTGCATTTGGATTACCACCACGATTATTGTTATTCTCTTGCTGATTTGTATTAAAGCTGTTATCAAATCTGAAGTAGCATTTGTCGGCTGTATGTCCACGTTTTTTCGCAAATTTGACATTTAGGCCTGTTGTTGTGATTCCATCTCCCAGCTCTTCCTCTTCCTCGGTTGAGTGGACCTCCTCTTTGGTAAGTTTTCTGACTTCTTATATTATTAGCTTGTTGTTTTGCTTTGCCAATGGTAGTGTAATTGACATTAGAATATGCTCCTTTCTAATATAGAATAGATATTTTGTAAAGAGGGTGTAGGCTCAATAGATGTGATAAATGCTATCACAACTTAAAATTCATCCTCAAGTCCACCTACTATGTATAGAATTTGTTCCTTTTCTTCAATTCTATTTTCTGTACATGCTAGTTGATCACATAAGTTTTTCACTTCATATGATATTCATTCATGCTAGAGGTATCTTTTCTTATAGATTATAGTTGTTTCTTGAATTGTAAGACCCTGGCTAATGATTGACTAGTGAATGATCTTTCCAAATCTGTCCAAACATCATGAGCAGTTTTAAGTCCTATTAATTGTGGTATGAGTGATGCACCCACCGAGGACATTAACCAGGCACTAACAAGATTATCTTGTTTTTGATAAGCAGTGAATTCTTGACTATTTACCAGATTATTATTACTGTCTATGGTGTATTTTGTTGGGATAGGTCTTGTTCCATAAAGAAAGTCTTCTAATCCATAACCATTTGTTGTTGTTTTCACTTGTAGCTTCCATAGGAGATAGTTTGATTCATCGAGTTGAATCGAGATGAATTTGGCTTTGAGGCTTTATGATGGATTTGATGAAATCCTCAGTGCTTTCGGCACTTGTCTGATTGGATCTAGCAGAAGATTTTGGTGAAGTTGACTCGTCTCCTTCAACCATGTTTCAGAATGCAAGAATTTGAGATTGTCCCACGAATAAACGTAAAGATTTCTGAACTCTTATTCTTGAATTGAAGAATTTGAATGTTTTCTTCAATTTGTCTTTAAAAGAAACCAGAATGCTGAATTGTTGCTTTTAAAACTGACCGATTAGCTTTCTTGGACGGCTTCTAATCTTATTTGATTGATTAAAAGCAACCAGATTGCTAATGTGATGTCGAATTAGCTTTCTTAGACGGCTTTTGATTGCAACTTAATGAATACTTTGGATTTTTTTGATCGAATCTTGAGCTTCAAAAATTCTTTACCACCAAGTTGTAATATTAAAAGCAGATGCAGCCACTAACACTGGCGAGGCATTGTTTTCTGAATTACAGCCTCAACTCTCAAATGAAGAGATTACAAATCTTGAATGAGAGGAATCCAAGTGATGAGAATTCTCTGATGGATAATCTATCTTTTGATAGATTTACTGAGATTGAATAGTGGATCGAATTTGACTGTTGTTAGCACAACGGCTCTGATACCATATTTGAAAAACAGAAATGTATTTGAGAATTTTTATTATTGCTAACTGATTTTTTCAATGAGAGGTTATGTACATATATATAATGTACAAGTGTAACCGCCTGGGCTTTGAGAATGCTTTAGAATTGATGTATAATGCATAACGATTTGTTAAACGGGGTACTCAGTGTAAAACACTTTATAAAACCAAAGGGCCTAGGATTTTTATCTGATACACTATCATAATGGCACGTATATTGCATGGACATATAACAGTCAAGGCCGGTGCAACCAACCGTGTGGGTATAAAAAGAAAACGTGTGTAACTTTTTCTTTACAAAAAAGAAAGCCTGTTGCGACAAAGAGCTGGACATCCATTGCAAAATCAACTTCTTGAATTACAAATAACCACTTATGCATTTATGCCTAGCTATATCATTAACCACAGAGGTAACAGAGTGCTCCACTAAACTCAAAAAAGTCATACGAATCTCTTTTTGAATAAAAAGCATCATCAACAAGGGAATCATTCATATAATACAAATTTGTCGTCAACCAAAAATGTTCAATTACACATGAGAAATGAACTCAACTTCAACGACTAAAATAAAATCATTCAAAGAAGAATCCAAAGCCCAAAATAATCTTCAGGATCACCTAAATTTCTTGATTGTCGTCAATCGTTTTCTCAATGTTCTTTATAAGATGAAAGATTCTACAAAGCTTTAGTAGCTATTAGGATAATAAAATTAAGGACATACTGGGATAATGCCCAAATATTTCATGTATGCCTCTCTATTTTAGAAGTTCTATATAACGCTAGTGTTACCTGCACTTGTTGTATGTCAATCTGGTTTTTGGTGATTTAGTACTAGTATAAAGTTTAAACACAATAATCCGTCTATATACCAATGGCATCAAACTAAAATATAAATTCAGCAGCATAAAGCTTTGACAGAAGATGTAAATGATTCATCAATCACAATATACTGCCTACGTAACTGGACAAATAATCAAAACATGCCTACCGTTTTCCTAAGTGATGAAAAAATGGTTAAATTTCTGTGAAGTTTGATTTTAATTTCCTAAGTTTGACATCTCAGTTACTCAACTTACCGATTGATTTTCAAAGCCATAATTTCTAGGATTTTGTTAAGTTGATGGAATATGAAGTCTTCTTGCTCCAATGTCATTTCAGCATCCCCAAATTCTTCTTTCATCCTCACATAATCATCTTGTTGACATTACACATGTAAAATACATGAATACTCAACTTAAACTCAACACCATCTATTAAATATATACCCACTCATACGCTACATTTCCATCATCATCCACTACCTCGACCTTATGAGCCCGCAAATACACCTCCATATAAGTCGGTTCTCTTTCTAACTCCTTACGCTGAAATAAAATTAATGCAAAGCAATTTTTAAATAACATATCTAACTGTAAATTTATAAGATAAATATCTAACTGTAAATTGATGAACTCTTACCAAATCTCGTCGATGTTGCATATATGATTTTGATCCACCTTTGTGTAATGTGACATTTTTATGTCGATTTCTATTGTTTATCTCCGACAATTTCTTCACCGTAGGTTTCTTCCAATATTCCTCAAACGTCTTTAAAATCATTGCACTAAGAAAATGTGTTTTCTTGTCCTTTTTCATGGTAGAGACAAAGTCTCTATAATAACGTCCCGCCACATGCTTCCATGTGCGCTTAACCATTGCGGAATCCGTTCTAGCTAACCACATAAATTGATCCTACATATTTAAATAAATATTTGGACTCAGCTTAAAAACATATTATAATATTGTTCATATGAAACATTATAATATTGTTCATCTGATACACTAGCATAATGGCAAGTGAAATTGTGGTGTAAAGAAAAAGTTGAGTTGCTCCAACGAGAGGCTTGTGAAAACTGTTGGATAAAGCTGCTGAAATTTTTTCACAGCAAGACTCGAACACATAACCCACGTACTGACATTCTTGCATACTTCAACTTCATCAACCTCACTTTTGCATTTGCATATTACAGTATCATTTAAAACACTATGTCCTGTTAACCGTCTACCATGGTCACCACTTCCTCACCTTTGTTGCCCCCATCCTTGGGGTTGCCCTAGACGGCCACCTGGCTTGCCTAGCCCCGAAAACAGGGCCTGATCACAGCTTAAGTGTTGGCTTAGGTGAAAAGTCTATACAACGTTGACCAAATAATTTTGACTTAAAAGCATTGCCTTAGGTGAAAAGTCCATACGATGTTGACCAAATAAGTATATTTCCGTGTGCATATCGGATGTATGTTAATCCAAGTAAAATTGTATAATTGTTAAAGAGCAACTAAACAACGTCAATGTATAACCGAAAGATCCAAAATTTATCTGAATGTGTATTCAGAAAGCAAATTAATGTTCAATATTTGGAAAATTGGGTACGGACGTCAATACAGGCATTCACATCTTAATTAAAATTATCCATCGGGAATTTAGTCAAGATTATAATCTATACACTTACACCTTATAAGTGAAGGTATGATGTAGAGTCAGAGAAAGTGGGTCATTATATTTTGTATGTTCTAGGAACATCCATCTTAAAGTGCAGATGAGTTTAGTGAACTAAATTAGCAAGCCACTTCTTTTACCTCATATATAAACCCTGATTCCTAATGTTTTCACTTAAACCATCTAAACATGGTTTAAAATGCCTTCCACTTTCACATACAAGCATGGTGCTCTCAGAAGGGAAAAAAAACCATTCTCTTGAAAAGGTTCAGATACAAATACAGAAAATTACGGGCTTCAGTCTAGTACACCAATATAAATCATCACATGTTGGAGGCTTTACCTAATCCAATCACATTTAGGCTAGAAGAATAGCTTCATAATCTATAGATTGTAGATCCAAAATTTAAACAAATGCTATTTGCGTAAGATAAAGATATATGCCCACTGAATACATCAGTTGTACACTGAAGTATTTTGAAGCCTTAGCAAGAGTGGTCCATGGGGCGCACAGCTTGCAACCGTTTAAAGGAAAGCGCTAATAATAAATTGAATGCAATATGCAGTTCAATCTATTGCTTCACCGTTGCAACCACTGATATCGTAACCTGCAATATGCGTAATAAATAAAATCCTTTTGAGTAACTCTGAAAAATTGAGATTAAAGTAATACTGTTAAGTGCAAAGTGTTATTTCAACCATTCATGTAAAGATTAACATCTTATCCACTTTAAATAGAAGTGTAAAGCTGGATGTATGCATTGTGAAATGGAAGTGCGTTTATTGTTATAATTAAGATAAAAAAATAATGTGAATCAACCGAGGAATTATAACCCTCTCGTTCAAAGACGATATACTTACTACTAAGAATCCACCCACTATGTTTTAATTAATTGTACATTAATGGAAATGAGTATTATGTTAACGTCCAAAATTTTGAAAGATATATTCTTTAGTTATCCGTGCAAACTAAACATGCCTTAAGGAGAACGAAATGTAAATGAAATAAGAGAAAAAGTGCATACAATATGAGTTTCATTGTATACCGTTTACTATGTAAAAGCAACTGGCACATACCAAAAATGCATCCTACGGCATAACCAGTTGACTAATGACTAATTCTGAACATCACCTCGAGAGCTCTATACCAAAGCCTGACAAATTACATTTTTCAAAAAAAAAATATAACATTGTGTGTGTGTGTGTGTTCACATATTCAAAAAGAGAAAAAAAAAATTGAAATCTCAGCTATACAGATATAATGAATTGGTTTTACGAGAATAGCTTTTTAGAGAAACTATAAAGGTCCTCCAAGATCTAGATCAGCAATCTTCAAAATTCCTTTATCTTTATCAACTGGAATATTTGCCGCCATTAAATCCCTGTTATGCTTCCGTAATTCATAATAGAACAGATGTTGAGGACAAAAATAAAAAAATATAGGCAAACAGAAGGCCTACAGCATGCTATGACCATGACACTGGGATACTCCTTTGCAAAGCTGGTACAAAAGGCTCTGCATATTAATAGATGCGGGATCATTAGAAATTTTGTGCACCATGGCTATTTAATCAGAAGCCACAAACATCCATAATAACTGCTCTCATCGGTGTTCTCAATAGTTTTTCACAGTAATCTGCAATCAACGAGTATATAGTATATACTCAAAAACTGTTACATGTACCAACAATCAACATTGTACTTCAAAATTGAAAAAACAATCGATGTTGATGAAATGAATTACGAACATGTGAATAACTAAAGGATTATGACAAATTACTACATGATGACGGATGATGATTCAAAATCATGAAGTGGTAGAGAATCACCTGTAGACAAAAATCGAATCTGTAGTACCATTGACACACTTTTTAAGCTGAATCCCTAAACTGTACTCACCGAAGCAGAAGATACCTAGGTCAATAAGGAAAAAATCACCTAAGTCTATAAGGAGAAGGCAGCGTGGTACTTGAATTGATAAAGCTCGAATTGAAATAGAAGTTTATTCCTCATATTTTTTTCCACATTTTGGAATAACAAAATAGAGCAGAAGAGAGAGGTGAAATGATGGGAAAGGTTCAGCCGCCCGAGCATCTGAGTGAGAAGGGGTTGAATGTTACAATTGCATTAGAGGTTGATAACATTTAATTTCAACTTAATAAACAAAATTAATAAATTAAGGAATGGAAGTAAAACACTAAAAGATTGTTGTAAATCTGGAAACACAATTTATGTTTCAAATTAAAAGTATCGCATGTTTCAAATTCGTTTATTTGGTGTAGTGACCATTAAAGGTGTAACTCACTACCCACTTGGCATCTTGAAGAAGAGCAAATATCTAATTAAAGAGGCAAAAAGGAACATGTACCGTTAAAATGGAGGTATTGGGCATTGTGACATGGATTAAGAAGGCATGAAACCATGGTTGCAGAAGAAAGAGGCGCTTCCATCGAAGTTGCCTCCATATATTGTAAAATTCTTGTACAAATTGGTGAATAGATGCAGTTATTTTTGCAGCTGATGAAGGAATGTGCAACTTGTACAACCACAGTTGACATTACTATGCATTTTTGAACTTTTAGGAATGAATTTTCTCCTACTTGGAACTACAAAACTTCTCCAATGTCCAAAAGCAAGATTTATCTGAAAGAATTTGTATGTAAGCTTTCCTTTCATCTCTTTGACTAAATCTTCACTTAAAGCTTCAACCAAATCAAATCATTTAACTCTTCTTTCCAAAACAGCAACCCTAAAACTAACTATTTAGGTAAAATAAAATAAAATAGAGGAAGGTCTGAAACTAAAATAATTTTAACTCTCCTTTTAGCACTTCCTTTGTTTTAATTATTCTACTCCATTAATCAAAAAACTTACTCCCAGAAAATGAGCTCACGTTTCAATTTCTAGATTAGCTAACGTTTCAATTTCTTAATTCAATTCTTTGTGAATCTACTTCCAAATTACTTTCACGATAACAAACATGTTTTTAACTCTTTTGACAAATTTTTAAAATTCATTATTTTAAAACTTTTTACAAACATCAATTTCACTGTTCTTTTCAAAATTCTCAATATTCCTTTAATTTAATAAAACTTTCTCCTCTACATTTATATCTATAAGTTCATCAAAAAACCTATTAATAGAAAACATACATTATAACATGGAATATCCAATTGAAAACGAAGTCGAAACACCAAAAAAACAAATAAAGCAAGCAACGTAAACATTCAAATAGCAACAGTCCATTTTGAATAAAAATCAACAATGTCATAAAAGACTGAATTGTAAAAGTTCATTGAAGAGTAAATGTTACAATTTTTTGAGTAACGTGTGGAACGTAGGACTTCACTGAAGACATTTCTTGTCGGTCCTAATAAAACTCACGTGTGGTATATACCCCGATTTTCAACGTCTTCGCACCACCTAGATACCCTAGAAATTGGCAGAGGCGGCCCTCGAACCTGAAACGTATGTCTCATCCCAATTTGCCTGCTTCTAACCAACCAAGCTAGGAGCGTCAGGTGCAAATGTTGCAATTTTATTTATTAACTGAAATATAAGTGTAAAAATTCGAAAGGAAACTGTAATTGAACTGTAAAATTCATCATCCTTAAAAATTAACTATTTAGCAAGGTTCGAAATTCCGATTTTCGGTACCGTTCCGCTAATTAGAAAACTTTGAAATTCCGGTTCCGTTTCGGAAATTCCGTTTTATTTTTTGTTTCGGATTTCATGAGGAATTTTAAAAAAAAAAATATAGCAGTAAATACTAAAAGTTTATGTTTGGATGTATCATATCTCAATAGCTCGTGTTAAATGTAATCTTTACTGCAAAAGAAGTCCAAATCAAGTCACCGTATTTAAAATAATAGAGCTTCTCTTTTTTCTAAACAACCCACTTAATAAAAAAAACCAAAACATTACCTATTCCTAACCCTAAGTAGGAAATTGCTTTTTCTCGTCTTCCTTAATTTCGCCGCCGAACCCAAAGAGAGGAAAATAATAATAAAAATAAACGTTGTCTGCTGCTTCTCCTTTCCATTGCTTCCAGTTTTGTACACCTTTTCCTTTCTCAAGTTTGTGTATTTGGTATTTCTTAAATCCACATTTTGATTTTTCTTCATTAAGATCCAAAACCGGGTTTGTCGCCAAAATCTGGACCGATCATCACCGAAACCGGGTCGGAATGACCGAACTTCCGGCGTGCCGACCGGATTTTCAAGCCTTGCTATTTAGTCATTTTTTTATGAAAAACAACATGGGCGAATACTAATAATCCACTCGTTGCACATGTACGCCATATCGGTAGCTCATCATACTTCTATTTAATATCATTACACATCATTTTGGAGCACTTCAAATAATTATCTCAACCTTCTTTAAATACTTGCTACCTTTTTCGATTGTTTTGCTTTGAATAATATGCATCTAACACCATCCCTCAAGACTGAATCAATGAATCAAAGATATAATCATAATTTCATTCACACTATATATATTTAGAAAAAATCAAGTTATATATATATATGTGTGTGTGTGTGTGTGTGTGTGTATATGTATTTGTGTGTGTGTGCGTGCGCGCGCGCGTGTATAAGAACAAATAGAAATGTGAGTACAGTAATTATTATAAAAATTTTATTAATATTGTCCGCAAAAATAACCTACAACAAAAATCAAAGAAAATATTTAAACAATCATTACTTTCATGCTAAACTAACTCGTAAAACAACAAAGTGGGGTTATTTATCATATAAAAGTTGTAAACAACATGAGGAAGAAAAAGAAAAAAAAAAAATAGTACATAATTGTAATAACACAACTTTACATGACAATATCCA
Organism: Allium sativum; assembly: GCA_030737875.1. NCBI lineage: Eukaryota > Viridiplantae > Streptophyta > Magnoliopsida > Asparagales > Amaryllidaceae > Allium > Allium sativum. Next base: position 895,566,805 of record CM060918.1, read on the forward strand.
TTCAACCCTTGAATTAAACAACTTTTTCACAACAATGAATCAGTCGTGATAATATCCAAGTGAGCAGTTCTTTTACAATCCGACAAATATTTACCAGCTAAAGATTCCCGCAACACATGATCAGGACGAATGGAGTGGCTAATCATTCCATCCACCACTTGAAATGCTTCAGACTCAAATTTCTGATCAATCAAATTGCAAATCAATGATATAAAACAAGAAGCATTTAAAAACATACCTTTATTGACCATATCTATAAATAGCTTAAAAGCTTCAGTATTCTCACCTCTTCCAATCTAACCAACAATCAAATTCTCATAAGCATGTTCATTCCAATCAAACCCTTTCCTTAACATTTCATCCACCACTTCCTTAGCTTTTTCCACCATTCCACCATTCACATATCCATTCATAACAACAATTAAAGTTGATACATCAGGCATACATCCTGCCTTTTCCATACATCTAACCATTCTGTAGCCCCTTTCAACCTCGCCTTGCTTACACAAGCCTTCTATATATGTATTATACGTCACAACACTTGGAACAAGTCCAATAAGAATAATCTCATCAAACAACTCATCAACATTCTTGAAATCGTTGTTGATAAGATAGCCATTAAGGACAATGTTATAGCTCATTATATCAGGCCTTGTTCCTTCATATTTCATCTTACTGAAAAAGGAGTATCAACTTTATTTTCTTTAACAAGAACGTCAATCACATTATTGTAGTCTAATACACTAGGAAAGAATCCAATTTTCTTCATCGCTTGCAAAAAATTCACTGCTACAGAACTGTTGTGTAACGACGATCGGAACAAAATCCTCCTTCCTTGCGCACACATGAGCTGGCACACAACTCCAATATAACAAAAGAAATCCCTGATGTTATGCGCGTACCAACCCATATTTGCACTCAACTCCTTCAATATATTTCATGATGTGGGATTATTGTATCCAAACCATCATTCCTCCTTAACAACATGCGAGGCAATTCTAACAGTTTCCCTCTTGACTCGCATCCTACGAGTATTTTTTGAGAGCACTGCCTTGCCCACATGGCCCAGTCCAAACCTTCGGCTCCGATACCATTGTTGTGTAACGACAGTCGGAACAAAATCCCCCTTCCTTGCACGCATATGAGCTAGCACACAACTCCCATGTAACAAAAGGAATCTCTGATGGTACGTATGTAACAACCCATATTTGTACTCAACTCCTTCAATATATTCCATGATGTGGGACTATTGTATCCAAACCATCATTCCTCCTTAACAACATGAGACACAATCCTAACAAGAACCTCTAGAGCTCATGCACAAGTGTTTAAGAACTAAAGAATAAATTTTTGCATCAGAGGTGTAGTGCTCGACAAGCATTCCATCTACCAACTCAACTGCATAACCAATCTTTCCTCTCTCACAAAGAGCTTTGATTAGTATTTGAAATGAGGACATTTCTAATTGAATTCTCATTTCAAATGCTTTCATCAACACATCTTGGACTAAGAGAAGGCCTTCTTCCCTTTTGCAGAGGATGATTAACAATGAATTTAAAGAAAGAACCGAAGGCGTACATTGGAATTTCGGAATACGATAAAAAATGTTGACTGCTTCTTGAAGCAGTCCTTGATTTCCGTAGTATTTGATCAAAGTGATGAAGAATTTTTCAGAGAGGTCGAAAGATCGAAGTTTTTCTAGATGGGTTAAGACGAGATTGAGGTGTTCGTGTAAATGATTATCAGAGAGGTGCTTGATTAGAAATCAGTAAGCTGAAGGAGTCGGATCTGAATCGTGGATTCGAAATGGATCGTTGAGAAGTGAAATGAAATCTGGATTCGGACTGTCTGGTTCTTCGCGGATTTTGCGTTTTAGGGTTTTCGTTGCTTGTAATTGGTTGAAGGCCAGCTGGTACGTGTGCTTGTATGAAGAGAGGGAGGATTTGAATGGTTTCATGCTTGATTGTTTTCGTAGAACGATTTTGTAAAAAGATTTGAAATTGAAAGCTTCTAACAAAATTGAGTTACTCTATCAAGGAGTCTGGTGCACCATCAAAAAACATGAAACTGCTTCCTCTTCAGTATCCATTAAAAAACAGAACAGCCACTAAAACACCAATTACAGCAGCCTAATGTAGCAGTTTATCGCACTTTGCAATTTTCCTCCCCTTCGGCAGCAAATTTTAGGCTTGAAGCTGATTTATTACTGGAATAACCTCTCTAAAAGCGATGATAACATGGTTTACTTCTGTGTATCTACGCGTGGGAAATGAAAGCACAAGAATAAATTTATTCAGGCCGGCGGCTGCGCGTCTAAGAATCATCTAGGGTTACGAGCGGATGGGTAGGCTACTTAATCGCACCCGATCCATAATTTTAAACTGATGATGGAAGGTGGTGCTCGATGAAGTGGAGCAGTGTAATTTTTTTTCGATGGCAGAGGAGTTTCGCACTTTGAAGAAGAAGTTGAGGATATGGAAAAACAAAAGCGGAAAATGGAGACGCGACCAGTAGAAAGAACGTGTATAGGTTTTTGCTTGAAAAGTAAAAGGATATGAAATTTTAACACAACTTTAATCTATATGTTTGTTTTTATTTTGTCATGCATTCAGAAATTTGAACACAAATTTCGTTTGGTCTACCGTTTATATAAGTTTATGTCCAAAATTGTAAACACTATTGGTCCAAAAATCAAACCCTGTGCAGTTCAAACCGAGTGTTCAAACACAAAAAATAAAATATATTTAGTGTGTTGACAAGAACAGAATAATACACTGAAAATTATTTATTTAATATCCATGCGAAAATTCATTATTTACATTATATCGGTTATCATTATTAATACGTTTTTGAAAATTAGTTATGTAATTGTCCTATGGGAGGTTGCGGTCTTTGAATCATGCGCGGCTAGTAAGGAGCTGAGCTGCGGTGTATTGAGACCGAAGAAGGTAGCCTCTCATTTTCGGTCCTCTCTTAGATCTGCTTTTTTGTGATGATGGAGAAGAACAAGTTCATAGATAGTTTTGCATCATTAGAATTTGGGATGAGCTGTAGGTAGATATGGCTTAAGGCGCTTCATCTTGGAGATAACTGGCTGAGTTTCAACATCTCGAAATGGATAGATGTAATATTTATCTGGCTATTGTTTTGTGTCTTGTTTTGATTATTTTGGTCTTCCTGTGCGGAAGCAGTCGCTTACTATTTCTCAATATATCACTAAATATTTATCAGGCACAGATTCAGCAAGCTAGCATAGCTGGTAGCAGTTAGGAAAATGCCGGGTCGAGTTGAACCAAAGGCGGAGGACCGATGTTCAGTTTACGAGGATCCGGTAAGGGTGGAGGTGGGAATATTGGGTCGGGCGTGTCGGGTTTCTGGAGCATCCGATGTTTCGCTCATTGTGCTGCCGTGTCGGCATTTGTGCATATGTGAGTCGTGGGACGCTGCGTTTGGCGCAACGACGACTGTTTGTTGCCCGATGTGTGGTGGCGTTAAAACTGAAAGCATACAAGTCCTTTTTTCATGATCCACTTGAAAGCAAATATTTATTACTATTATTATTATATTTGGAAAAGATATTACATTTGTTGAATTCTATAATTTTTTGAGAAATGAGTCCTTGACGATAATCACACGTTTGTATGCTAATTTAGCACGGTGGTTTATACTCGTGGTGTTATTATTACTAAACTGAGAGGTTAATCGGTATCTATTGTATGATCTAGACTACAATATGTTCAAATGGTTGCAGTCTGCACAGGTTTCATTGCTAATGTGTTTTATTGACGTATGTTAGTTCATTCTTTTATCATGTAAGAAAATTAATTACTATATGATGGTAATATAAGAGGAATCTTGGGACATGATAACATTCTGATCATGGGTCAATATTCATATTATCTTCCTCAATATATGGGGATAGACATGTAGAATCTGAGATTTTAGACAGTGTCTCATTTGAGTTGATACCATTGTTAGCACCCTCTTTGTTACCAGGGTTTGTGAATTCATTTGGTTTCTCCACTACATCTTTAATGCTTTCGCAATTTGTGGTAGAATGGCCAAAGCATTTACAAACCTTGCATCTATCGAGTATCAACTCATATGTGATCGGTTGAGAGATAATTTCACCATCATGAATATAGATTGTAGCCTCATTTGGTAGATCTGCATCTGCATTTATTTCCAGTAATATTCTAGCGTAACTCAATTGAGTTTCTTTCGCCGTTTGTTCGTCTAATTTTAGTGGAATCCCCACAGCACTAGCAATAGCGCTAAACGCTTCTTTATCCCATAATCTTAGGCTTAATTATGGTAGCCTTATCCATATTGGCATCGTACTTAGTAAATCTCGGTCAAAAACCGATTTCTTGCTCCACTTTTTAAGGATGATGAGCTTTCCATTTATGAAATAGGGACCTCCTCTTGAAAGCTTCTCATAACCTTCAATGTTAGTGAATCTGATAATGAAAAACCCATTTTCTCTTGTGAATATCTCAAAGGATCCACTAGGGTTCCATGTTCTAGCTACAAAAGCTCTGAAGTGGTGATATGGTGGACATTTACCAAATACATAAGCAACAACAGAGAGTCCCTATTTAAATTCCGTTCGATTGTTGGTTTCCTCATTGACAATAACAGTGTTCTCCTCACCAATAGCATAAGTCGGAGCAATGTATACTAGATCCAGATCTGAGTCTTGTCCTCCTTTCTTAACTAAATCCGCCCATGTAGAAGTTGCCCTTTCAATTGGAACATTAATTCCTTTTGATTTCCCATTATCTTGAACATGATCATTGGGATTCTTGGCCTGAAATCGACTCTCGTTTGACGCTGGATATGGTTTTTTGTTAACCCTAAACGGGTATTCTTGAGCTTTGCCCATTCTCTTTCTAAACTAATTCGATTTATTCATATTTTTATCTAGTCTTGCATTGTTCTTGCGACTCTTCACCGTAATAAAACCTTCCTCATCCTCAATGAAAACAGAGGCTGGATGAGTCGACTTATGATTGAGATATGAAAGAGGAGGAGAGATAGAAGAGAAGGGAGAAAGAGAGTTCCTATTTAGATTGGGATTATCAACAAAAAATGGGATTGAGAGAGGTCCTGGAGGCTGCCATGGCTGCAGAGAGAGTTTTCTTTTTAACGAATTTTCCTTTTTCCTATAGTTTTAGTAGCCTTTCGAAGCAAGCAAGCTGGAAAAATGAATGTGTTTTGACCAAAAAGTAGATAAATAATATATTTACTATAGAGAACAAACTTGTAAACTTCAAAGCACAGAAGCTCAAAGAAGCCAATTAGAGGCTTGAATTGAACCAAAAAGTAGATAAAACCATACTAGTTTTATAATGCAGTTGCTGAATTGAACTAAATATAATGCAAACTATGTAACTATGACAGAGAAAACAAGACATTTTAATACGGTCATATGAGAGTAGTCATGTGATATGCATGCTAACCCATCTACATGATACTGTATAAAACCGCACTACTGGGACAATGCATTTCTTTGAGAAATTTATGTATTTTCCTTTTGTTACTTTGTTGTTATTTCTGTCATAGTGCATTTCTTTTTCTGAAAGTTTGTTAGGGAGCATGGTCTCCTGGGGATACGTAGGCAAGGCTGTTGGACAAATGCTATATATGTATGCTAAAAACTAGTATCAGAGTAAGAAAAATTTCCAGAAAATCATTTCTTCTCTACTGTTATCTTCTTTCTCAAGCTAAACTTCCTTCTTCATACTGTGACGGCAAGGAACTTCGCTCGGTCCGAACCAGTCGCTAAACCGACCCAGACCGTTCGAAACGCCCTATCGTTTGAGAACACGACAAAACAGAACGCATACAGAAGAACATTTCATTGTATATTACAACAATGCATCAGATTACAAGAATATACAGAGTATAAATGAATATTACACAGAAATATCAGAGATTTAAATTACATTTAAATACATAGCAGCGGAAAATAATACAATACACAACTAGAATGAGATATACGGATACAAAGCTTTCCGGATATCGTTCCAGCTGTAAACCAGGATCCTGTGAATATAAATCTGCAAAACCAAAACTACTAGCTGCCCGTGTCGAAAATAGGGGCACCCAGAGTTTAGGTTAAAACAATAAACTCCAGGTCAGTCATGTGACTGGTGTGAGAACTAAAACAGTTATTAATCTTTATTTCAAATCATTAGGTAAATCAAGGGACCACGCCGTATAACACGGAACGGGTTTCCTCCCAAGAATACCAGTGCATAAAACCAACAGCGCAATGCTAAATAAAGAAAAATGAAGCTGTTATAAGACCCAGGTCCCATCACACAATGCAACGCAGTCGAGGATAGGGTTTTCCCTTATAACAGCCAAAGAATGCTTGATACGTTTAAAACAAATCATTTGATACTATTATAAGTGCATAGTATATAAAACACTTCAAATCATAAGTATCAATCATAGGCGGCATGAGCGCCCCATCCCACTATGTCGCCATATATAGGATATACAATCAAAACCGCAAAGTCTCGTATTTGGAAATTGGGTTTCCATCTATGAACCGAGGCAAAAGATAGTCCTCAACCGATTCGAGACAATCTAGCCCATGTCTCAGGCAAGCGCGCAGGCAAGCCTTGGATCGTCAGGGCCGGTCCACACGGAGTGGATTATTATGCCTGAACAATACGTCTCCCCACCCTATGGGGTGTAAGTCTGGTCCGTCAGCCGACCAGAATGCATTCGGCCGAAACCGATATAACCGAGGCGCCTCGCAACAGCAACAACCACATAAGTCAAACTCGTCAGGGCGTGTAAAACCACTGACGCCACTTCTAGCTAGAAAGAAACGCAAGTCCTCCCTGAGGTCCGTCTCCCGTTTTTGGTTCATACCTGGTGTGAAACACGCGAGGTAAACGTTACACAAAGCTACGCCACAAAGGCCGTGCTTTGATCATCACCACAAGACTTTGCTTTTCAACAGAAGCCTTGATCATTTGCATCTTAGCATGCCACACAGGCAAACCATCCTATGCAACCGATATCAGTCACACAGAATGAAATCCGATGTCAGACACACAGTCCATTTACAAGTCCGTTCTGGGTCTGAACGAAACCGGAGGCACCTAGTACCCCGCATATCCATCGATCTCCAAGTACGTCTGGACGATCACTAACTGTTTCCATCTTCTTGGGTGTACAGCCCAATCAAGATCATCAGTTATCACCCAAACGACGTGAAGACTTCCGGTCTTCGACCATCGTCTTCATCTTCGACTTATCGTCGTATCAGTTATTCAGAATGGGATAAACCCGGTCTTTCCGAATAACTCGCGTATATTTTAAGTAAGTGTTACACAAACACAACATACGCCTCATTCCAGTTCATTAGTCACTAACCGTAAATTAATCAAGAGAATAATTCCCCAAATATTAACCCCGAAGGCCGAAACCAACATCAGATCAATATCCAGAAAACCATTCTGCTTGGCTAACCGACAGTTAGTTTCTAAATTTCACGTTCAAATCTAATTAAAGATTTAACTATCGCCTGGAGCAAAACTGGTGATACTCCATTCTCGATCCTTTCAATCTAATTAAAGATTCATTAAAACTCCACTTAGTTTTAATCATTATCTGGGTTAAAGAATCAGTGTCATTTAAAAACACGATTCACGATAAACCCAAAATCACATTCCATTAATTATCGGGTTAAAGAACAAGTGTTATTTAAAACACTATTCACGATAAACCCAAAAATCAATACCAATTCAATTCCAATTAAATATCATTTAATTGGTACACTTCATTAAATCTAAATAAAAAGATTTAATCTTTTCTCAACTGGGTTCAAGAACAGTGTTAGTGAAGACACCATTCACGACAAACCCAAATCACATTCGATTAATTATCGGGTTAAAGAACAAGTGTTATTTAAAACACTGTTCACGATAAACCCAAAAATCAATACCAATTCAATTCCAATTAAATATCATTTAATTGGTACACTTCATTAAATCTAAATAAAAAGATTTAATCTTTTCTCAACTGGGTTCAAGAACAGTGTTAGTGAAGACACCATTCACGACAAACCCAAATCACATTCGATATTCAATACAAGGCTCTGAATAGAAACTATATCGGCCTATATTCAATATCAAATTCTACGATTAACAAATGTCGTATTGGAAATAACGATATACATATATATCTTTCAAATTTCCATAACAACACCTGTAATATCACGAATTCCAACATCGAAATATTCCGAAGACAATTTCGATTCAAATCCACTCCAATGCAATCATTGGAAATTTTGGTTATTTTCAAAACCATTTCAAATTCAATTTATTTATTTAAAAATAAATAGAATTATAATTCTAGTTCAAAACTAGTTCATTTCGATAAAAATCTATTTTTATCTTTTCAAATATGGAGTTTTTCATCCCAAACTTTCACAAATCATTTCTTATGATTTTACACAAATTATTACTATTTTTAATAATTTTATCAAGGCCCGTACGGTCGATTTCCATTAACGGCCATCGAACTGCACTTACAGCGACCTTTTTCGAATTTGATTTGGACGTATCTCCAAATCCAACCGTTAGATTTCAAATTTCTAACATTCATTAGAAAGCTCTTTTCGATACGAACCCAACGGTTCCGGTTTTAGGAGAATCCGACGGTCGGATCTCCCGTAATGTCCGTTTGAAACAAATGGTCGAAATTCGCGAACTGCCGCAGCGCGGCGCGTTCTATTCAGGCCATTATATTATATATATAATATATATTTCGTCGATTACTATTTAAAACGAATTATATAAATGGTTTTAAATTCGTTTCAAAAGCAATTTCAACTTCCTTTTCAATTCAAATCAAAATTGAATTCTTCTTTATAAATTCGTTTCAAAATTCATTTCTATTCAATTCAAATTTCAATTCAATTTGAATTCATTTCAATTCGCTTTCAATTCAATTCGAATTCGTTTTCAATTCAATTCATTTCGAAATCGTTTTCAATTCAATTCATTTCGAAATCGTTTTCAATTCAATTCATTTCGAAATCGTTTTCAATTCAATTCATTTCGAAATCGTTTTCAATTCAATTCATTTCGAAATCGTTTTCAATTCAATTCATTTCGAAATCGTTTTCAATTCAATTCATTTCGAAATCGTTTTCAATTCAATTCATTTCGAAATCGTTTTCAATTCAATTCATTTCAAAATATTCGATTTCGAAATCACGTTTCAATATTCATTTTAAAATGAATAAAATCGATATAAATATCGTTCACGTCAAAATGGCGTCAATCTAATCCTCACGGCTTCACATATTTCTATTTTCAAATATTCTATTTCAAATATTTCTATTTCAAATATTTCTATTTCAAATATTTCTATTTCAAATATTTCTATTTCAAATATTTCTTTTTTTCTCGAAACTGGAATGAGGCCCAATCAATTACCATATAATGTTAATTATATGGATTTTCTACAACACATGTATATATCAACAACGATGAATAATCAACCATCAACCAAAGTGCACTACACTGTATAAGCATCAAATATAGACATTTAACGCTTATAGCAGCTTGTCAATCAATCGATCGACATATTTAATAAATCAGGATGAGTGAACTTCAAATTTCATCCTAACACCCGTGTGGGGTTTCAAACAATCAAACACATATTTTATTTGTGCAGTTAGGCGATGTGTAAAATTTATCGACCCAATCAACGTCATTCAAATAGGTGTACATAAACAAACCGTCTGGTTTGTAAATGAATATTTATTTATTCACATTCACGTTAAAAATTATATTTTTAACGATAACACATTTTATTTTAACATATGAATTTATATTCAGTTCATTCGTTAAATAAAATGCTATTTTTATTTTTCTAACTTATTTTAGAAAATTTCGGCGGCATAACGGCACGATACTAGAAACGGGACAAGGCCTAGCCTTATCCCCGGTCTAGTGAAGGCCCACGCCATTCACACATCAATCAAATCAATTCGTTATGCAAACCACAAACTTTGGAGTAAGGGTCTAACCTAGCCTTACTCCTTCGCCTTATAACGGCGCACGTCTAATCCTAACCAATTTATCGATTCGATTTTTCACACCACAAACCACATTCAAACCAATATCACAATCAATCACCAAACAGTCAAACAAACAAGTCCATGGTCTGTGGACGGGTGTCGGGTGCTACTAAGCACCGTCTGCATCCTAGTATATATATAACTAGAAAAATAAATTGAAAGGTGAGGAATTCTCACATATAGCTATCCTAGCTCCACAGCACTTCATTGATAGAAATCTTCATTGTTTTCGCATCTTCTTCAGCTTCGTCGCCTGTAGCCACTACATATGTAAAAATCGAATTTTTACTTCGCTATTCAATATATAAAAATCGAATTTTTATTTCAAAGTTCAATATATAAAAATCGAATTTTCAGTTCAAAGTTCAATATATAAAAATCGAATTTTTAGTTCGAAGTTCAATATATAAAAATCGAATTTTTATTTCAAAGTTCAATATATAAAAATCGAATTTTTATTTCGAAGTTCAATATATAAAAATCGAATTTTTATTTCAAAGTTCAATATATAAAAATCGAATTTTTATTTCAAAGTTCAATACATAAAAATCGAATTTTTATTTCAAAGTTCAATACATAAAAATCGAATTTTTATTTCAAAGTTCAATACATAAAAATCGAATTTTTATTTCAAAGTTCAATATATAAAAATCGAATTTTTATTTCGCTATTCAATATATAAAAATCGAATTTTCAGTTCGAAGTTCCATATATAAAAACCGAATTTTTATATCGCTATTCAATATATAAAAGTCGAATTTTTATATTCTCCATTATATTTTCAAAAGTGATGTCTTTTCATTTTCAAATCAAGATTGCTTGTATTTTTGAATCGATGACAATTTCAGTTTCTTTTCTTTTTAACAATGTAAAAAAAATCAGTTTTTAATCATTTTTAAAAATCTCGTCTTTAACATTTTTAAAAGTCTGTTTTTAATCATTTTAAAAATCTCTTCCCCCCCCCCCCCCCCTTTTTTTTTTTAATCATTAAAAAAAACTGGTTTTAAACTAAATAAAAATCTGGTTTTAAACTAAATAAAAATCTGGTTTTAAACTAAATAAAAATCTGGTTTTAAACTAAATAAAAATCTGGTTTTAAACTAAATAAAAATCTGGTTTTAAACTAAATAAAAATCTGGTTTTAAACTAAATAAAAATCTGGTTTTAAACTAAATAAAAATCTGGTTTTAAACTAAATAAAAATCTGGTTTTAAACTAAATAAAAATCTGGTTTTAAACTAAATAAAAATCTGGTTTTAAACTAAATAAAAATCTGGTTTTAAACTAAATAAAAATTAAGTAAATCAGATCAAGAAAACTCACGTTTTCAAGAAGGGGGAGAGATGGCCGAGGTGGAGGAGCTTGCTGAGCTGCGTCGGAGTCGGAGCATCCACTGGAGGAAGTGGCGGCGGTCCATCGGGGAGGGGAAAAGGAGCGGGACGCGAGGGGGTTCGGGTTCTAGGCGTTCGAATGGAGGAAGAAGGGGGTCGCGACAACATCAGGGGGAGGCGGCGGTGCTGGAGTTCGACGAGGGGGTGAGGGTGACTGGATCGTCGAGGGCCGGCGACGAGGCTCCGCCCTTCGTTCGAAATTCTTTTTTTTTTTTTTTTTTTTTTTATACCTGGAAATGAAAATGATTGAAAAAGGGGGGGGCCAGGTTAAGAAGGGAAATTAAATATTTTTTTTTTTTTTTTTTATTATTTTATTTTGCAAAAAAAGTTAACTTTCACATACGATCTCGAAACGAGGCCCACCGCCTGTCGTCCACAGCGTTCTACCCCCATTCCGAACACAATAGGATATGTATCGCAAGCTGATTCGATAGTTACAATCAGTTTCCATTGAATTTACATTTAAATCACTTTATTGAATTTTAAACGTATATTTCAAATTACCGGGGGCACATACTAACTCTAAAAACTCCAGAAAAATATTTTCTAGCTTCGTATTGATGATACGGTCCTAACAAAACTAGTTTCGTCGAATTCTGAGACCGTTGGAAAAATGGCCATCTTCCAGTCGATTAAAATCAACTGAAACTGGTCAAACGCGTTTTCTTTTGCCACGCTCACACATTGATTCGAAAAATTATGAAATTTGGAATCTAGCAATAATTCGACATCACGGACCCAACAAAACTGGTTTCGTCGGAATCCGAGGTCGTTTGCAAAATGTCCATTTTTAAGGGCCTGAATTCCATAGCGACTATTCAGAATTTTCAACTGGACATATCTTTTGATTCCCGCTACGAACTTTTGATTTTTCGGATTCGTTGGAAAGATATTCACTATTAGATTCCATTATTTTCGGTTTCACTAAAATCCGGATTGTTTTGCACCCGGTACATTCAATTGAAGTTTGAAATCGAATTATCGAACTACCGCGCCATTTTCAATTCCTTTTATAATTATATATAATTATTATATATTCTAACGACGACGCGTAAAATATATACGATCGAATCATATTCAAAATAAATTTCTCGTCGATATTCTTTAAAATAATTCCTTTTAAATAATCAAAATTCGCTAAAATTGCCAAAATAAAATTTTCAAACTGGCTCGCATTTTACGGGTTGTTACAATCTCCCCCACTTAAAACTTTTCGTCCCTGAAAAGGAACAAAGTCGAAAGTGGTTTGATTATTCAGCCCTACATTCGATTTGGCTTCCATTCTCCAACTTTTCAGTTTCTGAGAATTTTCAAAATTTCAAAAATTTGGCTAACACCCTAAATTTTCGAAAAATTTCGCCATAACCTCCCCTGCAATGGGAGCATCGGGAAATTGCAAATAGCGTTCCCGGTCCTTCAGATCTCAAAAAGAAAAAGAAAAAGCCAAGCGGCTAGCCAATAGGCTCATAAAATCATCATCACCCAAACAAAACAGTAAATTATGTAATAAACATGTACCTATTTGTCGGGCAAACAAATTTTATTCTCTGGCTCTAGCCTCCTTGCTATGACCTGTTCAATGTAAGTATATGTATATGCAAGCAAATGCGACCAAATTTCAATACAATTCAATATTTGATTCAATTAGGCATAATGATTCAAAATTATCAAACAATACAAACATCAATCAATTAGTGAATTAGAGTTTCAAATTCATAATTTTGATACATATACAAAAAATCATGTTTTGATGCCAAATCACAACAATGAATTCTAACTATATAAGTTTTGGGTTCTCACACCAGCCTAATGGAAATATATAGAAAATCACACATTCGAAACACGAATATAAATACGGATGATGTCATGACAATCATCAGTACCATCTCCGGGCGACTAGAATGTGATTCCATATCTATCCAGTATATTAAAACTTTGAATATACGTTTGCAAGGCGTATATGCAAATTCTTTATATACTGAATTGCCCAAAATCAATATAAACAAATAATCAAATACGAATAGTTGATTTAAATTTTCAAAACAAAATGTTTTCATTTGAAAAATATACTCTTCACACCCGTTCTAGGATACTACTGATCCTATCTCTAACGAGTCATTCCATTGGATATTGCTAATCCAATATCTGATGAATTCTTTCGTATGGTTCTAATGTGCCTTGTTCTCTGAGCTTTGTAAACCAAAGCTCTGATACCAAATGTGACGGCAAGGAACTTCGCTCGGTCCGAACCAGTCGCTAAACCGACCCAGACCGTTCGAAACGCCCTATCGTTTGAGAACACGACAAAACAGAACGCATACAGAAGAACATTTCATTGTATATTACAACAATGCATCAGATTACAAGAATATACAGAGTATAAATGAATATTACACAGAAATATCAGAGATTTAAATTACATTTAAATACATAGCAGCGGAAAATAATACAATACACAACTAGAATGAGATATACGGATACAAAGCTTTCCGGATATCGTTCCAGCTGTAAACCAGGATCCTGTGAATATAAATCTGCAAAACCAAAACTACTAGCTGCCCGTGTCGAAAATAGGGGCACCCAGAGTTTAGGTTAAAACAATAAACTCCAGGTCAGTCATGTGACTGGTGTGAGAACTAAAACAGTTATTAATCTTTATTTCAAATCATTAGGTAAATCAAGGGACCACGCCGTATAACACGGAACGGGTTTCCTCCCAAGAATACCAGTGCATAAAACCAACAGCGCAATGCTAAATAAAGAAAAATGAAGCTGTTATAAGACCCAGGTCCCATCACACAATGCAACGCAGTCGAGGATAGGGTTTTCCCTTATAACAGCCAAAGAATGCTTGATACGTTTAAAACAAATCATTTGATACTATTATAAGTGCATAGTATATAAAACACTTCAAATCATAAGTATCAATCATAGGCGGCATGAGCGCCCCATCCCACTATGTCGCCATATATAGGATATACAATCAAAACCGCAAAGTCTCGTATTTGGAAATTGGGTTTCCATCTATGAACCGAGGCAAAAGATAGTCCTCAACCGATTCGAGACAATCTAGCCCATGTCTCAGGCAAGCGCGCAGGCAAGCCTTGGATCGTCAGGGCCGGTCCACACGGAGTGGATTATTATGCCTGAACAATACGTCTCCCCACCCTATGGGGTGTAAGTCTGGTCCGTCAGCCGACCAGAATGCATTCGGCCGAAACCGATATAACCGAGGCGCCTCGCAACAGCAACAACCACATAAGTCAAACTCGTCAGGGCGTGTAAAACCACTGACGCCACTTCTAGCTAGAAAGAAACGCAAGTCCTCCCTGAGGTCCGTCTCCCGTTTTTGGTTCATACCTGGTGTGAAACACGCGAGGTAAACGTTACACAAAGCTACGCCACAAAGGCCGTGCTTTGATCATCACCACAAGACTTTGCTTTTCAACAGAAGCCTTGATCATTTGCATCTTAGCATGCCACACAGGCAAACCATCCTATGCAACCGATATCAGTCACACAGAATGAAATCCGATGTCAGACACACAGTCCATTTACAAGTCCGTTCTGGGTCTGAACGAAACCGGAGGCACCTAGTACCCCGCATATCCATCGATCTCCAAGTACGTCTGGACGATCACTAACTGTTTCCATCTTCTTGGGTGTACAGCCCAATCAAGATCATCAGTTATCACCCAAACGACGTGAAGACTTCCGGTCTTCGACCATCGTCTTCATCTTCGACTTATCGTCGTATCAGTTATTCAGAATGGGATAAACCCGGTCTTTCCGAATAACTCGCGTATATTTTAAGTAAGTGTTACACAAACACAACATACGCCTCATTCCAGTTCATTAGTCACTAACCGTAAATTAATCAAGAGAATAATTCCCCAAATATTAACCCCGAAGGCCGAAACCAACATCAGATCAATATCCAGAAAACCATTCTGCTTGGCTAACCGACAGTTAGTTTCTAAATTTCACGTTCAAATCTAATTAAAGATTTAACTATCGCCTGGAGCAAAACTGGTGATACTCCATTCTCGATCCTTTCAATCTAATTAAAGATTCATTAAAACTCCACTTAGTTTTAATCATTATCTGGGTTAAAGAATCAGTGTCATTTAAAAACACGATTCACGATAAACCCAAAATCACATTCCATTAATTATCGGGTTAAAGAACAAGTGTTATTTAAAACACTATTCACGATAAACCCAAAAATCAATACCAATTCAATTCCAATTAAATATCATTTAATTGGTACACTTCATTAAATCTAAATAAAAAGATTTAATCTTTTCTCAACTGGGTTCAAGAACAGTGTTAGTGAAGACACCATTCACGACAAACCCAAATCACATTCGATTAATTATCGGGTTAAAGAACAAGTGTTATTTAAAACACTGTTCACGATAAACCCAAAAATCAATACCAATTCAATTCCAATTAAATATCATTTAATTGGTACACTTCATTAAATCTAAATAAAAAGATTTAATCTTTTCTCAACTGGGTTCAAGAACAGTGTTAGTGAAGACACCATTCACGACAAACCCAAATCACATTCGATATTCAATACAAGGCTCTGAATAGAAACTATATCGGCCTATATTCAATATCAAATTCTACGATTAACAAATGTCGTATTGGAAATAACGATATACATATATATCTTTCAAATTTCCATAACAACACCTGTAATATCACGAATTCCAACATCGAAATATTCCGAAGACAATTTCGATTCAAATCCACTCCAATGCAATCATTGGAAATTTTGGTTATTTTCAAAACCATTTCAAATTCAATTTATTTATTTAAAAATAAATAGAATTATAATTCTAGTTCAAAACTAGTTCATTTCGATAAAAATCTATTTTTATCTTTTCAAATATGGAGTTTTTCATCCCAAACTTTCACAAATCATTTCTTATGATTTTACACAAATTATTACTATTTTTAATAATTTTATCAAGGCCCGTACGGTCGATTTCCATTAACGGCCATCGAACTGCACTTACAGCGACCTTTTTCGAATTTGATTTGGACGTATCTCCAAATCCAACCGTTAGATTTCAAATTTCTAACATTCATTAGAAAGCTCTTTTCGATACGAACCCAACGGTTCCGGTTTTAGGAGAATCCGACGGTCGGATCTCCCGTAATGTCCGTTTGAAACAAATGGTCGAAATTCGCGAACTGCCGCAGCGCGGCGCGTTCTATTCAGGCCATTATATTATATATATAATATATATTTCGTCGATTACTATTTAAAACGAATTATATAAATGGTTTTAAATTCGTTTCAAAAGCAATTTCAACTTCCTTTTCAATTCAAATCAAAATTGAATTCTTCTTTATAAATTCGTTTCAAAATTCATTTCTATTCAATTCAAATTTCAATTCAATTTGAATTCATTTCAATTCGCTTTCAATTCAATTCGAATTCGTTTTCAATTCAATTCATTTCGAAATCGTTTTCAATTCAATTCATTTCGAAATCGTTTTCAATTCAATTCATTTCGAAATCGTTTTCAATTCAATTCATTTCGAAATCGTTTTCAATTCAATTCATTTCGAAATCGTTTTCAATTCAATTCATTTCGAAATCGTTTTCAATTCAATTCATTTCGAAATCGTTTTCAATTCAATTCATTTCGAAATCGTTTTCAATTCAATTCATTTCAAAATATTCGATTTCGAAATCACGTTTCAATATTCATTTTAAAATGAATAAAATCGATATAAATATCGTTCACGTCAAAATGGCGTCAATCTAATCCTCACGGCTTCACATATTTCTATTTTCAAATATTCTATTTCAAATATTTCTATTTCAAATATTTCTATTTCAAATATTTCTATTTCAAATATTTCTATTTCAAATATTTCTTTTTTTCTCGAAACTGGAATGAGGCCCAATCAATTACCATATAATGTTAATTATATGGATTTTCTACAACACATGTATATATCAACAACGATGAATAATCAACCATCAACCAAAGTGCACTACACTGTATAAGCATCAAATATAGACATTTAACGCTTATAGCAGCTTGTCAATCAATCGATCGACATATTTAATAAATCAGGATGAGTGAACTTCAAATTTCATCCTAACACCCGTGTGGGGTTTCAAACAATCAAACACATATTTTATTTGTGCAGTTAGGCGATGTGTAAAATTTATCGACCCAATCAACGTCATTCAAATAGGTGTACATAAACAAACCGTCTGGTTTGTAAATGAATATTTATTTATTCACATTCACGTTAAAAATTATATTTTTAACGATAACACATTTTATTTTAACATATGAATTTATATTCAGTTCATTCGTTAAATAAAATGCTATTTTTATTTTTCTAACTTATTTTAGAAAATTTCGGCGGCATAACGGCACGATACTAGAAACGGGACAAGGCCTAGCCTTATCCCCGGTCTAGTGAAGGCCCACGCCATTCACACATCAATCAAATCAATTCGTTATGCAAACCACAAACTTTGGAGTAAGGGTCTAACCTAGCCTTACTCCTTCGCCTTATAACGGCGCACGTCTAATCCTAACCAATTTATCGATTCGATTTTTCACACCACAAACCACATTCAAACCAATATCACAATCAATCACCAAACAGTCAAACAAACAAGTCCATGGTCTGTGGACGGGTGTCGGGTGCTACTAAGCACCGTCTGCATCCTAGTATATATATAACTAGAAAAATAAATTGAAAGGTGAGGAATTCTCACATATAGCTATCCTAGCTCCACAGCACTTCATTGATAGAAATCTTCATTGTTTTCGCATCTTCTTCAGCTTCGTCGCCTGTAGCCACTACATATGTAAAAATCGAATTTTTACTTCGCTATTCAATATATAAAAATCGAATTTTTATTTCAAAGTTCAATATATAAAAATCGAATTTTCAGTTCAAAGTTCAATATATAAAAATCGAATTTTTAGTTCGAAGTTCAATATATAAAAATCGAATTTTTATTTCAAAGTTCAATATATAAAAATCGAATTTTTATTTCGAAGTTCAATATATAAAAATCGAATTTTTATTTCAAAGTTCAATATATAAAAATCGAATTTTTATTTCAAAGTTCAATACATAAAAATCGAATTTTTATTTCAAAGTTCAATACATAAAAATCGAATTTTTATTTCAAAGTTCAATACATAAAAATCGAATTTTTATTTCAAAGTTCAATATATAAAAATCGAATTTTTATTTCGCTATTCAATATATAAAAATCGAATTTTCAGTTCGAAGTTCCATATATAAAAACCGAATTTTTATATCGCTATTCAATATATAAAAGTCGAATTTTTATATTCTCCATTATATTTTCAAAAGTGATGTCTTTTCATTTTCAAATCAAGATTGCTTGTATTTTTGAATCGATGACAATTTCAGTTTCTTTTCTTTTTAACAATGTAAAAAAAATCAGTTTTTAATCATTTTTAAAAATCTCGTCTTTAACATTTTTAAAAGTCTGTTTTTAATCATTTTAAAAATCTCTTCCCCCCCCCCCCCTTTTTTTTTTTAATCATTAAAAAAAACTGGTTTTAAACTAAATAAAAATCTGGTTTTAAACTAAATAAAAATCTGGTTTTAAACTAAATAAAAATCTGGTTTTAAACTAAATAAAAATCTGGTTTTAAACTAAATAAAAATCTGGTTTTAAACTAAATAAAAATCTGGTTTTAAACTAAATAAAAATCTGGTTTTAAACTAAATAAAAATCTGGTTTTAAACTAAATAAAAATCTGGTTTTAAACTAAATAAAAATCTGGTTTTAAACTAAATAAAAATCTGGTTTTAAACTAAATAAAAATTAAGTAAATCAGATCAAGAAAACTCACGTTTTCAAGAAGGGGGAGAGATGGCCGAGGTGGAGGAGCTTGCTGAGCTGCGTCGGAGTCGGAGCATCCACTGGAGGAAGTGGCGGCGGTCCATCGGGGAGGGGAAAAGGAGCGGGACGCGAGGGGGTTCGGGTTCTAGGCGTTCGAATGGAGGAAGAAGGGGGTCGCGACAACATCGGGGGAGGCGGCGGTGCTGGAGTTCGACGAGGGGGTGAGGGTGACTGGATCGTCGAGGGCCGGCGACGAGGCTCCGCCCTTCGTTCGAAATTCTTTTTTTTTTTTTTTTTTTTTTTATACCTGGAAATGAAAATGATTGAAAAAGGGGGGGGCCAGGTTAAGAAGGGAAATTAAATATTTTTTTTTTTTTTTTTTATTATTTTATTTTGCAAAAAAAGTTAACTTTCACATACGATCTCGAAACGAGGCCCACCGCCTGTCGTCCACAGCGTTCTACCCCCATTCCGAACACAATAGGATATGTATCGCAAGCTGATTCGATAGTTACAATCAGTTTCCATTGAATTTACATTTAAATCACTTTATTGAATTTTAAACGTATATTTCAAATTACCGGGGGCACATACTAACTCTAAAAACTCCAGAAAAATATTTTCTAGCTTCGTATTGATGATACGGTCCTAACAAAACTAGTTTCGTCGAATTCTGAGACCGTTGGAAAAATGGCCATCTTCCAGTCGATTAAAATCAACTGAAACTGGTCAAACGCGTTTTCTTTTGCCACGCTCACACATTGATTCGAAAAATTATGAAATTTGGAATCTAGCAATAATTCGACATCACGGACCCAACAAAACTGGTTTCGTCGGAATCCGAGGTCGTTTGCAAAATGTCCATTTTTAAGGGCCTGAATTCCATAGCGACTATTCAGAATTTTCAACTGGACATATCTTTTGATTCCCGCTACGAACTTTTGATTTTTCGGATTCGTTGGAAAGATATTCACTATTAGATTCCATTATTTTCGGTTTCACTAAAATCCGGATTGTTTTGCACCCGGTACATTCAATTGAAGTTTGAAATCGAATTATCGAACTACCGCGCCATTTTCAATTCCTTTTATAATTATATATAATTATTATATATTCTAACGACGACGCGTAAAATATATACGATCGAATCATATTCAAAATAAATTTCTCGTCGATATTCTTTAAAATAATTCCTTTTAAATAATCAAAATTCGCTAAAATTGCCAAAATAAAATTTTCAAACTGGCTCGCATTTTACGGGTTGTTACACATACCTATTAACTAGTAGCACCTTATCATTTGGTGTTTTCACTCTTGTTCTCCCTGTTGTATATAACGTCGTTGTATATACAATTATATGATTTTTGTTTGATGATAACAACCAAATATATATTATTATAAATGGGTTTGTTATTGTACCGTTTCAAATATACATCACAAACAGGAATATAAAATTTATATTTAAGTAGAATACGACTGTACAGAAATTCAAATATTCACATGGTATTTTATTTAAATAGAATATTTTATTTCAAACATTCAAACATTACAGCTTTTATAACTCCTCTATTTGTGCAATTCATTGGTAAACGGATTCATATTCATATCCAATTTCATATATACAGCTCCTCACTACAACTCTCAGTCATTCATACATTCTTTTACTTATTGACACATATATAGACATATTGACACATTCACTGACTCAACATTGTCTTCTGTCTTCACAGCCTCACAGTCAGTCCAGTCACCATCTGCTTACCTGTCACATGAAACAGAAACACATATAGTACACTGCAATAGAATTAAAACTGAATACATGCAAATATAAATTTATTTTTAAATTTTATTTGCCTCAAAATTTTGGTGTGTTTCTCATCATTTTTCATGACATGATCTGATTTTTATATCCATCCATCTGTGTCTAGACAGCCGATGATATTTACAGTGATACACTGTAAATACCACAAGGCAGACAGTATGTATATACACATATTACAGTGCAGGGACATGAAAACTATTCTGAGTGGCTGCATATACACACAATTATAAATATACACGCGTGCACTGCCTCGCCAATCAAAGTGCAACTAAGGAGCAGCCATGTGGACCAACTCGACCCAATGCAAGTGAAAATAAATACATTTCAACATGATGTTCAAACTTGGTCGAGCACACAGCAAATGGTGCAGTATTCATGCAAAATGAAACAACTCAAAGTGGTCGAGCAAACATGAATGGCTCAACTCAAATACAACATGACGAAACAAACATGTCAAGGCAGACAAAAACAATGGCTAGTCAGCATGGAGCTTTTTACATTTCAAACATATGGAGCAGCATGAGTATACAAGGCAGGACAGGGACAAAGCACATATACACATGGCAGCAATATCAGAATGGGTGGTGCGGCTATACATTTCAAGTGGGAAGGTTCATATTCATGGTATATGTTAACATGCACAAGCTCAGGAAGTTCCAGTGTGCATGTGCAAATGTACAAGTGCCATAAACAAGCATGACAAAGCAATTCATGTCATGAATGGTGAATGGAGCTACTGCATGTGTGCACTGTTAAAAATGGATTCAGCATATAAATACAGTGCATGAAATCAAGTGACCAACATATAAGTAGCCAAGGTGGGTGAGCATAAGGAGTATTGTGTTGCAAAGGTCACAATACATGGTGAAAGAGCACATGCCAGTAAACACAGAAATGCAGAGCAGTAGTGAGTAGACAATGAGGGAAGAGAATCTTGGTAAGTCAGTTTACACTCATCACAAGTACAAGTTAGATTTAAATTGATGGTGTAGCCTACTTGGTAAGACAACATGGACTAGTGAAAATGGACAAGCCAAGCGAGGTCTACAGTTTTCAAATACATTAAGTACACAGCAAGTCAATAAATGGACATGTAAACAAATACATGGAGCAGCAAAGAAGCAGCATTCATAGGGAACAATACATGCAGCATGATATGCACAACCCAAGACAGAAATATACAAGTGAGGCTTTGCAACAGTTTAATGAAAATGGGTCAGCATGCACATGTCAAGTTTTTTTATACAAGTGTTACAAGTGAGTCAGCAAGCATGGATGTATGAATGGGCACAACATTTGGCAAGCTTTTTAATTTCTAGCCATTCCAATAATGGCTAACATTTCCAGAAACCACAATCAATCAGAATTTTCAAAATGGGCAAGAAAACAATTTCAATTTGTTTCCAGTTCTAGACAAAGAAACCTCGGCAAAAACAAATCAATACTTTCCAGTTTTTAGTCAAAGTTACAATCATGCATGGGACCAAAGGAGCAAATTTGTTTCCACCAAATCCGTTTATTTGTGTGATGCATATATGGTATGCTTAATTGGTGTAAATCAAAGAAAGTAACCATGAAAATTTCAACATTACAAATGAAACTTTCCAGATTCATAGAGGAAGCAAAACCATGGGTTAATTCATCACAAGAAACTCACGACTGTTTTATATTTAAAATTTGGAGAAAATCAAATTCTATTTTTCCAGAAAGTCATCAAGGCCGAATTAACTCAAGGGAACCAAAAGAGGAAAATCACATAAAATCAGGTCAAGTCATAATCAAGGAAATCAGAGAAGATTAAGGGATTTAAAAAATCCTATTTAACCACCTTATTCATCATCGACATACTGATTCAAAAACACAAGCCAAAATTTCAAAGATCATAAATCAATTCAAATTAACTCAAAGTTTTCGATCGTCGAAGAAGCCTCAAATCGATGAAGCAAGGAGCATCAGCAACCGATCACGAAGCAACCCACAAGAATACAAAGCCATCGAGACTCATTTCATCAAATCAATCGATCGATTTGGGAATATCAGAGAAAAACCCTAGCTATTTTTTCCATCGCCCTCCATTTAAATTTTTCCATAGAGAAACAGATCGGGTCAACACAAATGAGGAAAATAGGCCAACCAAGTTTTGATAGGGCTTAGAGTGTTTAATTGAAAAGGGTTTTTTCTTATTTTTGGGTTTATTTTATTGTATTTTCATTTGTAATCATTGAACAGTTTCTAGGTCTGTAAACTCTAGGGAATCCAGTTAGGGTGTTAACTGGCAGTTTATTATAGTCTGCAAAACTAGGGTTTACTGGCTACGGGGTTGTAGCTAGGGGAAATCTCATCTAGTGGATATAGATCAGTCTAGGATTTTGAATGTAGGATTAGAATACGAGCGAGGGGTTCGCGAGTTTGCATGGCTTTCTAAGAAGGATCTATTCTATTACCTAGTAGAAACCTTAGGAATGCAACTATAGGCAGGATTTTGCCGAAGTTGGATATACCTGTTTGTCATTTACTTTCTGTATTTATTTTCTGCTGCATTCAGTGTTCTATGATATATTTCAATATCCCGTAAAATTTGAATAACCCCTATTAACCCCCTCTAGGGTTAATCTAGATCCAACAAGTGGTATCAGAGCCTGGTAATTTCATTAACCCTAGAATCATGGATCCTTGTTGTCAGTCCTTTGAGAGTCAGTCCAGTAATATTCCAATTATTTTCAATGGAACAGATTTTTTAATTTGGAAATCGAAAATTGAATTCTATCTAAAACCTGTTAATTATGAATATTGGAATATTATTATAAATATGGTTGATATGTTAGATAAGAAAAATAAAGTTATAAATGCTTGTGTCATGCATATTCTCTGTTCTTACCTTAGTAATAATCAGCTTGATCTTATCTCCCATTGTTTGAGTGCAGAGGATATCTGGAATACTCTCAATACAAAGTATGGAAAAACTGACAACAACTGCTCAAAACCCCAGAAAGTCAACTTAGTTTCAGATCTATACTTAACAGATCTAAGATCAAATTTCAGATAGATCGAATGATGGAGATTCAATAATCGACGAAACAGGAAATTTCACGTATGAAGATTTAGTTTATATGCATATTAAATTAACTAAATATGTTGATAAACTTCAGCTGAAAAATAAATCTCTAAAATCTGAAAATCATGAGTTGATTAGCAAAAAATATTATTTGGAATCAAAACTTGAAAACGTCAAAGAAATTTGAAAATTCTGATCGTAAAAATTGTTTGAAATTAAAACCGATCTCGTTAATCTCAATAAGAACATTCAAATACTTGAAGAGGAAATTCTTATTTTAAAAGATAACGAGATTGAGCTGAAAGATGAAAACAATTCTTTACAAAAGGAATTTGAAAATTTTAAGATTATCAAATATCACAAACATGAAATTGCTGATAAAGAAAGCTTATTGAAAACTGATTTGATTTTAAAAGGGCTTGAAAATGAAATTAGAAATTTCAAGATTTTTTAGACTGAAAAACAAAAATAATTTGATTTTGAGATTATTGAGAGCAAAACCAAAACTGAGAAGCTTTTAGATGAGAATAATTTTTTAAAGTCTAAGATCAACAATCTTGAGTTGAGTTCGAAACGTTTTTCAATAAGTGAAAAATCTTTGAACATGTTGTTGAAAAATCAATCTTCTTCTGAAAATAGAAATGGTTTCATTTTTGGGAAATTAATGGTTTTGAAAATTTGAATTCTTGTGATTTTAAAAGATCCTTAAATTGCTTAAGAAAGAATCGTTTTGGAAATTTGAACTTTGAAAATTTGAAATGATGTTTAAATCTCAACAAAAATGAGAATTTGTTTTATAACAAACCATTTCAATCTTGGATCCCAAAAGAAAATAAAACAATTTTGACTAAATTCAAACAGATTTGGGTTCCCATGGTACAAAGGTAAATTCTGATGGATTGTTATATAAACAAGTTTGGGTACAAAAACATGTGAACAAAACTATGAGTGATTTTACAAATTTTGTTAGACCACTCGATCCTATAATTTGTTAGGTGCCGGAGGAGGTTGAGGAATTGCTTTGCTAAAAGGAAATTGAGTTCAAGCTATTCCATATTTCTGTATCATTCAGAGTTCCTTATCCAAGATGTGTTGAGTTAGAGATTCATTTACTCACATCGAATTTAGATATAATCTCTAAACTCACATTTTTTTGTGTATATTCTTTGTCTCTTTTTATTCCTACCTCTACCCCTTCCATTTTTTTGTTGTTGTGTGTTTTGTCACTGTTATATTTTTTCTTCTCTAAGCTTTCTTAACTTCCAATTGCAGAATTCTTGATTTTCTGGAAATTTGCTTCATTTGAATAAAGCTCTGATGTTTTAATCATTTCCAGATCTTGAATTTAAATTTGTAAATATTTGCAATTATTTTGAAGTTTATTTTCTGATTTCTGAATTCCTAACAGTGTTGATGTATTCTTGTCATATCTCGAACATTTTTAACTAGAATTCTAAATTTTTGAAGATTTGAAAATTTGATGAAGTTTCACACACCTTTGCTCTTTTGAGTTTCTTCTAATTCATTTTGGAAAGTCTTCAAATATTATACTCATTACAGCACACTGCTATTTTTTCAGTTGTGATAATTTCATTGATTTTCAGATTGGCTTCATTATTTCTGACCTGAAAAATATTTGGGTTGAATTTTAGTATTTACATCTGGAAATTCACCTTTATTCATGATCTTTATAGTTGAAATTTGTTTGTTTGAAATCATCTGAAATTCCTGATATTTTGAATCTTGCTCACCACTTAAATTTGAAATTATTAATCTTGTGCGACTGATTCATTATATCTCAAAGCTTGACATTGATTCAAGTGATTTCAAATAAACCATTTTTTGGATCATGAATTAACTCTCATGCCTGATGTAAATAATCCGAAAATTTCTCTTGTGCTTGTCAAAAATAATTTTGATAAATTCTTTTGAAAAACTAGTCTTAAATCTCACTGTTATTTCATGATTATTTGACTTGAATATTTGTTTCTTTAAAATCATTTGAAGTTATTGATTTATTGAATCTCACACATATCTTGGTTCTGAAATTTATAGTTTGGTGTGATCGATTCATTGAATCTTGAGATTTTCATATTCCTTCAAATGGTTTCAAATAAACGGTATTTTTTCTTGGATCATGAATCATCTTTTGTGACCGTCATCTTAACAAATCTGCTTTGAAACTGTGTTTAGTGCTGCTCTGATATTGTTTTGAAAAATGTTTTAGATAAATGCTTGTTTTGGTATCATCTGCTGCTTTGATAAATGGAACTGAATTGTGAAATTGTCTGCTTGGGCTTTGTGATTAAAATTTTGTTGTCTGAGATATTCTTGTTAGTATCCAGTGTTATATTAAAATCTTCGTTAATAGAGACAACAAGTGGTATCATATTAGGAAATGCTGAAATTTTTTATTGATCTTATTCTCATTTTGTATATATATTTTTATATCCTTATTGTCTTGTATATATCTTTTAAATTCCCTCTTGTAATTGATTTTTCAATTTTAAAATCATTTATTGATTATTTATTCAGAAATTGAAATCAATAACCAAAAAGGACTGTATTTAGAATTCATCAAAATTATTATCAGAATTTTGAAACTGTGATGAGTTGTGACTACAGTATATTTCACAACAAGAGGAGATTTTATTTAGATTCTCATGATGGTTGAACAGTTATTATAATATCTTTAAACTGAGGCTAATTTCATGACCATCTTCTATTTCTATCATCATTCTGCCATACATCATGATTTTATATTAATGTGGAGAGTTTATTTTTAAAAAATCACCTCGAATAAATAGTGAAAATAATTGTGATGGAAACGTGACAATATTATTTTTCAGAATTAGTGATAATTGAAAATTTTGAAGAATCCCGGTACAGTTGAGCATATTTCATAATATGATTAATTTAGAAATTTATTTCACAAACCATTTCTGTACCTGTCACATTTCTATCATCCATGTTGGTTTTATATACCGAGGAGTTTTTCATTTTGAAACAGAAAATAATAAAAATATAATATTCATAAGTATTTCGCTAACCTCATTTAAAAATCCAAGCTCTGGTCATGCATGATTATGAGATTACTTATAATTTAAGCTGCAACTGACCTCATTTAAAAATCCAAACTCTGGTTATGCGTGGTCAGTGTGCTCTTAAATTAAAATAAAAGAAAAGGAAATAATGTGCTATAAATTGAAATTTACATGAAATTCCCCTTGGTGTTTAAAAACCAGCCTATCAATCCATTTCCAAATTTGTGAAATGTGTTAATATTTTATGATGTATTATGATTTGTTGATTGACAACTACTGCGATTTGAGATTATATGATTGCGTCAATTAAGTTGAATTTATAATTATAGTCTGAATCCATCGCTGTTTTGCACTGCATTTTCATGAAAATTCTTTTGAAAATAATTGGAATTACACATTTTAAAAGTCTCTCCATTTATATAAATTTCATTGTAAATCTGTCACTCTACAATTATGAAATTTGCTTCTAGTTCTTAGAATATTATCATTTTCGTTTAACTGATTGGGATTTCTGATGACCTTTTTCCTCTTAAGCTGGAATTACATTTTTATTCATTTTTCATCTATATTTTAATTTCTATATCCTTTTGATGATAACAAAAAGGGGAGAATGGGTTGAGATTTTGATTTTTGAGTGAATATTTTATAAATATTTTAATATTGAAAATTCTATTCAATTTTTTTCCACTCTTGCATAGTTATAGAGGGAGTTTCTATTGTAGGGGGAGCATACGAATAGGGGGAGTTCAATATTCACTGTCAAACACATTTATTATGCTCAAAATCTTTTATTTGTTTGTCAACATCAAAAGGGGGAGATTGTTGTATATAACGTTGTTGTATACACAATTATATGATTTTTGTTTGATGATAACAACCAAATATATATTATTATAAATGTGTTTATTATTGTATTGTTTCATATATACATCACGGACATGAATATAATATTTATATTTAAAAAGAATACGACTGTACAGAAATTCAAATATTCATATAGTATTTTATTTAAATAAAATATTTTCTTTCAAACATTCAAACGTACAACTTTTATAACTCCTCCATTTGTGCAATTCACTGATATACGGATTCATATTCATATCCAATTTCATATACATAGCTCCTCACTACAACTCTCAGTCACTCATACATTCTTTTACTCATTGACACATATACAGACATACTGACACATTCATTGACTCAACACTGTCTTCTCTCTTCACAACCTCACAGTCAGTCCAGTCACCATATATACATCATAGACAGGAATATAATATCTATATTTAAATAGAATATGACTATATAGAAATTCAAATATTCACACAGTATTTTATTCAAATAGAATATTTTATTTCAAACATTCAAATAGTATAACTTTTATAACTCCTCTATTTGTGCAATTCACCGATATACAGATTCATATTCATATCCAATTTCATATACATAGCTCCTCACTACAACTCTCAGTCACTCATACATTCTTTTACTCATTGACACATATACAGACATATTGACACATTCACTGACTCAACACTGTCTTCTGTCTTCACACCTCACAGTCAGTCCAGTCACCATCTGCTTACCTCTCACATGAAACAGAAATGCACATAGTACACTGCAATAGAAATAAAAACTGAATACATGCAGATATAAATTTATTTTTAAATTTTATTTGCCTCATAATTTCGGTGTGTTTCTCATCATTTTTCATGACTTGATCTGATTTTTATATTCATCCATCTGTGTCTAGACAGCTTGTGCTATTCACAGTGATACACTGTAAATACCACAAGGCAGACAACATGTATATACACATATTATAGTGCAGGGACAAGAAAACTAATCTGAGTGGCTGCATATACACACGTGTATAAATATACATGCGTGCACAGCCTCACCAATCAAAGTGCAACTGAGGAGCAACTACGTGGATCAACTCGACCCAATGCAAGTGCAAAAGAATACATTTCAGCTTGATGTTCAAACATGGTCGAGCACATAGCAAATGGTGCAGCATTAGTGCTAAATGAAACAACTCAACGTGATCGAGCAAACATGAATGGCTCAACTCAAATACAACATGGTGAAACTAACATGTCAAGGCAGACAACACGAATAGCTAGTCAGCATGGATCTTTTTACATTTCAAACAT
Organism: Allium sativum; assembly: GCA_030737875.1. NCBI lineage: Eukaryota > Viridiplantae > Streptophyta > Magnoliopsida > Asparagales > Amaryllidaceae > Allium > Allium sativum. The sequence goes on from CM060918.1 coordinate 895,596,251, forward strand.
ATGGAGCAGCATAGATGTGCTCGAGTATACAAGGCAAGACAGGGACAAAGCACATATACACATGGCAGGAATATCAGAATGGGTGGTGCAACTATACATTTCAAGTGGACAGGTTCATATCCATGGTATATGTGGACATGCACAAGCTCAGGAAGTTCCTGAGTGCATGTGCAAGTGTACAGGTGACACAAACAAGCATAAAAAAGTAGTTCATGTCATAAATGGTGAATGGAGCTACTGCATGTATGCACTGTTACAAATGGATTCAGCATATAAATGCAGTGCACGAAATCAAGTGACCAACATATAAGTAGCCAAGGTGGGTGAGCATAAATAGTATTGTGTTGCAAAGGTCACAATAGATGGTGCAAGAGCACATGCAAGTAAATACATAAATGCAGATCACTTGGGAGTAGACAAGGAGTGAATAGAATCTTGGTAAGTCAGTTTACACTCACCACAAGTACAATTCAGATTCAAAATGATGGTGCAGCCTAGTTGGTAAGACAGCATGGACTAGTGAAAATGGACAAGCCAAGCATGGCCTACAGTTTTCAAATACATGACGTGCACAGCAAGTCAATAAATGGAGCATGTAAACAAATACATGGAGCAACAAAGAAGCAACATTCATGGGGAATGATACTTGCAGCATGATATGCACAAACCAAGACAGAAATATACAAGTGAGGCTTTGCAACAGTTAAATGAAAATGGGTCAGCATGCACATGTCAAGTTTTTTTTATACAAGTGTTACAAGTGAGTCAGCAAGCATGGATGTATGAATGGGCACAACATTTGGCAAGCTTTTTAATTTCTAGCCATTCCAATAATGGCTAACATTTCCAAAAACCACAATCAATCAGAATTTTCAAAATGGGCAAGAAAACAATTTCAATTTGTTTCCAGTTCTAGACAAAGAAACCTCGGCAAAAACAAATCAATACTTTCCAGTTTTTAGTCAAAGTTACAATCATGCATGGGACCAAAGGAGCAAATTTGTTTCCACCAAATCCGTTTATTTGTGTGATGCATATATGGTATGCTTAATTGGTGTAAATCAAAGAAAGTAACCATGAAAATTTCAACATTACAAATGAAACTATCCAGATTCATAGAGGAAGCAAAACCATGGGTTAATTCATCACAAGAAACTCACGACTGTTTTATATTTAAAATTTAGAGAAAATCAAATTCTATTTTCCCAGAAAGTCATCAAGGTCGAATTAACTCAAGGGAACCAAAAGAGGAAAACCGCACAAAATCAGGCCAAGTCATAATCAAGGAATTCAGAGAAGATTAAGGGATTTAAAAAATCCTATTTAATCACCTTATTCATCATCGGAATACTGATTTGAAAACACAAGCCAAATTTTCAAAAAGCATAAATCAATTCATATCAAATTAACTCACAGTTTTCGATCGTCGAAGAAACCACAAATCGGTGAAGCAAGGAGCATAAGCAATTGATCACGAAGCAACCCACAAGAATACAAAGCTGACGAGATTCATTTCATCAAATCAATCGATCAATTTGGGGATATCAGAAAAAAAAACCTAGCTATTTTATCCATCGGCTGCCATTTCAATTTTTCCATAGAGAAAGAGATCGGGTCAACACAAATGAGGAAAATGGGCCGGCCAAGTTATGATAGGGCTTAAAGTGTTTAATTGAATAGGGGGTTTTCTTATTTTTAGGTTTATTTTATTTTATTTTCATTTGTAATCATTGAACAGTTTCTAGGTCTGTAAAATCTAGGGAATCTAGTTAGGGTGTTGATTGGAAGTTTACTAGAGTTTGTAAAAACTAGGGTTTACTGGTTGTGGGGTTGTAGCTAGGGGAAATCTGGTCTACGAGATATAGATCAGTTTAGGGTTTTGAGCGTAGGATTGGAATAGGAGCGAGGGGTTCGCAAGTTTACATGGTCTTGTAAGCGGGATCTATTCTATTACCTAGTAGAAACCTTAGGAATGCAGCTAGGCAGGATTTTGCTGAAGCTGGGTATATCTGTATGTCATTTACTTTATGTATTTATTTTCTTCCACATTCTGTGATCTGTGATAAATTTCAATATCCCGTAAAATTTGAATAAACCCCATTCACCCCCCCACTAGGGTTAATCAAGATCCAACACTCCCCTCCTTCTTCTTCTATAACTCATCCCCTTCTCCATTTCAGTAGATTGAATCATGGCCGAAACCATCACCCTTCAATAACTCTATGAAATCGCTAACCAACAATAAACCGCCATTAACACCATTCAAGCCACCCTCGTCTACCACCAAACCATCTTGATACAACATAGCATTGGCAACATCAAAACTACCGTCGTCGACAATGAAAGCTCCATTAATCAAATCATTCACTCTTTGTCTGAGATCGCCACAAAACTCTGCTTCGAAATCACATTACCACCACTGCTCCCTCTTTCTCTGACTCCTACAGCTACGATACCTACCACTATCGCGAGTTCTACGACACCGGATCTTCCTATAACTTCCGCAGTGGTAGTTGCACCCCCTTCTGTCGTTATTGTTGTTGCTTCCTCTGCAACTGCGTCATCACTCCCAATTATGACTCCCTCCTCACCCAATAAGCCAAGCAACTCCACCCATTAAATACTTAAGCACTTCTCCGACTCCCACTTTGATTTCCTTTTCGACACTTATATAGACAACCCTATAAAGCAGCAAATCTGTCTAGATGGGTACTTCAGAGTCGTGCCCTTTGCGGTTTTGTGCATGAGACAAGCTTCCAAAAATGCCAAAAATTCACAAATGGGCAGATGCAGAAGTCATGTTTGTTGAAATAAACATACTGAAATGTGAAAGCAAAGTTTTCATCTTCTATCCTGGTGGTATATCCAACCTTGAGTGCACCTTCGTCCTTGAGGAAAAGGTCGTTTTCGAGGGGTCGGTAATGATACAGTCATATGAGAGTAGTCACGTGGTATGCATGCTAACCCACCTGCATGATACTAGATAAAGCAACACTACTGGGACATTGCATTTTTTTGAGAAATTCATGTATTTTCCTTTGTTACTTTGTTGTCATTTCTGTTACAGTGCATTTCTTTTTTTGAAAGTTTGTTAGGGAGCATGGTTCCCTGGGGACACGTAGGCAAGGCTGTTAGACCAAATGACTATATATGTATGCTTAAAACTAGTATTGGAGTAAGAAAAATTTCCAGAAAACCATTTCTTCTCTACTATTATCTTCTTCACCAAGCTAATATTCCTTCTTCATACCTGTTAACTAGTAGCTCGTTATCACATTTATATAAATAGATAAAAATTTCTTTCATAATTTATGTTGTTACATAGTAGTAGTTATAACTGAAAACAAATTGATATCTGCTTCTAGGACCCTCAACTTGTTTTTGGAGAATATAATGGTTATATATTGGTTAATGCCTTTCTTCATCTGCTCTTACCCTCTCCTCGATCAACTCTTCTTCTAACATTGTACAATACAATTGATCTTATCAGAGAGCCCACTCATCCGTTGTAGAAACTTCGTGCATTCTACGATCACAAAGCATTGGTCACAAGCAATTAAAAGTAAAATAGAAGGGAGTAAATAGCACGAATAAGCAGATGACATATTAGCTTTCTGTTAGCATAAATTTAACCATACAATAGAATTTTCATGCAACAAAACAAAATATTATTCCCTGAGTTATAGAAACTGAAATTCAGCAAAATATGCATCTAGTGTAGAACATTTATAAAATTTGATAATGTACCAGTTTTTAAATTAAACATATTTCCATGAGGGAAGATTTAAAGTTTTTTTTTCGATGGAAAACAATTTGTTTCCAAACTAGCAAAAAAAGACGAAATAATTGTTATCATATTGAATCAAGAAAGAAACCAAAGAAACCTTCCAAAACTTATAATTTGTGACTGTCCCATTCTGCCTAACTTATGACAAACATTACCTAATCTTCTCCTGTTGCTGACACATCACATTACAAAACCAATCACTACCATCATTCGAAAATGCATTCGTAGTTCGAGTAAACTACAACCCAGCTAACCAACATTCTAACTGGGAAAATAAAAATAAAAATAAAAATGAGAGCATAAATTCAAGCTATCAAATCTTTAGTGAGGTGACTTATAGCGGTTAACTGCAGCTGAATAAGCATCGCCAGTTAAACTCCCTCTCATTCTTCCAGATGGCTGCCAACTCATGCTTTTTGATATTTGCATTGCATCGTTTCATTTCGTAAAATGTCACTTGCATTGTTAGGCAATGAACAATGATATGCCCTTCTTAATTGTGCATGTCGCTGTTGATCTTCCCGTTCCACTCTCCTCATAACAGTAAAACTGTTTGCAGGTAAATCTGGAAACATTGATGAAGACGCAGCTGCTACGTTTGATGTATTCATTGGCTGGGTTGACATTTGTTATTGCCATGTGAGATTCAAACATTGAGATTGTTGATTCTGCATCACACAAGTGATAGAAGGGTAGCCGTTAGTTCTACATTCCTGTCTTTGTATATATGACTATTGTGTTTCATTTTCATTCCTGACAATAGGTGAATCGAACAATGACCCACTTTCGAACACGTCAAGGACCGAGCCTTTACTTGCAAGCTCCTAGTCAAAGGCGGAGAAGCTTGCATTCTGGATTTCAGACTTTATAGGTACTACGTTTTCACTGACTGCCATAGGTATTTCATCTTCGGTCTTGAAGTTGGTATCATGACTTGTATCATCTTCCTCGGTGGTAAGATTAAAAATAATTGAGGTAGACTTACCACTCTTTACTTGACTATGCATTTGTGTTTCTGTAATGCTGCATGTTCCATCAGGATAAATAATTACATCATTAAAATTTGGTGTCGTATCTAGTAATATCTTGACCATGGTTAGATCAATGCGTATATCCAGAAAGCTCACGCTCTAGTTACAAATAGGGCAGTGCAAAGATGGCTTCTTAAAATTCAACTCGAGAAAGTCATTGTAATCAAAACACCGATGATGCTTACAAAGATGCCCTTTGATTGGAGTATCTATGCGCTTGAAGCTTAGAGGGAAATTCAATTATATTAGGGAGAATTCACCTATATAGGCCTATTTCACAAAACAATAACGCAAATAGACCTGTTTCACATTAAATAACAGATATAGGCCTGTTTCAGTGAATATGTTTACTGAAGGTGAGTTTTGGAAACACGTCTTTAGTAAAATACGAAGGTGTGTTTCCAAAACACGCCTTCAGTAGAAACCTGCACATAATAACCTACTCAAGACCCCGCTCTTCCCCATCCCACTTCAGTTTTCACCTTTCCTCTTTCATTTTTACCTTCACCTAGCATGAAAAAAAAACAAATCAACTTCATTTTCACCCATTTTTCATCCAATCCTTTCCATAATGATTACAATGGCTAGCACATCCGGCGTACGACACAAAATCGGTAAAAATATAAACCCTAAATTTCAATTTTGAAATTAGGTCATATTATTGATTTGGGGTTTTTAGTGATTTGGGGTTCCTAGTAAGAAATTTGTACATTGTTGTGTATATTGATCACATTATTGATTTGGGGTTTTTAGTGTGTACATTGTTTACTTGTTCGATTTGGGTTTTTGGTTACACAATGGTTATTGGATGTTATGTCTTAGATGTAGTATGGATTGAGGTATTGCGGTTAATTATGAACGAAGTTGCGTGCATTTGGGTTGGTTAATAAACTTATTTGTTTGAAGTTAGCATCGTTGAAACACGAGTTTGACGACTCAATTAAGCTGTGTACTATGTAGATGTTGCCGTAAATAAATTCCGTGTTTACGGAACCGAATAGAAAATTAAAGCATGTTCTAGAAGAATATACTTATATAAATGTCTACAACAGTTATTCTGCATTTTTGCAGAGTATTTTGAGATGGAGTCCGGACCAGTAGATCCGAGCGTGTTATATATGAAGCCGCAACATAGGACATCTAATGTTGTTCGTATGGAGGTAGCAATTTGTTACTAATTTCATTTTTTGATGTCTAGTTTTTTTCTACATTAGACGTCAAACCCCCATTTTTTTATCTATTAAATTTCTAGAGTGTCAGTCCTGGGTTTGTCATTGACCACTGTCGTCACTTCGAAAGTGACGTCTGAGGATCCTCGCGTCCTTACCGAGATTCAAAGGGCTGGATTCATGCATATTTTCCGCTTAGGTTACATCCAGCTCGATCACTGCCTTATCGGTGCTTTACTGAATAGACTGAGGCTTGAGACATCCATGTTTCACCTACCAGTCGGTGAAATGACTATCACCTTGGCGGATGTGGCTATTTTGCTAGGATTGCCTATTGAAGACAATGTTGTTGCATTTGATGGTGCAGGATATGATTATTTGCAGCTATCTCTCGACCTACTTGGGCTAGATCCACCAAACAATCAAGTTAGGGGTGGCGTGTCTGTTCATATCCGATGGTTCCGTAATCAGTTGACAGATGATATTTCTACAGATGTCACCCAGTTAGAGGTTGAGCAACAGGCTTGTTGCATTTTACTACACATTATTTTTTGTAGAATGATGGTCGATCATGCCAAAACCCATATAAATTTGAGATGGCTACTGTTTTTAGCTGATCTCGGGCAGTGCACTTCATATTCGTGGGATAGTGCAGTGTTGGCCTATACATAACAGGAATTGTCTAAGGTTACGCAACAACAGTATGCTTGTATTGTTGGTTGTCCGACACTAGTTCAGGTATGAACCGAATTTCTATAATTAACTGTTATACAATGTGATGCATTATTCTCTTGTATTAGTAGTATAATTTTGTGCACACAACTTTGTTCCTGGACTTATCTTCCCGTCGGAAGATTAGTAGTTACGCCTGATCCCATCGATCCATCGATGCCGTTTGGAGCTAGGTATACTTATTTGATCATGTATTTTGTTAAACGCAACACATACCATTTCTAATATATGTACATTTAATATCATGTAACAGGTGGGTTGGAAAAAAGAGCACGACATACACCGTGACGAGAGTTGGCGTTTTACCGCAATGAGTTGGACGTCCTTACAGACGAAAAGGTTACATGGAATCCGTGCACTCAGGAGGTACTTGCCCCGCTACCAGTCACGTGCAGAGCTCATAGGTACCTTTGGACGGCGAGAGTACCTATGGTAGCCTACAGCTTCACCGCTTGGCACCTTCCCGATAGGGTTATAAGACAGTTCGCCCTGACATATACCGGATGATGCATCTCCTTACATTCAGGGTTACAGTGCGCAGGACTTTCATGCATTTGTTGCCATATGGAATGACCGAGAGAAACATACTGAGTTCGAGAGGGAGCCCACCATATCCACGGCGCAGTACATGAGGTGGTACTGGAACATAACAAGACGCTACGTCGTTAATCCCAGAATAGATTCTGTGTTAGCACCGTACGTTCCTAGAGCACCACTAGAGAGGAATGTGGTAAGTTGATGTGTGTACTATTAAATACAATCAATTTCATTTGTTCATTGTATCTAATTTTCTTTTAAATTTGCAGGTTGTCAGTATTAACCGTGCTTGGGACGAAGCAGAAAAGCTCAGACAGAGGCAGACAGACGATGACGGAAGGACAATGCGCACGAACATACAAAAGATTTTAGATGTGATTTTATGCCGGAACAAACTAGATCGGCCGAAACCACTATCTCCTCCACCACCTCCTCCTCCTATAGGTCCTCCTCATCCTCTTCTAGTAGAACGTGAAGAAATTGCTCATGGGTCATCGCAACCAGCACCAACATTACTCCATTCCAGCAGTGCACGACGCACTAGGAGCAGTAGTGGCAGCGGTTAGTCTTCAACTTCCACATTACTAGTCAGGCGGCCGAGGCGAAACTAGTGCTTGTTTGATTGGTCGTGTTAGTGTGTATGTCTAATTGATTGGATAATAGTCTTTGTGTAATTATTTTCTATGTTTTGGTACATTTATCTAGTTCTTATCTTTGGATAAAACTATCGTATGAATAATATTTGGTACGTTCGGCTATTTGTCATTTGGTTTCCTTGTTTGCCTGGGTTTTTTTTCGTGCTGTGATGAGAACAGACGGAATAGGGTAAGTCAAGTCGGCTGGGGAAGAAAGGGGCTCGGGTTCTTGTATGCCTGTTTGTGTACTGAAGGCGAGTTTTGGAAACTCGCCTTCGTATTATACTGAAGGCGAGTTTCCAAAACTCGCTTTTAGTACATAAATAGGCCTATATCCATAAATACTTTTATAACATGGCTATTTCATTTATTGTTTTGTGAAACAAGCCTACATGGGTGGATTATCCTTATATTCGAGATGGCCCTTCGAGAATATCCGAATCTGAAACAACTGTAGTGACTGATGCTTGAACGTAATCTTTTTAATTTGGGACCGTAGCAGCACATGATTTGCTCATGGAGACTACCGCTATGATATAGTTATCCATAATGCAGCCTGCTGCCTGAATGACATTTGCTGCATGTCTTACCAATTTTGTTATGTCAGTAGGAACTTGAGGTCCACTATCTAGAAAAACGTTAGTCCTTCCTGTAACCCGTTTTCCGTTTAGCAAGAAACTGGCATCATAAGGGCCTATTAGACAGGAAGATGTAAGTAACTTATCATTACGAGCAACAAATAACTGAATGTTTTATTTTGGAGAAAGGGCCTTCTCAATATAAAAATCGGCCATTAAAACATCATATTCACGCTTTGCCTCAATACAAATAATCAGATGACTTAGAATTAGTTGAGGTAAGAACTTGGAAATTATGTTTGAAATAGTGCTTACTACAGCATTAGCATCAAAAGAAAATCTTGCATTCATACAAAAGATTCTAAATAGCTCATTTGCCATTTTAAGAAGCTCATCAGCATCTGTACCATGAAACCTTCCGTGATTTGAAGCATTCTTGATAGAAATCATTGGCATCGCAACAGCTGGCTGTACAGATCTGTCTTTTAAATGGTTGTACAACTGCATCACAAGTTGAGGAATTCTATGCGCGGACAAGCTCGCGAGCGCTTGATCTATTCCTCTTGCAAAAGAACAACATCTCTTCCACATGAGACTGTAATTACTGAGAGAAGTAGGTAACGACATGGACTGCTGTAACTATTAGACCAAATTAAACAATTATGCATTAAATTATTTACAGTGTATTACTCTTTACATTTGGTTAATGTTCTTGTACAGTTATTACAAGGTCCAAACTAAGATTGCAAGTTAAAATGACAACATACAGCAAGTTTTGTTATGTTTCTAATATAAAAATTGTCATTGACCGCATAAGAAGCGCAACAAGATTACATCCGGAACTCATGTATAACATAAAATGGTATATGTCAGGTTCGTGCTTTTGCACTATTATTTGAAAGTTCAAAGTAAAATTACATTAATGTAATTGTAGATTTCTGATGATGTGGAAAAGAATCCTCTTATATCTAAACATAATATTTACTTACTCCTTATAGAATAAAAGCCTATACATCTTCATATTTTTGCACTATTATTTTAAATTTCAAAATAAAATTGCATGCAATTGTAATAGGACATACAGTATAATTCTAATTAATTGGAAGTGAACGTAAAAATTAAGCACACATAGGTGACAACATCAACTTGCCTATAGAATATTCTACATAGTTATTTCGTCGTTTTGCACTATTATTTTTCAAGGTTCAAGGTAAGATTGCATGCAATGTGATAGATACGGTTGATTTTTAGTCATGAGGTAGAGCACATAAAAGTTCTCATATCTAAGGAAAACATGATTCTAATAAATGGCACATTTAAAAATAATAGTGTTACAATAACAACCAAACCATGCATTACCATTTTTTGTTACAAGGTTTGACAATTTGTTTTACTAGGACAAATTTGCGTGTTTATTTTTTCACTACAGGAATTGAACAGTATTACAACGGACACTTCCAACGGCCTCCAACGACAGTTGACCAACGGCTTCCAACGGAAACCAAAATACGTATCTGTATTCCGTATGTAAAATATACGCCGTTGGAAACTGTTTTCGGCCGTTGGTTTGAAGTCGTTGGAAGCCGTTGCCCCCCGTTACACGGACTGGAGCACAAATCACCCGATGCTGCTTCTTCTTATTCATTTTTCAAAACCCATGATTTTTACCCCAAAATTGTAACGACCAGGAAAATTTGAACCAATTTAAAAATTTTAAATTGGCTATTCTAGTTGATTTTAAATATTTAAAATAAATATTTTAAATAATAACGATGAAAAGTAAGTTTGAATCGACATTTGAAAACGAATAGAATTAATTCTAATTATAAAACAAGGCCGGAAATGGCGCGGTAGTTTCAAAATTTGAATTCAAACTTTGACTAACTGTACCGGGTGCAAAACAAAACGAATTTGAGTGAAACCAAAAATATTTAAGTCTGTTAGTGAATACCTTTCTAACAAATCTGAAAAATTGAAGTTTCATAGCGGGATGCAAAAGTTATGGCCAAATGAATTTTCTGAAAGGTCGCTATGGAATTTATATAGCCCGTGAAATTGGCCATTTTGCAAACGACCTCAGAATTCGACGAAACCACTTTTGTTGGATCCGAGATGTAAAGTTATTGCTAGGTTTCAAATTTCATAAATTTTGAAGCTAATATGTGAGCGTGGCAAAGGAAAACGTATTTTGGTCAATTACAGTTAAATTGGATCGACCAGAAATGGGCCTTTTTGCAAACGGTCTCAGAATTCGACGAAACTAGTTTTGTTGGGACCGTATCGTCAAAACATAACTAGATTTATTTTTCTGGAATTTTTCGAATCAGTTTGTGGCCCTGGCAAATTGAAATGTACGTTCAAATTAAATATTGAATGTTATATATTTTGAATTGAAGGAAAACTGATTGAAACAGTCGAATGGGCCTGCGAAACATATCCCATTGTGTTCGGAATGGGGGTAAAACACAAGGGACGACAGTCGTTGGGTTTGGATTGGAGTTCGTGTGTGAAAGGGGGTATTTTCGAAATTTAAAAATTTATAAATATTAAAAAAATCTCTCATTGGTCGGTTGACTTTCTCTCTCCCCGATATACGAATCGCGATGGCGGAGGGGTCTTCAAACCTTCTCTCCTCGATATCTTCCAATCCACGCACCATTATCGAACACCCCAGTTGAGTTTTTTTGTAGATCGTGGCCCCCTCTTCAAATTCATGTAAGCTGCTCCTCCCCTCGTTGCGCCATCGCAGAGAACGGAGCTCCCGAAGTGGCCAGCTTCAAGCTGCCGCCGCCGATTCTAGGCCAAATCGAGTGGGCCCCCTCCACCATGCGCCTGAGCGGCTCTCGGCCCTCTTCGACGTGGTACAACCCGATCTTCGTATCATGCAACGGATTGGGAGCAAAAATCAAACCTAGTTTTGAACATTTTATTGAAGGTAATGGCTTTGGTTTATTTTCAATAGTTTTAACACCTTTAAACCGTTGCAAACTTTGAAAAATCATATCTTTTTCTTGTATTAACGAAATTCAGTGAAACAAGAGACAATGGACTCATGTGGACGTCTTCTACATTCTAGAAGAGACCGCATATTTTTCTGAGCCTTCTGCTATTTTTGGTGGGGTGGAACCCAATGTGAGATTTCTAATTTATAAACGATATGGAAAACGACGATGTATAAATTATATAATCGATGTATGAGTTATATAAGCATTGTACACCTCTTGTATAAGCGTTGTATAAGTTGTACGTTCGATGTATAAGTTGTATATGCATTGTAAAAATTATATATGTGTAGAAATAGAAGTGAAATGCTATATATATACGCCCCTCGTCCACAAACCATGAACGATATTTATTGGTTGTGATTGGTGTGAAAATTGATTGATAGCGAATGGTTGATTGAAATTGTTTTTGGTTGAAATTGATTGATTGTGGTTGAAAAATACCCGTTTGTGGTTGAGAAATATTTGGTTGAAACCACATAGGATTAGTTTGTGGAAATGAAAAAAAAATACATGCCGCCTGCGTGCGAACTAGATGCATGAATCCCCACTGTCAAAAACCGCGAGGTTTTAAGGTAGAGCGAGGAGCCGTACTAGGGACGGTCCTGGTTTTAACTACCCTGCCGTTATGCTGCCCAAATTTTGAATAATATTCATGTGTTAGAATTATTTTCCCGTATTGAAACTATATTCGTCTGTTGAATAGAAAACCTTCATGTGTTGAATCGAAATTCATTCATTGAAAAGAAATTCATGTGTTGAATGGTATTCGTGTTTTAAATATAAAAATCACATTTTTTCTCTATATATACAAACTATAGAAAACCTTCATATGTTGAATCGATATTCATTCATTGAATAGAAATTCATATGTTGAATGGTATTCGTGTTTTAAATATAAAAAAAATACCCGTTTTAACTATATATATAAACTATAGAAAACCTTCATGTGTTGAATCGAAATTCGTTCGTTGAATTGGAATTCATGTATTGAATGGTATTCATATTTTGAAAGAAATTGTTTAATAATAAAAATCCTATTTTTATTACCTATATGAACTATATAAAATAATCTCGTTTTGAAATAAATTGTTTTATAATAAAAATCATATTTTTATTACCTATATGAACTATATAAAATAATCTCGTTTTGAAATAAATTGTTTTATAATAAAAATCATATTTTTATTATCTATATGAACTATATAAAATAATCGTGTTTTGAAATAAATTGTTTTACAATAAAAATCACATTTTTACTGTACACAGGAGTTGTTAAAAATAGTGAATTGTCGAAGTGAATGTTTGTTGGATAAAAATATAATTTTTATCAAATGTATGAAAAGAATATAGCTTTGGAATCGAAGAATCGATATATATATATATATATAAATAGAATTAAAATATATCGAATAACGAAGCTGCAGTTCGTATTTTGAAACCATGATTTCAAACGATTAGTGTGGTAGATCCGACCATCGGATTTTCCATAAACTGCAACCGTTGGGTTCGCTTTGGAAATATCTTTCAATGGCACCAACTTTGTAAAAATCCAACGGTTGGATTGTCTGGAATGTTTAATTCAAATCTGAAGAAAAACAGGGCCAAAATCGATTATATATATATATATAATTATATTAAATTGAATAACGACGTTGCAGTTCGTATTTTGAAATCGAAACTTCAAACAATTATACCGAGAGATCCGACCGTCGGATTTTCCCGAAACTGGAACCGTTGGATTCGTTTTGAAAAGATCTTTCTAATGATGTAAATTTTGTGAAGATCCAACGGTTAGATTTTCATATATGTGTAAATCAAATATGAAGAAAAACAGCGCCACGGCCACGTTATGGCCCGAAGCGTCGTTTGAATAAATTGGCTATTTTAAAATAATAAAAATAGCGATAAATCGTTATAAAATATTATAAACCATATGGATGTGTGATTTAGAAATTAACTGAAGGTTAGCTAAGTCGAATGGTTTCCTGGATTTCGATCTGATGTTGGTTTCGGCCTTCGAGGTTAATATTTGGGAAATCGTTCTCTTACTGATTATATACGCGAGTTGCTCAGAAAGACCGGGTTTATCCCATTCTGAATAACTGAATCGATGATAAGAAATCGAAGATGAAGACGGTGGTCGAAGACCGGAGATCTTCACCTCGTTTGGATGGTAACCGAGGTCCTGATTGGGAGGCATCCCAAAATATGGATAATGAGTGGTGATCGTCCAGACGTACGTGGTGATCGATGGGTTTGCGAGGTATATAGTGCCTCCGGTTTCATTCCGACCCAGAACGGACTTGTAAATTTATTGTGTGTCTGACATTGGAATTTATTCTATGTGATTGATAGCCATCAGTTGCATGGTGTGAATTGCCTGTGTGACATGCTAAGATGCAGTGATTAGGGCTTCTGTTGAAAAGCAAAGTCTTGTGATTGATGATCAAAGCACCGCCTGTGTGGCGTAGCTTTGTGTATAACGTGAATTCGCGAGCCTCACACCCCGATATGAACCAGAAACGGAAGAAGGACCTCAGGGAGGGCATGCGTTTCTTTCTAGCTAGGAGTTGTGTCAGTGTTTTTACACGACCTGACATTTTACTTATGTGGATGATGGATAGCAAGGCGCCTCGGTTATATCGGTCGATCCGGGACCTATGGAGTCATTCGTTGGCTCACTTACGCCCCATAGGGCGGGGAAACGTATTGTTCAGGCATAATAATCCACATCGGCAGACCGGCCCTGATGATCCAAGGGGTAGTTGCGGCTGTTCCTGAGGCTCGGTCTAGGCACTCTTGAATTCGCTAAGGACTATCTTTTGCCTTGGTTCATGACGGAAATCCAATTTCCAAATACGTGACTGTGCGGTTTTGATTGTATATATATATGGCGACATGATATATGGTACCCATGCCGCCTATGATTGATAGTTATGATTCAAATTGTTTTTGAAACATATAAACACTAGTAATAATATCAAATGCTTTTGTTTTATTCGTATCAATCATATTTTGTCCATTATAAGGTAAAACTCTATCCTCCGGTTTGCGTTGCATTGTGTGATGGGAACTGAGTCTTATAATGGCTTCATTTTTATAAAAAGCATTGCGATATTTAAAAGAATGATTTGTTTTAAAGCACTGGCAATCCAATGGAGTAAACCCGTTCCACGAAAGTGGCGTGGTCCTATGATTAGCCATATTAAAAATGTGTTGCGTAGATTTCTCATACCAGCCCCATAACTGACTCGTAGTTTATTTCGCTTTCAAACTCGGGTGCCCCTTTTTCTACACGGGCAGCCTTGTATTCAGGTTTAGCTGGCTCTTTCTGGATAGCTGGAGCTGAAGATGGATTCTATTATTTATCTCTTTTTATGCTGTTCAGCTCCTATTGTACATATTATGTTTGTTTTCCGCTGTAGACATTTATGTATAGCTGAACTGTATTTGTACTAAGTATGATCCTGTATACTGTGTAACTCTGATGATTACGTTTATCCAGTATATTATTTTGTTCATTATCTGGTGTATTTATTTATTTCTATTCTGCTGTTATCTGTTTATCTGTTATATTCCAAGGATTACCCTTGTCGCCGTCAGTACGGGGTTTGGGGTCGTCTCATTTGGTATCAGAGCTTTGGTTAAGCTTAGTTATGGAATATAACATATTAACGAACTCGTCAGAAATAGAACCAGTAGTGTTCTAGGACGAGTAACTCATTACAGATAGGATCAGTAATATCCTAGTATGAGTAAAGCAGTATGAAATACACCCCAATAGACACATTTACATTTGAAGTATATGTTTCTATGTTTTAAAATATCTTTTTTGTGACCTAACACTTGATCTGCTATTTGCAGAAGTACTTGAAAATGAGTGTCAGAAACAGAAGGAATGCAGAACCGGATATTGAGGCCCTATTAATCAAGTATCGAAAATCTTTGATGGTTTAAAGCTTGGATTCGTTCTGCTGAGAAAATCTTTGATGGTTTAAAGCTGGGGGATGACCGAAAAGATTACTGGCATCCTGGGCACTCAAAGATGAAGCTTTGTTCTGGTGGGACTGGGTTATTGAGAATAATTCAGAAGGTAATATCACCTGGGACAGATTCAAAGTGATTTTCCTGGAAAGATTTACTCCTCCCAAAGCGACTGAGCGATTATGTGATGAATTTTCTTATCTAATACAAGGAGATATGACCATTCCAGAATATCATAAGAAATTCAATGAACTTTCTCACTTTGCTCCCCATCTAATTCAAAATACGAGGAGAAAGAATCTGAGATTTATTAATGGGCTTCAAAGGAAATACCAGAATAAAGTAATGGGGCATGTAAAGCTTCCTTTTTCAGAAATGATTTATATGGCTTATCAGTATGAAGATCTCCATAAGAAAGGCATGCTGCGCGACAAAGAGGAAGTCAGACCTAGCAATAAAAGTGAGTCTGAAACGGATCGTCCTGAGGACAGTACGATGTCTGAGGTCAGCACGAAGCCCAAAGTAAATCGGAAAAGGGCCAGACCTGAGAGAGAATCAGTAATGACCGCCATATGCCTAAACAACAATCAAAAAGGTCATCTGTCCAGGAAATGTAAGTCCTTGAAAATGCAGAGGAAGGAGGGATCTAAGTCAAAGAACAAGGTTAAAGAAAATAGAAAGTGTAATCATTGTCATCAGGCTGGTCACGTAAAGCAAGACTGCTGGCTGTCGAAAAAGACCAATGAGGCTCAGGTAAATGAAGCGGCAGAAACTTCTGAGCCCTCAGCTATTCAGGAAAGGCCAGATGTTTTAGAAGGCATGCTTACTGTCAAAGATATTCCAGTTAAAGTACTGTTTGACACCGGCGCGTTGCGAAGCTTTGTTGCAAAGAATACAGTTAAGAAACTGGATTTAAATTTGAAGAATCTCAAAGAACCAATGACTGTCCAAAATCCGGTCGGGGGTTCCATCAATCTCAGTTGGGTTTGTGGAGTGCGGTTTCTTTTTCTCGTTATCGGTTCCCTACCATCGCGGTCGTCATGAATTTTACAGAGTTTAACCTTATCTTGGGGTTAGACTAGTTGACCAAGTATGAAGCTGAGGTTAAATGCACCGACAGAGTCGTTAAGGCAAAGATAAAATCAGGTGAGTATATAACCATTCCCTGTGAAGGTCAGAATGATAATAGAAAAGACTTCTGGGCAGCTTTGGATGTTTCTCCAGCTCAAATAGAAAATATCCCTGAAGTCACAGAGAATATTCCCGACCTAGTGAAAGATATTCCTGTCGTCAAAAATTATGCGGATGTGTTTGAAGAAGTTGTTCGCTTACCTTCGCAGAGAGATAGATTTCAAGATTGCTTTGATTCCGAATGCAAGGCCGGTAGTTCACGCTATTCGAAGAATGTCCTTGAAAGAGAAAGAGGAGTTAGACAATCAAACACGACAGCTTGTATGGAAGGGTCTGATCAGGCCTAGTTTCTTTGATTGGGGTGCATCAGTGGTGTTTATCCCAAAATCTGACGGTACTCTACGACTATGTGTGGATTATCGTGATTTGAACAAGCAGACCATAAAGAATAAATATCCATTGCCGCGAATCGATGATTTATTGGATCGTCTGAATGGAGCACAAGTATTTTCAAGGATGGACCAAGCTACAGGCTTCCATCAGCTTCGAATTGCCGAAGAGTATGTTCCAATGACAACATTTAGAGGTCCAGACTTATTCTACGAGTGGTTAGTAATGACGTTCGGCTTATGTAACGCTCCAGCTTACTTCGTCGATTTTATGAATAGAGTGTTCAGAGGGGTTTTGAATAAATTTGTTCTGGTTTTTATTGACGATATTCTAATCTTCTCTAAATCAAAGGCCGAACATGAAAACATTTGGAACGGGTTTTGGAAATCCTCAGAAGGAATGTATTAAAAGCCAAACTATCCAAATGTATATTCTGGCAAGATGAAGTGAAATTTCTAGGCCACGTCGTATCGAAAGAAGGAATTGATGTGGATCCAAGTAAAATCACAGCTATTCAAAATTGTAAACAGCCTAGTACTCCAACAGAAGTCCGCAGTTTTCTCGGATTGGCTAGTTATTACCGAAAGTTCATTAAAAACTTTTTGAAGATATCTGGTCACTTAACGAAGCTTACAAAGAAGCACTCAAAATTCAAATGGACTCCAGAATGTGAAGAGGCTTTTGAAGAGCTAAAGTTATGATTAACGACATCTCCAATGTTAACCATCATCGATGGCAATCAGGATTTGAAAGTCTGGACAGATGCTTCTAGAGAAGGCCTTGGCGCAGTGTTAATGCAAAGAGGTCAAGTGATTGCTTATGCTAGCCGTCAGCTGAAGCCGCACGAGAAAAACTACGTCACTCATGATCTTGAGTTGTTGGCTATTGTGTTCGCTTTGAAAATCTGGAGACATTATCTTCTGGGTGAGAGATTTGAAATGTTTACAGATCACCAGTCGCTAAAGTATCTGTTCACCCAGAAGGACTTGAATCTGAGGCAGCAACGTTGGCTGGAGTTTCTTGCAGCATATGACTTTGAGATTATATACACTCCAGGGAAAGCCAATGTCGTGGCCGATGCGTTAAGCCGAAAGAATGAAATGATCACCAGTTTTATTATCATGACTTCGTTGATAGATAAAATATCTTCTCTTCAGAAGGATGATCACTTCATTCAGAAGATCAGAGAGATAATTCAACAAGGCGAACCCTCGAGTTTTCAAGTTGATAATGATGGGATTCTAAGGCTCAAAGGTCGAATCTGTGTCCCTAACATTCCTGAGCTCCGAAAGGAAGTACTGGATGAATGCCACAAGTCAAAACTTAGTATCCATCCGGGAGTAAGTAAAATGTATAATGACATCAAACGCACTTTTTGGTGGAAGTCGATGAAGAGGGACATTTCTTTATATGTTAGCCGATGCCCTACTTGCCAGCTAGTCAAAAGCGACCAACAGAAACTGGCTGGATTATTGCAACCGCTACACGTTCCAGGCTGGAAGTGGGAACCTATTTCCATGGACTTCATAGATGGTTTGCCCAGAACCAGAAAAGAGAATGACAGTATTTGGGTGATCGTAGATCGCTTCACGAAGATCGCCCATTTCATACCTGTCAGATCAAACAGAACTTCTCAGAGTATGGCGCAGATATACTTCAGGGAAATTGTTAGGCTACATGGAGTGCCGCTCAGTATAGTCAGTGACAGAGATACAATATTTACTAGCAAATTCTGGGAGGCATTTCAAGTAGAGCTGGGAACAAAGCTGAACCTAAGCACCGCCTATCATCCTCAGACAGATGGTCAAACTGAGAGGGTGAATCGTATACTAGAAGATCAATTGCGGGCTTGTGTTCTAGATTTCGGTGGATCATGGGAAGACCATCTGCATTTGGCTGAATTCTCATATAATAACAGCTACCAGGCGAGCCTGACAATGTCGCCATTCGAAGCATTATATGGTAGACCATGTCGATCTCCTGCTTGTTGGGTAGAACCCGGCAATAGATTTGTATTGGGGCCAGATATGATACGAGAAGCTGCCGACAAAGTCGACTTTGTTAAGAAGCGATTACTCGCCGCTCAAAGCCGACAGAAGAGCTATGCCGACAAGAGAAGAAGAGATATATCATTCGATGTTGGCGACTATGTATATCTGAAAGTATCGCCGATGAGAGGAGTTATCCGGTTCGGTAAAATTGGGAAGTTGGCGCCCAAGTTCATTGGTCCGTTTCCTATTCTGGAACGGATCAGAACTCTCGCTTATAGGGTTAAATTGCCTGATTGATTTCCTGGAGTGCATGATGTATTTCACATATCTCAACTTCGAAACCATGTTCATGATCCAGACTTGATCGTGGAAGAAGCAGCGCAATAGGATATTGAAATTACCCCAGAGTTGGCTGTGAGAAGAGAGCCGCTAAAGATTATCGGCAAAGAAACCAAAGAGCCGAGGAACAAGAAGGTTCACTTAGTCAAAGTGCAATGGAGTGGAGATCCGCGAGATTGTACTTGGGAAACTGAGGAGAGCATTCAGAAAGCCTATCCTAAGTGTCGAGTAGACATCTCTGATTGACTCCGGTGCAAGGTACATTTACCATACTTTGCATTACCAATTAGTTCTCTGCTTTGTTGTTATTTTCTTTCCATGGATGTGCACTTTTAATTCTATAGTCTGCTTAATTTAAAAAGAGCGTATGGATTAATTAGTATATTTTTGAAAAGTTAAAAAAACAATTTGATTGTTGTTTGCATTGTGTGATAGTAGATTGGATTAATTAAATTATTGAAACGATAGTTAAATTAATCAATAAGATAATGAATGGTAAGATTTATTCATTTAACTCACACATTGAACTGATTAGAAAATAGATAGAGATATATACTTATGCATTATATATGTTTGAACAGAAAAATGGATAGCTGTTGAGTAAAGATTTTATTTGCGTGCCCGACAAATAGGTAAACCTTAATGAGTTGGATGCGAAATATTATTATATCAACTCCTGTGAATGCCATTGGATGCGGAGTGCTGGTTATTCTATGTGTAAAAATAAACATCGCCATAGGATAGTAACAATTAATTTTGAACTACATTACATGGCATACTTCTTGAAGATAGACATACTTCATCATATACCACATAAGCATTTGGAGCTTGTGTGACGAGGTGAAAGATTTACCATACGAGCGAGAGGCTTGTATGGCGATGATTATATTTTACAGGTTGAACTGATGACAGATATGGACTATTTAAAATGTAACGATAAATTGCCAGATTAATAAAAACCCCACACGGGTCTGGAGTTGACAATAATCACGTCTCTCTAGTCATTAGATACGGCACATGGATTATTTATTTCCCACACGGGATGAGGTGACGAGGATTTATCCTCTGGAGCAATTAAAATACACACTCCCTCAGGCTTTGACAGGGTGACGAGAATTTATTCTCTGGAGTTATTATCTATACACGCTCCCCTGTAAACACCAGAATATATCACTATAAATATGTGTATGCTTATTAGGATTTATTGGGTACCTAATACGACCCAATAAATTTCCAAACCTCTCCCCGTACAAAGGAGGTTATGGCGAAATTTTTCGAAAATTCCGGGTGTTAGCCAAATTTTTGAAGAATTTGAAAATTCTCAGAAACTGAAAAGTTGGAGAATGGAAGCCCGATTGAACATAGTGTTGATTAATCAAACCACCTTCGACTTTGTTCCTTTTTGGGGATGAAATTTTTTAAGTTGGGGAGATCGTAACGACCCGGAAAATCTGAACCAATTTAAAAATTTTAAATTGGCTATTCTAGTTGATTTTAAATATTTAAAATAAATATTTTAAATAATAACGATGAAAAGTAATTTTGAATCGACATTTGAAAACGAATAGAATTAATTCTAATTATAAACAAGGCCTGAAATGACGCGGTAGTTTCAAAATTTGAATTCAAACTTTGACTGACTGTACCGGGTGCAAAACAAAACGGATTTGAGTGAAACCAAAAATATTTAAATCTGTTAGTGAATACCTTTCTAACGAATATAAAAAATCGAAGTTTCATAGCGGGATGCAAAAGTTATGCCTAAATGAATTTTCTGAAAGGTCGCTACGGAATTTATGTAGCCCGTGAAATTGGCCAGTTTGGAAACGACCTCGGAATTCGATGAAACCACTTTTGTTGGATTCGGGATGTGAAGTTATTGCTAGGTTTCAAATTTCATAAATTTTGAAGCTAATATGTGAGCGTGGCAAAGGAAACATGTTTTGGTCAATTATAGTTAAATTGGATCGACCAGAAATGGGCCTTTTTGCAAACGGTCTCAGAATTCGACGAAACTAGTTTTGTTGGGACCGTATCGTCAAAACATAGCTATATTTATTTTTTTGGAATTTTTTGAATCAGTTTGTGGCCCTGGCAAATTGAAATGTATGTTCAAATTAAATATTGAATGTTATATATTTTAAATTGAAGGAAAACTGATTGAAATAGTCGAATGGGCCTACGAAACATATCCCATTGTGTTCGGAATTGGGGTAAAACGCTAGGGACGATAGTTGTTGGGTTTGGATTGGAGTTCGTGTGTGAAAGGGGGTATTTTCGAAATTTAAAAATTTATAAATATCAAAAAAATCTCTCATTGGTCGGTTGACTTTCTCTCTCCCCGATATACGAATCGCGACGGCGGAGGGGTCTTCAAACCTTCTCTCCTTGATATCTTCCAATCCATGCACCATTATCGAACCCCCCAATTGAGTTTTTTGTAGATCGTGGCCCCCACTTCAAATCCATGTAAGCTGCTCCTCCCCTCGTTGCGCCATCATAGAGAACGGAGCTCCCGAAGTGGCCAGCTTCAAGCCACCGCCGCCGATTCTAGGCCAAATCGAGTGGGCCCCCTCCACCACGCGCCTGAGCGCCTCTCGGCCCTCTTCGACGTGGTACAACCCGATCTTCGTATCGTGCAACGGATTGGGAGCAAGAATCCAACCTAGTTTTGAACACTTTATTGAAGGTAACAGCTTTGGTTTATTTTCAACAGTTTTAACACCTTTAAACCGTTGCAAACTTTGAAAAATCATATCTTTCTCGTGTGTTGATGAAATTCAGTGAAACAAGAGACAGTGGACTCGTGTGGACGTCTTCTACATTCTAGAAGAGACCGCATATTTTTCTGAGCCTTCTGCTATTTTTGGTGGAGTGGAACCCAATATGAGATTTCTAATTTATAAATGATATGGAAAACGACGATGTATAAATTATATAATCGATGTATTAGTTATATAAGCGTTGTACACCTCTTTTATAAGCGTTGTACAAGTTGTACGATCGATGTATAAGTTGTATATGCGTTGTAAAAATTATATATGTGTTGAAATAGAAGTGAAATGCTATATATATATATATATATATATATATATACGCCCCTCGTCCACAAACCATGAACGATATTTGTTGGTTGTGATTGGTGTGAAAATTGATTGATAGCGAATGGTTGATTGAAATTGTTTGTGGTTGAAATTGATTGATTGTGGTTGAAAAACACCCGTTTGTGGTTGAGAAATATTTGGTTGAAACCACATAGGATTAGTTTGTGGAAATGAAAAAAATATACATGCCGCCTGCGTGCGAACTAGATGCATGAATCCCCATTGTCAAAAACTACGAGGTTTTAAGGTAGAGCGAGGATACGTACTAGGGACGGTCACAGTTTTAACTACCCTGCCATTATGCTGCCGAAATTTTGAATAATAGTCATGTGTTAGAATTATTTTCCTGTACTGAAACTATATTCGTCTGTTGAATAGAAAACCTTCATGTGTTGAATCGAAATTCATGTGTTGAATGGTATTCGTGTTTTAAATATAAAAATCGCATTTTTTCTCTATATATACAAACTATAGAAAACCTTCATGTGTTGAATCGATATTCATTCGTTGAATTGAAGTTCATGTGTTGAATGGTATTCGTGTTTTAAATATAAAAATTACCTTTTTAACTATATATGTAAACTACAGAAAACCTTCATGTGTTGAATCGAAATTCATTCGTTGAATAGAAATTCATGTGTTGAATGGTATTCGTGTTTTAAATATAAAAAAAATCACTTTTTAACTATATATATAAACTATAGAAAACCTTCATGTGTTGAATCGAAATTCATTCGTTGAATTGGAATTCATGTGTTGAATGGTATTCATATTTTGAAAGAAATTGTTTTATAATAAAAATCCTATTTTTATTACCTATATGAACTATATAAAATAATCTCATTTTGAAATAAATTGTTTTATAATAAAAATCATATTTTTATTACCTATATGAACTATATAAAATAATCTCGTTTTGAAATAAATTGTTTTATAATAAAAACCATATTTTTATTACCTATATGAACTATATAAAATAATCGTGTTTTGAAATAAATTGTTTTACAATAAAAATCACATTTTTACTGTACACAGGAGTTGTTAAAAATAGTGAAGTGTCGAAGTGAATGTTTGTTGGATAAAAATATAATTTTTATCAAATGTATGAAAAGAATATAGCTTTGGAATCGAAGAATCGATATATATATAAATAGAATTAAAATATATCGAATAACGAAGTTGCAGTTCGTATTTTGAAACCGTGATTTCAAACGATTAGTGTGGGAGATCCGACCATCGGATTTTCCCGAAACCGCAACCGTTGGGTTCGCTTTGGAAATATCTTTCCAATGGCACCAACTTTGTAAAAATCCAACGGTTGGATTGTCTAGAATGTTTAACTCAAATCTGACGAAAAACAGCGCCATAATCGATTATATATATATATATATATAATTATATTAAATCGAATAACGACGCTGCAGTTTGTATTTTGAATTCGAAAATTCAAACGATTATACCGGGAGATCCGACCGTCGGATTTTCCCGAAACTGGAACCGTTGGATTCGTTTTGAAAAGATCTTTCTAACGATGTAAATTTTGTGAAGATCCAATGGTTAGATTTTTATATATGTGTAAATCAAATCTGAAGAAAAACAGCGCCACGGCCGCGTTATGGCCCGAAGCGTCGTTTGAATAAATTGGCTATTTTAAAATAAATAAAAATAGCGATAAATCATTATAAAATATTATAAACCATATGGATGTGTGATTTAGAAATTAACTGAAGGTTAGCTAAGTCGAATGGTTTCCTGGATTTTGATCTGATGTTGGTTTCGGCCTTCGGGGTTAATATTTGGGAAATCGTTCTCTTACTGATTGATGGTTAATGACTAATGAATTGAAATGATGTGTAGTAGTGTTTGTGTAGCACTTGTTTATTATATATGCGAGTTGCTCAGAAAGACCGGGTTTATCCCATTCTGAATAACTGAATCGACGATAAGAAATCGAAGATGAAGACGGTGGTCGAAGACCGGAGATCTTCACCTCGTTTGGATGGTAACCGAGGTCCTGATTGGGAGGCATCCCGAAATATGGATAATGAGTGGTGATCGTCCAGACGTACGTGGTGATCGATGGGTTTGTGCGGTATATAGTGCCTCCGGTTTCGTTTCGACCCAGAACGGACTTGTAAATGGATTGTGTGTCTGACATTGGAATTTATTCTATGTGATTGATAGCCATCAGTTGCATGGTGTGAATTGCCTGTGTGACATGCTAAGTTGCAGTGATCAGGTCTTCTGTTGAAAAGCAAAGTCTTGTGATTGATGATCAAAGCACCGCCTGTGTGGCGTAGCTTTGTGTATAACGTGAATTCGCGAGCCTCACACCCCGGTATGAACCAGAAACGGGAGAAGGACCTCAGGGAGGGCATGTGTTTCTTCCTAGCTAGGAGTTGTGTCAGTGTTTTTACATGGCCTGACATTTTACTTTTGTGGATGATGGATAGCGAGGCGCCTCGGTTATATCGGTCGATCCGGGACCGATGGAGTCATTCGTTGGCTCACTTACGCCCCATAGGGCGGGGAAACGTATTGTTCAGGCATAATAATCCACATCGGTGGACCGGCCCTGACGATCCAAGGGGAAGTTGCGGCTGTTCCTGAGGCTCGGCCTAGGCAGTCTCGAATTCGGTAAGGACTATCTTTTGCCTTGGTTCATGACGGAAATCCAATTTCCAAATACGTGACTGTGCGGTTTTGATTGTATATATATATATATGGCGACATGATATATGGTACCCATGCCACCTATGATTGATAGTTATGATTCAAATTGTTTTTGAAACATATAAACACTAGTAATAATATCAAATGCTTTTGTTTTATTCGTATCAATCATATTTTGGCCATTATAAGGTAAAACTCTATCCTCCGGTTTGCGTTGCATTGTGTGATGGGAACTGAGTCTTATAATGGCTTCATTTTTATAAAAAGCATTGCGATATTTAAAAGAATGATTTGTTTTAAAGCACTGGCAATACAATGGAGTAAACCCGTTCCACGAAAGTGGCGTGGTCCTGTGATTAGCCATATTAAAAATGTGTTGAGTAGATTTCTCATACCAGTCCCATGACTGACTCGTAGTTTGTTTCCCTTTCAAACTCGGGTGCCCCTTTTTCTACACGGGCAGCCTTGTATTCAGGTTTAGCTGGCTCTTTCTGGATAACTGGAGCTGAAGATGGATTCTATTATTTATCTCTTTTTATGCTGTTCAACTCCTATTGTACATATTATGTTTGTTTTCCGCTGTAGACATTTATGTATAGCTGAACTGTATTTGTACTAAGTATGATCCTGTATACTGTGTAACTCTGATGATTACGTTTATCCAGTATATTCTTTTGTTCATTATCTGGTGTATTTATTTATTTCTGTTCTGCTGTTATCTGTTTATCTGTTATATTCCAAGGATTACCCTTGCCGCCGTCAGTACGGGGTTTGGGGTCGTCTCAAAAATCCCCAATATTCCCCTCTTTCATTTCTGAAATCGTCAATTTCGCTCCATCTTCCGCCTAGGGTCTCTCCTGCTCTATCAAAGCACTCTCTCATCCTCTCTAATCTCCTATTCTCTCCGATTTTTAGGTATGTGTTTATCCTAATTTTTGTTTAATACCTTATGTTTAGTGTAATTGAAGCATAACTAGAGTATGTTTGTGTGTGTAGTGCTGTTAATTAGTTGTTAATGTGGGGTTTAATCATTTTAGTTGCTAATTTAGGGTTTTTAGTAATAAATTACTTAGTTGTTATTATGATCTAGGGTTTGAATTAGTTGAAGTAGTTGTTGTTATTGAGATTGTGTTTATAGATTTTATTGATTATGTTTGTAATCTAGGGTTTGATTAGTTAAAGTTGACTATGTATATATGCATATATATAGTGTTATGTATATATATACACGTATATATAGTTGACACTCTATGCATTTGTTTATTTGGTTAAGGCCCAATTCATCGAAAACAACATTTAATTTGTCGAAAACGTGTCGTGGAAATACAAATATTTAAGTTTGTATTTTTTGGGCTAAGGCGCACAAAGGTGTACAAAAAACACTTCAATCACAAAAAAAGGAAATCATATAATATGTTATATTCATAAAGCCTTAGAGAGTTTTTTTGGCCCCGTCTGATAAGTATTGTATATTCACGGAACGGACATTTATATTCATTGTATACAATATTTATTGGATTTGTCCTTTGTATTGGACAAGTTACGAATACAATAACGAAATTAAATCTCGTAAAATATTTCATTTTAAACGGTTCTCAAAATTTCAAAAGCACTTCCTTTATGTTCCCTGTGTACACACAATTGTATACTATTTAGGGAACTAAAGGGAAGTGCTGCCGAAATTTTGTTGAATTGTTTAAATTGAAAAGATTTACGCGATTTAATTACGTTATTGTATTTGTAATGGGAGGTAGGAAAACCCACCATTAAATGATCAATTGACATAACATGCATTAATCACTAAAATTGTTTTAACACATTGTCAATGCAAATTTTATCATCATAATTAATAAGTAAAAGAAATGTTTTCATTAAAATACAATCTTAGCGTTTGAGCGATCGGACACAAAAATTATGAATCTAATTTTATATAATTCTTTCTAATTTTATATGTACTTAGGAAAAATGGACGATTATTTTAATGATCGAAGCTGGATGTACAAACGAAGAGAAACCGATGGCACAATAAACAAACATTTTATTAATGGTGTCAGCGTGTTTATTGATTTCGCTTTAAGTAACAATGGAAACGACGTCGAAATCCGTTGTCCATGTAGTAGATGCAAGTTATTGAAGCATTTGATACCGCAAATGGTTAGAGTTCATTTGCGTCAGTACGGTTTTGTGTCGAACTATTTAGTTTGAGATCGTCATGGAGAACCGTTAGCATCTACTTCTATACAAGTTGAGGAGGTAGCGAATAATGAAATTGCCACGACGAATCTCGTAGAACAAATGGTTGATGATGTTGCACGTTCTATGTTCCCGGTTCAACAATTTAATGAAAACGTTGGTAATGATGACGATGGTAATGATGAAGAAGAACCAAATATTGAAGCCAAAAAATTATATGACTTATTAGATGCCGCAAAAAAACCCCTTTGGGAAGGCTGTGAAAGCGGAACTCAATTATCAGTAACTGCTGAATACATTGCGATGAAATCTAAATACAATCTCACAGAAGCTGGATTTACATCTGTTGTACAAGCTGCGAAGCGGCATATGCCTCCCAATAATTTACTGTGCGAAAACCATTATGAAGTAAAAAAAATGATGTCGGCCTTTGGTTTACCGTATCAAAAAATAGATACATGTCTAAAGGGTTGCATGCTATTTTGGAAGGAAGATATCAAGCTTAAGAATTGTAGAATATGTAATGAAGAAAGATACCAACAAAGAAAGAAAAA
This sequence comes from Allium sativum, assembly GCA_030737875.1. Classification (NCBI taxonomy): domain Eukaryota; kingdom Viridiplantae; phylum Streptophyta; class Magnoliopsida; order Asparagales; family Amaryllidaceae; genus Allium; species Allium sativum. Next base: position 895,624,084 of record CM060918.1, read on the forward strand.
GGGAAAGGAAGTCCCGTATAAACGTAAGCATTATTTACCGATTATTCCTAGACTTCAAAGGTTATATGCATCTTCTGTAGCCGCGCAACATATGAGATGGCACAAGTTGAGAACACAGGAAGAAGATACGTTAACACACCCATCTGATGGAGAAGCATGAAAGCGTTTTGATCAAAAGTATCCCAATTTTGCATCTGAGAGTCGCAATGTTAGACTAGGTTTATGTACGGATGGATTTTCACCATTTTCTCAATTTGGTTCTAAATATTCATCCTAGCCAGTAATTGTAACACCTTATAATTTACCTCCGTGGATGTGTATGAAAACTCCTTATATGTTTCTTACAATTGTCGTCCCTGGTCCTGATGATCCGACACAAGGAATCGATGTTTATTTACAACTGTTGATTGAAGAATTAAAAAAATTGTGGTATGAAGGGGTAGAAACATATGATATTTCCCAAAAGAAAAACTTTCGTATGCATGCTTCTCTATTGTGGACAATTAGCGATTTTCCTGCTTATGCGATGCTTTCAGGTTGGAGTACGGCTGGTCGTCTAGCTTGTCCGTACTGTATGGAAGAAACAAGAGCATTTTCTTTACCTATTGGAAAGAAAATTTCATGGTTTGACTGTCATAGATGTTTTCTTCATATTAATCATCCTTTTAAAAGGGATAAGAATTTTTTTACAGCTAATAGACTTGAAACTTTACGACCACCTAAAGTATGGACAAGTGAGGAAATTTATGAACTTGTACAAGATTTTCCCAAGATTCATGAAATCGGAGTACAGACATAAATTCAAGGTAAAACATCAATTCATAATTGGTGGAAACAAAGCATATTTTGGGAGTTGCCTTATTGGAAAGATCTTCTGATTCGTCATAATATTGACGTGATGCATAATGAGAAAAACGTGTTTGATAACGTAATCAATACAATTTTGAATGTCAAAGGGAAGACGAAAGATGATTTGAAATCCAGACGTGATATTGAAGTAATATGTAGTCGTCCGGAGCTTCATATAAAGCCAAATGACACCAGAAAACCGAAAGCGTGCTATGAACTGGTACTAATCAAATAAAAATATTTTTAAAATGGATGGAAGGGTTAAGATTCCCGGATGGTATATCTTCCAATCTTCGTAGATGTGTTGACTATAAAAATAGTAAACTTAGCGGGATGAAAAGCCACGACTGTCATGTTATGATGGAAAATTTATTGCCCGTCGCTTTCAAAGAACTATTTCCTGTGAAAGTTTGGACTGTTGTAACAGAGCTTAGTTTGTTCTATAAAGAGCTTTGTTCATCTACATTAAAAATTGACCATCTACGTAAACTAGAGGAAGAAATCCCCATATTACTCTGCAAATTAGAAAAAATATTTCCTCCAGGGTTTTTCAATGTTATGGAGCATTTACCTATTCATCTTCCATCAGAAGCACGTCTTCGAGGGCCTGTGCAATACGGATGGATGTATCCATTTGAAAGGTATATTAATATTCAGTTAATTAAATTTTGGTTAAGTGTATGAAAAAATAATTTACAATAATTCTAAACAGGTATTTAAATCATCTAAAGAAAAAAGTGAGGTAGAAAGCTAGAGTTGAAGGTTCTATTTGCAAATCATACATTGAAGAAGAAGCTTCATTTTTTTTCTCTCATTATTTTAGTGATCATGTGAACATCTCATTTGCAAGTACTGCACGTAATGATGAAGGCATTGATCAAGATGACTGCCAAGCGACTTTATCTATTTTTAAAAAACATGGTCGGCCTTCTGGTAGATGTGTGGAGGAATGGCTGAACGATAAAGATTACAATGCAGCACACACATATATTCTTCTCAATTGCACCGAAGTTGCACCGTTCGTTAGGTACTGTATTATGCATCTATGTATACATGTATTGTATCTTTAATCATATATGTAACGTATGTCCTATAATTGCAGCATTTATGAATCACAGTATCCAAATGGCGATATCAGCAAAGAATTCGCTAGTTGGTTTACTAATTATGTTTTTGATCCAACAAATTGTATTGTGGATGAAGGATTGAAACATTTGGCATTGGGACCTAAAAGAAATGTGAAGACATATCCAATATTCTTTGTCAATGGATATAAATTTAACACTAAAGAATATGGTGCTGAAAAATTAACTGACAATAGCGGTGTATTTGTTAAAGGTAGTGATGATCCAAACGACCATATACACGATTTTTATGGCGTGCTAAACCAGATTCTGCAAGTGACATATTTCACAAGATCCGCGGAAGAAGTATTTTTGTTTAAATGTAACTGGTTCAGCAACGTTCTAGGTTCTGGAATCAACGTGCACCCAAAATATAATCTTATAGAAGTAAGACATACGTCCCATTATTATAAGTACGACCCTTTCGTACTTGCCAAACATGCTCTTCAAGTATATTATACTCCTTATCCTTCTATGAGAAGAGACAAAATAGATTGGTGGGCTGTTTTCAAAAATAAAGCAAGGTTTACATTTGACGGGCGTAATATTCCCGATGACCAAACTTATCAAGCAGACGTCGAGGAAAATGCAGAAATAGTAATAACCGACGATCAAACAGATTTTGGACCTCTAAACGATGAATCGAATGCATTAATTGATGTATTTGAGACTACAAATGAAACATATATGGAGGAGGAAATAGAGTCGGAATCTGAAAGTGATGAGGACGACTAACTAATACTCCTCATTTTCAAAAGGTAATTTTATGTTATGACATTTCTATTATCAAGTAACCATATATTTATTTTTATGACATTTCTATGAATCAAACTCACATGTTAACTAGACATATCTATGAATCAAACTTATATTTAACACTTCTATGAATCAAACTCGATCATATGTTAACTAGACAAATCTATGAATCAAACTTATATTTAACACTTCTATGAAACAAACTTGTACTCATGTTATGACATTTCTATTATCAAGTACTCATGTTATCTAATACCATGTTTGTACATATAGGTCGTTCATGTTATGTTATGTTACGTCATGTTATGTTTTGTTATGTTTTTGTTTGTAACAGGTATGGCGTCAGGTGGCGAGGAGGGTGGTCCATTGTCGGAGTTATCCCGTCCTGTGGTCTGGCTTAAGCCAAAAGCATCAAAAGGGTAAAAACTAAGTTTTTAGTATAAATTTAATTTAAGTACAATAAATTATTTAAATTGTTGTTCTAGCAACCATGTATTTTTTTTCCCATTTAACACAGGGGGTTTGAGTTGGAGCCGTCCAATACCGTTTTGAGGATATCAAAACGTGCTTATCAGGCCCGCATGACTGCATGTTGGCCCACTTGGAGCTCGATACCCGACTTAGTTAAGGAGACCATATGGCAGGATTTTTTGGTACATATGTATGATATAACATTTCTTATATTAAGTTCATGCTCCTATTTGATAACTTTATATGTATGCTATTTATATAAAAAATGCAGGGTGCAGTGGATCTCTAGGAGACGGATTTGGATCTCATTAAGCACCACTGGAACAATAAAGTGGCAGAAAATTACAGACAAACAATGAACATTTTAAAATCAGGTGGGAAAAGGCAGTCTTGGGTGAGCGAGTCAGTGTGGAATGATATACTTACTTATTGGAATAGTAATGAGGACTTTCTAGTAAATTTTTCTGCATATTTTTAATTTAAATTATTCTATTCAATTAGTATGTGATTTAGACTAAGACATTTTTTTTAAATTTAAATGTATAGGCCTCGTTTGAGAGAAATGCAGCTAATAGGAGCAAGAATCCAGTTACGCATCGGGGTGGGTCCAAGTCATTTCAGCATCATCGTGAGGATCTGGTATATTTTGTAATTGCACAGTTTAAAATTTTAATTCATAACTAGTTAAAATTAAGCGTCACAGGCTTATTTATGGAATGATCTGGTATATGGTATGACCAACAGCTTCCTGATAAAATTTTAACTAGTTAAAATTTTAATTTTCAACGGCTTCCAACGGCCTGCGACGGCTTACAGGTCATTCCATACACGTGTCCTTATTTATCAGTTGGAAGCCGTTGAAAATTAAGCGTCGTTTGCGTTGGAAGTCGTTGGAAGCCGTTGATCCGTATACCAACGGATTGACCAACAGCTTCCAACGGGGTTTCCAACGGCCGCCAACGGCCCCTGGCCGTTGGAAACCCCTGTTCCTCTTGTAGTGTTTATTCTAAAAGAAAAAATTATAGTGCTGCTTTTCGTTCTTAATATGAATATTTATCAGGATAATGTTAAACTACTTGAATTAGTGTCCTGCTATTTACACCCCACTATCCACTTTCGGTCACCACTCTCATTCGGCCGTTCATGGCCGAACGACATGTTTGCACAAATTTACACTATGCGGCGGCCATTTGTGGTCGAATGATGTGAAGGAAGCTCGGCTGTTCACCACCGAATGAAAATGTGTGGTGGCCAGAAGAGGAAAGTGGAGTGTGAATAACAGGACAACTTGAATTAACAGTGCAATTTATAGATATTTCTAACTTAGACCCGTTAGTTCTCTTCCTTTAGTTAACTGTAATTAATACATAAATTTGAATCCTGTTAAATTTACCTGCTGATTTAACAAATTCGAATATCAATTCCTCTCATTAAAAGATTAACTGGTTTCAGTGTTACAAACTTTAAAATCAGTACCCTAAGTAGAATGACATATAATCTCAACAGAGTCAATTATATTATGTCTTCAAGAAATTTGTGGAGAATAAGTTAGCTCGCAACATCAAGCAAATAATATTCAAGTGATAAAACAAAGCCAAAATTCCTTTAGGTTGATGGTAATTATAACTGATGACTTGTGATCATTACATAATAGAGAGGCTATTCCACCAATATGAAAATGTTCAAAAACGTTATGTATACCAAACAATTATAAAATAAATAGATAAAGGGAGCAAATCAACATGGGAATGAGACCAAATCCTGTGTACCCAATTTTCTATATGCGCCTTTATCCAATCAATCAACATCCCCTAATTTCTACTTTTTGCAATTAAGTCTGAAAAAGAAAGGAGACTTAATTACAAAAAGGTGAAAAATCAGGGGTGCTAATTGGTTGGGTACAGGGGTACAGAAGAAATTGTGTATATGGGATTTGAACTGCATGGGAATCTGAGAAAAATATACATTAAAAGGCTTAACATTCAGGTCAAATGTAAAAATCCTGGATTACCTTCTTGTTTAACGTCATTACGATAATTATGGTAACAGACTTAAAATTGAGTATACCAGGATTTGAGGATGTAGCTGACTCCAGCCACTGAAAGTTAGGATAATTATCGTTCGATTCTCAGAGAGATTGCAAAAGAAGTAAATAGTGAAGGGGATGTAAATTGTATTATTATTGATAGAGATTGAATTACAATGTTGAACTAGTACAACAGTTTATCAAATCGACTTTGTCAATTTTTCTTAATTCTACCGAGCCTTTGAAAATTTGTGTCCGTCTGAAGCTTTTTTACAATACCTATTTTGTCCTCCTTTGAATGATGCATTAATTACAATGTCTATTGAATAATCATGACAAGCCTTATATACCAGTTCCTTGTATTTTCTTTCTTTATGTGCATTTATGACCGGTTTTAACGTTAATGTTAATTAATGTAAATAATTTTCGTCAGTTTCGTTTTCCTTTATTTCGTAACATTTTTTTCTAATCTAATTAATGTACAAGTATACACTAACTTTAATTTATTACCATTTATTATTTCTTTTAATATATATATATATATATATGTATATGTATAACTTAATATTCTTGACTTTTTATTTCTTTTATCGCAGTTAATCTTAAATGAAATACTGATTCCATTTAACTTAGGCAATATTTGTAGTTTTCTTCTATAATTCATTTTTTATTTTTTTCGAAATTGAACTCAAATCAAATATTAGTAAATAAAATAAACTTTAAAGTAATAAAATTTGATACGAATTATACATACTTGTTCAAAGGTTAATGAATTATTTTATCATGAAACTTGAAATTTCAATTAAGGCAACATTAAAAATAATCGTTGTAATTTAAATATATTGATATTTTTCTTCTAAAATTTAAGCAATTCCATTAAAACTGAGAAATTTTTGAAAATTTTAAAAAATTATTGCAGGAAGTAAATCCTGTTTTGTTAAATTTATTCAGTTTGGTATAACGAATTTCTAATTATGGATAGTTTTGTTTTTAAGGTTGGAAAGAGGGAAGAAAAAGAAGATGAAAAATTGACAATTTAGTAAAAGACAGGCGTATGTAAAGTAATATTTGATGTGTGCTAATTTATTATAGTGTTTGATGTATGTTTAGCAATTTTAAGTATACAAATAAAATCTATATAATAAGATTGCTTGGAGATAACGGAAAAGACAAAGAAGGGCTAGGATTTAATAAAAACAAATATATCAGACGGTCCTATATAATGCAACGTGGGACAAAGCTTCAATTTTCACATTAAAAAGTTAACGCCGTTAAAAACATCAGTTAACTTTAATTGAAAAGTCAGCAACAAAACCTTAATTGAAAAGCAACAAAATCATAATGCTTATTTTCTCTTATCACTTTTGAATTTCATGCGCAAATTAGTCATAAATATTAATTATGAATGAATAACTGGTAGGGTATTTGGGTGAAATTTTCAATATGTCCATATATAAAAAACAACAACATGGAAATAATGTATTTTTTTTCACTATATGGAAAGTAAATCAAGATGTATTACAAAGTCGGTTTTCCCACCGTTATGCGGTTATACTAGTATAGATGTGTGATAGAGCGATTGGCTGAAGCCTAAGGATTGAAAACAGGCAACTTGTACATAACGGTCATTAGTTATAAAGGGAAACTAATGTATATATGCAGAAACTAATGTATATGTGGAAATAAATATATCTGGGTTTTGGCAGTGTGAACTGAACATATTATCGAGTATCCTTGACAACCCCCTCAAACCTAATTCACCAAATTTAGGCTGCAACCAAAAAAGGAAATGGTTAGTGTCTCTCTTGCGCCACCAAATCAAACTTTAGAATTATAGAGTGAAGACACCAGATCGTCCGTCGGCTCAAGGGAAAGTGTTTCAGACACTATTCAGGAAGATATATTAACGCGGTGGACCGCAGCTTCGTTTTTTCCTCGTCTACATTCAATTCATGCTTCAGTTGGGTGGATGTTGGTTTTGGTAGAGGTTTAGTGAGTATATATGTCTTTTGATACTTTGATGGTATGCTAATTTTTCCGTTGATAACTTACTCCTTTGAAGTATAGATCCAGTTCGATGTGTTTGGTTTCTGAATATAGTATAGGGTTTGCTGTGAGTGCTATAGAGCTGATATTGTTGCACCACACTGTGAGTTTCTTGTCTATATTCATTTTAAGTTCAATGAATAGTGATTGTTTCCATATGATTTATGTTGCACTACTTGCTACACTCCTAAATTCTACTTTAGTACTTGAGCGTGAAACACCGCTTTTTTGCACACCAACACATGGGATTTCTTCCCACAAAAATGTAGCATCCTGATGTCGATTTTCTACCGTCTTGGTCAGTTCGTCGGTCTGCATCTGCATATGCATTTATGGTTAATGACTTGCTAGCCTGTGATATTAGTCATTGATTAGCAGTGCCCTTAAGATATCGTAAAATTCTCTTAACTACTATCCAGTAATCATCTGCAGGCCATTGCATGTATTGGCTTACTTTATTGACGTTGTAAGTAATGTCAGGTCGTGTAATTGTGACATTTTGTAAGACCCTAACTATACTTCGATATAATTTTGGGTTTTGGAATGGTTCTCATTTGTTTCTTGAGAGTTGCTGATCTGTTACCATTGGTATTGGAAGTGCATTAGCTTTATCCATGTTAGCTCTTTATAGTATCTCATGTATGTACCTTTTTTGATTAAGATGTATTTCAGCTCCTGCTTTCCTCTTTACCTCAATACCAAGAAAATAGTTGAGTTCTCCAAGATCTTTTATAGAAAATTCAGTGTTCAGTAGCTTGGTGATATTGTTGATTTCTGTTTCGTTGTTCCATGTTATAACACTACACCATAAATTGCATATTGCAACACCAGAGAAGTGATGCAGGAAGTGCCAAAAAATGTTGCTATAGGCAAAAAATGATCTGTTGCAATACTTTTCCGGTGTTGCATTTTGCCGTGTTGCTATAGAGTCAAAGGAAACACCTTTGCGACCCTATGTCAACATCAGTACAGTTGTTGCCATAGGTACTTAATTTATGAAAAAATGGGCCCCACAATCTGGATCCCAACATGTGGGGTTCACTAAAATTTGTAAACCGGGTTTACGGAATTCTGTTGTGGGGCCCACATCCATTATTCTATGACAACACTTTTACCATTCAATGACAACACTATATCATAGCTATGACAACGATATATCATAGCTATGACGACGTTACATAACATATAGCAACATTTGGTTCACTATAGCGATATTTATTGAATAATGTACTACTAACACAGTTGGATATTCAAACACAATATTTTATTCAAATGAATATTTTCTTTCAACATTTCAAATAGTACAAATTCTCTGACTTCACTATCGTACATTCACTGGTATATTACATAGCCATTCATATTTACATACATTTCTCACTACACTATCATTCGATTCACTCATATACAGACTCATTAACACCCTCTGACACACACAGTCTTCAACCGCTTCCATATCTGAACAAACATCACAAGATATTATATTAACCTGGACAAATACTATGACTTGATACAACTGGTGCCTTTTAGGATGAGCAACAACTGAACATTATGCTTACAGCATCAGCATCTAATTCTATGTTGTTCAAGATACTCTAAAATTCAAGAATATTGCTTAAAACAAAACATCCTTGCGAGCAGATGTAAACAGCAAGTAAAGCAGCACCTCACAGTCAACAATGACATTGAGAATAAATGCAGTGACCTAAATATCAAATTGAAAATAGATGCAGTGGCGCACCAAATTATTTGTTTTGTACAAGTAAAATGTTCTTTGTTCTACACAATATCTTTCTCAAAAACAGACCCAGGCACGATGAATCATAAGATGCGAGCTAGTGCAGATTATAATTCAGGAAAGTATGCACTGGTCATTGCTGATGTGCAACATGTAATAGTGGCGCAGAAGCATAAAAACCATTAAAAATGCAATAAGAATATACATGTAGAACACACCAATTTCTGTTGAAAACTAATGGCATAGCTGACCCAAAAATGCTTATTGTGCCTGGTAAGTTGATCTTAACAGAATACTATTTTCAATTTTTATTGTGTAATAAGGAAAAACTAGCAAATAAGAAACTGGAAGTATACCTGATTTGTTTTACAGATTGGTAACCCATGCACGCTGTCAATACAAGTTGGCTAATATCAAAAGTCGAACCAGCTAACATTTGCAGTAATGTGACGGCCTCGCTAGCATTATTTGTAGTCATAATTGCAGGCCCTGTGAATCAAGACATAAAGCTATTATGACTCAGTCAATATGAAAGTGCAATTCAATACTTCAGTAATAATAAACTATAGTGTGATACTCCAAATTCAATAATAATAAAATGTAGATGATAATCCAAAAACAAGATAAGATACTATATTCTGGTATTCGAAAAGACCAAATTCAATAACCTCTTCGAAATGAAATGACATCGATCATTATGTCTTAATAATGATCACTTTTCCATACAAATTCAATACTTCAATAACCTGATTTCTAGTTGTTACAGTGGCTATTCTTTTGTTTTTTGAGTGTATCATTTTTGTTAGTTTTACCTGTATGATGACCTGTTAGTTGTAGCTGAACTGTCCATTTTGCCTCCACATTTTGCATGTATGAATTCCAGGGTGTATCATCACAATTGAGCTGCTCTTTAACATTGTGCTCCTCCACATTTTGCCTCTCCGCATTTTCCTCTTCCGCGTTTTCCTCCTCTGTCCATTATTCTCTATTCAATTTTCTTGCTTTCACATATTTACTTCTTTTTTATGTCGTTACTGAATTGCATGTCTTTTTGGAAGCTGCAGATAAATTCTTTAGAGAAATTAAACTGCATAAACCTCACAATTTCTAACAGGATTCTATTGACAATCAATATGACATGGTAATGCACTACTAGATGGGATAATTTTAGTTTTATTTGAAACTACATATAAGTTAAGTTAGTTATTTTCTAGGTTTCAAGGTTACAACAGAGTATACCGCAGCATATTATCAATCTTTGATTCCAGGCAACTTCGATCCCATCAATTTCATCAAATGCTTTGAAGCTATGTAATAGAATGATGCACAGATGTAAACACATATTAATTTATCAAAATAAAAAAAAAACGGTCAAGTTTCATGAAGGCATAAGTAGATGACTAAAATATCATGAAGCAAAATAAACGATTTGAGATTACAAAGAAAAAATAATTGACTGAAATATCATAAAGCAATATTTTAACATACACTGTTCAGAAATCATAAAGGTAACTGATAATTCACAAAGGAAAAGAAAATGGATCAAACAAAAAAGTCAGGTGTGAATTTTTTTTACACTCAGTATCATAAGGGTGTAAATATGTGCCACTCAGCATATATCTAATACCATATTTAAATATTCTACACAACAGATTGTAACTAAGTGAGATTGTTAGATATTAATAGGAATCAAGTGTTTGATATTACGACAAAACCGAGCTAAATTTTAATACAGTAGAAAAACAAGCAGTCAAAATCATACAAAGAGAGAGGCGCAATATGTCCTTCAAAGATTACAACTCATACAAAAGAGCTTAGTTCATAATTCACGAAACCTTCCTATGAGTTGAACCAGGGCACTTTCACTCTACAACTAACATATTTTATTACCATGTCATTCTATTGCATACATACATGTCAATCAACATTTCAACATCTTTCGTTCAGAGAATGACAAAAAAATTGACCTGCGCTTAATCTAGTTGCCACATTTTTAGTTAACTAGGTGTTTTAATACATAACTAAACACAAGTTAATAAAATAAGTTGACGTGCTCACACAATACAACCTAATACCCAAACATGACAACTAAATGCTCCCCTTTCTAGAACAGTCTGGGATGACATAAGCTGAGGCATAATTGGACAAAAACTTTGTGCCATCGGTACTATAACAGGAGAGAACAATGGAGTAGTTAGGCTTGACTCTTGAGAAAACATTTAAAGTTAAGTTAACTTCAAAACGTGAACTTTGAAATAAAATAAATAGATGTTAAGATTTTGGATATGTAATGACTCATCATGAAACTGTCAAAAAGATGGTAGGAATTCTAACTACGAGCAATGGAGGCAAATAGCTTTTTAACAATTTACAGTTTATTTTCTCTTGGATATTAGCACATTTCCTCCTAAACAGAATGTTACTATTGACTTCCTGTTTTAATTACGATTTCATTTATCTCGGAAAAACATAGGCATAATAAATGACATTGAAAATTGTAATAGTCAATCCATTCCAGTTCTGCAGAGATCGAATTAAATTCAGTATAAAATCTTGTCCAAATTCTAGCAGCAACTAAACTAAGCACTGATCTGGTACACTGAGCTACGACTTAATTGTACAAGTAATAAGCTATGACTTGTCTACCCAAGTGTGCTTGCAACTTGGCATTAGTTGAAAAAGTACACCCTCGTAGCCTCGAGTTCAAGTATTCATGCTGAGTCCACACACTCAGCACTTGGGCACTCGTGCATATATCACCTTTCTTTTCTATACTTCCTCTTGATCCATAGCTCACCTAATGGGATCATTGCATTGTCTGTGCAACTAACCTTAATAACTAGTTCTCCTTTGCTTGTATACTGACCAATGAATTCACTTTTCACTCACCTTTTTGAATAACCAATATTAATTATTGCACCATTGTAGTACAAGCATGAGCATTAGACATGACATACCAATGTCCAAGGTAAATTGAATTGTGGAAAAATTAGAATAAACGTCCACAAATCCAACATTAAATCATTTAATCTTATCCATATTGGAATTGTGGAAAAATAATCATGTGTAAGTTTCATACTTGGCGCCCATTTCTTAATAATAATAATTCTGGAATTATAAGTGATAGGGCCAGTTTTCACCACTCTACTGCAGTCTTCGCTCAACTGAATGACAATAAACCCATTTGGTTTGTAATAAATGTCAAAATTTCCTTCCGGCTTCCATATATTCTCCACAAATTCGGGAATTAGGCGTAGATAGGTCGACTACCGAGAATATACAAGACTAACCAATTTTTCCACTTCTATTCGGCAATTTCCTCGTTTTACTGAGGGATAGCGAATAAATTCTAGTCTTCATCTGAAATAGGGGATGCAAATTGCAGATTTGAATCAAGTTCATTTGAATCTTCCGGTGCTGACCCCCTGACCATCTCTGACCTTCTCTGCCCATAGTTGAATAACCAAAAATATAAACCAATCACCACAGTCGCGATTTATTGAAGTAGGCAAAACCCAAGTTTTCAATGCTATATTTTTTCTCAAAAAGAAACAAAGGCAAATAGCGTGAATTATGTTCCAGCAGGAAAATGAAAATTTGGAAGCAAAGAAGATGAGGCGGCAAAGGAAACTCAGCTTGACGCGGATTGGTAACCTCGACCGTTGGATCGTGTTGATGCAGATTGATAATTTTATTCATGTGGCTACTGCAACACATGGTTGATATCTATGTTAACACATTGAAACGAGTGTTGCAATAGACAAAAATTAGCATAGCTATGATAACATTGTAACTAGCAACACGTTGGATTTTCGTTATAGTAGGTCATCTATGGTGTAGTGTAATAAAGTCATCAACATACACTAGAATATATGTAATACTGCTGTTGGAAAACTTTGTGAATATGGAGTTGTCTGATTTTGTTAACTGATAGACTTGTTTCATCAGTGTTTCTTTTAGTTTATCGAACCGAACTCTGGGCGCTTGCTTTAGTCTGTATATTGCCTTATTAAGCTTGCATATCATAGTTTATTGTCCTTTCTGAATAAATCCCCGTGCCTGTTGCATAAAGACTTCCTCCTGCAATATACCATTTAAAAAAAGCATTATTAACGTCCAATTGTTTGATGAACCAGTTCTTATATAAGGCTATGGTTAATATTATTCGAACTGAGGTTGGTTTCACAACAGTTGAGAATGTTTCAGTGAAATGAAATCCATACTATTATGAATACCCCTTTACTAAAAGTCTAGCACTACAAGAAAATAAACTTATAACCGCATAACAGCTCAGCGTTATGATAGCAAATGCTGTTGTGAATGACTTCTGCAAATAGAAAAAAAGTTGAAACAAAACATGTAACGCTGTATTAACAGTTCCCTCCAATAAATTTGCTAACCCGCCCAAGTTCCATCTTTTATTTTTGTTCACTGCTTAAAACACGCCGCCTTCCCAGAATATCAAAGCCCTTCTCAACATCACCGCTCAAAATCACAAAATCGTTCCTTCTTTTGTTTTAATTTACCGCTTAAAGCATGTCTTCTTCTACCCCAGATTATTGAACCTTAAATCTCAAATTTGTTGTCGGTCTCCCTAGATTTTGCCAGAGTCGCAACTTCATCCAAGCATTTTAATATGCCTTAACATCATGATTTCATTTACTTATTATAGTTAATGTTATGCAAGTGTAGGCACCGATCCTGAATACCTCATCCAATTACTACCATCTGATGACGTCACAATTGTTGGAGGAAGAGAAATTAGATTACTTATAATGTTTATTATCTTGCTTCAAACATACAAAATGACCACATATATATAGTGGTTTACTCATCTTTTCAAATATTAATGGACATGTCTTTTGATTCAAAAGACATGACTCTTAAGTATTCTAGATACATGATTTCAATGCAAATATTAATTATTACACACATTACTAACATTCTCCCCCTTAATGTGTTGTTCTTGAACTCCAAGTGCTTCTCTTTGTGTTATTTTTCCAACAGACGATTCATTGTTTCTAACACCCTTCCTTAAACTTGATGTGCTAATATAAAGTTTACAAAGCATCGAACTGCTGTTTTTTTTCATCGTCTTCCGTAGATAAACTTGCTCACAACTTTCAATTGTATCTGGTTGGGCATGCTCAACTGTTTCAGTTGATTGGTTCTTCTGACCATCAACAAGTACTCTGGGTTTCTTCATCGACCTCTCCACTCGGGTCGTCTCTGGATACTTTTGTATCTGTCATTCTCCGAACAAGCTAGAGCTGCGACTCTTCCTCATTTGCTTGTCGGATATTCAAAACCACACCTGCTTCACTCACAGGTTTCACCTACTGCATTTGTAGGCCTAACTTCAAACGGTTCTCTTGAGCATTCACATAAGCGACGTTCATCACTCCGTCGTCTTTATATTCACATCATTTTCACAACAACACTTTACTGCAAGCTTTTAGTTCAACAGTCTCATTTTGACATAGGGTGCTCAATTTGCTTCAGCATACATCTGTACGGCCTTGTTGGCATTAATTCCTTTCTTTTTGGTTCTTCAGGCGGTTTGTCTTCAGACTTCTCAGTTTCAGTGCCTTCTGCCTTTTTAGGATGGTTGGCTTGAGCATCTTTGATTTTAGCTTCATCTGTATTTTCTGCAGTTTCTTTTCTGCAAATTCAGAGGGATATTTGCTATTTCCATCTTTCTTCTTCCTCTTTGCTCTCCGCCTTCTCACCTTCTGCCTTTTTGTCCTTTTTTTTCAACTTTGGGAGGTGGCAAAGGAGTCAAGGGTTCAACTTTTCTACCCGTCTTCCTTTTAATCTGATCCACTAATTTCATGGGATCTTCTGGTGCCTCCTCTGCTCTTGTTTTTTTTTTCCTACTTTATTTCTCTACTTTTTCACTTCCTCACTCATTGCTACCTCTTCCTGCCATTTTTTTTTTTAAAGCCTACTCCATCATACATCTTTCCAGAAGCAAGGGCAAGATCCACTAACTTTGTACCTTGGGCAAAGATACGCCCTGCACCTAATGCGTTGTGACCGACTTCACTATAACCCATGTCATCTTGGGTTGGAAGGCCAACAGCTTTCCCATGAGCACTTACCAACCATTCAGCAAATCACTTCTACTTTTTTTTTCTTTTTTGCGATCCGGCGGACGGTAATCGTTTTACGGTGGCTGCCGTCGCTAGTAGATAACACCCCAGATCAGAAAACTCTTATGAGTACTATGGCTCTGATACCACTTTGTTGGAAATTTAGAGGTGTATGAAAAATTTAGATAGGAGGAGGTAGATGGAGGAGAATATTTTAGCAAATTCTTTAATTACTTTCTTACTTGCTTCATTTCTTACAACTAAATTGACCACCTATATATTGTGGACTAAACACATTTACAATACTAATAGACACCATTTCACTTAATGGACATGACTCTTAACCCTAAGAGACACAACAATAACCAATAACCTTATTATTCTACCAAAGCACATGTCATTTGGCTTTACTCATTCCAATGATATTTAATGCTTGGTTTATTTTCACATTGCCTCCCTTAAACCAAGCTGATATCTTCAAACGTCAAAGCTTTTGAGAACATCAGCACTTTGATTCCTTTTATATCTCACACTTTTTGGTAAAAGTAAAGAAATCGTCCAAGCTTTCTTTCTTCTTTTCTTCTTTTCCATCACAAAGATCTTCGATGCAGTTTCTTGAATCCTGCTGCTATCCATTCATATCGTCCTCCTTCATTGTCATAAAATTCTTCAAAAACTATGCTCATCAGCTTCCATCTTGATTTAGTGTCATAAATTTTGAATGAATCATATATAATATCCTTTCATTCAATCTTTGCTTCAAGATCTCCTTTGTACTTCTCAATTTGATCAAGCTTACTTTTAATCTGCATGGACTCATCCTCGCCTCCCTCATTTGTTATCCTCTCATTCAAAGTAGATAACGTTCCATGTCGAATGATCTTCATAAGCCTTTCCATATTCCAAGCAGAAACATTCTTCTGATTCAGCCAATGCAAATGGCCAATAGTAATTGCATCCTCCTGCTTTTTAATTTCTTTACTCAAAATTGCCCCAGAAAATTTTGTAATTTTTCCAACTCCTAATTGCGCATTGCTTTTCCTTGCTCCTCCAATTCTTCCACTTCTAAATGTAGCAGTCCTTAAATCAACTGGAATTATAGCTCCAGCATTTTGAAGCTTTTGCAACTCATTAAACATTCTTTCTTCTACATGTTGTAATCCTACAGTCTCGTCTTCTGCAACAGTCAAATCCTGTTTAACTTCATGTTGTCCTGAAACCAAAATTTCAGATTTTGTAACATTATCAGATGTCGGGATCACAGCTACGGACACAACTTCTGGAATTTCATTGTCAAATCCCAGCTCCACCTTTCGATCACTTTCGGCCAGAGTCTGACCATCTTGTTTTTCTTTTGCTTTATCTAATACAACCTCCTCATTTTTATGAATAATTGCTTAATTAAACTCCTCCACTCCTTCTTCTTCTTTTATTTCTCCGTCTTCAGTATCATCTTCTTTTCCTTCCTCAATAACATCGTCTCTCAACTCATTATTTTTCTTCTCAACGAGCTCAGCTTCCTTCTGTTCTTTAATTTTAGCTCTAGTTTTCGCCTTCTCAGCCTGACGTCTCTTTTTCTCTTCAGCCTCTTTAGCTTTTAACTTCTGCTCCAATATCAGCTTTTATTTTAGCTCCATGGACTCCTCTTTTCTACTTTCCCCGCTTGCTGTGCAAGCATCATGCTCATCCTTAGAGCTGTTTTCACTTTCACTGATGTCTTCTTCTATTATTTTTATGTCATCCTTTGCATATACCTCCTTCAATAATTTCCATGAATCTTTTACAAATTTTTCTCCAAGAATATGGTCTATAGCTTCTTGATCGATGTTCTTACACATCACAACACGAGCTTGGAAATCTTTCCATCTCAAACTTTTAAATTCCATACTCTCTTTCTCCGACATATTTTTAATGTCTTTTGGCCATTCGTAGCCATTCTCAACAATCTCCCATAACCCTTTAGAGATCAACTCTTCTTTCATTCCATTACTCCATTCTTCAAAGTTTTCTTTTGTGAGAACGATCGACATAAAAAATTGAAATACCATAGTTTCAACCAGACTCTGATACCAAATGTTGGAGGAAGGGAAATTAGATTACTTATAATGTTTATTATCTTGCTTCAAACATACAAAATGACCACATATATATAGTGGTTTACTCATCTTTTCAAATATTAATGGACATGTCTTTTGATTCAAAAGACATGACTCTTAAGTATTTTAGATACATGATTTCAATGCAAATATTAATTATTACACACATTACTAACAACAATCTGACCGCTTCCCTTCTCGAAGCAAGATTTGGACAAGCCCTGCTTTTTGTTTGGCTGCCAGTTGAAGGTGTCTTCAATGTTAATCCTATTAAAGGTGTTTTTTTTCTAGAGTTATATTTTTGTTTGGCATATGCTTTGAATTAACTCGCTGGAAATGTATGTACTTGGAGTTCCTATCTCTGGAGAACAATGAAAAAAAATGATGCATCCAAAAAATTCCCTGAATGTGTGGACGCTAAGAAAATGAAATTCTTTTTCCATAACATTCACCTCTAATGAAATGTACATGTGAAGTCTCTGACAGTGAGTATTTCAGTATTTGTAATATCAAAGTTTGTACTATTACATTGTCTGCTTGTGCAATAGTTTGTGGTTGATTGAATCAAATAACTATATCCATCACTAAGCATTGGATATCAATGAAAACACATGCAATGTTGTGATGCTACGTTACAATAATGGCATAAACAAATCTGGCATGTTTCATTTAATAAAGTTAATCAGTGTTTGCAGTTCCTACTTGTATCATTTAAGGCCAATGAATATAGCCACATGTATGCTAACTCGTCTATTTCATATCTTTTGCTTCACTAATCAACTATCATACATTATAAAATACTGGAATGTATGCAAGGAACATACATTCTTCATTTAGAGAGTTTACATATGCATCGAAAATGCTCTATTTAAAGGATAAAATATTACCTATAATCGTTGGGAATGCCAAGAGTTACATATGAGAACCAACAGATGCTTCTCCTAGGCATTGTATATAAATGAAATTAAATATAACATCTTAAGTAAGATTGATATATGTGGTGTTTTCTGAAGCTTATCTTACTTATGAGTTAAATAATAGGCCAACGTACTTCACCTCATTTTATTCCATATCTCATAAATTTAGCCAAATGAGAAACTGATATTTTTGGTTTGCATAATACTTTTCTAACAATAAAATTATAGAGTAAATACCGCTATTTATAATACTAGCCTCGTATTTCAAGTATACTTCATACTTTTTTATTCACATTATTGTAAATAAATATATAGATGGCTGATATTATGACTTGTTTTCTCCTTCCTTCCAACTAAAATGAAACAAGGGTCTTGTCGCCGGTTGAGTTTTGCTTGGAATAATTGAAATCCAAGTCAACAATATCAATTATTTCAAGTAGAATATAATTTAAGGGGACAAATAGAGTAACACCTATATGCATTGATTGGCCAATACACATGTGAAGAAAAATCATGTTTTGGTTTGAGCAATGTTGGATCTAATTGTCAATTCTACTTGATTGCTGAATATTCGATTTGTTTTTACTGAATTATTGAAATATTTGATTGATGACTGAATCTGCTACAGAATCATTTATATCCAAAAACCGCTTCTAGTTTTTTCAGTTACATCTTTGTTTATCCACAACTACATTGTTTTACTATTTTGAGATGTTTTCTCTATGCGGTTCATTTTTCAACATTAATTTATTTTAATGCGACCAATAAGAAAACAAATAATAAACATAACAACCAGCAACTAATTTAAAAGACAATAGCTAGCTTTGGTTGAAATTGCTAATGGTTGTTTATGTTTTACTGTAGGTTCGACAGAGCAAAGGATTATTTCAGTTAAAGTAATATGTTGTGGTATGTTCTGGGATGTATCAGTTTCACATTAAGAAGAGTAAGTATCGGTTTACGTTGTGGTATGCGTCCTTGGTTGATAGGAAAATATAAGGTATATATAAAAATATTTATTGTTAGA
Source organism: Allium sativum (assembly GCA_030737875.1). Taxonomy (NCBI): domain Eukaryota; kingdom Viridiplantae; phylum Streptophyta; class Magnoliopsida; order Asparagales; family Amaryllidaceae; genus Allium; species Allium sativum. Next base: position 895,643,223 of record CM060918.1, read on the forward strand.
AATACATGTTTTATAATTAGCTTGTTATTTTACAACTCATATATAGATTATGAAGAGTTCGAATACCATTTGTAACATGTATAACAAATAGTTAGAATTTCGACTAAATCTTTATATAATCTAATTTTCAGATGTATTACCTGTATATTAGGAGTACGGGACTCACCCATGCACAACATGCAAATGTAAGGTAATATATTTTGCAATTCATAGCAGAAGTTCATCGTTGAAACGGATTCAAACAATAATGCAGCCAAGTCGTGTCAGTGTTAACACTGACTGTGGGTTGTGCAAGCACAAAATTTAACCATAGGCTGGTAAAATGTAAGGATAATTTGGTCTCATTTTGAAAAGCTTTAGTTATGAGCAATCTTATCTTTTATATTCTTCTTTTGCATTTCAACGAACATCTTTTATATTCCTCTATCTATTTAGTTTTTGGGATTGACATGTTAATTTATGGAATTTTACGCACTCTAACTTTATGGACATTTCAGTTCTTAACCCCCACCATTTTTTCAAGTGGGTTTGCATGTTTGTATATTTTTTATGTTAACACTTAAAATTTTGCTTACAACCAGATGTTTAATGTTTACATGGCATCTTTCTAATGATTTTTTTTTCCTTCTTTCCCTCTCGCCTGCAGTTGCATAAATATTCTGAACTCATTTCTTATTAACTAATTATGCTTACTGCATGAGTTAATTGAATAAAAGTCGCTGGTAAGGGGAGATTGTTAATAAATTTTTCTGATGAGTTCTTTATTCTAAACTATTTTCTAAACCCATTCATAGCAGTGTTAGTTATCTGCTTACCTTTATTGATATTAACCTGGTTCTATCAAAAATTGTTTTAAGCTAAAGATTGATGTTGACTCGGAGTCCCAATTACTCAAATATTTGTTCAAATCAGTTTTATGGGTTGTAAGATCCTGTATTGTATAATAGCTATATCCAGTCAAAATCATCTATTTTTTTTTATTTTGTTACCAATTTTATTTATGTATTTTTACATTGTAAACACCTATTTATTTTCTGTAATAGTTATTTTGATGTCTGGTTAATTTTAGATTTTACAAAATAGGTAAAGCAAGCAAGAAAACGTAGTACAAAATTCAGCATTGTAACCTCTACAGATGTTCCTACCTTGATTTGGGTTGCATACCTAAAGGGTTGTAGTTTTGGGGCCATATGAAGTTGTTTTCTTTAGGAGGATTATTGCAGTCAGCGCGATTCAGGGTTTTATTATAGTGATGCTTAAGGGAAGCGTGGGAGAGAGTTGACCCTTCTTATAGCATTGAACTGTTGATGGGATTTATTGTCTCACAACACCATATTACTATTAAGGTAATCAATTTTGGGTTGTCCTACTAAGTGTGATTCAACAAATTTAAAGTGTAATAAATTTTCCTTTACATGCTAGTTAATGCTTACATAATTAAGAAGCGGAAATTTAGCTGCTTGTACACTTTAACTGTTTGTTAAAATGCTTAGTTAGTTTTTGTGCAAAAAAATTCTCAGTTAGACTGAATTAAATCTATTAAAAATAGGAAATGACAAATACGATAAAGCAAAGAATATAGAGATTTATGTTGTTCGGATTTTAGAAAAACTTATATCCATAGATCAGTCCCTTCTTTATCATTCTTCTTCTTTGTATGGTATTTTAATGGAAGAAAAGTACAAACATAAGGCTATTTTTCATGGAATTCTTTGGAAGGTCATTTTCTCTACTACAATGTTGTTCTATTTGCAATGTTGTTTACATTGTTTGTTTTATGAACAGTTTATATAAGTGCATTTGTGTTGTGCCATGTACACCTTGTGGATGTGTTTTTATACTTTACATTTGAATAAGTACGATGATTAGGAAACATACCCCTATTGTTATATTATATTTTCGGTTTTTTGTGGGTTTAATTTGACTTATATTGCGCGAAACTCTTGGGTCAGGCAAGATTTGTAATAAACATGTCCGCGCAGATTCATTGTTTCATTCCTTCTGAACCATTGTTCCCATGTTTTAATGCATACTTGCTTTATGTTATGCGTTTTGAAGGCTATTTGATAAGCTCAGTCATTATTATGCAGTCTTTCTGTGCGGTGGAATGGCTTCATAGGTTGTGACACATTTTTCCTTTTATACCTATTTTATTACCATTATGCAGCTCATATTTAGTGGAATTATGTTTTTCCAAAGTATTATGTTGTGACTTCACTAGACGGAAATGATGTTTTTATAATTAGCAGCACATGTGTTGGAAGTGGTCTGGTTTAGTGGATAACGACATGGTTGAGGATATGGTAAAGCTATGTAATTCGAGGATGGCGGTGTAGAGGTACCATGACATTTATCATTCTAATTGATTTCAATTTTTTATTTTGGATTTCATTAGCTGCTTGTATTATAAAATTCAACATTGTTGTTCCAATTTTTTTTCATTCTGTGGACATTATTTATATGTACCATAACACTACATGGAGATTGCTAACTTCAATATGCATCCAGAGATTATCTGTTCTTTTCATTGATGAACATAATTAGGTAAAATCATTGTTTTGTAATCTCTCATATTTTTCGCTTCATACTTGTGATGACCCCAAACTCCCGTAGTATGAAAGCAAGGATAATCAGTGGAATATAACACATAATAGTAATAGCAAAACAGAAATAGAGAATTACAGCAGATGAGGTTCATCAAATTACACTGGAAATAATACATCATCAGAGTTACACAACATAATAGGATCATACTTAGCATAGGATACAATTTCAGCTTAATATAAAATGTCTGCAGCGGAATAAAAACATAATATACTAAGTGAAGTCTGAACAGCAAAATAGGAATGATAATATCCATCTTCTGCTCTATAGCTATCCAGAAAGAGCCTGCTAAAACCTGAATACAAGGCTGCTCGTGTGGAAAAGAGGGCACCCAAGTTTGCAAAGTGAAACAAACTACGAGTCAGTCATGGGACTGGTATGTGAAATCTTATTTAACCTATTTAATAATAATAAGGCTAATCACAGGACCACCCCGCTGATGCGGAACGGGTTTACTCCATCGGACTGCCAGTGCATGAAATAAAGTAAATCGTTAAAACAACGCAAAGCATTTTATAAAAATGAAACCATTATAAGACTCAAGTCCCATCACACAATGCAACGCAAACCGGAGGATAGAGTTCTACCTTATAATGGTCAAAAATGCTTGACACGTAAAAACGGATTTGATATTATTATTAGTGCATATATGTTTCAAAAACATTTCAATCATAATGTATCAATCATAGACGGCATAACTACCATATAATATGTCGCCATATATAGTTTTACAATCAAAACCGTATGGGTCATATTGGAAGTTGGATTTCCATCATGAACCAAGGCAAAAGATAGTCCTTACCGATTTTCGAGACACTCTAGCCCTGCCTCAGGACTCAGATTCAGGTGAGCCCTTGGGTCTTCAGGGCCGGTCCACAAATATGTTAGTGGATTAGTTATGCCTAAACAATAAGTTTCCCCGCCCTACGAGGCGTAAACAGAGCCACTAATGACTCAAATAACCGAGGCGCCTCATTCCATCACCCGCATAAGTAAAAATGTAAGGGCTGGTAAGTCGCTGACATCACTTCTAGCTAGAAAGAAACATATGTCCTCCCTGCAGTCATTACTCTCGTTTTCTGTTCATACTGGGGAGTGAAGCTCGCGAAGTAACACTATACACAAAGCTATGCTTAAAATGGGCTGTGCTTTGATCATCAACCACAAGGCTCTGCTTTTCAATAATAAGCCTTGATCCTTTTGCATCTTAGCATGCCAAACTGACAATTCACGCCATGCCGACTGATATCTATTAATATATAGCCTCTAAGGGTGTTAAGCAAGAGAATAAATTCTCCGCCACCAACGGATAATTATTAATAGAGATCAATCAACACGGAACGAAATCTAATGTCAGACACACATCCATTTACAAGTCCGTTGCAGTCTGAATGAAACTGAAGGCACCGAGCATATCCAAACAATCAACAATTACGTCCAGACAACTACCACTATAACCTCTCCTGGGTGCTAACCGATCCAGGCCATCAGTAGTCATCCATTCGATGTGAAGATCGTCGGTCTTCAATCACCGTCTTCAAATCTTCAACTTCCAATCATCGTATAATTATTTGAAATGAGATTTAACTTGGACTTTTCATACAATTCTTGAATATTTATAATTTAAATCAATCATTTTCATTACATATCGTTTATAATATTTTATAAAGATTTATCGCTATTTTATTTATTTAAAAATAGCTATTTTCAATTAAACGACGCTTCGGGTCATTAGATGGCTCTGGCGTTGTTTTCATCAAAATTTGATTTATGCATTTCTCCAAATCTAACTGTTGGATCTTTGCAAATTTTATATCGTTGGAAAGATCTTTCCAAAACGAACCCAAGGTTCCAGTTTTGGGAAAATCCAACGGTCGGATCTCTCGATATAATCATTTGAAGTTACGATTCCAAAACGCGATCTACAGCAGCACGATTCGTTTTATTTTAATTTATATTTATATATAAATATATAAATATAAATCGTTCAACGATTTCAACACCATTTCCAATTCAGCATTTATTTCTTTTTATATATGAAATCATATATTACAATAAAAATGTGACTTTTTTAATGTCATAAACAATTCCATTTCAGCATTGATTCTTTTACATGATTCATATATTTCATAAAAATGTAATCATTCTATTCTTTATTTATTACGTTGAAAAAAATGAAATCTTTATCCATTTCTTATATTACACTGAAAAATGTAATTTCTTTGCATTGTATAAAAATGTAATCTTTTGATATTACATTAAAAATGTAATCTTCTTACATTACAAATAAAATGTAATCATTTATTTGCAAAGCAAATATAATCTCTTTTCATTCTATTCTAGTGTGTTAAATATAATGTTTAACATATAACATATATTCTAACATATGTTCCTAACATGACAAAAATAATTTTTAACATTTTTGTAAGTTCTAATATATGTTTTCTAATGAATCATTTTTACATTAAAAATGGAATTTCTAATGTTTCAACACTTTTATTCTAACATGAACAATTTTCTCATAAATCATTCTTTTCATTAAAAATAAGATTTTTAATGTTAACATGTTTTTTTAATTAAAACAATGAACGATTTTTCTATTTTCTAACTTTACATTAAAAATGGGATTTTTAATGTTGACATATTTTATTTTAAACATGAACTATTTCTAGTGATTCATTCCAAACATTAAAATGTAATTTTAAATGTTAAACACTTTTAACCAAGTTTCATCCTTTTTCATGAATCCTAATTACTTAGAAATGTAATTTTACATATTAACAAATTTCTATCAAAGTTTCATTCTTTTTGATGAATACTAATTACATAGAAATGTAATTTTACATGTTAAACCATTCTAATCAAGGTTTTATTCTTTTTAATAATTCATTTACATAAAAATGTAAATTATATGTTCACAAGTTTTCAAACAAAGATTCATTCTTTTTAATGAATTCTAATTACATAAAAAATGTAAATTACATGTTAACACATTCTAATCAAGGATTTATTCTTTTTAATAATTCATTTACATAAAAATGTAAACTACATGTTCACAAGTATTCAAACAAAGGTTCATTCTTTTTAATGAATTCTAATTACATAAAAAAATGTAAATTACGTGTTAACACATTCTAATCAAGGTTTAATTCTTTTTAATAATTCATTTACATAAAAATGTGAATCACATGTTCACAAGTTTTCAAACAAAGATTCATTCTTTTTTAATGAATTCTAATTACATAAAAAAAATATAAATTTATCGTTAAACAATTTCCATCCTAAATAATAATCATTTTTAATTATATATAAATACAATAAAAATCAAATTTTTATTGTACAAGAAATTTTGTATCACCACATGAATATAACACATAAATATTTCAGAAAATTTCGGCAGCATAACGGTCGGGTAATTAAAACCGGTACTGTCTCGATGTACGGCTCCTCGCGCTACCTTAAAGCCTCACAACTTTTGACAAGGGGGATTTCAATAATCTATTTCGTACGTAGACGATTTATTCTAAAAACTAATCCTATTTGATTTCAACCAAAATCAACAATCAATCGTTCGTAATATTCACCAAATCTCAAATCACAACTCAAACAAATCATCCATGGTTTGTGGACGACGGGTGTCGAGAGTTTCTAAACTCCGTCTGCATCCTAATATAATTTTATATTTATTTTATTTATGAATTCAAATATCTTACTTTGATTTGACGATGCCAAAAATTGTAGCGAGCTCTAAAAATTCTCCGGTCTCTTTTAAAATGTTGTGCTCGATGTCACGGTTCCAATGTTTCCTGTTTCATTGAATTTCGTTATCGTACGATAAAGATATGAATTTTATTGCATTATCAACATTTCAAAAATAATCAATTTAATAATTTAATAAAGAATTCACCTTCTTCCTCACAACAGTTCCTCAGGCCGATGTTTTTTATTTATGGTTCGATTCTAGGTTTTAACTTCGCGAACACAACACTGATCGAGACGACGATCTGAAGGCACCACGAGCTCGTGCTCTCAGAGGCGCGCCGGCCGGAGGTCTTCAGGTGGAGCTAGGTGGAGGCATTTGGAGGGGGATAAGCTGCGAACGGCGGTGGTTCAGGGCTTCAATCCTCGAAATTCGTTCCACCAGGGGACAATCAAACCGTACCAAATCGAAGAGCAAGGAGAGTACAACGATAAAGCCTTAAGAACCAGGGTCAAATTTGTGGTGGATCGATAGGTATTAAGAGATTAAAATGGGAGTGTGGCAGCCATTGAGATGAGGTTATACGGCGGCTACGTAGAAGATGAACTAGGGTTTAGTACAGTATACCGTATTTATACTGTATTTCTATTTTAATTTATTTATTTAATCCTATTATAATTTCAATATCGCTTTTAATTCCAAATCTAACCCAACGAGTGTCGCCCTGGACTAAATACCCCTATTCCGGGCACAATGGGATATGTTTCGTAGGCCCATTCGACTGTTTCAGTCAGTTATTCTCCAAATTAAATAATAAAACAATTAATTATTTAATTATATCGAACATTTTAATTTACCGGGGCCACATGCTGATTCTAAAAATTCCAAGAAAATTATGTCTGGCTTTGTTTCGACGATATGGTCTCAACAAAACTAATTTTTTCAAATTTGGAGACCGTTTGAAAAATGACCAATTTCTGGTCGATCGAAATTGATTGAAATTGTCAAAACATATTTTCTTTTTCCACGCTCACATATTAATACCGAAAATTATGAAAATTTGAATCTAGCAATAATTTGACATTCCGGTTTCAACAAAAGTGGTTTCGTCGAAAATGGAGGTCGTCTGCAAAATGGCTATTTATACGGGCTATATATTATATTAAATATATATATATATAAATTCTACAACGACCTTTCTGAATATTAAACTGGCCATAAATTTTGATTCCCGCTATGAAATTTCAATTTTTCGAATTCATTGGAAAGATATTATTAAACAGATTTAAATATTTTTGGTTTCACCAAAATCCGATCTATTTTGCATCCTGTATAGTCAGTCAAAGTTTGAATTCAAATTTTCAAACTGCCGCTCTATTTCTAACTCCTTTTAAAACTAGAATAAATATATTCTTTCAAACATCAATTTAGATAAATTTTTAATCGTTATTATTTAAAATAAATTATTTCAACTATTCAGAATTCAATAAAATAGTCAAAATGAAAATTTTAAATTGGTTCTTATTTTCCGGGTTGTTACAGTCTTCCCCACTTAAAAGCTTTTCGTCCCCGAAAAGGAAACAACAGTAAAGTAGGAAACAAAACGGAAAACATAAAATATGGTAAATGTACCTTGCACTAGAGCTAGTCAGAGATATCCACTCTGCACTGGGGATAAGCCTGTTTGATGCTATCCTCGGTCTCCCATGTACAATCTGTGGGATCTCCGCTCCACAGCACTTTGACTAGATGAATTCTTTTATTCCTCAGAACTCGGGTTTCTTTGCCAGTGATCTTTACTGGCTCATTCTTACTGCTAAATTTGGGGTAATCTCCAAATCTTGTTGTGCAGCTTCCTCCACAATCAAGTCTGGATCATGTACATACTTCCGAAGTTGAGACACACGGAATACATTATGTACTCCTGGCAACCAGTCAGGCAGCTGAACCCATTAAGCGAAAGTTCCAATTCTTTCTAGAATAGGAAATGGACCAATGAACTTCGGCGCCAACTTCCCAGTCTTCCCGAAGCGAACTATTCCTCTTAATGGAGAAACTCTCAAGTACACATAATCGCCAACAACAAATTCTAAATCCCTTCTTCTTGCATCTGCATAACTTTTCTGTCGGCTCTGAGCAGTTAGTAATCGCTTCTTAATAAAATCAACTTTGTCCGAAGCTTCTCGAATCATGTCGGGACCTAATACTAATCGATTGCATGGTTCCTCCCAACATGCGGGAGATCTGCATGGCCTGCCATATAATGCTTCAAATGGTAACATCTGCAAGCGTGCTTGGTAATTGTTATTATTAGAGAACTCGGCCAAATGCAAGGATCTTCCCATGATCCGCCAAAGTCAAGAATACAAGCCCGTTATAAGTCTTCCAATATACGGTTCACCCTCTCAGTCTGGCCATCAGTTTGAGGATGATAAGTGGTGCTCGGATTTAATGTTGTCCCCAGCTCTTCTTGGAATGCTTCCTAGAATTTACTAGTGAATATATGGTCACGATCACTTACAATGCTACTAGGGACTCTATGTAGTCGGACAATGTCTTTGAAATAAATCTTCGCCAAATTTAGTGCCGTTCAAGTCGATTTAACAAGAATAAAATGGGCGGTTTTTGTGAGACGATCAACAATCACCCATATACGGTCGGATCTCCCGTAATGTCAATTCAAAGTCAATGGTCGAAATTTGCGAACGGTCGCGGCGCGACACGTTCTATTCGGGCCATTAAATATATATAATATATATTATATATATTTCGTCGATCTCCATTTAAAACGTATTTTATAAATCGTTTATAAATTCGTTTTAAAATGATTCCCACTTTCATTTCAATTTTAAATCAACTCCTTGTTATTATAATACTTAAATGATAATATTTTCAAAATATCTGATTTTGAAATCATTTCCTTTTCGATATTCATTATAAAAATGAATAAAATCAATATAAATAATGTTCGCGTTTAAATTGCGCAAATCTAATCAACAGGGCTTCACATACTTTAATATTTTCGTGTCCGTCCAAAATCGGACATTAAATTCACATTTTAATTCTTGACTGAATATTATTTTAAAATATTCCTTATTTTAAAATATTCATTATTCGTTATTTTAAAATATTCGTTCCTTTTGAATTGGAATCAGACCCAATCAATTACCATATAATGTTAGTTATATGGATTCAATACAACACAACTACATAAGCATTAAATATAAATAATTAACGCTTATAATAGTTTGTCAACCGTTGATTGACATACAACTAACCAATAGGGATTAGTGTACGTCGAATATCATCCTAATACCCGTGTGGGATTTTCAAACAACAAATACTGAATATTATTTGAGCAGTTGGGCGATGTGTAAAATTTATCGTCCCAATCAATGACTGTTAAATGGGCGTACATAAACATATCATCCGATTTGTAAATGAATATTTATTTTCATTTCAGGAGAATTTTATGTCGTTCATGTATACGTTAAAAAAATATTTTTAACAATAAAATATTTATTTCAACACATGAATATTTTATATTGTTCATTTATATGTTAAAAATAATATTTTTAACAATCCAATTATTATATCATTACATAACCATTTTATATATCACATATATAAGCTAAAAATAATATTTATTAGTGAACAAATATTTATTCTACAGCATGACGATTTTATATATTGCATATATAATTTTATATAACGCATATGTATATTTTACTTCACGACGCATATATATATATATATATATATAATTTTCACAATGCATATATATAATTTTCACAATGCATGTATATATAATTTTCACAACGCATATATATATTATTATACAACGCCTATATATATTCTTTATACAACATATATGTATTTTTCACCTCACAATCATATCACACAAATCATCCAAAGTTTGTACAAAAAGTAGTGTCAGAAGCTACAAAGCCCCGTCTGCAACCTATGATATAATTACATAACAAAATAGTTGACCGAGAAAGAGTCTCACTTTGGGTTCCACTCCGCCATTCTTTAATTTCTGAATTTCAGTTCTGTTTGGGTTGAAATTTAACTGAATTTCTAACATGCTTCGTTTCTGTTCTGGTCTGTTACATCGTGTAGCATTCATTGTCACGATCATAATGCAACTGAAATCACTATGTTTGGGCCTCGTATGAAGAAGATATGATAATAAATACATTTGATTACATTAACGAATAATTAAATATATAATTAATTCTTTAGTTACATCATTAGGGGGATAATTAATCCCGTAACCTTCTTCTTCGTTCGCTTCTACCTAGAACCGAGAAAACTAATGCTCATCAACTAGGGTTCATCACAGCCCGCCATGCGCCATGCCGTTTGTGATGACCCCAATTCCCGTACAGACGGAGACAAGGGTTATCTTTGGAATATAACACAGAAACAGATAATATCAGAAAAGAATTAAACAAATACACCAGAATGAACAATAGAATATGCTGGATAAACGTAATCATCAGAGTTACACAGCATACAGGATCATACTTAGTACAAATACAGTTCAGCTATACATAAATGTCTACAGCGGAAACAAACAAAATATGTACAATAGGAGCTGAACAGCATAAAAAGAGATAAATAATAGAATCCATCTTCAGCTCCAGCTATCCAGAAAGAACCAGCTAAACCTGAATACAAGGCTGCCCGTGTAGAAAAAGGGGCACCCGAGTTTGAAAGTGAAACAAACTACGAGTCAGTCATGGGACTGGTTTGAGAAATCTACTCAACACATTTAATATATGGCTAATCATAGGACCACGCCACTTTCGTGGAACGGGTTTACTCCATTGGATTGCCATTGCTTTAAAAACAAATCTTTCTTTTAAACATCGCAATGCTTTTTATAAAAATGAAGCCATTATAAGACTCAGTTCCCATCACACAATGCGACGCAAACCAGAGGATAGAGTTTTTACCTTATAACGGCCAAAATATGCTTGATACGAATAAAACAAAGGCATTTGATATTATTGCTAGTGTTTATATGTTTTGAAAACAATTTCAAATCATAACTATCAATCATAGACGACATGAGCGTCCCATGCCACTATGTCGCCAAATATATATATATATATATATATATATATATATATATATATATATACAATCGAAACCGCACAGTCACGTATTTGGAAATTTAATTTCCGTCATGAACCAAGGCAAAAGATAGTCCTTACCGAATTCGAGACAATCTAGCCCATGTCTCAGGGCCCAGACTCAGGTGGGCCCTTGGAGCAACAGGGCCGGTCCACCGATGTGGATTAAAATTCCCGAACACTGCGTTTCTCCGCCCTATGGGGCGTAATCGAGCCAACGAATGACTCTGTCGGACCCGGATCGTCCGATCAAATCGAGGCGCCTCGCAACAGCAACAACCACATAGGTGAAAAGTATATAAATGTCAGGGCTGGTAGGTCACTGACACCACCCTAGCTAGAAAGAAACGCATGCCCTCCCTGAGGTCCTTCTCCCATTTATGGTTCATACCGGGGTGTGAGGCTCGCGAATTCACATTATACACAAAGCTACGCCACACAGGCGGTGCTTTGATCATCACCACAAGACTTTGCTTTTCAACAGAAGCCCTGATCATTTGCCACTTAGGCATGCCACACTAGCAATCCATGCCATGCGACTGATGTCCATCGGTATACAACCTCTGAGCTCATGCGTTTCAGAGAAGGGCGTTAAGCAAAAGAATAAATTCTCCGCCGCCAAACAGATGTATATTTAACAAAGATCAATCAACACAGAATAAAATCCAATGTCATACACACAGTCCATTTACAAGTCCGTTCTGGGTCTGAACGAAACCGGAGGCACTAAATACCTCGCAAACCCATCGATCGCCACGTACGTCTAGACGATCACCACTCACTATCCATATTTCGGGATGCCTCCCAATCAGGACCTCGGTAACCATCCAAACGAGGTGAAGATCTCCGGTCTTCGACCACCGTCTTCATCTTCGACTTTCAATCGTCGGTCAATTATTTGAAATGAGAATTAACTCGGCCTTTTCAAATAATTCACGTATATTTAGAATTTCAAATCAATTTATTTCAATGGTTAAATCATTCGACAGCACCAATTTTGTTCTTTAATGTAATTTTCACACCAAACACATTCAACCATCAAATACCACATAAATCGAGCAAATTCAGTTTATTTCCCTTCCATATCATTTATGATATTTTATAACGATTTATCGCTATTTTTATTTATTTTAAAATAGTCAATTTATTCAAAACGACGCTTCGGGCCATAACGCGGCCGTGGCGCTGTTTTTCTTCAGATTTGATTTACACATATCTAAAAATCTAACCGTTGGATCTTCACAAAATTTACATCATTATAAAGATCTTTTCAAAACGAATCCAACGGTTCCAGTTTCGGGAAAATCCGACGGTCGGATCTCCCGGTATCATCGTTTGAAGTTTCGATTTCAAAATACGAACTACAGCGTCGTTATTCGATTAAATATAATTATATTTATATATATATATATATATATATATATGAATATAATCGTTCCTAGCGCTGTTTTTCTTCAGATTTGAATTAAACATTACAGACAATCCAACCGTTGGATTTTTACAAAGTTGGTGCCGTTGGAAAGATATTTCCAAGGCGAACCCAACGGTTGCGGCTTCGGGAAAATCCAATGGTCGGATTTCCCGCACTAGTTGTTTGAAATCACGGTTTCAAAACACGAACTACACGACCACGTTTCGTTTTAATTTTATTTATATTAATATATTTATATAAATATAGTTCATTCAACAATTTCAATATCGTTTTCACTTCAAATATTTCACTAATGCCTTTAAATTTTGGAAAATTTCGCCATAACCTCCTTTGTACGGGAGGGCTGGGAAAATTCCCAAATAGCCACACGGGCGTCTCATGTCAAAAAGAAAAAGAAAAAACCAAGCGGCTAGCCAACAGGCTCATAAAATCATCACCCAAACAAAACAGTAAATGTGTACCTATTTGTCGGGCACAAAATTTTATTCCTCTTCTCTAGCCCCTTTGCTATAACCTGTTCAATAAATATGCACGTACATATATACAATTTTTATCACTTATCATTTTCCATTCAACTTCATATTTGATTTACTTTGGTTTAAAAACACCATTCATTCTAATGTTGCATGCATAGGCTAAAATCATATCATTAGCTAATTAATGTATATTTCAACTCATGCATATTTTATTTGAACAAGTGGCTATTTTTAACACTTCACATTTCAAAGATGATAATTTTGGCGAATTAAAGCACATTTCAACACATGACTATTTTCTTTAGTTCCTATGCATGTTGAAAATAATATTTCTTCACAAATATTCATTTCAACGTCCGCATATCTTTAGCATATCACATAGATGATAAAAATGATATTTTTATCATCTAAAATATTTATTCGACAAATAGATGTTTTCAACACTTCATAGTTTCAATAAAAAATGTAATTTTTATGGTTCGATCTTTTTATTCAACACATGAACTTTTCCACTATACACTCTTCTCAATACATGAGCACTTCCACACATGGATATTTTATTTATGTTGTTCATATAAGAAAGATAGAATTTTTGTTGTTGAAACTATTTATATATAAGGCGAATATTTTACATACTTCATATATATTATAAAAATGTGATTTTTATTGTTTAGACACTTCATTCATTAACAAATGAATTTAATTTTCACACATCACTTTTCAACACATGAACATTTCCACATGTGGATATAGTTTCAACATATGACTTTAATTTCAACGCATGAAAATAATTTCAACATATGAAAATTATTCTATCACATAAAGATTATTCAAAATTTCGGCAGCATAACGGCAGGGTAGTTAAAACCGGCACCGTCCCTAGTACGGCTCCTCGCTCTACCTTAAAACCTCGCGGTTTTTGACAATGGGGATTCATGCATCTAATTCGCACGCAGGCGGCATGTTTTATTTTTATTTCCACAAATATTTCCAATTCATTTCAATCACCAATGGGTATTTTTCAACCACAATCAACCAATATCAACCACAAACAATCACAATCAACCATTCGCTATCAATCAATTTTCACACCAATCACAATCAATAAATATCGTCCATGGTTTATGGACGAGGGGCGTGCATATATATATATATGTATTTATATATAGCAATTCACTTCTATTTCAACACATATATAATTTTTACAACGCATGTATAACTTATACATCGAACGTACAACTTATACAACGCTTATACATGAGGTGTACAACGCTTATATAACTCATACATCGACTATATAATTTATACATCGTCGTTTTCCATATCGTTTATAAATTAGAAATCTCACATTGGGTTCCACTCCACCAAAAATAGCAGAAGGCTCAGAAAAATATGCGGTCTCTTCTAAAATGTAGAAGACGTCCACACGGTCACGATGTTTTCTGTTTCATTGAATTTCGTTAAGAAACGAAAAAGTTATGATTTTTCAAAGTTTGCAACACTTTAAAACTGTTGAAATCAGTTTAAATAATATAACCCGTATACCTCACTATTTCGTTCAAAACTAGGGTCTAGATTTTCATCCAATCCGTGAAGTATGAAGAGGATCGGAGGGCGCTACGTCGAAGAGGATGGAGAGGAGTACCTGCGCCAGAAGGGGGACCCACTCCGGTGGCTCCAGTCAACCGCGGCGGAGCTCGAAAGTCGAGCACTTCCCGGGCTTGCAACTCGACGAATACTGAACGATAATTGCTAAACCTCACATGGATTTGAAGAGGACGGTTAGAGCTTCAAAATGGATTCGAGTTTGCTAGATTTCGTTTGGAATTGAAAGAGAAATCGAGTGGGGAATTTTTGAAGGCTTTCCGCCATTAATCGCGCTTACGGGGAGAGAGAAAATGAGGGATTTTTTTTATAAAAATTCTGATTGGCCGGTGGAGTTTTAAAGGGGTTTTCTGACACGACCACCAATCTAAACCCAACGACTGTCGTCCCTACCGTTTTACCCCCATTCCGAACACAATGGGATATGTTTCGTAGGCCCATTCGACTGTTTCGTCAGTTTTCCTTCAAATTAAAATATATAACATTCAATATTCAATTTGAACGTACATTTCACTTTGCCAGGGCCACAAACTAATTCGAAAAATTCCAGAAAAATAAATCTAGCTATGTTTTGACGATACGGTCCCAACAAAACTAGTTTCGTCGAATTCTGAGACCGTTTGCAAAAAGGCCCATTTCTGGTCGATCCAATTTAACTGTAATTGACCAAAACACATTTTCCATTCCCACGCTCACATATTAGCTTCAAAAATTATGAAATTTGAAATCTAGCAATAACTTCACATCCCGGATCCAACAAAAGTGGTTTCGTCGAATTCCGAGGTCGTTTGCAAAATGACCAATTTCACGGGCTATATAAATTCCATAGCGACCTTTCTGAAAATTCATTTGGCCATAACTTTTTCTTTCCGCTATGAAAATTCAATTTTTCAGATTCGTTAGAAAGGTATTCACTAACAGATTCAAATATTTTTTGTTTCACTAAAATCCGTTTTGTTTTGCACCCGGTACAGTCCGACAAAGTTTGAATTCAATTTTTGAAACTACCACGCCATTTCAGGCCTTGTTTATAATTAGAATTAATTATATTCGTTTTCAATTGTCGATTCAAACTCAGTTTTCATTGATATTATTTAAAATATTTATTTTAAATATTTAAAATCCATTATTTTAGCCAATTTAAAAATTTTAAATTGGTTCAGATTTTCTGGGTCGTTACACCGTTCGACGATCGCCCACCACCGTCGTGCTGCCCCGACCACCCTCCATCAACGCCAGGCACCGCCACAAATACGAGGGCCCAACTCGCCCTAAAAACTCGCGTGTCCGATGATAGTTTGTGGCCAAATCGAACAAAACTCTCCACGATAGTCGATCAACCCAGTACCATTCTCTCCAGCCTCTACAAGATTCACGTTGGATGTTTATTAAACTATTGAATGGATCGTGAGATTATGAGGGATTAATTCCGAAGCTTTTAGGCCCTTGAAATTTATGTGGTGGCTAAGAAACAAGGATTAGGATCTAGGGGTTCGACAATAATTCTATATATATATATATAAGATTTTTAATATTATTAAATTCTAATATTACTTGGTTTTCAATCCGAACTCCGAACCAAACCCAACGACTGTCGCCCCTACCCAAGTACACCCATTTCGAACACAATGGTATATGTTTCATAAGCCAGTTCGACTGTTTCGATCCGTTTTTCTTTAAATTAAAATATAAATCAATATATATTGAGTTTAAACGTACATTTTAATTTACCAGAGCCACATACTGACTCCAAAAATTCTATAAAAATAATTCTAGCTAGGTTTTGACGATAATGTCCTAAAAAAATTAATTTCATCAAATTTGGAGACCGTTTGAAAAATGGTCATTTTCTAGTCGATCCAATTCAAATTGAAACTGTCAAAACACATTTTCTTTTGCCACGCTCTCATATTAATTCCAAAAAATTTGAAATTTTAAATATATCAATAATTTGACATTCCGGATGCAACAGAAGTGGTTTTGTCGAAAACAGAGGTCGTTTGCAAAATGGTTATTTTTAAGGGCTTTATAATACTAAAACATATATAAATTCTACAGCGACTATTTTAAATTTTAAACTGGCCATAACTTTTAATTTATAAAATGAAATTTATATTTTTCACATTCGTTAGAAATATATTGTTGAAAAGAGTCAAATGTTTCTGATTTTACTGAAATCCGATTTATTTTGAATCCTGTACATTCATTTAAAATTTAAAAAACGAATTTTCGAACTACCGCGTCATTTCAGGCTCGTTTTGCATTTAAAATAAATTTATACGTTCAAACTTAGATTTAAATAAATTTTTACTCGTTATTATTTAAAATAAATCATTTTAAATATTCAAAATCCATTAAAATAGCTAAAATAAAAAAATTAATTGGTTTGAAAATCCGGGTTGTTACAATCTCCCCCACTTAAAATCTTTTCGTCCTAAAAAAGGAATGGAGCTGAAATTTGTTTAACTAATCAACTCAACTTTCATTCTTCAACTTTTCACTTTCTACGAATTTTCTAATTCTTCAAAAATTTGGCTAACACCCTAAATTTTCGACAAATTTCTCCATAACCTCCTTTGTATGGGTTGATATTTAAAACTGCAACTTGCCTCACAGGGCCCTCACCAATCCAAAAGAAAATTAAAAAGCCAAGTGGCTAGTCAATCGGCTCATAAAATCATCAAAAACCCAATAAATATAATAAACATGTACCTATTTGTCGGGCATACAAATTTATTCCTCTTCTTAGCTTCCATGCTATGACCTGTTCATTATATACACATGTACATATATGCAATTCCAATCAATTTTCAGTTCAGTTCAATATTTAATTCAATTTGGCTAAATTTACCTTACATTTTCTTATAGGTTATATCTATCCAATATTTTAATTAGTCAAACTAATAATCACACAACACAACCAGCAATCAATTAGTTGATTAAAATTTCAAATTCATAACTTTAATATATATATATATATATATATATATTCAAAATCATGTTTTTAAGCCAATACACAACAATAATCCTATCTAATTTTGGTTGTCACACCAGTCAATTGGAAATATACAGATATCCCACTTTCGAAACTCGAACATAGATACTAATGATAATCGATTAATAACTAGGATCATCTCTGGGCGACTAGAGTGTGATTCTATATCTATCCAGTATATTTAAGACTTCAAATACACGTGGATCAGACGTATATTAAAATCTCCATATACCTAATAGTCCAAAATGAATTTAAAATAAAATACTCAAATACGTATGATAAGGTTTAAATTTTCAAAACAAAATTTGTTCTCATTTTTATTTTAAAAATAACACTCTTCACACTCATTCTAGGATACAGCTGATTCCATCTCTAACGAGTCAATGAGTCATTCTTACTGGATACTACTAATCCAATCTCTGATGAATTCTTTTGTTTGGTTCTAATGTGTCTTGTTCTCAAGCCCTATAAACCAGAGCTCTGATACCATGCTGAAACTACCAAAACTCACCCTTACGGGAAAGCCCGGATTGAGTTGAGAACACGAAAAATCAGAACGCAAACAGAAGAACATTTCATTGTTATCACAACAATTTACATCAGAGTATGAATATATTACACAGCAGATATAAAATAATATCAGAGGTTAAAATACAAAGCACCAGAAAAATAATACATAACACAACTGAAAGATAAACACGGATATAGAGCTTTCCGAATATAGCTTCAGCTGTAAATCCAGGATCCTATGAAACTAATATCTGCAAATACCAAAACTACTAGCTGCCCGTGTGGAAAATAGGGGCACCTAGAGTTTAGGTAGAAACAATAAACTCCGAGTCAATCATGGGACTGGTGTGAGAACTAAAACATTTATTAGCCTGACTTTAAAGTTAGATAAATCAAGGGACCGCGCCGTATAACACGAAACGGGTTTAACCCCAAGAATACCAGTGCATAAACATACAACGCAATGCTAAACAGAAAAATGAAGCTATTATAAGACTCAGGTCCCATCACACAATGAATGCAGTCGAGGATAGAGTTTCCTGTTATAATATCCAAATATGCTTGGTACACGAAATTTCATCTTTTATTATTAAGATAAGTGAGGAAATCAACTTTAAATATAAATGTATCAATCATAGATGGCGTAGGTACCATTATAAGTTGCCATACATATATTTAAAACTAAAACAGAAAAATCACGTATTGGAAATTGGGTTTCCCTCTATGAACCAAGGCAAGCGATCATCCTTACCGATTCGCGTCTTTCTAGCCCGAGCCTCAGGATAGAACCGCAACTGCACCTGCGGTTAGCGAGAGGGCCGGTCAACCGTCGATGATTGATAATACCATAAACTATATGTTAGCTACCCTATGGAGCATAAAATCTGGTCAGTATATCGACCTTAACATCCATCGGCCCCGTAGTGACCGATATGTCTGAGGCTCCTTGCTTTCCATCAAGCAATAATAAGCAACTTCCACATGAGTAAACAGTCTGGGCTCCATACCATGACGTTACTCCTAACTAGAAACTAACATATGTCCATTTCCCTGAAGTCCTCATCCCGTTTCTGGTTCATACCAGGGTTGAAGCTCGTGAATTAACGTTATACAAAGCTATGCTAATTAAAGTTGTGCTTTGATCATCAACCACAAGGCTCTGTTTTTCAACAAAAGCCTTGATCATTTGCATCTCAGCATGCAACACTGTCATTCCATACCGTACCACTGATTTCCACCAATATATAACCTCTAAGCTCGTACCTCTCAGAGAAGGGTGTTAAGCAAGAGAATAAATTCTCCGCCACAAAACAAATATATATTTAGTAGAGATCAACGAATACAGCATAAAGGAATCAATGTCAGACACACCATACATTTGCAAGTCCATTCTGGGTCTGAACGAAACTGGAGGTACCTTATTCCTCATCCTATATGTCCAATACAGGAGACAGGCCCTCGCATATCCGACTGATCTACAAGTACATTTGGATGATCACCAATTATTACCTTGTCTCGGGTGTACAACCCACTCAAGACATTAGTAATCAACCAATCGATGTGAAGATCTCTGGTCTTCAACCACCGTCTTTATCGTCGGCTTATCGTCGTATCAATTATTCAGAATGGGATAAACCCGATCTTTCCGAATAATTCGCGTATTTTATAATCAATAATCAAGTGCTATAAAAACACATCATACGCCTCATTCCAATCCAGAATATTCTTTTATTCAAATATTCACATCTTTAGGGAAAGTTTCCCATTAATTTTATCAAAGATAAATTCTTTTAAATTTATTCTTTAATCTTCCTTTTTGATATCAATTCAAAACCAAATTAAGGTTTATCAACTAGTTGGGATTATCGAACCTTACCGAAGTAATCATTTATTTTATTTTCCAATCCCAACCTATTCATCCCCTGGAGCAAATTGGTAATACTCCATTTCTAACACCACAGTGTTATCGGTAAAATTAATTACCATTTCATGTTCAAATCTAATTAAAGATTTAACCATTGCCTGGAGTAAAACAGGTGGTACTCCATTCTCGATCATTTCCCAAATTTGATAATTTAAATTATCACATTCACATTTCAATCTAATTAAAGATTCATTAAAACTCCACTTTGTTTTGATCTTCCCAAAAATAATTACTAATGATTATTTAATTTTGGGAAATCAAACATGCTGCATCGACAATCTACACCGTACCACTGATTTATGCCGATATATTGCCTCAAAGCTCGTACGTCTTAGGGAAGGGTGTTAAGAAAGAGAATAAATTTTCCACCACCAAAAAAATGTATATTTAGGAGAGAACAACAATACATTTCGAAATACAATGTTAAACATGTAATCCTGTCTTTAACTAGGTTAAAGAACCAATGTCATTTAAAACACAGTCCACGATAAACCCAAAGTCACATTCCATTAACTGTGGAATCTTCACGGAAAACAGATCAATATATAATCGATATAAATTTCCATATCCGACTAATAATATAAATGGAATAACGACAAAGCCTTTTAAATTCGATATATATTAATAGTCTTCCTCCACAAAAGCACATCTCGATTATTTACCAAATCGAATTTCATTCTATTCCAATTTACTATATTAAATTGGAAAACTTTACTTTGGAAAATTTCCATTAAACCTTAATAAAAGATTTATATATTCCAAATCACATTTCACTATTAATCGGGTTAAAGAACGAATGTCGTTAAAAACACAGTTCACAATAAACCCAATTCACATTCCATTTTATTCGAATTACTAAATATAATTGGAAACTCTAATAATCTTAATTAAAAGATTTTTTCTTTTCACTATGGGGTTTAAGAACAGTGGTACTGAAGACACCATTCACGACAAACCCAAAATCAAATTTGAAATTAAATATAAGGCTCTAAACAGAAATTATATCGGCTTATATTCAATATAAATTCTGAAACGAACAAATATCGTATGGGGAATAACGATATATATCATCTATCTTCCAAATTCCTCCACAATACCCGTATAGTCACGTAATCCAATATCTAAATATTCCGGAGATGATTCCTATTCAAACCCATTCCAGTTTATAGATTGGAAAATTCTGGTTAGATTAAAACCATTCTCAGACCCAATTTATTTATTTAAAAACGTTAGATTATATTTCTAGTTAATCACTAGTTCATTTTGACATAAATATATTTTTATCTTTAAAAAATTAGAATTTTTCATCCGAATCCTTTCCAAACCATTTATTACGATTTTACATAAAATATTAATATTTTTAATAATTTTATCAAGGGTCGTATAGTCGGTTTCCAATAACGGCCACCGAACTGCATCCATAGCGACCTTTTACAAATTTGATTTGGACATAATTCCAAATCCATCCGTTCAAATTTAAATCTCTTATATTCGTTGGAAAGCACTTTTCGATACGAACCCAATGGTTTCGGTTTTAGGAGAATCCGATGGTGGAATCTCCCGTAATGTCAATTCAAAGCCAATGGTTGGAATTCGCGAACGGTCGCGGCGCATTCTATTCAGGCCATTAAATATATATAATGTATATATTATACATATTTCATCGATTTCCATTTAAAACGTATTTTATGAATCGTTTATAAATTCGTTTCAAAATGATTCCCACTTTCATTTCAAATTTAAATCAAAATTGAATACTCCTTATCATTATAATATTTAAATGATAATATTTTCAAAATATCTGATTTTGAAATCATTTCCTTTTTGATATTCATTATAAAAATGAATAAAATCAATATAAATATCGTTTGTGTTAAAATGGCGAAAATCTAATCAGCATGGTTTCACATACTTTAGTATTTTCGTGTCCGTCCAAAATCGGGCATCAAATTCACATTTTAATTCTTGACTGAATATTATTTTAAAATATTCATTGTTCGTTATTTTAGAGTATTCATTATTTTAAAATATTCGTCCCTTCTGAATTGGAATCAGACCCGAGTACTTACCATATAATGTTAGTTATATGGATTTCATACAACACATGTCCACAACTACAACGATAAATAATCAATCATCATCCGGAGTACATTACACAACAGTTTATCAACCCATCGATTTACATACAACTAAACAATTGAGATTAGTGTACGTGAAATGTCATCCCAATACCCGTGTGGGATTTTCAAACAACAAATACTAGATATTATTTGTGCAGTTGGGCGATGTGTAAAATTTATCGTCCCAATCACTGTTAGTTAAATGGGTGTACATAAACAAATTATCCGATTTGTAAATGAATATTAATTTTCATTTCAGGAGAATTTTATGTCATTCATATATACGTTAAAAATTATATTTTTAATGATAAAATATTTATTTCAACACATGAATATTTTATATAGTTCATTTATATATTAAAAATAATATTTTTAACAATCCAATAGTTATCCCATTACATGACCATTTTATATATCGCATATATAAGCTAAAAATAATATTTATTAGCGAACAAGTATTTATTCTATAGCATGACGATTTTATATATTGCATATATAATTTTATACAACACATGTGTATATTTTACTTCACAATGCATATATATGTATATATATATATATATTTATATATATACACATATTTCACAATGCATATATATATATATATATATATATATATATATAATTTTCACAACGCATATATATATTTTATTATACAACGCATATATATATCTTTATATAAAATATATATATATTTCACATCACAATCATATCACATAAATCATCCAAAGTTTGTACAAAAAGTATAGTTGGAGCTACTAAGCCCCGTATGCAACTTATGATATAATTACATAACAAAATAGTTGAGTGAGAAAGAGTTCTCACTTTGGGTTCCACTCCGCCATTCTTTTATTTCTGAACTTCAGTTCTGTTTGGGTTGAAATTTGCCTGAATTTCTAACGTGCTCTGTTTCTGTTGTGGTCTGTTCCATCGCATAGCGTTTGTTGTCATGATCGTGACGCAACTGAAATCACTGCGTTTGGGCCTCATATGAAGAAGATATGATAATAAATACATTTGATTACATTAACGAATAATTAAATATAAAATTAATTCTTTCATTACATCATTAGGGGGATAATTAATCCCGTAACCTTCTTCTTCGTTCACTTCTACCTGCAACCGAGAAAACTAATGCTTATCAACTAGGGTTCATCACAGCCTGCCATACGCCACGCTGTTCGACGATCGCCCACCGCCGCCGTGTTGCCCCGGCCACCCTCCATCAATGCCAGGAGCTGCCACAAATTCGAGGGCCCCACTCCCCCTAAAAACTCGCGCGAACGATGACAATTTGTGGCTAAAATTCTAACAAAACTCTCCACTAAAGTCGATCAACCCAGTACCATTTTGAAGATCTCTCCAGCCTCTACAAGATTCACGTTGGATGTTTATTAAACTATTGAATAGATCACGAGATTATGAGGGATTAATTCCGGAGCTTTTAGTCCCTTGAAATTTATGTGGCGGCTCAGAAATAAGGATTAGAATCTAGGGGTTTGGAAAAAATTCTTTATATATATATGATTTTTAATATTATTAAATTCTAATTTTACTGGTTTTTCAGCCGAACTCCAAATCAAACCCAACCATATCGCCCCTTGCCAAATACCCCCATTCCGGACACAATGGGATATATTTCATAAGCCAATTCGACTGTTTCGATCTTTTCTTCTTTAAATTAAAATATAAATCAATATATACTGAATTTAAACGTACATTTTAATTTACCAGGGCCACATACTGATTCCAAAAAATCTAGATAAAAATCTAGCTATGTTTTGACGATACGGTCCTAACAAAACTAATTCCGTCGAATTTAAAAACCGTTTGAAAAATAGTCATTTTCTGGTCGATCCAATTCAAATTGAAACTGTCAAAATACATTTTCTTCTGCCACGCTCACATATTAATTCCAAAAATTATGAAATTTGGAACATATCAATAATTTGACATTCCGGATCCAACAAAAGTAGTTTCGTTGAAAACGGAGATCGTTTGCAAAATGGCTATTTTAAGGGCTTTATATTATATTAAAAAATATATATAAATTCTACAGTGACTATTTTAAATTTTAGACTGGCCATAACTTTTAATTTATAAAATGAAATTTATATTTTTCACACCTGTTAGAAAGATAATGTCAAACAGATCCAAATGTTTCTGGTTTTATTGAAATCAGATTTATTTTGAATCCTATACATTCATTTGAAATTTAAAATCGAATTTTCGAACTGCTGCACCATTTCATTCTCGTTTTATATTTGAAATAAATTTATACACTCTAACTTCGATTTAAATAAATTTTTAGTCGTTATTATTTAAAATAAATTATTTTAAATATTCAAAATCCATTAAAATAGCTAAAATACAAATTTTAAATTGGTTCTGAAAATCTGGGTTGTTACAGTTTTGGTTTTGAAAATTTCTGATATGCTCAGTTTTTTTAAAAAGCATCACAAAATTTTCTTCTTTTGCTACTGATTTTAATAAAGAACCGTCTCAAATGAACATTGTTTTGGTTTTGAATCTGATATGCTACCGTTTAATAAAAACATCACAAATAGTAATTGCAGTTTTCACCACACGGACACTGATACAAAAGAAAAGATATAACTACTACATTTTTCACTTTAACGTCTCATGATGACAAAGGTAGTCCAAAATAATAATTACGGAAGCATAAAAAATATCACAAATTAGTAATGAAAGAATTTTAACTGCATACATGATGACATAAAAACTACATAGCTATCATTAATTTCCCATCTCATAAAATTAGTGTAATGTAGAAGAATCTGCTTGTATTTTCCATGTTTTTCTTCGTATTAAATTTAAAAAAACTAAACCCACAACAAAACAAATAAATAAAATCAGGAATTCATACATATTACCGACAATGTTTTTTTCCAGTAACACACACTATTGATCCCTCCCAGAATTTGCGTAAACCTTTTGTATGTTCTCTGTAGAACGAATGGCTTCTGTTGCTCTAGTAATTATTGTTACTTTCCTGTAAGTAATGTTCCGTTAAAGAATTGCACTTGCATGTGAAAAGGAATAAAAATTTATAGATTTAAATCAAAAAGTCGTAGCCAACAGTAGTAGATATACATATTACAACACTACAAAAAAAATATTGAATTAATGCCTAAAAATTACAGTCTTTAACCGAGTAATTTAGTCTTTAAATCATACTTACAGATTGATCAAAGACTGAAATTTTAGTCTTTGAATTTCTAGCCGCAAAAAAATCTTAAGACTGCTGTTTCAGTCTCAAAACGTAAAGACTGGTATTGCAGTCTTAAATGTACTTGAAACTAAAATTTAAAGACAGAAATTCTGTCTTTTATTAGTCTTAAATTTAATACCTAATTAAAACACACAATATCCAAAATAATAAAATATGAATCATCATAACAAATTTAATACATTAACATCATAATTTCTTACATACGAAAACATATTCAGTATTATATAAAAAATGCACGGTACCTAACAACAATTCACAAATGATAAAGTAATCAATCCACAATGACATACATTCAGGAAGATGTGTATACATACATCACTTCAACAAGAAAGTTAAGATAACAAATCCGAAATAGATTACATTAAACAAAAAGATAATTCAACATGTTCATTACACATGTTAGTCCTAAAAAAAGGCTGTTACTTTAAAAGGCACGCAAGTCAACTAACATATATACATGTATTGTTTCAACAAAGAAAACAAAACAAAGAAAGAAAGGAAATCAATCCATACTTTTATGAGGTTGATGTTCCTCAACATTGCTAGATGACTGATAAGACATAGAAGTCCCTGAAAATACTGCATATGTGAATATTGTTGTGCAAACGGTAGTTGCAGCAGCATTAGATCAAAAAAATGGCATGTTTTGTTGTGTGGTCCCACATGTGTTGGAATGTAAAGCAATTGTTGTGATGGATGTATTCCTAACAATGTAGATCTGTGACCTGATACACAAAATACATACATATGGTATTAAAAATGCATCCACGATAAAAATACCAGTAAATTTATTTTTGAACCGTCGCTATCGGTGAACTACCGACCAATTTTTTCCTGGCCCGTTAGTTCTAAGCTATCATTCCTCTTTTCTGTTTAACGTTCTAATTCTAAAATCAAATAAAAGAACAAAAAAAATTTAAGCATTCAAAGACACAAGAATGGGGAAAATATACAACTGTCTATCAACCACAGGTAATTGTGATTTCTTTTTTCATCTTGCTAAAAAGCTGTAATCGGTCAAATATGCTTACACAAGAATTGTGCAGCTGGCCGAGTTGTCTGACGTGAGTATTGTCATTCAATGAGTTAATCAGCGACATACATCAAAAGGGGAAATGCAAAAACCATCTCTTGGCTACTCAAGTTTGTTAGCCGACATTGATAGCTTTCTACATGAACAATTTAATGCCTCTTGTTCAAATTTATGACCAACTATTTTCTCATTTACCACAACTAAATACCCTAAGTAATGTAACGACAACTTTTTCCTTCTAATAACAATAATAATAAATTGAGTCCTTAATGCTATTACTGGTCAAACATATTCTTCTTCTTCTTAATTTATTTAGCTGCTGTTTTCCTTCTATTCTCAATTGTATGATAACATTTACTGGACAAAACTTATTTTTCTGCTTTTGCTTTTCAACTCATGATTATCTCAAATTTGTTGTATACAGTTTGAATACAGTATTTTTTTATAAAAAAAAACTATCGTTTTTTCATAAAATAAGCACAAATATAAAACATACATTTGATGCCAGATTGAAACATAGATCAAAACATAATATTCTTTCCTCTCACGGAAGGAGCATCAAAAATTTTCTACAATGCCCAGGAGTATAGCTTCTCTAGGTTCACAAAACACTGCTTTATGCTAAACTAACTCTTTTTTCAACGTCTAGATCCATCGTCCATTCACTATAAATTCATCGTATCGTCCAACACAGAACCATAGCAAAATCGCTCAGTCCCCAACAACATCAGCACTACTCAGCAAAACAGTTTGATATCAATATCATGTCTATTATAATAATAGTCTCCATCCCTGTTATAGTTTTTGTTCTCCTCGTTGCCCGCAGCATTTACATCTCCTATTGATGCTAGTTCCCAAGCATTCTTCCATGGAGATTTTATTGGATTGAGCTATTTTTATTGTTTTGTTTTGAGTTTGAAATTCAAATGATGCTGTTTGAGCTTGTGAAATTTGTATGGTGTGACAATATCATGACTATAATATATGATGCTTACTATATCTTATGACTATTTGGATATAGTAAAACTAGCAGTGAAACTTGCTTGTCTTCATTAGAATTATTAAGCTTCTTACCTTATCTTTTCACTTGGTAAATCTAGGATCATTGCTTCTTACATTTCCACATTTCTATAAATAATTTTATAACAAAAATAGTGTGTTTTATTATTATTTTCTGAGTTACAGGAACACGCATTGACCATTAGGAAGGAGCATCAGACAAATGCAAAGCACCACTAGTGAAAATGTGAAGACATGAAGTAAATTATATGATATAATTGTATATTTGTACTATAAATTATATGATGTATGATATAAAAATATATGGTGTTTTGTTGGTACAGGAACAGTCAAAGAGTTAAGTAGACGGTTGAGTTACTAATGGTAATATAGAATGTGAGGATTTATATCCTTGCTTCTTGGATGCCAGTTATCTGACTTGTTTCTCCATTGACTTTTGTAGTCAAATGATAACGAATCCTTTTCAAGCTTTCTAGACAAAAAAGAAAAGAAAAGAACGGATGCTAAATTGAGTGAATAGTAATGACAATGGAATGGAATTTGTTTAATTTAGAAAAATGAACTATAGTTCTCGAACAACATCTTTGAAAGAGTTAACAATAAACAAAATCTAATAAATCAAAGTAGATGATAAACAATATTGAATATTAAATATATATCTATAGTTCTGGCGCGATGTCATGAAAAGGTAACAATAAACGGTAGCGAATGGCAACTACAGTCCAAGATAACAAATGTTTCCAATTGGACAAGCTGTTTGTCTTTAATAGAAAGCAATAGCTATTTAGAGCACAACCAACAATGGCTTGTTCAGTTACTAAACAAGCCACGGAGCAACCAGGTGTGGCTTGTTCACTCACCTGTGGCTGGTCTGTGGCTTGTTTTGAGCTCCTCCGTGGCTGGTTCACCCAACAGAGACTGGTTCTTATAACGGCAAACTGTTTGCCGTTATAATCACTAGCCGTTGCAACACCAACGGCTAGTTCACTTCCTCCCTATAAACCACCCTATCTCCTTCTTCTTCCTCCTCCACACAACAACTCCACCTTCCCAACTTCTTCATCAACAAAATGTCTTCGTCTGCACCCAAGCGAAGCGGGAAAAAAACCATAAACAAGAAACTCATGTCCCAACCGCACTCGTCATCGTATGCGATGCAATGGTCAATCCAACAACAACAACCGTTGCAGCCATCTCACGAATATGGCTACTCGCCGTATTCAAATTATCCATACCGTCCACCGTACCAACCGCTCGGTCCTCCTAATTTTCCTCACATCCAATCGTCTGTCCCGCCACAGTTTTACCAACGACCGCCCGGGGTAGGCGTGTACGACGATCATTCGTCGTATATGTCAATGATGATGCAGACCGAGCAAAGTCAACAACCTCACCTAACTCCGTAACAGACCGAGGTTCGTGACTGCGAAGCGATGCAAAATCTGCAAAGACAGTTTTCGTATGGGTATGTCTCTCCTACTACCGAAGAAAATGTTGGGACTTCTACGGAGGAGGAGGAGGAGGAGGAAGATGCAAATGAGGAAGTAAATGTTACAAATTCTGAAGAATTGAATGAAGAATATGTTGCACCTATCAGTCCCGAATATAACCAAAAGAAGAAGAAGAAGGTGAAGTCTTTAAGGAGCATTTTCAGTAAACGACACCAAACCGAAGTTGAATCGGAGCTGAATCACGGAATAGAAGATATTGAGGATGATAATGCTGAAGGGGAAGATATACCAGCGGATGGAAGAAGAAAACAATGTAAGTTTACTTCCGAGCAGTACGTTTCACTTGCTAAATCGTGGATACGCATTTCACAAGACAACATTGTTGGAAATAATATGAAAGGTGAGAAATTTTGGGAAAGAGTAGCAGAGTTCTACAATTCGTTGGAAGCGAGGAATAGAACATGGGCATCACTTAGAGGCGGTTATAGAGTTATGAATGCCGCATGTCAGAACTATCTTGCAATACTGACAGCCTTGGAGAACAGACAGCAAAGCGGTGCTGCACCTTATGACGTTGTAAGTACCGTAGATTACTTTGAAAAATAACTTACTATACTATGATCGATTAGTTAGAAATGACATACGCTCATACAATATCCACTTTGTGTTACAGATTGAAGAGTCACGAAAGGCCTACCAGCAAAAGTATGGTCATCCATTTAAATTTCAAGACTGTTATGAGCTTCTATCTACGTTGCCGAAGTGGAAGAACCCCAGCAACTTCATGTTTGAGCAGCAGAACAAAGCTAGAAGGATGAACAACTCTGATTCTAGTCCAGGAAGTGGCCAAAGTTCGCAAGAAAGAAACCCTTTATTTGGAAGTAGTGATGGACGACCTGTCGGCAGATCCAAGGCAATTCAGCTGGAGCAACGAGGTGCAGAGTTTGCTAGATTTATGGAAACAATGGAGAGTTCATCTAAGGCAACAAAAGAGCATAGAGCTCGATTTTCGGTGGAAAGAAACCGTAGCGACGAAGATTTCCAAAAGGCAGTTAGGGATGATCGAGAGCTCCGCAGACAAGAACATGCGGAGAAACAAGCCATGGAAGAAAAGAAGCTGGAGGAGCAGAAAGCTTTGGCGCGAGAGAATAATTATGTTAAAATGATTACATGTGATTTTAGTAAGCTTACCCCTCTACAGCAAGAACTAGTAGCCGAGCAGATTGGAGAGTACAGAAAAAACAAAGGAAGCAGAAGCGGAAGCGTTAGTGGCTCGTATATGGACTAGCTATGTATGTTGGGTTAAGTTGTAATATGATTGTGAACTGTTTGTAGTATTTATGTGCTGGTGGGTGTTTATGTACTAGCTATATATGTTGGGGTGAGTTGTAATATGATTGTGACCTGTTTCTAGTATTAATGTAGTAGTTGTTGTTTATGTACGAGCTGTATATGTTGGGTTGAGTTGAAATAATGATACAATCTACAATATGATTGGAAACCACATTTATTGACTCAAGTACGCACTGATAGATAGTTCAAATGATACATAGTACACGACTACACACTGATACATAGTTCTAGTACCAACTACTGATTCCGACTATTCCTTCCTTTATGCGCCCACAAATGTTCCACCAACTGGTCACGCAATTGGAAGTGTGCAGCTTGATCTTCAATGTGTTGAACCATATCAACATATTCTTCCATTGAGTTTACATCTTTATGGGGTTTTGCATTTGAGCCCGTAAACATGTCAGGATAATTAGACTTTTGATTCTTATATCCGCCTCTTTCAGACTCCACAATCATGTTATGTATTATTATACAAGCATACATGATTTCTGAAAGCACTCTTGCATCATGAAAACGAGCAGGATTTCGTAAAATATGAAATCGGGCTTGTAAAACACCAAACGTACGTTGGATGTCCTTTATGTAGCTAGCTACTTTTTCAGTGAAATACCTTTCTTTATCATTTGATGGAACTTTGTACCCTTGCATCAAAGTTCTCCACTTTGGGTATATTCCATCGACTAGGTAGTACCCAGTTTTGTGTTCGATATTACCAAGTTTATATGAAACATCTGTTGACAATCCGTTAGCAAGTTCTGTGAAAAGATATGATTGTTTTAAAACATTTATATCATTCAATGAACCTGGGACTCCAAAAAAAGCATGCCAAACCCATAAATCGTCTGTTGCTACTGCTTCAAGGATCATTGATGGCACTTTCTTATGTCCGGTGAACATTCCTTTCCATCCCGTTGGGCAGTTTTTCCAAGCCCAATGCATGCAATCTAAACTTCCAATCATACCTGGAAATCCTCTGGCTTCTGCCCTGCGTAGTATCCTGGTTATATCGTTAGGTCCAGGCGTCCGTAGATACTCCTTCCCAAACTCTGCAACAACTGTTTTACAGAATTCGTTCAGACACTCTATTGCTGTTGATGCTGCGATTCTGAAATATTCATCCATTTGATCGCCAGATGTTCCATAGCTTAACATCCTCAACGCCGAGGTGATTTTGATGTGTGGTGAATGGTCGATTTCTTGTGCTCCGTTCAGTCTATAAGTGAAATATGGATTTGACTGGTGAAGTTTAAGATATATTTTTGAGAAAATAGCCGGACTCATACGGTAACGACGGCGGAACAAAGTTATATCAAAGGTTAGATTGTCGATGAAGTAATCCCTCATTAGTCTTTCATGTCCATCCTTGTAGTCTCTCTTATACCGTCGGTCAATCCGGCCATGCATGCTACCCCGATGGTTGCTAGTTGAGCCTTCAGCGAAATAATTGGAATACGCAACCATTGCGTGCTGTTCCAGCTCCTCCTCCGTCTCTTGCTCCACTTCTAGTTCGGAATTATCAGTTTGATTCTTCTTGTTTTTGTAGTAATGGTAGTATAGATTTGGATCCATTGCTTGCTTTTTTATAAGTTGAGTTTCGTTGTTATCTCTAAGCGTATCCGAACGAGAGATATATATAAGCAGGGATGGTGAACTAAATATCTCTGACATAGAGTACATGTAGGCAATAATGGGTGGCAATAATGGTTCCAACATGATGGTTCTGTCATTGAGTAGTCAATTCGGATAGTTGTTGTGATGTGAAAGGTTGGCACTAAATGGTTGGCAATAATGGTTCTGTCATTGAGTACTCAATTCGGACAGTTGTTGTGATGTGAAAGGTTGGCACTAATTGGTTGCCAATAATGGCTCTGTCATTGAGTAGTCAATTCAGACAGTTGTTGTGATGTGAATTTTGGACATTTAAAATAGATTATTTTAAATAATATCGACGAGAAATTTATTTTGAATATAATTCGAACGTATATATTATATACGTCGTCGTTAGAATATAAATAATTATATATAATTATAAATAGAATTGAAAATGGCGCGGTAGTTCGATAATTCGATTTCAAACTTCAATTGAATGTACCAGGTGCAAAACAATCTGGATTTTAGTCAAACCAAAAACATTAGGATCTAATCGAGAATATCTTTCCAACGAATCCGAAAAATCAAGATTTCATAGCGGGAATCAAAAGATATGTCCAATTGAAAATTCTTAACAGTCGCTATGGAATTCAGGCCCTTAAAAATGGAAATTTTGCAAACGACCTCGGATTTCGACGAAACCACTTTTGTTGGATCCGTGATGTCAAGTTATTGCTAGATTTCAAATTTCATAATTTTTCGAATCAATATGTGAGCGTGGCAAAGGAAAACGTGTTTGACCAGTTTCAGTTGATTTTAATCGACTGGAAAATAGCCATTTTTCAAACGGTTTATATTTATGATTGAAATTTATATTTATGATTGAAATAGTTCATACAGACACAACAACTGACGATAGTACATTCGAACTAGCTCAATCAAAGCATGGAGTAGGAATTAGTAACTTCATTAAAATGCATTTTACGTTTAGTCTTACGGGCGTCGCCTGATGTTCAATCGCAACTGCTCATTATCACTTCGAACACGTCTATTTTCCCGTTCGAGTTCGTTACAATATGCTATTCCCTGAGGAAACAAAGGTTGGTCTATCCATTCCGTGTAATTGCAACCATTTGGAAAGGCTGGGCATCGCTGAATGCGCCGACCTATATTGTTTCCCTCTGCTTGAACCACAACTTCAACCGCGTACCCGCAGTAGCAATGAACTGGATAGGAATCAACTATTTGTTCCTGCAGTGGTACACAAAAGAACTCTGCTTCCTGAGTTGACTGAGTGACAGCTTGTTCAGATGATACTTGAACAGGTGGGACTTGAGTTTCATATGGAGGTTGAACGTTCAGTTGTTCGTACGACGGTTCAGTTTGCGGTCTAATTTGGTTTAGGAACTGAAATTCGTCTTCAAGCTCCTGTAGCCTCATTTCGTTGTACGCCTGTTCCTCGGAGTCTGTAGAAGATGACCACGAAGACATCTTCAGTGAGTTCTAATAGAAGGATGTGCTCTAAGAATGAGAACGAAGGTGTTTGAGTGCGGTAAGTTGTGACTAAGTAACATATGTATATATAGCTGCAATATTAGTTATGGTGTGAATGGTCACTAGCTACACTTTGTGATTTTCAAAGCTTGTGTAGGTAAACCAACAAAATACTGATGTAACCGGTCACTGGTACGACTGTAGGGAACACTGTAGGGAATCTGCTTTTTAGTGATAAAGTGTATCGAGGACGACCCCCTATGGCTACAGACTGAGAGCTGTACTATATTCCAATAACTCTCGACAAAGAGTGACATGACGCCACTGTCACATAAAAGATGACTGCACTATGCGAACTGTGCAAGACGTGACCAGTCAATGTGCTACAGTCCGTCGACCAACTACAGATGGTTACGAAACGTTAATACATTTCAAACAACACATACAGGAACTAGAACAGCAGAACATAGTAACATCAAATAACGATACAAGTGATACGATACAAGTGATACGATACAAGTGATAGGATGCGTAACGATACAGTACATATTAGCATAACATAAAATATTTAAATCCTAATTTAATCCACGTTGGAGTCGATAATTTGAATTACTTAGGTCGTTAACTTGATTTCGCAGCTTTCTTATTTCTTCCTCTAGTTCCAAAGCATACGTAATTGCTCGACGGGGAAAGCGATCATCTATCCACTGTCCGAACTCGCATCCGTTGTTTCGTACTGGAAAAGTATAATATCGTCGTCCAACGTCTTTTCCATGACGGACGACTAATTGCGGTGCTTCAAAACCACAAAAGAATACAATATTTGCGGATTGCACCTCGCCTTCTTCAACCGTGGCTCTTACACGAGGAATTACAAGGTTAGCCCTACGGTCATGTTGTCGTTCTGGATTGTCTTGCTGATTGCTTATTTCCATTTCGTGCATTCCTGCTTCGAGCTCTAATTGTCGCACCTCGTCATTGTGTCACTCTTCCATTTCAATATACCACTCGGTTGGTTCTCTAGATGCGGACGGATTAGGATTTGATGGTCCAGAAATAAGGTCCGTGTAATTGTAAGAAGATGGATAAGAAATTGGCATGACTACGCTCTAAGTAGATAGATAGGGTTTTAGTGAAACGACATTCGATATATGTAGGAGGAGATGCAGTTACCAATGCATAAAGGAGTTTGCCGTTATAAAAATATAACGGCAAATTGTTTGCCGTTATAAAAATATAACGGCAAACTGTTTGCCTTTTTATTTTATAGCCGTTGCGCCCCAACGGCTACTTAAACGGTCGCAATCCCTCCCATTATATATCAACCTACCTCCTCCTTCTTCCACACTAACACACTACCTTTTCAACTTCAAGTTGTACAACCCAAAAAATGTCTTCTTCTGCACCCAAGCGACGCGGAAAAAAAGGTATAAGAAAGAAACCCCTATCCCAACCCCAACAGTATTCAAATGACGATGCTCATTCCGTTTATCAAAGAGCTGGAAAAGAAATTGTACTCGAAGGGAAGGTTTCCGAGCCACTAGGGACGATTGGATCCAACCCTGTTTGCTATTGTGGACAAGTGTCGGTCGTTGTTGTTGACGAGACCAAAACAAATGCCGGTCGTCGATTTTTCGGTTGTGAAGCCTTCAACGACCACATGAATTATCCTGATGCCATTGATTGTTGTTGCTTTAAGGAGTGGATTGACCCTCCCATTTGCGAACGTGGACGTCAGTATGCACTCGAAGCACAAGCAGAAATAAGACGCTTGAGCAAGATTAATGCCGGTAAGACAAGAGATGGTCCTTTCCCTAAACCATGGTAGGTGTACGTGTTTGAATTTGATGCTGGTGTGCTCAGTTGTTGTAGTTTGTATGATTATGGTTTGGCATTTCCTTCTGTTCTACTAGTTGTCATTGTTCCAGTTGTTTTAATTGCTCAATAGTTGTACTAGTTGTTGAAGTTTGTATGATTATGGTTTGTCAATAGTTCTACTAGTTTTCGTGATATTATAGTTGTTTTCATTATGTCGCAAGCAGAAATAAGGCACCTGGGAACGGCCCATTTTTCGTAACCATTTCGTGAATTGAAATGGTTAAAGCACTGGTGGACGACCCTTTTTTTGGTGCTGGTAGTCTCTTCCGAATTAAATGACAACAGTATACGAAATTAATAGTAATGGCACCATTTTTCGTTCTGCAATGATGTGACTGGACAATGTAGAGAATCTAACATAATATCACGAGGTTAATAGTACATGCCAACATTTCTTGTGATGGCACCGTTTATCGTGCTGCAATGATGTGACCGGACACTGTAGGGACTCTAACGTAATATCATGAGATTAATAGTAAATGCCAACATTTCATGTGATGGCACCATTTTTGGTGCTGCAATGATGTGACCGGACATTGTACAGAATCAACCATAATAACACGAGAACCCTGTAAACCGTATTCAAGTATGTTGAATTGTAAATGTTGGTCGTACATTGCCCTTATAAGTACTCCATATCTGATAATCCATCTCATACCTTCTACAGCTTCAAGCAGCACCGTTGTAGAGTAAAGGGAGAAAATTTATTTTCTTGTTTTCTTAAAGGTAACGTTTATTATCAACAAAATTCGTACTTCTAGTTACTCTACTAATTCTACTGATGCACAGGTTACATGGACAATTCAAAAATAAGTGATGAAGAAATGGGAAGGATTTTTGATGAGTACGAACGAAACTTAGTGAACGATAACGAAAAGGGTTTAGTTCATGATACACAAGTTGAAGAGGTGCCCGTCGCGATTCAGCATCGAGCGGTTACAGCTCCGCGTCCTTCTCCAGTAAATCAACGACCTAGTAATAGTGCTTGTAATAATTCTCCTACTCCAGATTTTTCGTCTAAGGATTTGCTGGCCCTCGTAAAATCCTATATTGAGGTTGAAAAGAGAGATGAGTTGCTAATGCAAAGTGGAGGGGGTTTAACATATGAAGAAAGATGGGCAATGATCACGAGGCTATACAACAACCATCGTTCCCGGCCCACTACACGAACATCGGTTGAAATCCAAATGGCTAATCGTCATTTTGCAGACGCTTGTGATCGGTACACAAAGATTATTGAAACTGTTGAAGACGAGAACATATTTAAAACAAATCAAGCAACATATGATTCTCGTTACCTTTTCGAGTATGGTGAGGAGTTCGTTGGTTACGAAGCATATAAACTACGCTACAGTTGGTTGACCCGCTATGGAACTGAGTAGGCTTATGGTATTGTGATTTTATTGTTGTTTTACTGTCTATTTACTTTGCTGTTTGTGCGTAGAATATGGAGTTATCTGTAAACCTTGTTATGTTGGCGTGCTGTTTAAGAATTTTGCATTTCTACACGAGAAGAGGGAAACCTTGTTCAACATCAAATTCAAACGTTATTACATTCCAAATAACACTTACAGGAACTAGAACAACAGAAGATACCGGCTCTACACAAAAACATTCTCTACACATAAATACAGTGTCTACACATAACCAAATGTAGTCTCTACACAGAAACATAATCAAAACGTACACAAAATACATCGAAAGCACATAATAGCGGTAGTCAACAAATACAGAACGCATACTCAAACAATAGGAACATACAACTGACAACTGCAAAAACGTAAAACATCGAAAGTACATAATCAAGGTAGTGAACAAATACAGAACGTCTACTCAAACAACAAGAACATACAACTATCAACTAGGAATACGTAGAACAACAAAAGTACATAACAGTGGTAATACAACAAAAGTACATAACACTGGTACTCAAAAAATGCAGAATGTCTACTCCAACAGTAGGACCATACACCTAACAACTGCGAAAGTACATAAAAGTGATAGTAACTCACTCGTCCGAGTCATCTGAATGTGTACGTGGACGTGTGCGGCGCCGATGACGTCTCTCATGATCACCAACATCTGGAGGCTGACTGGACCCAGCACTAGACCTATGGTGGTAATACATCTGCAAGTCCTGAAGTCTCTTGCGCTCTGCCTC
This sequence comes from Allium sativum, assembly GCA_030737875.1. Taxonomy (NCBI): domain Eukaryota; kingdom Viridiplantae; phylum Streptophyta; class Magnoliopsida; order Asparagales; family Amaryllidaceae; genus Allium; species Allium sativum. The sequence continues at coordinate 895,680,966 of CM060918.1, forward strand.
AAGCTGGGCCTCTAAATGCGCCTGCTGCTGTCGTGCCTCCTCTGCAACACGACGTAGCTCACCATCATAGTAATCTAGGCTACGCCTATGCTCTATATAGCCCGTATGCCTAATCCCCATCTGCATATCATACAGATCATGATATGATATCTGTGTAGGATCCGGGTAATCGTGATGGGCCGGAGGATGAAACACGTCAACGTAACGATCCGGTCCAATGGTGGGCACTGCTATGGTCCATCCAAAATGACTGGCGGCCGCCACATGATCAGCTGCACGAAAACTCTGACTGGGCTGGGTAACATCCTCGACAACAGGTGGACGTATGCCGTGTCGTATAGCAGATGGCCCTACTAAATCAATCGATGTTGCATGCGTAATCGTATCTGAGGACCCGGTGAAAAATCTACGCCAGAAGGTAAGGTAACACTCCCCGATAATAACAAAGCTCTCAGCCGTCCACCAGCCTGCTGTCCTGGCTATATCTAGCTGCTCCGTCGGGTAAATCATACACCGATAAGTATGTGGGTGTGGATCATCCGGAATAGCATCGAAGTCATACAACTGTCTCCAGCACCTCTCACCAAGATACCAATAAGCACCTAGCGCCACGGGAGAAGATATAAGTGGAAATCTCCGTCCAGCAAGCATCCTAGCAATCTGTATGATCTCAAGATCGATGGATGTACTCTGCTCAAATGGATGCCATAGAATCTGATCCCTATACATCCTCAGCTCAATCTGGTTATGGGCAACGGGAAACACATGGCGTGACTCATTATCTCTGGGCCTTTTCTTTTTAGCACTACTCCCAGAATCCAAATACTGTAACAACTCCCAGAATCCAAATAAAGAAACCTGAGAATCAGTGATGGTGCACTGCATGTCGAGACATCTGTATAGGTATGCAAGGATAGGTGTGCCCCAATCATATAAAATCGCCCCATCGGCATTTATCTCAGCCGCGACCGCAAAAAACCCCACAGGAACGCTACTGCTCGAAGAACTAAAGAAAAGGTTACCCATAAGGTATAACACAAATAATCGAGCAAGCTCCAAGTCGTCATCAACAGAGTAGTGCTAAAATGAAACGCACGGCATGTGTGGCATAGCTTTGTGTAGCGTTGATTCGCGAGCCTCACACCCCGGTTGTGAACCAGAAATGGGAGAGGACATCAGGGAGGGCATGCATTTCCTTCTAGCTAGGGTGGTGTCAGTGCTTAAACTGGCTAACATTTATATACTTTTCACCTGTGTGGTTGTTGCTGTTGCGAGGCGCCTCGGATATGTCAGTGACTGTGTGGAGCCGAGGGAGTCATTTGGCTCATTTACGCCCCAAAGGGCGAGGGAACGTAGTGTTCAGGCATAATAATCCACATCGGTGGACCGACCATGACGATACAAGGGGCAGTTGCGGCTGTTCCTGAGGGGCGGGCTAGAGCGTCTCGAATTCGGTAGAGGACGATCCATTGCCTTGGTTCACAGTTGGAAATCCAACTTCCAATACGTGACTTTGCGGTTTTATTTGTAGAGCCTAGTATGGCGACATAGTGGTATGGGGCACTTATGCCGTCTATGATTGATACTTATGATTTGAAATTGTTTTGACACTATACACTTATAGTAATAATAAAACATGAAATTTCACGTACCAAGCATTATTGGCTATTATAAGGTAAAAACTCTATCCTCCGGCTTGTGTTGCATTGTGTGATGGGACCTGGGTCTTATAATAGCTTCACTGTTCTTTATTTAGCATTGCGCTGTTGTTTTATGCACTGCTGTTCTTGGGAGGAAACCCGTTCCGTGTTATACGGCGCGGTCCCTTGATTTACCTAACTTTAAAATAAAGATTAATAACTGTTTTAGTTCTCACACCAGTCCCATGACTGACCTGGAGTTTATTGTTTTAACCTAAACTCTGGGTGCCCTTATTTTGACATGGGCAGCTAGTAGTTTTGGTTTTGCAGATTTATATCCACAGGATCCTGGTTTACAGCTGGGATGATATCCGAAAAGCTCTGTATCCGTATATCTCTTCTAGTTGTGTATTGTATTATTTTTCCGCTGTAGTAATGTATTGTAATCTCTGATATTTAGTGAATGTGTAATATTTATTCATAATCTGTATATTCTTGTATTCTGATGGAATTGTTGCAATAAGTAATGAAATGTTCTTCTGTTTGCATTCTGTTGTGGCTTGTCCTCAACTCAATCCATGATTTACCATAAGGGGGATTTCGGGTCGTGTCATTTTGGTATCAGAGCTTTCGTTTACATAGCTCGGAGAATAAGACACGCTAGAACCAAACAAAAGAATTCATCAGAAATTGGATTAGTAATATCTAATGAGAATGACTCGTTAGAGATGGGATCAGTAGTATCCAAGAACGAGTGTGAAGAGTAATGTTTTTAAAATAAAAGTGAAAAACAAATTTTGTTTTGAAAATTTAAATCAATAATTTGTATTTTATTATTTATTTATATTGATTTGGACAATCCAGTATATAAAGATTTTGCATACACGTCTGATCCACGGGTGTTCGAGGTTTTAATATACTGGATAGATATAGAATCACGCTCTAGTCGCCCGGTGAAGCGACCCGAACTTCTCCGGTCTCCGAAGAGATGAGAAAGAACGAATTACTGTGAGGACAAGACAAATCAGAACGCAGACGGAAGAACATTTCATTGTTATTACAACAATTCCATCAGATACAAGAATATACAGAGTATAAATGAATAAATTACATTCGATAAATATCAGAGATTACAATAAATTACATAGCAGCTGAAAATAATACAAAGCACAACTGAAGTTGATATACGGATACAGAGCTTTCCGGATATCATTCCGGCTGTAAACCAGGATCCTGTGAATATAAATCTGCAAAACCAAACTACTAGCTGCCCGTGTCGAAAATAGGGGCACCCAGAGTTTAGGTTAAAACAATAAACTCCAGGTCAGTCATGTGACTGGTGTGAGAACTAAAACAGTTATTTAAAGCTTTACTTAAAAAGAGGGTAATTCAAGGGACCAGGCCGTATAACACGGAACGGGTTTCCTCCCAAGAATACCAGTGCATAGAATAAACAGCGCAATGCTTTTTCGAAAAATGAAGCTATTATAAGACCCAGGTCCCATCACACAATGCAACGCAAGCCAGAGGATAGGGTTTTCCCTTATAATAGCCAAACATGCTTGGTACGTTTAAAACAAATCATTTGATACTATAATAAGTGTATAGTGTCAAAACAATTTCAATCATAAATATAAATCATAGACGACATAAGTGCCCCATACCACTATGTCGCCATACTAGGCTCTACAAATAAAACCGAAATACACGTATTGGAAATTGGGTTTCCGTCATGAGTCGAGGCAAGGGGCAAGCTCCTCTCCGCTTCGAGACACTCTAGCAAATGCCTCGGGACTACACACTCTGGGTAACCCCTGGATGCTTCAGGGCCGGTCCTCTCTTACGTTTGAGGATTGGCAATTCCTGAACACACGTTTCCCGGTCCTTACAGACCTAAAATCGAGGCGCCTCATCCAACAACCACATAGGTGAGAAGTATATAAATGTCAGGGCTGGTAAGTCACTGAAACCACCAAAGCTAGAAAGAAACGTCGTGCTCTCCCTGCAGTCCTTATCCCGTTTTTGACTCATACCGAGGTGTGAGGCTCGCGAATCCACGCTATACACAAAGCTACGCCACGTAGGCCGTGATTTGATCATCAACCACAAGACTTTGCTTTTCAACAGAAGCCTTGATCAATTGCCACTTAGGCAGGCCACACTGGCAATTCATGCCATGCGACTGATGTCCATCGATATACAACCTCTGAGCTCGTACTTCTCAGAGAAGTGCGTTAAGCAAGAGAATAAATTCTCCGCCGCCAAACAGATGTATATTTAATAGAGATCAATCAACACAGAATAAAATCCAATGTCAGACACACAATCCATTTACAAGTTCGTTCTGGGTCCGAACGAAACCGGAGGCACTTTCCTCGCATATCCATCGATCTCCAAGTACGTCTGGACGACCACCAACTGATTCCCTCATCTTGGGTGTACAGCCCAATCAAGATCATCAGTAATCACCCAAACGATGTGAAGACTTCCGGTCTTCAACCACCGTCTTCATCTTCGACATATCGCCGAATCGGTTATTCAGAATGGGTATAAACCCGGCCTTTCCGAACAACCCGCGTATATTAAAAACAAATGTTACAAAAACACAACATACGCCTCATTCCAATTCATCAGTCACTAACCGTAAATTAGAAAGAGAACAATTCTCCAAATATTAACCCCGAAGGCCGAAACCAACATCAGATCAATACCCAGGAAACCATTCTTCTTAACTAACCTACAGCTAGTTTCAAAATTTCATATTCTTAGGGAAAGGTTCCCATTAATTTTATCCAAGATAAATTCTTTGAATTTATTCTTTAATCTTCCTTTGGATGTCATTTCAAACCAAATTATGGTTTTCCAAACTAGTCGAGATTAGCGAACCACACCGAAGTAATTATTTGTTTTATTTCCCAGTCTCAACCTATTCATCCCATGAAGCAAAACTGGTAATACTCCATATCTAACACCACGGTGTTATCGGTAAATTTAATTACCATTCCACGTTTAAATCTAATTAAAGATTTAAATATCGCTTTGGAGCAAAACTGGTGATACTCCATTCTCGCTCAATTTCTAAATTTGATAATTTAGATTATCAATTCACATTTCAATCTAATTGCAGATTCATTAAAACTCCTTTTACTGGGTTAAAGAACTAATGTCTTTTAAAACACAGTTCACGATAAACCCACAAATCAATTCTATTTAAAATCCATTTCAAATCCAATTTATTTATTTAAAAATAAATGGGTTTTAATTTTAGTTCAAAACTAGTTCATTTCGATAAAAATCTACTTTTATCTTTTCGAATATGGAGTTTTTCATCCCAATTTTTCCCAAATCATTTCTTATGATTTTACACAAATTATTACTATTTTTAATAATTTTATCAAGGCCCGTACAGTCGATTTCCATCAACGGCCATCGAACTGCACTTACAGCGACCCTTTCCAAATTTGATTTGGACGTATCTCCAAATCCAACCGTTAGATTTTAAATTTCTAATAGTCTTTAGAAAGCTCTTTTCGATACGAACCCAACGGTTCCGGTTTTAGGAGAATCCGACGGTCGGATCTCCCGTAATGTCCGTTCGAAGTCAATGGTCGAAATTCGCGAACTGCCGCGGCGCGGCGCATTCCATTCAGGCCATTATATTATATATATATAATATATATTTCGTCGATTACTATTTAAAACGAATTTTATAAATAGTTTTGAATTCGTTTCAAAAACAATTTCAACCTTTATTTCAAATTCAAATCAAAATTGAATTTTCTATTATAAATCCTTTTTACTTTCATTTCTATTTGATTTCAATTCAAATCGATTTTAATTCGATTCGAATTCATTTTCTTTTCAATTTAATTCAATTTGAATTCGTTTTCTTTTCAATTCAATTCGAATTCGTTTTCTTTTCAATTCAATTCGAATTCGTTTTCTTTTCAATTCAAATCGAATTCGTTTTCCTATTCTGTAACAACCCGTATTTTCAATAACCTGTTATAACACAAATGGAGGCAGAATTAAACTGTAAAATCTGAATCAAGGGAAACTAGCTATGCCATTGCGTTCGTCTCGGAAAAATACGCGAAATAGAGTCCGAGTTTTCGAAAATCGGAGTCCGTATGACCAAGATATGGCCTCGCGAAGTTTCACGAAAAATTCCCAAATTAAAGTATACTTAATTAAGTGAAATGGGTTGCGCAGAGAAATATATATATATTGATATATATATATATATAATTGAGAATTAAATAAATAAATATGCAAAAATGTTCAAAACAGCGAATTGGGAGAGGGGAATAACCGAACCGGCCGATTTTTGAGGTCGACCCGAGCTCGCTGGGTCAACTAGGGGTTAATCCAGGGTGTTTGGCTGTCAACCCGTGGGCCGATTCGCTCAAATGCAGATTTTGCATTTGGATGGTTCTCATGGTTCATCTTTAATCTAAAGGCCCTAGATGGTTCCTACACTTGACTTCTTCCCCAAGACATGCTTTGATGGCTTGGATTGAATCTAGGTTTGATCCTATGGCCTAAAACACTTGCCTAATCTATAAATAAGACCCTAACCTATCCTAAATCCTCATTATTCATTCATGCAACTAAACTATGGCAAAATTTTACCTCTCATGGCCTCCACTCTCTTCATAAAATTTCTAAATGGTTTCTATGAGAGATTTTCCATGCATACAAGTATTTTCAAGCTTGTATGAGTGTCATTAGCTTGCATTCAAGTCAAGTTTCTATCTTTGCATCATAAAGCAAGGGTTTTGATCATTTTGGCTCAAGGGTTTTTATGTTAGAGCTTGCATTTTGGGTCTATTTGATTGCATAAGGGCTTTGTCATATCTTTTGTACCTTCATAGCAATGTAAGCCCTTTCCCTACTCTTAGATATTAACTATGAAGTTAAATGTTCATGTTGCAAGTTTGGGTTTGATCATTGAGTATGATACATGCTATCATGTCATGCAAGTTTATGAAGTCATTATCTTGATCTTGTGAGCTAAAAGCTACAACCTTTATGTTGAAATGTTGCATTAGGCAACATGAGAACCCTCATAACCTTTATGTCAACTTGCATATGAAGTCATAACCCTTATATGATGATATATGCGAGTTACTAGTCATCATTCCATATCTTTTGTCACCATGATTCTCTTATGTGCCAAGTTTGGGTTTATGCATGTTTTGATGCTTAAGAATGTAACATGCAAGTTAATGAACACATTTGTGCCTCATTTGCCACCATGATTAACTTGTGGCTTAATATCCATTTTTGTCATGCCTTTGCCAAGTCTCTTCTTTTAATCCATTACGTTGTCGCGAACGTATATGCGAGTATAAAAGCGTTGGGTTATGTTATGGGTAATTTCTAATGACATGAAAATACAACTTGAAAACATGACTTGAAATATAACATGGAAGTTGACATGTAAGTATGCATAAAAACATAAGCTTGGGAATTTACCTATTAAGTTAGGTCTACCCTTTGGGAATTTACCTATTAAGTTAGGTCTACCCAAATGCTTGAAAACTTGTAACATGTTTTGGGAAACATGATGGACATGACACTTAGATAATATAAGTGTGGCCAACTCGAGGTTGGGTTGAGTTTGCAACGTAAAACTACCCGGAACCGACCGGCGTAACTAGTAGTTGCAAACAATAGGACCCAATGTGAGAAGTTGGTCATGTTGTGCTTGAACCCGAGGTTAGACCAAGTTGTGGTGTAAAGCTACCCGGAACCGACCGGCTTAACTAGTAACCACAACAAAGTCTAATGTGAGAGGTGAAGGTGCATTAAGTAATTAATGCCACATGATAGGGTTAAGTTAATTTGATTAATGACTCTTAACCAAATATGACATGGACAAATGGGTTAAGTAATTTGATTAGGCTAATGATACTTAACAAAACATGACAAGGTCGGGTAGGTTAAGTAACTTGATTTGCCTAATGACACTTAACCATTTTTATATGACTAGTGGATGGGGTTAAGTTAACCAACACTTAATCAATCCAACACGATAACTTGGTAAGGTAAAGTAAGTTTTCTTAATGACGCTTAACCGAAAAATACGGTTAACGAATGGGGTTAAGATTAGACTCAACTAGTCTAAACATGGAAATCGGATGGGGTTAAGTTAGCCTAGACTTAATTAATCCCACTTGGTAGTTTATTGGGGTTAAGTTAAACACTTAACTAATCTAAACATGATGAATTGATGTGGTTAAGTGACCTATACTTAACCAATCTAACTCGTGAATTTATTGAGGTTAAGTTAACCTATACTTAACCGATCTAACGTGAAAACATGATAAGGCTAAGTCACGAATCGCTTGAATACACTTGACCGATTTGACTGAGTAAATTGATAGGGTCAAGTTAATATATACTTAACCAATCTAGAATGATAATTGGACGAGGTTAAGTCGTGAATTGCTTAATACATACTTAACCAACGTGAGCATGGTTTGTAGGGTTAAGTCTTGGACTTGGATACTTAGCCAATTTTGACATGATTTGAAGACGGGTTAAGTCTTGGACTTGGATACTTAGCCAATTTTGACATGATTGGTAGGCGGGTTAAGTCATGAACTTAAGTGACACTTAATCCATTATGTAAACCCTAGTTCTGAGGATAGGGGATAACCGTAGTTAACAAGGATAACGGGAATAAGGCTAAGTGGTAAACCTTAGTTGAGGAATAACTAAGTAATGATTCTTAGTCAAGGAAATTTAGACCAGTTCATAGATAGATGAGTAACCTGATACGGTAGGTCATCGTTTAAGTATACGAGTAGGAGCAAGTATCTGATTTAGATAAAGGCTCCAGCGAACTGGGTAACGAAGCAGCGGCTTCGAGGAACATGAGGGTATTCATGGTATCCCTCTATGAGCTGCCAGGTGATTATACTAGGCTCATGAGAGGTTAAGGTCTGCGTTAGAAGAACCAAGAGTATGCCTTGGTTGCTATGCGAGCGACCTAAAGACGGGGATGGATAGGGGATAGTCGACGATACACGGTCGTACCCTAGATAGCATTTCGTCAGACTACCTACCATCTTTGGTCAAGCGTGTACGTACGGAAAGGCAGAGAACACCCAATAGACCATAATTGCTATCTAATTATGGTTGCGGTAAGGCTAGGATTGTGGGTTGGCCAGTAGTGTGTTCTCATACAGGATTTATCCTGTCTTGTCTTTCACTAGTTGAGGGAGGGGTCGCGTGGGACCATAGCCACGTATAGAAAAACAGACCTTAGCATCTGCATCGGCAGATAAATCGAAAGCTCCCGACCGAGTCCTGTATTTCTCGATCTTCCCTGTGACAGGACTCGGATGGCACGATGTGACACATGTGCATACAGTCATGGAAAACGATTCACGATGAATGCGTGGGAAAAAGGGCGCGGTTGACGGTTAGCGTAAATCCCAGTGGCCCTGGGTGGTTGAACCAAAACCGAGATACGAAAACGTGCAATAGGTAAGCGTAATCCCTAGTGGCCCTAGGTAGCATAAGTCCTAGTTGTACAAACGATAATTCATGTTTGAAAACCCTAGCTAGGTTTAGGGTAACAGTCCAAACCGATCTTAAGGATCATGGAACTATGTTAAAGTAATGTAGAATCTCATGGGAAAGCCCGTATGGTCTACGGCAAGGGACTGAACATTTACATGGAATAAAACATACAAGTTGAGTTACCTATATATGCGATATATTAGGTTGACATGGACCATTACACGACTTTTGAGTGAGGGTCATTCTTGGTTAACACATGATACGGTGGGGATACTAGTACGGTAGGTGCAGAGCTAAAATGCAGGATAGATATCATGGGACGTTATACGTGATAGATATCTTGGGGATATTATACTTGATAGAAACCTGACGATGTGATACCTTGTTTTATCTTGACATCGTAATTTATCATGACACCTTAGTTTATCTGAGTTCAGTAGTTCATCCTATTATTTTGATTTAGCTTATCTATCTTGTCATCATGCTTATGTTCATCTCAGTTTCTCATGTCAGTTAACTTTACTAGTTTTTATGCTAATAGTAGATAGGGCTTACTCAGTCTTTTTGACTGACCCGTTTTGTTTCGCCTCTTTTCTTCCGTTTCCCCCCAGGTTACAGGGAGGAAATACTGTTGTTTAGTTCGGACTTCTTCTGCTTGAAGGTCATCGTGGATGGCTTGGACTTTTCTTGGCTAATGGCTACTTTACTGTTTTTACTTGGGGAATAATTTATGAAAATGTCTTTATGCTTCTTTACTATTGCAAGACAGGTTTTGATGTACTCTGATGTAAAAGGCTTTAGACCTTATTTATTCATGTTATGAAAGTTTGATTTTACTTCCGCTATTTTATATGTTCTGTCTTGTGATATTTCTGTGCATGTTTACCAATAATGCCCCTCTAAAGCTAGTGCATTCCTTTGTGAGTGACCCTAGCGGAGGCGGGGTGTTACATATTCAATTCAAATCAAATTCGTTTTCAATTCAATTCAATTTCTATTCTATTCAAATTCAATTCATTTTCTATTCTATTCAAATTCAATTCATTTTCTATTCTATTCAAATTCAATTCATTTTCTATTCTATTCAAATTCAATTCATTTTCTATTCAAATCAAATTCAATTCATTTTTATTCTAATTCAAATTCAAATTTAAAAACGAATATAATCGATATAAATATCGTTCGCGTCAAAATGGCGCATCTGTAATCAACACGACTTTATATTTTTCACTAACTTCGTTATTCCATTCAACAAATGAATTTATATTTCTTTCAATACATGATTCTATATTTTTGTCAACACACGACTAATCTCAACGAATGAGTACTGTCCAAGTGTGACTATCTTTGTTATTTAATATATTTTAAAAAAATTATGGTATCTATCGTTTGATTTCAAATTAGACTCTAATCGAAAATTAGTAAGAGAACGATTCCCTGAATATTAACCCCGAAAGCCGAAACCAACATCAGATCAATATCCAGAAGACCACTCATCTTATCTATTTTCCAATTAGTTTCTAATTTTATATATGATAAAGATGTAAATTTTATTGTTAAAATATTCCGTTCAACACATGACTAATCTCAACGGATGAGTACAGTCAACACATGAACCTTTATTTTATAATATTCTTTATCTTCTAAATTGGAATGAGGCCCAATCAACCACCATACAAAGTTAATTATATGGATTCCATACAACACATGTATATAATAGCAACAATAAATAATCAACCATCATCCAAAGTGCACTACACTGTATAAGCATCAAATATAGATATCTAACGCTTATTATAGCCTGTCGATCCATCGATCGACATACAACTAATTATTGGGATTGGTGTATGCCGTATTTTATCCCAATACCCGTGTGGGGTTTCAAACAATCAAACACAGATTTTATTTGTGCAGTTGGGCGATGTGTAAAATTTATCGACCCAATCAATATCAGTCAAATCAGCGTATATAAACAAATCGACCGATTTGTTTATAAATATTTATTTATTCACTTTCACGTTAAAAATTATATTTTTAATGATAAAATATTTATTCAACCTATGAATATATTTTATTATCTATTTCACATCAACATCACTAACAATTTTCACAACACATCAATCAAACAAACAAGCCATCCATGGTCTGTGGATGACGGGTGTCGGGTGCTACTAAACACCGTCTGCATCCTAGTATATATTATAATATAACTAGAGAAAGAAAATTTAAAAAGGTGAGAAGTTCTCACTGATAGCTATCCCAACTCCACGACACTTCATTTATAGAAATCTTCGTCGTTCTCGCCTTTTGTCACTTTCGTTGCCTGTAGCCACTACATATATAAAAATCGAATTTTTACTTCGCTATTCAATATATAAAAATCGAATTTTTTACTTCGCTATTCAATATATAAAAATCGAATTTTTACTTCGCTACTATATAGATAAAAATTCAATTTTTATACTGCTATCTATATAGAAAAGATTATATTTTTACATTGCTAACGGTATAGAAAAGAATATATTTTTACTTAACAAAAACTATATTTTTAAATTGCTTTCAAACAAATACAAAATCATAACTTTTATATAAGTGAAAATCGTATTTTTTCTCATATGAACAAAATCATATTTTTATATATGAAATAAAACCATGTTCCTATCAAATTGAAAATTATATTTGCCTAACTAAAAATTATATTTTTGGGTAATAAAAATCAGGATTTTACCTGGTTAAAATATAAACTTTTATAAATAACACTATAAAATTTTCATGAATAAAAATTGAACAGGAAACTCACTATTTTTCGGTTGGAGGAGGTTGTTGAGGGGCGCCCAGGTGGCCAAGGCAGCGCTGTGGCCGGCGGCGGGACCCACATTGGTGGAGCAGCGGCTAAAATGGAGGGTTTAGGGCTTCAATTGGAGAGGAGAGAGAAGCAAGGGAGGGCGCTGGCGTTTGGAGGGGGAGAATGGCCGGAGGCCGACTGTCGCAGGGGGTGCTCAGAGTGGTCGACGTCGAACCCTACAGTGGTGGGCGGGATGAGGAGTTTGGGCGATGGTTTAACAGGGGAGCGGTGGGTCCTACGGTGGAGGAGGTTCGGGTGCGGGTTGAAGGTCGTCGGCGTCGTCGAGGGGAGGGGCGATGGGGTTCGAATCGAAAGAGGAAGGGAGGGTGTCGCGAGGTAGGAGGTTGGAGGCGGTGGAGGAGAAGGATCGGAGGGGGAAGGGAGCGCCTGCTCCGGCGGCGCGATGGGCGACGGATCGCCCCCCGTCGATCCTCTTCCCAGCACTTTTTTATTATTTCTGAGTGGAGAAAACAAAGAAAGGGGGGTTATATGAAAATATATATATTTAATTATTTAATTAATTTCAAAAAGCAACTTTTATTTTCGACCTCTAAACGAGACCCACCGCCTGTCGTCCATAGCTAATTATCCCCATTCCGAACACAATGGGATATGTATCGTAAGCTGATTCGACTGTTTCGATCAGTTTTCGTCAAAATCAACATATAACTCTATATATTGAATTTGAACGCGCATTTCAATTTACTGGGGCCACATACTAACTCGAAAAATTCCAGAAAAATATTTTCTAGCTTCGTATTGACGATACGGTCCTAACAAAACTAGTTTCGTCAAATTCTAAGACCGTTGGAAAAATGGCAATTTTCCAGTCGATTAAAATCAACTGAAACTGGTCAAACGCGTTTTCCTTTGCCACACTCACATATTGATTCGAAAAATTATGAAATTTGGAATCTAGCAATAACTTGACATCACGGACCCAACAAAAGTGGTTTCGTCGAAATCGAGGTCGTTTGCAAAATGTCTATTTTTAAGGGCCTGAATTCCATAGCGACTATTCAGAATTTTCAACTGGACATATCTTTTGATTCCCGCTATGAAATTTTGATTTTTCGGATTCTTTGGAAAGATATCATCAAATAGATCTTATTATTTTTGGTTTCGCTAAAATCCGGTTTGTTTTGCACCCGGTACGTTCAATTGAAGTTTGAAATCGAATTATCGAACTACCACGCCATTTTCAATTCTATTTATAAATATAAATAAATATTTATATTCTATCGTCGATTCAAACGAATATATACGTTCGAATTATATTCAAAATAAATCTCTCGTCGTTATTATTTAAAATAATCTATTTTAAATATTTAAAATTCGCTAAAATTGCCAAAATAAAAATTTTAAACTGGCCCAGATTTTCGTGTTGTTACAATCTCCCCCACTCAAAACTTTTCATCCCCGAAGAGGAACAAAGTCGAAAGTAGTTTGATTAATCAACTCTACGTTCGATCTGGCTTCCATTCTCCAACTTTTCAATTTCTGAGAATTTTCAAAAATTTCAAAAATTTGGCTAACACCCTAAATTTTCGAAAAAATTCGCCATAACCTCCCCTGCACCGGGAGCCACTGGAAAATCCCGAAATTCCCATATAGGCCTTCTGATCTCAAAAAGAAAAAGCCAAGCGGCTAGCCAATAGGCTCATAAAATCATCATCACCCAAACAAAACAGTAAATTATGATAAACATGTACCTATTTGTCGGGCAAACAAATTTTATTCTCTGCTCTAGCCTCCTTGCTATGACCTGTTCAATGTAAGTACATGTATATGCAAGAAAATGCAACTAATTTTCAATACAATTCAATATTTGGTTCAATTAGGCATAATGGTTCAAAAATTATCAAACAACTAAACAAACTACACAAACATCAATCAATTAGTGAATTATAGTTTCAAATTCATAATTTTGATACATATATACAGAAAATCATGTTTTTGATGCCAAATCACACAATAAATCTATCTATATAAGTTTTGGTTCTCACACCAGTCTAATGGAAATATATAGATATCACACCTTCGTCACTCGAAAATAAATGCTGATGATGTTTCGAACCACCATCAGAACATCTCCGGGCTACTAGAGTGCGGTTCTATATCTATCTGGTATATTAAAACTTCGAATATACGTTCATGGCGCGTATATGCAATATCTTTATATATCGGATTGTCCAAATTCAAAGTAAATAAATATTCAAATACATATAAAACGATTAAAATTTCAAAACAAAATTGTTTTTATTTGAAAAATATACTCTTCACACTCGTTCTAGGATACTACTGATCCTATCTCTAACAAGTCATTCTAATTGGATATTACTAATCCAATTTCTGATGAATTCTTTCGTATGGTTCTAATGTGTCTTGTTCTCGAGCTCTGTAAACCAAAGCTCTAATACCAAATGAAGCGACCCAAACTTCTCCGGTATCCGAAGAGATGAGAAAGAACGAATTACTGTGAGGACAAGACAAATCAGAACACAGACGGAAGAACATTTCATTGTTATTACAACAATTCCATCAGATACAAGAATATACAGAGTATAAATGAATAAATTACATTCGATAAATATCAGAGATTACAATAAATTACATAGCAGCGGAAAATAATACAAAGCACAACTGAAGGTGATATACGGATACAGAGCTTTCCGGATATCATTGCAGCTGTAAACCAGGATCCTGTGAATATAAATCTGCAAAACCAAACTACTAGCTGCCCGTGTCGAAAATAGGGGCACCCAGAGTTTAGGTTAAAACAATAAACTCCAGGTCAGTCAAGTGACTGGTGTGAGAACTAAAACAGTTATTTAAAGCTTTACTTAAAAAGAGGGTAATTCAAGGGACCACGCCATATAACACGGAACGGGTATCCTCCCAAGAATACCAGTGCATAGAATAAACAGTGCAATGCTTTTTCGAAAACTGAAGCTATTATAAGACCCAGGTCCCATCACACAATGCAACGCAAACCGGAGGATAGGGTTTTCCCTTATAATAGCCAAACATGCTTGGTACGTTTAAAACAAATCATTTGATACTATAATAAGTGTATAGTGTTAAAACAATTTCAATCATAAATATAAATCATAGACGGCCTAAGTGCCCCATACCACTATGTCGCCATACTAGGCTCTACAAATAAAACCGAAATACACGTATTGGAAATTGGGTTTCCGTCATGAGTCGAGGCAAGGGGAAAGCTCCTCTCCGCTTCGAGACACTCTAGTAAATGCCTCGGGACTACACACTCTGGGTAACCCCTGGATGCTTCAGGGTCGGTCCTCTCTTACGTTTGAGGATTGGCAATTCCTGAACACACGTTTCCCGGTCCTTACGGACCTAAAATCGAGGCACCTCATCCAACAACCACATAGGTGAGAAGTATATAAATGTCAGGGCTGGTAAGTCACTGACACCACCAAAGCTAGAAAGAAACGTCGTGCTCTCCCTGTAGTCCATATCCCGTTTTTGACTCATACCGAGGTGTGAGGCTCGCGAATCCACGCTATACACAAAGCTATGCCACGTTGGTCGTGCTTTGATCATCAACCACAAGACTTTTCTTTTCAACAGAAGCCTTGATCAATTGCCACTTAGGCATGCCACACTGGCAATTCATGCCATGCGACTGATGTCCATCGATATACAACCTTTGAGCTCGTACGTCTCAGAGAAGGGAGTTAAGCAAGAGAATAAATTCTCCGCCGCCAAACAGATGTATATTTAATAGAGATCAATCAACTCAGAATAAAATCCAATGTCAGACACACAATCCATTTACAAGTTCGTTCTGGGTCCGAACGACACCGGAGGCACGTTCCTCGCATATCCATCGATCTCCAAGTACGTCTGGACGACCACCAACTGATTCCCTCATCTTGGGTGTACAACCCGATCAAGATCATCAGTAATCACCCAAACAATGTGAAGACTTCCGGTCTTCAACCACCGTCTTCATCTTCGAAATATCGTCGAATCGGTTATTCAGAATGGGTATAAACCCGGCCTTTCCGAACAACCCGCGTATATTAAAAACAAATGTTACAAAAACACAACATACGCTTCATTCCAATTCATCAGTCACTAACCGTAAATTAGCAAGAGAACAATTCTCCAAATATTAACCCCGAAGGCCGAAACCAACATCAGATCAATACCCAGGAAACCATTCTTCTTTACTAACCTACAGCTAGTTTCAAAATTTCATATTCTTTGGGAAAGGTTCCCATTAATTTTATCCAAGATAAATTCTTTGAATTTATTCTTTAATCTTCCTTTGGATGTCATTTCAAACCAAATTATGGTTTTCCAAACTAGTCGAGATTAGCGAACCACACAGAAGTAATTATTTGTTTTATTTCCCAATCCCAACCTATTCATCCCATG
This sequence comes from Allium sativum, assembly GCA_030737875.1. Taxonomy (NCBI): domain Eukaryota; kingdom Viridiplantae; phylum Streptophyta; class Magnoliopsida; order Asparagales; family Amaryllidaceae; genus Allium; species Allium sativum. Next base: position 895,697,394 of record CM060918.1, read on the forward strand.
AAGCAAAACTGGTAATACTCCATATCTAACACCATGGTGTTATCGGTAAATTTAATTACCATTCCACGTTTAAATCTAATTAAAGATTTAACTATCGCTTTGGAGCAAAACTGGTGATACTCCATTCTCGCTCAATTTCTAAATTTGATAATTTAGATTATCAATTCACATTTCAATCTAATTGCAGATTCATTAAAACTCCTTTTACTGGGTTAAAGAACTAATGTCTTTTAAAACACAGTTCACGATAAACCCACAAATCAATTCTATTTAAAATCCATTTCAAATCCAATTTATTTATTTAAAAATAAATGGGTTTTGATTTTAGTTCAAAACTAGTTCATTTCGATAAAAATCTACTTTTATCTTTTCGAATATGGAGTTTTTCATCCCAATTTTTCCCAAATCATTTCTTATAATTTTACACAAATTATTACTATTATTAATAATTTTATCAAGGCCCGTACAGTCGATTTCCAACAACGGCCATCGAACTGCACTTACAACGACCCTTTCCAAATTTGATTTGGACGAATCTACAAATCCAACCGTTAGATTTTGAATTTCAAATAGTCTTTAGAAAGCTCTTTTCGATACGAACCCAACGGTTCCGGTTTTAGGAGAATCCGACGGTCGGATCTCCCGTAATGTCCGTTCGAAGTCAATGGTCGAAATTCGCGAACTGCCGCGGCGCGGCGCATTCTATTCAGGCCATTATATTATATATATAATATATATATATTGTCGATCACAATTTAAAACAAATTTTATAAATAGTTTTGAATTCGTTTCAAAAATCATTTCAACCTTTATTTCAAATTCAAATCAAAATTGAATTTTCTATTATAAATCCTTTTTACTTTCATTTCTATTTGATTTCAATTCAAATCGATTTTAATTCGATTCGAATTCATTTTCTTTTCAATTCAATACAATTCGAATTCGTTTTCTTTTCAATTCAATTCGAATTCGTTTTCTTTTCAATTCAATTCGAATTCATTTTCTTTTCAATTCAATTCGAATTCGTTTTCTTTTCAATTCAATTCGAATTCGTTTTCTTTTCAATTCAAATCAAATTCGTTTTCCTATTCAATTCAAATCAAATTCGTTTTCTATTCAATTCAATTCAATTTCTATTCTATTCAAATTCAATTCATTTTCTATTCTATTCATTTTCTATTCTATTCAAATTCAATTCATTTTCTATTCTATTCAAATTCAATTTATTTTCTATTCAAATCAAATTCAATTCATTTTCTATTCTATTCAAATTCAATTCATTTTCTATTCTATTCAAATTCAATTCATTTTCTATTCAAATCAAATTCAATTCATTTTCTATTCTAATTCAAATTCAAATTTAAAAACGAATATAATCGATATAAATATCGTTCGCGTTAAAATGGCGCATCTGTAATCAACACGGCTTTATATTTTTCACTAACTTCGTTATTCCATTCAACAAATGAATTTATATTTCTTTCAATACATGATTCTATATTTTTGTCAACACACGACTAATCTCAACGAATGAGTACTGTCCACGTGTGACTATCTTTGTTATTTAATATATTTTATAAAAATTATTGTATCTATAGTTTGATTTCAAATTAGACTCTAATCGCAAAATAGTAAGAGAACGATTCCCTGAATATTAACCCCGAAAGCCGAAACCAACATCAGATCAATATCCAGGAGACCACTCATCCTATCTATTTCCCAATTTGTTTCTAATTTTATATATGATAAAGATGTAAATTTTATTGTTAAAATATTCCGTTCAACACATGACTAATGTCAACGGATGAGTACAGTCAACACATGAACCTTTATTTTATAATATTCTTTATCTTCCAAATTGGAATGAGGCCCAATCAATCACCATACAAAGTTAATTATATGGATTCCATACAACACATGTATATAATAGCAACGATAAATAATCAACCATCATCCAAAGTGCACTACACTATATAAGCATCAAATATAGATATCTAACACTTATAACAGCCTGTCGATCCATCGATCGACATACAACTAATTATTGGGATTAGTGTATGCCGTATTTTATCCCAATACCCGTGTGGGGTTTCAAACAATCAAACACAGATTTTATTTGTGCAGTTGGGCGATGTGTAAAATTTATCGACCCAATCAATATCAGTCAAATCAGTGTATGTAAACAAATCGGCCGATTTGTTCATAAATATTTATTTATTCACTTTCACGTTAAAATTTATATTTTTAACGATAAAATATTTATTCAACCTATGAATATATTTTATTATCTATTTCACATCAACATCACAAACAATTTTCACAACACATCAATCAAACAAACAAGCCATTCATGGTCTGTGGATGACGGGTGTCGGGTGCTACTAAACACCGTCTGCATCCTAGTATATATTATAATATAACTAGAAAAAGAAAATTTAAAAGGGTGAGAAGTTCTCACTGATAGCTATCCCAACTCCACGACACTTCATTTATAGAAATCTTCGTCGTTCTCGCCTTTTGTCACTTTCGTTGCCTGTAGCCACTACATATATAAAAATCGAATTTTTACTTCGCTATTCAATATATAAAAATCGAATTTTTACTTCGCTATTCAATATATAAAAATCGAATTTTTACTTCGCTACTATATAGATCAAAATTCAGTTTTTATACTGCTATTTATATAGAAAAGATTATATTTTTACATTGCTAATGGTATAGAAAAGAATATATTTTTACTTAACAAAAACTATATTTTTAAATTGCTTTCAAACAAATATAAAAATCATCACTTTTATATAAGTGAAAATCGTATTTTTTTTCTCATATGAACAAAATCATATTTTTATATGCGAAATAAAACCATGTTCCTATCAAATTGAAAATAATATTTGCCTAACTAAAAATTATATTTTTGGGTAAAAAAAATCAGGTTTTTACCTTGTTAAAATATAAACTTTTATAAATAACACTATAAAATTTTCCATGAATAAAAATTGAACAGGAAACTCACTATTTTTCGGTTAAAGGAGGTGGCTAAGGGGCGCCCAGGTGGCCAAGGCAACGCTGTGGCCGGCGGCGGGGCCCGCATTGGTGGAGCAGCGGCTAAAATGGAGGGTTTAGGGCTTCAATTGGAGAGGAGAGAGAAGCAAGGGAGGGCGCTGGCATTTGGAGGGGGAGAATGGCCGGAGGCCGACTGTCGCAGGGGGTGCTCAGAGTGGTCGACGTCACACCCTACAGTGGTGGGCGGGATGAGGAGTTTGGGCGACGGTTTAACAGGGGAGCGGTGGGTCCTACGGTGGAGGAGGTTCGGGTGCGGGTTGAAGGTCGTCGGCGTCGTCGAGGGGAGGGGCGATGGGGTTCGAATCGAAAGAGGAAGGGAGGGTGTCGCGAGGTAGGAGGTTAGAGGCGGTGGAGGAGAAGGATCGGAGGGGGAAGGGAGCGCCTGCTCCGGCGGCACGATGGGCGACGGATCGCCCCCCGTCGATCCTCTTCCCAGCCCTTTTTTTTCTTTTTTTATTATTTCTGAGTGGAGAAAACAAAGAACGGGGGGGGGGGGGGGGGGGTTATATGAAAATATATATATTTAATTAATTAATTAATTTCAAAAAACAACTTTTATTTTCTACCTCTAAACGAGACCCACCGCCTGTCGTCCATAGCTAATTACCCCCATTCCGAACACAATGGGATATGTATCGTAAGCTGATTCGACTGTTTCGATCAGTTTTCGTCGAAATCAACATATAACTCTATATATTGAATTTGAACGCGCATTTCAATTTACTGGGGCCACATACTAACTCGAAAAATTCCAGAAAAATATTTTCTAGCTTCGTATTGACGATACGGTCCTAACAAAACTAGTTTCGTCGAATTCTGAGACCGTTGGAAAAATGGCCATTTTCTAGTCGATTAAAATCAACTGAAACTGGTCAAACGCGTTTTCCTTTGCCACGCTCACATATTGATTTGAAAAATTATGAAATTTGGTATCTAGCAATAACATGACATCACGGACCCAACAAAAGTGGTTTCGTCGAAATCCGAGGTCGTTTGCAAAATGTCTATTTTTAAGGGCCTGAATTCCATAGCGATTATTCAGAATTTTCAACTGGACATATCTTTTGATTCCCGCTATGAAATTTTGATTTTTTGGATTCGTTGGAAAGATATCATCAAATAGATCCTATTATTTTTGGTTTCGCTAAAATCCGGTTTGTTTTGCACCCGGTACGTTCAATTGAAGTTTGAAATCGAATTATCGAACTATCGCGCCATTTTCAATTCTATTTATAAATATAAATAAATATTTATATTCTATCGTCGATTCAAACGAATATATACGTTCGAATTATATCCAAAATAAATCTCTCGTCTTTATTATTTAAAATAATCTATTTTAAATATTCAAAATTCGCTAAAATTGCCAAAATAAAAATTTTAAACTGGCCCAGATTTTCCGGTTGTTACATCCGGAGATGGTTCTGATGATTGAAGCTCATCATCAGAATTAGTGTTCGAGTGTCGAAGGTGTGATATTTATATATTTCCTATTGACTGGTGTGAGAACCAAAGCTAGATAGGGCTTATTGTTGTGATTTGGCATCAAAATTCTGATTTTTGACTATATATCAAAATCATGAATTTGAAAAGCTAATTCATTAATTGATTGCTGAATGTGTTGTTTGATTATTGGTTGATTAATTAAATGTTGAACTTTTAGCCAAATTGAACCAAATAGTGAGTGTATTGAAAATTTATCGCATTTGCATGCATGTACATGTACTTACATTGAACAGATCATAGCAAGGAGGCTAGAGAAGAGGAATAAAATTGTTTGCCCGACAAATAGGTACATGTTTATTGTATTTCTTGGGTTTTGGATGATTTTGTGAGCCGATTGGCTAGCCGCTTGGCTTTTTCCTTTTCTTTTGGATTGAAGAAGGCCATGGGAGGCTATATGAAATATCCCGAAGTCCCCGGTGCAGGGGAAGTTGATTTGATTTATAAAACAACTTTCGGCTTCGTTCCTTTCCAGGGACGAAAAGTTTTAAGTGGGGGAGATTGTAATAACCCAGAAATTTAGGCCAATTTAAAATTTTTATTTTGGCAATTTTAGCTAATTTTGACTATTTAAAATGAATTATTTTAAATAATAACGACGAAAAATTTATTTTGAATAGAATTCGAACGTATATATTTATTTGAATCATTGTTAGAATATAAATAATTATTTTAATTATATAAGGAATTGAAAATGGCAAAGTAGTTCGATAATTCGATTTCAAAATTTAAATGAATGTACAGGATTCAAAATAAACCAGATTTTAGCAAAACCAAAAATATTAGAATCTAATTGAGAATATCTTTCCAACTAATCTGAAGAATCGAAATTTCATAGCGGGAATCAAAAGATATGTCTAGTTGAAATTTTATAATAGTCGTTATGGAATTTCGGCCCTTAAAAATGGAAATTTTGCAAACGACCTCGGTTTTCGACGAAACCACTTTTGTTGGATCCGTGATGTCAAGTTATTTCTAGATTTCAAAATTCGTAATTTTTCGAATCAATATTTGAGCGTGGCGAAGGAAAACGCGTTAGACCAGTTTCAGTTGATTTTAATCGACTGGAAAATGGCCATTTTTCCAACGGTCTTAGAATTCGATGAAATTAGTTTTGTTAGGACCGTATCGTCAATACGAAGCTAGAAAATATTTGTCGGGAATTTTTCTAGTTACTATGTAGCCCCGGTAAATTGAAATGCGAGTTCAAATTCAATATATAGAGTTATATTTTTATTTTGACGAAAACTGATCGAAACAGTCGAATCAGCCTGCGATACATATCCCATTGTGTTCGGAATGGGGGTAATTAGCGATGGACGACAGTCGGTGAGTTCGATTTCGAAGTCGAAATAAAAAGTTGCTTTTTGAAATTAATTAATTAAATAAAAAAAACCTTTCATCTCCTATATACCTTCAGGCCCCCCCCCCGTTCATTTTCGATTTCGATAAATAAAAAAAAGGGGGAGAAGGGCGGAGCCCTAACGCACCGCGCCGCTAGGGGGTGGGCCACCGCCGCCTTCCCCAAGCTCGCACCCCCCTCTCCACTTCCCCCTTCCATCTCTCTCCTCGTTTGAACCCCCCATACCCGACGAAACCCTGCAGCCGCCAGCCCTCCTCTGGCCCACCGCCGGCCAGTGCCGCCTCCACCATCAACCCCCTGCCGCGATTCTCTCTCCTCCCTTTCTTGAATCGTAGCGAAGCACTGACACCCCCCTCCTTCAAAATAAACTGTAAGTGTTTTATTTGCTTTGTTTATTTATTTTATTTCTTTATGGAATTTAAAAATGTTGTTTTATTCAAACGAAAAGGTCTGATTTTTAAATTAGAAAAGGTTTAATTTTTATAAACCAAAAAGATTTGTTTTTTTAACAAGAAAGTTTAGATTTTTATTCATGAAAGTTTGAATTTTGCATATGAAGAAAGCATAGATTTTTATAAGCGAAAAGATATGATTTTTATTATTCATAACGGATTATCAAAATATAATTTTTATATGAAATGATTAGGAGTAGAAAAATATACTATTTATAAGAGAAAGACTCGATTTTTGGTATGGCAAAACTTTGATTTTTATTTTTGAAAACTTTGACTTTAATCATATAAAGTTTTGACTTTTAATAATTAAAGAGATTCGATTTTTAGAAGTATAAAAATTCGATTTTTATATATGAAGCGGTGAAGTAAAAATTTGATCTTTATATATTTAGCGATATAATAAAAATGTGATTTTTATTATATGTGTAACGATATAAAAGTATAATTTTATCTATATAGTAGTAGTGTAAAAATATAATTTTTATCTATATAGTGACTATGTAAAAATATAATTTTTATTTATTTAGTGACGGTGTAAAAATATAATTTTTATCTATACAGCGGCGGTATAAAAATGTGATTTTTATCCATATAGAGTGATTATAAAAATGTGATTTTTTTATATAGGTAGTGGCTACGGACAACGAAAGTGACAAAAGGCGAGCACGGCGAAGATTTCTACATAAGAAGAGTCGCGGTGTATTAGCAGCTAGTCAGTGAGAACTTCTCACTTTTAATTTTATTTCTAGTTGAAATATATACTAGGATGCAGACGGTGCTTAGCAGCACCCGACACCCGTCGTCCACAGACCATGGATGACTTGTTTGTTTGATTGTTGTGTTGTGAAATTTGATTGTGTGATGTGAAATGAAATAAAATATTTTATAGTGGAAAATATTTTATAGTTAAAAATATAATTTTTAACGTGTATATAAAATAAATAGCAATAAACAAATCGGACGATTTGTTTATACACTGATTTGACTGATATTGATCGGGACGATAAATTTTACACATCACCCAACTGCACAAATAAAATCTGTGTTTGTTGATTTGAAACCCCACACGGGTATTGGGATGAGATTTGACATACACTAATCCCGATTGTTTAGTTGTATGTCAATCGATGGATTGACAGACTGTGTAAGCGTTAATTATTTATATTTAATGCTTATGCAGTTGCGTGGTGCACTCTGGATGATGGTTGATGATTTATCGTTGCTGTATATACATGTGTTGTAGGGAATCCATATAATTAACGTTATATGGTAATTGATTGAGCCTCATTCCAATTTAGAAAATAAATTCATGTGTTGAATAGAATAAACATTCATGTATTAAATAAAGCCGTGTTGATTAGATTGACGCCATTTTGACGTGAACGATACTTATATCGATTTTATATAGAAAAGAAAGTGATTTCAAAATATAACGTTTTGAAAATATTATCATTTGTATATCGGTGATGTGGAATATTCAATTTTGATTAAAAATTGAATATGAAGTTGAAATCATTTTGAAAACGAATTTAAAACGATTTATAAAATACATTTTAAAAGGAAATCGATGAAGTATATATTATATATATATTATATAATGGCCTGAATAGAACGCGTCGCGTTGCGGCAGTTCGCGAATTTCGACCATTAACTTCGAGTGGATATTACGGGAGATCCGACCGTCGGATTCTTCTAAAACTAGAACCATTGGGTTCGTATCGAAAAGAGCTTTCTAACGAATATTAGAGATTTGAAATCTAACGGTTGGATTTGGAATTACATCCAAATCAAATTTGGAAAAGGTCGTTGTAAGTGCAGTTCGATGGTGGAAATCGACTGTACGGGCCTTGATAAAATTATTAAAAATAATAATAATTTGTGTAAAATCATAAGAAATTATTTGTGAAGAATTGGGATGAAAAACACCAAATTTAAAAATAGATTTTTATCGAAATGAACTAGTTTTGAACTAGAATTAAATTCAGTTTATTTTTGAAATAAATAAATTGAATTTGAAAAAGGGTTTTGAAAATAACCAGAATTTCCAATAATTGAATTGGAATGGATTTGAATCGAAATTTCTTTGGAATATTTCGATGTTGGATTTCATGATTATGTAGATATTGTTACGGGAATTTGAAACATATATTTATATCATTATTTCCAATACGATATTTGTTGGTCGTATTATTCGATATTGAATATAAGCTGATATATTTTCTATTCAGAGCCTTGTATTTAATATCAAATGTGATTTGGGTTTGTCGTGAATGGTGTCTTCGTTAACACTGTCTTTAAACCCAGTTGAGAAAAAGATTAAATCTTTTTATTTGGATTTAATGAAGTGTACCAATTAAATGGTATTTAATTGGAATTGAATTTGAATTGATTTTTGGGTTTATCGTGAACGGTGTTTTAAATAACACTTGTTCTTTAAACCGATAATTAATGTAATGTGATTTTGGGTTTATAGTGAACCATGTTTTAAATGACGTTGGTTCTTTATCCCAGTTAAAGACATGATCTGATTTCCCAAGTTAAACAATCATTGATATTGTTTTTTTTGGAAGATTAAAACTAAGTGGAGTTTTAATAAATCTTTAATTAGATTGAGTTGATCGAGAATGGGGTATCACCAGTTTTGCTCCAGGCGATAGTTAAATCTTTAACTAGATTTGAACGTGAAATGGTAATTGAATTTACCGATAACATCGTGGTGTTAGACATGAAGTATTACTAGTTTTACTTCATGGGATGAATAGATTGGGATTGGGAAATAAAATAAATGATTACTTCGGTGTGGTTCGCTAATCCCGACTAGATTGATTTGATATTCAAAGGAAGATTAAAGAATAAATTTAAAGAATTTATCTTTAATAAAATTAATGGGACCCTTTCCCAAAGTGTAAGAATATTTGAATAAAAGAATATTCTGAATTGGAATGAGGCGTATGTTGTGTTTGTGTAACACTTGTTTATTATATACGCGAGTTATTCAGAAAGACCGGGTTTATCCCATTCTGAATAACTGATTCGACGTGGTGTCGAGGATGAAGACGGTGGTCGAAGACCGGAGGTCTTCACATCGTTTGGGTGATTACTGATGATCTTGATTGGGCTGTACACCCAAGAGGAGGGAATCAGTTGGTGATCGTCCAGACGTACTTGGAGATCGATGGATATGCGAGGTACAAGGTGCTTCCGGTTTCTTTCAGACCTAGAACGAACTTGTAAATGGACTGTGTGTCTGACATTGGATTTTAGTCTGTGTGATTGATTTCTATTAAATATATATCTGTTTGGCGGCGGAGAATTTATTCTCTTGCTTAACGCCCTTCTCAGAGACGTACGAGCTCAGGGGTTATATATTGATGGATATCAATCGCATGGAGTGAATTGCCTGTGTGGCATGCCTAAGTGGCAATTGATTAAGGCTTCTATTGAAAAGCAAAGTCTTGTGGTTGATGATCAAAGCACGGCCTGTGTGGCATAGCTTTGTGTGGCGTTGATTCGCGAGCCTCACACCCTGGCTGTGAACAAGAAACGGGAGAGGACATCAGGAAGGGCATGTGTTTCCTTCTAGCTAGGGCGGTGTCGGTGCTTAAGCTGGCTGACATTTATATACTTTTCACCTGTGTGGTTGTTGCTGTTGCGAGGGGCTTAGGATATATCGGTGAATTTATGGAGCCAATGGAGTCATTTGGCTCATTTACGCCCCAAAGGGCGGGGAAACGTAGTGTTCAGGCATAATAATCCATATCGGTGGACGACCCTGACGATCCAAGGGGCAGTTGAGGCTGTTCCAGAGGGGCGCGCTAGAGCGTCTCGAATTCGGTAGAGGACGATCCCTTGCCTCGGTTCGCGGATGGGAATCCAACTTCCAATACGTGACTTTGCGGTTTTATTTGTAGAGCCTATTATGTCGACATAGTGGTATGGGGCACTTATGCCGTCTATGATTGATACTTATGATTTGAAATTGTTTTGACACTATACACTTATAGTAATAATAAAACATGAAATTTCACATACCAAGCATTCTTGGCTATTATAAGGTAAAAACTCTATCCTCCGGCTTGTGTTGCATTGTGTGATGGGACCTGGGTCTTATAATAGCTTCATTGTTCTTTATTTAGCATTGCGCTGTTGTTTTATGCACTGGTGTTCTTGGGAGGAAACCCGTTCTGTGTTATACGGCGTGGTCCCTTGATTTACCCAACTTTAAAATAAAGATTAATAACTGTTTTAGTTCTCACACCAGTCCAATGACTGACCTGGAGTTTATTGTTTTAATCTAAACTCTGGGTGCACTTATTTTAACACGGGAAGCTAGTAGTTTTGGTTTTGCAGATTTATATCCACAGGATCCTGGTTTACAGCTGGGATGATATCCGAAAAGCTCTGTATCCGTATATCTCTTCTAGTTGTGTATTGTATTATTTTTCTGCTGCAGTAATGTATTTAAATCTCTGATATTTAGTGAATGTGTAATATTTATTCATACTCTGTATATTCTTGTATTCTGATGGAATTGTTGTAATAAGCAATGAAATGTTCTTCTGTCTGCGTTCCGATGTGGCTTGTCCTCAACTCAATCCGTGATTTCCCGTAAGGGGGATTTCGGGTCGTGTCAAATAAGCTGTTAAAAATTATATAATGTTTACTCAATTTACTATAACTCGTGATAGTAGAAAACATAATTGATTACGCTAATTCAATTGATTTTCTCTATCTTTAATTACTGCCTCATGTATAAACTTCTTATACTTTTTAGTTATGACAGCCTGCTGGCTGCTACATCAAACGATAAACAACGGACTATGTCTAACAATCTTTAACCCTTTTGTAGGATGTACAATTATATTTTCCCACTAAATACTAACCACTTTTAACCGCATGGCGAGTTTACCCTTTTTTGGCCAAATACTATTTCAATAGAAAAAACAATTAATTAGTCCACTATTTTATATCAATTTCAAATAGGGCTTTCTTATCTAATTTTAATAAATGTGCAAAACCATTTACAAACTTAGCTGAGCAATCATAAATCGTTTTTAACATCCAAGGGATCCTGTCATCTGGTTATAACCAGGCAAAGCAATGCCTTCTGGACAAAGAAGCTATACTTGGTCAACTGAAAAAAGGAAAATGCAATGATGCAAATACCAAGTAGCAAATGTCGACAATATATTTGTTAGTATTACAATATGTCATATAAGAACGGTGCGTGATGGTTAATGGCTGTGATATTGAGTGTTTGTGGTTTGGATATTCTGAAATCATTTCTTCACTCTCTATTGTTGCGCATTGTTTAAACTATAAACACTACTATAGTCTACTGGTGAAACTACATTACTTTTTTCCATACCTGTAATGTGCACTAGTTTCTCTATCAATCAAAGTGATCTAATTTTAAGTAAATTTTAATTAACTAAAAAAACTAACTATAACTAATTATAAATCAGTGTAAACAAAAACTTAACAAATCAATCTAACTCAACTCAAACGACAGAATGAAACTAATTTGATTTTCAAGTTGCCTGCTGAGAGCTGTAGAAATTAAACGGAGGCTGAATTCGGTGCTTAGGGGTGATCAAGGCACTAGGGTTCTGAGGCAGAAGCGGAGTGACATCTACAGAAATTCAAACACGGTAATAAGATGCTAGCCTAGATCTACATCGGTGTTATTCATCTATGAGTCAAAAACCCTACATAAATAAGAAAATTTTAGAAATCACAAGAAAAATTACCGCTTGTTTATAATTCAGAGATGGTGAGCGATGGTGGCTGCAGAATTGTGAATAATTGGGTCGTATAAGAATCGAGGAAAGAGAGGGAAATTCTTTTTTTTAGCGCCATAGAAAAGGAAATCATCGTGGATTTTGCTACGAGATCAGTTCTGCAATTTCAGAGGGGGAGTGGATGGGAACTATATATAAAGTGATGGGGTATAGATGGGAAATATTATGATGTTATTAACTATACATAAATGATAATAAAAAATTAATTAACATATTTAATTCCTAAATTTATTGTAACAATGGTGTCGTTGGTTACTCCAAAACAAAACGCGTCAAAAACGAAAATAAATTATTTTACCTCATTTTCTCATTGATAGAAAAGAAGCTCCAACGCGACGGATGCCAACTTCTTTTCTACCGTTTACAAAGAAAGCATGCAACTTAAACGAATTAAACCCATATTATGTTCTTAATTAAAAAATATCTTTTGGCATATTGCACAACAAAACAAATAATTATTTAATTATAAATCAATTAAAACAAAAATCCCAAATTAAAGTAATCAGCCTAAAGTCGTAAATTCATATTTCATTTAATACCTACTCCCGTTTAAATACACTACTTAAATATGTTTCTTTAATTATGGACAAACACACCCAAAATTCAAATTTTAATACATAAAATTATAAATAAGTTATACATGTACAAGTAATAAGGGAAATATGTTAAACATCAAGATACATTATTGCAATCTTCATGACATGTAGTTTTTATAAATGGAGAGTCGATTTGAATTGTATTAAGATCTAAAAGAACTAAACTATCTTCCCTCATTACTATACTATGAACATTTTGTTTGTTAGTTTTTCATATATATCTTCAGTCGATTTTTCTTTTATTTATTTTAACCCGAAATCAAACATATCAATTTTTTTCCCCATTTTATGAAAATAAAAATCTTGCAATACCTATCCTGTCATTCTACCGATTCTCTTGCTACATTTTTAATTCTCCACGTCGGCTATATATTTGTAATAACCCGAAAATCTGGGCCAGTTTAAAATTTTTATTTTGGGAATTTTAGCGAATTTTGAAGATTTAAAATGGATTATTTTAAAGAATATCGACGAGAAATTTATTTTGAATATAATTAGAACGTATATATTATATACGTCGTCGTTAGAATATAAATATTTATATATAATTATAAATAGAATTGAAAATGGCGCGGTAGTTCGATAATTCGATTTCAAACTTCAATTGAATGTACCGGGTGCAAAACAATCCGGATTTTAGTGAAACCAAAAATATTAGGATCTAATTGATAATATCTTTCCAACGAATTCGAAAAATCAAGATTTCATAACGGGAATCAAAAGATATGTCCAGTTGAAAATTCTGAATAGTCGCTATGGAATTCGGGCCCTTAAAAATGGAAATTTTGCAAGCGACCTCGGATTTCGACGAAACCACTTTTGTTGGGTCCGCAGTGTCAATTTATTGCTAGGTTTCAAATTTCATAATTTTTCGAATCAATATGTGAGCGTGGCAAAGGAAAACGCGTTTGACCAGTTTCAGTTGATTTTAATCGACTGGAAATTGGCCATTTTTCAAACGGTCTCAGAATTCGACGAAATTAGTTTTGTTAGGACCGTATCGTCAATACGAAGCTAGAAAATATTTTTCTGGGATTTATAGAGTTAGTATGTGAACCCGGTAAAATGAAATGCACGTTCAAAATCAATATATAGAGTTATATGTTGATTTTAACGGAAACGGATCGAAATGGTCTAATCAGCTTACGATACATATCCCATTGTGTTCGGAATGGGGGTAAAACGCTATGGACGACAGGCGGTGGGCCTCGTTTCAAGGTCGTATGTGAAAGTCAACTTTTTGCCAAATAAAATAATTAAATAATTAAAATAAATAAAAAAACTCTCCCTTTATCTCTCTGGCCCCCTTTTTTTTCGATTTTCCGAATCAGAAAGAAAGAAGAAAAAAAAACGAAATGCATCGATCGGGGGGAGCCGCCGCCTACTCCACCCTCCTCCATCGCCGACGAGCCGCCACCCTCCATCAGTGCCCCACCGCCCTTCTTCCTCCTCGCTTCTCTTCTTCCCCGCGTTCGAAGCTCGAACGCCCGAAACCCTAGAAACCCTTCACCGTGGGGCCTGCTGCGCCGAAGCACCCACCACAGCCCCAGCACCGACGCCCTGACCATCTCTCCGCCACCTCGAGTGTTGCGCCACCCACACGACCCCGCCGACCCCTCCAACCTCCATCAACAGTGAAAACCGCCCCCCTTTCGCTGTCAAACACTGTGAGCCCCTCTTTTTTTCCCTTTTTATTTTTATTTTGTCTTGTTTAATTAATTTTAGCAATTAAAGATCTGAAATTTTCTTTATGTAGAGAATTAAAAATATGATTTTTATATTTTTAAAGTATTAAAAATATAGTCTTTACTATATAGCGATTATAAAAATATGATTTTTATATTTTTAAAGTAGTAAAAGTATAATCTTTTATATTGTAGAAAGATAAAAATATAATCTTTGCATAGTAGGAACTATAAAAATATAATCTTTATGAGATATAGAATGTAAAAATACCATCTTTTTATATGTAGCAAAATAAAAATCAGATTTTTTATGATATATATGTTGAAATAAAGAGGTAATTTTTATAGTGATGAAATGAAAATAAAATCTATATTTTCATAAGGGCGAAATCTATATTTTTATAAAGGCGAAATCTTTAAAAGTGAAAAGGCGAAATCTTTAAAAGTGAAAAGGCGGAACCTTTATATAGAGAATAGCGAGGTAAAAATATAATTTTTATCTATATAGTAGCAATATAAAAGTAGAATTTTTATCCATACGACGAAATAAAAATTCGATTTTTATATATTGAACAACGAAATAAAAATTCGATTTTTATATATTGAACAACGAAATAAAAAATCAATTTTTATATATTGAATAGCAAAGTAAAAATGTGATTTTTATATATGTAGTGAATACGGGCAACGAAGATGACGAAGAGACGAGAACAGCGAAGACTTCTACATTAGAAGAGTCGTGGAATCGGGATAGCTATAGGTGAGAATTTCTCACCTTTCAATTTCATTTTCTAGTTATATATATATACTAGGATGCAGACGGTGCTTAGTAGCACCCGACACAATCTGTAACACCCCACGTCCATTAATGTCACTCACATAGGGAATGCGTTAACTTCCATGGAGGTTTTAAGTGAATATAGAACAGTAAAATTACAACAAGACAGATATAAAATAGTACTTGGAAATTCAAAAACTTTATTTCATTGTAGCAGAAGTCAAAACATGTTTGATTACATCATAACACCACATTCAATGTCAAGTACAATATCTATCTTGATAAAACAAGTACATAATCCCATTACATGAATAGCCACTAAAAAGAAAGATAACAAGCTGGACTTTACTTCAGCAGTCCAAGCTTTCCAGAAGATAAGCGATCCAACTAGACTCCACTAGAACTTGGCCCAACCTGCGGACCTGAAGGGAGAAAAAGGATGGAAAAGAGGGGGTCAGACATAAAGTCTGGTGAATATGATAATTCTACAATACTATTACCAAAATAACTGGACTAAGGCATAAGCTGGAAAACAAGAAAATGTCTATGAAGAGCAGATTAAGGACATAGACAATCGCTAAAGGCAACGTTATAGGCGCTCCTAAACACTAAAGGATAAACACTATACTGCACCACACCAGTCACCCTAAAGATTCATCCCACTTAGCTTCACTTAGAAACTTTCCCAATGGCTTTACGTACCCCTAGCTGACTACATAGGTGCCGCCTGCCCCTATCTCCACTAGGTGTACCCTACTTCCCATTATTCGATCGGCTCCCTAACTCGTAGATACCCGTGCTGGCCCCACAGTGGGGTGTATCACTCCCCTAAAGTGGCAACCTGATACAACGGACATGCACGGCTTATACCTACACGATGCAACAACGTCTTACCTACCAGCCCGGGTCCACACACGCATATGAAACCCGTTGGACTTGCGTTGCCACCGCTCCCTGTTTTGGCCTCTTATAGTCAAACCCAGTATGCGTGTCCCGTCCTCGACTTGGGTCGAGCCCACAAAGATACGTTTTGGGATACTGGTTGAAATGGGCCCCCACTATTTACCACAAGCATTCCACCTAAGCTTGTCCCCATTAGTCCATCCCACTTAACCCACTTAGTCATGTTCATTTACATGTGTGTTTGGTTAAGTCTAATCGTATTTCAAATGCCTCTAAAGGCAATCACCAGATTCCTCATGCCACCCAAGGCACCTACTTAACCCCCATGTCCCACCTTACATGATTATCTGGTTAAGTATTTCTTAGTTCATTAAGGCCATAACCTCATAAAGACCTCTCACATTAGACTGGCATTTATGGCAGCTGGATTTGCCGGGCGGGTCCGGGCAGTCTTACACCATAAAAGAGTCTAACCTCGTGTCTTTACAACTGTTATGCTTTAGTTTGGGCCTAGGACCTCTCACATTGGGCCGACATTTGTGACTACTGGATTTGCCGGGCGGGTCCGGGCAGGTTTACATCACAAACGGGTCCAACCTCGTGTCCTAAGCATTGATTATTAAAAATAATCCACTTTCCCCCAATTTTAATAATTCCCTACTTGAATTATTAATTACTTCCAATTTTTAACAATGTCCATAATTGACTCAATTATGGACATTCATTCATGGTATGCAACATCTTACAAAATTGCACCCAATTTATTAATTCCTAATATTACCCCTACCCCAAGTTTGAACGTTTATTCGCAAAATATATGTTAGACTCGAATAGCCTAACTCATAGCATAAAAGAGATTATCATAATAACAACATGTATATGTGACCAAATGAATCATAATAAGGGGTGAAACTTGCATATGTCCAACTTGCATAGATTATACATGTCATGGACCTAAAGGTGTCAACTTGTTCAAAATTCACCTAATATAATCTCAATCAATTTTCATAAACTTACATATGAACATGTGTGAATCAACATCATCTAATTTTTTTTAACAACATGGTTTTATATGGGTACACCTAACTCAATAGGCAAATTCCCATAATCAAGTTTTATTTAATTATAGTTTCAAGTTTATGGGTACACCTAACCTAATAGGCAAATTCCCATAAACAAGATCCATTTAAATTAAGAAAAAAAAAACATAACTTTAAGCATGATCCAACAACATCATGATTTTTCAACATAATATAGCATGATTTATAACATGGCATAGTATGATAGTATAACATAGCTTGACATGATTCTCAACATAGCACGACATAGCATAAGAGAATTTACAACATAGCATGACATAGCATATATAATTTACATCATACGACAACATAATAACATAATAAGAGAATCCACAATATATAGAATTTACAATTACAAATCACATCACTTTCTTGTGATCCATTCATAACTGAGTCAAATTAGTTTGTAATAGTCTTGTGAGAATCATCATACTCACCAACAAAAGAAAAGAATTAGAGAAAGAGAGATCTTTTGATTTGATTTGTGTAGATTTAGTTGTAGATGATTAGGCTTCCTCTTCTTAGTTTGTGACGGCTATGCTGAACTCCATGGCAGCAGCATGACGGTAGCTTCTCTAATTTTACAAGTGATTTAGGTCTAGGGTCTACCCACTTATTTATAGATTTTAGAATTCATTTAGGCCATTAGATTTAACCTAGAAATAACCGCAGCCGTTCAGACAAGATGGGGTTTATCTTGTTGACTCAGCAATGAGTCAGAAGTGACTCAGCAAACACTCAGCATATTAATAAACTTCTATTCATGTCATAAATATATATATTTTTTCTACAATGTACATATTAGATACATCCCCCTTTACTTATTATTGTTTTTATATACATATTAGATACATCCCCTCTCTCACACACTTATTAATATTTTTATATTCATATTAGATACATCCCCTCTCTTACACACTTATTAATATTTTTATATTCATATTAGATACATCCCCTCTCTTACACACTTATTAATATTTTAGCAACTTTAGTGTTAATAGAAAATTCGGGGTGGTACATTCTCCCCTCCTTTTAGGATTTCGTCCCCGAAATCTTCAAGTCTGGAAGAATGTATATCCTACCATCCAAACGTCCATCTACTCATCCATCATACACAGGCATCCATTGTCCTTAAAAGACTTCTAATGCTTTATGATCATATGCAAGTGTGTGTACATGTCCTTACCTAATGCGAAATCAGGCGGTCTACTGATTCAGTTGACCTCCTTAATGCAAATTATGTAAGTGTCATGAATCCATTATGTATGCAAAAGATCCTAATTGCGTACATACTACTTCTATATGCGTGCACACCCATTCAACCGAATGCAGCATCCATATGATGGTACAACCATTATACATCCATTATACTAAATACATCCATATATATGCAATATGCAATATGAAGTGACTGAGCCGATCTAGTGCCTAAAGTGTGTGTATATATGCATCCACGAGCAACCACTAGCAAACACTTGCATCCATTTTGCATCCATCATACATAACATGTCTCAAACACATGTTTCAACCATAGGATTATCCTAACTAAAGGTCAAAGATACTAATGAGAGGACATACTAAAGATAAGATAAGATAAGCTAAGCGATAAAGGAGAAATTAAAAGACATACCCTCAAAAAGAAAAGGGTACAACGAACGCATCTTCTCTTCTGTCTCCCAAGTTGCGTTGCTCTCATCATCTCCCCATTGCACTTTAACCAGTCTGACCTCTCGATTCCTCAACTTTTTGATCTCCGACCCAAGAATGCATGTAGGAGCTCGTCTAATTGTTGCATCACGCTCTATTTCCACCTCTTTAAGCAAGCTCGGCTCTACCACCTCCGCGGTCTTGTGCAAACACTTCCTCAAATGTGATACATGGAATACGTCGTGTACTCCACTAAGTTTCTCAGGCAACTCCACCCTATATGCCATCTTTCCAATCCTGTTTTTTACAGGAAACGGCCCTACAAACCTTGGTGCTAATTTCCCCACGGACCCAAAGCGAACAACATTCTGTAACGGAGATACTTTGATAAAAACCATGTCCCCAATGTCAAACTCAAGATCTGTCCTCCTCTTATCAGCATACGATTTTTGCCTATCTTGTGCTGCTTTCATCCTCCTTCGAATCAACTCAATCTTCTCCGAGGTTTCCCTAACCATATCGGGCCCAAGTAGGATTTTATCGGTAGATTCCCACCAACATGTAGGCGAACGGCAAGGCCTTCCATAAAGAGCTTCGAAAGGTGCCATGCCAATACTAGACTGAAAGCTATTATTATATGCGAATTCTACTAACGGAAGGTGCTCTTCCCATGTACCCCCAAAGTCTAGGATACAAAGCCTTAAAAGATCCTCTAGAATGCGATTCACCCTCTCGGTCTGGCCGTCTGTCTGAGGATGATATGCGGTGCTCAAACATAGCTGAGTCCCTACCACCTCTTGTAAACTCTTCCAAAATTCGCTAGTAAAGATGGGGTCACGGTCGCTTACTATACTAGAAGGAATACCGTGCAAACGAACTATCTCCTTAATGTATACAGAAGCCAACCACGGAGCAGTCCTCTTACTTTTCACGGGAATAAAATGGGCGCTTTTAGTAAGTCTATCTACTATAACCCAAATCCCCGTGTTACCCTTCCTTGATCTTGGTAATCCATCCACAAAATCCATTGAGATGCTTTCCCATTTCCATAGTGGAACTTCTAATGGGTGAAGCAACCCACCGGGTTTCTTTTGTTCTGCTTTAACTCGTTGGCACACCAAGCATCTAGCGACGTACTCGGCCACATCCTTTTTCATACCGGCCCAAAAGAAAACCCGCTTCATATCTTTGTACATCTTATCCCCGCCGGGATGAATGGTCATTTTTGAGCGATGAGCATCATCAAGAATGGCCTTCCTTAAGTCTTCGTCTTGTGGTACACAAAGTATATTATCCCTTCGTAACCAACCCTTATCGTCTAGGGTATACCTACGAAGATGGCTTGACGACTCCCCCCCCTTTGAGCTTTTCTACTATCTCAACCAACTGTGGGTCGTCTCGCTGTGCCTCACCAACCCGTCCTAGAAGTGTAGGTCTAACCTCCAAGGATGCTAACAGACCGGGTACTAAGTCAACGGAGGGTCTAAAGTCAAACATAGAGATGAATTCTAAGCTTTGTCGTTCAACAAACAACGGACTCAAGGACAACCTTTTCCTACTTAAGGCGTCTGCCACCACGTTACCCTTGCCCGGGGTATATGCTATTTCAAAATCGTAGGAGGCTAAGAATTCCATCCACCGTTGCTGCCTTAAATTCAAATCCTTCTGAGAGAATAAGTATTTTAATGATTTGTGGTCAGTGAACAGTTCGAATTTCTCACCAAGAAGATAGTGACGCCAAGACTTAAGCGCGAAAACAATTGCGGCTAGCTCTAAGTCATGCGTGGGGTAATTCTTTTCATGAACCCTCAACTGCCTTCCACCATAGGCTATTACTCTTCCCTCTTGCATGAGGACCGCGCCAAGTCCCGTCCCACAAGCATCAGTATAGATGGTAAACGGTTTATTCCCGTCTGGCAGCACTAAGACTGGGGCTGAAGTTAAGGCTCTCTTTAAACGTTGGAACGCATCATCGCAATCTTTGTCCCACGTAAAAACCAGGTTCTTCTTCGTTAACCGTGTTAATGGAACTGATATTTTTGCGAAGTCTTTGATAAACTTCCTATAATAGCCAGCCAACCCCAAGAAACTTCTTACTTCGGTTGCATTTTTAGGGACCTTCCAATCTTGGATGGCCACCACCTTTGCGGGATCCACTGCTATCCCTTCTTTGGAAACCACGTGCCCTAAGAACCGTACTTCCTTCCTCCAGAAGTGACACTTAGAAAATTTTGCCTTAAGGTTATGCGCTCGAAGGGTTTCCAACACTTCCCTAAGATGTAGGGAGTGCTCTTCTTTATTCTTAGAAAAGGCTAAGATGTCATCCACAAAGACTACCACGAATTTGTTAAGGTATTCCCTAAACACCCTACTCATCAAGTCAACAAAATATGCAGGGGCGTTTGTCAAACCAAAGGGCATCACTAGCCATTCATAGAATCCGTCAGGAGTCCTAAAAGCAGTCTTATCTATACTATCCTCAGCCACTCTCAGTTGATGAAAGCCAGTGGCTAAGTCCAACTGCGAAAACACTGAGGCGCCAACTAACTGATCAAAGAGATCGTCAATCCTCGGCAGTGGGTGTCGGTTCTTTTTAGTAAGCTTGTTTAGTTCTCTATAGTCCATACAAAGTCTAAGAGACCCATCCGCCTTTGTGGCAAAAACTACTGGAGCACCCCACTCCGATATACTACGTCTTATGAACCCCTTCTCAAGCAACTCCTTTACTTGCTTATTGAGTTCCCTCCTTTCACGAGGAGCCCTATGGCGCACTGGCAAAGATACGGGTTTAGCATTATCCACAAGATAAATTCGAAAGTCTATCTCCCGCTTTGGAGGTAAGCCCTTCACCTCCTCAAACACATCCGGATATTCCCGGACCACTTCTACCGATCGCAGGTTCTCTACAGACGCGTCAAGCGATTCAAGATAACTTAGCATAGCGGAATTTATGGGATTACAAAAGATGTCGAGAGCATTACCAAGGCGAGTCACAAGCCTAACTACTCTCCTTTCACAATCAAGAATGGCCCTATTTCTAGACAACCAATCCATTCCTAAAATTAGCCCATAGCCCGTGAAGCCCAATACATAAGCATCAATCTAAATTCAACGCTAAGTATAGAGATTTTCAAATCCAAACATATCATGGTCAAATGAGCCGAACCCCCAATTGGATTTGAAACGACCAAGGGATCCTCTACTAAACTGGTGTTCAAGTGCAGTGATTCAACTAATGATGCAGAGATAAACGAATGAGATGCGCCAGAATCGAATAAGGTACGGACATGATGATCAAACAGAAAAACTAAGCTTTCAACAGAAATTGTTCTACCTCTTTCTTGCAGCGGTGGGGCCGCAATAGCCTGAACTTGCCCCCTTGCCTGCCCTGGTGCCATAAGAGCCTGCACCTGTCCTCCCGAGGTAGACCCTGCCCTCTGCCCCTTCTTTGGACAGTCCTTCACTAAATGTCCCGCATCTCCACAATGAAAACAACCAGTCTTCTTTTTCTTTCTACAATCTTTGCTGAGATGGCCAGGCGTCCCACAATTGAAGCATTTCTTCTTCCCTTTGCCATTATTGTTTTTACCACCCTTCTTATTTTGCTGTTGGGGTTTCTTCTGATCCCCTTTCTTTTCAACTGCCTTATCCTCATGCATAAGTGCCATTTCTACTAGCTTTTCAAAGGTGGCTCCCATAGGGATGTGGGTCATAGCCAACCCTTGCAACGGTTCATTCAAGCCTCTAACGAACCTCAAAGCTTTCTTCTCTGGCGTGTTCACCAACTCCAAGCCAAACCTTGCTAACTGATTAAATTTATTGACATATTCCTTTACTGATGAGCTCCCTTGCTTTAGTGCCAGGAATTTTTCCATATTTAAGTTCTCCTCTGCCCTTGAAAGAAACTTTGCCTCAAACCTTCGTCTGAAATCCGCCCATGAATCAACTGGACGTTCCCCGTTAGTGACCTCCCACCAAAACGAGGCCTCTCCCTTCATTAACCAAGCAGCTAAACGGACTTTCCTCCCATCTTCCACTTCAAAGATATCCAACAATTCCTCAGTCTCCTTAAGCCAATCTCTGGCCTCCACAAACGTCTCAGTCCCTTGAAAAGTTTTTCCTCCCATAGCCTTGAATTCCTTGCACGTCTTTGCAAAAGTGTCAACACGAGGAGGAGGAGGAGGAGGAATGGGTGCAACTAGGGGTGGAGGAGTATCCGCTGGGCCTGCAGTGGTGGCCCTAGCCTCCAAGTATCTCCTAAACCACCCTGGAATCGTCACACCTTCTGGGAGATTAAGATCTTCAGCCATGCTGAAACGAAAAAGGAAAGATTCAAAATGGAGAATTCGAAAGATAAAGATAAGGATATGGCTATTTGGGATTATGTTTTTCATAAAAACTCTCTTTAAATAACATGTTTTTTTTTTTTTTGAAAGCACTTCTTCCAAAAATACTTTAGAGAAAAAAAATATTTTTCTAAAATTTTTTTTTTTATCTGTTCTGGTAACCTTATGCTCTGATACCACGTGTAACACCCCACGTCCATTAATGTCACTCACAAAGGGAATGCATTAACTTCCATGGAGGTATTAAGTGAATATAGAACAGTAAAATTACAACAAGACAGATATAAAATAGTACTTGGAAATTCAAAAACTTTATTTCATTGTAGCAGAAGTCAAAACATGTTTGATTACATCATAACACCACATTCAATGTCAAGTACAATATCTATCTTGATAAAACAAGTACATAATCCCATTACATGAATAGCCATTAAAAAGAAAGATAACAAGCTGGACTTTACTTCAGCAGTCCAAGCTTTCCAGAAGATAAGCGATCCAACTAGACTCCACTAGAACTTGGCCCAACCTGCGGACCTGAAGGGAGAAAAAGGATGGAAAAGAGGGGGTCAAACATAAAGTCTGGTGAATATGATAATTCTACAATACTATTACCAAAATAACTGGACTAAGGCATAAGCTGGAAAACAAGAAAATGTCTATGAAGAGCAGATTAAGGACATAGACAATCGCTAAAGGCAACGTTATAGGCGCTCCTAAATACTAAAGGATAAACACTATACTGCACCACACCAGTCACCCTAAAGATTCATCCCACTTAGCTTCACTTAGAAACTTTCCCAATGGCTTTACGTACCCCTAGCTGACTACATAGGTGCCGCCTGCCCCTATCTCCACTAGGTGTACCCTACTTCCCATTATTCGATCGGCTCCCTAACTCGTAGATACCCGTGCTGGCCCCACAGTGGGGTGTATCACTCCCCTAAAGTGGCAACCTGATACAACGGACATGCACGGCTTATACCTACACGATGCAACAACGTCTTACCTACCAGCCCGGGTCCACACACGCATATGAAACCCGTTGGACTTGCGTTGCCACCGCTCCCTGTTTTGGCCTCTTATAGTCAAACCCAGTATGCGTGTCCCGTCCTCGACTTGGGTCGAGCCCACAAAGATACGTTTTGGGATACTGGTTGAAATGGGCCCCCACTATTTACCACAAGCATTCCACCTAAGCTTGTCCCCATTAGTCCATCCCACTTAACCCACTTAGTCATGTTCATTTACATGTGTGTTTGGTTAAGTCTAATCGTATTTCAAATGCCTCTAAAGGCAATCACCAAAATCCTCATGCCACCCAAGGCACCTACTTAACCCCCATGTCCCACCTTACATGATTATCTGGTTAAATATTTCTTAGTTCATTAAGGCCATAACCTCATAAAGACCTCTCACATTAGACTGGCATTTATGGCAGCTGGATTTGCCGGGCGGGTCCGGGCAGTCTTACACCATAAAAGAGTCTAACCTCGTGTCTTTACAACTGTTATGCTTTAGTTTGGGCCTAGGACCTCTCACATTGGGCCGACATTTGTGACTACTGGATTTGCCGGGCGGGTCCGGGCAGGTTTACATCACAAACGGGTCCAACCTCGTGTCCTAAGCATTGATTATTAAAAATAATCCACTTTCCCCCAATTTTAATAATTCCCTACTTGAATTATTAATTACTTCCAATTTTTAACAATGTCCATAATTGACTCAATTATGGACATTCATTCATGGTATGCAACATCTTACAAAATTGCACCCAATTTATTAATTCCTAATATTACCCCTACCCCAAGTTTGAACGTTTATTCGCAAAATATATGTTAGACTCGAATAGCCTAACTCATAGCATAAAAGAGATTATCATAATAACAACATGTATATGTGACCAAATGAATCATAATAAGGGGTGAAACTTGCATATGTCCAACTTGCATAGATTATACATGTCATGGACCTAAAGGTGTCAACTTGTTCAAAATTCACCTAATATAATCTCAATCAATTTTCATAAACTTACATATGAACATGTGTGAATCAACATCATCTAATTTTTTTAACAACATGGTTTTATATGGGTACACCTAACTCAATAGGCAAATTCCCATAATCAAGTTTTATTTAATTATAGTTTCAAGTTTATGGGTACACCTAACTTAATAGGCAAATTCCCATAAACAAGATCCATTTAAATTAAGAAAAAAAAACATAACTTTAAGCATGATCCAACAACATCATGATTTTTCAACATAATATAGCATGATTTATAACATGGCATAGTATGATAGTATAACATAGCTTGACATGATTCTCAACATAGCACGACATAGCATAAGAGAATTTACAACATAGCATGACATAGCATATATAATTTACATCATACGACAACATAATAACATAATAAGAGAATCCACAATATATAGAATTTACAATTACAAATCACATCACTTTCTTGTGATCCATTCATAACTGAGTCAAATTAGTTTGTAATAGTCTTGTGAGAATCATCATACTCACCAACAAAAGAAAAGAATTAGAGAAAGAGAGATCTTTTTATTTGATTTGTGTAGATTTAGTTGTAGATGATTAGGCTTCCTCTTCTTAGTTTGTGACGGCTATGCTGAACTCCATGGCAGCAGCATGACGGTAGCTTCTCTAATTTTACAAGTGATTTAGGTCTAGGGTCTACCCACTTATTTATAGATTTTAGAATTCATTTAGGCCATTAGATTTAATCTAGAAATAACCGCAGCCGTTCAGACAAGATGGGGTTTATCTTGTTGACTCAGCAATGAGTCAGAAGTGACTCAGCAAACACTCAGCATATTAATAAACTTCTATTCATGTCATAAATATATATATATATTCTACAATGTACATATTAGATACATCCCCCTTTACTTATTATTGTTTTTATATACATATTAGATACATCCCCTCTCTCACACACTTATTAATATTTTTATATTCATATTAGATACATCCCCTCTCTTACACACTTATTAATATTTTTATATTCATATTAGATACATCCCCTCTCTTACACACTTATTAATATTTTAGCAACTTTAGTGTTAATAGAAAATTCGGGGTGTTACACAATCGTCCACAGACCATGGACTTGTTTGTTTGATTGCATAAATTAGTTAGATGCTTTGGTTTGAACTGAATTGTTTGGTGAAATGAAATTGATTTGATTGATGTGTGAATGGCGTGGGCCTTCACTAGATCGGGGATAAGGCTAGGCCTCGTCCCGTTTCTAGTATCGTGCCGTTATGCCGCCGAAATTTTCTAAAATATGTTAGAAAAATAAAAATATCATTTTATTGAATAAATGAACCGAATAGAATATTCATAGGTTGAATAAAATGTTTTATCGTTAAAAATATAATTTTTAACGTGAATGTGAATAAATAAATATTCATTTACAAACCGGACGGTTTGTTTATGTACACCTATTTAAAGGACATTGATTGGGACGATAAATTTTACACATCGCCCAACTGCACAAATAAAATATGTGTTTGATTGTTTGAAACCCCACACGGGTGTTAGGATGAAATTTGAAGTTCACTCATCTTGATTGATTAAATATGTTGATCGATTGATTGACAGGCTGTTATAAGCGTTAGATATCTATATTTGATGCTTATACAGTGTAGTGCACTTTTGTTGATGGTTGATTATCTATCGTTGCTATTATATACATTTGTTGTATGGAATCCATATAATTAACTTTATATGGAAATTGATTGGGCCTCATTCCAATTTAGAAAATAAAGAATAATATAAAATAAAGGTTCATGTGTTGACAGTACTCATCCATTGAGATTGGTCATGTGTTGAACGAAATATTTTAGTAATAAAATTTACATCTTTATCAATATAAAATAAAGGTTCATGTGTTGACAGTACTCATCCATTGAGATTGGTCATGTGTTGAACGAAATATTTTAGTAATAAAATTTACATCTTTATCAATATAAAATAAAGGTTCATGTGTTGACAGTACTCATCCATTGAGATTGGTCATGTGTTGAACGAAATATTTTGATAATAACAACTATTTTGAAAAAGAAATATTTGAAATAAAATATTTGAAAATATCAATATATGAAGCCGTGTTGATTAGATTGACGCCTTTTTGACGTGAACGATATTTATATCGATTTTATTCATTTCGAAAATGCATATTGAAAAGTGATTTCGAAAACGCATATTTTGAAACGATTTCGAAATGAATTGAATATATAACGATTTCGAAATGAATTGAATATATAACGATTTCGAAATGAATTGAATATATAACGATTTCGAAATGAATTGAATATATAACGATTTCGAAATGAATTGAATATATAACGATTTCGAAATGAATTGAATATATAACGATTTCGAAATGAATTGAATATATAACGATTTCGAAATGAATTGAATATATAACGATTTCGAAATGAATGGAATATATAACGATTTCGAAATGAATTGAATATATAACGATTTCGAAATGAATTGAATATATAACGATTTCAAAATGAATTGAATATATAACGATTTCGAAATGAATTGAATATATAATGAATTCGAATTGAATGGAAAACGAATTTGATTTCTATTGAATAGCAAACGAAAACGAATTCGAATTTAATTGAATAGATAACGAATTTGAATTGAATGTAAAACCAATTCGAATTGAATTGAAAACGAATTCAAATTGAATTGGAAACAAATTGAAATGAATTCAAATTGAATTGAAATTTGAATTGAATAGAAATGAATTTTAAAACGAATTTATAAAGAAGAATTCAATTTTGATTTGAATTGAAATGGAAGTTGAAATTGCTTTTGAAACGAATTTAAAACTATTTATATAATTCGTTTTAAATAGTAATCGACAAAATATATATTATATATATTATATATATAATATAATGGCCTGAATAGAACGCGCCGCGCCGCGGCAGTTCGCGAATTTCGATCATTTATTTCAAACGGACATTACGGGAGATCCGACCGTCGGATTGTCCTAAAACCGGAACCGTTGGGTTCGTATCGAAAAGAGCTTTCTAACGAATATTAGAAATTTGAAATCCAACGGTTGGATTTGGAGATACGTCCAAATCAAATTCGAAAAATGTCGTTGTAAGTGCAGTTCGATGGCCGTTGATGGAAATCGACTGTACGGGCCTTGATAAAATTATTAAAAATAGTAATAATTTGTGTAAAATCATAAGAAATGATTTGGGAAAAATTAGGGTGAAAAACTCCATATTTGAAAAGATAAAAATAGATTTTTATCGAAATGAACTAGTTTTGAACTAGAACTATAATTCTATTTATTTTTAAATAAATAAATTGAATTGGAAAAGGGTTTTAAAAATAACCAGAATTTCCAACGATTGCCTTAGAGTGGATTTGAATCGAAATTGTCTTCGGAATATTTCGATGTTGGAATTCGTGATTATACAGATGTTGTTATGGAAATTTGAAAGATATATATTTATATCGTTATTTCCAATACGACATTTGTTAGTCGTAGAATTTGATTTTGAATATGAGCCGATATATTTTCTATTCAGAGCCTCGTATTGAATATCAAATATGATTTGGGTTTGTCGTGAATGGTGTCTTCACTAACACTGTTCTTGAACCCAGTTGAGAAAAGATTAAATCTTTTTATTTAGATTTAATGAAGTGAACCAATTAAATAATATTTAATTGAAATTGAATTGATATTGATTTTTGGGTTTATCGTGAACAGTGTTTTAAATAACACTCATTCTTTAACCCGATAATTAATGAAATGTGGTTTTGGGTTTATCGTGAACCGTGTTTTTAAATGACACTGATTCTTTAACCCAGTTAACGATTAAAACTAAGTGGAGTTTTAATGAATCTTTAATTAGATTGAAATGAACGTAAAATGGAGTATCACCAGTTTTGCTCCAGGCGTTGTTAAATCTTTAATTAGATTTGAACGTGAAATGGTAATTGAATTTACCGATAACACCGTGGTATTAGATATGAAGTATTACCCGTTTTACTTCATGGGATAAATAGGTTGGGATTGGGAAATTAAAACAAATGATACTTCGGTAAGGTTCGCTAATCCCGACTAGTTTGAATTGATATTCAAAAATAGATTAAAGAATAAATTCAAGAAATTTATCTTGGATAAAATTAATGGGAACCTTTCCCTATGAATGTGAAATTTAGAAACTAACTGTCGGTTAGCTAAGCAGAATGGTTTTCTGGATATTGATCTGATGTTGGTTTCGGCCTTCGGGGTTAATATTTGGGGGATTATTCTCTTGATTAATTTACGGTTAGTGACTGATGAATTGGAATGAGGCGTATGTTGTGTTTGCGTAACACTTATTTAAAATATACGCGAGTTATTTGGAAAGACCGGGTTTATCCCATTCTGAATAACTGATACGACGATAAGTCGAAGATGAAGACGGTGGTCGAAGACCAGAAGTCTTCACGTTGTTTGGGTGATTACTGATGATCTTGATTGGGCTGTACACCCAAGAAGATGGAAACAGTTGGTGATCGTCCAGACGTACTTGGAGATCGATGGATATGCGGGGTACTAGGTGCCTCCGGTTTCGTTCAGACCCAGAACGGACTTGTAAATGGACTGTGTGTCTGACATTGGATTTTAGTCCGTGTGATTGATCTCTATTAAATATATATCTGTTTGGCGGCGGAGAATTTATTCTCTTGCTTAACGCCCTTCTCTAAGACGTACGAGCTCAGGGGTTATATATTGATGGATATCAAACGCATGGAGTGAATGGCCTGTGTGGCATGCCTAAGTGGCAATTGATCGAGGCTTCTGTTGAAAAGCAAAGTCTTGTGGTGATTATCAAAGCAAGGCCTTTGTGGCGTAGCTTTGTGTAACGTTTACTTCGCGTGTTTCACACCCGGTATGAACCAAAAACGGGAGAGGACCTCAGGGAGGGCATGCGTTTCTTTCTAGTTAGAAGTGGCGTCAGTGGTTTTACACGCCCTGACGAGTTTGACTTATGTGGTTGTTGCTGTTGCGAGGCGCCTCGGATTGATCGGTCGTTCTCGAACCGATGGAGTCATTTAGTTGGCTCATTTACGCCCCAAAGGGCGGGGAAACGCATGTTCAGGCATTTTAATCCACATCGGTGGACCGGCCCTGATGATCCAAGGGCCCACCTGAGTCTGGGTCCTGAGGGGCGGGCTAGAGCGTCTCGAATCGGTTGAGGACTATCTTTTGCCTCGGTTCATAGACGGAAATCCAATTTCCAAATACGTGACATTTGCGGTTTTATGTGTAAACCTATATATGGTGACATGATATATGGTATCCATGCCGCCTATGATTGATACTTATGATTTGAAGTTGTTTTATACACTATGCACTTATAATAGTATCAAATGATTTGTTTTAAAACGTACCAAGCATTCTTTGGCTGTTATAAGGGAAAACCCTATCCTCGGCTGCGTTGCATTGTGTGATGGGACCTGGGTCTTATAACAGCTTCATTTTTCTTTATTTAGCATTGTGCTGTTTGTTTTATGCACTGGTATTCTTGGGAGGAAACCCGTTCCGTGTTATACGGCGTGGTCCCTTGATTTACCTAATTTTAAAATAAATATTAATAACTGTTTTAGTTCTCACACCAGTCACATGACTGACCTGGAGTTTATTGTTTTAACCTAAACTCTGGGTGCCCCTATTTTGACACGGGCAGCTAGTAGTTTTGGTTTTGCAGATTTATATTCACAGGATCCTGGTTTACAGCTGGAATGATATCCGGAAAGCTTTGTATCCGTAAATCTCTTCTAGTTGTGTATTGTATTATTTTCCGCTGCGATGTATTTAAATGTAATTTAAATCTTTGATATTTCTGTGTAATATTCATTTATACTCTGTATATTCTTGTAATCTGATGGTATTGTTGTAATATACAATGAAATGTTCTTTTGTTTGTGTTCTGTTGTGGCTTGTTCTCGAACTATCCGCTCTTTCCTTTACGGGGAAGTTAAGGGTTTTCACAATATTATTGCTTTTGCTAATGCATTTTGATATTACTCCTTTTCATCTTTTTTCTTTCAAAAATTAGGTATAATAATAAAAGTCTTCTATCTCCATGATACCATAGACTGTAAACCATGCTACCGTAATATTGTTTTATTTTCCTTATTTATGATTTCTCACTAGGATTTTCATGAAAATGTTTTTGATGACACCGTTGATCTTATCTCCTTTACATTTGCATAATCAGTCAGAAGTGTTGTCATATTACAAGTAATAAGAATGAATATGATAAATGCCAAGAGATATGATTTATAATCTCCATGACATAAATAATCTACAAATAAAGAGTATATTTGCATTTTGTGGAGATCCAAATGAATAAAATTGTATTGCCTCTATTTGATTATGTTCTTAGTTTATTCCATAACAAAATTCTATATAAGTTTTAACCTTAACACATAAAATTATAAATACACTATTTTTGAATTACCATGTGTAACGGATGATTTACATGCTAATTTTAAAGTTTATGTTTCTTTCTTCTCTGCACTGTACAACCACCATCTCTTTCGATGCTACTTAAATCGTTCACTTCAATTCCCCAATTCTCTGATTAGAAATTTATGAAAGAATCATTGTTGACAGCTCCATCTTTATCCATATCTCTACCTCAATTTCTGTCTCTTTCCAACATTCATCCTACCAGTAAAAAAGGTAATAAGGGTGTTTTTTAATTAAAGATTCGTATAATTTTTTCAAATGATGTATAAGATCTAATGTCTTAATCTAATATCATAAAACATGATACAAAATTATTATTGTAGAGATTGCGATGTTGATGATGATGGTTTTGATGACAACAACCTTGTTTCAATCATTATTGTTATAAAATATATATTAACACTGTTATCTAGAATATATATATATATATATATATATATATATAGGAAATCTATGTAGGAAATGATTATTGAAGACTATACAGTCTAGATAATCAAGATTTCAAAGTATAAGAGTTCAAGAAACAAGACTTATGAGTATCAAGAATTCAAGAGTTCTGGAAATTTAGAGTAATAATGTCTAGATACCTTGTTAAAACTCTGGTTGGCATTGAGTTCTTATTTCAAACTTTTTCAAATGATTTCAAAATCACTTTCTTATTTTTAAGTATATTTTCAAAATGATTTCAAAATTACTTTCTTATTTCAAATTTGTACCTCTTTATTCTAAATTTCTACTCCTAAAATTTATTTTAACTTCTATTTCAAAATTATACTTAATATATTTGAACTCCTAATTCAAATATTTATTACTTACGAATTTAATACTAATTTCATAGATACTTATGTTTTTAATTTCCTTAGTTATATTTATTAAGTTTAAACTTCCTCTTATATTTATAGTTTTAAATATATATATACAATTTTATAATATTTAATATTTAGTTTCTAATTATTTTTTAAATCATCTTAAAATATGTTTTTAATATATATTTTCACTTGAAATGCTCTATTTTAAAATAAAGGAATATAGTTCGTTTTAACTCAGAAATCACCATAATTTATTTAATCAATATTCTCTTTGATTTAAAAATTAATTTTTGAAAATATATTAGATATGTCGAAATAAACATAGTGGTATGTCGATATATGTATCGTTGACTTTTATCTTAAATTTTAAAAAGTTGTGTCTTTTGAATTCATACCTTTTCTAAATGGTTGTAGCTATTGGAAAATTATATATATGCTTCTAATTTTGAGTTTTCAATTAATTCTCATCTCCTTCTTCTTCCTTTCTCTCTTTGACATTATTATTCATAAGTTCTCCAATTCTTTACATATACTCCGCTGATTTTCAAAGAAATTATATCAATCTTTTTCTCTTTCAATTCTACATCAAACTCTCTTTGAAATTCAAGTGCTACTCAAGAGTTATAGGCTATTTGTACTCAAAGATTGCCAGATCAAGTTCTATCGGGTCAATATTTCAAAACGGATACTGAGAAAAGGTGTGATGCAACTCGTAAATCAATTAGTTGTGATTGTAGCCCGGAAATCAATTAGATGATCTTTGGTAAATCAAGAGAGCGCCCTATTCTTGGAAGCAAGTGGTGGACTTCGTGGTCATTGAAATTGAGGATTGTAATTTGAAGATTATATTGAAAAAAATATCTGCACAACTCAGCATTGTATGAGGATGGATGTACGGTAGCTTCGAACCAGGATAAATTCCTAATGTGTACTTTCCTTTTACTACTTTTTATTTTTGTTTTTGCATCTATAATTGTTGATATCTGTTATTTGCATAATATTCCATTTAATTCAAAAAGATTTCAAGAAATTAATAAAATTCATGAACACTATTCATCCTCCCTTCTAATGTTTAATTTGTCTTCAGATCCTTAATTCGCATCCCTAACAAATGGTATCAAAGCATTGGTTTTCAAAGTTTTCATAATCTGAATTTTTGAAAAGTTTAAACAACAACTAAATCAGTAATAATATTTCATTTGTAGAGGGTCAATTCACTATTAGACCGCCACTATATATTAGTAGTAATTATGCATATTGTGCTTTTAGAGTGAAATTTTGCTTATAATTTGTAGACACTTGGAAATTTTGCACAATGGACTAATGATCAAAAAGCCACTGCAAAAATAATTCAGAGGCTATGAATATTTTATTTTGTTCACTAGGTAGGAATCAATTTAATAAGGAATCTGTTTGTAAATTTGCATATGAAATATGGAAAATTTTGCAAGTGACTCATGAAGGAACTGTTAGAATTTGTGATACAATATTTCCATTTGCAGAAAATTTGGAAGATATTATTGATTATGGTGATACAATATTTCCATTTAGAGAAGATTTGGGAAGTATTGTTAATTTGAGTAATATAATATTTCCAACTGCAGAAGATTTGAAAGATATCATAAAATTTATTGCCTTTTTTTTGTAAAATTAGACAGGGCCATAAATTACCTGCATAAATGGAAGAATGTGAAGAAGTTTCTTTTGGGATATTGAAGTAAGGAATAAATTCTCTGATTGGAGAATTAATTAGGCATTGATTTATAACCATAAATCAATTACTTCAACTCCAAGTATCAATCCTTATATAAGGATATGGATTAGGTAAATGTATTGTAAATCTCTCAAAGTTGTATTTCTTCTTCTTCTCTGTTATCAGTCTTGTAATATTTTCTTATTTAGAATAGGAATAAAATCTCTTCTCCCCAAGTGGACGTACACTAACAAGACGTTGGTGGAACCACTATAAATCTCTTGTGATCTTTTTATTATTATTTGATCCGTGATTATTTTGCTGGTGACTTTCTGTTGTTTGTTTTGCCTCACCATCAAACCGTTCCTATTTGTTTTTCCGCAAGGTTGGGTTTTATTCCCAAGACGTTTTGGGAAAATTTCCCCAACAATTGGTATCAGAGCTACGAGGTTGATTGAGAAAGGGTGTTAGGCATTATGACAGGAGATGAGGAGAATTCAACAATTGTATCAAGACCATATGTCAAAGGGACATATATGGCAGTAGGATCTTGGTTAGCAATAGAAAGATGGAACGGGGATAAAGACTTCGAGAAGTGGCAATAGAGGATGAAACTTGTTCTGATGAGAAACAATGTTCATCCTGTAGTGTTTGCTCCTGAGGAGTTGACGGATGATATTTCAGCCGTGGAAAGGAAGGAGATGGAACGATGACATTTACTATTTTACAATTAGCAATGGGATAAAATGTCATTTTAGAGATTAGCGGTGAGGCCACTACTAAGGACATTTGGACCAAGTTGGAAAAACTCTATTTAAAGAAGTCACTAACCAACTGTCTGATTTTGCTGAAGATGTATTTTCCACTATGTGGATGAGAGATGGTACTACAGTAAAGGCACATCTAAGCTTCTTCGATGATCTCATGGTGAAGATGAAGACTGTTGACTTGAAAGTGGATGAGGAGCAAATAACAATGATTTTTTGTGTTCTCTTCCAGAGCGATACGCAGCTTTCGCTAACAGTCTTATCTATGCCAGTGATCGTCGCTTTCTAATGAATCAGAAAAGCGCGAATTTTTAAATTAAATTCTGCAAGCGTACAGGTGTGTAGCATACAGGTCGAACACAGGGAGGTAGATTAAAATCAAATTATTTATTTAATCTCTTGGGCGAGTTAGACGAAGCCTGGAGATTTTGTTAAAATAAAAACAAACTGAAATTGCGAACTTAGGATTATCGTTGAATCTAATCAACGATTAATCACTAAAGAAAGTAAATTGCAAAACAAGAACAACAATGCAGAAAATAAAAGTGCAGAATAAGAAGAACAACAAAAATAAAATTAAGATTGTCGTTGAAACTAATCAAACGACTAATCACTAATGAAACAAATGTAAAATACAATTGGTTCTTTCCAAAACTAATTGTGAAGACAACACCTATTGCTAAGAAAGAAAAATGCAGAAATAGTAAAAAGGAAGAACTTTTATTAATGGATAAGAGAATACAGAATAATGGATATGGTGGCTACAATGACATTACAAGGGTATTTATAGGATAGATAGCCAAACCCTAACCCTAATTACAAATGATAGATGGGCCTTAGGGAATTCACCAAAAGAGTTTACAATGAGAATCTCAAATGGGCCTTAGTTAAATCTATTAAATCTTTGGCCTTTCTTCTTTTCCTCTTGGTTCTTTGACAAGCTTCCCTTGATTTGAGAAATTCTTGGTCTTTCTACCAATCATTTTCTTGTCCAACAGCAACTAGATGTGACATCTTCATATGCAAATCTTCAAAATGTAAATAGATAGCAACTTGATCTCCATTTCTCTACTTTACTGGTTGCATGCGGGCTGGGTTGGAATATCTGTAAAAGCAACAAAACACTACCCAAGTAATAGTTATTTATATACAAAAGATAAAATATAAGAGCATAAAATAAACACATTTCTATGCCAATCAAATACCCCCATACTTATCTTTTACTCGTCCTCGAGTAAAACAAAAATTAAAAACTAACTACATAGGTGGCACTTTCGTAGGAAACACGATTGCATTGAGCGTATGCAACAAGCCGTTAAACCTCTAGGTGTCCCTTGTAGGACGAGTGGTGTATCATGAGGGTTTTCAGCGGATACTACCCACAAAATCCAAATGCAGTATGCTATAATTCTAATAAAACTACATGAATGCAATGGACATATACAAAATAAAAACAAACATGAAAACAAGACTTGTTTCTGAAGTGGTACAACAAATTAAGTTAACAGTTTCTAATCAGTTGATTGTACTTTAAATACCTCAACTTGTCACAAAATGTCAATATAAATCAAGTCTTCAAATGTTAAATTCCAGTTTGGCCAGTTAGTTCGGTCGATAACATAGTGCAACCATGAAATAAATTCTTAGTTTGCTTGGCACAGTTTGTAAAGTGGTATTCTAATTTTCTCATGTATGGCTAGTCAAATCAATAAGGTCAAGAAGTGTTTGGGCATCATCACTTATTCTTTATTCTATAAAATTTTAAAATTTATGTTTAAGTACATACACCTAACTTAGAAGACCAAGGTTTACCACCCATGCACTGCCTCACGGACTAACGGAGAGTGGGTAAAGAGCTTGGCGGATTGTGCAGGCCGACTTTGACTTTGTCAACAACGTGTCGGTAATCCTTAGGTGTCCAATCTCATAAAATGAGACCAAGATATTCCAACGCTGACTTTGTCAACAAAATGTCGGATAGAGCTTGGTGGGTTTGCACACCAACGCTTGATATACAAGCAATGTTGGATACCCTTGGATTACTATTATTATTATTGAAATTATAAGCACAAAAGAGAGTTACGCGAATTCAACTTAACACAACTTAGTTTTAAAGATTTGAAAAGCCAATATAAGTATTTTAAGTGCTCCGCTTATTTAAACAAAGTCTACAATATAGAATAGATTTCATGGCCATCACCTAAGAATCTCCCTATGTACCGGTTACACTATTATCCCTCAAAATTAAACTTTTCATTGTATTTCAAATTCGAATTTATCTGAGAGAGAAAAATACTATCAACTGGCTAAAAATTGTAAACTTATTTTGTTGTATCAATTGAAAATGGGTCGTATTTCAAAAAAAAAATGGCATGTTATTATAGTCTAAAATGCATGATGGTCCTATTTAAATGATGAAAATGAAAAGAAAGAAAAATAAAGAAAAAAAAAACGAAAATGAGTGAAATGCAGACTCCCCCCCACACTAGAACTAAATAGTGTCCACACTGTAATTTTTTTCTATAATTGAAAGATAGTACCCAAAGGTGTATCAAATGCAGAATGATTTGTAAAATGAAATGCAATTTAACCACTATATGCGAATGCCAATTATATACAAAATGAAATTTATAATGACGGTGAGTTTTATGTGAAAAATGAGATTTTTCTTTCCCTCCACACTTGCCTCTATCGAAAATGATGGATGATGATTTCGTATCTGATTTTTGAGGTACAAAAGGCATGTCAGTGAGATCTAAGATCAAAATCCTTCCTAAAATTTTTTTGTCGTGCCAATGATTTAAATCATTCAACTGAAGATTATTATAGTCCCATAAGCCTAAGTTTTTAACAATGATTTCTTCTGATGCTATGGAATTACGATTATGTTTGAGACGTTCCATATATCCATCCTCGTCATTCAAAAGTTTAAGCTCATCTTCGAACAATTCCTCAAAAGGCATAGTGCACACGTCAACTGAGGAAAATGAAGTTTTTAGAGGAGATAATTCAGATGTGCCATCTAAAACTGTTTATATTATGTTAACTTCTCCTATTTCGATCTCTTTGGGTTGATGAAAAATATTCAATTCAATGGTTAAGTGCCCAAACGATAGTCGAAGTTGGCCGCTCCTACAATTAATGATAGCATTTGAGGTTGCAAAGATGGGACAACCCAATTTCAATGGAATCTGACTATTCGGATTCGAAACAGGCTCGGTTTCAAGAACTATGAAGTCAACTGGGAAA
This sequence comes from Allium sativum, assembly GCA_030737875.1. Taxonomy (NCBI): domain Eukaryota; kingdom Viridiplantae; phylum Streptophyta; class Magnoliopsida; order Asparagales; family Amaryllidaceae; genus Allium; species Allium sativum. The sequence continues at coordinate 895,735,661 of CM060918.1, forward strand.
TAAAATTGTTCAATTTGAATCAAAACGTCTTCAACAATGCCTAGGGGTTTTTTAAAAGATCGATCAGCCAATTGAAGTGTGATACTCGTGGATTTCAATTCTCCTAGTCCAAGTTGATGATAAACAGTGTAGGGAAGAAGGTTGACACTTGCACCAATATCAAGTAAGGCGTGACTGATGTGAGTATTTCCTATTTTACAACCGATTGTAGGGCAGCCAGGGTCTTTGTACTTGACTGGCGTAAGATTCGAAAGAACAGAGCTTGTATTCGCAGTTAGAAAGGCGGTTTTTGGGATATTAGTCGCACGTTTTTGTGTGCATAATTCCTTAAGACATTTAGCATATTGAGGAATTTGTTCAATGGTGTCTAAAAGAGGAATGTTCACACGAACTTGTTTGAAAATTTCAAGATTTTTTTCAAAATTCGCATCCTTCTTCTTATTGTTAAGTCTATGAGGATATGGAGCTACTGGTTTATAAACTCTTTCAGAATTTTGATCGTTCGAAGAAGAAGGTTTCAATATAGGAAGTAAAGGAGGTGTAGGAATAGAAGGTGAGATGCTGGGATTGCCAACATTATAGGTGGAGGTATTGTCGGGGTTGCCGACATTATTATCGATCGTTTTTCCAGACCTAAGGGTGGTGACAGATTTAACCGAATTATTTCCGTCCTCACAAGAATTCACAGTACGAGAATTATATTTTGGATTCACCTCGGGTTAACTAGGCAATTTCTCTTTTCCATTAGTTTTCATTAGTTCCTTTATCATATTCATCATTTGATCGAATTTAACACCTTGACTGTTTATTTGTTTCTGTAATCGATCAATTTCTTGAGAAGATTAAGAAGATGAAGGAGGTTGAAAGTTAGAATGCCTATACGGTTCACTCGAAGGCTCAGGTTGAGGTGAAACATGAGAAGTTTGAGGACTAGAAGAAAATGGAGCGTGGTATAATGAATTCGGTATCATGTGAGATGGATTTGCGACATTATTTGAATTAGACCATGAGAAATTTGGATGATTTCTCCAACTAGGGTCAGATGTGGATGAGTAAAGACTATTTTGAGCTATGACATTGACTTGGTCTTGGGGTAGTCCATTGAATTGAGGAGTTTGAGTCTCTAAGGGAATATGAATTGTATCCACGACATGCACTCCTTTAGTGAAAGCATGGATGGGAACACGAATGGACTCCCATTGCATGTCCTTTTTAGAATAATCCTCTAAGAATTTCCAAGCTTCATTGGCCGTTTTAGACATAAAATCTCCCCCACACATTGATTCTAGTTGAGTTCTAGTCTGATAGTTTAGACCCTCATATACAATTTGACATAAGTAATCTTTTATGATTCCATGATGAGGACAACTATACAGTAATTGGTTGAACCTATCAAAGTATTTTGAAAAAGTTTCCCCCTCATTTTGAGAAAATTAATTTATTTCAGTTCGAATTTTCAGAGTTTTGTGAAAAGGAAAAAACTTTTTCAGGAATACGCTGACGAATTCATCCCAACTTCTTATTGACTGTTTAGGAAGAGAATTTAGCCATCTTTTAGCGCTTTCAAGTAGTGCAAATGGAATTAGCCTTAGCTTGATTGATTCATTAGATAATTGTTGCATTTGAGTTGTGGATGAATACAATTCAAATTCACTTAAAAATTCATAAGCATTTTCATAACCAGTAAATTTTGGTACCCCTTGAATAAAAGAATGTTTAAGCTCAAAATTTCCTTCAACTGGTGGAAGTACTATGACAGAAGGTTGACCGGTTCTAGTTGGATAACATCGATCACGAAGAGACAAGGGTCTATCCATTTGGATATTGAGATTTTGAAAATTTTGATTTATTTGATTTTGATCCCCAAAGTTTGGAAAGTTGTGATTCACTCGATTTTGATCCAATTCGGTTGGAAAATTTTGGTTGATTCGAGAACCCCTAGGAGAATTTTGTTGGCTCACACTTTTTTCACTCATTGTTGTTAAATGCACGCACAGAAATTAGCTACAATGAAATTTTCTGTCCTTAATAGCTCCTAACCCAAAATTATATAGTGACACGTTTGATTACTTAGATCAAAAGATTTCTTAGCCAGTTAACAGACAGGAGTTATCGGTGTACCAGGAATCACCCTAGCAATGCAGCCGAAGGTTTAAGTACCTTCAGAGTAACAACCGATATAATATTTGCGAATCACCGTAATATTTATAAACGGTTATTTCTCTGTCGTAGTCTAGACACCAAGAAATAATTCGTTCCAAATGAATCAACTATCACAATACAATTAAGCCCTAGATGAGCCCGTGACTCCCTTAAGTCCAACATCTAACCGTTATTATTAGTCAGATTCTACGATGAAATGCAATTTGTGGGCTAAGGAAAGGGTGATGAAATCCCTCACCTTATGTGAATTGGGGTATTGCCCTTAACAGAATGAATAAAAAGTGCAGAAATAACAACAATCACACAATTTAATTGCAGAAATTAAAAAATTTACATTCAAGCCGCTGCCCCTGCAGAATTTTTTTACAACAATTGTCTATATTTTTTTTCTTTGCAGCAGAGCACCTGTAGAGTTAAAAGAAATTTACAGTGGGGTATGGCTGTCCATCCAGAAAAAATGAGTAGCGTCAATGATTGAAATCTCACTATTTGCAATTTCTTTTGATTTCTGAAATCTTGATTTGTTGCTTAAACTCCAGTCACCTTGTCCTTAGTTCGAAATCTCTTTTTTTTTTTGAATGAATTGAATAACAAAAAAACACAAGAAAAAGAAACAAAGGAATTAACAAAAAAAAACTAACTTTTTGGAGAAGATGGTGCTGAAGTGTGGATTGAAAAAAAAACTATGGTGAAATGAGATTATGTGAGAGGAAGGGGTATTTGATCAGAGGGAAGAAATGAAGCAGGGAAAAATAATTGAAAAAAAAGAATGAATCTTTTTATGACCTTCCCTATTTTTTTTATTATTGTTGAAAAAGTGGACAAATAGGAAAGAAACAAATGACAAAAAAAAAATGGGAAGAGAGATTTCAGGAAAGAAAGAGAATTGTAAAGGAAGGAAGGAAATTAATTGTAAAAGATTTGGAAAAGAAATTGAGAAGGGAAAGCAATAAAAGAGAAGGCAAAAACAGAAAGAATTTCTTTTCTTTTGTTTATTGTTGTAAAATTAGAAGAGGATTTTTTTTTTTGAAAAGAAAGGGAATTTATAAGAGAAGAAAAGAAATCAAATGTATTGAGAACAAGAAAGACAAAAGAAGGAAGGAATTTTTTTTGCAAAAGAGGAATCTTTTTTTTTTTTTGAAATTTGTAAAAAGAAAAAGAATGTAGATGATTGGAAAGAAAGTGGAAAGATGGAAAGAATAAAGGAAAATTGAAAGTTGTTTTTTTTTCAATGAAGGAGAGAGCCGGAAAGAAATAAATGAAAAAAAATGGAAAGAGAGATTGTAGGAGGTGAATGAGAAATGCAATTGGAAAGAAATAAAAAAAAAAGAATGCAAGTTTTTTTTTATGAAAATTTGAACAAGAAGAAAGGGAAAGAAATAAATGGTAAAAACCCAAACAAAAAGGAAAAATAATTAAAAGAGGAAGGAAATAAGAGAAAAAAAAGCAAGGTATTTTGAGTAGAGAGGAAGGGTAGAAGAAATTGAGGAAAGAAATAAAAGCAGACAAAAACAAGATAGAAATTAAAGTAGACAGAGAAGAAATTGCAAAAGTTTTTTTTTTGAAAGTTGTAGACAAAAGATGAAAACAAATAAAAAGAAAAGGAAAGGGAAAAGAAAAATGTGAAAATCAGCAAGGTGGTAGAAAGATGGAAAGAAATTGAAGAAAAATTAGCAACTTTCTTTTTTTATATATAATTTTTTCTTCTTGAAGGAATTAGATTGGAAGAAATGCAAAACAAAAAAGGAAAGAAATAAATGAAAAAAAAGAAGGAAAATTAAAAGAAAAAGTGGCAAGATTTTTTTCCTTGTCTTAGAGATTATGATATCAATATGTGATAAACAATCAACTAATCAAGATTTTTATCTATATATATCTACAAGAAAACAATAGGAAAATAAAAGAAAATTTGGCAAGATTTTTTTTTACAAAATCAAACAAAAAGAAAAAAAACTAACACGAATCAGAAATTAATTAAATAATAAAATTCAATTGTTACCTCCCCGGCAACGGCGCCAAAAACTTGATCGTCGCTTTCTAATGAATCAGAAAAGCGCGAATTTTTAAATTAAATTCTGCAAACGTACAGGTGTGTAGCATACAGGTCGAACACAGGGAGGTAGATTAAAATCAAATTATTTATTTAATCTCTTGGGCGAGTTAGACGAAGCCTGGAGATTTTGTTGAAATAAAAACAAACTGAAATTGCGAACTTAGGATTATCGTTGAATCTAATCAACGATTAATCACTAAAGAAAGTAAATTGCAAAACAAGAACAACAATGCAGAAAATAAAAGTGCAGAATAAGAAGAACAACAAAAATAAAATTAGGATTGTCGTTGAAACTAATCAAAAGACTAATCACTAATGAAACAAATGTAAAATACAATTGGTGCTCTTCCAAAACTAATTGTGAAGACAACACCTATTGCTAAGAAAGAAAAATGCAGAAATAGTAAAAAGGAAGAACTTTTATTAATGGAGAAGAGAATACAGAATAATGGATATGGTGGCTACAATGACATTACAAGGGTATTTATAGGATAGACAGCCAAACCCTAACCCTAATTACAAATGATAGATGGGCCTTAGGGAATTCACCAAAAGAGTTTACAATGAGAATCTCAAATGGGCCTTAGTTAAATCTATTAAATCTTTGGCCTTTCTTCTTTTCCTCTTGGTTCTTTGACAAGCTTCCCTTGATTTGAGAAATTCTTGGTCTTTCTACCAATCATTTTCTTGTCCAACAGCAACTAGATGTGGCATCTTCATATGCAAATCTTCAAAATGTAAATAGATAGCAATTTGATCTCCATTTCTCTACTTTACTGGTTACATGCGAGCTGGGTTGGAATATCTGTAAAAGCAACAAAACACTACCCAAGTAATAGTTATTTATATACAAAAGATAAAATATAAGAGCATAAAATAAACACATTTCTATGTCAATCAGCCAGAGATACACTAACAGTAGATGATGTGAAGATAGGTCTTCTATCTGTGGACTTGAGGGATCAGATGAAGGGGTTGAGTGAAGGTAAAGGAGGAAGTAGTACGGAAGCCATATTAGCAGGTATAGAAAAAAGGGAGAAGAAGAAGAAAATAAAGTCAAGAGATGGGTAGTGCTACATTTGCAAGAAAGTAGGCCACTGGAAGAGAGATTGTCTGGGTTTGAAGGAAAAAAATTGAAGTTGGAAATTCATCAGTTGCGATGGAGGAATTTTTGTTTAATGACTTGTTGACAGCAGTAGTACCAGGTGTATTAGACCATTGTGTTCTAGACACGGGGCGTCTTTTCATATGACAACTAATAAGAATTATTTCAGTTCTTTTAAAAGAAAAAGAGAGAACTGATTCTTATGGGAAATGATGCTAGTTGTAGAGTCATGGGCGAAGGTACTGTGCATACTCGCATGTATGATGGGGTAATGCACACCTTGATTGGTGTCCATTATGTTCCAGGTCTTCGGAAGTCAATGATATCTCTTAGGTAGTTGGCATCCAAAGGATTCGAAGTGACTATTGATAAGGATTGTCTAAGGGTTTCTAAGGGTGCATCTGTAGTGATGAAGGGAGATATGTTTCATAATTTGTATCTAATGAGGGGAAGCACTATGCTTGAAGAGACAAGGGTTGGAGTCTACAGTTCTCGTGGAAAAGATGTCAAAGCTAGGCATACGAGAACGGCCTTTGAATTTCTGCATAAGCATAATATGATCAAAGGGGAAAGCTTCAACAAGGTGGGATTCTACAAAAAGGATGTGCTTGATAAGCGGAAGAAGGGATTGTCAGAAGTTAGTCAGAGATTAAAGAAGAAAGCAGTGGATATGCACAAGTCTTTGCAGACTACTAAGTTCGAGCGTTGCTCGTGCTGGAATCACTTATCAAAATGCAAGGAGCCACGTGGCGGCACGGTGTGGGGAGAGAGTTGAGATGGTTCATGGAGACGTTTGTTTTCATGGTGAAGATTGATAGGTCTTACAAGAAGGTGGTACTTTGAACACTTTGTTGGCAGGCGGTGGTGTTGCCGGAGTTTGTTGACAAAATGCAATGGGTGATGGCCATGCCGAAGCTCATTGAGGAAAGTAACCATGGTGTCTTCTCTGAGAAGATGCTTAGAGTCAGAGGATTAGGTGGAGTTGGTATGCTTTCAAGGAAATATAGTATCAAGGTGGAGATTGTTAGAATTTGTGATACAATATTTCTATTTGCATAAGATTTGGAAGATATTATTGATTATGGTGATACAATATTTCCATTTAGAGAAGATTTGGCAAATATTGTTAATTTGAGTAAAATTAGACAAAGCAATAAATTACCTACATAAGTGGAAGAATGCGAAGAAGGTTTTTTTGGGATATTGAAGTAAGGAATTAATTCCCTGATTGGAAAACTAATTAAACATTGATTTATAACCATAAATCAATTACTTCAACCCCAAGTATTAGTCCTTATATAAGGATAGGGATTAGGTAAATGTATTGTACATCTCTCAAAGTATTTATTCTTCTTCTCTATTATCAGTCTTGTAATATTTTCTTATTTAGAAAAGGTATAAAATCTCCTCTCCCCAAGTGGACGTACATTAACAAGACGTTAGTGGAACCACTATAAATCTCTTGTGTTCTTTTTTTAATTATTTGATCCGTGATTGTTTTGCTGGTGACTATCTGTTGTTTGTTTTGCCTCACCATCAATCCGTTCCTATTTGTTTTTCCGCAAGGTTGGGCTTTATTCCCAAGGCGTTTTGGGAAACTTTTCCCTAATAGGAATAAACAAAGTTAAACAGACTAAAATATCCATATTAACCAATCAATTTGAATGATTTAAAATGAATCAAAATGAGTCTATCTTTGATATGTATTGCAGGTCCCAGGAATCGTATTTTCACCAACGGTTTTGGGAAAATCACATTTTGTGAAAGATCTAAGTCCGAAAATTTTAAATTCATTAACTTCTGATTGGGATCAAAAGAGACTAGCGGTTGAAGAGACCAGTGATTTTAATATAATGAAAATTAAAGAATTAATTAGAAATATAATGTCATTTGAAGTCCAGATGCAAGGAAGAAAATAAAATAAGTCATCGAAAAAGTAATCGATACCATTTAATGCGGCAATTGAATATTCTGACTTAGATAGCGATGGTGAAAGAGATATTTAGAAAATATTCATGTGGCCTTATTTTTATCCAATAGATTTGAGCATCGTCCTATTAGGCTTGTGCTACCTAGCATTAAATACAATTTGGATTCTTTTTTATAAGGACATGATATTAAATATACTATACAGGAAAAAATTGTGAAGGACAAAAAAACCAAAAAAATTGCCCAAAAGGACAAGGGGCAAAAAACTTGTCCAAAAGGACAAGTTTTAGTGCAAAGTGGAAAAACATGGGACCCCCCTAAAATTCACCATTTGCACTATTTGTCCTTTTGGACAAGTTTTTTGGTGGTTGTCCTTTTGGACAAATAATTTGGTGAGTTTGTCCTTATGGGAAAAATCCCCTTAAATATATATATTATTACGCATAAAGTGAGTTTTTATGTAAAATGTACCGCATTTTCATCAATTACCAAAATTAATAATTAGATTTGCTTAAGATAACAATATTAAATTTTTAACTGTTTTAAGACTTCTTCGATACCGAATCAAAGACCGAAATAAAGACTAAAATTTGGTCTTTAAGCAGTCTTAATAGTTACAAACTGCTTTGAGACCGAATCTCAGTCTTTAACATAACATTTTAAAGACTACATTTTTCAGTTTTTATTCAGTCTATATTTAAAGACCACGTAATTTCAGTCTTTATATGGATATTTTTTTGTAGTGCAATCACGTAATGTAAACCCCAAAAGTGCTTCTTTTAAATGGTCACAAAGCATAGTATTGCAGAAATTGATAGAGTATGGTTACAAATCTGTAGACACATATTAAAGTGGAGTTTAGCTCATATTATGTTGAATATGTTGTAATATTATAAATATGTAACTGTATTTGCAATCTAGTGTTAAAGATGCTCTAACCATACCTATCAGTAGTACCGGGCATGAAATCTCCTATGTTAGATTTTTTGATTCTAGCTCCACTGATCTGTATTTTTGTTGAAATACAGGTGAGAAATAATTATCATACAATAAGTTGATTACCTATGATCCAATATCTACATATTATGTTTAACTTCTATAAAACCCTTACAAAATTATACCACTTGTTCATATTGGGATAGCACGTACAGTATCATTACATTCAACCTTTTTATATTGGGATCCTTGTTGCTATGAAGGAATTGCATATTTTAACCGTACACTGCATACTACATGTATGGTACTTAAAAATGAACATGTTAAGTGCTAAACTAGTAATGGCACGTTAGAAGCTTCTTTAGGTGGCGCCATCACACCATGAAGCACATGCGCACGAGGACGCATTGAAGTGGCGCCATCACACCATGAAGCACACGTGCACGAGGACGCGTTGAAGTGCCGAAGCTCAACATGTACTGGAGCCAATGGTTCGAGAGACCATTAAATGATGCAATAGTGACTTAAGCATGATTACTTAAGGCTTGAGAAAAAAAGAATAAGGGAACGAGTAAGGATGATAAGTGATAAGATATACTTTGAGTTGCTTACGATCAGTAAGCAGTTGTTCTTACAGACCTGGGAATCAATTAGTGTGGAGCCAATGACTCAATCTGTTAATAATTGTTTAACTCTTCAATTTGTTGGAAACTGTTTAACTCTTTAACATACAAAAAGTTAACAGTTTAACAACTAGTACTTTGCAAGCACTGACTCTCGTTTCTCAATGACAAGCAATGCTCATGAGGTATAGTGGTTGAAGTAACTTTCCATTAAGAGTGTGGGGATGGTTTTAGGGCTTAGGACAGCCAAGGACATTGAGAAAGAGCAGATAGATTGCTTGACAACACTATAATGTTGCAAGTCTCAATGGAAGTTTTATTACAAGCTACATATATGTTCAAAACAAGCTGACAATATATTAGAAACACGTATTAGCACATTCTTTCCTCACCTCATCAAACAGCTCGGTGCTCATATACTTCTCTCCGCCACTAGGAAAAATTATAACAATCATCTTACCTTTGCTTCTAGCTCTTTCCACTACATGAACATATACAATCAATTTAATTATGTATATTTTGTCAAATTAACCATTAATAGAAAACATAAATAAAGCTACCACCTGCACGCATGCAGCTAAATTTGCACCAGAAGAGATACCAACAACCAAACCCTCTTCTCTTGCAATCCTTCTTGCATAAATCATTGCTTGTTTTGTTGTGACGGTCAATATTTCATCAATGCAAGACTTATCCTAATTCTTAATGCCTACCTGTGAAATGTTTGCAACAAGTGGACTGAGCATGCTGCTGCAATGTGATAGTTGTTGGAAATAAATTAAATTGCAATTAATGTTGCTTAATTGTAGTTTTTTATTTGGTATAAAACTATACTATATCTCGAATATTCTTGTGATGAGGATAAGGATAAGGATGATGTGTTGGAAAATTTTTACTATTAATTGGATGATGTTATTTGTATAAATAAAGGGATGTATTTATCAATCAAGCAATTAAGAAAAAAAAAGCAATAAAATCTTTGTCTTTTCCAAAAACTTCTTCATCTCTTCCTCTCCAATTAATTTTCTACAAATTGGTATCAGATCCTTATTCGATCATAATGAACAATTCTTTTATTATTCCCTTTATTCCTCAATTAACCAAAGAAAATTACGGTGAATGGAGTGTTCAAATGAAAGTTATTCTTGTGTCTCAAGAAGTATGGGAGATTGTTGAAAACAGGTATATCGAAGTTGAAGATAAGGAAGAATCAACACAAGCTGAAAAGGATAAATTAAAAGGATTGAAAATGAAAGACAAAGAAGCTTTGTTTTGTATCTACCAGGGAGTAGATACATATGATGACGCTTTTGACAAAATATATCGTGCCACTTCTACAAAGCAAGCTTGGGAGATTTTACAAAGCTCGTTCATTGGAGAAGAAGATGAAAAAGTTGAAGAAGAGAAAGAAAAGAAGATTCTTGATGGAGACCAAGAAGAAGACGATAGCAAGGGCCACGACACAAAGGAGAAAAAAGAGAAGAAAAAGGAGAAAGAAATGAAGGACAAAAATGAAGAAAATGAAGATGAAGGCAAAGAGGCAGAGAAGAAGAAAGATAAGAAAAAACAAAAGGAAAAGAAAGGAAAACAAGAAGAAGATGAAGATGCAGATGATGATGCAAAGGAGAAGAGAGAAGGAAAAAAGAAGAAGGATAAACACAAAAAGGATGAACGAAGTGAAGGATGAAGAAGAAAAGAAGAGTAGAAGTAAAAGAGTTGAAAATGAAGTGATTGAAAGTTATCTTCCAATTGCGGATGAAGAAGTAAAAAAGAAAACGAGAGTTGCTTCACCTGATGATAACTATGCTTTAGATGAAGACTATTCAAAAATGAAAAGAGTAATTCAAAGTCTGGTGAAAAGTCAATGGAGATTGGTCATACTATCGAGGAAGATCAAATTGCTAAAACTACCATTAATGGGCCAGATTCAGCTATAGAAGTACAACCGCTGATGTTGGAAAAAGATCATGATGGTTCCAGGATGCGAGTAGCTGGAAAATTTGATTGCAACGCTTTGGTTGTGGAAAAAGAAGATACAGATAATGATATTTCAAAGATGGATATCGATGAATATACAAATCATGGAGTAAAAGGTGCGGTTGTTGTTGGCAAGTTTTTGGAGCAGGATAAAGCTGACGCTGGATATGATGCCGCTAAAGGTGAATATGTTGATATGGTAAAGGCTGGTATTATCGATCTATTAAAAGTGATCAGAAATGCATTAGTGGATGCTGCGAGTATTTCTTCACTAATGACAACTACAGAAGCCGTGGTGGTAGAGCAACCCGAAGATAAGAAAGCAAAAAAAGAATAGGAGAGAAAGAAAAGGGAAGAAGAGGAAAGGTTGAGAAAAGAGGAGGACGAACGTAGAAGGGTAGAAGAGTTGGAGAGATTAGCCGAGGTGGCAAAGAGAAAAAAGAAAGAGAAAGTGAACGAAAAGCTTGAAGCAACCGACAAAGCCATCATTGAAATTAAACAGTCCATGTTCGAATTAAAGCACACCAACAAATTGCAAAATAATGGAAAGATAATTGAGAACTCCTATTCAGCGGTGGAAAATTCTGGTTATTCTGCACGAGGTGTAGCTAGAAAATGTACAGTGCGTATGCATGCGGTGCATGATATGTTGATGTCCCTACGGAAGAAGAACACAATTAAAAAAGTCTGGATAATATCATTTTTTTGCCAAAGCACGTGAGATATAAATCATTCAAAGTCTAGATGTTCTCAGAAGCTATGAAGTTTGAAGAAAAGTTCAAAATGATTAAAAATTGGGTTTTAAGGGAGCTTGTGAAAAATGGTGACATTAATGTTGAGTTTTGCAAAACAGTTGATCAAATGGCTGACATTTTTGACAAAGACACTTAGCGCACAAGTCGTCAAAAGAAGTGCAGAAGATTTGAGAACAATTTAGGGGAGACATTGTTGGAAATAAATTAAATTGCAATTAATGTTGCCTTAATTGTAGTTTTTTATTTGGTATAAAATTATCCTTATCTCGAATATTCTTGTGATGGGGATAAGGATGATGTGTTGGCAAAATCTTACTATTAATTGGATGATGTTATTTGTATAAACAAGGGGATGTATTTGTCAATCAAGCAATTAAGAAAAAACAAGCAATAAAATCTTTGTCTTCCCCAAAAACTTCTTCATCTCTTCCTCTCCAATTAATTTTCTATAATAGTATTGAACTAGAAAATATTTATAAAGGGTGTCAACTAAGCTGTACAACTACCATTAATAACAAAAAATATAATAAACAAACAATTCAAATGCTGAGCATTATTGAGAAACACATAGAAGTGACGCCAAAGATTTTTGACCACTATGAAGACATTATTACAAGTATTTCATAAATTAACATTATTCAACCAAAGCAAAGATGAAAAACCAGACAAAAGTGTTGACGCATATAAGAAAACATGAGGGCAAAGATAACTTTATTCCCAATATGTGCTTTATTTCACTTGTTGGAATTCCCCCTTTCGTTGTCAAGCAACCAGTAAACTTTTCATACATTACACATATAGATTTACAATTTGAAATTGAAGTATTTAATGTTATCAGTAATCATATATTCAAATTATTTAATTAGTGAACTAACTTTCGTAGTATTTGTTGTTACCCTTATAATATTTACAGTCAAACGTGAAGCTACAATCTATATGCCATAATCAACTAAGCATTTACCTAAGTTTAGCAGATAAAATTAACAAATCCCTAAGCTCTTTAGATATCAGAATCTATTAGCAAATTAATCATGTCATTCCTATGGAGCTTATTGTATGATCCTACAAATAAAATATTTCTACCCCAACTTGGCTACAAATCCAAAGAACATGCAAAGGTAATCAAACTGACCAGTAAATAAGTTGAATTATAGCCTCTTCATTATTGATAATCTTCCAACGACTGGCATTGTAATTATTCTATAAATGAGAATAAGAAAAAACAATGGTACTTTTAGATTAAAACAACACCTATGGTTAAATTTTGCAATAAAGAAAAGAAAACCTAAAAGAAATCGTCACTAAATGCAACCATATCTCAACAAAAAAAGTTAAATTTGCATAAAATTGAGATCAACCAAATGACCTGCAAATTGAAATTTGAAAATCTGAAAATTAGCAGATTATATAACAAAGAAAGCAAAGATACCTTTGCAAGCGCTAAAGTAATCATCACAAGTTGACATTTCTTGCTTTCCTTTTATGCTAATTAACTTAAATATACAGATTCTGCGAAAATCTGAACAAATAACACAAAAACTACAAGCCATGGCACCCACTATCTAACAAAAATTATGAAACATTATTATCAATTATAAAAATCAGAGAAAGAAAATAGTGTAGGGTTAAGAAAACTACAATTGTAAACTAGCCTTGTCTTCTAGTCAAACACCTGAATGCTAATCAAATCATCCATGTGACTTTGAAATCCGTTTCATAGCCTAAATCCAACCTCTATTGTGGTCGGTATATGATCATTAGATGTTTAATTTGCGATCCAAAAACTAGGGTTCTTGGGGATTACTGAACAGTAGATGGAGGTAAACTTCCGATTGTGAAAATATATATATTTAAAGGCGTTATTGTGGCCGAGCCAGTTAAGTTAAAGTTGATGGATTGTTATATTAATCATTGATTCGAAATTATCAAACCATTGGATTTTACTTTAGAAACATTGGTTGATTGCATTTTCAATAGTTTTGATAATAGTATTTCTCATCAACACCAGAATGTAAGGTTAGTTGTGTACTCGGGGTAATCTAGTTCTTTTATGCTCAACCGAATTCACCATTTCTTAAATATCAATGTCTCGAATGTGAAGATTAGTTACTCCTCCTTCAGGAGGCGAGTATCACGCTTGCAATACTAAGGGAAAAAGTTATTTTGGGATAAGGGCTTCAAAAGTTATTGCTAATTAGGACTAGAATACGCATCTAGGGTGTCTGGTAATTATTTGGAATGTTGGATAGGAATGTGATGGTACTCACGAGTATAATAGTATGCAATATAATATGCAAAAAAGTAAGTAACATAGTAATTTATAGTGGTTCGGTTCAAACTGAACCTACGTCCACATTGAAGGCCTTGGTAATTTTATTCATGGTTGAAGGTTACATGGAAAATCCCCAATTTGATTGCTAAATTAGGATTTAGGATCTTAGAATAGAGTAAAAGATTTTAGAATGAGGAGAGATCCCCTAAAATGTGAACCCTGGGGTCTTATTTATAGTGATTTTGGACCCCCTCCCATTTTGTAGCGGCTTCTCGGTATTGGTTTCGATCCATGCTTCTTGGCATCGGCCTGCTTCCATGCTTCTTGATTTCAGTGTCAGCATAATTTCTTTTCTTCTCTGTGTTAGGCCTTCAGTATTTGGTTCCTCCTTTGTTTCTTGTACTAATGAATGTCGTCCTTGTGTATTGGTATCGACATCTAGTTTATTGGTATCGTTATCTTTTTTTGCTCCACCATATTTGATTTCAGCTCTTTACTTCCTTCGGGAATTTGGTTTCTATCTAGTGCCTTTATCTTAAGTATTCGGTGTTGATCTAATTACTTCCCTAGCTTTGTGTTTTGTATCACCTCTCATGATGTTGATTCCTAGCATTTGGCTCTATCCTTGTTGCTTTCTCATTAAATATCAAAACTACGTTTCCACCTTTGAGTCTTAGGTTTCGCGTCTTTTTCGTTATAACTTTGGTGTTGACATGTGCATCTGGTGCATCCAATGTCTTGGTATTGGTTTTATGCTTCAACCCCATCTAGTGTCTTGGTATTGGTCTTATGCTTCGAACATATTTCTCTTTTGTTGTCGGCTTTGTTGTATATGACGTAGTTGTATACACAATTGTATGATTTTTGTTTGATGATAACAGCCAAATAAATATTATTTTAAGTGTGTTTGCTACTGTACTGTTCTATATATACATCACAGATAGGAATATAATATTTATATTTAAATAGAATACAACTGTGCAGACATTCATACAGTATTTTAGTTAAATATAAATATTATATTTCAAACAGTACAACTATTTGTAACTCCACTATTTAAACATTCACTGAATATTGTACATGTAAATAAACTGAACAAAATAGATAAGTTTGTTTGACAACAATAAAATAATATTTTATTTCAATCAAACTTGTTTATTACATATAAACAACACAATCTTTTTCATATACACATCTCCTTTACTACAGAATCACTACAACACTCATACAGTCACTCTATCATATATACATTTTCACTTTCATATACAGACACATTTACTAACATTGCTTCATCTTCTGTCTTGTATCTTCAGTCTTCTGTCTTCATACCGGTTATGTATAAAAACACATACACAGTATCTAGAACAGAAATAATTTCTAAATTCTAGAAGATATAATTTTTATTTTAAAAAATATATTTGCCTCAGAATTTCGGTGTGTTTCTCATCATTTTTCTGACTCGATCTGATTAATGACAGTGTCTAGATAGCTCGTGATATTCATAGTGATACACTGTAAATACCACAAGGCAGAAAACATATGTATATATGATGTAGGGACGGGAAAACTTGACTGATGGCTGCATATACACACGTGTATAAATATACACATGTGCACTGCCTTGTCGATCAGTGTGCAACTGAGAAGCAGCCACGTGGACCAACTCGACTCAGTGCACACATGAAAACAACTCAATATAAAGTCAAGCAAGTGGTCGAGACATATTCACGAGCACATGTCAAATACAATGCAAATGGGTCAACACAGTGCAAGTCACATGTACAAGTGCAAACCAACATAAAAGTCAGCAATCAAAAAGCAAGCATGGTTCAGTCACCATGTATTGGCAAGCCAACGCAGTCGAGCACTAAAATGAATAAGGGACAGCAATGGAAATGGTTGCAGTGAGTTCAAAGGGGATGGTCAAGCAACACAAATGCACAGTTCAGCAAATTTCAAAGGTCGAGCAGCCTATATATATCAATGAATTCATGTGCAACATGCATCAGCACATGGAATTCACCAAGCCAATGTACCAACATAAGTCATAGCATCAAAGATATGCAGAGCATGGAAATGGTTAACCCAACAATGATATTGTTGAACAAGCAAGTATCTTCACAGTTTCAAGCCGGTATGGAGTTCAGGTGCACAACATTCAAATGCAAAATGGTGTGGATATCATTTACAAATATACTGCAAGCTATTGTGGTTGATCCTACATAATTTGAGCTTGACAACTCAGGTGCAACACGAAGCAAGACAGATCAACAATGGCAATGTTTAAAAGGGAAACACAACAAATTTGTGCAAGTATATGGAACATACATGCAGTATGGTATGGAACAATGGAAATGGTGCTCAAGTTAGTGTGATATAAACAAGTGTATAACAAATTTGAGCTGAGTTACATGTCAGCTATCACAACAGAACATATGGGATGGCTGTACTTTTATGCATGGAGCAAGTAAACAAATTCAAGCTAGCATGTTCAAGCAGATTTCATGGTGTACATGTGTAGAAACTCATAAGAATGTGTCAGGGTGCACTTGTTCATGGCATGACAATAACACATATGGTTCAGAGTAATGTGGACAGATTAAGTGAAGATGCCAACGTGTGCAAATCAGCTCAGACTTTCAACATGGTCGAGTTAGCATGGTGCTTATGCATGAATAGGTTTCAATCCGGATCAATATTTTTGGCAAGAAATCAAATATGTTTCAGGAATGCAGAAATCTTTCAAGGGTCAACAGATCATGTAATATGTTTCTAGAAAAGAAAATGGTTTTCTAGTTTTTGACAAAGTATACAACTTGACAATCATGGTCATAGAAGTGTAGAAAATCAGCAAGAATAATATTTGATTGTTGAAAACATTTCTGGAAACAAAAAAATTTGGTTTCCAGAAATCAACTTTACGAGGACAGTTTATATTCAAGTTTTCAAAATTCCTAATATACATTAAAGGGACAACAAAGTTTTTTTTAATTGCTCAAGGCCAAAATCAGGCAATAAATCAGAGGATCAAAAGTCAAGGAAATTATATTGTATATATTCATCAAGGCCGAAATTCAATCAAGGAAATCGAAATAGGAATTAACACAAAATCATGCAAGTCGATAACAGAAAATCAACGCAAATCAGTCGATCCATTTATGAAATCAGAGAAGTCAAATTAGCTAGGGTTTGAATTACCTTATAAGTTCATACCATTTTCATCACTGGCAGGATTTTTATTATTGAAACCAAGCATCACAATTTCAAGCAAAAAAAAGTCTGAATTTAAATATCTCACCTTGTTTCAAGAGTTTCGATTAAGGGAGAGCTCAAACAAATCGACCGACAAAGCCACAAAGACTTGAGCATCAGAAAAATGCAATTTCAATTTATCAAGTATCGATTTGAGGAATTGATAAAAACCCTAATCCCATTTCTTCCAGCCGCCATTTTTCCCATGAGAGAAAGCAAAGTGATCGGGGCATGACAAATATGGGTGCATCAATAATGCAAATGGCCGGCCTACATAATGTTTGTAAAGGGAGGCTTTAAATTTATCTTAGTTATAAGGATCATATTTTGTTCAATTTTGTTGTATTTTTAATTCTTTTTGTATTCGATTCAAACAGTTCTAGAATGTGTAAAATCTAGGGGAAACCAGTTAGGGTGTTAATTGGCAGTTTACTAGAGTCTATAAAAACTAGGGTTACTGGTTACCGGGTCGTAATCAGGGGAAATCTGATCTAGGGGATTAGATCAGTCTAGGGTTTTGAGCGTCGGGATAGTAAAGGAGCAGGGAGTGCGTGTTTACATGGTCTTGTAAGCGGGATATGTTCTATCACCTAGTAGAAACCATATGAATGCAGTAGTAGGCCGGTTTTTGCCGAATTCGGGTATCTCTGTGTGCTATTTCCTTTCTGCTGCATTCTGTGATCTGTTTATTGTTTAATATCCCGTCAGTTTTTTAATTCATCGAAAAACTATGATAAACCCTATTCACCCCCCTCTAGGGTTAATCTAGACCCAACAAGTGGTATCAGAGCCTGGTAATCTCATTAACCCTAGGATCATGGATCCTAGTTGTCAGTCAATAGAGAGTCAGTCTAGTTCATTTCCAACTATTTTCGATGGAACAGATTTTTCAAACTGGAAATCCAAAATGGAATTTTATTTAAAATCTGTTAATATTAAATGTTGGGATGTTGTTATCAATGGGTTTAATAGTGTAGATATTACTTTCAATGCTTGTGTTATGAAAATCATATTTGATTATCTTAATACTGAACAGTTTTATCTTATCTGTCATTGGTTATCTATATGGGAAATCTGGGATACTCTCAATACGAAGTATGGAAGATCTAACAACCATAGCTCAAAACCCGATAAAGTCAACTCAGATTTAGAGTTCTGCTTAACAGGATTTGCAAATGAAAATTCAGATGAATCAGTCGATGGAGATTCAACAGACGATGAGACAGGAAATTTCTCATGTGAAGATTTAGTTTATATGTGTGCTGATCTAACTAAGTCTGTTGATAAACTCCAATCTAAAAACAAATTTCTGGAATCTAAAAATCTTGATTTGACCAGCAAAATTAATGATTTGGAATCACAACTTGAATATTTTAAAAACACTTCAAATTCGGACTGCAAAAATTGTTTGAAATTAGAAACCAATCTTGTTCATCTCAATAAAAATATTCAAAAGTCTTAAAATGAAATTTTGATCTTAAAAGAGAACAAGATTGAGTTATCAAGTTCGAATAATTTTCTACAAAAGGAATTTGAAATTTTCAAGATTGCTATAAATTCCAAACTTGAAATTGCTGAAAATGAAAATTTGGTGAAAAGTGACTTGATATTGAAAGAACTTGAAAATGAGATTTAAAAATCCAAGAATTTTAAGTTTGAAAAACAAAAACAATTTGAATTTGAAATCTCGGAATCTCAAGCCATAATTAAATTTCTTAAAGATGAAAATTTGGTTTTGAAAACTGATTTTGAAAAGAATAAGATCACTAAAAACCATTGTTCATATTTAATGAAAGAGAATGGTGATCTTAAATTTAAAATTCAACAACTTGACGCAACTTTGGTTAAAGTTACTAACGGTGAAAAATCTCTGAATATATTGTTGAAAAATCAATTTTCATTTGGAAATAAAAGTAGACTCTGCTTTGGGAAAAATAATGTTTTTGAAAATCGGAATTCAAATGATTTTAAAAATCCTTCAAATTGCTTCGGAAAGAATCGATATGAAAATTCAAACTCTGAGAATTTCAAAGGATTTTTGAATCATAAACGTGATTGAATTTGTTTTATCATAATCCATTTGAACAATTTTGGATCCCAAAAAGAAATAAAACAAACTTCATTAAATTCAAATGGATCTGGGTTCCAAAAAGTACAAGGTAGATTCGAATGGATTGTTATACAAACAGATTTGAGTACCAAAAGATGTAAACAAAGCTGTGGGTGGTTTGATTAATTTTGTTAGACCACTTGATTCTTTAATATGTTAGGTACCGAAGGTGGCTGAGGAACCTGCTGTGCTGAAAGGAAATTTGAATGGGTCTATAATTCTGTACCATTTACAGTTCCTTTAGCCAAGATCTGATGAGTTAGAGATTCTATTGTTTACACTGAAATCAGGTATAATCTCTTAACTCAATTTTGTAAATATTCTTTGTTTTTATTTTTCTTGTTTATTCCTCCTTGTACCTCCTTGTCCTTTTGTTCTTGTCTTTTATTTGTCACTGCTATTTTTTTCTTCTCTGAGCTTCATTAACTTCCAATTACAGAATTCATATTTTCCTAGAAATTTGCTTCATTCGAATAAAACTCTGATGTTTTTAATCATTTCCAGATCTTGAATCTAAACTTGTAAATAACTGCAACTGATTTGAAGTTTGTTTCTGATTTATGAATTCCGAACAGTGTTGATGTATTCGTGTCATATCTTGAACACTGTTAATTTTGAATTCTAAATTTTCTTTTGAAGACCTGAATATTTAATGAAATTCCACACACCTTTGCTGTTTCGGGTTTCTTCATGTCTTTTATTTATCACTGCTATTTTTTTCTTCTCTTAGCTTCATTAACTTCTAATTGCAGAATTCATATTTTTCTGGAAATTTGCTTCATTCGAATAAAACTCTGATGTTTTTAATCATTTCCAGATCTTGAATCTAAACTTATAAATAACTACAATTGATTTGAAGTTTGTTTCTGATTTATGAATTCCGAACAGTGTTGATGTATTCGTGTCATATCTTGAACACTGTTAATTTTGAATTCTAATTTTTCTTTTGAAGATCTGAATATTTAATGAAATTCCACACACCTTTGCTGTTTTGGGTTTCTTCTAATTCATTTTAGAAAGGCTTGAAATAATATATTCATTACAGCACACCAATATTTATCAGTTGTGACAATTTCATTATTTTTCAGATTGGCTTGAATATTTTGATTTATCTTGAATCGGTGATACATCCCGAAATTCATCTTTATTCATGATCATTATGATTGATTTTTGTTTTATTTGAGATCACTTGAAAATATCTGATATTTCGAATCTCACATACCTTTCAGATCTATAATTATTAATCTTGTGTGATTGATTCATTGTATCTTAAGATTTACATTTGTTAAAGTGATTTTGAATAAACCACTATTTTCAGGATCATGAATTATTACTCAAACTTGATGTAAATGATCTGAAATTACTCTTGTACTTGTCAGAGATACCTATGAAAAAATTATTTGAAAAATTTGGTCCTAGATATTTATTGGTATTTCATGGTTATTTGACTTGAATATCTGTTTGTTTCAAAATTATTTGAAATTATGGATTTATTGAATCTCACACATATCTTGAATCAAAAGTTAATAATCTGGTGTGATCGATTCATTGAATCCTGATATCTTCATATTCCATCAAATGATTTCAAATAAACGGTGTTTTTAATCTTGGATCATGAATCATCCTTTTTGTGACCAATAGAAATATGTTTGAAACATCTTCTTGACAAGTATGCATTGAACCTGATATCTAGTGCTGCTCTGAAATTGTCTTGAAAATATTTGGAAATTGCTTGTTTATTATCTGTTTGCGGCTCTGATACTATTTTTTTTCAAATATCTGTTTGTTCTTGCCTGCTGCTCTGATAAATGTGCCAAATTTGTTAATCTTGTCTGTTTGGGCTTTATGATTAAAATTCTGTTGTCTGTAATATCCTTGTTCATCTCCAGTGTCATGTTAAATTCATCATAAATAGAGACATCAATTAGTATCAGAAGTGCCATATATTTTTCCTCACCATTCTGTTTTGAATTTTCATCTTGTATAGTTTCCACACACTATTTTTGTCTTATATAAATCATTTTAAAGTCCTCTTGTAATTGATTTTTAATTTTAAAATTATTTATTGACTATTCATTCAGAAATTGAAATCAAATCCAAATTGAACTGTATTTGTAATTCATTAAAATTATTATTAGATATTGAAATTGTGATGAATTGTGACTGCAGTATATTTCACAACAAGAGGAGATTTTATTTAAATTTTCATGATGGTTGAATATTTATTATAATATCTATGAATTGACAATTATTTCACGACCATCTCCTTTATCTATCATCATTCTGTCATCCACGATAATTTTATATTAATGTGGGGAGTTAATATGTTTTAAAAATCTTTTTGAATAAACAGTGAAGATAATTGTGATAGAAATTGGATTATGTTATTATTCAGAATTAGTGATAATTGAAAATTTTCAATGATCCTGGTACAGTCGAGCATATTTCATAATATAATTAATTTAGAAGTTTATTTCACAGTCCATTTCTGTATCTACCAAATTTCTATCATTCATATTGGTTGTATATACTGAGGAGTTTTTCTATTTAAAGTCGAAAATGATAAAAATATAATTAATGAATAAATGTGTCTCTAACCTCATTTAAAAGTCCAGGCTCTGGTCATGCATGGTTAAGAGATAACTTATAATTTAAGCTGCGATTGACCTCATTTAAAAATCCAAGCTCAAGTTATGCATGGTCAGTGTGCTCTTAAATAAAAAATAAAAGAAAAAGGAAATAATGTGCTATAAATCGAAATTAAACTGAAATCCTCCTTTGTGTATAAAAACCAGCCTATCTATCCATCTTTCTTATCTGTGAAATGTATTGAAATCTTATGTCGTATTATGATTTATTGATTGATGGGTATTGGGATTTGAGATTATTTGATTTTGTCGCTTAAATTGAATTAATAACTATAGTCCAAATCCATCACTGTTTGTGTGCACATTTTTACAAAAATCTTATGAAAATAATTGGAAATCATATTTTTGTAACTCTTTCCATTTTATATAAATTTCATCATAAATTCGTCATTCTCTAGAATGTGAAATATGCCACCTGTTCTCAAAATATTATGATTTTTGTTTGACTAATTGAGATTAATGATGACCATTCTTCCTCTTGAGCTGAAATTATATTATTTAGTCATTTTTCGTCTATATTTTAATTTCTAAATCCTTTTGGTGATAACAAAAGGGGAAGAATGGGTTGAGATTTTGATTTATGAGTGAATATTTTATAAATATTTTTAATTTTGAAAATTCATTATTATTCAGTTCAGTTCACTCATGCACAGATATAGGGGGAGTTTTCTGTTGTAGGGGGAGCTAATAAATAGGGGGAGTTCAAAATTCACTGTCAAACACATTTATTATGCTCGAAATCTTTTATTTGTTTGTCATCAACCAAAAGGGGAGATTGTTGTATATGACGTAGTTGTATACATAATTATATAATTTTTGTTTGATGATAACAATCAAATAAATATTATTTTAAGTGTGTTTGTTACTGTACTGTTCTATATATACATCACAGATAGGAATATAATATATATTTAAATGGAATACGACTATACAGACATTCATATAGTATTTTATTTAAATATAAATATTATATTTCAAACATTCAAACAGTATAGCTATTTGTAGCTCCACTATTTAAACATTCACTGAATATTGTACATGTAAAGAAACTGAACAAAATAGATAAGTTTGTTTGATGACAATAAAATAATATTTTATTTCAATCAAACTTGTTTATTACATATAAACAGTACAATCTTTTTCATATACACAGCTCCTTTACTACAGAATCACTACAACACTCATACAATCACTCTGTCATATATACATTTTCACTTTCATATACAGACACATTTACTGACATTACTTCATCTTCTGTCTTGTATCTTCAGTGTTCTGTCTTCACAGTCAGTCCAATCTCCATACCTGTCATGTATAAAAACACACACAGTATCTAGACCAGAAATAATTTCTAAATTCTAGCAGATATAATTTTTATTTTAAAAAATTTATTTGCCTTAAAATTTCGGTGTGTTTCTCATCATTTTTCGGACTCGATTTGATTAATGACTGTAAATAGACAGCTTGTGATTACAGTGATACACTGTAAATACCACAAGGAAGACAACGTATGTATATACGATGCAGGGACAGGAAAACTTAACTGATGGCTGCATATACACACGTGTATAAATATACACGTGTGCACTGCCTCGTTGATCAGTGTGCAACGGAGGAGCAGCCATGTGGACTAACTCAACTCACTGTACACATGAAAACAACTCAATATAAAGTCAAGCAAGTGGTCGAGACATATTCACGAGCACAGGTCAAATACAATGCAAATGGGTCAACACAGTGCAAGTCACATGTACAAGTGCAAACCAACATACAAGTCAGCAATGAAAAAGCAAGCATGGTTCAATCACCATGTATTGGCAAGCCAACGCAGTTGAGCACAAAAATGAACAAGGGACAGCAATGGAAATGGCACAATACAATGTGTAGTGAGTTCAAAGGAGATGGTCAGGCAACACAAATGCACAGTTCAGCAAATTTCAAAGGTCGAGCAGCCTATATATATCAATGAATTCATGTACAACATGCATCCGCACATCGATGTCACTAAGCCAATGTACCAACATAAGTCATAGCATCAAAGATATGCAGAGCACGGAAATGGTTAGCACAGCAAGGATATTGTTAAACAAGCAAGTGTCTTCAAGTTTCAAGCCAGTATGGAGTTCAGGTGCACAACATTCAAATGCAAAATGGTGTGGATATCATTTACTAATATACTGCAAGTTATTGTGGTCGATCCTACATAAATGGAGCTTGACAACTCAGGTGCAACATGAAGCAAGACAGATCAACAGTGGCAATGTATAAAAGGGAAACACAACAAATTTGTGCAAGTATATGGAACATACATGCAGTATGGCATGGAACAATGGACATGGTGCTCAAGTCAGTCAGCAAATTTGGGCTGAGTTACATGTCAGCTATCACAACAGAACATATGGGATGGCTATACTTTTATGCATGGAGCAAGTAAACAAATTCAAGCTAGCATGTTCAAGCAGATTTCATGGTGTACATGTGTAGAAACTCATAGCAATATGTCAGGGTGTACTTGTGCATGGCATGACAATAACACATATGGTTCAGAGTAATATGGATAGATTAAGTGAAGATGCCAAAGTGTGCAAATCAGCTCAGACTTTCAACATGGTCGAGTTAGCGTGGTGCTTATGCATGAATAGGTTTTAATCAGGAACAATATTTTTGGAAAAAAATCAAATATGCTTCAGGAATGCCGAAATCCTTCAAGGGATAACGAATCATTTAATCAGTTTCCAGAAAAGAAAATGGTTTTCTTGTTTTGACAAAGTATTCAACTCGACAATCATGGTCATAGATGTGCAGAAAATCAGCAAGAATAATATTTGATTGTCGAAAACATTTCTGGAAATAAATAATTTTGGTTTCTAGAAATCAACTTCACGAGGACAGTTTATATTCAAGTTTTCAAAATTACTTATATACATTAAAGGGACAACAAAGTTTTTTTTAATTGCTCAAGGCCAAAATCACGCAATAAATCATAGGATTAAAAGTCGAGCAAATAAAATTGTCCACTTTCATCAAGGCCGAAATTCAATCGAGGAAATCAAAACAGGAATTAACACAAAATCAGGCAAGTCGATAACAGGAAATCAACGCAAATCAGTCGAGCCATTTATGAAATCAGAGAAGTCTAATTAGGGTTCGAATTACCTTATAAGTTCACACCATTTTCATCACTGGTAGGATTTTTATTATTGAAACCAAGAATCACAATTTCAAGCAAAAAAAAAATCTGAATTTAAATATCTCACCTTGTTTTAAGAGTTTCGACTAAGAGAGAGCTCAAGCAAATCGATCGACAAAGCCATAGAGACACGAGCATCAGAAAAATCCAATTTCAATTTATCAAGTATCTCAATTCGATTTGAGGAATTGATAAAAACCCTAATCCCATTTCTTCCAACTGCCATTTTTTTCATGAGAGAAAGCAAAGTGATCGGGACAAGACAAATATGGGTGCATCAATAATGCAAATGGCCGGCCTACATAATATTTGTGAAGGGAGGCTTTAAATTTGTCTTAGTTTTAAGGGTTTTATTTTGTTGTGTTTTTAATTCTTTTTGTATCTAATTCAAACTGTTCTAGAATCTGTAAAATCTAGGGGGAAACCAGTTAGGGTGTTAACTGGCAGTTTACTAGAGTCTGTAAAAACTAGGGTTACTGGTTATAGGGTCGTAATCAGGGGAAATTTGATCTAGGGATTAGATCTCTAGGGTTTTGAGCATAGGGTTAGTACAGGAGCAGGGAGTGCGAGTTTACATGGTCTTGTAAGCGAGATCTGTTCTATTACCTAGTAGAAACCTTAGGAATGTAGCAGTAGGCAAGTTTTTGCCGAAGCTGGGTATCTCTGTGTGTTATTTCATTTCTGCTTTTTATTTATGCTGCATTCTGTGATCTGTTTATTATTTAATATCCCGTTTGTATTTTAATTCGTCGAAAAACTGTTATAAACCCTATTCACCCCCTCTTTAGGGTTAATCTAGATCCAACAGGCTTTATATACTTACCTTTCTGTTTTGGTGTTGACACCAAGATAATTGCTCATTGCATGTTGGAGTCAACACCATGCCTTCATTCTCTTCTTTTTTTTGTTATTTTGGTGTCTTTGTTGTTATTGCCTTTGCTATCAGTGTCGACATCGTTATTTCTGAAACCTTTGTTATCGGTGTCGACTCTATTGGCTTCCTCTTGAACTATTTTCTATCGGTGCCAGCTTTGTAGCTTTCATCCCCCACTTTAGGCGTGGAGTTAGCTGTCCCTACAACCTTTCCTTCTTAGTTTCGATTTTATTGCCTCAAGCCATCTGTTCTTAGTATTGTCTTCTGGTTTTGAAGCTCCACTTCTTTCTATTAGGTCAGTGCAAATTTTGGTGTAAACATTTAGCCCGCTAGTATAAGAGGCTTTTGTTCATCAGGACAAAAATCCTATGATTCCGGCAATGCCTTCTTAGTATCAAGAGTCCATTGTGAGATAGTAACTGAAGATCCAGACTAGGATATTTGCAATAGAAATCCAGAAATCCACTTTAACATTAAAAATTAAAATCCATATTCAGGCACTTTGGAGAGAAGACCAGAAATCCACTTCTGAAATAATAGAAATCCAGAAGGCCAGATTCATGCATTTATATTAAAGACCAGAACTACACTTCTGGAAATAATAGAAATCCTGAAATCCAAATTCAGGTATTTATAATAGAAGACCAAAAATCCACATATGGAAATAACAGAAATCCTGAAGCCCAGATTCAGGCATTTATAATAGAAGACTAGAACTCCAGTCCTGGGAATAATTAGAAATCCTAAAGCCCATATTCAGGCATTTATAATAGAAGACCAGAAATCCATATCTGAAAATAATAGAAATCCTGAAGCCCAAATTCAGGCATTTATAAACGAAGACCAGAACTCTGGAAATAATTAGAAATCCTGAAGCCTGTATTCAGGCATTTATAATAGAAGACCAGAACTCCACTCCTGGAAATAATTAGAAATCCTAAAGCCCAAATTCAGGCATTTATAATAGAAGACCAGAACTCTAATCCTGAAAATAATTAGAAATCCTGAAGTTTAGATTTAGGAATTTATAGTAGAAGAAAAGAAATCCACATATGGAAATAATATAAATCCCGAAGCCTAGCTTTAGGCAGTTATAATAGAAAACAAAAACTCCACTAAAACCCAGATTCAGGCATTTATAATAGAAGACCTGAAATCCACTTCTGGAAATAATAGAAAGAAGACCTAACAAAATTACATTGGTCCTTATGTGAATTTCTTCTGCGTTTTTCTGCATGAAATACAACAACTAATACTTCTTGCGTTAGTCTCATGCATAGTGTGTAATATTTGCCTCATATTGTATCAACCATTGTTTTGATCAAAACTTCATAGTAAATGAAATGTGTGGTAAGAGTAATATAATCATTTTGACTAACACAAATTTAGAAAATTTCCCTGTATGAGGTGTTGAGAAATCATAACCTTCATTAGAAGGTTTCAAATAGGAGACCCGAGATACCAACCCGAGTATTGATTTAAAAATCCTCTTTCAGAAATAAGGTAGTAGGCCCAAATTCTGTACTTGGGCATGATAATAGAAGTCTTGAAATCCTTTTATGGAAATTTTGAACAGAAGACCCAGGACCCAAATTCGGATTTTATAATAGAAGACCAGAAATTCGCATCTGGCAATAATAGAAGTCCCAAACCAAAACCCAGATTCAAGTAGTAATGATTAAAGACCAGAAATCCATATCTGGAAATAATAGACGTCCCGAACCAAAATCTAAATTCGGGTTTTATAATAGAAGACCAGAAATCTACATCTAGAAATAGTAGAAGTCCCAAACCAATACCCAAATTTGGGTATTAATGATAGTAGACCCGAAATCCATATCTGGTAATAATAGAAGTCCGGAACCGAAACCCAAATTCAGTATTAATAATGGAAGACCAGAAATCCATATTGGGAATAATAGAAATCCCGAACCGAAACCCATATTCGGGTTTTAATAATATTTGCCTGTTTGCCATTTCGGCCTTATGAGCCTCCATTTGGTCTTTGTTCTGATTTGTGAGCCTCTTCCTTGAGTTTTGATTCGTGAGCCACTTCTTGGGCTTTGATTTAATTTGTGAGCCACTTCTTGGACTTTGATTGGTCGTTTCAGCCTTGTTCTTTAAGCAGAGGTTTTACGTGCTTCAGGTGCTCCCTTTGAGTTTTTTGTTCCCTCATACGGGATAAGATGTAAGTAGAGGCGAATTGAGTGCTTAGAGTGCTCCCTTTGGGCTTTCATTCCCTTCTACGGGATGAGACATAAGCAAAGGAAGAGCATGCTCATTTTTAGAGCAGGGGCCGGCCATTCTTAAAGTGCTTCTCCGGAGCTTTTGTTCCCTTCTACGGGACGAAGACATAAGCAAAGGTAAGGCATGTTCATGTCTAGAGCAGAAGTAGCACGTGCTTAGACAAAGAAGAGGCAGGGCGCGCTCATTTCTAGAGAAGAGGCAGGGCATGCTAAATTTTGATGCTCTGACCTGGCCATCGTAGGCGCGGACAGAGGCTTACACTTTTGATGCTTTAACCTAGACATTTCTGGTTTGAATGCGGTTAAAGGCTTATACATAATCTCCCTCCGGGAGGTGCCTTGCCCTGGCCATCTTGGCGGTGTCAAGGGCTTTTTCACCATTGTAGGTAGTTTCACCCATTTAGGGTGGTTCCTAATTTGGAGGAGTTTTTGTACTCCCGATCATGTGAACATTCTTAAGAAGACCTTCTTTTGCCAATTTACCGTTGAATAATATGGTCGTTGGTGTTCTGCGTTCCATGCCGTAGGTACTGGATCACCATTTGATTTGCAAAGTCGATATGTTCCGGGTACGAGTTCTTGATGAATGATCAAGGTCCTTCCCAGTTTGGTCCAAGTGGTTCGTCCATAGGATTCTTAGCATTTTTCATTACTATTCGTATGACTAAACTCGTTTTTGGAATTTTTTCGCTCTTACTCTCGAGTTGTAATATTTGTTGATTCTTCTTTGATATTCAGTTGTTCTAA
Source organism: Allium sativum (assembly GCA_030737875.1). NCBI lineage: Eukaryota > Viridiplantae > Streptophyta > Magnoliopsida > Asparagales > Amaryllidaceae > Allium > Allium sativum. The sequence continues at coordinate 895,764,541 of CM060918.1, forward strand.
TAGTAGCTTTATCCCTCAACCCTTGGATTAGGTATAAGGATTCCTTTTCAACTCTTGATTTGGATCGAATGCATAAGCTATTGTTCTGTGTGAAGGAATCTCAACTTCGATTGGAAGCATAGCCTCACATCCGTATGTTAGACAATATGGGGTGTGTCCCATTGCTGTCTTAACAGAGGTTCTATATGCCTATAGTACCAATGAAAATTCATCTTCCTAATTTCCCTTAGCTTGATTTAGACTTTTCTTTAAGATTTTCTTTATGGTTTAATTCGTAGCCTTGATGGCATCGTTTGCCCTTGGATGTGCTATATAAGAGAAATTCTTTATAGTTCCATTTTTATCGCCAAACCGTGTGAATTCTTCACTTTCAAATTGTTTTTCCGTTGTCAGATACGATTTTATGAGAGATTCCGAATCGAAAGACGATGTTTTTATCACAAATATTAGCACATTTTGGGATATGATGTCCGGAAGTGGTTCCACTTCCACCCATTTTTGTAAAGTAGTCGATTGCTACTACTGCATATTTAGCTCCTCTCTTAGTTATAGGTAGAGGTCCAATTAAATCGATTCCCACACATCGAAAGGCCATGGGCTTGAGATTGTGGTTAAGTCACTTGGAGGTGATCGTGGTACCCTAGAATATCTTTGACATTTTTCACATTTCTTGACATATTACATTGCTTGATTAACCATTTGTGTCCATTAAAAGACTTGTTGCACAATTACTGACTTAACTAGAGTATTTATGAACGAACTGCTAATTCCACCACCAAACAGCGAAACGCCAAACCACTGTGTTAGAATTTGTAATGTCGAAGTGTTCAGAAATCCCTTCGATAACATGGCATCCCATGCTTCGATCAGAATTCATAACATACTCCTAGGGTAAAATAAAACAATTATTTCACTATGCTTAGCCAAAATATTTTGTCAGCCTCGGCTTCCCGAGTTAACTACTTTACTGAATCATTAATTATTTTTAGTTCCTACTCTCGAGAGAGGACGGGACCCAAAGCTTATCTAGGCCAAGGTCTTACACTAAACTAAGTTTTACGGGACCGCCAATTGGGTTCGCAACCTCCAGTAAAATCATTAAACATAAACCATGCAAAGCATCTATGAACAAACATAAGATGTCTATAAATTTTAGTAATTTTATAATGGACAGAATGAAAATTACCTAGATAGAAAGAAGTGTCGCTAGGGGCTTACACAACACCTAGTCATCCCTTTGAAGTGCAGGGCACGAAGGTGCTACATTTCCCGAAGTCTTGCAAATGCGACAAGTGCGGGGATTACGACACTTACTAGTGTAATGGTCCTTCGATCCACAATTGTAACAATTTCCATGATTAAAGCTAGAAGTTCCATATCCAGAGGCTTTTCGCTTTCCTTCGAGCCTGGTACCATCACTACAAAAGATAGCAAACCTGGATTTGGGATGCGTAGGCGCAGCACAGGAGTGGTCCCTTCCGCTAGGTCATTTGTCCTGAGATCAAGAAGTTGCTGATTCATTTCCCTTTTGCCTCAGATGAACTCTTTTAGGTGTCCTTCCTGGATTAGCTCCTGAATTATACCTTCAAACACCTTGCACTCATTAGTTCTGTGCCCATTCATCTTATGATACTTGCAATACTTCCCTCCATTAAATGGTTCTAGGTAATTTTTAGCTTTGAAATAAACTGGGAAGTTGACTCTCTCCTTTGTCATAACATGTATAAATGAGATGGGTTTGCTCAAGGCTGGAGAATTTGTGCTAGATTCTTGCCATTTTGGATTTTTCTGATTTTTATCGAGCACGAGTTTCCGGCCTTGAGGTTAATGATTTCAATTAGAACTAGATTTCCATTCTTCTTCACTAAGGCCAAGTTTCTTCTTAGAATGATATAATTGATCAATGCAAACGAATTTATCTGCTCGGAAGTGAAAATCTTGTAAGTCCTTGCATCTATGAATGCATAGCTCCAACCAAATAGGAGTATTCTCAATCAATCCAAAATGAATGTCGTTGAGTTTATCATGGTCGCTCACGTCCTTAGTTTTTATAGCTTCAACATTAAATCTCTTTAGGAAATAGCCCAAAGAATCTCCTTTCCTTTTTTTTATACTTGAAATGGCAATGTAGTCCATAATTGGATCATTGTAAATGCAGAATTGAACTCATAATAAAGCTACCCCAAGAGTAGATGGTTTTCTCTTGATATCGATGATACCATTTATTGGTTGCTCCTTGTAACGTTACAGGAAATATTCAACATCAAAATCCCTTGAAGCACTACAAAAATCCACTTGGCTATTGAAAGCCCTGAGGTGGTCGTTTGAGTTAGTAGTTCCATAGTATTTTATGGTGGGAATCTTCACATATGAGGGTATTTTTGTGTTCATGATTTCATCAGTGAAGGGCGCCACTCTTACATTATTTTTAACATGCTCATTCGAGGCTCTCTTTTTCCTAAAGAAGTCAAATTGATTTTCGCCTCTTTTCTGGATTGTAGGTTGGGAGCATTTCTCCTTGGGGAAGTAACTTCATTCCCTCAACTTGGTCCGGAGTTCCCTGAAAATTTTAATGCCACAACCATTTGTAAAGTATTATGTATTTCAAGAAACTGTTGTTCTTGAACCTTAATCTTGTTGGCATTCATATCTACAAAACTAGGATTTCGAAGTTGTGATGGAGTAAAGAGTTAGCTTGCTTCATCAACATTTGGGTTGAATGGTGGGGATATGCAATCTTCAGTGAATATCCTAGTGGTATCAATGTACAAAGCCAAGTTTAACTTTTCCAATTCATTATTTGCTTCTTTAGTTAAGATCGATGGTTCTCCAGTTTCCAATTTTGCTTAGTTGAAATGTGAAAGTATGTTATTTTCTAGAGCGGGCGATGTGTTGGAATCTTGTTTACAATTCTTTCTCATTCTAACCATCTTTAATTGATCTTCAAAGTCACTCGTCATGATGGAATAAGAACAAGGACGGACGTTCAAGCCCTCCTTCTAGTGCCAAAATGTTAACGATATTTTTCGTCAATACCAAAATGTAGGGTTATAATTGTGGGCTCGCGGTAATCCAGTTCTTTTAAGCTTGACTGAATTCACCGTTTCCTATATATCAATGTCTCATGTACGATGATTAATTACCCCTCCTTCAAAAGGCGAGTATCACGCTTGCAATATTTAGGGAAAATGTAATCTTGGGATAAAGGCTTCGAAAGTTGTCGCTAATCGAGACTAGAGTATGCATCTGGGTGGTCTGGTAATTATTTGGAATGTTGGATTGGAAAGTGTTGATACTCACAAGTATAATAGTATGCAATATAGTATGAAGAGAAGTAAGGAACATAGTAATTTATGGTGGTTCGGTTTAGACAGAACCGACGTCACTTTGAATGCCTTGGTGATTTCATTCGTGGTTGGAGGTTATAGAAAAATCACCAATTTGATTTCCAAATTACGGTTTAGGCATTTCGAATAGAGTACAAGATTTGAAAATGAGGAGAGATCCCCAAAAATGTGACCACGGTGGTCTTATTTATAGATATTTTGGACCGTCTTTTGTAGCGGCTTCTCGGTATCGGTTTCAAACCGTGCTTCTTGGTGTCGGTCCGCTTCCATGCTTCTTAGTTTCGATGTCGTGGTTTCGGTGTCAGCGTAATTTTTTTTCTTCTCTGTGTTAGGCCTTCGATATTATGTTCTGCCTTTGTTGCTTGTACTTATGTGTGTTGTCGTTGTGTATCAATATCGACATCAAGTTTATTGGTATCAATAACTTTCTTTTACTCCATCATATTTCTTTCCAGCTCTTTACTTCCTTCGTGAATTTGGTTTTGATCTCGTGCCTTCATCTTAAGTATTAGGTGTCGATCTAATTTCTTCCCTCTCTTTGTGTTTGTTATCGCCTCCCATGATATTGATTGCTAGCATTTGGCTCTGTCCTTGCTGCTTTCTCGTTAACTATCAAGTCTTTGTTTCCACCTTTGAGTCTTCGGTTTTGTGTCTTTTTCCTTATTATTTTGGTATTGGCTTGCACATCCGATGCTTTCAGTGTCTTAGTATCGGCTTTATGCTTTAATCTCATTTCTCTTTTTGTGTCGTCTTTATATACTTGCCTTTCTGTTTCGGTGTCGACATCAAGCTAATTTCTCATTGCATGTTGATGTCAACGCCATACCTTCATTCTCTTCATTTCTTGTTATTTTGTTATCGTCGTCGTTGTTGTTCCCTTTATTATCGGTGCTGCCTTCATTCGTTCTGAAACCTTTGCTATCAGTGTCGGCTTTATTGGCTTCCACTTGACCCATTTTCTATCGGCGCCGGCTTCTTAGCTTTCATCCCCTGCTTTAGGTGTCGTTTAGCTGTCCCTATAACCTTTCCTTCATGATTCTAGTTTTATTGCCTTAAGCCACCCTTTCTTAGTATTATCTTCTGGTTTTGAAGCTTCCACTTCTTTCCATTAGGCCATGCAAATGTTGGTGTCAACAAGTTTGCTGCAAAGGCGTAATGCACCCTTTACAAATGCAGTGATATTCTTGGGGTCCCCAACGCATTGGTGATTAACGATGCTGTAGCAATGAAAATAAATTTTTCGACTCCATGACAATGCCGAGTGACTATGATGTCACTAATCTATTCCAGAAACAGGTATCTTTTCTTGTTGTGAAAACCGACCTTGAAGAAAACTAATAAGGAGTGGAAGCCAATGCCGGGAAAGCCATATCGTGGACTTCAAAACTTCCACCAAAGCAACGATTGGCTGAAACCGTCAAAGACAAATGGAAATCAACTAATTCCTATAAATAGGATTTCAGAAGGCCGAGATCAGGGATATTCCTCATTTTCAAAAATTTGTAGTCTAAAATGGTGAAATGAAACCCTAATTTCAAAGTCTAATTAGGGAACTTCCAATTTCTTGTAATCTTGCTTTTTTAACTAGCAATAGAGAAGATTTAAGGAAGTTGGCTATTATATTTTAATTTTAAGAGAATGTATCATGATTTATCATGGTTAATAACCTTCTTAATAGCTGATCATAGATGATTCTTCTACTTTCTTATTTTCATTCACTTGAATTTATAATGTAAAACTTGAGGAGAGATATTGCATCAAAGGCAATGGTAATCTCTTCTGAAAAGGCTAGCTGATTACTGTTTCCAATGGAAGTAACTTCTTACAGGAAGCTTACATAGAGTGTAGTCTCTCTTTATGGAGTTTTCCTTTGTAGATCATCTCTTTCTCAAATTAATGTCACTCACCACAAGAGTAACTAACATTATAGCATGGGTTGAAAATTAAAAGAAATGTATTAGAATTCTTTAAGGAAATGATACATGAATTTCAAATCTACAGTGAGAACAAATCCCAGGGTGTTGCCCAATTTCATGGTAGCAGCTTATTTGTCCAAATTTATTTTTGGATGTTAGCCATTTTTATAGCAAACATTTTTGGCGTTAGAAGGTGGGCTCGAACCTTTGACCTTGTGGTTAATATAAACTAATCTTATCTTCATATTTGGTCGAACGCGGGAGTATCATGAAAACCAAATTGAAAAAACTGAACACAATTAATGAAAATGAAGTTCACAGCTCACGAGTTGAGGAAGATGTTATTCCTTCTTTCTACCAAGCAAATGTTTTGCGAGGAGAACCCTCTGAGATATAATATCATGGGACAAACATGGAAAACATTAACCAATTGGAGGATCAAATTACTGGGATGAAAGCATTAATATACGATTTGCTTGCTCAAAAGTCAGAGTAATGCAAAGAACATACTCCAGGAAGATGGATCCAAGAAGAAGTCTAAGGATGTTCAACCTGAGGACCAGAAGAACGAACCACCGGGAAATAAGAACGCAAAGGTTGATTATCGACGAAAATTGCAAAGTAAGGTGGAGCACTCCGGAAGTTTCGCTACCGAAGGGTATAAATCCACCAAAGAAATTACCCTAACAAGATGCCTACATCAAAGATTTAATAGCAAAAGCGATTAAAGATTCACTCAACGCCAAGGGAAAAAGAACCTATGATGCGGAGAAAAACAGAAGTGAAAGAGTTAACCATTCACATATAAGATCATGTCCGCAACTATCCCCTCATAGGTCAAAATCCCAATGATTAAATGCTAAGGAATTGCCGATCCCGATGATTGTCTAATGGCCTTTGATAGGCAGATGGATTTGTACAACACCTTCGAAGCTATTCACTGTCGGCTTTTCTTCATAACTTTACAGGACACAACTGCAAAGTGGCATCGATAAAATCGAGATAAGACCACATACTTCTAGAGGTAGTTCTCTTACGAGTTTGCTGCCCAATTCTGTGTTAGGTGCACTGCACCATGGTGGCAAATATCAAGCAACAACCAAGGGAATTTCTAGGAGAGTATTGGAAAAGTTTGATGCTGAAGCAATAAGGGCAAGAGGAATGAACGATGATTCGAAGCTAATTGTTGTCCATGAAGTACTTTAAATAATACACCCTTCTACAGGGATCTCATAATAAATAAAGCCGAAAGCTGAAAGCCTACAAGACTTTCATTTTCGAGCCGACAAATTCACCCGAATGGATGAAATTTATCACACCAAGAAGAAAGCAGAACATAGAGATAGAGTAAAACCAGGGTTTGATCAAACAAAAAGCGTGTACGATGGGCAAAGTCTGACAACAATTCAATGGTATTAAATAAACCTATAGCCTTTATTTACATGATAATGAGAGGAAAAGTAAATTTCCCTACTCCTCAAAAGGCCCAGGCAAACCCAAAACCCAAGAAAAGTGACAATCACTACAACTATCATTAGGTAAATGGTCATAAAAAAAATGATTGCAAAGTCTTAGCATAAATTATTCAAAAGCTTATTCGAGAGGGGCAACTGCAAGAATTTGTCCAGAATACCCAAAGTGTTCCCTCGAATAATAGGCAGTTTTCGAAACACTTTATTGGAACTACGGTTAACAATTCTGAAGTGCAAAATGCGGAAGAGATGACTCTACCTATTAATCATGTAAATGTAATCCACGGAGGCTTGCATGTGGTGGGAAATAGTCGAAGTTCTAAAGAACGATATATTAGAGAATCCAGAGAAGGGATCTTTTCAATCCAAAAATAGGTCCCGTATCATTCCCAAATGGGGATCCATATGCATCCATTGGTCATAACACCAAAATAACTTCAAAAAGGAATTCATCACCCTCATAATAATCTGCTTATGGTCACAACACAAATAGGACAGTCAGTAGTCGCCAAAATACTGGTCGATACGGGGAGTGCTGTGAATGTTATTTTCAAACTTGCTTTCGACCGCATGAGTATTCTAGACGAGAAATCAGAACCGAGTCCTGAGATAATCTTGGGGTTTAACAATAAAAGTTCATTGCCCATTAGCCAAATAAAGCTAAAGTTTCAATTGGGGGTCGCACCGTGCTGTCGCATGTTCGAAACCCACTTTGTCGTTATCAGCCAACCCTCCTGCTCTTCGGACGTCCCGTGCTAGATGAAGTAGATGCTTTTGTTTCCCCTAAATATCTAATTGTGAAATTCTTAACAAAGAAGTGCTGAGGAACTATTAAGGATGAGTTGTTCAGTTCTAGGAAAATGTATTTTACCATTTTGGATCAATATATAAGGGAGAACTTTGCTTATGCGATGCCTCCATGGAGTTAAAGCCTTCAAATGATGGTTGTTCAAGACCAACATTTGAAGCAAAGGTAAGAGAGGTAAGAAATAATCATTTTTTTAAGTGTAAAAATAACAAGTGTAGGTATGAGGATAGAAAAAGTAAAAAAAAAAAGGAAATAAACGTGCCAAGGGAAATCAAAACTGACCTAGATTTCCAGGGAGAGGTTGAAAGAATCGAGGCTATTGAAAAAAAAATTAAGGAAATAAATATAAACTCTACCGATATCGAGAAAATTGTGAAAATAGGATGAAACTTAGGACCGAAACTAAAAGAAGAGACAATCCATTTTCTTAGGAGAAACAAGAATATCTCTGCTTGGATCCATCGGTTAGTGACATTCCCTCAACATTAACCTTAATATAACACCAGTCCGACAGAAGAAAATGCAGTTTAACAAGGTGCAATCAAAAGTCTTGAAGGAAGAAGTAAAGAAACTACTTGAAAACGGGTTAATCAGAGAAGTTTACTACCCCAAATTGTATGCAAATTCTGTTTTAGTGAAAAAATCGAACGGAAAATGGAGGAGATGTGTCGATTATACAGACCTAAATAAGGTGTGTCCAAAAGATTGTTATCCCTTGCCAAGAATAGATCAGCTAGTAGATTCCATAAGCAGGCATAATTTATTGTCACTTATGGACGCATATTCAGGGTATAATCAGATTCTCATTCTCAAACCTGATAAAGAGCATACATGTTTTATTATTGACAATAGAACATATTATAATAAGGCAATGCCTTTTGGGTTAAAGAACGCTGGAGCAACTTACCAAGGGCTCGTGAACAAGATGTGTTACGAGCAAATCAAGAAAAAACATGGAAGTATATGTCAACGATATGTTAGTGAAGTCTCAAAGAGAAGACAACCATCTAAAGGATCTACGGGAAATGTTTAAGGAAATGAGAAAGTTCCAAATGAAATTGAATCCTCAGAAATGCTATTTTGGTGTCCGCTTAGGAAAATTCCTTGGTTATATCATAAGTGGACGAGTGATAGAAGCATGTCTTGCGCAAATTAAAGCAATAAGAGAAATAGCATAGCCTAAAATGAACAAGGATGTGATGAGTCGTAACGGAAAAGTAGCAGCCTTATGTAAGTTCATTTCAAGAGCTACTGAAAATTGTGTATTGTTCTTTGACGTGATTAAGAAAAAGAAGAACTTTGGATGAGGAGAGAAATGCTGATGAGCCTTTCAAGAGCTAAAAAATCATTGGGAAAAATCCCCTATAATGTCAAGCCCTAAAGATGGAGAAACCTTGTATCTTTATCTGGCCGTATAGGAATTCAACGTTTGTTCGGTTCTGATATGAGAAGAAAACAGTACTCAACTCCCAGTTTATTACGTAAGTCGAACGCTGAAACCTATTGCTTGCTCATTGAGAAGTTGGTTTATGGGTTATTTCTGACTGCATGAAAATTACGTTCGTATTTCCAAGCACTTTCTATTAAGGTCCTAACTAGCCGTCCTCTTAAGCAAGTTTTCAGTAAACCAGAAACATCTGAAAGACTCGTAAAGTGGGAAGTCGAGTTAAGTCCATATGATATATATAGAATTCAAAACACTGCCGTCAATAAAAGGTCAGGCTTTATCTGATTTTGTAAACTAATGTACTGGATTTATTGAACAACAATCGTAAAAGGAGGAATTAAAGACAAAGTGGCAATTATTCATCGATGAAGCATATAATGAGCAAGGGGTTGGCGCTAAATATGTTATTATAACATTGGATGGGCATCAGTTACATTATGCCATGAAATTAGGATTTCCTACAACTAATAATATAGTAGATTATGAATCAATGGTGGCAGAGTTAACTTTGGTAAAAGAACTCCATATTCTAAGAATCCATGTTTTTATTGACTCTCAACTTATGGTAAACTAGCACAAGTAGAAATATCATATTAAGGATCCAAAATTATCAAGATACGTCAAGAAGATATTAGAAACGCATGAAGCATTCGAAGATTTCTCAATACATCAAATCCCAAGAGGAGAAAACCCCAAGATGATTCACTACCTAAGTTAGTTAGTTCAAAAGGAGCACCGGAAACGCGAATAATCGCTGTTGGATACCAGGCAACCCCAAGCATCGAAGGAAAAGGATCTATGGTGTTAAGTAGATCCCAAGCAAGAACTCAAGACTAGGAAAAAGAAGGAACCACACTGAACCTTCACCCGAAAGTGGAGGCCCATCCGGAAATATCTACGAAAGCAATTGGATGACACCAATACTAGAATATACAAATAAGGAAGTCCTCCCTTCAGATAAAGTGGAAGCCAGGAAAGTAAAAATGCAAGCTTCAAATTTCGTTGTAATTGATGGAATTCTATACAAAAAAGGATATGCATTCTCATACCTAAAATGTGTAAATCCAGAAAATGGCATGAAACTATTAACCGAAGGGTTTTGTGGAGATCATTCGAATGGAATAAAATTGGCTATAAGAATGATACGACAAGGATTTTTTGGCCTCAAAAGACCAAACAGACTATTGACTTGGTTAAGAGGTGTGATAAATGTCAAAGGATTGCTAAAATTCCTCGCTTACCCCCAAATGGATTGACCCCTATAACAAGCTCATGGCCATTTGATATTTGTGGAATAGATCTTTTTGGATCTTTACCAATTTCCAAAGGAGGATCAGAGTACGCCATAGTGGCAATCGACTATTTTACTAAATGGGTGGAAGTAGAGTTGCTTCCATGAATAACCTCCGGAAAGGTTTTAAGATTTGTCATTAACAATATAGTAGAAGGATTGGGGATACCTCATAAGATTATACTGGACAATGGAACTCAGTTTGAAAGCGAAGATTTTTACATAGTTTTGTTCCAAAAATGAAATAATAAAGAGTTTCTCATCGGTCGCACATCCAACGGCCAATAGGGCTGTAGAAGTCGCAAATAGAACAATTAAAACCATACTAAAGAAACGGTTTAGTAGAGCGAAAGGAAATTGGGCGGATGAGATACCCTTAGTACTTTGGGCATACCGAACATCAACCAAAACAGCTACTGGTCATACTTGATACTCGTTAACCTTCGGATGTGAAGCAATGCTTTGGTCGAAGTAGAAGTACTATCACTACAAGAAAGCACTTCAATTTTCTACACAAAATTTCCTATGTCATTCCTGTGCCAAAATGCGGGGATTAAGGAAAGCGTACGCAATAAGTAGAAAGAGGTAATGGTGTAAGAAAAATGTAGAATCTATGCATTTCCTATGCCCACCTTAGTATGAAGAAAATTAATTAAAGCATATAAAAGGCATAGGAAATTCACTACATCAAAATTACTAGTGTACGAAGACATAGATAAACTCCTACGACATTCGTATGGCTATGTAGATATTTTAGTAATGGCGTAGAAAGTTCCTACATCAACTCTACGGAAATAGAAATAAAATTAATTAGTACTATACTAATTAATTATAAATCTATGTAATTACTATACTAATTAATACTTAATTTCTCTATATTATAAGCTTATATCAAATTATCCCACATGAATTTAAAATATTTTGTATAAGCCTAAAATATTTACGAGCTAACGTATGAGCCTAAAATATTTTATATGAATTTAAAGTTACAGATAGCCCCCATCTGATCGTCCCCAAGAACAATAGTTCCTACGCAAAACCCTTCTCCCATACTGCCCAAAAAAAAAAGGAAGAGAAATCGCAGATCCAACTGTCGTCTCTTTTAGATCGACCGCCACCTTCTCTTATATCGACCACTGCCTTTCTTATGCCTACGTCGGAATGTAAAAAAATAAACACGGCGTAGAAAAGGCATGACAAATACACTACGTCAAAATTATTGGCGTAGGAAAGACGTAGATACCCTTTAACATCATTCAATGTCTTGGTTATTGCAAATTCAAATTGACATAGGGACGATGTGGAAAAGTTGCAAGTCCATTCTAAGTTTTTATTTTACCTGAAGTTGGAAAAAAATGGCTCATTTCATTTCAAACGACAAAGAAGAAATAGCCAAATGCTCAAAACTTTATCTACATCTAATAGGAAATCGTAAGATAAAACCCCAAATCTCCCATCCTGAGATCGAACGACGCCGCCTCAGATTAAGCGCTGCATCCTCAAATCAAATGTCGCCTACTTCCTTCTCAGATCGAACGCCACATCCGATCAAATTCCGCTTACCGCCACCCTTAGATCGAACGCCGGTTAAATTGAGCGATGCCTACGACCTCACTCTAATGGGTACTTCGGTTTTCTTGTTTTCTCAATAGCTTAATTTTATTTTTCTTAATGAACGATATGCTGGTGTTAGGAGTGAGTTTAAAAAATCTATGCTGCTGCTTTCTCTAAATTGCTAATATTATTATGAAACTTTTCTTGATTTTGCCTAAATTTAATTCGATGAGGGAACGTTTCATAGATCTAAGATAACTGACTTGGTTTAAAAAAAAAGTACATATATTTTTAAGGAGTATTTTGATTGATTTCTCATTAATCTTGAAACAAAATCGGTGTCTCTTTAATTCAAAGCATTCGACGCTTCAGCAATTACCATTTTTGTTTTGGTGTCACATGGTTTTCTATTTTATTTTCCTTAAATTTTATTTTAGATTGAAGCAATTTTATTCCAACCCCCTTTTTTAGGTAGTAGCCCCCCTAAAACAAAATAAAGTGTGTACCCGAACAATTAGTAAGTAGCCCCCCTTACTTTTCCAACATTACCCCTCCCGTTAACTTATCCAACGCAATTCCTTTTCATTCTAGGGTTGCGGCTGATTCAACGCGGCGGCTCCAAGGAGGAAAAGGCAATCAACGTATCGCGCTCCACAATCTCAATCACCGACGCTCCAAAATCTCAATCGCGCTCGAAGGTAATGTCGATTTGAATGATTAAATTACAGTTAGTTAGGGTTTGATAATTGTTGAGCTGCTTAATTCGATTTGAAATCACCGGCGGCTCGATTTGAATGATCAAGGCAATCAACCTAGTCAAACAGTGATGGCGATGGGTTTTGTTAATTTTTTTTGATCGTTTCAGGCTACCACGATGAACAAGTATGTGGAAAATTATGTAACCACATAGGTATTCAACGTGGAAGTACTTTTATCCACGTGAAAATTGGACGTGGTCATATGATTGCCCCCGTAGCTTTGTTGCGTGGTTTACCTATGAACCTCGTTTTTAATCTGCGTTGTGACCTGTAATTTTAAAAAAAATGTGACGATGAATGTTTATCTAACTCGATGTTTCCTTCTTCTTTTCAGATGCCTCCTCGTGTAAGAATGACTGCTTCTGAGAGAAAAAGGAGACAGTTGGCGGCTCAAGGAACAAGTTCGGACATGAATTTGGGTAGGGATGATGAAATCGAAGAACAGTACAAAATAGTGGTAAGGCAAAGTGAAAGTCAGCAAGAAAAAGAGGAGCAAAACGAAGAAGAGGAGGTGCAAGAAGAAGAGGAGCAAAACGAAGAAGAGGAGGAGCAAGAAGAAGAGGAGCAAAACGAAGAAGAGGAGGAGCAAGAAGAAGAAGAAGAAGAGGGAGATGGTTCACAAAGTGATGCCGAAGAAGACGAAGAAGACGGTGAAGCTGAAGAGGATATGGATGAGAAAGGAGGACCAAAAACCGACGACGTGATTAAAGATTTTAATACGCATGTTGCTTCCATGATATGGCTTGATCAGGTACATGGCTTATAATTATAAGTAGTAGAATTTTAATTGCATCATATTTTTAATTACAAATGAATTCGTGTAGGAACGGGGACCGCTTACTTGTGTTAATCATGCTCAACGGGTATCGGATTGGAGAATTCTGGATAACGCTTCTAGATTTAAAGCCCTTATTGAGATGTCTGGATTATATCCCATAGTTAGCACTTGCTACAAAAGTGTTAACAAGAATTTGATTTCGGCTTTTGTAGAACGCTGGTATCCAGAGACTAATACTTTCCATTTGCCCTTCGGTGAGATGACAATTACCTTTGATGATGTCGCATCTATATTACACATTCCAATCGAAGGGAAACCGGTACAGAGCAGGTCATATGATATGGAGCAGGCCGTTAGCTTTGTTTCTAAGTATCTTGGAATCTCTAAACAAGCAGCTAGGATGGAAATGAATGACTGGGTTGGTCATAAGCTAAGTTTGTCCACCTTATATGAAGTATTTGAAGAAGTGAGCGATGAGTGGACTGATCGAGCTATTAGGCGTGCTGCTCGCGCGTATTTGTTATTTTTGCTTGGCAACACGTTGTTTTCTAATAAAAGCAAGACTCACATGCACATTTCTCTTCTAGAGCCACTTAAAAACATCGACCTTGTTAACACATACTCATGGGGATCAGCAGCACTAGCCTTTCTATACAGGCAACTTGGAATAGCAACACGTATGGGAGTGAAACAAATTGCCGGATATCTATGCTTGCTAGAGTCGTGGATTTTTGAGCATTTTCACTACTTTCATCCATCAACAAAACTATACTATGAGAATTTCCCACGTGGTTCTAGATGGAATCCGTCTATAGATTGTGTTGCTTCACTAGTTGAACTACGTATATTCCTCGATAACATTCTAGTTGATCAGGTAAATTTCTTCATTAATTATATAGTTAATAATATTAATGATGCTTTTATCCATATAGAAATATTGATTTATACTTTCATGTTTGACTAGGTTATTTTTTAGCCTTATATTTCTGTGCGACTCTATCATCCCTACCATCCTATATCATGGTATAGTGGTTGCATTCTCTGTTTGAATATTGTAGAGCCGTACCATCCTGACAGAGTACTTAGACAGTTCGGCAGAGTTCAGAACATTCCGACGGCCCCTATTCCTCCTGTCGCATCAAACGCTCGTCGCGGCACATCTTCAACTACATACACTCGGGTGCGTTATCAATTTCTGGAGAGTATATGGGAGAATTGGTAGAATCATGTGATAGCATAAGGGCGTAGATCAGTACCACTCCATCATTCTTTGTTGACTTACACACATGATTATATGGACTGGTATAGAGAACATGGTGTCTTGCAGATTCATAATCCACAACATCTACCGGATAATATAGAGATTGGAGCCCCATATTTTCAGCCTACCTACACTCAGCTCTATTCGGTATGTTTATTTTTAGAATACGACGTGTTATCATTGCATACTATGTTTTTATTCAGGTCATTTTTAATTTTTTTTCCAGACCCTTCAAGAGGTTCACGGCTTGTTGAATGAACCGAATCCTCGACTTGCTAATGCTAGAGTTGTTGTTGCACGCTACGTCATGCCTAACATTTAGGTTATTTGCTAGTTTTAGTTTGACGAACATGTATTTTGGATGTGGTTATGGTTATTCGGTATGTGGTTGTATGATGTATTTTGTAATGGACATGGTTTGGTTTGGTATGTTATGGAATGGTTTGGTTTGGTATGGTATGGAATTCGTTATGGCATGTATTATGATTCAGTTTTTTTATTTTATGGCTTTGATTTTGTTTGTGGATTATGTGTTTTTGCGGCTATGTTGTGTGTCATGTTATATACATTGAGTTTGTTGTGGCTAGAACAATCATGTTATGTTCTTTTGTGCATGATTCTGTTATTTGTTTGTGGATTCAGAGATGTGTAGCTGAGCAGCAGTTTTTTTTTTGCTCTGTTACCACCACGCTCTGTATAAACGTGGTATGCCAATAAACCACGTTGAAAGAATACGAGGCCAGCACGGTGTCCACGATTCAACTATACGTGGGTGATGGTGTAACCATGATCATATCTGACGTGGTTTTCTTACTAACCTCGCTGTTAAAATTTTCAAACTCAATCTTGTCACTTTCTGGTTTTTACCACGCTCTGTAGAAACGTGGTCAGTAAGTAAACCAAGTAGGGTAGGAACGAGGAAATTATCAAGTCCACAACAAGATTTTTCTTGGTTTTTCTGTCAACCACGCTGTTTTCATACGTGGTTGGTGTGTCAACCACGTTATTGCAGAGCGTTGGGAAAACAGAAACTTGAAAAAAAACATCAGCCAAAGTATAAACACTGAAATTCATTTCAGACATACATCAACCAACAAAAAATCCAACTCATATCATTTTGACTAAAATATTGTCATTCAATTCCGTTGAACAAGCTTCAGGTGCATCGACCAAAATGATCTACAATCGAATTTAAATTAAAAACAAAAAAAACCATCAGTTATGCTCCCAATCTGCGTATGCATCTCTACTATCCCATGCTTGTCTTCTAGCAGCGTAAATGGCCTCCCAACCACTTGCATCCTTATGACAAGCCGCAGACCATTTTGCATAAATAGGGGGAACCGGGTGATTAGGCTCTAATTTTACCTACGATGACATGAGTTATAAAAGGAAATGAACGTTAATTTGGAGTATACATAGGTGAAAGACGTATACCAGAAAAAAATGATCTTGATTAACAAAAGCAATACCCATTTCCATGAGCATTGATGGGGGAGGCACCTTCCCTTTCAACGGAGGTATTGTCAGCTTAAGTCTTTTGCTAATGTTAAATACGACGATGTTATACTTAGTTGCAATAACATATCCAATAGCGGGCATTGACATCCATTTTTCCATAGGCGCAAATTCATCATCTTCATGCATTAGACTGTTGAGAAGAGATGTGCTTCTGCCTTCCTGTACGAACACACGATCATACAAATTTTAATTTTCTTGCAATTCCTCTGTTAACTCTTTCCTAACTTGACTCCACCTTGATTCTCCGTAACCAAGCAAAGCGGCTACACATCTGTACCCGCAATTTCCGTCCGATCGGACGTCAATAATATCCTTAACAAAATGTTTGAACTCCGACGGTATTTGATGCAAATAAGTTCTCATGCCTTCGCTTAATTCATCAAACTGTTAAAAAATGATATAATACGTTGACACATACGTGATTTATATTCAAAGTTAAAAATATATTTATTAACGTACCTTTTTCGGTTTACGAATTGGAAGTTTTTCAGTACGAGCTTTTTTCGAAGTGTATGAATTTTGTGAGTACACACTTTCGACGAGCTCAAATGACGAAAGCATCCTCTTTGTTGACGTATTGGCACTTCTTTTGCTTTCTCTACCTCATGTCTTTACTTTGCTTGTAGGAGAAGCAAGGGAGGACATACTTGGCTCCACAATCTCTAACATCTTCTTGTAAATTTGCATTTGATAAGGAGTGTCCATCTTTTTTACATCTTGAATAAGTGCTTCTATTTTGTCCATAACCCCAGCACTTTCATTTCCACTTTTTTCTTTAAGATGTAACCTTGTCCAATGAACGTCTACCATTTCAAGTTGGATTGCGGTACCAGTCCCGAGCCGAGCTAACTCATGTGCACAAGGTAATCCATGAGTTCTACGAATGACGCATCCGCATAATAACTCTTCATCACCAACATCTTTTATTCTTTGTAATTCTGAATGTATCAAATCTAGTGCCTTGACAGAAACAACGCCCCTTAAATTTTTGAAATCTCGAATATGAAATATATGCTTTACTTTTGTTAAACTCTGCTCGAATGACGCTTTAAGGTCAGCAAATGAGAGTTCCAATAATGTATGCATTTTTGTCCATGCTTGTTCGAAATTGCAGTGACAGCTACTTAAATGTTTTTTTAATTTCGAATGAGCGGACTCAGCCCTGCATAATACATGCACAAAGTATGACAATAAAGTTATGTTGAATAAATATGAACAAAGGAATATAGAACAATACCCATTAGAAGTATGATTCCGGAGATGCATGTAGTCATCCGTCCATGCATGAACAAACCGATCTTTGTATGTATCCAGCCAAGTGTCATGAATATATCTCAACAGTGAAGTATGATTTGCATACTTTTCATGCAGCAGTTGCAGATTTTCATTGTAAGCAACAACGTTCTTTGAACAAACCAACTCGTTCTAGTCAAATAAAAAAGACTTCTTTTCTTCAAGCTCCATCCCTTTCACTTTCTTTTGCATATGTGTTAGTACATTATTTTTAATATGCCACGTACATAACATGTGAGCGGATTGCGGAAATACAAATTCAATATCATTTACTAATATTGTCTCTCTATCGGAAATGAAGACCGATGGTAAATCTATTTCACAATCCATCATAACGGATTTCAAACGCTCTAAAGCCCACATATAATTTTCCTCGGTTTCTGCAACTAAATATGCAATTGCAATACAAAATGTAAGATCCGTGCAAGTAACCCCAACAATCTCCAGTAAAGGATATCTGTACCTATTTGTTTTATATGTGCAATCTAGTATAATAACTCTGGGGAATGTACGTAGATAATCCAAACTAACAGGATGTGCCCAAAAAATATCTTTAATAATATCTGTTCCATCAAGCGTTCTACGGTGCCATTCAAAATAACCAAATTGTTTCAACTTGCTGAGCAAATATTGAACTTGAGAACGCCCCTCACGCTCTATAGCATTTTGTGCTTTGATTACATTATAAATCGTCATGATTGAGTTAGAATTCGAAGGATTGTTTCTTTTGATGGTCGCTAAAATTTCTTTTGGTTTTACCAAGTTTTTATGCATCTCAACAACTAACTTTGTCTCATCTTCCGTTAGCCGACCAATATACGAATGGCCTTCCGTATGTTTAATTTCAGAATGATTATGAACACCATTAATTACATATAATCGCCAATCATCGAAAGTAGGCAGTTTTTCACCTTTTAGTTTAAACGGACAGTTGCACTTTTTGGTACCTGTCAATCTCATGTTCTTCGGGCTTTTATCCTTTCGCTTCTTATACGAAACACTTCGTTCACAACCAAACGTAATTCTAGGCTTTTTGACTGAAGAACCAGAATCTGATTTGAGTAGTATGATAACAAATCCAAGGCGTTTTCCAGTATCACGAACCCAATCGATTATTTTTTTCCTAGATGGAAATATCTGCATTACAAAAGGGGAACCACTACGTTAGTTGACATGAGAAGCAGATGTTGAACAAAATATGAGTTACATCGCTAAAGCGTGGTAAGAAAGAAAACCACGTAAAAATCTTCCGTGGACATATAGAGAACCACGTTGTAACAAAACGTGGATGGAAGAAAATCCACGTATAGTCTAAACGTGGTTTAGCACTGAACCCAGACCACTTATTTTTACTATTTCAAACATTAACCGATCTCAACTTACATCATACGTCGTGAATTCATTTGAATAATCCAAAACCATTTCATCGTCCAATTCTTCTTCAAAGCTTGGAGACAGCACGATCTGGAAAAAAATATGAATTATATGTTGAAAATGTAAACAAAATGAAGAAATTAAAAGTGGTTTGTTGTATTTCCTCACAGTGTTAAGACGTGGTGGGTCATTTGATCACGTCATATTCTGTCGTGGTTATATATTAAACCTCGCTCGATTTAGACGAGGTTGGGCTTCGATCCTCTCTTTTGGGCCTTCATCGGCTGGTATTTCATCTTTTTATACAAAAAAAATAAAAAAATTGACAAACCTGTTGTGATTGCATGAAGAAATCATCTTCTTCTTCAAAATCCATCCAAATAATTATTTAGATTTGAATTTTCTCTTCACTTTTTAAAGAATTAGGGTTTTGAATTTTACTACTTTCAGGAAGTTTGAAAAGTACGTGAATGTTCATACCAGATGAGAAGAAAGTGAGATGGATTTGTACAACACCTTCGAAGCTATTCACTGTCGGCTTTTCTTCATAACTTTACAGGACACAACTGCAAAGTGGCATCGATAAAATCGAGATAAGACCACATACTTCTAGAGGTAGATCTCTTACGAGATTGCTGCCCAATTCTGTGTTAGGTGCACTGCACCATGGTGGCAAATATCAAGCAACAACCAAGGGAATTTCTAGAAGAGTACTGGAAAAGTTTGATGCTGAAGCAATAAGGGCAAGAGGAATGAACGATGATTCGAAGCTAATTGTTGTCCATGAAGTACTTTAAATAATACACCCTTCTACAGGGATCTCATAATAAATAAAGCCGAAAGCTGAAAGCCTACAAGACTTTCATTTTCGAGCCGACAAATTCACCCGAATGGATGAAATTTATCACACCAAGAAGAAATCAGAACATAGAGATAGAGTAAAACCAGGGTTTGATCAAACAAAAAGCGTGTACGATGGGCAAAGTCTGACAACAATTCAGCGGTATTAAATAAACCTATAGCCTTTATTTACATGATAATGAGAGGAAAAGTAAATTTCCCTACTCCTCAAAAGGCCCAGGCAAACCCAAAACCCAAGAAAAGTGACAATCACTATAGCTATCATTAGGTAAACGGTCATAAAACAAATGATTGCAAAGTCTTAGCATAAATTATTCAAAAGCTTATTCGAGAGGGGCAACTGCAAGAATTTGTCCAGAATACCCAAAGTGTTCCCTCGAATAATAGGCAGTTTTCGAAACACTTTATTGGAACTACGGTTAACAATTCTGAAGTGCAAAATGCGGAAGAGATGACTCTACCTATTAATCATGTAAATGTAATCCATGGAGGCCTGCATGTGGTGGGGAATAGTCGAAGTTCTAAAAAACGATATATTAGAGAATCCAGAGAAGGGATCTTTTCAATCCAAAAATAGGTCCCGTATCATTCCCAGATGGGGATCCATATGCATCCATTGGTCATAACACCAAAATAACTTCAAAAAGGAATTCATCACCCTCATAATAATCTGCTTATGGTAACAACACAAATAGGACAGTCAGTAGTCGCCAAAATACTGGTTGATACGGGGAGTGCTGTGAATGTTATTTTCAAACTTGCTTTCAACCGCATGAGTATTCTAGACGAGAAATCGGAACTGAGTCCTGAGATGATCTTGGGGTTTAACAATAAAAGTTCAATGCCCATTAGCCAAATAAAGCTAAAGTTTCAATTGGGGGTCGCACCGTGTTGTCGCATGTTCGAAACCCACTTTGTCGTTATCAGCCAACCCTCCTGCTCTTCGGACGTCCCGTGCTAGGTGAAGTAGATGCTTTTGTTTCCCCTAAATATCTAATTGTGAAATTCTTAACAAAGAAGTGCTGAGGAACTATTAAGGATGAGTTGTTCAGTTCTAGGAAAATGTATTTTACCATTTTGGATCAATATATAAGGGAGTACTTTGCTTATGCGATGCCTCCATGGAGTTAAAGCCTTCAAATGATGGTTGTTCAAGACCAACATTTGAAGCAAAGGTAAGAGAGGTAAGAAATAATCATTTTTTTAAGTGTAAAAATAACAAGTGTAGGTATAAGGATAGAAAAAGTAAAAAAAAAAAAAAAAGGAAATAAATGTGCCAAGGGAAATCAAAACTGACCTAGATTTCCAGGGAGAGGTTGAAAGAATCGAGGCTATTGAAAAAAAAATTAAGGAAATAAATATAAACTCTACCGATATCGGGAAAATTGTGAAAATAGGATGAAACTTAGGACTGAAACTAAAAGAAGAGACAATCCATTTTCTTAGGAGAAACAAGAATATCTCTGCTTTGATCCATCGGTTAGTGACATTCCCTCAACGTTAACCTTAATATAACACCAGTCCGACAGAAGAAAATGCAGTTTAACAAGGTGCAATCAAAAGTCTTGAAGGAAGAAGTAAAGAAACTACTTGAAAACGGGTTAATCAGAGAAGTTTACTACCCTAAATTGTATGCAAATTCTGTTTTAGTGAAAAAATCGAATGGAAAATGGAGGACATGTGTCGATTATACAGACCTAAATAAGGCGTGTCCAAAAGATTGTTATCCCTTGCCAAGAATAGATCAGCTAGTAGATTCCATAAGCAGGCACAATTTATTGTCACTTATGGATGCATATTCAGGGTATAATCAGATTCTCATTCTCAAACCTGATAAAGAGCATACAAGTTTTATTATTGACAATAGAACATATTATAATAAGGCAATGCCTTTTGGGTTAAAGAACGCTGGAGCAACTTACCAAGGCCTCGTGAACAAGATGTGTTACGAGCAAATCAAGAAAAAACATGGAAGTATATGTCAACGATATGTTAGTGAAGTCTCAAAGAGAAGACAACCATCTAAAGGATCTACGGGAAATGTTTAAGGTAATGAGAAAGTTCCAAATGAAATTGAATCCTCAGAAATGCTATTTTGGTGTCCGCTTAGGAAAATTCCTTGGTTATATCATAAGTGGACGAGTGATAGAAGCATGTCTTGCGCAAATTAAAGCAAAAAGAGAAATAGCATAGCCTAAAATGAACAAGGATGTGATGAGTCGTAACGAAAAAGTAGCAGCCTTATGTAAGTTCATTTCAAGAGCTACTGAAAATTGTGTATTGTTCTTTGACGTGATTAAGAAAAAGAAGAATTTTGGATGGGGAGAGAAATGCTGATGAGCCTTTCAAGAGCTAAAAAATCATTGGGAAAAATCCCCTATAATGTCAAGCCCTAAAGATGGAGAAACCTTGTATCTTTATCTGGCCGTATAGGAATTCATCGTTTGTTCGGTTCTGATATGAGAAGAAAACAGTACTCAACTCCCAGTTTATTACGTAAGTCGAACGCTGAAACCCATTGCTTGCTCATTGAGAAGTTGGTTTATGGGTTATTTCTGACTGCATGAAAATTACGTTCATATTTCCAAGCACACTCTATTAAGGTCCTAACTAGCCGTCCTCTTAAGCAAGTTTTCAGTAAACCAGAAACATCTGAAAGACTCATAAAGTGGGAAGTCGAGTTAAGTCCATATGATATATATAGAATTCAAAACACTACCGTCAATAAAAGGTCAGGCTTTATCTGATTTTGTAAACTAATGTACTGGATTTATTGAACAACAATCGTAAAAGGAGGAATTAAAGACAAAGTGGCAATTATTCGTCGATGAAGCATCTAATGAGCAAGGGGTTGGCGCTAAATATGTTATTATAACATTGGATGGGCATCAGTTACATTATGCCATGAAATTAGGATTTCCTACAACTAATAATGTAGTAGATTATGAATCAATGGTGGCGGAGTTAACTTTGGTAAAAGAACTCCATATTCTGAGAATCCAAGTTTTAGTGACTCTCAACTTATGGTAAACCAGCACAAGTAGACATATCATATTAAGGATCCAAAATTATCATGATACGTCAAGAAGATATTAGAAATGCATGAAGCATTCGAAGATTTCTCAATACATCAAATCCCAAGAGGAGAAAACCCCAAGATGATTCACTACCTAAGTTAGTTAGTTCAAAAGGAGCACCGGAAACGCGAATAATCGTTGTTGGATACCAGGCAACCCCAAGCATCGAAGGAAAAGGATCTATGGTGTTAAGTAGATCCCAAGCAAGAACTCAAGACTAGGAAAAAGAAGGAACCACACTGAACCTTCACCCGAAAGTGGAGGCCCATCCGGAAATATCTACGAAAGCAATTGGATGACACCAATACTAGAATATACAAATAAGGAAGTCCTCCCTTCAAATAAAGTGGAAGCCAGGAAAGTAAAAACGCAAGCTTCGAATTTCGTTGTAATTGATGGAATTCTATACAAAAAAAGGATATGCATTCCCATACCTAAAATGTGTAAATCCAGAAAATGGCATGAAACTATTAACCGAAGGGTTTTGTGGAGATCATTCGAATGGAATAAAATTGGCTATAAGAATGATACGACAAGGATTTTTTGGCCTCAAAAGACTAAACAGACTATTGACTTGGTTAAGAGGTGTGATAAATGTCAAAGGATTGCTAAAATTCCTCGCTTACCCCCAAACGGATTGACCCCTATAACAAGATCATGGCCATTTGATATTTGTGGAATAGATCTTTTTGGATCTTTACCAATTTCCAAAGGAGGATCAGAGTACGCCATAGTGGCAATCGACTATTTTACTAAATGGGTGGAAGTAGAGCTGCTTCCATGAATAACCTCCGGAAAGGTTTTAAGATTTGTCATTAACAATACGAGTGTGAACCCGTGCTACGCACACGGGTTCCGCTAAATAATTTAAGTATTTTGTGGATTCTAATTTATACTGAATTTTTTTAATCTATTAGTAAACATGCATTCGATAATAATCTATTTAGATAATCTAAAAATCAACAAAGTATATCACATGGATGATGCTATAAATATTATGAATTGTATAAAAGAAAAAAGAAAAAAAATAGGTAAGAGGCATTATTTATGTATTTGTGTGGAGAAAAAAAAACTAAATTATGAGTATAGTGATGTAAATCTATTTTTTTTTTCTCGTCATTAGACTAATCCTATTAGAAAACGAAAATGAAAATCAATCTAACAAATAATAAAATCTCAAATTTGAGGTTTTGAAATTTTCTGGAGAATTTCTGTTATTAAAGATTAATTTCCAG
Organism: Allium sativum; assembly: GCA_030737875.1. Classification (NCBI taxonomy): domain Eukaryota; kingdom Viridiplantae; phylum Streptophyta; class Magnoliopsida; order Asparagales; family Amaryllidaceae; genus Allium; species Allium sativum. Next base: position 895,788,534 of record CM060918.1, read on the forward strand.
AGTTGCAAACTTTTGTAACAAAGTTTTCTTAAATATTGATATTTTAAAACATTTAACCTGATAAGAGATGAAAAATAATTTCTCAATTATAGATCCTAAGTTGTGTTTACTATAATTTCAATTAGGTCGTTTTGTTAATTTATAGATTATCATTTTCTAAATCTAGAATCTTCATTTTCTTTAATTTAAATACACATATAAACGAATATTGTAGGGCTATTCCATCAATATGTAATAGAACATATCTCGTTTAATATTTTCCTCCACTAAGTATTATATTTTCCTGAATTTCCTCTCTATACATCACAACCGTTAATTGATTGATTTCACTTTATCAAACACTCCGTGTAGCAAGTGATAGTGATATATGACAAAAACGTTTGGTTCAGCGATTTAAAGTGAATTAATGGTAAGCAAACTATTTTGACCCAAATTTGCATCAGTCAACACGTTCACAATTTAGTACACATAGTTGCTTAAATATGAATTTAATAAGTTCAGCATAAATTTTGCAAACATAAAATTATTACTCAGCATAGTCAAAATGAACGGAAACCATTTCCAGATCAGGAAAAAAAATTAACATCAGTCAGTAACTTTTTGCGTTAAAAAAAGTGAAACATGGATATTATCTATTGGATATAACACAATTGATTAAAAAAATGTTTGAAATAATTAATATCAGACTCAGTCTTATCCTATTGAAAAGACAGAATGCATAACCAAAGTACGTCAATGATGGTACATCATCTAGTTTTAGAATACCTGGGAGCGGATCGTCTGGACCGGGGACCCCCTGGTCCCCTGGTCCAGACCAATGGGAATCCTCCATTTGGGGGCAATTTGCACTTTACCCTCTGAATTCCACCCCGAATTTCAGGGTGTAAATTGCAAAATCTCCCAAATGGGGGATTTCTATTGGTCTGGACCGGGGGTCCCCGGTCCAGACGATCCGCTCCCCTCTTTAATATACAACACGAAAGTCAGGACTGTCATAAAATACGTCCAGCTGATGCCTGCCTTGCTGCCTACCATTTGTTTTAGTCATTCTGTAAAATAATAGCAAGCATGAAATAGTTAGTATAATAGATCATGGAGTAATAAAGAAAGCAGGGTATAGTTAGCAATGTTCAGGATATTTTCAAGTATGAACAAAGGGTTCAACAATAATAAAAGGATGGTGTTAGGTCAATTAAATGGGAATCTTTGGTTGTTTTATGTAGTCAATGATTTCAAAAAGGAATTTAAAGACATTATTTAGCAATTTTGAATCCTTAATGGATTTGCACTTATGTTTTTCAATAGCTTAAAACACTGAATGTTCAAGCTTGGTGGCGAACTGAAAGAAATGGCTACTATTGGAATTTGTTTTGTATAATCCTCTGAATGCCAGTAAAAATAATTCAGTTTCAGAAGTATATTTCCTCGGCCTTCCTGAGAAACTGAAAATTTCAGAATGCAATATAATGCCATAAGCGCAAAACTAAGTAGAAGCGGTTAACTACTTCTGTAGTGTCTTCAAGCTAATCATTTTAGACAATCCTAATAGCACTTGTTCCGTTTCTATCACAAATTTGAACTGTCTTAACTTCTGATGTGGATTTTGAAAACATATTGCACAGACGATGGTGATGTGATTCAGGTTTGTGTGATGTAGAAGGGTGTTCTTCTACCAACATATGGAAAAGAAAAGGATAATGCTACAACCATACTGCGTTTTTTCAATTAAAATGCAAACACTTAATCCAAAGATTGAAATGATGGGATCAATGGAATACGATGTTGTTGTGCGCGGAAACAACAGATAGCGGTATAAGATATATCAATGCGGTAAAAATAAAACGCACAGAATTTACGTGGTTCGGCAATTTGCCTACGTCCACGGGAGGCAGCTGTTATTATTAAACTAAATAGGAAATATACATATACCGATTTCCTAATAATAATAACTCTCTCTAACTTTCTTTGAATCTCTCTTTCCTCTCTTTGATTTCTTTTGCTTTCTTTTGAATGTGGTTGTTTTGATTTACAAACAAACTAACATATTTATAGAAGAAGAAAGAAGGGTTGGTGTGTGGTTGGTGGCTTGGTAGGTGGAGAGCAAAGTGGGGAGGCTGGTCAAATGTTTGGTGGCAGCAAGAGGCAGCACATGGGCTGCTATTTTGAGACACATTTTCAACAATCTCCACCTTGGCGAAAAATTCAAAGTGCTGCCTCCGAATGCGCACTAGGCGCTTTTAAGCTCGAGAGATGTTGATCAAGTTTAAACAATGTTGAAACTTGATCCCTGTAACCACCTTTGTTAGCATATCTGCAGGGTTATCTGCAGTCCCGACTTTCTGAAGGATGACATTTCCTTCATCGACTATTTCCCGAACAAAATGAAATCGAACATCAATGTGCTTGGTACGACCGTGATGGACTTGATTCTTTGCCAAACAAATGGCACTCTGGCTGTCGCAGAAAACCTCCACATTCTTCTGGACAGTACCCAAATCCTTGGTCAACCCGAGAAGCCAGATAGCTTCTTTTAATGCTTCTGTTACAGCCATATACTCTGCCTCTGTAGTAGACAAAGCTACAGTTGATTGTAATGTCGATCTCCAGCAAACTGGTCCTCCTGCCATTGTAAACACATAACCAGTTATTGAACGACTCTTATCCAGATCTCCAGCATAGTCAGAATCAACATATCCAACTAGGAGCTTATCATTAGTCTTGTCTCTCTCAAACTTCAAACCAATATTTACAGTACCATAGATGTACCGTAGAATCCACTTCACTGCTTGCCAGTGTCTTTTACCAGGATTGTGCATGTAACGACTCACCATACTAACAGCATGCGAAATATCAGGTCTGGTACACACCATTGCGTACATTAGGGCGCCAACAGCGTTTGCATATGGAACACGCTCCATTTGCTTCTTCTCATCGGCGGTGTTGGGTGACATCTTTGCACCTAACTGAAAAAGAGGAGCAAGTGGTGTACTCACTGGTTTGGTCTTCTCGTCGATATCAAACCTTTGAAGTACATTCTTCAGATACTGAGTCTGTGTCAAACAAACTGTGCTTGCAACTCTATCTCTTGTGATCTCCATGCCAAGAATTTTCTTAGCTTCTCCAAGGTTTTTCATTTCAAACTCTGAACTCAGCAGAGCCTTCAGTCTGGTTATCTCCACCTTGCTCTTAGATGCAATCAACATATCATCAACATATAAGAGCAAATAAATGAAAGTACCGTCTTGGAGTTTCCGAAAGTATACACAATGATCATATTGGCTGCGTGTGTATTTCTGCTCTCTGATGAAGCTATCAAAACGCTTGTACCATTGTCGTGGTGACTGCTTCAAACCATAGAGTGACTTGCTCAGCTTGCAAGCCCAATTCTCGCGTCCTGGAACTTTGAAGCCATCGGGTTGAGTCATGTAGATCTCTTCATTCAAAGTGCCATGGAGAAAAGCTGTTTTAACATTGAGTTGAGCTAACTCGAGATCAAACTGTGCAACCAAAGCCAACAAAATTCGAATAGATGAATACTTAACAACAGGTGAAAATACCTCATTGTAATCTATTCCTTCTTTCTGAGCGCAACATTTTGCTACAAGTCTGGCTTTGTATCGGATGCTGTCTTTACCAGGTACACCTTCCTTTTTGGCATAAACCCATTTGCAACCAATTGCTTTCTTTCCTTTGGGAATTTGAACCAACTCCCAAGTCTGATTCTGGTGTAGAGACTTAATCTCTTCATCCATTGCCATCTTCCACTTCATACTGTCAATATTCTGCACAGCTTCTCTATAAGTACATGGGACGTCATCATCAGTTACTGGAAGTGCGAATGCTACCATATCTGTGTATCTGGCAGGCTTTCTAATCTCTCTTTTTGGTCGAGTAGTGACAATAGATTCTGATTGTCGATTGATCGGTGGTGATACTGAGGGAACCTCCACCTCAACTGAGATCTCTTCTTGATCGTTGCTTTCATGTTCATCACGATCGGCAATCGGAACAGTCCTTTCTGGATCTTCTGGGGTCTCAAGCACCACTTTAGAAAGAGTATTTGGGTTCTCATTCTCTTTCTCTGAAGTTGTCTGTTTCAGCATGACGAACTCGTCAAATGTGACATCTCGGCTTAAGACAATCACCACACCAAAGTCGAAATCCTTTAACTCCATTAAAACCCAAGAAAACAGCTTTCTTTGCTCTAGGATCCAATTTGGATTCTCTAACATGAAAATATGTAGGACATCCAAATATTCGTAAGGTATCATAATTAGAAACAGGTTGTCCAGACCATACCTCTTTAGGAGTTTTCCCATATAGTGCAGTAGCAGGAAGTCTGTTGACAATATGGGTTGCATATGACAAAGCCTCGGCCCAAAATGCTTTGCTCAATTTGGATTGAGATAGCATACATCGAACTTTCTCAACCAAAGTACGATTCATTCGCTCCGCTACTCCATTTTGCTGTGGCGTACGAGGAACTGAAAAGTGTCTAATTATCCCTTCATCTTCACAAATTTGTAAGAAAGGATCTGATTTGTATTCTCCACCATTGTCAGATCTGAGCCTCTTGACTTTCCTGCCTGTCTGAGTTTCAATCATTTTCTTCCATTTAAGAAAGATATCCAGAACTTCATCTTTGTGACTCATGGTGTATATCCATACATATCTAGAGAAATCATCAATAAAAGTCACAAAATATCGTTTACCTCCCAGTGAAGCATTCTTGGATGGTCCCCAGACGTCCGTGTGAATGTAATCCAATGTTCCTTTGGTACGATGAATGGCAGTACCGAACTTGACTCTTGTTTGCTTTCCCAATACACAATGCTCGCAGAAATCAAACTTTCCAGTCTTGGCTCCTTTCAATAGACCTTACTTTACTAAGCCTTGCAAAGCCTTCTCTCCTGCATGCCCTAAGCGCATGTGCCACAGGCGGGATGAATCAGAAGATGTCTTTTCTTCAGAACTGCTAGAGACAGCTGCTCTTCCTGTAACAGTACTCCCATCTAGGAAGTATAGATTCGCCTTTCTAATACCCTTCATCGCAACAAATGCACCTCGTACAACTTTCAAGACTCCATTTTCCATTGTTACTGTGTAACCAATAGAATCTAGAATACCTAAAGAAATAAGATTTTTCTTTAGATCAGGAATATACCTCACATTCGTAAGTCGTCTGATTGTTCCATCGTGCATCTTCAAACGTATTGTTCCAATCCCTTTTGTCTGACAGGCGTTATCGTTGCCCATAAGCACAACTCCTCCATCGAGCTCTTCAAAACTGGAGAACCAATGTCTTTTCGGACACATATGATAAGAACATCCAGAATCAAGGATCCATTTGTCTGAATACGTGTCTGATGATGAAACTGTAAATGCTGAATCTTCTTCGTCATCAGTCTTCTGTGCAACATTTTCCTTTGCATTGTCCTTGTTTGGACAATCCTTCTTCCAATGCCCCTTTTGGTGACAATAAGCACATTCGTCCTTCGCAAGATGTTTCCTTGATGACTCTCCTCTGGACTTTGATCTGAATCAACCCCTATTGTTTGATCCGCCTGATTTTTTGTTGTTCGTCCTTCCTCTGGCTACAGTTAGTGCTTCTGGTATTGAGTCCCTATGATCATGTTGATCCTGCTTCCGATACTCATTATTAACCAAAGCATTAGAAACATCTATAAACTTAACCTCATCTTTACCATACAACAGAGTCGTGGTTAAATGTTCATAGCTTTCAGGTAATGAATTTAGCAACAACAAAGCTTTATCTTCATCAGTAATTTCAACATCTAAATTTTGTAAATCAGCCAAAATTTTGTTCAAATTATCTAAATGTTCAATCATAGGGGTACCTTTCTTGAACTGAAAACGGAAAAGTTCCTTCTTCAGGTAGAGTCGGTTCTCTATACTTTTTGTCATGTACTTGTCCTCTAGCTTCTTCCAGAGAACTGCAGCTTCATTCTCTTTCATGACAAAGTACTTCTGATCTTTTCCCAACCACAGTCGGATTGTGCCACAATCTTGACGGTTGACATAATTCCAATCTTCATTGGAATAATTTTCTAGCCTGGACTCCAAGGCTATATTAGATCCTTCTCTGAACAGGAGATCTAATACTTCACACTGCCACATACCAAAGTTATTGGTGCCATCGAATTTTTCCACCTCAAACTTTGCATTTGATAACATGGTTCTTCGAACAAAACCACATTGTTCGCTAGAACTTCTGATGTCAACTTGTGCATCTTTTCCGGTCTCTTCGGTGTTAGTCATAAGTGCAAATAAATAATAGAAATTTGAACTTTATAACTATACCTGAAAAGGAGCTTGCGGTTGAATATGAAATGATCCAATTTGCTAGAAATCAATTTGACTCAGCTTTGATTTGAGCGATTCTGAGGCGTTGGATTCGCCTTGTTGAGAGCTTGTCTTTGATATATAATACCGTTAAACCAGGCTCTGATACCAATTTGTTGTGCGCGGAAACAACAGATAGCGGTATAAGATATATCAATGCGGTAAAAATAAAACGCACAGAATTTACGTGGTTCGGCAATTTGCCTACGTCCACGGGAGGCAGCTGTTATTATTAAACTAAATAGGAAATATACATATACCGATTTCCTAATAATAATAACTCTCTCTAACTTTCTTTGAATCTCTCTTTCCTCTCTTTGATTTCTTTTGCTTTCTTTTGAATGTGGATGTTTTGATTTACAAACAAACAAACATATTTATAGAAGAAGAAAGGAGGGTTGGTGTGTGGTTGGTGGCTTAGTAGGTGGAGAGCAAAGTGGGGAGGCTGGTCAAATGTTTGGTGGCAGCAAGAGGCAGCACATGGGCTGCTATTTTGAGACACATTTTCAACAGATGTTTGGAAATGTGACATATGGGGTGCTATATAACCTTCCATATATATATATATATATATATATATATATATATATATATATATATATATATATATACTAACTCATTTTCTTTCTGACAGTGTAGGTGGAAATTCATTCCAAATCCCCGGTTACCAAAGAATCAAATAGCGAAGCTTGCATTTGAATTTTCAAGGTCTAGTTATGGAAAAAAAAATCAAATAGTTCGATGTTGCCTTAGTTAATAAAGTGGCTACATAATATATTAAATGGTATGAAATTTAAAAGTAAAATTTCTCAAAATACATTATACTATTTGCGCTTGGTGCCTAAGCAAGAATAAAAATGAACAGTTGTTTTCAACACCGAAAAGAGCACGATAGGCCCTTAATGTAAACTGACAAAGAAGCCGTTAAGCATGATGATGCTACGACCATCAGGTACATCAATGAATTTTACGACGAATCAAATATAAGGCTCTATTAAATGTTTTCTACGTTTATCGTTTTACTTTCCTTTATTTAATTTCAAACTAAAGTTTAACGATATTATTTTGTATGTATATTGCAATTCATTGATTTTTTTTCCTTTTTATAAAACTATTTCCATTTGAAACATATTTTAACTTAAGAATTTTTACTTTATTATATAGTCTAACTGGAAATAAGCATGAATTTTTTTGAAGTATCCATACTAATATGTCATTGAATACGGCAGATCTTTTTCCAATTAAAGAATGGTCTCGTTAAGAAATATATCATATTATATCTTATTATGTCACTGTCGGTGTCAATCTAAATGTTACATGATTTACTGAAGTTTTCCTTTTCGGAAAATAGTTGCCTTTTAATCATATTATAGCTTATCAGCTTTTTTATTAAAAAGTAGTTATAAATTTTTAAGCATTGCATTTATAATCATATCCGTTTTCATTCTACCCAAGAAAACATGCTCAGTCCAGTTACATAAGCATAGAAAAACTTAAATTGCATCTTATCTCCATCGTAATTTTGAAATAATAAACGTCTTGAACTGTAGATGAAGGTATGATGCAAAGGCATGTATTAAAAAAATTGATATGCAATACCTTAAATCATAATGCAAAAGATAAAATTTAAAAGCCTTTTAGCTTTTCTCGAATGCTTTTAAAAGAATATTTGAAATGACAAATATAAATTTGAAATGGATAACTTACACAAATTGATAACCATACATTTCTCCTCCATTGATGAAAAACAATGCACTAATGTACTTAATCATATGGTAATGATATCCAACACATATTATCTTAAAATAATCATCCATTTTGAGAAGATGGATATGGCCTAGAACTATGACCTAGCTAGTATTTTCATTCCTCACATACTGTTTTCAAATGACTTGCGTATTTGTTATGCACAACCGACAATGAACTACCAACCCCCATTATTTTAATACACTTTGTAGTAATATACAGCTAACCCAAACACAACTTGCTCCTAATAACAAAAAATCTGGATTAAAAATAATAATGTGTCTGGATATAGATAGCCACATGTCGAGGGTGATGCCTATAATACTCATAAACTTTACATGCAACAAATTTATTGCAGATTCCATTGCAAAGAAACACATAATATTCATTATGCCAGTCTATGAAATTATAAAGGAGAGTACAATGTTCATTTCAAAATCGAAGGTATACTTGGGATTGCTATAATGTTATTGAAAAGGCAGTTGAGAAAACATTAGATACAACAAAACTATTAATAAAACGGAGATCCTTATCAAGAGGCATTGGTTAAGGAAATTATACATGATAGTTTTTAAGCTAGCAATGCACATTAAATTTATTTAGGTAGTTATGTAAACTAAATATTAAGCCATGTAAATAAGGCTAGCTATTATAAATATATGAATCCCAAATATTGATACATGGAATAGAACATTAAATTTTACATGACATTGTGTTTGCATATAAGGTTGAAATTAAGTGGATCCAATGATCAAGATATACTGTATTAGATTTTGTGTTTTAATTTGTATCTTGATAAGCATTAATATATATATATATATATATATATATATATATATATATATATATATATATATATATATTAATGTTGGTCACAAAAAACATATAAATATGGTCCTAATGTGTTATACATTATATTTCCTTTTCTTTTTGCTTAGGATCACAATTCTTAAGGCATCTGACTATTGAGATGTTTTAATTCCCTGATCTATATTTACTGCTTTAATAGCCTGATAGATTAGAGAAGAGAAAAGTATCAATATGTCTTCCTATCAGCATGTCCTTCTTTAGGTGGCTCATGCTAATGATTATATATTTGTTTGTTGTCCTTTTGTATTATTCAAATTTTATTGTCAAATATGCTACTTGCTTAGGATGTCAGAAGCATGTGAAACCAAAAAAGAATATCGAATGAAAGGAGCTTAGTTTAGTCAAGATTATATAGAATGAATGTAAGTAAAGGAAGCAAATTGTACGGACTTAAAGGAAATAACAAAAATTACGTCAGCAAAAAGATGAAAGAAATAATGTAGGATCGTCAGTAATAAGAAAGTAGGAAATAAATGAGAAAACAACAATCAATGCATAATATTAGGTTCTATGTAAATAAAATTACAAAAAGAATTTAACTTTTACTGTACGCTTGAAAGGATGGTTGTCAGCTATGCTGAACACAGAATTTGTTCAATAATCCCTGGTCCAGACGATCCGTGTCCCAATAAAGAGTATCCAGCATACAGTAGAAAAGACACTGAAGAATCATTGCAGATTAAAGTGTATTAAAATGGAATTATTGGCAACTTAATATACATCCAACGTATAAGATAATGCCATGTAGGAATAAAGAGCCAACAATCCTGATTTGTTTCAGACAGTTGAAATATGATGACGATACAAATGTAAAATTATTAAACTGATAGGTGTGTATACAAAGATAAGAAAATGCCTTTGTATTGTTTTTTAAATCGGCTGAATCTCATATTAAATTTGACAAAAAATTAGTACGATTGATAAGCCATGCATATAGGCTATAAATGACTCCACAAGATTTGGCAATATTCATTTTGCATTATTGCAGTGGCAGGAAATTTATAGTGTATTTTATATAATAAAGTGGAAATCCTAGACTGATATGTTAACGAAAAACCAGAGCCCAATGCTCTATTTGCAAATCCTACATATTAGTTGTTTTAAAATTTCTTAATTGCAATAAAATTTCCAGCAATGTTCAAATGATTGATAGAACCATGTAGAATTTCTATAAATGATTCAATCAACTCTGGCAATATATATTGAACGTTAATAAAATCAGGTGATTCATAGTGTTTGTACATATTTTAAAGGTAAGCATGTCATGCTATAATCCTTATTTGAAGTTAATGACACCTGCACTCATGTTTTAGATGGAATCGATGCTGGAAGTTGAAAATTTTCACTTATACGCCTCATAATCAAACCTATAGAAAATAGTTTCACTTATTAAAACATTTGATTGATGAATATAGTCCAACTAATTTTACGATAGGGTAATACTTTGTGTTGTTTCTTAATCATTTATTGATGCCTGCCAACAAAAGTTATGTGTGTGTGCGTGTGTGTATGTATGTATGTATGTATGTGCGTGTGTGTGTATGTCAACAAACTGGGATGTATATGAATTTTCTTTGTTTGTTAGTAGTCTACCAAAACAATCTTGAACCAAACAGATAATTGCAATGACCGAAGACAATACATATGTGCTTATATGGATACCTCGGCATGCGTACCCTATTCTAAGTCCTACCTCAAGTAGAAAGCCCAGCTGCAAAAAAAATTAATTTGCATATCAATTAAAAATATCTAATGATTACCTTATGTTGGCAAAATACATTGCAAAGGAGTCCTAAATGGAAACAACTCCAAATAGTAGTAGAGGGCTATTGAAAAGAAATATATTTTTTCCAATGCTAACATAGCGTTGATGTAGCTTACTATTTGGTAAATGTAGTTATCAAACATGTCATTCAAGCCTTTTCCCCTTTAATGATGTAGTTCAAATGCACATTAGAAGATAGACAAATAATTTCAAAATGATTAAATAAAGTGAAAAGATTTTCAAGCATTATAAAACAATACTTATCATCCATGTTTCGTGATAAGATGCCATATATTCAAACATGCCCTTTTTTCTAATTATAAAATCAATTTTCATCATTCGAAATGGATAAATGATCAATATATAAATGAATCTGATTATATTTAGTACTGAAATGTTAAAACGAAGTCTTCTACTCTATGAAAGTCCAGATTTAGCTGGTTGATGGTTAAAATTTGAGCAAAATACATTTATTTTTGTGCACATTGCAAGTATATAAAGCAATACATAAAATTAAAAGGTAAAATAAAAAATAAAAAATGTTTCGGAATGAGGAGTTGAAAGCAATGAGTTCCAGTCAAATTCAATTTCCAAACTCTAGCTGGTAAGGCACATGAATTTTGCTGCAAACAATGATGATACCATTACATATTCAGATCTCCATTTTGACAACTATATAAGATGAAATACCAAACTTATCTAAATGCAACACTAAACTGTGGTAGTCTGATAAATGCAGGTGCATATAGGTAGATAAATGAAAGCACGTGTTTAATGGCTAACCAATGTCCAAGAATGGAATATTTTTACACATTTCTTTCCCATTTTATTTCTTCCTAAGGTAATTGGATGGATGAAAAATCAAACATAATTAGCAATTAATGGACGCAGTAAGGAAAAATCCTTTATTTGCTGCATATTTATTTCCATTCTTTTGTTGTTGCATATTCGTTTCCCTATCCTTATCTCTTTAGTGTTTTACATGGATAACTTCTAAACTAAAGACATAAACAAATCAATAATCTATATTAATATTTTTGTTTTCAGTTTTATGACAAATACTTTTACTTTCCTCTGTTGCGTGAAAAGTAAGCAAGCTAGGGGAACAAATAACATTCCTTCTATATGAATATTTGCATCAAGCAAACAATGACAACATTTATCCTGATTGAAACATCCACTGCAAAAATTCAGTACTAATGATTTAAGGCTTCTATTTGGATAAATGTATAATATTTAAAGGTGACCTGCAGCAAGTTAGAATTAAACATGAATATGATTAACTCAGTTGTTGTACAAACATTTAAGTATAAGTTAAAAGGCATAGCCAATCTTTTCACATACACACATGTACAAACGAAAGACCATGATCCTCATCCTTTATTTGTCTCGACTACCTCCTCTTAGCTTTATTGTATGACATATTTTAGTGGTAGATAAAATAATTTATTTTGTAGTTTTGAGTCATAGAAGGTAGCGTGACAATTTTTACAATTGTTTGACTTCTAGTTTTTTCATTAACACGTCTAAATGAGAATTGTTGGAAATATTAATTCAATGACGTAAATTTTAGTTTCTAGCCAGTTGAACCTTTGAAATAGTAAAAATAGTAAATATTATAATCATGATAAATGCAGGTGCATATGGGCTGTTAAATGAAAGCACTTACTTGGTGACTAAGCTATGTCAAAGAATGGAGTATTTTTACGTATCTCTTTCCCATTTTATTCCACCTGAAGCTAATGGATGGATGAAAAGGCAAACATAATTGGCAATCAATGGATGCAGGAGGAGAAATTATTTATCTTCTGCATATTTTTTCCATTATTTTCCCGTTGCACATTCATTTTCCTATCCTTGTCTCATTCCTGTTTTTCATTGATAACTTCTGAATTCAAAACATAACCAAATCCACAATCTAATATTAAATATTAATATCTTTGTCATTGGTTTTACGACAAATACTTTTACTTCTCCATGATGCGTGAAAAGCATGGAAGCTAGAGGAACAAATAATATACCTTCTATTTGAATATTTCCATCAAACGGACAATGACAACACCATTTATCCTGGTGGAAACATCGACCACAAAAACTGAAGTACTAATGATTTCAGACTTCTAATTGGACAAAGGTATAATATGAAAAGGTTAACCTATAGCGAGTTACAATTAAACTTGAATCTGGTAAACTCAATTGGTGTATAGACAATTATGTAAAATTAAAAAGAATAGCCAATCATTTCACATACACACATATGCAGATGGAAGACCATGATCCCCATCCTTTATTTGTCTCGATCGCCTCCTCTTAACTATATTGTACGACATAGCTTTGGATAAAATAATTTATTTCGTAGTTTCGACTCACAGACCATAGCTTTACAATTTTTTCAATTGTTTGACTTTTAGTTGTTCATTAACACATCACAATGTGAAATATTGGAAAATATTCATTCAATCATTGACTTAAAATTTAGTTTCAAGCCAGTTGAACCTATTTCAAAGTAAAATTTGTATGATAAGAGAATGATATATGAAGTAAAGTAATATATTCAATCGGTTATCAGATATAGACTAACGACATTTTTTGGCGCCAAGGGAAATTAAAAAATAAGCATACCGTAACATCTGATTAACTTTCCGATATTGCTGAAATAGTGTTCGGGATCTTCCGTTCTACAGTTACCGTATAGATGGAGCATAGTCATCTTGGAGCTTCTTTAATCCACGCTGCTATCATGCCTTAGACATCCCCAAGGTTGGAAGATTATGATTCCCACCGAACCAGAGCAATTAAGTCGTAAACCGAAGCTTGCCCTTTGATCTTTCCAATATCTATTATATATCTCAAGTAATTATATATCTCAAGTAATAATAATAGCCACATGTGAATTATGTCCAATGTGACCCTTTTTATTCATATCTAAAGTATTACTTCTCAAATACAGCTAGTGCTAATACGTGCAGGAATTTTTTATGGGCTCATAAGTCATGGAATCTCATCTATATAACTTGAAGGAAGTTACTGAACGTGCAATTACATTACTATTATATACTATTATTTTGACCATGCATAAATGTCCATAAATGAAATGAAATATTATCATATATGTCAAGCCAAATATCTTTAATAGCTGCAACTTACAACAGTAGATAAATTAGTCAACAAATACATCCAGAATAGCTCTATTATCAATAGTCATAGCTAAAATTTGTGAATAGTTGTATATAGCTAGTTCATGTGATCAATGAATATGTATAAGCGAAAACCAACATCAAAACAAACACAACCACATATAGTTGATTTTGTATGCATGATTTCTGCTACTAAATTAATCTTAATTTAGCGTCTAGTACAGCTAGTGGAATATAAATGAGTACGTAAAACTCATTGTTATACAAAGTCCTTAGGAAAAGAAACTTAGTAAATGCAAGTTGAAAAAATAAATTAATGAGAAACTAAAATAGAAAACCAACGAACAATATTTTATACAATTATTATTGCTCACCTAGAAATTTACATGAAATTAAGGCAATTATTATGGGAAAGAATTAATTTAAATTTTGATCTTAAATTCTGCTGAACAAAACATGTAATTAATATCATAACTTAACACATCGTTCTTCACCAATTTCTCCAAGGAATTAAACCATACACCCACCTAATATTTCATTTAATGGATTTTAAAGCCTATGTCACAATGCTAAAGATGTCCAAAATAACATCCTTTGATACCTCACCTGATTGTGGACAATTTTTTGTCACTTTCTGTTGTAATTTTGGATTAAACACCGTTATGAACAACCAAACTCGAACAATCATCATGTATGAGCTGCATTTATATTTTAACAATAATTATTCTATTAACCCAAAATTTCCTTTCAAAAATTGCATATTACGTATAATTTGTTTAGGACGTTTATAGCCTACATGGCTAGCTAACATAAATTTTTATGTGATTCTTCCTCTTACTCAACATTAAAAATAAATTATACTTCATACTAAAGGCATTTTATAGATACCATTTTGTTCTCTAGCATGTGATGAAGTATAATAATGTTTGAGGTTAGCTAATGACATGCTAAAAAGTCATCCATAATTTGCTATATTTTTAGTATAAGAATATATTGCTGATTTCAATGGTTTATAGGATATGTACTGTGAAGCCATGTAAAAAAAGGGGATTGTTAAAGGGACTCCACTTTTGGTTAAGGGGGAGACATTTTTAAGGGAACTCCACCTTAAAAAAAATTTGTTAAGGGACGGTTTGGTTTTTTTTATTTTAAAATAAGCATGGACTAGACTGCCCCTCGTAACATTAATTAATTAGACATGCAATGATTAACTATATTTTAATTTGTTAATTACTTCTCATAATTCCAGCCTTAGTTTTGGATATGTTTGGTATTGACTTTCTTTGAATACTTGCGTAAAATCGTCTACGCTATTTATATCATTACCAAAAATAAGGTGCATACAACTGTAATTATCGTTTTTTTTGCAAGGCATGTAATTATCGTTTTTTTATTTTCTCTATTATTTATTTATTTATATATATGAGTGATAAAAGCATGATTTAAACTGGATTACTGAGAGGCTAATTCTATTTATACACCAAAAATTGCTAAATATATACCAAAAATTATAATAAACTACTATACACCGTGTATTACTTTACGTACATGTTTCTTTTACTAAATTATTCATGTTCTCATCTTCTTTTTCTTTCCTCTTTCGAACTTAAAACAAAATTACCCAAAATTAGAAATTATTTGCATCAAATTGAGTAAAATTTAACAAAATGAAATTTATTTCTTGTACTAATATTGTAACTTTTAAAAAAAATTTGAAAAAAAAAAATTCAGTTTCAACAAAATTACTATGATTCTACAAAATAAATCAACACTTCTAAATTAGACATTATTTCTGAATGTTTTTTTAATAGAAATTTTAGACCTTGTGAATAAATAATTCATTAACATATCTAGTTTGTATCATGTTTCAATATTTTTAAGAACAATTTGACTTTTTATATCCAGAAGTTTTAAAAATCAATTATGAGAAAAGGGTAATTTAGTAATAAAATTTTATAGAAAAAATAATGGTGTATGTTGAGGGGTTTTCAGTGTATAAATAGAATTTGCCTTACTGAGGTTATATGAACTTTGTTTGAATCAGGGAGAGTTGAAGGAGGTGGATCTTCGTTTAATTATTATTTCTTTTTATTTTCCTTTTAAGTTGAATTATAAAAGGTCAGTGTATATTGTTTCTATATTTATTTTGCAATTTGCAGAGTTAATTATTCATGTATCTTATTAGATCAAGAAATGTTAATAAGTGATGGTCTGACTCATGCTTAAGTGTTTGAATTCATGCAAGTGTGGTCTGACTTATGCTTAAGTATTTAAATTTATATAGTTATTTGCAGGTGTGCGTTAGTTTTTCTCTGTTATAGGGATAGTACTGGAATTTTTAATTATATGGTTAAGGGGGGGCTAACTTATTTTTTCCTCCCCTTAACAATTCATCAAAAATTGAAAATTTGTCCCTCCCTTAACAAAAAATGGAGTCCCTTTAACAATCCCCAAAAAAAATAGCACATGAATATTGTTCACGAATATCAAGGAAACCCAAACACAGACAGGGAGACATATATGCGTGTATGTTTGGGTGTGCGCACTTCAGAATTCATTGCTTTTTATGATCCAAGGAATTTGAAAAAATATCTCATAGGAATGTAATAAATTGTCGGTTTCTGGCAATAATATCGAGTTATAAAGAAAATGCTTAATTTCAACTACTTTACATTTTTCTGGAGCTTGCTATGATTCTCTTCTCTAGAATATAGTAACAATGATTAAATTATTACGAAGTGAATTATAAATAAGCTTAATATCTATATTGTCATACAATCAATTCAACGTTTGGATGTGACAAAGATTTAAACCAAAAAAAAAAATTGTCTAGTAAACGAAATTGTATATTATAAAGAGAGCATGCATTGATGCCAGATGTGTGAAGCATGTGTAATAAGCAGACATGACTTAAATCATTTCATTTTTATTAAAAAATTGTGGATGACCAAGATGTCTGGTATGAAAATTGTTGGAAATGTTTTACAAACATTAAGTGAATTATTAAAAAATCTTGAATAGGTGTAAGAATGGCTCCTGTATGGGAATAGTCCCACATCATGGGATTATATAGAAGAGGCAAGCTTTTATACTTGTTTCTAAGAAATCATGCTGGGGCCTTGGGCTCCCAATACATGCATTGTTGTGAGGAGGGAGACCATGCATCATATGACCACCACACACGCGCGCGCGACCGACCGACTCGACCCGACCCGGCCCGGCCCGGTCCGGCTCGGCTCGGGCTTGGGCTTGGGCTTTGTGGTGTAGACACTTATATTTTTTGGACCATAAAAATTTCTGCAACGGTAAAAATTATATCCCCCAAATTTTATCGGCCCACTAATCTGTAAACCCAAACCCTAATTTTCGTTCTATATATTGACATTAGCCTCAGACGAGAATACCACCGAATTGAAAATTCTCTCTTCTCTCAGCCGCCATTAAAATTCTTTTCTCAGAAATTTTTCGAGCAATTTTTTTCAGAAAGTGCAAATCTGCATCGATTTGTTGTGCAAGCAAATCGGTTATTGTTTTCGAGGCTGTTTTATCCTAGAGGCGGCGGCGAAGGAACGAACTGGTTTGCACCTCCGGCCAGATCGCCGAATCGTCTTCAAGAAAGCGACCTAGTCCGCGACTCAGCCATTGTTTCCCAACAATTTGAAGACGAACTGAAACAATGGCTTCCAATTCAACCCTAGACGATTCTGCTCCACCCTCTGCTTTCCAGAACCCTCTTGTGACGGGTGCTCCTTTCAGATTTGAAGGCTTGCATTTCAAACGATGGCGTCAGAAGATGGAGTTCTTCCTCACCATCAGAAAGGTTGTGGCTGCGCTGACTACTGACAAACTGCAGCTTCAAAATAAACCCGCTGAGACTGATGCAGCGAACATTGCATCATGGACCGAACAGTCAAAGCAACTGCAGACCTAGACTGAACAAGATTATCTATGCAAGAACTTTATTCTGAACGGACTGAGCGATGATCTGTATGATTATTATAATTCAGATGAAAAGACAGCAAAGGAGATCTAGGAAGCACTGAAGAAGAAATATGATACAGAGGAGGCAGGGGCAAAGAAATATGCTGTGAGCCGCTATCTAAAGTACCAGATGACTGATGATAGATCGGTAGAGATGCAGTCTCATGAGCTGCAGAAAATAGCTCATGAGATCATCTCCGAAGGTATGGTCTTGGACGAACAATTTCAAATTGCTGTTATCATTGACAAATTACCCCCAGGCTGGAAAGATTTTAAGAATGTCTTGCGACATAAGACTAAGGAATTTTCCTTAGAAAGCTTGATTACACGCCTCCGTATTGAGGAGGAGGCACGCAAGCAGGACCAGAAAGAAGAGGTGCTGATTGTGAATAACAACAGTACTAAGAAGACCACTCCCGCTGTTCTGAAACCAAATCAGAAATCTTTTAAGAATCAGAACAGGCGCAACAAACAGAATGGGAATCCGCAAGGAAACCCAAAAGGACAGCAGAAACCAGCCCAAAAGAATGACTCTGGACAGTTGTTTCTTTGTTACAACTGTGGAAAACCAGGGCATATGACACGAAAGTGCCGGAACAGGCCAAGCTCTGCACCGCAGGCTAACCTGACTGAGGAGCCTCTTACGGCTATGATTACTGAGATTCACCTTGTTGGTGGATCAAAGGGTTGGTGGGTAGACACTGGTGCTTCTCGCCATGTCTGCTATGATCGTGGCATGTTCTCTACATACACGACTGCTGAAAATCAGAAAGTGTTGTTGGGAGACTCTCACACCACTACAGTTGCGGGGATTGGAAACGTGGAACTCAAGTTCACCTCTGGAAAAACCGTAATTCTGAAAGATGTTATGCACACTCCTGAGATAAGAAAGAATCTGGTCTCTGGCTTCCTCCTTAATAAGGCTGGTTTCACTCAAGTTATTGGGGCTGATTTGTACACTCTTACTTATAAGGGAACTTTTGTGGGAAAGGGTTATGCTTGTGAGGGTATGTTTAAACTGAATGTTGAATCTAATAAAGTGACTACTTCTGCTTACATGTTGTGTGATTTTAATATCTGGCATTCTAGATTATGTCATGTTAATAATCGAATTATTCGTAACATGAGCACCCTAGATATGATACCTAAAATGACAGAATCTGAATCTGATAAATGTGAATTATGTACACAAGCTAAAATCACAAAGAAACCTCACAAATCTGTTGATAGAGTTTCTGAACCCTTAGACTTGATTCATTCTGACATATGTGAACTTGATGGCACTTTAACTAGACAGGGACATCGTTATTTTATCACTTTTATTGATGACTGCTCTGATTTCACATATGTATATCTTATGAAAAATAAAAGTGATGCTTTTGACATGTTTAAAACATTCAAAACTGAGATTGAGAATCAAGCAAATAGAAAAATTAAGAGACTTCGTAGTGATAGAGGAATAGAATATGAATCTAATTCTATTCTGGATTTCTATAAACAACATGGTATAGTACATGAGAGAACTGCACCCTACTCACCTGAAATGAACGGTAAAGCAGAAAGGAAAAATAGGACCTTTACCGAGCTAGTAGTTGCCATATTATTAAATTCTGGTGCAGCAAAACATTGGTGGGGGGATATTTTATTGACTGTATGCTACGTTCTGAATAGAATCCCTAAATCTAAGAATAAAATTTCACCTTATGAAATTTTAAAGAATCATAAACCCAATGTATCATACTTTAGAACTTGGGGTTGTTTAGCATATGTTCGCATTCCAGACAATAAGAGAATAAAATTGGCAAGTAGAGCATATGAATGTGCATTTATAGGCTATGCTATTAATAGCAAAGCATATAGATTTTATGACCTTAATGCACATAATATAGTTGAATCAAATGATGCCGATTTTTATGAAACTAAATTTCCTTTCAAATTAAGGAATAGTGGGGGCACTTCGAATATGCCTATTAGAACAGAACTTAATGAAAATTCTGAAGCTGAACCTAGAAGAAGTAAAAGAGCGAGAACCATAAAAGACTTTGGTTCAGATTTTTGTGCTTTTACTATTGAGGAGGATCCTATAAACCTCCAAGAAGCCTTATCCTCTTTAGATGCCGATTTCTGGCAAGTGGCTATAAACGATGAGATGGATTCTTTAGAATCCAATAAGACTTGGCACTTGGTAGATTTACCCCCTTGTTGTAAGTCTATAGGCTGTAAATGGGTACTTAAAAAGAAATTAAAACCTGATGGCACTATAGATAAATATAAAGCACGACTAGTAGCTAAAGGTTTTAAACAAAAGGAAAATATAGACTTCTTTGACACTTTTTCTCCTGTAACTAGAATAACATCCATTCGGGTATTAATCTCACTTGCTTCCATTCATAATTTACTAATACACCAAATGGATGTTAAAACTGCCTTTTTGAACGGTGAATTAGAAGAAGAAATTTATATGGACCAGCCTGAAGGATTTGTAGTACATGGTCAAGAACATAAAGTATGTAAATTGGATAAATCATTATATGGTTTAAAACAAGCACCTAAACAATGGCATGAAAAATTTGATAACTTAATCATTTCAAATGGTTTTAAAGTTAATGAAAGCGACAAATGCATTTATTACAAATCTGAGAATAACATTTGCACTATTATATGCCTTTATGTAGATGACTTACTCATTTTTGGGTCAAATATTCATGTCATAAACTCAGTCAAATCCTTATTAAGTGTCAATTTTGATATGAAAGATCTAGGTGAAGCGAGTGTAATCCTTGGTATTAAGATTACTAGGTCAGAAAAGGGAATTTCTTTGGATCAATCTCATTACATTGAGAAGATACTAAAGAAATATAATTACTTTGACTGTAAACCTGCAAGTGCACCATATGATCACAGTGTAAAGTTATTTAAGAACACTGGTGAAGGTGTAAGACAGTCTGATTATGCGAGCATCATTGGCAGCCTTCGGTATGCCACTGATTGTGCTAGACCCGACATTGCCTATGTCATGGGATTATTGTGCAGGTTTACCAATAGACCTAGTATAAAGCACTGGCAAGCTATTGAAAGGGTAATGAGATACCTTAAACGAACCATGAACCTTGGATTACATTATGAAAGGTTTCCAGCTGTACTTGAAGGATATTCCGATGCTGACTGGAATACCTTATCTGATGATTCTAAAGCGACCAGTGGCTATATATTTAGCATCGCTGGAGGAGCTGTTTCTTGGAAATCCAAGAAACAGACTATTTTGGCTCAGTCTACTATGGAGTCTGAGATGATAGCACTAGCTACAGCTAGTGAAGAGGCAGAGTACTTGAGAAATCTGCTAGCTGAGATTCCCTTATGGGAAAAACCGATACCGGCTGTGTTGATACATTGCGATAGTACCGCGGCTATTGCAAAAGTTCAGAACCGATATTATAACGGTAAGAGACGACAAATACGTCGTAATCACAGTACGGTTAGAGAACTACTTTCCACAGGTACCGTTAGAGTGGATTACGTACGTAGTGAGGAAAATTTGGCAGATCCTTTGACGAAAGGACTGTCCAGAGAGAAAGTCCATAACTCTTCTAAAAGAATGGGACTATTGCCCTTAGATTGTTGAGTCACGCACAATGGTAACCCGACCTAAATGACTGGAGATCCCAAGAACTAGGTTCAATGGGTAATAACAAGTTGTGTAGTGATATGAGTTGAACATGCTATTTAATTAACCAAGAAGCATGTATTCCTGAAGTGATTAGAGGATGAGTTAATAGAAACTCTTAATGAGATCTATACTCTATGTGGAGTGGAGTGCCTACCTTCAGGAGTGCTCTTGATAGACTCACCTTTGTGAATGTGGAAATGTGGCCGTTTCCTATGGAGTTTCGGGCAAAACTTCTAGAGCATTCACTAAACTAGGATAGACGTGCATGGCCATTAATGCACGGGCTTATTTGATTGCACTATAGAAAAGGTTGTGTGTGGTTTGATGTCAGGAATAGAGTTCAAGACTACGTGTCACTCTAGTAAAAACTGAATCTTATTCACTATGCAAAGGTTCAAGTCGAAAGACACCTTTGTTTATGCACAATCTTATGTTTTTAAGAAACTGCTCGAAAATATTTTTAAAAAAATTCAAGTGGGGGATTGTTGGAAATGTTTTACAAACATTAAGTGAATTATTAAAAAATCTTGAATAAGTGTAAGAATGGCTCCTATATGGGAATAGTCCCACATCATAGGATTATATAGAAGAGGCAAGCTTTTATACTTGTTTCTAAGAAATCATGTTGGGGCATTGGGCTCCCAATACATGCATTGTTGTGAGGTGGGAGACCATGCATCATATGACCACCACACACGCGCGCGCGACCGACCGACTCGACCCGACCCGACCCGGCCCGGCTCGGGCTTGGGCTTGGGCTTTGTGGTGTAGACACTTATATTTTTTGGACCATAAAACTTAGCCTTTTTCGAACCGTTTTTTTTTATGAAAAAATTTCTGCAACGGTAAAAATTATATCCCCCAAATTTTATCGGCCCACTAATCTGTAAACCCAAACCCTAATTTTCGTTCTATATATTGACATTAGCCTCAGACGAGAATACCACCGAATTGAAAATTCTCTCTTCTCTCAGCCGCCATTAAAATTCTTTTCTCAGAAATTTTTCGAGCAATTTTTTTCCGAAAGTGCAAATCTGCATCGATTTGTTGTGCAAGCAAATCGGTTATTGTTTTCGAGGCTGTTTTATCCTAGAGGCGGCGGCGAAGGAACGAACTGGTTTGCACCTCCGGCCAGATCGCCGAATCGTCTTCAAGAAAGCGACCTAGTCCGCGACTCAGCCATTGTTTCCCAACAATTGTATGTAAAATGTAAAAAATGGGTCATGTTAACAACAGTACAATAACATTAAACCATACATTTTCCAAGTTCAAAATTATGAGAGAAGATTTTAAAAAATACATACCGCCTCATAAGCACATTCTATTTAAAAAGTAAACAATTTATTTTGGGCTCATACCAAGTGTCAGCATCACTTGAAATAAGGATCAAATTCACAGCAATGTTTTGTTGATTAAACAAACTCATGTATCAATTTTGACTCTTCTTGGGCCAACCCTCCTAATTGCTTCTTACATCAATGACACAATATATTATGCTGTTAGAGTTAAAGTCACACTTATTCAAAGAACTACAAAGTTTAAACCAGTTAAGACACTACATGCTGATAAACTTTGACATATTTATGGGATTACAACCTTAGACCTTGTAAGAAAGTTACAAAAAATTTCATTATATCCCCCCAGTATTAAATAAATATTCAAACATATGTTGTGTGTGTAATAAACCATAAACAACGAAGCCACTAAAAAGTTCAACTACGAAAAACGTAAAAATTAAACCATCGTTAAAAATCAATCCTCCAATTTATATGCATCCAAAAAGGGTAATGCTTGCATTAGCTAAAACCTGATGAATTATTTAAAGTGCAAACAATAAGTGTTTGCCTTAAAACAGTTCATTTTCATCTATAATTGGATGACTCAGATTATTTTCCAATATCCAAAGTTTATGTGAACAAAGTTTATCAGATGTGTATTATCGCTTTCTGGAGATACTATTTTATTCATACCCAGTAACTTTAACACCAACAAATCAGACTTGGGAGCTTCAACATTCATAATAGTACGATTTTAGTATTTTGATTAAGTAAATTGCTGTAGTAGCAATTTACACTGTCAAAATTTGGCGACATCCAAGCTATATATAAAACCAACTCAAAACTAATGAGCCAAACTGAAAATTTTAACCACATTGGATGTGATAATAGAAATTGACATAAAACATTGAATAATATGTGAAAATTCCTAGTCTAACCCGTTTAGTTAGGCTAAGGGACCCAAAAATCAAATCAAAATGTATAGAATTGTATTTTTGAAACATAAATCATATTAAACAAAGATAAATTCTTACTTGGTTGTGTTGTCTTCTATTCATGCTTTCAAACTATTATGTATGAATATATGAGACTTTCCTAGTTTTGAAAGTCAAAGCATCCACGGATATAAATATCTAAATAGGTTGAATGCATGTTAATAACTTAATTGGAAGAAAATATTGTAAGCAATGTTTTTTTGACAAATTCCCACTTTTAATCTGTAAGACTATTATGCTTCCATTCAATAGCTCATATATTCATAAGACCACAACTAAAAAAGCATCTTATCAGACATAATATAGAAAACCAAAAGTTTAGTCAAACATTGAACAGAAGTAAGAGACCCCACAAAAATATGTGCACTCTCCAATCTTACCCCTACGATCATTTGTGGCTCTAACTTTTCCAAAATATTTCTCTGCAACTCAAGAGAATATATTAAGCTTCCTTCTATCGTAATTAAAAAAAATTGAGAATCGGGACTAAATGTTCAAATATAAAATTAAAATTACCAAATATATGTAATGAATAATAATTGTCATAATCTGCATGCACGTCATGTTATAACATGGACACAGCAATGGAAAAAAAACTCATGTTATTCGTCCAAATGAAACAAATAAATAAAAAAAAAATCAAGTTTACATTGTTTTGTGACGAAATCCTTGAAAATCTTTATGTGTTTGCAACTGTAAAAAAAATGTGGCATGTAGGAAAATTCTATTACTATGACGATAAAATTCAGCTTTTGTAACAGATTTTAAACGGAGGGCACAGTGTGAAAGCAGGATGAACAATGTCAGGTACCTATTTTCTCTCAAAGTATAAAATTATTACAAAATAAAAGCGGACCTGTAGTTTTGTAGAGCGTGAGACAAAGACAGCGACTGAAAAAGATCCGAACATATTGCTCCAGAACGAACAATTATCTGCAGTAGATGAGTGAGAATTTTCAACTATGGTAAGGGAAAAATTATTAATGGAATTGGAGGCATACTGTCGAAGAATGGAGCAGGAGCAGAAAAAGAGGAAATCAACCGAGGAGTGGAGATCGGAAACTTTATTAAGCAAATAGATTCATGTACAAATTGATAATAGCATAAATTACTAACCTATACAATGAAACAAAGACTGATGGTGCAGTTTCAACTGTAGGTGACGGAAGTAAATAAGGCGAGAGCGGTTCAATGGGGGAATTGAAATTAGGGTTAGCGTTGTAAGATCGGAAGCTGGAGTTTCGGATTCAAGGGTTCGTGGAAGGAGAAACGAATACTCAGGGTATGGAAGAGTAATGAAAAAGCGCATTAGAAGAGGGGCGAGAAAAGATAGTATCGACGCTTGAACTCCAGAAATGACGTGGCATGCCTAAGAGTTAGAGAAAGCAAATCCAGTAATTATAATATAGTATAGATAGATAGTAGAAGGATTGGGGATACCTCATAAGATTATACTGGACAATGGAACTCAGTTCAAAAGCGAAGATTTTTACATAGTTTTGTTCCAAAAATGGAATAATAAAGAGTTTCTCATCGGTCGCACATCCAGAGGCCAATGGGGCTGTAGAAGTCGCAAATAGAACAATTAAAACCATACTAAAGAAACGGTTTAGTAGAGCGAAAGGAAATTGGGCGGATGAGATACCCTTAGTACTTTGGGCATATCGAACATCAACCAAAACAGCTACTGGTCATACTTGATACTCGTTAACCTTCGGATGTGAAGCAATGCTTCGGTCGAAGTAGAAGTACTATCACTACAAGAAAGCACTTCAATTTTCTATACAAAATTTCCTATGTCATTCCTATGCCAAAATGCGAAGATTAGGGAAAGCGTACGAAATAAGTAGAAAGAGATAATGGCGTAAGAAAAATGTAGAATCTACGCATTTCCTATGCCTACCTTAGTATGAAGAAAATTAATTAAAACATATAAAAGGCGTAGGAAATTCACTACGTCCAAATTACTGGTGTACGAAGACATAGATAATCTCCTACGACGTTTGTATGGCTATGTAGATTTTTTAGTAATGGCGTAGAAAGTTCCTACATCAACTCTACGGGAATAGAAATAAAATTAATTAGTACTATACTAATTAATTATAAATCTATGTAATTACTATACTAATTAATATTTAATTTCTCTATATTATAAGCTTATATCAAATTATCCCACATGAACTTAAAATATTTTGTATGAGCCTAAAATATTTACGAGCCAACGTATGAGCCTAAAATATTTCATATGAATTTAAAGTTACAGGTAGCCCCCATTTGATCGTCCCCAAGAACAATAGTTCCTACGCAAAACCCTTCTCCCAAAAAAAAAAAAAAAAAAGAAAAAAAAAAAGGAAGAGAAATCGCAGATCCAACTGTCGTCTCTTTTAGATCGACCGCCACCTTCTCTTATATCGACCACTGCCTTTCTTATGTCTACGTCGGAATGTAAAAAAATAAACAAGGCGTAGAAAAGGCATAACAAATACACTACGTCAAAATTATTGACGTAGGAAAGACTAGCCTTTAACATCATTTAATGTCCTGGTTATTGCAAATTCACATTGACATAGGGAAGATGTGGAAAAGTTGCAAGTCAATTCTAAGTTTTTATTTTACCTGAAGTTGGAAAAAAATGGCTCATTTCATTTCAAACGACAAAGAAGAAATAGCCAAATACTCAAAATTTTATCTACATCTAATAGGAAATCGTAAGATAAAACCCCAAATCTCCCGTCCATATCTCAGATCGAACGACGCCGCCTCAGATTAAGCGCTGCATCCTCAAATCAAATGTCGCCTACTTCCTTCTCAGATCGAACGCCACCTCCGATCAAATTCCGCTTACCGCCACCCTTAGATCGAACGCCGGTTAAATTGAGCGACGCCTACGACCTCCCTCTAATGGGTACTTCGGTTTTCTTGTTTTCTCAATAGCTTAATATTTTTTTTCTTAATGAACGATATGCTGGTGTTAGGAGTGAGTTTAAAAAATCGATGCTGCTGCTTTCTCTAAATTGCTAATATTATTATAAAATTTTCTTAATTTTGCCTAAATTTAATTGGCAAATTTTATTTCAACCCAGAAATTTAGTTAGTAGCCCCCCATTTAATCAAAAAAATTTGATGACCAAAATACCTTTTTCCGTTATATTTTTTTTTCCAGTTTTTTGAATACCTCGTAGTTGTACTACGTGGTTTTTCGGTGAACCCCGTAGTAAACCTACGTGGTCCATGAATGAACCACGGAGATCATCTACGTGGTACTTTGACGAACCACGTAGAACAGCTACGAGGTACACCGAAAAACCACATAGTCCCCCTACGTGGAAGGCTATTTTTGTTTTTTTTTTTAAAAAAACGGGGGGCTACTAACTAAATTTGGGGGTTTACCAATTATTTCATGATTTGGGGGGCTAGTAACTAAATTAGTGGGTTGAAATAGAATTTGCCAATTTAATTCGATGAGGGCAACGTTTCATAGATCTAAGATAACTGACTAGGTTTAAAAAAAAAAAGTACATATATTTTAAGGAGTATTTTGATTGATTTCTCATTAATCTTGAAACAAACTCGGTATCTCTTTAATTCAAAGCATTCGATGCTTCAGCAATTACCATTTTTGTTTTGGTGTCACATGGTTTTCTATTTTATTTTCCTTCAATTTTATTTTAGATTGAAGCAAATTTTTTATATTATAGGACAGTAGTTCTGAAATTATATAGAAATTGATGTTGAATACTTGGCTACAAGACATTAATTATTCTTTGGATGAGTGCAACACATCAGTTGCGATAAAGGAAATTTTGTTATATCTACACTAGTTATTCATGATCCCACTGACATATTTGACAAGCAGTGTGTTTGTACAACTTCTAAAAGTGTCTGAAGATGAGTTTGGAATTACAAGCCATGGACCTATCACATTGCCATGTACAACTTCTAAAAGTGTCTTCATGGAACACATTGTCTCTTTATTTAGAAGACAAGCCAAGGGTCGTAAAGTAAACTACGGAGAAGATTATCATTGTAACTGTATTTCAGCAACAATATTTTCAGTTATTAACAAACCTTGATGGATCTAGTCATTAAGCTGTATGTAACTTCTGAACTATATCCTTCGAAGCAACTTGTATAGTGTTTTTGCTGTATGAGAAATTGTTCTCAACATTTAATTATTAATCATACTGAAAGTTTTTTCCTATCGGTTAATTTAGTTAACAATTTCTCGATTTTATTTCATGGACCTACTAACATGCGGCTTTTGAAGGGATCTGTAATGTTTTATCTATCAATACAAATATTTTACCGTCCAAAATTTAGCTAGTGCTATAGGCCCATAGCCTTTATGAAGGAATAACATGGTTACATGTAGAAAGCTATGATTTTAATATCTACTATTCAAATTTCAACTAAAGAGTAGAGCACTACAGAGATGCAAATATAATATCAACTCAACGGAAGAAAATCGGAAAACTTTAGCTACTAAAAACACAATTAATCCAAGGATTTGGATCATCCTACTCTGCACATTAGAAACATTACAAATAATATTGTTTGTGCATCAAAATTCTTGGTGCATGTAAGCAAGTATGGTATGTTTTAAGTTTTTTGTTTTACCGAAATTGATGATCCATGTATACCCTAATCTAGTATTAACTCTTTTCTTCTTCTTCATTATAGTACGAAATTACTAATTACTAATCTTGTACATATAATGTATGTTGTGAATCAATGTTTCCACACTTTGATATACATATATAGTTTTGAGTTTGCAGATATTAATTTTCTTAGCGAGTAAGTCTTTGTTCTTAATGATTCTTAGTAGTTAGGTCATCTCAACAATTACCTACTTAGACCGTAATATTCCATTTCAACTTTCACCATCTCCAACAAACAATTTGCTGCACCTGAATTGCCTTTACATTATGTATCGCAGGTCAGGCAACAAAATTCAGATTCAACAGGCTTAAATCAAGGTGTATATCAAATACCTGCCAAATTTATGGACATGTTAGAAGATCATTCTACGCATGTTTGGAATGCATAGGTAGTAAATTTATATTATATTTAAATCTAAATTTTCTTTTCGTAAAAATGAAGAAGTTATAATGTATTTATGTTGATGTTGTAGAACTATTGGCCTAATAGGAGTTCAATGTTATAAAACAAACACAGAACAGAAGAAATAATATAGAGAAGACATTTTTATTCATCAGATCTCTTTACAACATACATGAACTCTCTATTTATAGACTTTAGATGTCTCAACAATTACAATAATGTCCCTTGCATTAAGCGTATTCACCCTTAAAATAATATATATTACAACACTCCCCCTTGAATATGCGTATGCAAAGACGATAAAATTGATTGCCTCGTTAAAAACCTTTTTATGAAAAACCCCTGTGGGAAAAATCATAAACAAGGAAAAGAGTATAATTTTCATCTCTAGGTAACATATTGACAATGTTCCAATGAGGGTTGATACTTCTGGATCAAAATAATGTCTCGTTAAAAACCTTACTAATAAAAACCCAGTGGAGAAAATATTAGTGAAGGAAAAGAGTACACTATAGCAATATATATGCTTCCCCTGATTCTTAACGCATTATTCAAATAGTTTGGTGATGCAAACGACGCATACCAATTTTATAAACCATCTTCTGAAATGTTGACTTTGGAAGTGCTTTGGTGAATAAATCTGCTGGATTTTCTTGAGACTGAATTTGCTTCACTTCTATCTTATTGTCCTTTTGAAGTTCACGTGTGAAGAAGAATTTGGGAGAAATGTGCTTCGTCCTATCACCCTTGATATATCATGCTTGAATCTGAGCTACACATGCGGCATTGTCTTCATAAAT
Organism: Allium sativum; assembly: GCA_030737875.1. Lineage (NCBI taxonomy): Eukaryota > Viridiplantae > Streptophyta > Magnoliopsida > Asparagales > Amaryllidaceae > Allium > Allium sativum. The sequence goes on from CM060918.1 coordinate 895,818,196, forward strand.
AATGGTTATAAATAATGGTTGATCTTTCTGTAGTTGAGGGAAGTTGACATGTGTTTCGAATATGTTCGATTAATGATCTTAACCAAATACATTCTCGACTTGCTTCATGTAGTGCTAATATTTCAGAATGATTAGATGATGTTGCTACCAATGTTTGCTTTGTAGATCGCCATGAAATAGCTGCATTGCTGTTAGTAAATACATATCCAGTTTATGATCTTGCTTTATGTGGATCAGAAAGGTAACCTGCATCAGCATAACCAACTAGAATCGGATTATTGATTATGTTAGAATAAAACAAGCCTAAATCTGTGGTTCCTCGCAGATATCTCATTATATGTTTTATGTCATTCCAGTGTCTTTTAGTAGGTGCAGAACTATATCTGGCTAGAAGATTGACAGAAAATGCAATATCTGGTCTCGTGCATTGTGCTAAATATAATAATGCACCAATTGCACTGAGATATGGAACTTCTGGACCAAGTGCATTTTCATCATCTTCTTTTGGTCGGTAAGGGTCTTTTTTAATATCTAGTGATCTGACAACCATAGGTGTACTAAGTGGATATGCTTTATCCATTTGAAAACGCTTCAGGATTTTCTCAATGTAATTTGATTGATGGATTGATATGTCATTTTTACTATGCTCAATCTGTAGACCAAGACAATATTTGGTTTTGCCAAGATCTTTCATTTCAAATTCCTGTTTTAGGTAATCTATTGTTTCATTGATCTCTTCTGGAGTTCCAATCAAATTTATATCATCAACATATACCACTAAGATAGCAAATCCCTTTATCGATTTCTTTATAAAGACACATGAACAAATGAGATTGTTTTTGTACCCAGCTTTTACTAAATATTCACTAAGACGATTATACCACATTCTTCCAGATTGTTTCAAACCGTATAGTGATCGTCTCATTTTTAATGAATACATTGACTTTGATTTTGCTTCAGGCAATTTATATCCGTCTAGGATTTTCATGTAAATATCAGTATCCAATTCACTGTATAGGTAAGCTGTCACAACATCAGTCAATCCTATATCAAGCTTCTCAGAAACTACAAGGCTTATTAAATATCTAAATGTTATAACATCCATAACGGGAGAGTACGTTTCTTTGAAGTCAAAACCTGGTCTTTGCAAGAAACCTTGTGCAACAAGCCTTGCCTTGTATCTCACAACTTCATTTTTATCATTTCGTTTTCTAACGAATACCCATTTGTAACCGACTGGTTTAACACCTTCTGGTGTTTTCTCTATTGGTCCAAATACACCATGTTTTTACAGTGAATCTAACAACCTGAATAGCATCTTTCCACTTTGGCCAATCTTGTCTTTTTCGACATTCATTTATGCTAGTTGGTTCATTATCATTATTCTCATTATAGTCATGACTTGTAGTTATTTCAGTAGCTACTGCGAATGAGAATACATCATCAATTGTTATTTTACTTCGATCCCATATTTCTCCATAATTCGTATAAAACATTGAGATCTCATTATTATTAGGTACCGTTTTATTTTCGGAAGCTTCTATTATTTCTTCTGGGATAATAGTTCCTTCACTGATTTTAGGAGAATTGAGATTTTCTTTTGAGTTATCTTTTGGATCATTTATTACCTCTTCGGGAAGTTTGCTAATTGATGATTTTTCATTAGACTTTCTTTTTCTAGGCGCCAAGTCTTTTGAACCTATCGGTCTTCCACGTTTTTGTCTAGCTTTAGATTCATTTGCTGCTATTGGTCCATCGGGGATTTCAATTCTAGCTCGTGCATTTGCTGCTGGAATGTGAGATTTAGTTATTTTTGCAGCATCATTAAATGCATCTAGCATTTGATTTGCAATATTTTGAATATGCAAAATTCTTTGTACCTCGTATTGACATTGTTTGGTACGTGGATCCAAATGAAACATAGAGGGATTATTCCATGAAATTTCACGCCGTTCTACTGGAACGGTCTTTTCTCCCCCTAACGTCGGGAAATTTGACTCATCAAATTTGCAATCTGCAAATCTTGCAGTAAATACATCACTTGTAAGAGGTTCAAGATAACGAATTATCGAAGGTGAGTCAAATCCCACATAAATTCCCTACCTTATTTGAGGACCCATTTTAGTACGAAGTAGGGGATTAATGGGTATATGCACAGCGCAACCAAATTTTCGTAGATGTGAAATATTTGGCTGGGATCCAGTTAAAAGCTGTGATGGTGAAAACTGATGATAAGTCGGTTGTCTAATTTTAATCAATTTGGATGCATGCAAAATTGCATGTCCCCAGGCCGTAACAGGCAACTTTGATTGCATAAGCAACGGTCTTGCAATAAGTTGCAAACGCTTAATTAATGATTCTTGTTGAACCCGTGATTTTTTGTTTGATGATAACAAACATTTTTTTAATGTGTTTGAAACTGTACTGTTTACTGCTCTTCACATCATATTGGAATAAAAATATTTTTGTCTAATAATGCTCCTACACAGAAATTGAAAATTTACATAAGCATTTATTATTCAAAAATCATATTTTTATTTCATAATCAAAACAGTACAATACTTTCTGAACTCTCAGCTATACAAATTTTCACTCATTATTTCAGTACAAATGAATCTCACTACATGTTTCACTCTCACTCATCAATACATTCTTACTGTCTCTTTATCCTGTTTTGCTCCTGTTGCATCATCCTGAAACCTATCACAAAAAAAAAAAAAAAAAAAGGAAATGCACACAGTAGACTGGAACTAAAATTTTATTTTATAATTTTTTTATGTGCCTCAGATTTTCTGTGTGTTTTTCTCATCATTTTTTCTGACTTGCCTGACACATATTTTACAAGTATGGCACAATACTATACAAGATCAGAAACGATCAAGTATAGCAAGAAAGCCAAATACTTGTGTATACCAAAACCAACACATTCAAGTTGGATCAGGAATGGTATCTGTTTTTTTCATTTTTGTGTTACAGGGTCACAGAAGCATATATGGCAACAATAACAAATCAGTTCAGGTTCAAGCAGCATTCAAAGAGAAATGGTCAAGGCAGTGTGCACAAGATTGCACAAGGTTTCAGAGCTACATATGGAAAGCATTCAAACTGCATGGATTTCGTATGCAATACAGGAAATTCAGACATACACAAGGCAGCAAACATGCAACATGACATTGCAGGATGGAAATATATGGCAAGTTGTTCAGCATAAAAAAAAAAAATCATATTTTCTATTTACATGAAACTAAAGCATGTGCAAATGAAGCAGATTTGATTTACTAGATTGGAAATGAACACAATTAACATGCACGAATTATCTAGACATAATTAAGTGGTGATGGCATTTAATACAGTGGAAAAATTCGACATCAAAGAATAAAATGAGGGCCTAAAATCATGCAGTTTGTTTTCTGAAGATTTTTTGTGAATAATGGTTGACAAGATAATCAGTTTCCACTTATCTTGTTTCCTGGTTTGAATTGTTAAAATTGTAAATGTTTTAACACGACTTTATGGGCAATACAATTTTAGGGAAGTGTTTAATACATTCTTGGGTAATTGTTTTTTATGCTAATCAATCAATCCCAAGCTCATTTTTGACAAGGAAATTTTTCTCTGGAAATCAATACACACAGTAAAATGGGCAAGCAAGAAATCAAAATCTTCCAGAAATGATTCAATTTATTCAAGGGGATAAATTAATATATTTTTTAGGATTCAATCAAGCAATACACGCAGGCAACAAACAAAAGCAGTGAATAAATTAGTTCATTCATATATGGAAAGATCAATTCGTGCATGTCAATATTTGTTTCCAGGTGGCAATTCATTTTTCCAAATTCATCGATGGACAAATTCATGTCTATAGTCATCAATTCAATCAGAAAGGGAAATCATGGAAAATTCAGAATAATTAAAAGAGGAAATTCACGAAAAATCCTTCCAAATATTCATCATACCAAATCAAGCAAGTCATAAGTGAAATCAGAGAATAAGGGTTCGAATTTCCCCTATAAATTCACATGTTTCCTCATAGGCAAAATCATCAAACTCATTCGAAATCAACTAAAACCCTACAGTCAAATCAAAGAGCTTACAGTGTTGGATTGGAGCAGAAAGACATTTGGAGTCAAGCTAGAAAGCATCGCAAATCATCTGGAACAAAATCAAAGCCATCAGAACCTCAAACTAAAGAAACCCCAGCCACCTTGTTTATTTGCTTGAAGAAATAAAGAAAAAGGGAGGACGGATTTCTAATTGAAGCTACAAAGGGGGTGTTTTCATTTAAGGGCTTTTTGTTTTAATTTTTAATGTACTTTGTTTAGTTATGTTTGAAAAACAATCTGTGGTTTACTAGTTACGTCCGCAAAACTAGGGTGTACAGATTACGGTTTTGTGATCTGGGAAAATCTGGTCTAGGGATTTTAGATCAGTCTAAGACTTCGAGCTTAGGTTTAAATCAGTAGCAGGTGTTGCAAGTTTGCAAAACTCTTTAGGTGGTAGCAGGGTTTGCAAGTTTATTGAGTGTTTGTAAGCGGGAAACTGTTTTAAATCCTAGTAGATATCTTAGTAATGCAGCAGTAGGCACAGTTTGCCGAAGCTGGGTAATTTTTGTGTGTTTCTTTTATTGCATTCCTTATTATTCTGTGACTGTTCTAAATATTGGATAAACCCTATTCACCCCCCTCTAGGGTTAATCTTGATCCTACAATTGGTATCAGAGCCTGTGTTTATTTAACTCTAGAGTCATGACATCAATGAATAATGCTTTTTCTGAGGGACAGTCTATTGCTAGACCACCCATGTTTAATGGTAGTGATTACGCGTATTGGAAAGCTAGAATGAAAATCTATCTTGTGTCTGTTGACTATGATGTCTGGGATATCATTGAAACTGGTTATAAACCACCCACTATAATTGTTAACGAAATTGAAATGCTTAAACCAAACGATAAGTGGGATGCGAATGATAAGAAACTTTACTCTATTGATTCTAAAGCTATGAATGCTTTGATCTGTGCCTTAGATAAAACTGAATATAACATAATTTCTCATTGTAAAACAGCTAAGGAAATCTGGCATACACTGGAGGTCACTCACGAAGGAACATCGCAAGTGAAAGAATCTCGTCTTGCTCTATTCAGCAATGAGTATGAAAATTTCACTATGCAGAAGGATGAGAGTATCAAGGACATGTATGGACGTTTTTCTGTGCTAGTGTACAATGCTAGAGCCCTTGGAAAAGTTTTTACTGAAGTTGAACTTGTGAGGAAGATTCTGCGTGTTTTGCCAATGAATTTCGAGGCAAAAGTCACAGCTATTCAAGAATCAAAGGATCTGAGTAAGCTGAGCATGGAGGAGCTTGTTGGAAATCTAATGACGTATGAAATGGAGCTAAAATCACGAGAAGATCGCAACAACTCTGATCTAAAGAAGAAATCAATTGCTTTGTCCAATACTGTCAACAACGATTGCGAAGACCCCATCGAACAGCTTGCAATGGCCGTTAGACAAATTGCAAAGTGGAGCAAATTCAAACCTCGAAGAAACAAACCAAAATCCAACAAGCTGAAGAACTCTGACAATTCAGATGAGGAACCACTTTGCTACAACTGCCAGAAACCTGGACATCTAAAACCAAACTGTCCCCTTCTTCAGCACAAAAGGAACAAGAAGAAAAAGAAAGCCTTTTCTATAACTTGGGATGACGAGGAAGGAGAAGAAGACTCAGATAGCAGCGAGGAAGAAAGTAACCTATGCTTCATGGCAAAATCAGATTCAGAAGATGGTAGAGAGGAATCGACTGAGGTATACAGTTATGATGATTTGTTTTTAATGTGTAAACATCTTTCTGAAATCATTGATACACTAGAAGCAAAAGTAGAAAAACTTAAAGCAAAAAATTTAGAACTACCGACTCTCAAGTCCACCATTGAGAATCTTGAAAAAGAAAATTTGACTTTGAAAGAAACTGATGAGATTAAGAGAGAGAATTTTATTAAAAGATGCACTTCACTTGTGGACGAAAATACAGCACTAAGAACCAAAGTTCAGAATCTTGAAGTCACCTTAAATAAGTTTTCAATTGGACAAACATCTTTCAAAATGTTGCTAGGAAACCAATTGTTTGCTAACAATGGAAAAGGACTAGGTTTTGGTAAAGTTCAAAATGATGTGACTGTGATTGACAATGCAAAAGGTAGAAGCATCTTTCCTAAGTGTGTAAAGTGTGGGGAAATTGGCCATAAATTTGAAAATTGCAAGACTATGAATAAAATCAGAAAATCCACTAGAGTTTGGGTTCCTAAACACTTGGCACACAATTACCATAAATTTTGGAACACAAATAAGAGGACAAAACAAATGTGGGTTCCAAAAGATTCTTGCTTTCATCATACTACAGTCACTGATATTTTTGGACCTAGGAACGTCTCTAGGTCATCTTTCTCTCTTCTTGTGTAGGTATGTTGGCGGGCTAAGGAGCAACAAAAATGGTATTTGGATTCGGGTTGCTCCAGACATATGACAGGAGACAAGAGATTGTTCCTTAGCCTAGAAAGATATAAAGGTGGGAGTGTGACATTGGGTGACAACAGCAAATGTAAGATTATTGGTAAGGGAAAAGTAGGTAACAACATTTTTGCCTTAGCTGATGTCTTATATGTTGATAATTTGTATCACAATCTTATTTCCATAAGCCAACTGTGTGACAAAGGAATGAATGTAGTTTTTGACAGTGAGATTTGCAAGATCATTGATACATCCACTGGAAAAGTTGTTTTTACTGGCAAAAGAAAAGGAAATATCTACACACTCTCTTTTGATGATGTAACTGTTTCTAGATGTTTGGTTGCCACTGAAGAAGAGGCAGTTTTATGGCATAGAAGGCTAGCACATGCTAGTATGCATCTCCTTGAAAAACTAGAAACAAATGAGCTTGTCAGAGGTTTACCTCATCAGAAATTTAAAAATAACAAAGTGTGTAAGGCTTGCTCCATGGCTAAACTTAGTCGCTCGTCATTCCATCCAAAAAATGTTGTTAGCACTTCACGTGTTCTTGAATTGATTCATATGGATTTGTTTGGACCTACTGATACTGCTAGTTTAAATGGTAAACGTTATTGTTATGTACTGGTTGATGATTACTCTAGATTTACATGGGTTTATTTTCTAGCCAAAAAGTCTGAAACTTTTGATTATTTTTCAAAGTTTTCAAAACTTGTTCAAAATGAAAAAGGTGTTTCAATTAAAACTTTGAGAAGTGATCATGGAGGTGAATTTGAAAACTTTGTTTTTGAAAAATTCTGTGAAGAAAATGGCTTTAAACATGAATTTTCCGCTCCTCGAACACCTCAACAAAATGGCGTGGTCGAAAGGAAAAATCGTACATTGCAAGAGATGGCTAGATCTATGTTATGTGAATATAAATTACCTCAAACCTTCTGGGCTGAGGCAGTTAATACTTCATGCTATGTAATGAATAGAGTCATGATTAGACCAATACTTAATAAAACGCCATATGAACTGTGGTTTGACAAAAAGCCTAACATCTCATATTTTCGAGTTTTTGGATGTCCTTGTTATATTCTGAACACAGGAGATCAACTTGGAAAGTTTGAAGCAAAAACAGTTGATGGAATCTTCATGGGTTATTCTTCAAGGAGCAAAGCTTACAGAATCTTCAATAAACAATCAAGAACAATTGTGGAGACCATTAATGTGAAGTTCAATGAATCAGACATAGAGATGGCTTCTGAAAATGATAAAGATGAAGGTGGTGTGCAAGAAGGCGAGAAAGATAGCAATGAAGTTGAGGCAAACAACGGAGAAGTCACAGAAGCAACAGCTGAAGCTGAAAGGCTGAAATTCAAACCCAATCTTCCTCCAGATTTGATAATTGGAAGCCCAACGGCTGGCGTTCGCACCCGTTCCTCTCTCAATAAGAATGTTTGTGCTTTCTGTATTCACAATGCTTTTATTTCTGAAATAGAACCAAGTTCATATGATATTGCTCTTAATGATGAATCTTGGATTTTAGCTATGCAAGAGGAACTTAACCAGTTTGAGAGGAATAAAGTCTGGAAGTTGGTGCCTAGGCCAAAAGACTATCCAGTTGTTGGAACAAAATGGGTGTTTAAAAATAAACTTGACGAATCTGGTAATGTAATTAGAAACAAAGCTAGGTTGGTTGCTCAGGGATACAATCAAATTGAAGGCATTGATTTTGATGAAACATTTGCTCCAGTTGCTAGGTTAGAAGCAATTAGAATTTTGCTAAGTTTTGCATGTTTTAAAGGTTTTAAACTTAAGCAAATGGATGTTAAGAGTGCCTTTTTGAATGGTGAGCTGAAAGAAGAAGTTTTTGTTGAACAACCCCCTGGTTTTGAGAGTCATGAATTTCCAAATCATGTGTACAAACTAGAAAAAGCATTATATGGTCTTAAGCAGGCTCCTCGAGCTTGGTATGACTGTCTTTGTTCATATCTTTTGGAAAATGGTTTTAAAAAGGGATGTGCTGACACTACTCTGTTTCTATTACATGATGGTAATAATTTCTTGATTGTTCAGATTTATGTTGATGATATCATTTATGGTGCTACTAATGATATTTTGTATGGGAAATTTGAAAAAGTCATGCAGGACAAATTTGAGATGAGCTTGGTTGGAGAGCTAAAATACTTTCTTGGATTTCAAATCAAACAGAGCAACAAAGGAATCTTTATTTCTCAGACCAAGTATGTAATGGAGCTGTTGAAGAAATTTGGAGTTGAAGATGCAAAACCAATGAGAACACCAATGAGCCCAACAAGTAAGCTTGACAAAGATGAAAAAGGTGTTGCTGTTGATCAGAAAAAATATCGCGGTATAATCGGTTCACTTCTCTATCTCTCTGCTTCTAGACCCGATATTATATTTTCTGTCTGCTTATGTGCTCGTTTTCAATCTAATCCAAAAGAATCTCATTTAAAAGCCACAAAACGAATTCTGAGGTGTTTGTTGCACACACCAAAACTTGGCTTGTGGTATCCATCTAGTGACAATTTTGATCTAGTTGGTTTTACTGATGCTGATTATGCTGGCTCACTCACTGATAGGAAGAGCACTAGTGGAACTTGTTTCATGCTAGGACATTCTCTTGTTTCTTGGTCAAGTCGTAAACAAAATTGTGTTGCATTATCCACCACCGAAGCTGAGTATATTGCATTAGGAAGTTGTTGTGCACAGATTTTATGGATGATGCAAACTCTTTCAGATTTTGGCCTATTCTATAAACAAGTTCCTTTGAAATGTGACAGTAAGAGTGCAATAGATCTATCAAATAATCATGTACATCATTCACGCACAAAACACATTGATGTGAGACACCATTTCATTAGAGATCATATTGCTAGTGAGGACATTTGTATAGAATTTATTCCAACTGAATCCCAACTTGTGGATATTTTTACTAAACCCCTTTCTGAAGATAGATTTTGCAGATTACGATTGGAATTGGGAATTATAGAAATTAATTAATCTCTTTGCATTTTTGGGTAAATTTTTTCTTAAGATGTTCTGTTATTAATTTCATTTTCTGGCAAATTAATCCAATCTTCAAATCATCAAGAAAAGAATGGTTTATTTTGGACATTTATAATAAAATTGTGACTGTGTTAGATCTCAGAATATGAGATGGATGAAAGCTTCCCTATAACCCTGATTTGATTGAATGTATTTTATAATATGAGTAATTTAGGAATTATTTTTCACATCCATCTCTATCTATATCGCCCTTCTATCATCCATTATTGTTCTCATATATTAAGGGGATTTCGTATATAATAATAATAATAATAAGTATTTCTCTGATCTCATTTAAAAATCCAAGCTCTGGTCATGCATGGTCATGAGTTTACTTATTTAATTTCATGCTGCAACTAATCCCATTTAAAAATCCAAGCTCTGGTTATGCGTGGTTAGTGTGCTCTTGAGATTAAAAAAAAAAAGGAAAATGTATATAGAATCCTCCCTGGTATATGTTAACTAGCTTTCCATTCCATCTTCTAAATTGTGAAATGTATTCCTGTCTTACAGATTATTATGATTTTTTTGTTTGATTGATTGGGGTTTGCGGTTTCTGATTCTGTCAAATGACTTGATCTCTTACTATGGTCCATATCATTTGTAAATGTCCAGCCCTGTTCATCTTTTGATGATTACAAAGGGGGAGAAAGAGCTAAGATTTTGATACATATACAGACATCTATAGATTTTATTTTGCCATTAATGCAAAAAGTTTAGTTATTTTCTATTCTTTTTAAATTTTTTGCTATGTTAGTTTACTGTTATAGGGGGAGCACATATATACGGGGAGTTCTCATTTTTTTTCCATACCAAACACATTTTGCTGTATTCAAAATCTTAAGTATGTTTGTCATCATCAAAAGGGGGAGATTGTTGAACCCGTGATTTTTTGTTTGATGATAACAAACATTTTTTAATGTGTTTGAAACTGTACTGTTTACTGCTCTTCACATCATATTGGAATAAAAATATTTTTGTCTAATAATGCTCCTACACAGAAATTGAAAATTTACATAAGCATTTATTATTCAAAAATCATATTTTTATTTCATAATCAAAACAGTACAATACTTTCTGAACTCTCAGCTATACAAATTTTCACTCATTATTTCAGTACAAATGAATCTCACTACATGTTTCACTCTCACTCATCAATACATTCTTACTGTCTCTTTATCCTGTTTTGCTCCTGTTGCATCATCCTGAAAACTATCACAAAAAAAAGGAAATGCACACAGTAGACTGGAACAAAAATTTTATTTTATAATTTTTTATGTGCCTCAGATTTTCTGTGTGTTTTTCTCATCATTTTTTCTGACTTGCCTGACACATATTTTACAAGTATGGCACAATACTATACAAGATCAGAAACGATCAAGTATAGCAAGAAAGCCAAATACTTGTGTATACCAAAACCAACACATTCAAGTTGGATCAAGAATGGTATCTGTTTTTTTCATTTTTGTGTTACAGGGTCACAGAAGCATATATGGCAACAATAACAAATCAGTTCAGGTTCAAGCAACATTCAAAGAGAAATGGTCAAGGCAGTGTGCACAAGATTGCACAAGGTTTCAGAGCTACATATGGAAAGCATTCAAACTGCATGGATTTCATATGCAATACAGGAAATTCAGACATACACAAGGCAGCAAACATGCAACATGACATTGCAGGATGGAAATATATGGCAAGTTGTTCAGCATTAAAAAAAAAATCATATTTTCTATTTACATGAAACTAAAGCATGTGCAAATGAAGCAGATTTGATTTACTAGATTGGAAATGAACACAATTAACATGCAAGAATTATCTGGACATAATTAAGTGGTGATGGCATTTAATACAGTGGAAAAATTCGACATCAAAGAATAAAATGAGGGCCTAAAATCATGCAGTTTGTTTTCTGAAGATTTTTTGTGAATAATGGTTGACAAGATAATCAGTTTCCACTTATCTTGTTTCCTGGTTTGAATTATTAAAATTGTAAATGTTTTAACACGACTTTATGGGCAATACAATTTTAGGGAAGTGCTTAACACATTCTTGGGTAATTGTTTTTTTATGCTAATCAATCAATCCCAAGCTCATTTTTGACAAGGAAATTTTTCTCTGGAAATCAATACACACAGTAAAATGGGCAAGCAAGAAATCAAAATCTTCCAGAAATGATTCAATTTATTCAAGGGGATAAATTAATATATTTTTTAGGATTCAATCAAGCAATACACGCAGGCAACAAACAAAAGCAGTGAATAAATTAGTTCATTCATATATGGAAAGATCAATTCGTGCATGTCAATATTTGTTTCCAGGTGGCAATTCATTTTTCCAAATTCATCGATGGACAAATTCATGTCTATAGTCATCAATTCAATCAGAAAGGGAAATCATGGAAAATTCAGAATAATTAAAAGAGGAAATTCACGAAAAATCCTTCCAAATATTCATTACACCAAATCAAGCAAGTCATAAGTGAAATCAGAGAATAAGGGTTCGAATTTCCCCTATAAATTCACATGTTTCCTCATAGGCAAAATCATCAAACTCATTCGAAATCAACTAAAACCCTACAGTCAAATCAAAGAGCTTACAGTGTTGGATTGGAGCAGAAAGACATTTGGAGTCAAGCTAGAAAGCATCGCAAATCATCTGGAACAAAATCAAAGCCATCAGAACCTCAAACTAAAGAAACCCCAGCCACCTTGTTTATTTGCTTGAAGAAATAAAGAAAAAGGGAGGACGGATTTCTAATTGAAGCTACAAAGGGGGTGTTTTCATTTAAGGGCTTTTTGTTTTAATTTTTAATGTACTTTGTTTAGTTCTGTTTGAAAAACAATCTGTGGTTTACTAGTTACGTCCGTAAAACTAGGGTGTACAGATTACGGTTTTGTGATCTGGGAAAATCTGGTCTAGGGATTTTAGATCAGTCTAAGACTTCGAGCTTAGGTTAAATCAGTAGCAGGTGTTGCAAGTTTGCAAAACTCTTTAGGTGGTAGCAGGGTTTGCAAGTTTATTGAGTGTTTGTAAGCGGGAAACTGTTTTAAATCCTAGTAGATATCTTAGTAATGCAGCAGTAGGCACAGTTTGCCGAAGCTGGGTAATTTTTGTGTGTTTCTTTTATTGCATTCCTTATTATTCTGTGACTGTTCTAAATATTGGATAAACCCTATTCACCCCCCCTCTAGGGTTAATCTTGATCCTACAATTCTGCCAGACCATTTTGAGTATGAACATGAGCTACTGGATGTTCAACTTGAATTCCCAGTGATAAACAATAATCATCAAATACTTGAGAAGTGAATTCTCTTGCATTATCTAGCTGTATTGATTTGATTTGATGATCGGGAAAATGTGCTCTTAATTTAATTATTTGAGCAAGTAATTTGGCAAATGTCATGTTTCTAGTAGATAGCAAACATACATGTGACCAATGAGTTGATGCATCAATTAACACCATAAAATATCTAAATGGCCCGCAAGCGGGATGAATCGGACTACATATATCACCTTGAATTCTTTGCAAAAATGCTGGAGATTCAGAGGTGATCTTACTGTATGAAGGTCGAGTAATTAATTTTCCTTGTGCACATGATGTACACATGTAATCATTTGGTAAATTCAACTGATTTGGTAAATCATGCCCATTTGAGTTCTTAGCAATTTTGTGCATCGTAGTTAATCCAGGATGACCTAAACGATCATGCCAAAGAATCAATTTCTTTGTATCTGTGAGCTTCTGGCTCATGTTTATAAAATGAGATTCAACTATGCCAATTTTGGTAAAGTATAATCCGGTTGAAATTGTACCAAATTTTTCTAAAATAAGCTTCTGGCTTTCAATTTTAGAAATAACACAAAGATATTCTTTGTTGTTTTCATTTATAGTTTCAATATGATATCCATTCATTCTTATATCTATGAAACTAAGTAGATTTCTTTTAGAATTGATTGAATATAGTGCATTTTGAATGAATATATGTGTACCATTTGGTAACACTATATGGGCTCTTCCGGACCTTCAATTATATTGGCTGAACCAACTATAGTTGAAACTTTATATTAAATATTTTCAGATAATTTAGAGAAAAACTTCGGGTTTTTCAATATCGTATGAGTAGTTCCACTATCAACCATACATATATCATCGTTTAAACACTGTCGATCCATACCTTAAGAATTAAAAACAATACAACTAGTCAATAACTGAATAAAAACTCATAAATATAAATAAATGTCCACGAGAATAAACTAATTATCATGTCCAACATTACACATTATTTCCGCAATTCCATAAGAATAAACTAAAAACAAATAAGCAAAAGTTTCAAACTAATACATGTTGGAAGAAAATGAAATAAAATAAAAATCATATAATAAGCTTCGGGCTACTTATTGGTTGGTTCGGTCATCTCTTCAAATATTACATTCAAATTTTCATCGCTGAACAAATTCCCATCATAGTCTTCAAAGAAATCATCTAACTTCAGGTCAATGTTATCGGACAATCCCTCTGTATTATTTGTCTCGATATTCTTCGATTGTTTTCTTGGATGATCTACAAGTGCGTGACCAGTGACCAGTGCGCCCGCATCTGTAGCAAATTTCCTCATCTGGATTATTGCTATTTTCGGGCTGCTTTTTAAAATCAGTAGTTTTGTTGCATCCAAAACCACTATAACCACCTCTACTGGGGTTGTATCCAGGCCTACGTCCACGACCACGTCCTCTACCTCTTCCTCTGCCTCTACCTCTACCACGACCTCTTCCGGAGTGGGCAAAGTTAGCATTAACTTCAGGTAATGCAGCTGAACCAGTTGATCTTGAGGAGTGGTTTTTAAGAAGTAGTTCATAGTTTTGTTCCGCAATCAACATGCATTCAATGAGTTCAGAATATTTTATAAAATGACGCTATCAATATTGCTGCTGCAGGAGCATATTCGCAGAATGAAATGTTGAGAAAGTCTTTTCCAACATTTGTGCGTTATCTACATTTTCTCCACATAATTTCAGTTTAGAAGTAATTCTAAACATGGCGGAATTATATTCCCTTACAGTTTTAAAGTCTTGAAACCTCAGGTTCAACCACTCTTGTCTCGTATTTGGAAGTATGACCGTCTTCTGGTGGTTATATCGCTCCTTCAGGGAGTTCCATAAGTGGAGAGGGTCTTTTTCAGTTAAATATTCTGATTTTAGATCTTCATGGATGTGGCGTCTTAAAAATATCAGAGCCTTTGCTTTGTCCTACTGGGACATATTATTGCCATTTTTAATGGCGTTCTCTGAGCACTGAGCTTGTAAATGGATTTCGGCATCCAATATCCATGACAAATAGTTGTCCCCAGATATGTCTAGAGCTTTGAATTCAAGCTTAGCAATGTTTGACATTTTAAGAACTACACAAAAAAAAGATAGGATATGTAAAAGCAAATTCATACAGAATAGTGGAGACAAATAAAATATTTACTTTGCAGTACCGAAGTAATAAGAACATAAATAAAAAAACAAATAGATGTTTGTAGAATAGGGTGGTACTGTTTCTCAACAAAAATAGAAAGTACATACATTATTTAAACCTTCAAAGCATGCATACGCATGCATAGGAACCACAAAAGCTTTCAATAAACAAAGTATCAGTCACGCATAAATTTAAATATGAACGATAATTAGGAGTATCATGGCCTATAGCCTGCCATGTTGACATTAGAATGCCTTGTTTGAACAATAGCAGTATATGAAATATGTACAACCGCTTGTATTGAAAGATAAAGATAAACAATATATGTAACCAGATAAGACAATGGTTAAATTCATCATCACCGTAAGTGAACAACAAGCAAGTAATAAAAATAGAGTATACACAGGTAAGCAATGAACATAGTGGATACATGGAGAATGATGTGCCAACGGTATAAATAACATAATTAAATAAAACAAAGGTACGTTTGTACCTAATTGAAAGAGACGGACAATACTGTATGCTGAAAATTTTACTTTTTCGGTGTAGAGAGAACGATGATAGTATTATTTTGTGCGGAAGTAAAACTGCAGGTAGTACTTATGAAGAAAAAAAATATCCCTAATTATTTGTAGATCGAGTACAAGTAGGTAAGATAACACCAAAAAATAGCACCGTCATTCACTAGAGAAAAGTAATACTGGATACCAAAAGAAACGGTACACCGATTTCAAGTTCAGTCTCTTTCAAAACAATTGTAACAAATATTTGAACTTAGATAGCAAGTACAGTATCACGGTAAAAAATCAAATTTTGTTGATTCAAAATAAATAATAAAAATTGTGCTGATAACGTGTTATAAAACAAACAGAACAGAAGAAATAATATAGAGAAGACATTTTTATTCATCAGATCTCTTTACAACATACATGAACTCTCTATTTATAGACTTCAGATGTCTCAACATGTAATGACCCAAAAATCCGGTCCAATTTGAGCTGACTAAATAAAACAAGTCCAACCCCAAATTGCACTGAAAATTCAAGAAATTAATAGAAAGAAATAGAGGGTGAGAATAGATAAGGTAGAACTATTAGAATAGAAGAAGAAGAAGAACATCATCATCAGAGTAACACGAATCTCGCAGCGGAACGAATAAAATATAACATAACTTTTGAAATACAAACAATATATGTATACAATTACATTTCAGAGTACAACACTTACAACAACAGCGGAAATAATACTAGCTATAGAATCTTGAAGCCTCCTGCTCCAAGCTCTCCAAGTGTATCTGTAAAATCCTGACTACTTGACTGCCCTTACAAAATTAGGCACCCAAGAGTTTAGGGAAAACAAAACAAATAAACTCCGGGTCAGTCATGGGACTGGTGTGAGTAAAACAGTTTAAAACAGTTTGAACAAGTAAACGATATCTCATAAGACCACGCCGTATAACGGAACGGGTTTTCCCTTATGAGAATCCAAAATATCTTTATATCAAAAACCTTTTGATATTATAATAATGTCTATCAACCACAACTATAATAATCATCTAGCAGAAGCGCTTTCATCTCACGTTCTATATATATAGTAAACAATCAAAACAGCAAGCACGTATTGATTGGGTAATGGATTTCCAACTATGACAAGGTATGGAACCACCTTCCGATCAGTGTACTCTAGGAACGATACACTGGAGTTCAACAAGAACATCTTGCAACTCAGCCACACATGACCGACAACTCATTTCGCTTGAGTGTATCGAATGTACGTCACCAACGGTTGGGATCAGCAACCGTTCCCGTATATATATATATGGGACAGCATTGATAGATTTAAGAAGCAAATGAATATTCTCTAGATAGGTGATTATACACCCTACTTCGGTGCGACCGACTTAGCCATGCTGCCTGCCCGATTTTTGTCATTTACCGGATGTTGAGGCTAGAAGCTACGCTTACTTTCCATTTATTGATAACACGATCACTTTGAATGCCACATTATCAGATCCGTTAATCATTAGTTGGATCTGCACAAATAGATTCTGGATATTATGCGAAGGGAATAAATCCGTTGGCCACCACATATATTTGTACAGTCCAACTCTTTCGATCATTGGAACTATTCTGTCAGACATTTGTCCATATACGTTCGTTCTGGGACTGAACGAAACCGAAGACACTATTCTATAAACAGGACAGCCCTTGCACTTTACTCCGTCTTCAATTATCTTCATCGTATTTGATCACAACGCATATGTCGATACGGAGTGGTTCTTCGGATAATAATCCAACCGGTCTCTACATATTTACAACGTAAAATGGTCAAAACTTCAATAGTCTGTGATTTAACTATCAAATGAAAACATGTCGGTGTACAAACAACGATCTTAATTCCAAATGGAATTATCGATCCAATCATCAATCATATATATATATATGTATATATTCATATTTCCTTATTTTCTATATTTAGAAAATATACGTTATTAACATTGGAAAACATTTCCAATCCTCATTCACGCATCACTACCATTCCACAACTATTAGTCCCTAACTGTAAACTAGTAAGAGAACAATTCTCTAAGTATAAACCCCGAAGGCCGAAACCAACATCAGATCGATACTCCGAAAACTATTCAACTTACTAATCTCTAGTCAGTTTCTAATTTTTGTTTAACTTCACTTCTTAATTTTTATATTCGATTAACCCCTTTTGATAAACTACGTTTTCCGTTACAACTATTTCCTATTTACAACTTCTATTTACCGTTACAAATATTTCCTATTTACAACTATTTACCGTTACAAATATTTCCTATTTACAACTTCTATTTACCGTTACAAATATTTCCTATTTACAACTTCTATTTACCGTTACAAATATTTCCTATTTACAACTTCTATTTACCTTCTAAATAAATATTTCTTATTTATATTTATTTTCTAAATAAATATTCTCCTTTTCAATTCTATTTATTTTCTAAATAAATATCCCTTTTTGATAAACTATTTGTTTTATAAATACTATCCTTTTATAAAACCGTGTTCGTTTTATAAATAATTTCCTTTTATAAAATCCTGTGATTTTATAAAATCCCTTTATTTCAACATACATTGAAATATTCCATTTCACAACTCAGGGTTTCTTATGATATGTAAATTATCGAATAACAATGATTAATATCATTCTAACACACATAATCCAGAACAGATTATATAACACATCATATAACACAATATATGAAAACAGTAAAATAATTGTTGAGGAATCCAGTCGGATTCCTCCAACCTGTTTCCCTGCATCCACAGATGTTACACAGTATAATATATATCATATTTCATTTTGAAATGAAATATCCTGCTGTACAGAACCATATTTGATTAACAGTACATAAATTAACTATAACTACGTTTTCAATCAAATCTATTTAACAGTCCAGTTTAACAATCAATATACAGCAGTCAATAAATAAAGTACAATTTATATTAAAATATAAATTGAGGAGAGTTAGTGAGTTTTACTCACATTGTCCGTAATTGTTAAATAACGATTTACGGTCGTTGATTTCAGATTCGATGTTCTATTCCGTCATAAATCCATACCAGCTCCAAATCATTCCTATCTGGTTCCATGTTGTTGGTCTTGTCCATATGACCCTGTCGAATATGAATTTGTCGGATTCAAACAAGATGGCCCACTACTCTTTATTTCCTTTTCTGAATGGTCTTCGCCTTAAACCATCGGCCCATTTCCACACTAAGGCCCACTCGTACCCCATGTTTCTCCATCACGCATGTATTTAGCAAATGCGCATACGACATGTATTTTTACTCATCCAACGTCCCTTACATTGCCGAGTTTTGCCACCTCCACCCGGTCATCACTTTGTCAAAACACTCCGACAACCCGTCACCCAAACCACAAAACAAATTAAATCTTCATCATCCTTACTCATCATAGCAACAAAATTCATCATACTTCCTTTACCACCACAAAAATGGCAGCATAACCATCGACAAACTGCCAGAAGCCAACAACCGAAATTCATCCAAACAGACCACTCAAACTGATCACATCCTCCATACACAGTTCACCCAGTACCTGCATATCAACCACTGCAGCAACTCACCTTCATATCAATTTCCCACCATTCCCATTCACAACATACAATTCAAAACAAAACTCACTAATTCAAAGTACATACCCTCCCGTGATTTCAGGTGCCTCCATCTATAGGAAACGATGGCCATCACCAAATCAAACGCCTTTTTTTCCCTTCGATAGGAGTTTTAAAACCCCTTTCCAGTAATACTAAACCCCCATGTTCTCCTCATCTTTTTCTTAACAAAAATCACGAACAAATCACTTCGAATTCACGTTCAACCCTTGCTGCCTTTTTGCTCATCGCACTTCTCAAACATAAAACAAAAATTTGGACTTCCTATTCGAAATTAATTGTACAGCGAAAACCCATGTTTTATCACCAACCACCATCACGTCCTTCTCAGATCCAAAAGCCTCAACAAATTCCACCCATGTCGTACCCCTTTAAGTGGGCAGCAAAGCTTCTCCGCCTTGAAACTGCCTTCAAACTCAGCGTCGTTAAGGCCCAATTCCAGTCCTCATCGACTGCCGATTACAACAGTTCAAAAGAAAAGTCCTCGCCGAGCTTGAGGTATTTGTGGTTCAACGTTCTGAGAATCGGTCAAGGGATTTAGAGAGAAATAGGACGGGAAATTTTGAGGTGGCGAAATTCCTTTGTTTTATTTACCAGAAAGGAAGTGGCGGCGCATTATTTACAGAAGAATGAAATCGTGGGTTTTAGGTTGGAGGAGTTAAAGATGTTATATATGTATATATATGAATACCTAGTACGTGGAGTCTTCATATCCAAGCAAAAGATGGTTTTCTACTTGGTTGTTAAGGAAGCACGAATGTACAGGTTGGTGGAGAGATATTGTCCATTCATTTAAGAATAATAGATTAGGATATTTTAGGATACCCTATTTCACCAACTCCACTCATTTCTGGACCTCACTCGGCGAAAATAAAAATACCGTTGAGATCAGCGATGTCCCACGATCCCAAAAGTATAATAATACCGGTAGGTTGACTCATATTGTGAAACCCCGAAATGTCGACACAGGGTGCCAAATACTCCAAATAAAAAGCTGTTTATTTAATTAATTAAAAATTACCATAAAATTCTAAAAATTAAATTATCACTATTTCCCAAAAGAACCTTGTCTAAATTCAAACCCGATCTCTAGTTATATCGAATAAACCATTACGGTCGATAAACGATTTTATAGCGACTATTTTAAAATTTGATTTGGACATATCTCAAAATCTACACGACGAAATCCCGATTTTTCTCTTCCACTAGAAAGATATACTCCACCAGCTCCGTGCGTTTCTTGTTTCACAGAAATCCGATTTAAAACGAATCCTGTACATTCAGTTGAAGTTCGAATCGCCAAATTACGAACTATAGCGCCATTTCGAGCTCTATTTTAATTATAATATAATTATACGTTCTAACGTCGACGATTAAATAATATATTCGTTATTTAAATAATTAAATAAGTTAATTATTACACCGTCAAATATCCGGGTCATTACACAACAATTACAATAACGTCCCTTGCATTAAGCGTATTCAACCTTAAAATAATATATATTACAACATTCAACCTTTTTTTGGGAATTATGCTCAATGGCTCTACCTTCATTTATTTGACAACAATTACACTACTCTTTTGACTACGAATGCTATGATGTTATGTCCAACAGTTTTGTTCTATGAATTAGACAAAGTAGTTTTACGTTAACCATTTGACCACTAGTGCAGTATATTAATATGCACCTAGAAGAAAATATTTCTGCACAATCCAAATCAGATATCTGCTTGAAATAAAACTATTTCACTAGGCATGTAATCTTTTTCTTTTTTCATTTGTATGCGTAGCTTTTCTGCTAGGCATGTAATTGTTTTTTTTTTTTGAAGTAGCAATTTGTTTTGATGGATTTTAATGAAAATATGTCCATGGATAATAAAACATGAGCCTATTGCTGGATATTCAATTTTGGTGGCTATATGTAGTATGTACAGTCTCAATTATTAATTTTTCCTGAGATTTGTTTTGCTATTTGCGAACAAGGTTTACCCATCCTACTAAATCCTGAACGTTGTTAAAGTGGTATTCAATACCTATTGCTTCACATTTAGCACATGCATGTGAAGATCCAAATTTTAGCTTCTTTTTTTAGGACTACACATGATTAGTGTTTTGATATAAAACAATGTCTCCTACAGTTCCATTTGTTGATTACTTTACTATTTCTTTTTTCTCTTTCTTGCTGAAGGTGACTTAAATTGTGATGTCATTGTACATGCGATGCTACCTGATTTTGACATCAGTGTTTCTAAATATAATGAATTTGGTTAGTTGCTTATTTACTGTAGTCAAACTTCTTTTTTCTCCAAAGAAATCAAAGTTGAGTTTAAAATAGATCATATGGAAGTTGATGAAGGATTTTGTGGAGCCTGGTTCTCTTTAACAATTATTGGGTTTAGCAATAATGATTTCACTTAGTACCATGACATGAGAAACAACAATGATATGGATTTTTTTTCGTATGTAACATACATATGGCAGCGTCATCCTAATTCGAAGACAATCAACTTTAAATTGCTTGAAGAAGAAGATGATGCATTCTATAATGATGCCTGGTAGGTAAGAGAAATTTCAAAGGTTCTTGATGGTTCAAAATGCTTGGTTCATTTCAAGTCAAGGAAGGAAGAGACTGAATATGGGCTCGGTAATTTGAGATGTCATCATCAGTGGGTAAATTGGGAATGGAGGCATGCTTCCAAGGTATAATGTACGTTCTTCTCCTTTAAAGGTTATCTAAATATACATTTTCTTTAACTTAAACTAAAGCCCACTGGTTGAATTACTGTCTATGCATTTGTGCAATATAAATTATTGTACGTATTAAATTGTTATTATCGTTGATATAGCTTAATATGTAGTAAATTTGAACTCCTTAAAGCTATATTCGTGAACATGTGATTCTATAATCAGTAATACTAGGACTGTCTTGAGGAACATAGGGTTATTTGTTATGTTTTAGGGCACTTGACGATTAATAGAAAATGTTAAAATGTGTCATAATTATGAATTGCTTGATAATTAATAGAAAAATGTACCATATGTCATAATTATGAAATGCTTGTTACATCATTTGTCACGACTTAAAGGAAGGAACATTGACCTTATTATGGCAGTATTTCTAAGGTAAATATTTAAATTTTCAACAAAACGGTATTTTGATTGTTTAAAATACAAAAATTGATGCTATATTTGATGAAATGCAGAAATATACGCCACGTACAACATCAGAAAGGAAGAAGCACAGACTAGGGTCAAATTGAATAAAGATGTGAAGCGTAAGTATGAGAGATTCGAATGCTAAAACAATAGTATAAACAACTCACCGAGTGCTTCAATAATGATTTGATGGATCGTTAATGGATCATCGCGAGAGTTAACGATATTTTTCTTATTCGTAGCAGTATACATATAATGTGATGTATCATAAAAATATTGGCATACTGCTTAAATTTATGAGAACTAGAATAATGTTAATTTGACTTTGTAATATTCATGAGATGTTTGAAGTAAACTGATAATGAAATGATTTGGTATTAGTTTTTTTTGTTGGAATATATAAATATGTGGACTATGTTGATTTATTTTTTGTTTAATGCGGTGAAAAGAAATATAATAGTAATATTGTAAAGTTGCTTCGAAAAACGCATAGGAATGACTAGTAATATATTAAAATTGGTTAAAAAGGCACAGGAATGGGGTAGGTAAATCAAATTTAAGTACAGCGAATAAGTGTACGAATGGCGTAAGAAAAACGTAAAAGATACAGGCGTAGGTAAGCCATAGGTATTTGAATGGCGTAGAAAAGGCATATGAAATGCTAGTTGTATAAATGTGAAAAATAACGACATGGGTATGGCGTTGAAAAGATCTCACGGATGGCATAGGTAAGATGTGGGTGTTTCATTAGCTATGCAGGTTTTACCCATGCCAATATTGATGTGGGGGTTTAGTAGCTACTCCATTTACCTATGCCCCGCCTACGCCATTTTGGCGTAGGTAAATCCGCAGTTTCCTTGTAGTACATCCTAAAGAAGAATTGCCTATTCCTTCGATAAAAACCAGGAAATAAGGCAAGAGTCCTTAAATTTTCTTCCATGATTACGAGATGAAGTCGCTATCTGAACGACGTAATATAAAAGAAGAGTGACCCAACAATATGATACTCAAGTTAAAGCCTAGGACGTTTAAGGAAGGAGACCCGGTTCTCCTGAAGGGTAATGGCCAACACCAAAGATCCAATAGATAGATCATTAGGTCCGAAGAGGGAGGGACCGATAGTAGTTCATACGATAATGCCATCATGAGCCTGCAGACTGTGTTATCCAAACGGGAATATGGTCCCTAGAACTTGGAATGCAGAACATTTAAGACCGTACTTCCCTACTTAAGCAATAGAATAAGTAAGGGTACAATTCCCCGTGAGGACTGAATGAAATGAACCTCAGGGGCAGTGAAAATAAAATAAAATCCAAATTTCAGAAATTCGTCTATAAGGATAAGCTCTCGAACATAAATGTAAGAATTTCCACTAGATTATGGGAGAAGTTCCCTCCCCGAAATGGATTAGTTTAGAAATTCCTTGGTATATCTCGGGTCCTTCCCCCTAAAAGGGAAGGTGTAACACCCTGTAATTTAATACACCATAACCGTACAGTAAATACAATAAAATGAATATTAAATAATTAAATACTCATAATTAAGTGAATATGAATTTACAGCTGCGTTTGTCTTGAAAATCTGGTTCAAATAGACTCCGAGTTTGCGTAAAACAGATAACATACGAAGAAGTTATGGACGTAAGAAGATTGTATGTGTATATATATGAAGAATATAAATTCATATAGAAAAAATAGCGTAGGAACCAATAGTCATGGGATGACCTGAACAACAGCTAGGTCTACCCATGCCTGGAGGGTTGACCCATGGGTCGACAAGGTAGGTGGAGCAGTCGACCCAGCTGCATGCAGGCACGATTCTGAGTTTTGAACCTGGATTATTTTTATGTATAAGGTTCGTCGGTTTAAATATATGTTTGGATTGGAAACCCTAAAATTTAATGGTTAAGAATTAGCTCAATAAATCTATAAATAGGGCGGCTCTCCCCATTTCTTTACACACAAATTATTCTTCACTTCTCTCTTCCTCCATGGTTATGTTCTAAATTAATAAAACTGGGAGATGCTGCTGAAAATTATATCTACAGAGATAATTCAAGATCTGCAATTAACATACAACATTTTTCAAGAACTATTTCTGAACCTAATACCTATCACTGTGAATTCAAATTATTTTCAAATCTGATATCTGGGCAAGTATTATGATAGTAAATAAAATTGGATCTAGAACATGCAGTGCTTATAAGTTATTTTCTATACTATTCTTTTATTGTTATTCATCTATACAATTTTTGTAGTAATATATGTTCTTTTACTGTCACTTGATTAATCAGTTTTATGTTCATGTTCCTTATCCCTATTCTGTTGCTTAGTTTGTTTATTGTCTTGTTTATATGCCTAGTTTATACAGTTCGATCAAATTTTGTTCTTCTTCTTCTTGTTTCCTTCTTTATTTACACTGAGCCTAGGCCATTTTCGATTTAAGATTGTGCGTAATTGAATTTGGGATAATATGAAATGATAGTGAAAAAGGAGAATTAGGGGCATATTGTAAATTGAGGATTTTTTATTGTAATTTGGAATATAATCAAAAGGGAGAATATGCATATGTGTATACATGTTAGATTAGACGTAATACAGAGATTAAGTAAAGAACATGTTATGAAATTGTAAGTACCAGATGTAAGTTAAATAAACGAAATTACTATAATTTATATATGCACCTGGGCATGTGCTTGTTTTGGGGAAGGGGTTGTACACATAATAAAATTTATAGAAACAGTGTCATATTGCAACCATGCTTATTAGTGAACTTAAACCTACTACGTTAAACCTGATTATCAATAAGCTAAGAGGTCTCTCATTCTGCCGTTGTACCGGGTTTTAGAGACTCTTAAATCCCAGTTATGGGGACACAAGCTTAGAGGGTATAGATTGTGTCAATCTTGTTGTGGGAACCCATATCAGTTAGTATCCATGTTGGTATCTTGTTATGGGGCCTCACACTAGGTATGGGACAGGACACGCTTTACTGAACTGGATAGTAAGAGGTTCAAAAAGAGGAAGGTGGGTGCGAGCGCGTTCCGACGGAGTCATGAGCGTGCATGGTCCGATTTGGGAAACTAAGATGCTGTAACACTAGTAAATAGGTCTGTGTTCTATAAGTTGTTGGGTTAGGAAGCGATACACCTTACTGTCGGAGCTGACACAAGGTATTTACGTAGCAGGGAGCCGATCGCTTGGGTAGTAATTAGGGTAACACCTAATCCTGATATGTAATTTGGGTAACACCTAATCCTTATATGTAACTAGGGTAACACCTAATCCTGATGTGTAATTATTGTAACACCTAATTCAGTTATACTAGTATTGTTGTAGAGAAAAATTGTTCTTGGGATATAAATGAGAAGCTTTACTCGATCACTGTTTCATTCGCTGTCTTGTTTACCTTGTACTTATATGCTACTATATTTTCTCATCCAGTCTTATTTACCTGTCTTGATATTTCATTCTTATACTGAAAATCACTGGACTCGCCAGACTTTGTCTAACCTATTTTGTTCCCCTTTTTTTCTCGTCCTTCCCCCCATTAGGTCCTCAGGGTGGTAGTACTCCTCAGTGATCAAGATTTTCTTTCATCTTGAACCAAGACTTCTTCCGTCTAGATGCACCGCTTTGATTATCTATCTACTTTGCTATGGCTTGTCAGAAGGGATATGGCTTTGTATTTTTGTACTCTGATGTTTGGCATTATAAGACAAATGATTTTATTTGAAGTATTTGGTATTTGCTGATGTAACTAGTTTGGAACAATAATAAAGGTTAACTTTCCGCTGCATATTTATATCGGTCTTGTGAATTTCTGTTACTGTTTACCTATTGCACTTCACGAAAGTCAATGCATTCTCTTATGAGTGACATTAACGAACGTGGGGTGTCACATTTCGTATCAGAGCTGAAGGTTACAAAATTAGAGAAAAGTTTAGAAAAATGTTTCCAAAGGCAATGTATTTTCAGATAAAAACCTTTTTTGAAAAACATATCCCCTCAAGCCATGTTCAAAATTTTTTTGGTCTATTTTTGAATCTTTATTTCTTTTCTTTTCAGCATGTCTAGGGCACCCTATCTTCCTGAGGATATTCCACTACCGACATGGTTCCGTAGGTATTTAGAGACTATGACATCTGCCGGGGTTCAAGGAGATGCCCCACCCCGAGCTGCAGCCGAAGTAGCTCCTCCTCCACGTATATTCAACTTTTCTAAGATTTGTAAAGAATTTTTCGCAATGGAAGGCAAGCCGTTTCGTAGTACTGAGAGTTTTGTTGAGGCGAGTAATTTGCTTAGAGAAACGGAGAGTGTATTTGATCTTTTTGAGATCGAAGATAAGAGGAAGATACAGTTGGCCGCTTGGCAACTGAAGGACAAAGCTTCATACTGGTGGAAGGTGACACAGGCAGGACAACCAGTAGCTACTTGGGATGATTTCAGACGAAGGTTTGAGATGAAGTTCTTGTCTCAGGCAGAGGAGGGTATGCGGATGGATAGATTTTTGGCTTTAAAACAAGTATGAATGTTAAGGAATATGTTTACAAGTTTAATCATCTAACAAGATTCGGTTTGGACTTGATGAATACTCCCTATAAGAAAATTTTTAGGTTTGCGAGAGGGTTGAATCAACCTCTCCAAGGACTAGCATTGTCATATATACTGATGGGGGTGATTTTCGAGAGGCTTGTTGACATGGATTTGATGCACGAGGACAGTAAGGGTGAGAAGGAAGAAGTCAAGACTGAGGAGACACAACCTAATGCTTAGAAAAAGAAATGGTGGCCCAAAAAGGGAACGCAAAAAAAGGAGGACAGCCTGATAAGGCTTGGATTAAGACACAGGTTAAGTGCCATGGTTGCAGAGCTTTGGGTCATTTTTTGAAGGACTTTAGAAAGACAAAGAAAGCTTGTTTCAATTGTGGTTAAGTTGGACATTTCACTAAGCAATGCCCTAGCATGTAAGGACAAAGGTTGTGATCTTCTAGAGGACAAGTGCATCCTCCTGAGGCTAGTGGACCAGATCGAGGTTCAAAAGTCACAGTCGAAGGTTTGATTTCCCTTTTTGACTACTCTATTAGAACCCTCTTTGATTCTGGTGCTTCTCGTTCATTTATATCCAATTCTGTGGTATATACTCTACACCTAAATACTAGTATTGTTTTTGATCCTGTTGTAGTCTCAAAACCCATAAGGGGGTACGATTCATCTTTCTATTATATGTCGGAGTTTGAGAATTTCTATCTTGGGCGTTGAGTTTGAATGTGATGCGTATGTTCTTTGGCTTTATGAGTTATAGCTTGATTCTAGGGATGAATTAGCTAGCTAAATATGGTTTCGTTCTAGACTATGGGAGGAGAGTTGTTAGGCTTCTAACGTGGCAAGGGAGAACTCTCGAGATTTTGTGTGACCTACGGGGGTCAGTTATGCTCAGCTTCCTAGATCCGCTTGATGCTTGTGTTGATGATTTGCAATTAGTACCCATAGTCAGAGATTATCCGGATATGTTTGATGAGGTTAGGGGATTACCTCCGAGGAATAAGATAAACTTCCGGATTTAATTGGTAGAGAATGAGAAGCCAGTCGCTTTATCAGTGCACCACATGGCCCATAAGGAGAGGAGGGAGCTCAGCATGCAAGTAGGGGAGCTATTCGAGAAAGGATTCATTAGACGGAGCATATCAGAGTGGGGAGCTCCAATCATCTTTGCGACTTAGATAGATGACTCATTTCATCTGTGTGTGGACTGTAGAGAGTTGAATAGGCTCATCAAGTAGAATAGGCACCCTTTTCCGAGGATTGAAGACATGTTTGGTCAACTAGTAGGCGCATCAGTTTTCTCGCAAATGGATTTGGCCATGGAATTTCATCAGTTGAGGGTGACCGAGGACAGTATTGAGAAGACTGTTTTCAAAACTCTAGACGGTTTCTTTGAGTGGTTGGTCGTGCCTTTTGGGCTGACCAATGCACCCACATATTTTGTGGACTTGATGAGTTGGGTGTTTAGAGAGTTTCTAAACAAGTTGGTAGTGGTCTTCGTGGATGATATTTTTAGCTTCTTAAGGAATAAGGAGGAACATGCCCTACACTTAGGAAGGTTCTACGCACTCTAAGATCGCATCAGCTCAAGGCCAAATTCTAAGTGTCTCTTTTGGAGAAAGGAAGTAAGGTTCCTAGGGCATGTAGTCTGCAAGGATGAGATAGTGGTGGACCCCGCTAAAGTCATCGCGGTTCAAGATTGGAAGGCTCCGAAGAATGCGACGAAGGTGAGGAGTTTCATAATGTTGGCGGGTTATTATTGGAAGTTTATTAAGGACTTTGCAAGGATATCAGCCCCACTCACCCAACTAACGAAGAAGAACTTGACTTTTTCTTAGAACATTGATTGCGAGGTTGCTTTTCAGAGGTTAAAGAGGGCTCTAACATTAGCCCTAGTTCCGACTCTCCCCGATGGAAGCAAGTTGTTTATGGTTTACAAAGATGCTTGTGGAACAGGGCTAGTTGCCGTGTTATGCAAGAAGGTAGAGTAATATGCTACGGTAGCAGACAATTGAGATTTTATGAGAAGAACTATCCTACCGATGACCTAGAGTTGGCTACTATTTCTATTACCCGAATCTAGGTTTATTAAGCAAAAAGGGGATTCATATTTCTATAACTCGAATTTGGGCTTATTAAGCTGAAACAGAATACGTATTTTTGTTACATGAATCTGGGGCCCTCAAGCCAAGAAAAGCTTCGTGTATCTATTACCCAAATCCGGGGTTCTCAAGGCAAGCATGGCTTCGTATTTATGTTACCCGAATCTGGCTTCCTCAAGCCAAGAAAGGCTTCGTATTTCTATTACTTGAATCTGGGTTTCTCATGCCAAGAAAGGCCTCGTATTTATATTACCCGAATTTGGGTTCCTTAAGCCAAGAAAGACTTCGTATTTCTATCGCCTGAATCTGGGTTCGCAAAGCTGAAAAGGATTTAATCTTCCGTTGTCACCCAAATCTGGGTCTCTTGAGCTGAAAGAGGCTCTGCTCTTTTCAAAAAATAGTTCATGGACTCTTGTCAGCTTATTATTTGAATTTGGGTTTCAGGCTTAAATAGCTTAATGAAAACTTACTTCCATTATTTAAGAAACGAAGATGGAAATCCTAAATGACAATTATTTTAACACCTGAATCCATGTTTCGGACTTCTTGATGATTTTGCACCGACCTTCAGCCTTAGAGGGCTTCACCGAACAATCTCTGAAATATGGATTTCTTTATTTAAATCTGGACCTTTGGATCGAAGAATGACTTTACATCCTTCAAACGTAGGTTCTTTATAAATTTTATTTGAACATGAGAAATATTCGTTAGTTATGCTCAAGCCACGGTTTCAATCTCGACACGTCAAAAGAAAGCTTAAACATGACTGCTTCATGATCATAATGGCACCCAATGCTGGAATTTGGGATTATACTGAAGGAGAAATTGTGAAGTACTAATTGCATCCAGTCATTAACTAAAATTTTAAGGAATCCTAACAAGACCCTTTTCCCCGATATATATAGAGAGTCTTTTCTGTTTTTCTTTTGACAAATTATTATATTAATTGATAACCAGTATAGGAAGGTTTGCAGATAGCAATGAATCCCGCGGTATTTATTAGAGTTTGCCCTAAAGAATAAAAACTTCTTTCATACTAAGGGAGGGCTAAATGTTAACCCAAAAATCATTCAAACAATGTAAAAGAAGGACATAATATAAAAAGAGGGTCTTCGAAAGTGGTTGGAAATAAGGAAAAGGAAGGAGAAATCGCCTACGACATCATGAAGCAAACACATACATTCGTGGTCTTGCTTTCGGGGTTAACCCAGTTCAGCTCTCAGTAGAGCCCTCCATGGAAAGAGATAAAGCAAGGCTTTCAATGCGTACCTCTGAAGCTTACCGAAAATGAGTCGCGAATGGACAACACGAAAGAACACGAATCTGAGTTCGAAACCACTAAATGTTGAAGGCAAAGCATGAAACGAAAGCTCAGAGAGGATAAAAGTTTTTGCTTGGCCATCTCTTTCGTATCCATCTAAGAGCTCCCTTTGTAAATAACCCTGGAAGAATGTACGTGAATTCGCTTTCGCCAAGAAAAAGGAAAGGAGCGGAGGAGACGTTCACCAAAGGTGAAGAATAGTAGAGAGATAACCTATGGACCCAACCATGACAAAGACACCAACCCGAAGGTAGCAACCATCAATAGCCGAGAGCCTGCATACATCTATGCCTCTCGCAACTACTCGCACCGAAACCAAAAAGTTGATCCTAATGAAAACTAATAAGGAAAGGGAGTCGATGCTGGGAAAGCCTTCGCATGGCCTTCGAAAAATCCTCTGAAGCAATGATTGGCCCAAACCATTAAAAACGAAGGGAAATCAACCCGCTCCTATAAATAAGACCCCAAAAGGCCGAGATCGGGGATTTTCCTCATTTTCAAAAAATTGTATTCTAAAATGGTGGAATAAAACCTTATTTCAAAGTCTAATTGGGGATTTTCCAATTTCCTGTAATCTCGCTTTTTTCAACTAGTAGTAAAGAGATTCAAGGAATTTACCACTGGATTTTAATTTTAAGAGTATGGAGCATGATTAATTTGTTATGGCTATTAACTTTCTTAATAGATGATCATATATGATTTATCTTCGACTTATTTTTATTCACTTGAATATAATGTAAAACCCGAGGAGAGGGATTGCATCAGAGGCAATGGTAATCTCTCCTGAAAAGAAGAGTTGATTACTGTTTTCGATGCAAGTAGCTTCATAAAGAAAGCTTATATAGTATGTAGTCTCTTTCATGGAATTTTTCTTTGTAGATCATCTCTTTCTCAAATTGATGTCACTCACCATAAGAGTGGCTGACATTATAGCACATGTTGGAAATCAAAAGAACATGTATTAGAATCCTCTCAGTAAATGATACACGAATTTCAATTCTGTAGTGAGAACAAACCCCAAGGTGTTACCCAATTTCATGGTTTGCAACTTGTTTATCCAGAGAAAATTTTGGATGTTAACCATTTTTATGGCTAACAACCTATAAATAGGTTCTAGGCCTAACCCTAAGACATAAGTCTTCTCATTCTCATCCTCCTCCCAACTCTCCATTCTTCCTCCTTCCTCCATTATTCCCATCCTCTAAAATTTTCAAAATAAAAATAAAATAAAAATAAGATAGAGAAAAAGCTAATTAAGAGAAAAGGGAAATTCATAAGGAAGTGCTAATGACCTTACATGAGCAAAAAGATTACTTATTTCGAATTAGAAAGGTTAACAACATAATCTTAGCTTTCCTTTAGAACATATCTAGCTTGCATCTATAAGCTGGACTTATTTGAAATTGTGTAACATATGTGCAAATTATGGATTTATGTGTAAACTATTAACTTATTTATAACTTATGGATTCATTTATACAACTAGACTTAATTGTAAAGTTGAATTAGTTGCAAAACTGCAACTAGTTGTAAAATTGGATTTATTTTTAAAGGTGGGCTTAGTTACAAATTAAACCTCTATTGTAAAACTGGACTTATTCGTAAAACTAGACATAGTTGTAAAACTTGAATTTTTTGTAAGATCTGGACTTATTTGTAAAATTAGGGCTTATCGGCTAAGTCTGGGGGCTATTTGTAACAATCCGAATTTTAATAACATGTTAAAACCATAAATCAAGGCAGAATTAAATTTTAAAATAAGAATCAGGGAAACGGGTTGCGCCATTGCGTTCGTCTCGAAATTCTTCTTGGAAATGAGTCCGAGTTTTCGAGAATCGGAGTCCGTATGAGGGAGATATGACCCTCCGAAGTTTCAGGAATTTTCAGAATCAAAGACAGCTCGAAATTCGAATTCAAAATTCGAATTCAAACTCCAGCGCAGACTGGGCAGGAATTTTTCCGCCCAGGACCAGGTCGACCTGGTGGTCGACACTATGGTCGACCTCCCAAGGACCAGGTCGACCTGGTGCTGAAGCCCAGTTTTGAGCCTGGGTTCATTCTGATGTATCTGGTCTCGTTTTCTGTCTAGATTCGTCCGCCTAATCCTATATAAACAGCCTCCTAGCCTCATTCTCTTTACACCATTCTTCTCTAACCTTATGCTGCACAAATTCTTGATGGACATGGCTTCTTCTTCTTCCTATAAATTAAATTAAGATAAATTAAAATAAAACACGAAGACTATTTCTTGAAGACTATAGCTAGGAATTTTCATATTGGGGATTTGCTTCTACAATCAAATCAAGATTCAACGATTCAACTATTCGACGACTAGTTTATAGATTCAACTTCTGCATCATAATTTCTTAGACCATGATCTGTAAGTCCAAATTACTTTTAGATAAAAACTATAAACTTAATATGGACATGTTATTGGATCTATGTATGATAATTGATTCATATCTATTCTTGTTCATCATGGATCTTGACTTTTGGGAATATTGCTATGAGATTAATTTGGGCCTATTCATGTTATAAATTAGAATTGGATCTATGTATGATAATTGATTCATATCTATTCTTGTTCATCTTGGATCTTGACTTTTGGGAATATTGCTATGAGATTAATTTGGGCCTATTCATGTTATAAATTGGAATTGGATCTATGTATGATAATTGATTCATATCTATTTTTGTTCATCTTGGATCTTAACTTTAGGAATATTGCTATGAGATTAATTTGGGCCTATTCATGTTTTAAATCGAATCCTTACATGCCCATAATATTATCATGCATGTGATGTTGAATCAGGTATTATTCACAAGTTTGGGACTATCACCTTATGTCAACTTTTATCATGACTATCACCTTATCGTACTAGATTTGAAATCCTAATGTTTTGAGGCTATTATTCCATATGCCAGTGATGTTGTAACCAGTTATCTCAAGTTAGATCATGCTAGACTTGTAATCCCTTTTATCACTTTATGCTCGTCCTTTTTGCCTATCATAGTTTTGATGTTATTCCCTTTATTTCGGGTTTTGGATTTACTTGTAATATAGATCAATTCACGTTTACATACGATGGGAATACGATTTGGGTAGATTAGGCAAAACATGAATTGGTTATGAACATGAATCATGAACTTGATAATAGGCATAAATTGAAACATGAACATTGTTATAGCTTGAATCTGGATATGGACATGGAACTTGCCTTGAAACTTGACATGAACTTGATATGAAATTTGAACATGGACATGACACTAGAATGAACTTGAAAATGGCCAACTCGAGGTTGGGTTGAGTTTGCAGTGTAATTCTGCCCGGAACCGCCCAGCAAATCCAGTTACTGCAAACAACAGGACCCAATGTGGGTAGTTGGTCATATCGCGCTTGAAACCCGAGGTCAGACTGAGTTGTGGTGTAAATCTGCCCGGAACCGCCCGGCATATCCATTGACCACAACAACAGGTCTGATGTGAGAGGTTGGGGTGCATTAATGAATTAATGCCACATGATAGGGTTATGTCATGAACATGAAAGACAACGCTTAACCAACTTGATACATGATTCGTAGGGCTAAGTCATGAACTTGAATGACAACACTTAGTCAAATTTGACATGACGCGTAGGCGGGTTAAGTCACGAACTTGAATGACAACACTTAACCAACTTGACATGCTAGACTAATAAGGGTTAAGTCACGGATTTAAATGACAACACTTAACCTATTGGACGAAAACCCTAGTTACGTGGTCCATTTCAGCAGTAACCCACTAGATGTATCATGGTACCCTGGAACTAGGCAGGGTGGGGCACGATTACTGGGCTGATTGTAAGCGACCAGAACGACGGCTGAGTTGGTGCGCCAATGTA
This sequence comes from Allium sativum, assembly GCA_030737875.1. Taxonomy (NCBI): domain Eukaryota; kingdom Viridiplantae; phylum Streptophyta; class Magnoliopsida; order Asparagales; family Amaryllidaceae; genus Allium; species Allium sativum. The sequence goes on from CM060918.1 coordinate 895,852,402, forward strand.
GGTTCAGGCGGACTATGGTCATGCACGTAGTCCGGAGTTGAAAAAGCAGGCATTGGGCATCAGTAGGTTTACCTGTGCATGCTTGATTCGTGTCGGTGGTTGGCACCCTAGGGCTTGATACACCCTATGGTGGACCTAGCACAGGTGACTACATTCGTGATAGGGCTGTATGACACAGACACACGACGAGTTAGAACTTGTAGGGAGCCGATCGATTAGTGGATTGTTCCGTTGGACCTAGTAATGGGTCATTTCATGATATTGGGCCAAGGGATCATTTCATGGTTAATATAAGACATGGGTTTGGGATACTAGTACAATTGGTGCAGCGGACCTTGAACATGCGATGCTATACTTGATTTATTATGTTATCTTAGTCTATCTTGCCCTTCTTGACAACATCCTTATGTTTACTTCCAGTTTATACATGTCATGTTACCTTTACCTGTTTTTATGCTGAAAGTCACTAGGACTTACCAGTCTTCATGACTGACCCGTTTTCTTTTGCCTCATTTTCTTTCGTTCCCCCCTCCAGGTTTCAGGGTGGGAACTCTAGCACTTAGCTTGGATTTCGCTTTCTTTCGGTTAAACTCATGTACGGTTTGATCTTGAGCTATGCTATGGCTGCATTTCTGACTCAAATCTTTATTATATTTTGAGACTATGATGATATGATTTAAATGGGTAATATTTTCTGAAAAGATACTTGCTCAGTAATTTTTCTATAATCCATTCTTCTGTTGTGATGATTTGTCTTTAACATATGTTGACATCTTAGTCTTTGTATGGCTTATTGACACCGATGGTCCACATACTTTGATATGATCAAAATTGAATATATCAAGGGATGATTTTTAAAAATAAAGCATTTTTCAATTTTGATAATATCAAAGTATGTGGATCATCGGTGTAAATAAGCAATACAGAGACTAAGATGTCAACATATGATAAAGACAAATCATCACAACAAAAGAATGCATTATAGAAAAATAATTGAGTAAGTATCTTTATAAAAAATATTACCCATTTTATATCATATCATCATAGTCTCAGAATATAATAAAACAAATCAAAAGCAAAGTTAGCATTAAAACAAATCAAAAGCAAAAGAAAAATTAGTGGAAGATTAGTTAAATGGTAATGATTACTTGAAGCCTACACTTTTCAAGGGTATTTTCGGTAGCAGACTAAATATATGTTAGAGCTTTAGGCATGTAAAAATAATCCCCTTGTATTTCGTGTAAAAATATTTTCTTTCAAGCAAGTTATAATAAATCAAAGTTCAGAATCAATGCTCTTTAAAGGTTTCTTGGCCTTTCTTATTTTTATGCATTTTTACATTTATGTTATTTTCTTTTCTGCTCTTTTCATTTATACTAATCTTTTTATACTTTCTTTCCTCTTGTGCATGTAGTTTGGTTTCTTTTAAGCTAGGTAGTTAGTTGTTTTTATTCCGTTCTCATTTTCTTCTTCCTTTTTAATGTTCAAATCACTTTATATTATTATGCATTCACTTACAAGTAGCAAAACCCCTTTAATTTAGGGGAAACGAAGCTCTCGTAAATCGTAAAATGCTAACATAAGTGATTTAATTATGATCATCTCTTTTTGGGCTCAATGGAATTTATTTGTTTATGTAAATTTTTATTGTTTAATATTAAGTTTGATAGCCTATGTTGTTCAAACCAAACTTTGAAATGATTAATTAAACATTAACACAAAAATTACCTTCTCATCAACATATTATTGTGATAATTATATTGAGAGTGAAATCAACATTTGATGCTCTATGTTAGTCATTAATAGTAAATAGAGCATTCTTAACATAGATTTCGTTTCATTTCATTTCATTTCGTTTTCATGAGATTTGAAAAGTGGGTGGTTAGGGAGTGTATTGTAGTTTGATCGTTTAAGTTATGTTAGTTATTAACACAATTAGGTCATGCTCATGATAATGGGTAAGTTTGTCTCAGGTCCCTAATAGGTTTCAAAATTAGGTTCACATCCGCCCCTAAAATTTCTACTAATTAAGTCCCTATTTTTTGAAAAATCATCAAAAAAAATTCACGTAAATTCATAGTCAAATAAAACAACTAATCGTCATCAAATTCAATCGTTAAAACCACACAAAAACGCACCAAAAACCAAAAAACGGTGAATCTCCAGTATATTGCATCAAACGATGCATATATTTGCAATTGTTGCATACATTTCTGCAGCTATTTCAGTTATGCATATTAGTTCATCTTTATTGGCATACATATATGCAATAAAACTCAATAGTTGCATACATGTATGCATATATTCATCCAAATTTTCAATTGAAACTTTGGATGATATGCATATATTGAGAATAAACGCACACTTTTCTACAACAATTCATAGCCACTGCATATAAGTTCATCTTTATTTGCATGCATGCAATAAAACTCAATAATTGCATACATGTATGCAATAATTCATGTAAATTTTTCATTAGAACTCTGCATGAATCGTTGCATACATGTATGCATATATTGGGAATAATTGCATATATTTTTGCAATAGTTCATGCAGATTTTCAATATAAACACTGCATGAGTTGTTGCATACATGTATACACATATTGAGAATAATTACATTTTCTGCAATAATTCATGCAAATTTTTTAATATAAACAATGCATGAATTGTTGCATACATGTATGCAATAAAATTCAATTATTGCATGCATGTATGCAAATTTTTTTAGATTTCTTCTGGGAGTATGTGTGATTTTTTGAAAAAAAATTATAGTGCAGAGCATAGTTTTCTTTGAAAAAACACGTAAGTGCCAAAATAGGGATCCGTTTTGCATGGAAAGTGTCGGGAGGATGTCGTTTATATTTCCAAACATTTTAAGGATGTGTGCCCAATTTTTGCTATGGTAAATACATTCGATATTTACACAAAAGATAGAAAAAGAGATCATAAAATCGTTCTATGTTGATTTGTATGATCATGAAAGTGAATTTTCCTCTGAATTGCTCTCTAATCTCATAATTAACTCTCATCTTCTTTTTGTTGACTTTTGTGACGACCGCCCACAACCCCTATAGTAAACAAGGGGAATAATATGCTGAAAGGTGTGCTAGGCAGTCACGGGCGATCATCAAGATATGATAACACAAGTGGAACCTGTCGTAGAACTCACATAGCAAGGATAAAATATAATAGAACATATACAACATGTATTATTAGTGAAGCAGAAAATAATAAACTTTCATAACAACTAGAAGTAATCTCCGTAGACTTGAATTACGACAATAGTGCTATTAAGAATTGCCTCACTTCAACACTCAGAGAAGAATAACAAGCAGCGAAAGTTCAAATACTATATAGTATGTAAAATAATACGCCAGCCTTCTGCTCGCCTCCAAACTGCAACATCGTCCTCACCAAGATATCACCTGTCATCTGCTATCTAGTCTACCCATCCAACAATCAGATAAACAACCCAAGGTAATAAGAGGGAAACATAAAACCTTGAGTCAGACAATAGTCTTACTCAGCGATAAAACAGCTAACTAACATCATCAATTAAGTATATGAGAATCGATAAATAAACGAACTAATCTACCCACTACGCCAGAGGAGAACTCAACTCTCGTCTTCCCCACATTGGATAGTGATAGCCTTTACATCAAACATTACAACCATTCAACCATAGAAACCAGAATAACCATTCATTCATGGCAATTGGAAGCAATAAACAATAGCACTCATAGCATCTAGATTATATATCTCACATAAACCACCCTAATCGAATTCAACATCCCTCAAGTACAAGCCCCAAAGGCCTAAACTAATATCATACAAGCGACCAAGAAAAAATCTCCTTCGACGTTAGACAATCTAAGTGAGACGGTACAAACAAAACATCCAGCATGCATGATAGACTCTGGCTATCACCGCCAATCCTGCTACGAAATCATCGTTAATTATATAACTGGCTAAACACTTTGTTGTCAATTGTCAAGGTCCAATGGTAAAGCCCGGTTCTATCTAAAACCCCACACACCATACGACTAAATGTGTCTAGGCCATACACAACGCCTAGGGTACTCGACCATATGACGAAATCATGTCACCGCTGCTTTGATTCCGCTAGAACCTACGATAACGATAATTTATCGGCCTTCGGTATCTCTAATCGTCATTGACGACGACCATCCAACCATTACCAACAAGCTCATAACACTTTTGAGTTGTCATCACACATGTTGCATTATGAATGGCAATGAACACTTCACATTACTTCGACATTCCCCATTGATTTCACTTCGAAGTCACAACATCCCTGAACCAAATAACATCGGTATATGGTTCAACACAATTCATAGCGTAACATCCATTTGCTATGAAATGAACCACAGTGTTCATGCCACCAACCACATTGTTTAGAGCGCAAAGCATTGCGGCATGGGTTTGGGAGGGGGGTCGCCCCTGAAATTTTCTTTTAGGCCCTTTTATTCAACTCTGGGTCGTACACGAAAAATATAATTTTTCAGAAATTACCCTGTGCGATCGACCCATTCCCTTGGAGCCGACCGATCCGAACTCACTATGACAAACCGATCACCTCTAGGATCATGACCAACCTCGTGCTCTACCGACTGACCCGACCCACTCCTGGGTGCTCGACCGACCCAATCACCTTCCTCCTGACTGACCTGATCCGTTACCTTGACCGACTCACCCGATCACCCTGACCAACTCGATCCCGTCTGACAGACCCAATCCATGCACCAAAACCTTGACCGATCCCATCATGACCAACTCGACCTCATCTCATGACCGACCGATCCAATCGAAGCCGACCCGACCAACCCATAATGACCTAGCCTGACTGATCCACACGTACCGACCCATCCCTTCTGTCCTGACTGACTGGAAGTCATGACCGACCGACCCTTTTGCCTATTGACCGATCCATCAGACCCTAGCTTGTTCCCCAAGCCATACTTTCGGCCAACCCTGGTTTATGATCTACCGACCCAACCTTCCTAATCGACCCAACACCTGGACATACCCAATTTATCCCCGAATTCAACCAAAACTTCGCCAAATGACAAATTCGACGAAACAACTCATCTGATTCATCCAATACAATCATAAATAAGTTATGAAATCAATAACAACCTCAAACCATTAACATTCACATGAAATTCACTAAAATCATGATAAATGGACATATGAACTTAAATGATAGATCTAACTTGCATAAACATATGAAATAACATAAAAATTACCGGTTTTAAGTTGCTAGATTAGATCCTATGGCGACTCATATGAAAATAGACTTACCATGATGTAGATCTAAGGAAAACAACTTGAATTTGATGCAAAATAAGATTTAATGCTCATATATTTGATTGAATTTGTGTAAGAGATGCATATCACTCACTGATTTGCCAAAACAACCAAAAATGATTGAAATATGATTCCGTACGGCGAGGAATTTGATCCAAACTCTTTAATTCGATTATTTCTGCCATGGAATGATGTAGATCTAGCTTCCAACGATGTAGAACTTTGATTCACTTATGTAGATCTAGATTTTAATGGTGGAAAAGTGGAGAAGATGGAGGAATGGAGGATTCCAAATGAGAAAATGAGGAAAGTAAGCTATTTCCCATGCCTCTCACCCCCTATATATAGCATATCACCAGCCCACTAATGGGCCTCTCCAAATCAGCCCATCATGGCTTAACAAACCTGAACAGCCAATTGAAAAACCTTAAAACAACGATTCCTCCTATACCGCTGGACCAAATCATTAATGTGACCACTCTATGAAATGAGAAGCATCATTTCTTTTCCAATGGCACAGGTCTCAACACCTGATTCGACGTAAGTCAAAAGTTATTCCCTGTATAAGACTAACAGGGGAAAATGGTCATAAATAAAATTAGTAAAAATTATGGACATGTCTCACATCCCCATAGACAACATATTAAAATATGAGAATGGTCCAACCCTCAGCGAAAAAAATAAAAAAATATTTTACTATCCTCCGATACATAAGGTACGGGCTATTACAACTTTTTAGTTAATTAACATAATCTCAAAACTTAGTTTAATTTGGTTAATTAATTTTAAAAATTAAATTTTTTTTCACATAGATCAATTCGTACTTGCATATGTGTTACATTAGTATGTCGTGCACTTGCACTATTTTTACAACGATATAGATTCTATGGTTTTTCTAAAATGATAGAAAATACCATGTGAATCATTGTTCTTGCTACCGATTTCCGTCAGTTGAGAGTGGCGGAGGCTAGTATTGTAAAGACAATGTTTGGACTCGATGGATTTTATGGTTGATTAGACATGCCATTTAGACTAACTCATGCTTTGGCATAATTTATTGATTTGATAAGTAGAGTATTCGCAGTTTTGATAAATAAGTTTGTGATAGTCAATGACATCTTGGTTTATTATAAAAGCGACAAGGAGCATATTTTTTATCAAGAGGAGGTTCTTAGGACTCCTCAATCGCATTAGCTTAAGCAAAATTTTCTAAGTTCTACTTTTGGGCGGATGAGGTCTGCTTCTTAGGACACGTTATTTCGGAGCATAAATTGGTAAGTCCCTAAGAATGCCACAGAGGTAAGAAGTTTCCTTGTTGTAGAATAAAAATTGGAAGCCATGTTGTATCTATTGTAAATACTATTAGTTACACTCCTAATTTATTATTTCTATCATGAAATAGTAGAAAACTTGTTAAATGATGCAGCAACATTCATTTTCATCGTTAATTGAATTACCAGCAAAAGCCGATTCTTGTTAAATATTTGCACAATCAAATAAAAAAATGCTACATGTTTCCATAACTTAGATTGGGACGAATGATATAGGAAAATAGAAGCCACATACATGGACATGATTTAAATAGTCACTATAATCTGGTGCAATATATTAGCTCATATTAGACCAAACAAACAATTATGCATCAAATTATTTACATGATAAGAAGTGTAGTAAGATAGCATCGGGAACTTTACACACACACACACACACACACACATATATATATATATGTATGTATGTATGTATATGTATATGCATACATGTATATAGATATAATGGTATATGCTAAGATCTTACCATTATAGTGTCTGCAGCAGTAGCCCAGTGGTTGAGGACTTTGCGGCGTGGTAATAGTGGCACAAGTTCGAAACCCGGAATGGCATGCTAAGAGTTTACCATGTGCATACGCTAGGATCAGCCACTTATGTGGTGCTCGTGGACCAGGCTAGGTGCATTAGGGAGGGTTCTACGACTCCGGTTGGTTTCCCTCTTGAACAAATTCAAAAAAAAAAGATATATGCCAAGTTCATGCTTTTGCACTATTATTTCAAAGTTCAGAGTAAGATTATATGTAACTAACTATAGTTTTAGATGATATGAGGAGAACAAGAAAAGTTCTCTCATATCTTGACTGATATTGTCCTAATACAAAAAAATTATGACAGCTTGTTATAGATGGAAAATCTATACATCAAATTTATGTTTTTTCACTATTATATTAATTTTTAAACTAAAATCTTGCGTAAATATAATAGCTTATATATTATAACTCTAATTACGTGGAAGCGAACGTAAAAATTAAGCAAAGGTGACAACATCAACTTATTTATAAATTTTTATATATATTTATTTCAGCTTTTTGCACTTTTATTTTTCAAGGTTCAAGGTTAGATTGCATACAATGTGATATATATGATTGATTTTTAGATGTAAGGTAGGGCATATAAAAGTTTTCTCATATCTAAAGAAAACAATTTTCTAATAAAGGGCATATTTTAAAATAATAGTGTTACGATAACAACAGAACCATTACCATTTTTTATTACAAGATTTCACAGCCTGTATAACTTGGAAAAATTTGTGTGTTTATTTTTTATTCTAAAAGAAAAAATTACAATGCTCAACCTCATTCTTTAATATAAATAATTATCATGATAATGTTAAACTATTTGAATTAAGTGGGCGATTTACATATATTCTATTTTAGACCCATTAGTTATTATTTTTCCTTTAATAGACCGTAATATATAAGTTTGAATCCTATTAAATTTACCTACTACTTAACAAAATCAAATAATAATTCCTTTTAATAAAGTACTAATTGGTTTCATTGTTGCAAATAGATTTCAGAAATTAATATCATAAGATAAGAATTAAGTAGCATGGTTTTAACACCCCACATCCGTTAAGGTCACTCACCAAGGGAATGCCTTAACTTCGGTGGAGAGTTATAGGTAAAAGATACAGATAAATTACAAGACAAACAAAATTAAAATAGCAGAAAATAGGACTTTGCTTTATTGATAAAATAGTTTGTACAACAATTGTTTCCCAATACCAGAATATCTTTCTTACAAAATAAAGAAGCATAAAATAACATTTATATTCCCTAATGTAGCATGAGCCAGCCATAGCAATGGAAAAGAGAATCCCAGCAAAACTTCGACTAATCTTCAGCTTGGAAAGAAATCTGGACTAAGTAGTAATATTCCCTCCCTGCAAACCTGGGGGGGGGGGATGGAAGACAAGAAAGCGACAGAAAACAGAGTCAGACATAAAATCTGGTAAGTTCAGTAATTTTCAGCATATGAATAGGTAAAAGCAACATGACATGAATTTAACTAAATACAAGACAACACCATGATGACGGGAATCATAAGGTTAGCACAAAATATGATAAGGCAAGATAAACTGGATGCACTTCTATCCTTTGTCTGCTTCGCTACTACCTTGTTATTCAAATTTCTATATCTCTGCACCACCTAACTAGTAATCTATATAAACTGATAAGAACAGATACGTGGTCTCAATTCCCGCAATTGTGGTTGTTTCAGGTGTACATCTATTATTTATTACCTAGATCTAATCTAGGGTTTTCTATCGAGCGCATTCTGGATCCAACCAGGGTTTACGCTACCCAGGGCTACTGGGGTTTATGCTACCTATTGAACGTTTCTCGGATTTTAGGGTTTACGCGACCTAGGTCCAACTAGGGATTATGCTACCTGTAATAACCCGGAAAATGTGAACCAGTTTAAAATTTTTAAATTAGGTTATTACCAAGAAATTTGAATAGTTGAAATTGTATATTTCAATAAAATATAGAATTGTGTATAATAGGGCAGTTTGAAATTTTGAATATAAACTTTGTCTGACTGTACCGTGTGGAAAATATAACGGATTTTGACGAAACTGAAAATATTTAAATCTGTTTATCAATACCTTTCTAACGAATCTGAAAAATCGAAATTTCATAACGGAAATCAAAAGTTATGGCCAAATGAATTTTCAGAAAGGTCGCTATATAGTATATATAGCCCTCGAAAATTGAGATTTTGCATACGACCTCGGAATTCGACGAAACCACTTTTGTTGGGTCTGGGATGTCAAATTATTGCTAGGTTTCAAATTTCATAATTTTTGAAGCTAGTATGTGAGCGGGGCAAAAGATAACGTGTTTGGTCAAATTCTGTTAAAATGGGTCGACCTAAAAATGACCGTTTTTCAAACGAGCTCAGAATTCGACGAAACTGGTTTTGTTAGGACCGTATCGTCAAAACAAAGCTAGATTTATTTTTCTGGAATTTTTCGATTCAGTTTGTGGCCCAGGCAAATTGAAATGTACGTTTAAATTAAATATCGAATGTTTTATATTTTAATTTGAAAAATAACTGACTGTAACAGTCGAAATGGCCAACGAAACATATCCCATTGTGTCCGGAATGGGGGTATTTAGCTAGGGGCGACAGTCGTTGGGTTTAAAAAGGAGTTCGTTTGCAAAAACACTATATAAAAATTTTCTATAAATTCTGGCCAATAGGAAATTTTCTTTTAAAAATAAAAAAATAAAAAAAACCCTAGCCGCCAGGACGAAACGGACGATCCCCGTTGCTCCACGCTTCCCCTCCCTTTTCCGATCGCCACAGGCGACGCTAGGCCGCGCCACCACCACCAGTCGACAGCCCTACGCCTCCTCTCCACATCCGACCCAACGCCGCCCCCTCTCGTCAGCCCCTTAGCCTGAACGACGTCGAGGAAGTCGTCGTCTTCCTGGAGCCGCCGCCGCCTCGATTCGCCATCGCACCACCTCAGACTACCAACGCCGGAAAGCTCTTCCCTCCCTCGACGACGTCCAACAGTCCGATCATCCTATAGAGCTACGAATCAGGAGAAAAATCCAAACCTAGAATTGAGCAGGTTTGAAAACTAACGGCTTAAATAATTTTAAACTGTTTTAACACTATAAAGCGTTGCAAAGCTTTGAAAAATAATATCTTTTTCGTTCTTTAACGAAATTCGATGAAACAGGAGACACCGTGACCGCAAGGAGGCTCTCTACATTCTAGAAGAAGCCGCGGATTTTTCTGACCTTCCTACGATTTTTAGCACCACAATAACCAATGTGAGGAATCTAAACTATCTGTGTGAATGAAATCGCGTTGTATAAATTATATAAGCGAAGTGTAAATTATATACACATCGTATACCTCATGTACATGTGTTGTATAAGTTATATAAGCGTTGTATAAATTATACAAGCGTTGTTTGAAACATATATGCTTTGAATTGTGATGAAATGCAAGTGAATTATTATAATATATATATATATACTCCCCTCGTCCACAAACCATGGACGATATTTATTGCTTGTGATTGACGTGATATTATATGGTATGACGAATGGTTGGAAATAATTGTTTGTGGTTGATATTATGGTTGAAAAATACCTTTATGGTTGAAAAATACCTTTGTGGTTGAAAAATACCCTCTTGTGGTTGAAACAAAATAGAATAGGATTGTGGAATTGAAAATAAAACATGCCGCCTGCGTGCGAACTAGATGCATGATCCCCATTGTCAAAAACCGCGAGGTTTTAAGGTAGAGCGAGGAGCCGTACTAGGGACGGTCCCGGTTTTAACTACCCTGCCGTTATGCTGCCGAAATTTTCTGAAATATCTATGTGTTAGAATAATTTTCATGCATTGAAATTATTTACATATGCTATATCGAATATTCATGTGTTGAGTTGCAATTCATTCGTTGAGTTGAAATTCATGTGTTGAATATTATTCGAATTTAAACAAATGGCTTTAGCGATAAAAATCACATTTTTATATATATACAAACTATATCGAATATTCATGTGTTGAGTTGCAATTCATTCGTTGAGTTGAAATTCATGTGTTGAATATTATTCGAATTTAAACAAATGGCTTTAGCGATAAAAATCACATTTTTATATATATACAAACTATATCGAATATTCATGTGTTGAGTTGCAATTCATTCGTTGAGTTGAAATTCATGTGTTGAATATTATTTGAATTTGAACAAATGGCTTTAGCAATAAAAATCACATTTTTATATATATACAAACGATATAGAATATTCATGTGTTGAATTGAAATTGGTTCGTCGAGTTGAAATTCATGTGTTGAATGTTATCGTCTTCTAAAAATAAAATGAATCGACAATGAAAACTATATTTTTATAGTGAATAAGAAGTATTAAAAATACACATGTGTCGAATAAATATTTTTGATGATAAAAATATTCCTTTTATCATGTATACGCTTAGTTAAAAATACACATGTGTCGAATAAATATTTTTGATGATAAAAATATTCCTTTTATCATGTATACGCTTAGTTAAAAATACACACGTGTTGAAATAAATAATAGTTTGCTAGAAATATTATTATTAGCTTTGTTCTGCATATATATACATGTGTTGAACAGGGAAAAAATTGGATTAGCTGTAGAGTAAAGAAATTATGTGCGTGCCCGACAAATAGGTAAACCTTGATGAGTTGGCTGCGCAATTTTATTTATATATCAACTCCTGTGAATGCGATTGGATGCGGAGTGCTGGTTTTTCTGTGTGAAATAATAAACAACGCCATAGGATAGTAACAATTAATTTTGAACTACACTACATGGCATACTTCTTGACGATATGCATACTTCATCATATTCCACATAAGCAATTGGAGCTTGTGTGACGAGGTGGAAGATTTACCATATAAGCAAGAGGCTTGTATGGCGATGACTATGTACTACAGGTTGAACTGATGACTGATATGGACTATATAAATTATAACGATAAATTGCCAGATTAATAAAAACCCCACACGGGTCTGGAGTTGACAATAATCACGTCGCTCTAGTTATTAGATACGGCACATGGACTATTTATTTCCACACGGAAACAGGGTGATGGGAATTTATTCTCTGGAGTGATTATCAGTACATGCTCCCCCGTAAACACCAAAATATATCACTATAAATATGTGAATGTTTTTTAGGATTTATTGGGTACCTAATACGGCCCAATAAATTTCCAAACCCCTCCCCGTACAAAGGAGGTTATGGCGAAATTTTTCGAAATATTAAGGCGTTAGTGAAATATTTGAAGTGAAAACGAAGTTGAAAATATAAAATAAACTATAGTTGAAATTATAGATTGAACTATATTTATATATATAAATATAAATATAATTAAAAGGAATAGAGGCTGTGCAGTTCGCGTTTCGGAATCGTAATTTGAAACGATTAGTACGAGAAATCCGACCATCGGATTTTCCCGAAACCGCAACCGCTGGGTTCGCCTTGGAAATATCTTTCCAACGGCACCAACCTTGTAAAAATCCAACGGTTGGATTGTCCGGAATGTTTAATTCAAATCTGAAGAAAAACAGCGCTAGAATCGTTTATATTTATATATAAATATAAATATAATTAAAATAGAATCGAATAACGACGCTGCAGTTCGAATTTTGAAACCGTAACTTCAAACGACTAGTGTGGAAGATCCGACCGTCGGATTCTCACGAAACTGGAACCGTTGGGTTCGCTTTGGGAATATCTTCCCACTGATATAGACTTTGTGGAAATCCAACGGTTAGATTTTCCGATATGTGTAAAACAAATTAAGGGAAAAACAGCGCCAGCGCCACGACACGACCTGAAACGTCGTTTAATTAAATATGGCCATTTTTAAATAAATAAAAATGGCGAAAAATCGTTATAAAATATCTTAAGCAACATAGGTTGCAAATAAACCAATTGGGCTTGAATTGTTTGATATTTGATGGTTGTATGTGTATGACATGAAAATAACACTAAATAACTGAAAGATGGATGTCGAATAACATAACCATAAAATGAATCGATTTAAATTCTAATGACGTGAATTATTTGAAAAGGCCGAGCTAACCCTCATTTCAAATAATTTATCGAGCGATTCGAATTGGAAAATGCAAAGACGATTCCAGACCGACGATCTTCGTATCGGTTGGATGGGCGCTACTGAGGTTCCTAACCGGAGTAGCTACCGGAAAGGGACGGAAGTAGTAGTCGTCTGAACGTATGTGTTGATTGGACGGATATACAAGGAATTTGACGCCTCCGGCTTCGTTCAGACCCAGGACGGACTTGTAAATGGACTGTGTGTCTGACATTGGATTTTGTTCTATACTGATTGATCTCTGTTAAATATATATCTGTTTGGCGGCAGAGAATTTATTCTTTTGCTTAACGCCCTTCTCTGAGACGTATGAGCTTAGAGGTTATATATCGATGGAAATCAATCGTATGGAGTGGACTGCCTATGTGGCATGCCAAGATGCTGTGATCAAGGCTTCTGTTGCAAAGCAAAGTCTTGTGGATGATGATCAAAGCAAGGTCTACGTGGCCTAGCTTTGTGTATTTCGTAGATTCGCGAACCTCACACCCCGGTATGAGTTAAAAAGGGGATACGGACTGCAGGGAGAGCACGACGTTTCTTTCTAGCTATGGTGGTGTCAGTGACTTACCAGCCCTGACATATATATCTACTTTTCACCTATGTGGTTGTTGGAATGCGAGGCACCTCGATTATAGGTCTGTAAGGACCGGGAAACGTGTGTTCAGGCATAATTAATCCTCTAACGTAAGTGAGGACCGGCCCTGAAGATCCAGGATACCCAGTGTGCGTAGTCCTGAGGCATTTGCTAGAGTGTCTCGAAGCGGAGAGGAGCTTGCCCCTTGCCTCGACTCATGACGGAAATCCAATTTCCAATACGAAATAACGGACTCGATTGTAGAACTAGTATGGCGACATAGTAGATGGTTGCTATGCCGTCTATGATTGATATTTATGATGCTATTCATTTTTGAAACATATATGCACTAGTAATAATATCAAATGATTTTGCTTTATACGTATCAAGCATATTTGGCCATTATAAGGTAAAACTCTATCCTCTGGCTTGCGTTGCATTGTGTGATGGGACCTGAGTCTTATACTGGCTTCATTCTTTCTAAAAGCATTGCGTTGTTTTAAGAAGAATTTACTTTGTTTTAAATGCACTAGCAATCACTGGAGAAAACCCGTTCCGTGAAAGTGGCGTGGTCCTATGATTTGCTATTATTGTTGTTAAATTGTTAAATAGATTCCTCATACCAGTCCCCATGACTGACTCGTTGTTTGTTTCACTTTGCAAACGCGGGTGCCCTTATTTTCACATGGGCAGCCTAGTACACAGGTGACAGGTGGTTTTTGGTTCTGCACTGCTGCATAGAGTGCATTTTTGGCTCATGGCGAGGCTGACTTCACAGAGATGACTTTGACATTTTCCGCCATTACTGTACTTACATTATGATTCCGCCACTGGCGATGCAGACTGATTTACTTTCCGTATTTCTTATTATATGTATATGTATTCCGCCTTCGGCGATGTAGACTGATACCCTTATTATGTCTCACTGCATGTATGTATTCCGCCTCTGGCGATGATGACTGATCACTTTCCTTTTTATTTACTAAGTATATCCCACGTTATGCTATTCTGATATCCCTACATGTTGTGATTCCGCTGTCATATCCATGTAAAATTATTTTATTTATTGTTTCTGCTATTATCTGTACTCTGCTATGATGATTAATGTGTTATTTCCCAATGATTATCCTTAATACCGCCCCTCGGATTTTGGGATCGTCACAGTTGGTATCAGAACTTTGGTTAACCTTAGTTCCGGGATCTAACACATTAAACTCCTCGTCAGAATAGAATCAGTAGTGTTCTAATGCGAGTAGCTCATTAGAGATAGGATTAGCAATGTCCTAGAATGAGCTAAGCAGATTAGCAAAACAATTTGATCAGTACATCATCATTATCTTTCTTTGTATTCCCTTGCTTTATCATTTATGAAAATTATCAAATCTGTGAGCTTGACTCTTTTCTTGCTTATACAGTATTCTCTTAGATGGCTACACGAGCGGCAGCAGCTAGAGGAGGCCGTGGAGGCCGAGGAGGAGCAGCAGGAGGACGGGGGAATATCCCCGTAGCTGTGGAAATCCCTATTGTTCAGCCACCAGCACCAGAAGACTTTGAGCTAGATAAAGTAGCAAAGAGGTACAGAAATCTTGGGGGAAAACCTTTTACTGGCACTGGCACAGTGACCGAAGCTATAGCTTGGCTGAAAACCTGTGAGAAAATCTTCGAAGGCATGGGTATGGGAACTAACAACAAAGCCCGACTTGGCATTTGGCTCCTTCAGGAAGAAGCAGAGCTGTGGTGGGATGCCATTACCTCTGGGGATGCAGCTGGTACTATGCGGACTTGGGAGCAGTTCAAGACTTTGTTCAATGAGAAGTTTGTACCGGAACAGGCTCTAGAGAGGATGAGAGAGCAGTTTGCTAATCTCTAGCAAGGAGACCTCTCTATTCAGGATTATCTGAATAAGTTCACCCAGTTATCGCGCTATGCTCCAGAACTGATTTTAACCAACAAAGCCAAGAATAAGAGGTTCATATTTGGGCTGAAGCGCAAGTACCACGATAGAGCTATGAGCAACATCAAACTCTCCTTTACAGAACTAGTAGAGATGGCTTGCAATTACGAAGACATGGATGAGAGACATGCTAGCCAAGACCGCGCTAAAAGCCAAGCAGGGAATAAGCGCAAAGCTTCGATAGACCAACCCGAATCTAGCATTACCGCGGCCGCTACTCAAAAACCCGCAAAGATCCCGAAAGGAAACTGCTACAATTGCGGGAAGCCCGGTCATTTCTCTAATGTATGCAAAGCCCCAAAGAAGCCAAAGGCCAATGACTCAGCCGAATGCTATAACTGCCACAAGAAGGGGCACTATAGCAAGAATTGTCCTTTGAAGAAGAATGCACAGGTGGCCCATGTCTATGACGGGAAGACCCCGCCAGCTATCACGGATGGATCAGGTAATTCCGATGTCTTGGGAGGTACCCTTACTATCAAAAATATTCCTGTTTCTGTACTTTTTGATACTGGTGCATCACGTAGCTTCATTTCTGGTAAAATCGTCCATAAGTTAAAATTGAACCAAAGAATTCTAAAAGAACCAATTAAAGTTCAAAATCCGATAGGAGGTTCAGTTAGTCTTAGTTCATACTGTAGAGTGCCTATCTCTTATTCATGTTACAAGTTTCCCATCCACTTAATTGTCATGGATTTATCAGAATTCGATGTTATTCTCGGTCTGGAATGGTTAACAAAATATAAGGCCGAAGTTAGATGTGCCGAAAGAATCGTGAAAGTTGAAACAAAATCGGGGCATATCACCATACCATGTCTCGGTGCAGAAATAAATAGAACAGAATTTTGGTCTTCTTTAGAAGTTACTCCCCCTTTAATAGAAAAGATACCGGTCGTGAAAAACTACGCGGATGTGTTTGAAGAGGTGGAAAACTTACCGCCGCAAAGAGAGATTGAATTTAGAATTGATCTGATTCCGAATGCCCGACCAGTAGTACATCCAATAAGAAGAATGGCCCCGAAAGAAAAAGAAGATCTAAGTAGTCAAACCCGAGAATTACTTTGGAAAGGTCTGATTAGACCAAGCTTTTCAGCGTGGGGAGCCGCAGTAGTATTTGTCCCGAAATCAGACGGTACTCTAAGACTTTGCGTCGATTACAGGGATCTCAATAAACAGACACTGAAGAACAAATATCCTTTGCCCCGAATAGACGATCTGTTAGATCAATTAAATGGAGCAACCGTATTCTCCAGAATGGACCTAGCTACAGGTTTCCACCAATTGCGTATAGCCGAAGACTGTGTTCCTTTGACAGCCTTCAGGGGTCCCGATTTATTCTACGAATGGTTAGTAATGCCGTTCGGTTTGTGCAACGCTCCGGCATACTTCGTTGATCTTATGAACAAAGTGTTCCGTGGTGTGTTGAATAAATTCGTTCTAGTCTTCATCGATGACATTCTAATCTACTCTAAGTCGGAAGAAGAGCATGCAAAACATTTAGAACAAGTGTTGAAAATTCTAAGGAGAAATGTCTTGAAAGCTAAATTTTCTAAGTGTGTCTTCTGGCAAAATGAAGTTAAATTCCTAGGCCATGTCGTATCAAAAGAAGGAATTGCTGTAGATCCAAGCAAAATTACAGCGATTCAGAACTGGAAACAACCTACTACTCCGACGGAAGTTCGAAGTTTCCTTGGATCGGCAAGTTATTATCGGAAATTCGTTCAGGATTTTTCAAAGATATCAGGAGTATTGACAAAGCTTACAAAGAAGCATGAGAAATTCAAATGGACTCCCGAATGTGAAGAAGCTTTCCAGGAACTAAAACTGAAGTTGACAACTGCTCCGGTATTGACAATAATAGAAGGCAACCAAGACTTGACTGTATGGACAGATGCTTCTATTAGAGGGCTAGGCGCAGTGTTAATGCAAAAAGGCCAAGTGATCGCTTATGCCAGCCGTCAACTAAAGCCGCATGAAAGAAACTATGCTACTCATGATCTTGAGTTATTAGCTATCGTGTTTGCTTTAAGAATCTGGAGGCATTATTTATTGGGTGAGAAATTCGAACTATACACCGATCATCAATCCTTGAAATACCTGTTCACCCAGAAAGATTTAAACCTGAGGCAACAGCGTTGGTTAGAATTCCTTGCAGCATACGATTTTGAAATTATATACACTCCAGGGAAAGCCAATGTTGTAGCAGATGCGCTCAGCAGAAAGAATGAAATCATCGCCAGTTTTGTCATCACGTCTTCATTAATAGACAGGATCTCGACTCTTCAGAAAGACGATGAATTTATTCAAAGAATCAGTCAAAGAATCAAAGGAGGTGAATCCACAAGTTTTCGACTCGATGACAAAGGGGTTCTAAGATTAAAGGGTAGAATCTGCATCCCAAACCTTCCCGAGCTCAGAAGAGAAATACTTGATGAGTGCCACAAATCCAAATTAAGTATCCATCCCGGTGTGAGCAAAATGTATAACGATATCAAATGCACATTCTAGTGGAGAGCTATGAAAAGAGATATCTCATTATATGTTAGCAGATGCCCCACTTGTCAGCTAGTTAAGAGTGATCAGCAGAAATTGGCTGGATTATTACAACCATTAGATGTTCCAGGATGGAAGTGGGAACAAATTTCGATGGACTTCATCGATGGCTTGCCTCGAACTAGAAAAGGAAATGACAGTATATGGGTAATCGTAGATCGCTTCACGAAGACTGCCCATTTCATCCCTGTCCGATCCAACAGAACGGCTCAAAGTCTAGCACAGATTTACTTCAGAGAAATAGTTAAACTACATGGAGTGCCACTAAATATAGTCAGCAATAGAGATCCCCTATTTACTAGAAATTCTGGGAAGCATTCCAGGAAGAATTGGGGACCAAATTGAATCTAAGCACCGCTTATCACCCTCAGACAGACGGCCAAACTGAGCGGGTGAATAGAATTTTAGAAGATCTATTGCGGGCTTGCGTTATTGATTTTGGAGGCTCATGGGAGGATCACTTACATTTAGCCGAATTCTCTTACAACAATAGCTATCAAGCAAGTTTGGGAATGTCTCCATTTGAAGCACTATACGGTAGACCGTGCAGATCTCCCGCATGTTGGGTAGAACCTGGCAACAGACTTGTGTTAGGGCCCGATATGATTCAAGAAGCATCGGATAAAGTCGATTTCATTTAGAAGCGATTAAAAACCGCGCAGAGCCGACAGAAAAGTTATGCTGATGCGAGAAGAAGGGATATATCGTTTGCCGTTGGTGATTATGTTTATTTAAGAGTTTCTCCAATGCGAGGAGTAATCAGATTTGGTAAGACTGGGAAATTGGCACCGAGATTTATTGGTCCCTTTCCTATACTTGAACGGATTGGAACTCTTGCATATATGGTTTCATTACCTGATTGGTTGCCTGGTGTACATGATGTGTTCCACGTATCTCAGCTCAGAAAACATGTTCATGATCCAGATCTTGTTGTGGAAGAAGCAGCGCAACAGGATATTGACATAACTCCAGAATTAGCACTCAAGAGAGATCCATTAAAGATAGTTGGCAAAGAAACTAGAGAGCTAAGGAGGAAAAAGATCCATTTAGTCAAAGTGCAGTGGAGTAGTGATCCTAGAGACTGTACTTGGGAGACTGAGGAAAGCATTAAACAAGCCTATCCCAAATGCAGAGTGGACATCTCTGACTAACTCCGGTGCAAGGTACCTTTATAATACTTTGCATTTACATTTTATTTCCTGCTTAACTGTTATTTCCTTTTCGAGGACGAAAAGTTTTAAGTGGGGGAGATTGTAATAACCCGGAAAATGTGAACCAGTTTAAAATTTTTAAATTAGGTTATTACCAAGAAATTTGAATAGTTGAAATTGTATATTTCAATAAAATATAGAATTGTGTATAATAGGGCAGTTTGAAATTTTGAATATAAACTTTGTCTGACTGTACCGTATGGAAAATATAACGGATTTTGACGAAACTGAAAATATTTAAATCTGTTTATCAATACCTTTCTAAAGAATCTGAAAAATCGAAATTTCATAACGGAAATCAAAAGTTATGGCCAAATGAATTTTCAGAAAGGTCGCTATATAGTATATATAGCCCTCGAAAATTGAGATTTTGCATACGACCTCGGAATTCGACGAAACCACTTTTGTTGGGTCCAGGATGTCAAATTATTGCTAGGTTTCAAATTTCATAATTTTTGAAGCTAGTATGTGAGCGGGGCAAAAGATAACGTGTTTGGTCAAATTCTGTTAAAATGGGTCGACCTAAAAATGACCGTTTTTCAAACGAGCTCAGAATTCGACGAAACTGGTTTTGTTAGGACCGTATCGTCAAAACAAAGCTAGATTTATTTTTCTGGAATTTTTCGATTCAGTTTGTGGCCCAGGCAAATTGAAATGTACGTTTAAATTAAATATCGAATGTTTTATATTTTAATTTGAAAAATAACTGACTGTAACAGTCGAAATGGCCAACGAAACATATCCCATTGTGTCCGGAATGGGGGTATTTAGCTAGGAGCGACAGTCGTTGGGTTTAAAAAGGAGTCCGTTTGCAAAAACACTATATAAAAATTTTCTATAAATTCTGGCCAATAGGAAATTTTCTTTTAAAAATAAAAAAATAAAAAAAAACCCTAGCCGCCAGGACGAAACGGACGATCCCCGTTCCACGCTTCCCCTCCCTTTTCCGATCGCCACAGGCGACGCTAGGCCGCGCCACCACCACCAGTCGACAGCCCTACGCCTCCTCTCCACATCCGACCCAACGCCGCCCCCTCTCGTCAGCCCCTTCGCCTGAACGACGTCGAGGAAGTCGTCGTCTTCCTGGAGCCGCCGCCGCCTCGATTCGCCATCGCACCACCTCAGACTACCAACGCCGGAAAGCTCTTCCCTCCCTCGACGACGTCCAACAGTCCGATCATCCTATAGAGCTACGAATCAGGAGAAAAATCCAAACCTAGAATTGAGCAGGTTTGAAAACTAACGGCTTAAATAATTTTAAACTGTTTTAACACTATAAAGCGTTGCAAAGCTTTGAAAAATAATATCTTTTTCGTTCTTTAACGAAATTCGATGAAACAGGAGACACCGTGACCGCAAGGAGGCTCTCTACATTCTAGAAGAAGCCGCGGATTTTTCTGACCTTCCTACGATTTTTAGCACCGCAATAACCAATGTGAGGAATCTAAACTATCTGTGTGAATGAAATCGCGTTGTATAAATTATATAAGCGAAGTGTAAATTATATACACATCGTATACCTCATGTACATGTGTTGTATAAGTTATATAAGCGTTGTATAAATTATACAAGCGTTGTTTGAAACATATATGCTTTGAATTGTGATGAAATGCAAGTGAATTATTATACTATATATATATATATACTCCCCTCGTCCACAAACCATGGACGATATTTATTGCTTGTGATTGACGTGATATTATATGGTATGACGAATGGTTGGAAATAATTGTTTGTGGTTGATATTATGGTTGAAAAATACCTCTATGGTTGAAAAATACCTTTGTGGTTGAAAAATACCCTCTTGTGGTTGAAACAAAATAGAATAGGATTGTAGAATTGAAAATAAAACATGCCGCCTGCGTGCGAACTAGATGCATGATCCCCATTGTCAAAAACCGCGAGGTTTTAAGGTAGAGCGAGGAGCCGTACTAGGGACGGTCCCGGTTTTAACTACCCTGCCGTTATGCTGCCGAAATTTTCTGAAATATCTATGTGTTAGAATAATTTTCATGCATTGAAATTATTTACATATGCTATATCGAATATTCATGTGTCGAGTTGCAATTCATTCGTTGAGTTGAAATTCATGTGTTGAATATTATTCGAATTTAAACAAATGGCTTTAGCGATAAAAATCACATTTTTATATATATACAAACTATATCGAATATTCATGTGTTGAGTTGCAATTCATTCGTTGAGTTGAAATTCATGTGTTGAATATTATTCGAATTTAAACAAATGGCTTTAGCGATAAAAATCAAATTTTTATATATATACAAACTATATCGAATATTCATGTGTTGAGTTGCAATTCATTCGTTGAGTTGAAATTCATGTGTTGAATATTATTTGAATTTAAACAAATGGCTTGAGCAATAAAAATCACATTTTTATATATATATACAAACGATATAGAATATTCATGTGTTGAATTGAAATTGGTTCGTCGAGTTGAAATTCATGTGTTGAATGTTATCGTCTTCTAAAAATAAAATGAATCGACAATGAAAACTATATTTTTATAGTTAATAAGAAGTGTTAAAAATACACATGTGTCGAATAAATATTTTTGATGATAAAAATATTCCTTTTATCATGTATACGCTTAGTTAAAAATACACATGTGTCGAATAAATATTTTTGATGATAAAAATATTCCTTTTATCATGTATACGCTTAGTTAAAAATACACACGTGTTGAAATAAATAATAGTTTGCTAGAAATATTATTATTAGCTTTGTTCTGCATATATATACATGTGTTGAACAGGGAAAAAATTGGATTAGCTGTAGAGTAAAGAAATTATGTGCGTGCCCGACAAATAGGTAAACCTTGATGAGTTGGCTGCGCAATTTTATTTATATATCAACTCCTGTGAATGCCATTGGATGCGGAGTGCTGGTTTTTCTGTGTGAAATAATAAACAACGCCATAGGATAGTAACAATTAATTTTGAACTACGCTACATGGCATACTTCTTGACGATAGGCATACTTCATCATATTCCACATAAGCAATTGGAGCTTGTGTGACGAGGTGGAAGATTTACCATATAAGCAAGAGGCTTGTATGGCGATGACTATGTACTACAGGTTGAACTGATGACTGATATGGACTATATAAATTATAATGATAAATTGCCAGATTAATAAAAACCCCACACGGGTCTGGAGTTGACAATAATCACGTCGCTCTAGTTATTAGATACGGCACATGGACTATTTATTTCCACACGGAAACGGGGTGACGGGAATTTATTCTCTGGAGCGATTATCAGTACATGCTCCCCCGTAAACACCAAAATATATCACTATAAATATGTGAATGCTTTTTAGGATTTATTGGGTACCTAATACGGCCCAATAAATTTCCAAACCCCTCCCCGTACAAAGGAGGTTATGGCGAAATTTTTCGAAATATTAAGGCGTTAGTGAAATATTTGAAGTGAAAACGAAGTTGAAAATATAAAATAAACTATAGTTGAAATTATAGATTGAACTATATTTATATATATAAATATAAATATAATTAAAAGGAATAGAGGCCGTGCAGTTCGCGTTTCGGAATCGTAATTTGAAACGATTAGTACGAGAAATCCGACCATCGGATTTTCCCGAAACTGCAACCAATGGGTTCGCCTTGGAAATATCTTTCCAACGGCACCAACCTTGTAAAAATCCAACGGTTGGATTGTCTGGAATGTTTAATTCAAATCTGAAGAAAAACAGCGCCAGAATCGTTTATATTTATATATAAATATAAATATAATTAAAATAGAATCGAATAACGACGCTGCAGTTCGAATTTTGAAACCGTAACTTCAAACGACTAGTGTGGAAGATCCGACCGTCGGATTCTCACGAAACTGGAACCGTTGGGTTCGCTTTGGGAATATCTTCCCACTGATATAGACTTTGTGGAAATCCAACGGTTAGATTTTCCGATATGTGTAAAACAAATTAAGGGAAAAACAGCGCCAGCGCCACGACACGACCTGAAACGTCGTTTAATTAAATATGGCCATTTTTAAATAAATAAAAATGGCGAAAAATCGTTATAAAATATCTTAAGCAACATAGGTTGCAAATAAACCAATTGGGCTTGAATTGTTTGATATTTGATGGTTGTATGTGTATGACATGAAAATAACACTAAATAACTGAAAGATGGATGTCGAATAACATAACCATAAAATGAATCGATTTAAATTCTAATGACGTGAATTATTTGAAAAGGCCAAGCTAACCCTCATTTCAAATAATTTATCGAGCGATTCGAATTAGAAAATGCAAAGACGATTCAAGACCGACGATCTTCGTATCGGTTGGATGGGCGCTACTGAGGTTCCTAACCGGAGTAGCTACCGGAAAGGGACGGAAGTAGTAGCCGTCTGAACGTATGTGTTGATTGGACGGATATACGAGGAATTTGACGCCTCCGGCTTCGTTCAGACCCAGGACGGACTTGTAAATGGACTGTGTGTCTGACATTGGATTTTGTTCTATACTGATTGATCTCTGTTAAATATATATCTGTTTGGCGGCAGAGAATTTATTCTTTTGCTTAACGCCCTTCTCTGAGACGTATGAGCTTAGAGGTTATATATCGATGGAAATCAATCGTATGGAGTGGACTGCCTATGTGGCATGCCAAGATGCTATGATCAAGGCTTCTGTTGCAAAGCAAAGTCTTGTGGATGATGATCAAAGCAAGGTCTACGTGGCCTAGCTTTGTGTATTTCGTAGATTCGCGAACCTCACACCCCGGTATGAGTTAAAAACGGGATACGGACTGCAGGGAGAGCACGACGTTTCTTTCTAGCTATGGTGGTGTCAGTGACTTACCAGCCCTGACATATATATCTACTTTTCACCTATGTGGTTGTTGGAATGCGAGGCGCCTCGATTATAGGTCTGTAAGGACCGGGAAACGTGTGTTCAGGCATAATTAATCCTCTAACGTAAGTGAGGACCGGCCCTGAAGATCCAGGATACCCAGTGTGCGTAGTCCTGAGGCATTTGCTAGAGTGTCTCGAAGCGGAGAGGAGCTTGCCCCTTGCCTCGACTCATGACGGAAATCCAATTTCCAATACGAAATAACGGACTCGATTGTAGAACTAGTATGGCGACATAGTAGATGGTAGCTATGCCGTCTATGATTGATATTTATGATGCTATTCATTTTTGAAACATATATGCACTAGTAATAATATCAAATGATTTTGCTTTATACGTATCAAGCATATTTGGCCATTATAAGGTAAAACTCTATCCTCCGGCTTGCGTTGCATTGTGTGATGGGACCTGAGTCTTATACTGGCTTCATTCTTTCTAAAAGCATTGCGTTGTTTTAAGAAGAATTTATTTTGTTTTAAATGCACTAGCAATCACTGGAGAAAACCCGTTCCGCGAAAGTGGCGTGGTCCTATGATTTGCTATTATTGTTGTTAAATTGTTAAATAGATTCCTCATACCAGTCCCCATGACTGACTCGTTGTTTGTTTCACTTTGCAAACGCGGGTGCCCTTATTTTCACATGGGCAGCCTAGTACACAGGTGACAGGTGGTTTTTGGTTCTGCACTCTGCATAGAGTGCATTTTTGGCTTATGGCGAGGCTGACTTCACAGAGATGACTTTGACATTTTCCGCCATTACTGTACTTACATTATGATTCCGCCACTGGCGGTGCAGACTGATTTACTTTCCGTATTTTTCTTATTATATGTATATGTATTCCGCCTTCGGCGATGTAGACTGATACCCTTATTATGTCTCACTGCATGTATGTATTCCGCCTCTGGCGATGATGACTGATCACTTTCCTTTTTATTTACTAAGTATATCCCACGTTATGCTATTCTGATATCCCTACATATTGTGATTCCGCTGTCATATCCATGTAAAATTATTTTATTTATTGTTTCTGCTATTATCTGTACTCTGCTATGATGATTAATGTGTTATTTCCCAATGATTATCCTTAATACCGCCCCTCGGATTTTGGGATCGTCACACTACCTATCGAACGATGCCCCTAATCTAGGACACACTACCCAGAGTGGTATATGTTCCTAGACTTTCCCCACGTATGTGTCGTGAATCGTTATCGCTGTCAAGATGCACATGTCCTCTATATGTGCGAACCGAGTCTCGTGGCAGGGCAAATCAAGAAACACAGAACTCGGTCGGGAGCTTTCAGATATCTGCCGATGTAGATGCTTAGGTCTGTTTTTCCAGTGGCTATGGTCCAACTTGATCCCTCCCTCAACTAATGAAAGGCACACCTTGAAAAATGAGAACTATACGCAGGCCCTCTATGCCCCACTAACCTATGGTCATCCGCACCCATAACTAGATAGCAAGTACATAGTCTTTTGGAGTTCTCGGCCTTTCCGCTGTATGTATCTCGACTGACTCAAGATGGTAGGTAGACGACGAGTGACTATCACAGGGCTACTGGTCTCGCCGAATCAAGCTGGTCCATCCTAGTCTTTAGGTTGCCTTATATTGCAACAAAGGCATATCCTTGGTTCTTCTAACGCAGACCTTAACCTTTGTGAGCCCAGGCGGATCATCTGTAGCCTCACAGAGGGATACCAGAGTACCCTCACATCCCCTCGAAGTCGCGTGCTTTGTAACCCAGTTTGTTGGAGCCTTCTTTAAGATCAGATGGACGTTTGCTCCTTCTCGTGTTCTACTAAGGTTTACTACTTAGTTCCCTTAACTAAGGTTTACTACTTACTTCCTGAATCGTCGTTTTCTTAACTAAGGTTTACAACTTAGTCCTCTTAACTAAGGTTTACTACTTAGTTCTTTTTCTCGTCAAGTTGGATTGGTTAAGTGTCATTAGTCAATTCAAGTTAACTTAACCCATTCATTAGTCATGTTAAACTGGTTAAATGTTATCAGTAGTTCATGTTGACTTAACCCTACCACAAATCAAGTAATCTTGGTTAAGTATTTATTATTACTTAACCCCACCCCTTCATCTTGTATTGGTTAAGTGTTCCCTTTTACTTAACCATGCCCATCTGTTTAGCTAACACGTTATAACGGTTAAGTGTTCTCTTAGTTAACTTAACCTTAACATCTGTTTAATTCACATGCCCTAATGGTTAAGTATTGTCCCTTCATGTTTTAACTTAACCTTGTTCATTTGGCACACTATAATGGCTAAGTATTCTAAGTTTACTTAACTCCACCTTCTAGTCTAGTTAACATGTTAAATTGGCTAAGTGTATTTTACTTAACCCCACCTTCTAGTCTAGTTAACATGTTAAATTGGTTAACTGTTCCTATGGACTTAACCCTCCCATTCTAACTTAACTGTTTCTTAGCTTTAAATTATACATTTAAAGCACCAACCACTCACATTAGACAGATATTGTTGCGGTCACTGGATGTGCCGGTCGGTTCCGGGAAGATTTACACCACAACTCAGTCTAACCTCGGGTCCTTTTTGGGCTCAATGCTCTAACCACCCACATTAGATAGGTATTGTTATGGTTGCTAGATTTGCCGGGCGGTTTCAGGCAGTCTTATACCATAACTCAATCTAACCTCGGGTTAGGCATATTCGTATTTCCTAGATTTACATATTTATCCTTTTTGTCTATATGTAAATTGCTAATGACTCTTTTAAACAAATTTGGCCTATATCATATTCATTTGTCATGCCCTCTAACATACCTATATTCTAGGCCCAAATCTTGATTTACCCAACTTGCAGTTTATGCCAAATTAGATCAGTTCATGACAAAACTAGATTTAATATTCTAGTTTACAGTTTATATCCAAACTTGGCTTACATGCCAATTACATACTTTGCGGCCAATTAACAATTTACCATTTTACGCCCAAGTCTAATATGCATGTAAATTATTTACTATTATAGCCAAATCAGATTATGCCAACATATTTGTTATGCCAAATTATCTTAATTAAGCTACACCCAAATTCCCCCGCCATAGTCGTACGTATAACATGATTTCACAAGTTTCTAGGTACTCATGACATGAAATTAACAAAAGGAATAGGGGATAAGCACGAGAATTTACATAAGAGGATAGGCATGAAAAAGCGAACCAAAATACAAAGATAATGGATCCAATGGGTTTGGTGTACGTAATAGCGAACAGGAATAAACTAAGCAAATTACACCCTAAGTGTGAGATCCAACATAATCAAGGGAGACATAGGTGATTTGATCCAACATAGTGCTAGTTCGGTATACAATCATGATTTGTAACTATAATGTTATGGGCATAAGCCACTAACCATAATAGTCATAGGCAATTAACCACAATAGTCCTAGGCAATTAACCACAAAATAGTCCTAGGCAATTAACCGCAAAATAGTCCTAGGCAATTAACCACAAAATAGTCCTAGTCATGGTCTCATAGTTATGAATCATAGTCATAGGCAATAGTCTTATGTTCATAGTCATAGGCATAGTCTTATGTTCATAAGCATAGGCAATAGTCTTATGTTCATAGTCATAGGCATAGGCATAGTCTTATGTTCATAGTCATAGGCAATAGTCTCATAGGCCACGGCTTCATAGTCATAGTCTTAGGCAAAAAGTCCCATAATCATAGTCATTGACAATTAGCCACAATAAGTTCTAGGCCATAATCGAGAATCGGATCCAAAGGCATATACAAGCACCGATTCAAACTAAAGGATTAGGCATATTCTCGTATCCATTTAATTACATGTCACAAATAGATCTAGGCGTTCAAATCTAAAAAGTAACTGACTTACATTGATCGGTTTTAGAAAAGGGTAATAACGCTGAGGTGATTTGCTATGATTCGCGCGACATTGCTCGAAGCCGTTGAATTAGCCTTTGCTTCCCTTCTTGAAGCTTTAACTTTATTTGAATCTCCAATTTGCGAATCTCGCGTTGCTTGAAGAAGAAGGTAGAAGGACTCTCTTAATTTGATTAATCTTATTTTAATTGAATCATGTAGTCTTTGGAGAAGAAGAAGTCCTCTTGTTCATTAAGAATTTGTGCAGCATAAGGATAGAGAAGAATGGTGTGAGGAGTAGTGGGGATTGGGGGAGGTTTATATATGTTTAGGATTACGAATCTAGTCAGAAAACACGTCTAAATACATCGCAATGCATCAGGTTCAAAAACTGGAATTCGGCACCAGGTCAACCCTTAGGTCGACACTATGGTCGACCTGGTCCCTGGGAGGTCGACACTATGGTCGACCCCCAGGTCGACCTGGTCCTGGGCGGGAAATTTCCCGCCCAGCCTGTTCTGGGTTTTGAATTCGAATTTGAATTCGAATTTCGAGCTGTTTTTCTGTTCTGAAAATCCTTGAAACTTCGGAGGGTCATATCTCCCTCATACGGACTCCATTTCTCGAAAATTTAGACTCGTTTCCAAGCAGAATTTCGAGATGAACGCAATGTCGCAACCCGTTTCCCTTGATTCTTATTTAAAAATTTAAATACTTTAATTTGCGAAACTTAATGTTACAGAATTACGGGGTGTTACATTCTCCCCCTCTTAAAAGGATTTCGTCCCCGAAATCTTCAAGTTAGGAAGAATGTATCCTGCCATCCAATCACCCATCAACTCAACCATTCAATCACAGACATTCATTGTCCTTAAAAAGATTTCTAATGCGTTCATGTTCATATGCATAGTGTGTGTATATGTCTTTATCTAATGCAAAATCAGGCGGTCTACTGATTCAGTTGACCTCCTTATTGCGAATTATGTCAGTGCCATGCGTCCAATCATGTATGCAAGCATCCCTAGTTATGTAAATACTACATGTGTGCATTGCCATTCATCCGTATGCAACATCCATATGATAACATATCAAGTTAAATCCGTTAAGCAAATACATATATGCGAACGCAATATGAAAATGACTGAGTCGTTCTAGCGCCTATGGTGTGTATATGCCTCCACGAGCAACCATTTGCAACCATCAATCATAACATGTTTCAAATACATATTTCAAATACATGTTTACATCCATTGGCTTCTACCTAAGGATCGATTATACGCCCTAGAGGATATACCTTAAAAGCTAGAAAGTATGCATAGAATTCCTAGAAAAAGAGATCAAGGATGTACCCTTAAGAAAAAGGGTATGATGCGTGTATCTAGTCTTCAGTCTTCTAAGTCGCATCTTCTTGAGCTTCACTATTCTGTACCTTATCTAATTAATCTTCACGATTGCGAAGCTTCTGGACCTCCATTTCCAAAACTGTCGATGATCGGATAGCTGGCTTTTCATTGTTAACTGGATACATGCGGAATTCTATCCCGCGTTTTAGGGGTAAACTCCTAACCTAATCAAAAATATCTGCGCACTCATGGACTACCCTAACGGATTGCAAATCGTCGATAAATGCATTAAGCGATTCTAGCTAGCTAAGCCTAACTGATTTTTTTACACGGAATCTCGAGGGTATTTCTGAGGCGAATCAAAAGTCTAACTACCCTCCCTTCACAATTACTAGCTAACCAACCCATGCCTAGAATCAACCCGTAGCCCATGAAACCTAAAAACATAAGCATTACGCTTAAACCTAATACATAATTATAGCAATTCTCAAATCCTTACAAACCAAAGATAAACGGGTCGAACCACCAATTGGATTTGAGACTAAAATGGGATTTTCTACTATACAAGTAATAAGGTGCAGAGACTCAGCTATGGAAGTAGATATGAATAAATGTGAAGCGCTAAGATCAAAAGAATACTAACTGGTTGATCAAAACGAAAAGCTAAACTTTTCCAACAGAGACTTTTACTATCTCTCTCTCAGGTATTCTGGTGGTGGAAGCATGCACCCTCCCTTCTGAAAATCCTGTCCCTCGTCCTTTTCCTTGTCCTTAATAATATGCCCCATTATACCATGGAAAAGATACTTCCTCTCGTCTTAGGTTTTATAATTCCTTCTTTCTTCATGAGTCGAGTTTATATTCATGAATTTCTCATCCTTGCCTTGAGCTCCCTAGCCAAACTCCCTCATGCTCATCTTTACCATCCCTGTGTAATCATATTGACAAGTTTCTCAAAAGCTGCCTCCATCGCATGGAAAACCCTCCAAAGCTTGAAAGAAAACTAGCTGCAGGTGAAACTACTATGGCTATAGATGGGAGTCGGGCACTACTTTGCCCTTCGATAGGTATTGTAGTCTTATCAAGCCTACGGAACCATGCTGCGATAAGGTTACCCCCCAGAAAGCCAAGAGCCCCGAAGACTCAAGAAAGTAGGGGAAAAGAATTCAAACAGAGGATTAGAAGATAGTACGTATGGCTTTTGGGGAATATGCTTTTAAAACAATACTTTTTTTTAAATGTTTCTTTAAAAACCGTTTTGAAAATAATTTTTTTTTTCAAATCTTTTATCTGATCTGGTAACCTTCAGCTCTGATACCACATGTAACACCCCACATCCGTTAAGGTCACTTACAAAGGGAATGCCTTAACTTCGGTGGAGATTTATAGGTAAAAGATACAGATAAATTACAAGACAAACAAAATTAAAATAGCGGAAAATAGGACTTTACTTTATTGATAAAATAGTTTGTACAACAATTGTTTCCCAATACTAGAATATCTGTCTTACAAAATAAAGAAGCATAAAACATTTATATTCCCCAATGTAGCACGAGCCAGCCATAGCAATGGAAAAGAGAATCATGGCAAAACTTCGACTAATCTTCAGCTTGGAAAGAAAACTGGACTAAGTAGTAATATTCCCTCCCTGCGAACCTGGGAGGGGGGGGGGGGAAGGAAGACAAGAAAGAGAAAGAAAACAGAGTCAAACATAAAGTCTGGTAAGTTCAATAACTTTCAGCATGTGAACAGGTAAAAGAAACTTGACATGAATTGAACTGAATACAAGACAACACCATGATGACAGGAATCATAAGGTTAGCACAAGATATGATAAGGTAAGATAAACTGGATGCACTTCTATACTTTGTCTGCTTCGCTACTACCTTGTTATTCAAATTTCTATATCTTTGCACCACCTAACTAGTAATCTATATAAACTGATAAGAACAGATACATGTTCCCAATTCCCGCAATTGTTGTTGTTTCAGGTGTACATCTATAATTTATTACCTAGATCTAATCTAGGGTTTTCTATCGAGCGCATTCTAGATCCAACCAGGGTTTACGCTACCCAGGGCTACTGGGGTTTATGCTACCTATTGAACGTTTCTCGGATTTTAGGGTTTACGCGACCTAGGTCCAACTAGGGATTATGGTACCTATCGAACGACGCCCCTAATCTAGGACACACTACCTAGAGTGGTATATGTTCCTAGACTTTCCCCACGTATGTGTCGTGGATTATTATCGCTGTCTAGATACACATGTCCTCTATATGTGCGACCCGAGTCTCGTGGCAGGGCAAATCAAGAAACACGGAACTCGGTCGGGAGCTTTCAGATATCTGCCGATGTAGATGCTAAGGTCTGTTTTTCCAGTGGCTATGGTCCCACTTAACCCCTCCCTCAACTAATGAAAGGAACACCTTGAAAAATGAGAACTATACGCAGGCCCTCTATGCCCCACTAAACTATGGCCACCCGCACCCATAACTAGATAGCAGGTACATGGTCTTTTGGAGTTCTCCGCCTTTCCATTGTACGTATCTCGACTGACTCAAGATTGTAGGTAGACGACGAGTTGCTATCACAGGGCTACTGGTCTCGCCGAATCACGCTGGTCCATCCTAGTCTTTAGGTTGCCTTATATTGCAAGCAAGGCATACCCTTGGTTCTTCTAACACAGAACTTAACCTCTGTGAGCCCAGGCGGATCATCTGTAGCCTCACAGAGGGATACCAAGAGTACAATCACGTCCCCTCGAAGCCGCGTGCTTCGTAACCCAGTTTGTTGGAGCCTTCTTTAAGATCAAATGGACGTTCGCTCCTTCTTGTGTTCTACTAAGGTTTACTACTTAGTTCCTGAATCGTCGTTTTCTTAACTAAGGTTTACAACTTAGTCCTCTTAACTAAGGTTTACTACTTAGTTCTTTTTCTCGTCAAATTGGATTGGTTAAGTGTCATTAGTCAATTCAAGTTAACTTAACCCATTCATTTATCATGTTAAACTGGTTAAGTGTTATCAGTAGTTCATGTTGACTTAACCCTACCACAAATCAAGTTATATTGGTTAAGTATTTCTTATTACTTAACCCCACCCCTTCATCTTGTATTGGTTAAGTGTTCCCTTTTACTTAACCCTGCCCATCTGTTTAGCTAACACGTTATAACGGTTAAGTGTTCTCTTAGTCAACTTAACCCCAACATCTGTTTAAGTCACATGCCCTAATGGTTAAGTATTGTCCCTTCATGTTTTAACTTAACCTTGTTCATTTGGCACACTATGATGGCTAAGTGTTCTAAGTTTACTTAACTTCACCTTCTAGTCTAGTTAACATGTTAAATTGGCTAAGTGTAT
Source organism: Allium sativum (assembly GCA_030737875.1). NCBI lineage: Eukaryota > Viridiplantae > Streptophyta > Magnoliopsida > Asparagales > Amaryllidaceae > Allium > Allium sativum. Next base: position 895,885,450 of record CM060918.1, read on the forward strand.
TTTACTTAACCCCACCTTCTAGTCTAGTTAACATGTTAAATTGGTTAAGTGTTCCTATGGACTTAACCCTCCCATTCTAACTTAACTGTTTCTTAGCTTTAAATTATTCATTTAAAGCACCAACCACTCACACTAGACAGATATTGTTGCGGTCACTGGATGTGTCGGTCGGTTCCGGGCAGATTTACACCGCAACTCAGTCTAACCTCGGGTCCTTTTTGGGCTCAATGCTCTAATCACCCACATTAGATAGGTATTGTTACAGTTGCTAGATTTGCCGGGCGGTTTCAGGCAGTCTTATACCGTAACTCAATCTAACCTCGGGTTAGGCATATTCGTCTTTCCTAGATTTACATATTCATCCTTTTTGTCTATATGTAAATTGCTAACGACTCTTTTAAACAAATTTGGCCTATATCATATTCATTTGTCGTGCCCACTAACATACCTATATTCTAGGCCCAAATCTTGATTTACCCAACATGCAGTTTATGCCAAATTAGATCAGTCCATGTCAAAACTAGATTTAATATTCTAGTTAACAGTTTATATCCAAACTTGGCTTACATGCCAATTACATACTTTGCGTCCAATTAATAATTTACCATTTTACGCCCAAGTCTAATATGCATGTAAATTATTTACTATTATAGCCAAATCAGATTATGCCAACATATTTGTTATGCAAAGTTATCTTAATTAGGCTACGCCCAAATTCCCCCGCCGTAGTCGTACGTATAACATGATTTCACAAGTTTCTAGGTACTCATGACATGAAACTAACAAAAGGAATAGGGGATAAGCACGAGAATTTACATAAGAGGATAGGCATGAAAAAGCGAACCAAAATGCAAAAATACAAAGATAATGGATCCATTGGGTTTGGTGTACATAATAGCGAACAAAAATAAACTAAGCAAATTACACCCTAAGTATGAGATCCAACATAATCAAGGGAGACATAGGTGATTTGATCCAACATAATGCCAGTTCGGTATACAATCATGATTTGTAACTATAATGTTATGGGCATACGCCACTAACCATAAAAGTCATAGGCAATTAACCACAAAATAGTCCTTGGCAATTAACCACAAAATAGTCCTAGGCAATTAACCACAAAATAGTCCTAGTCATGGTCTCATAGTTATGAATCATAGTCATAGGCAATAGTCTTATGTTCATAGTCATAGGCATAGTCTTATGTTCATAGTCATAGGCAATAGTCTTATGTTCATAGTCATAGGCATAGTCTTATGTTCATAGTCATAGGAAATAGTCTTATGTTCATAGTCATAGGCATAGGCATAGTCTTATGTTCATAGTCATAGGCAATAGTCTCATAGGCCACGGCTTCATAGTCATAGTCTTAGGCAAAAAGTCCCATAATCATAGTCATTGACAATTAGCCACAATAAGTTCTAGGCCATAATCGGGAATCAGATCCAAAGGCATATACAAGCACCGATTCAAACTAAAGGATTAGGCATATTCTCATATCCATTTAATTACATGTCACAAATAGATATAGGTGTTCAAATCTAAAAAGTAACCGACTTACATTAATCAGTTTTAGAAAAGGATAATAACGCTGAGGTGATTTGCTATGATTCGCGCGATGTTGCTCGAAGCCGCTGAATTTGCCTTTGCTTCCCTTCTTGAAGCTTTAACTTTATTTGAATCTCCAATTTGCGAATCTCGCGTTGCTTGAAGAAGAAGGTAGAAGGACTCTCTTAATTTGATTAATCTTGTTTTAGTTGAATCATGTAGTCTTTGGAGAAGAAGAAGTCATCTTGTTCATTAAGAATTTGTGCAGCATAAGGATAGAGAAGAATGGTGTGAGGAGTAGCGGGGATTAGGGGAGGTTTATATACATTTAGGATTACGAATCTAGTCTGAAAACACGTCTAAATACATCACAATGCATCAGGTTAAAAACCGGAATTCGGCACTAGGTCGACCCCCAGGTCGACACTATGGTCGACCTGGTCTCTGGGAGGTCGACACTATGGTCGACCTGGTCCTGGGCAGGAAATTTCCCGCCCAGCCTGTTCTGGGTTTTGAAATCGAATTTGAATTTGAATTTTGAGCTATTTTTCTGTTCTGAAAATCCTTGAATCTTCGGAGGGTCATATCTCCCTCATACGGACTCCGTTTCTCGAAAACTCGGACTCGTTTCCAAGCAGAATTTCGAGACGAACGTAATGGCGCAACCCGTTTCCCTTGATTCTTATTTTAAAATTTATTTATACTTTAATTTGCGAAACTTAATGTTATAGAATTACGGGGTGTTACAATGGTATATAATATCAATAGAATCAATTATATCTTCAAGAAATTTATGGAAAATAAGTTAGCTTACAACATTTAGCAAATAACATTCAAATGATAAAACAAAGCCAAAATTCCTTTTAGGCTTATACTTAATTGTAATTAGGGACTTGTGATGATTGCATAACAAATAGGTTATTCCATGAATATGTAAATTTTCAAAAACATTATGTATACCAAACAACATAATAAGCAAATGGAAGGAGCAAATCAACATGAGAAGATGACTAAAATATATGAAAAGTTTTAATGTTCAGGTCAAACGTAAATATCCAAGATTATCTTCTTGTTCAACGTTATAAAGGTAATTTTTGTAATAGATGGAAAATTGAGTAGATCACGATTTGAGGATGTAGTTGACTCCTGCCATTGAAATTTACAATAATCATCCTTTCCATGAATCAAGTAACTATCATCAAACTAATGGAATTTTTTGATTTTGGATCGATGGATTCTCCATGAGTGATGAGAAGCGAAAATCAATAATTTATCTAACTTTATTAAATTTGAAGTAAGTAATTGAAATCGAAGCACAATTTAATAGAATATATAGAGGTTAGATAGTCATAAAGTAAGGACATAAACTTATTTGCAATATAAAGAAATTGAAATGAATTTACAAATGCTGAATAGCTGAATGGAAAGTATTAGAGCATAAGCAGGGCCTTGAATGTTGTTTTTAACTATAAGTTATAGCAGTGAGTATGAATTCCAAAAACAATACATTTTTATAGCTATGTCATACAATTACTTCTATTAGTTTATAATCTATCACACAATTTGTTGGATACTCGTCACTTTTAGGATATATACATTGAGATGATTTTTTTTAAAAGAGGTGAATATAAGTAAAAAAAATGGATATTATCACCAAATATTTTGTAAAATGACAGTTAACATAAGTTGTTAGATTACACTCAACCTAAAAAATATTCTCCATTTATGGGTCCACTGACAAAGAAGTAGCAAGCTCTGTTATATGTATGTTTCAAATTGACTTAAGAAAATGTAGTATACTACATATGTGTAGAATGAAAAAAAATGATAATTTACATCAAAACCATATAATAAATTACCTACCATATTATGCAAGTAAGAGATGCCAAGGGAGCCAATTTGTAAATTTGAGGTTTTAGAACCTTTTTCTACAAGTCATATATGCATAAACCAATATTGCATCATGTTCCGATTAACCTATAATAATAGACAATAGTTAATTATGACATATTCTCGAATGCCAATGTAGTACTATGGCACAATGATTCTGCTAAATTACTAGACCGGGATTAGATTTAGTGTTCAGACCAAACTAATATTATACTAGTCATTAATCAACTTATCATTACTCAAGAAATAGTTTATGGTTTGCTAAGCCATTCATCAAATCAGTGAAAATATTTGGGAATTCTCTTATCATCGAAAAACAAGGGCAAAGTAATTGACCATAACAGGCAGTAAAAGTGTAAAATTGAATGCCAATTACATCAGCTAATAGGAAAACTTGAGATCCCTAAGAAAAATATGAAGGATACCTTAGTTGTTAAGTTATTCAATTATTGTTATTCTATTGCAAAAAAATAAGATATTGTTCTTGTAATTACTGGAAATTGTACGGACGTTGTTAATGACACCCCAAAAAAAAATTAAAAGGGGGACACGGATGAAATTCAGCAAAGTTTTGTCGTATTTATTCATAGAAGTGGGTCTGTATGTGGTTGAGTTTCACCCGTAAATTGACAAAGAACCGCCGAAAATGGGACAAAACGAGAAAAAGTGGGTGTATACAAAATTTTCTTTTCGGACGTGTTCCCACTTAATCATTTTTGAAGGGTCAATAACAATGCTCAATCGTAACCAACCAATCTAACATTAGAAAATAACAAGCTCCTATCAAATTAATTGGTGTAAAGTTTACTCACTAACATTAATAATGATTTTTTTTTAATTAGTTGGTTAAGTATGTCACTCCAAAATGGAAAAGGTTTATTACTGCAACAATACCGTGTATTGGTACTTTTGTAATTATTTTGATAGAAACTATGATATCTAATTCCAATGCAATCAAAATTTTGATACCGACTTCAATGCAATACAACCACTATTCATGAAAAGGGGAATATAAGTGATAGCCGGAAATTTTGGTACCTTTAAAGCATGGACGGATTTGCGCCCGCTGGTCATGAGGCAACAATGCAGCGACATTGTAACAATCCGGAATTTCACAATAAATTTAAAAATTATTTTTAATGTAATTTTGCCAGAAAATGCGTTGGAATTTAAAAATTCGATTTTTAAGTCATAGCATAGCCCTTAAAAAGTGAAATTTTGACAGCAACCTCAGAATTTGATGAGACAGATTTTTTTGGATTCATAATGAAAAATCATTGTTGAGTCCCAAAATGCACGTCGAACGGAGTCAGTGTGTGGCCGTGCACGATAAAACAGTTTAGTGTAAAACTGACGATCAATTTACGAAGGGACATCACTGAGACGATCTCAGAATTGGATTCCGTTTTTTTAGATCATATCAACAAATAATGAAGGAAAAATAAGTTTCATTATTCTTGGGGATATTGTGTAGGCGCAAGAGGATTTAACGCATGCTAAAATACATCAAAGTGACAAAATACGAGCTAGAGGGAGAATTAAAATTGAAGGCCAAACAAACTCGAAATTCAATGAAACTTGGTTTGTTGGATTCATATCGGCATGTATTATTTTGTATCAGAAATTTGGAGCAAACCCAAAACGTTTGCAGTTGGACGGTCGGAGAGAGCGGGAGATAAATTCCTACTTAAACCCTCCATTCTCTCTTTCTTTGCTCACATCTCTTCATTTCCTCCTCCCTCCAAAATTCCCAAATCAATGGCCTCCCCCAAAATCCTAACTCCACTTTACTCCTCCCTCCTCCTCCCCTAGCCTAGCTCCCGCTCCCTCCTCCTACCCTATGGCACTCCCCACGCGCTACGACAGCAGCCCCCTACCATGCCTACGCGCAACCCCCATCTCTTCCTCCAACACTTCAAAACTCCTCTTTTCTCCTCTCGAAAGCTTCCTACACCTCCTAAATCTCCTCCTACCTCCTCTAAACATCATTTCCACTCTCTTATCTCTCTTTAATCCCTTCACAAAATCTGGACAGTAGAGATATAGAGTTCGAGTACCCCACATGAGCTTGATTTCATCTCCATCAAGTGTTAGAAAGCATAGGAGGGAAGCTTGAGCAATTTGGACCTTCACGAAGCTACGTTGGAGCTTGGAGTAGTCGCATCCTTCCGCATTTAAAGATTAGGCGGAGTGGAACTTATGGTGAGAAATTTTATCTCACTTTAGAAAGGGTTAGATAGGTTTATAGAATCGTTAAATAATTTTTAGTTAGTTAAAAATATGATTTTTAACTAGTACGTTAGATGAGATTATTTTTAGTTAGTTAAAAATATGATTTTTAACTAGTACATATTATGAAATAATTGTTAGTTAGTTAAAAATATGATTTTTAACTAGTACATGTATCGTATAATTTTTAGTTAGTTAAAAATATGATTTTTAACTAGTACATGACATGAGATGATTTTTAGTAAGTTAAAAAAAATATGATTTTTAGCTAATGTATGACATGGAATAAATTCTAGCTGGTTAAAAATGTGATTTTGAGCTAATGTATGCGATGTAGCTTACATGCACGAGATGTAAATAAAACTATATGGATACTATGAGATGGTAACTAAAATAAATAAGATCAACTACGGAGTAATGTGAGTAAGCGACGAATGATGTAAAAATATTAAATTTAGTCATTATACAAGTAAATTTATTTGATTGTGTAGTGGATGGTTAAAAATATTTAATCATGTTTGTCGATGTTCTTTATTGCATACATGCATGCATATACATTCTTGTTAGTTCAACGCATGAACTATTCAAAAAATCATTTGCATTAGAAGCGTCGTACGAATATGTGATACTCGCATGACGTACAATGTGGATGGACACTTAGGGCGCCATAAATAGCATTGGGTGTTGAGTACTTATTTATTTATGATTTTTGTGCATGCACCTGATGCGAGTGATGGATTTTGGATCAATTAAACATCACCATAAGATTGAAAGCAGGAATTGGACTACACCATATAAACATAGTTGGACATACCCATATAAGCATGTAGCTGCTTGATGCTTATATGATGTGACTGTATTGTATTAATTTATTTGATGCTATAGGACGAGAACAATGACTGGAGATCAGGTATACAACATATTGATCAAATATGGACAGAGGACATGATTTGGACTAAATTGAACTTATAAATAAATTTGCAAGATTTAATAATAAACCCTACACAGGTCAGGAGTTGACAAAAATATACATGTCACTCTTGCGTAGATACAGTACATGGATATTGGGGTAATTAGTTTGTATACGTAGCTTGGGAGTGGTGTATAAGGCGCACAATAGTTGTTCACATGATTTTTAATTCCCGCACGGGTGTTGGGATGATTTATTTTTGCACATCTCCCAATTAGACAATTGTTGTATTGATATATGGGGATTTGTTGAGGCCTGTTGAGGCGGTATGAGATTTTTCTGAGCTCTCCGTACAAATGATGTTATGGTGAATTTTTCCAAAATTTAAAGGCGTTAGCCAGATATTTAGTCAATTAAATAGTTTGGAAGCCATTTAACAAATTTATATTTTTATACGGAAATATAAATTAAATTAAACGAATCGCATAGTGGTAGTTCGCGTTTTTCGACTCGTAATTTTAAACAAGTATACTAGGAGATCCGACCATCGGATTTTCTCAAACTTTGAATCGTTATGTTCTTTTCAAAAAGATCTTTCCAATGATAATAAATATGTTAAGATCCGACAGGTATATCATTCGAAATGTTTAATTCAAAATTAAATGAGAACAGCGCTAGTGTAGTCGAATGACCTGAGACGTCGTACGACTGAATTGAGTTATATATATATATATATATATATATATATATATATATATATATAGCGAAAATCGTTTTAAACTAAAACAATCAATTTAGGACGTGAATAAACCAATTATGATTGGTTTATATAAAAATGAAAATGGTTAAGTGTGATTTGGCAAGAAACTTATTAAATGAATTTTGGGTAAATTGTGACGAAGCATTTAATTCGACGACAAAATTAAATTCTCGATTAAATCTTTTAAATAAGGTAGTGAAATGAATTGTGAAGGCCAACAACTTAACTAAAAGAAAGAATTGATTTGATTTATGTATGCGAGAATTATTTGGAAAGACCGAGTTAATTTTCATTTCAAATAATTAAATGACGATTAAAACTCCAAGAAATGAAGACGGTGCAAGACCAGAAATCTTCACATCGAATGGATTACTACTGATGCCTTTGGTATGGATAGCTCCGTTGAAAAGGTTATAGTAGTAGTTGTTCGGATGTACTTGTTTGATTGTACGGATATGCCAGGACCTGTAACGGCCCGCATTCTGCGCATCGGAGAATCGTAGAATAATTATTTCATTCTCATACGAAGTCGTATGGTCATGTAACTTTGGGGAACGACTATTGGTGAAATGACCCAAACAATAAAACATTTCATTGCTATAACAATAATTACATCAGAGTACAATAATATAACAGAGTATGAATAAATATTATACATCAGGAAAATATCAGAGATTAAAATACATTACATAGCAGCAGAAAAATAATACATAACACAACTGAAAGAGATACATGGATACAGAGCTTTCCGAATATAGCTCCAGCTGTAAACCAGGATCCTGTAAAATAGATATCTGCAAAACCAAAACTACTAGCTGCACATGTGGAAAATATGGGCACCCAGAGTTTAGGTTAAAACAATAAACTTTAGGGTCAGTCATGGGACTGGTGTGAGAACTAAAACAGTTATTTAAAACTTTACTTTGAAGTTAAATATAGCAAGGGACCACACCGTATAACATGGAACGGGTTTACCCCCATGAATACCAGTGCATAACAATAAACAGCGCAATGGTTTTTGAAAAATGAAGCTATTATAAGACTCAGGTCCCATCACACAATGCAACGCAGGCCGGAGGATAGAGTTTTCCCTCATAATAGCCAAACATGCTTGGTACGATTTAAAACAAATCATTTGATACTATTATAAGTGCATAGTGTTAAAAACAACTTTGAATATAAATGTGTCAACCATAGACGACATGGGTTCCATATATCATGTCGCCATACTATTTCTACTATCAAAACAGCACGATGTCATATTGGAAGTTGGATTTCCATCATGAATCAAGGCAAGGGATTGTCCTTATCGAATTCGAGACAATCTAGCCTACCATGTCTCAGGCAACAGTCGCAACTACACCTTGGATCTTCAGGGTCGGTCCGCTCTTATGTTTGTGTATTGGTTATTTCTGAACAATATGTTTCCCCACCCTATGGGGCGTAATGGTCAGTATGTCGGCCATATCATCCATCGGCCCTGTAGTGACCGATATATCCGAGGCGCCTCACTATCCATCAAATAATATGCAACATCCACATGAGTAAAATGTCTGGGCTCCATAACATGACACCACTCCTAGCTAGAAAGAAATGCATGTTCTCCCTGCAGTCCTCTCCCGTTTCTAGTTCATACCGGGATGTGAGGCACACGAATTAACGCTATACACAAAGCTATGCTATTTAAAGTTGTGCTTTGATCATCAACCACAAGACTCTGCTTTTTGACAGAAGCCTTAATCATTTGAATCTCAGTCTGCCACACTGGAAATTCACGCCATGCAACTGATGTCTATCAATATATAACCTCTAAGCTAAGGGTGTTAAGCAAGAGAATTAATTCTCCATCACCAAACAAATATATATATTTAATAGAAATCAATCAACACAGAATAAAATCCAATGTCATACACACATCCATTTAAAAGTTTGTTCTAGGTCTGAACGGAACTGGAGGCACCTTATTCCTCATCCCATATGTCCAATACAAGAGAGAGGTCCTCCCATATCCGGTCGATCTCCAAGTACGTCTGGATGATCATCACTTATTACCTTTTCTTGGGTGTATAGCCCAATCAAGACTTAGTAATCATCCAAACGATGTGAAGAACTCCGGTCTTCAACTACCGTCTTCATCGTCGACTTATCGTCATATTAATTATTCAGAATGGGATAAACCCGGTCTTTTCGAATAACTAGCCTATATTATAATCAAGTGCAATAAAAATACAATATACGCCTCATTCCAATTTAGAATATTATTTTATTCGAATATTGACTTTTTAGGGAAAGGTTCCCAATTATCAAAGATAAGTTTATTTAAGCTATTTCTTTAATATTCCTTCAGATATCATTTCAAAAGATTCCATCATCTTTCAATTCTAAACCAAATTAAGGTTTATCCAACTAGTAGGGATTAACGAGCCCTAGCGAAGTAATCATTCCTTTTATTATCCCAATCCCAACCTATTCATCCCATGGAGCAAAACTGGTAGTACTCCATATCTAACACCCACGGTGCTATCGGTAAATTTAATTACCATTTCTCGTTCAAGTCTAATTAAAGATTTAACTATCGCTTGGAGTAAAACTGGTGGTACTCCATTCTCGATCATTTCATGAATTCGATAAATTTAATTTCCTTATTCTCATTCCAATCTAATAAAAGATTCATTAAAATCTAATTCAGTTTTAATCTCAAAATCATTGCTGTAACAACCCGAAAATCTGGGCCAGTTTAAAAATTTTATTTTGGCAATTTTAGCGAATTTTGAATATTTAAAATAGATTATTTTAAATAATATCGACGAGAAATCTGTTTTGAATATAATTCGAACGTATATATTTATACGCGTCGTCGTTAGAATATAAATAATTATATATAATTATAAAAGGAATTGAAAATGGCGCGGTAGTTCGAAAATTCGATTTCTAATTTCAAATGAATATACAGAATTCAATATAAGTCAGAATTGAACGAAACAAGAAATATTTGAATCTGTATAACTATATCTTTGTAATGAAGTTAACAAACTGGGATTTCATCTTAGAAATGATAAGATATGTCCAGTTAAAAATTAGAAATAGTCGCTGTGGAATTTATATATATTTTTATATATATAAGGCCCTTAAAAATAGCAATTTTGCAAACGACCTTGGATTACGACGAAACCAGTTTTGTTGGGTCCGTGATGTCGAGTTATTGCTAGATTCCAAATTTCATAATTTTTCGAATCAATATGTGAGCGTGGCAAAGGAAAATGCGTTTGACCATTTTCAGTTGATTTTAATCGACTGGAAATTGGCCATTTTTCAAACGGTCTCGGAATTCGACGAAACTAGTTTTGTTAGGACCGCATCGTCAATACGAAGCTAGAAAATATTTTTCTGGAATTTTTCTAGTTAGTATGTGACCCCGGTAATTAGAAATGTACGTTTAAAATTCAATATAATGATTTAAATGTAAATTCAACAGAAACTGATCAAAGCGATCAGATCAGCTTACGTTACATATCCCATTGTGTTCGGAATGGGGGTAATTAGCTAGGGGCGACAGTCGGTGGGCTTGATTTCGAGTTAAAACGAAAAGTCAACTTTAAATTGAATTAAATAACTAAATTAAAATAAAAAAAAATATAAAATATACCCCTTCCCCTTAAAAACCCGCTGGCCCCCCCCTTTTGTTTTTTTCTCAAATCGATTTCAAATAAAAAAAAAAAAAAAAAAAAAAAAAAAAAACTGGATTTTTAAAAGTTTAAAAACTGGATTTTTAGAAGTTTAAAAACTGGATTTTTAGAAGTTTAAAAACTGGATTTTTAGAAGTTTAAAAACTGGATTTTTAAAAGTTTAAAAACTGGATTTTTAAAAGTTTAAAAACTGGATTTTTAGAAGTTAAAAAAAAACTGGATTTATAGAAGTTTAAAAACTGGTTTTAAAAGTTAAAAAAAACTGGATTTTTAGAAGTTTAAAAAAAACTGGATTTTAAAAGTTTAAAAAAAACTGAATTTTAAGAGTTTAAAAACTGATTTGAAAAGGATAAAGGAAAAAAAAAAAAAACTGCATTTTTAAAAAGGCAAAACTGCATTTTAAAAAAAAACAAAAACTGTTTTGAAAAACTGTTTTGAAAAGAAAATAAAAACTGATTTGAAAAGGAAAAGAAAACTGATTTTATTTTAAACTTTGAGATAGAGAAAAAAAGGGGTTTGATCTCTTAATAGAAAAAGATTTGAACTTGAAAATAAAGATCATATTTTTAAAAACAGAAAAGATGGAATTTTTGTTAAGTAGAAATAGTAAGGTATGATTCTTATATTTTTAAAGCAATAAAAATATAATTGTTACATCATAAGAATAGTAAAAATATAATCTTTGCATAGTAGGAACTATAAAAATCAAATCTTTGTTTTTGAAAAAGGTGAAATCTTTAAATTTAAAAAAAGGTGAAATCTTTAAATTTAAAAAGGCGAAATCTTTAAATTTAAAAAGGCGAAATCTTCATATAGAAAATAGCGTGATAAAAATATAATTTTTATCTATATAACATAGTAGAAAAAAAACTTCGATTTTTATATATTGAATAGCAAAGTAAAAATTCGATTTTTACATATTGAATAGCGAAGTAAAAATGTGATTTTTACGTATGTAGTGAAAGCAGCAACGAAGGTGACAAAAAGGCGAAACGACGAAGACTTCTGCAAAAGAAGAGTCGAGATGGTTGGATAGCTAAAGGTGAGAATTTCTCACCTTTCTATTTTATTTCTAGTTATATATATATACTAGGATGCAGACGGTGCTTAGTAGCACCCGACACAATCGTCCACAGACCATGGACTTGTTTGTTTGACTGTTTGGTGATTGATTGCGATATTGGTTTGAATGTGGTTTGTGGTGTGAAAAATCGAATCGATAAATTGGTTAGGATTAGACGTGCGCCGTTATAAGGCGAAGGAGTAAGGCTAGGTTAGACCCTTACTCCAAAGTTTGTGGTTTGCATAACGAATTGATTTGATTGATGTGTGAATGGCGTGGGCCTTCACTAGACCGGGGATAAGGCTAGGCCTTGTCCCGTTTCTAGTATCGTGCCGTTATGCCGCCGAAATTTTCTAAAATATGTTAGAAAAATAAAAATATCATTTTATTTGTGTAAATGAAGAATAGAAATTCATATGTCAAAATAAAATGTGTTATCGTTAAAAATATAATTTTTAACGTGAATGTGAATAAATAAATATTCATTTACAAACCAGACGGTTTGTTTATGTACACCTATTTGAATGACGTTGATTGGGTCGATAAATTTTACACATCGCCTAACTGCACAAATAAAATATGTGTTTGATTGTTTGAAACCCCACACGGGTGTTAGGATGAAATTTGAAGTTCACTCATCCTGATTGATTAAATATGTCGATCGATTGATTGACAGGCTGTTATAAGCGTTGAATATCTATATTTGATGCTTATACAGTGTAGTGCACTTTGGTTGATGGTTGATTATTTTCAATGCTATTATATACATGTGTTGTATGAAAATCCATATAATTAATTTTATATGGTAATTGATTGGGCCTCATTCCAGTTTTGAAAAAGAAATATTTGAAAAAGAAATATTTGAAATAGAATATTTGAAAATAAAGGAATATATGAAGCCGTGTTGATTAGATTGACGCCATTTTGACGTGAACGATATTTATATCGATTTTAAAAACGAATTCGAAATGAATTGAAAACGATTTCGAAATGAAATGAATTGAAAACGATTTCGAAATGAATTGAATTGAAAACGATTTCGAAATGAATTGAATTGAAAACGATTTCGAAATGAATTGAATTGAAAACGATTTCGAAATGAATTGAATTGAAAATGAATTCGAATTGAATTGAAAACGATTTCGAAATGAATTGAATTGAAAACGATTTCGAAATGAATTGAATTGAAAATGAATTCGAATTGAATTGAAAACGATTTCGAAATGAATTGAATTGAAAACGATTTCGAAATGAATTGAATTGAAAATGAATTCGAATTGAATTGAAAACGATTTCGAAATGAATTGAATTGAAAATGAATTCGAATTGAATTGAAAACGATTTCGAAATGAATTGAATTGAAAACGATTTCGAAATGAATTGAATTGAAAATGAATTCGAATTGAATTGAAAACGATTTCGAAATGAATTGAATTGAAAACGATTTCGAAATGAATTGAATTGAAAATGAATTCGAATTGAATTGAAAACGATTTCGAAATGAATTGAATTGAAAACGATTTCGAAATGAATTGAATTGAAAACGATTTCGAAATGAATTGAATTGAAAACGAATTCGAATTGAATTGAAAACGATTTCGAAATGAATTGAATTGAAAACGAATTCGAATTGAATTGAAAACGATTTCGAAATGAATTGAATTGAAAACGAATTCGAATTGAATTAAAAGCGAATTGAAATGAATTCAAATTGAATTGAAATTCGAATTGAATAGAAATGAATTTTGAAACGAATTTATAAAGAAGAATTCAATTTTGATTTGAATTGAAAAGGAAGTTGAGATTGCTTTTGAAACGAATTTTAAAACTATTTATATAATTCGTTTTAAATAGAAATCGACGAAGTATATATTATATATATATTATATATATAATATAATGGCCTGAATAGAACGCGCCGCGCCGCGGCAGTTCGCGAATTTCGACCATTTATTTCAAACGGACATTACGGGAGATCCGACCGTCGGATTCTCCTAAAACCGGAACCGTTGGGTTCGTATCGAAAAGAGCTTTCTAATGAATGTTAGAAATTTGAAATCTAACGGTTGGATTTGGAATTATGTCCAAATCAAATTCGAAAAAGGTCGCTATAAGTGCAGTTCGATGGCCATTGATGGAAATCGACTGTACGGGCCTTGATAAAATTATTAAAAATAGTAATAATTTGTGTAAAATCATAAGAAATGATTTAGAAAGAATTGGGATGAAAAATTCCATATTAGAAAAGATAAAAATAGATTTTTATCGAAATGAACTAGTTTTGAACTAGAATTATAATTCTATTTATTTTTAAATAAATAAATTGAATTCGAAAAGGGTTTTAAAAGTAACCAAAATTCCAATGATTACACTGGAGTGGATTTGAATCGAAATTGTCTTCGGAATATTTCGATGTTGGAATTCATGATTATACAGGTGTTGTTATGGAAATTTGAAAGATATATATGTATATCGTTATTTCCAATACGACATTTGTTAGTCGTAGAATTCGATATTGAATATAAGCCGATATATTTTCTATTCAGAGCCTTGTATTGAATATCGAATGTGATTTGGGTTTGTCGTGAATGGTGTCTTCACTAACACTGTTCTTGAACCCAGCTGAGAAAAGATTAAATCTTTTTATTTAGATTTAATGAAGTGTACCAATTAAATAACATTTAATTGGAATTGAATTGATATTGATTTTTGGGTTTATCGTGAACAGTGTTTTAAATAACACTCGTTCTTTAACCCGATAATTAATGAATGTGATTTGGGTTCGTCGTGAATGGTGTCTTCACTAACACTGTTCTTGAACCCAGCTGAGAAAAGATTAAATCTTTTGATTTAGATTTAATGAAGTGTACCAATTAAATAACATTTAATTGGAATTGAATTGATATTGATTTTTGGGTTTATCGTGAACAGTGTTTTAAATAACACTCGTTCTTTAACCCGATAATTAATGAATGTGATTTGGGTTCGTCGTGAATGGTGTCTTCACTAACACTGTTCTTGAACCCAGTTGAGAAATGATTAAATCTTTTTATTTAGATTTAATGAAGTGTACCAATTAAATAACATTTAATTGGAATTGAATCGATATTGATTTTTGGGTTTATCGTGGACAGTGTTTTTAAATAACACTCGTTCTTTAACCCGACGATTAATGAATGTGATTTTGGGTTTATCGTGAACCGTGTTTTTAAATGACACTGATTCTTTAACCCAGTCAAAAGATTAAAACTAAGTGGAGTTTTAATGAATCTTTAATTAGATTGAAAAGATCGAGAATGGAGTATCACCAGTTTTGCTTCAGGCGATAGTTAAATCTTTAATTAGATTTGAACGTGAAATTTAGAAACTAACTGTCGGTTAGCCAAGCAGAATGGTTTTCTGGATATTGATCTGATGTTGGTTTCGGCCTTCGGGGTTAATATTTGGGGAATTATTCTCTTGATTAATTTACGGTTAGTGACTAATGAATTGGAATGAGGCGTATGTTGTGTTTGTGTAACACTTATTTAAAATATACGCGAGTTATTCGGAAAGACCGGGTTTATCCCATTCTGAATAACTGATACGACGATAAGTCGAAGATGAAGACGATGGTCGAAGACCGGAGGTCTTCACGTCGTTTGGGTGATAACTGATGATCTTGATTGGGCTGTACACCCAAGAAGATGGAAACAGTTAGTGATCGTCCAGACGTACTTGGAGATCGATGGATATGCGAGGTACTAGGTGCCTCCGGTTTCGTTCAGACCCAGAACGGACTTGTAAATGGACTGTGTGTCTGACATCGGATTTCATTCTGTGTGACTGATATCGGTTGCATAGGATGGTTTGCCTGTGTGGCATGCTAAGATGCAAATGATCAAGGCTTCTGTTGAAAAGCAAAGTCTTGTGGTGATGATCAAAGCACGGCCTTTGTGGCGTAGCTTTGTGTAACGTTTACCTCGCGTGTTTCACACCAGGTATGAACCAAAAACGGGAGACGGACCTCAGGGAGGACTTGCGTTTCTTTCTAGTTAGAAGTGGCGTCAGTGGTTTTACACGCCCTGACGAGTTTGACTTATGTGGTTGTTGCTGTTGCGAGGCGCCTCGGTTATATCGGTTTCGGCCGATGCATTCTGGTCGGCTGACGGACCAGACTTACACCCCATAGGGTGGGGAAACGTAGTGTTCAGGCATTTTAATCCACATCGGTGGACCGGCCCTGTCGCTCCAAGGTCACTCGAGCTCTGACCTGTGGCTCGGGCTAGAGAGTCACGAATCGGTTGAGGACTATCTTTTGCCTCGGTTCATAGACGGAAATCCAATTTCCAAATACGTGACATTTGCGGTTTTATTTGTAAACCTATATATGGTGACATAGTGGGATGGGGCGCTCATGCCGCCTATGATTGATACTTATGATTTGAAGTGTTTTATACACTATGCACTTATAATAGTATCAAATGATTTGTTTTAAACGTATCAAGCATTCTTTGGCTGTTATAAGGGAAAACCCTATCCCCCGGCTTGCGTTGCATTGTGTGATAGGACCTGGGTCTTATAACAGCTTCATCTTTCTTTATTTAGCATTGCGCTGTTGGTTTTATGCACTGGTATTCTTGGGAGGAAACCCGTTCCGTGTTATACGGCGTGGTCCCTTGATTTACCTAACTTTAAAAACAAAGATTAACAACTGTTTTAGTTCTCACACCAGTCACATGACTGACCTGGAGTTTATTGTTTTAACCTAAACTCTGGGTGCCCTTATTTCGACACGGGCAGCTAGTAGTTTTGGTTTTGCAGATTTATATTCACAGGATTTTGGTTTACAGCTGGAACGATATCCGGAAAGCTTTGTATCCGTATATCTTCTTCTAGTTGTGTATTGTATTATTTTCCGCTGCTATGTATTTAAATGTAATTTAAATCTCTGATATTTCTGTGTAATATTCATTCATACTCTGTATATTCTTGTAATCTGATGCATTGTTGTTATATACAATGAAATGTTCTTCTGTATGCGTTCTGTTGTGGCTTGTTCTCGAACTATCCGACGCTTTCCTTTACGGGGAAGTTACGGGTCTTTACATTTGGTATCAGAGCTTTGGTTTACAAAGCAGAGAACAAGACACATTAGAACCGTACGAAAGAATTCATCAGAAATTGGATTAGTAATATCCAACGAGAATGACTCATTAGAGATGCGATCAGTAGTATCCTAGAACGAGTGTGAAGAGTATATTTTTGAAAATGAAAACAAATTTTTGTTTTGAAAATTTAATCAATTATTCGTATTTGATTATCTATTTAAATTGATGTGGACAATCCAGTATATATAGATTTTGCGTATACGTCTGATCCGCGTGTATTCGAAGTTTTAATATATTGGATAGATATAGAGTCGCACTCTAGTCGCCCGGACATGGTCCTGATGATGAAGTATACCATCACCAGCATTTATTTTCGAGTAACGAAAGTATGATATCTATATATTTCCATTAGGCTGGTGTGAGAACCAAATCTTATATAGCTAGAACACTTTGTTGTGAATTGGCATCAAAAACAAGATTTTCAGTATATATATCAAAATTATGAATTTGAAACGTTAAATTCACTAATTGATTGATGTTTGTGTTGTTTGTTCATTTGTTTGCTAATTTTAAACCATTTAGCCTAATTGAATCAAATATTGGATTATATTGAAAATTGGTCGCATTTGCTTGCATATACATATACTTATATTGAGCAGGTCATAGCAAGGAGGCTAGAGCCAGAGAATAAAATTTGTTTGCCCGACAAATAGGTACATGTTTACTACATAATTTACTGTTTTGTTTGGGTGATGATGATTTTGTGAGCCTATTGGCTAGCCGCTTGGCTTTTTCTTTTTCTTTTTGAGATCTGAAGGACCGGGGAAGCTATTTGAAATTCCCCGATGCTCCCGGTGCAGGGGAGGTTATGGCGAAATTTTTCGAAAATTTAGGGTGTTAGCCAAATTTTTGAAATTTTGAAAATTCTCAGAAACTAAAGAGTTGGAGAATGGAAGCCTGATCGATCGTAGAGCTGAATAATCAAACCACTTTCGACTTTGTTCCTTTTCGGGGACGAAAAGTTTTAAGTGGGGGAGATTGTAACAACCCGAAAATCTGGGCCAGTTTAAAAATTTTATTTTGGCAATTTTAGCGAATTTTGAATATTTAAAATAGATTATTTTAAATAATATCGACGAGAAATCTGTTTTGAATATAATTCGAACGTATATATTTATACGCGTCGTCGTTAGAATATAAATAATTATATATAATTATAAAAGGAATTGAAAATGGCGCGGTAGTTCGAAAATTCGATTTCTAATTTCAAATGAATATACAGAATTCAATATAAGTCAGAATTGAACGAAACAAGAAATATTTGAATCTGTATAACTATATCTTTGTAATGAAGTTAACAAACTGGGATTTCATCTTAGAAATGATAAGATATGTCCAGTTAAAAATTAGAAATAGTCGCTGTGGAATTTATATATATTTTTATATATATAAGGCCCTTAAAAATAGCAATTTTGCAAACGACCTTGGATTACGACGAAACCAGTTTTGTTGGGTCCGTGATGTCGAGTTATTGCTAGATTCCAAATTTCATAATTTTTCGAATCAATATGTGAGCGTGGCAAAGGAAAATGCGTTTGACCATTTTCAGTTGATTTTAATCGACTGGAAATTGGCCATTTTTCAAACGGTCTCGGAATTCGACGAAACTAGTTTTGTTAGGACCGCATCGTCAATACGAAGCTAGAAAATATTTTTCTGGAATTTTTCTAGTTAGTATGTGACCCCGGTAATTAGAAATGTACGTTTAAAATTCAATATAATGATTTAAATGTAAATTCAACAGAAACTGATCAAAGCGATCAGATCAGCTTACGTTACATATCCCATTGTGTTCGGAATGGGGGTAATTAGCTAGGGGCGACAGTCGGTGGGCTTGATTTCGAGTTAAAACGAAAAGTCAACTTTAAATTGAATTAAATAACTAAATTAAAATAAAAAAAAATATAAAATATACCCCTTCCCCTTAAAAACCCGCTGGCCCCCCCCTTTTGTTTTTTTCTCAAATCGATTTCAAATAAAAAAAAAAAAAAAAAAAAAAAAAAAAACTGGATTTTTAAAAGTTTAAAAACTGGATTTTTAGAAGTTTAAAAACTGGATTTTTAGAAGTTTAAAAACTGGATTTTTAGAAGTTTAAAAACTGGATTTTTAAAAGTTTAAAAACTGGATTTTTAAAAGTTTAAAAACTGGATTTTTAGAAGTTAAAAAAAAACTGGATTTATAGAAGTTTAAAAACTGGTTTTAAAAGTTAAAAAAAACTGGATTTTTAGAAGTTTAAAAAAAACTGGATTTTAAAAGTTTAAAAAAAACTGAATTTTAAGAGTTTAAAAACTGATTTGAAAAGGATAAAGGAAAAAAAAAAAAAACTGCATTTTTAAAAAGGCAAAACTGCATTTTAAAAAAAAACAAAAACTGTTTTGAAAAACTGTTTTGAAAAGAAAATAAAAACTGATTTGAAAAGGAAAAGAAAACTGATTTTATTTTAAACTTTGAGATAGAGAAAAAAAGGGGTTTGATCTCTTAATAGAAAAAGATTTGAACTTGAAAATAAAGATCATATTTTTAAAAACAGAAAAGATGGAATTTTTGTTAAGTAGAAATAGTAAGGTATGATTCTTATATTTTTAAAGCAATAAAAATATAATTGTTACATCATAAGAATAGTAAAAATATAATCTTTGCATAGTAGGAACTATAAAAATCAAATCTTTGTTTTTGAAAAAGGTGAAATCTTTAAATTTAAAAAAAGGTGAAATCTTTAAATTTAAAAAGGCGAAATCTTTAAATTTAAAAAGGCGAAATCTTCATATAGAAAATAGCGTGATAAAAATATAATTTTTATCTATATAACATAGTAGAAAAAAAACTTCGATTTTTATATATTGAATAGCAAAGTAAAAATTCGATTTTTACATATTGAATAGCGAAGTAAAAATGTGATTTTTACGTATGTAGTGAAAGCAGCAACGAAGGTGACAAAAAGGCGAAACGACGAAGACTTCTGCAAAAGAAGAGTCGAGATGGTTGGATAGCTAAAGGTGAGAATTTCTCACCTTTCTATTTTATTTCTAGTTATATATATATACTAGGATGCAGACGGTGCTTAGTAGCACCCGACACAATCGTCCACAGACCATGGACTTGTTTGTTTGACTGTTTGGTGATTGATTGCGATATTGGTTTGAATGTGGTTTGTGGTGTGAAAAATCGAATCGATAAATTGGTTAGGATTAGACGTGCGCCGTTATAAGGCGAAGGAGTAAGGCTAGGTTAGACCCTTACTCCAAAGTTTGTGGTTTGCATAACGAATTGATTTGATTGATGTGTGAATGGCGTGGGCCTTCACTAGACCGGGGATAAGGCTAGGCCTTGTCCCGTTTCTAGTATCGTGCCGTTATGCCGCCGAAATTTTCTAAAATATGTTAGAAAAATAAAAATATCATTTTATTTGTGTAAATGAAGAATAGAAATTCATATGTCAAAATAAAATGTGTTATCGTTAAAAATATAATTTTTAACGTGAATGTGAATAAATAAATATTCATTTACAAACCAGACGGTTTGTTTATGTACACCTATTTGAATGACGTTGATTGGGTCGATAAATTTTACACATCGCCTAACTGCACAAATAAAATATGTGTTTGATTGTTTGAAACCCCACACGGGTGTTAGGATGAAATTTGAAGTTCACTCATCCTGATTGATTAAATATGTCGATCGATTGATTGACAGGCTGTTATAAGCGTTGAATATCTATATTTGATGCTTATACAGTGTAGTGCACTTTGGTTGATGGTTGATTATTTTCAATGCTATTATATACATGTGTTGTATGAAAATCCATATAATTAATTTTATATGGTAATTGATTGGGCCTCATTCCAGTTTTGAAAAAGAAATATTTGAAAAAGAAATATTTGAAATAGAATATTTGAAAATAAAGGAATATATGAAGCCGTGTTGATTAGATTGACGCCATTTTGACGTGAACGATATTTATATCGATTTTAAAAACGAATTCGAAATGAATTGAAAACGATTTCGAAATGAAATGAATTGAAAACGATTTCGAAATGAATTGAATTGAAAACGATTTCGAAATGAATTGAATTGAAAACGATTTCGAAATGAATTGAATTGAAAACGATTTCGAAATGAATTGAATTGAAAATGAATTCGAATTGAATTGAAAACGATTTCGAAATGAATTGAATTGAAAACGATTTCGAAATGAATTGAATTGAAAATGAATTCGAATTGAATTGAAAACGATTTCGAAATGAATTGAATTGAAAACGATTTCGAAATGAATTGAATTGAAAATGAATTCGAATTGAATTGAAAACGATTTCGAAATGAATTGAATTGAAAATGAATTCGAATTGAATTGAAAACGATTTCGAAATGAATTGAATTGAAAACGATTTCGAAATGAATTGAATTGAAAATGAATTCGAATTGAATTGAAAACGATTTCGAAATGAATTGAATTGAAAACGATTTCGAAATGAATTGAATTGAAAATGAATTCGAATTGAATTGAAAACGATTTCGAAATGAATTGAATTGAAAACGATTTCGAAATGAATTGAATTGAAAACGATTTCGAAATGAATTGAATTGAAAACGAATTCGAATTGAATTGAAAACGATTTCGAAATGAATTGAATTGAAAACGAATTCGAATTGAATTGAAAACGATTTCGAAATGAATTGAATTGAAAACGAATTCGAATTGAATTAAAAGCGAATTGAAATGAATTCAAATTGAATTGAAATTCGAATTGAATAGAAATGAATTTTGAAACGAATTTATAAAGAAGAATTCAATTTTGATTTGAATTGAAAAGGAAGTTGAGATTGCTTTTGAAACGAATTTTAAAACTATTTATATAATTCGTTTTAAATAGAAATCGACGAAGTATATATTATATATATATTATATATATAATATAATGGCCTGAATAGAACGCGCCGCGCCGCGGCAGTTCGCGAATTTCGACCATTTATTTCAAACGGACATTACGGGAGATCCGACCGTCGGATTCTCCTAAAACCGGAACCGTTGGGTTCGTATCGAAAAGAGCTTTCTAATGAATGTTAGAAATTTGAAATCTAACGGTTGGATTTGGAATTATGTCCAAATCAAATTCGAAAAAGGTCGCTATAAGTGCAGTTCGATGGCCATTGATGGAAATCGACTGTACGGGCCTTGATAAAATTATTAAAAATAGTAATAATTTGTGTAAAATCATAAGAAATGATTTAGAAAGAATTGGGATGAAAAATTCCATATTAGAAAAGATAAAAATAGATTTTTATCGAAATGAACTAGTTTTGAACTAGAATTATAATTCTATTTATTTTTAAATAAATAAATTGAATTCGAAAAGGGTTTTAAAAGTAACCAAAATTCCAATGATTACACTGGAGTGGATTTGAATCGAAATTGTCTTCGGAATATTTCGATGTTGGAATTCATGATTATACAGGTGTTGTTATGGAAATTTGAAAGATATATATGTATATCGTTATTTCCAATACGACATTTGTTAGTCGTAGAATTCGATATTGAATATAAGCCGATATATTTTCTATTCAGAGCCTTGTATTGAATATCGAATGTGATTTGGGTTTGTCGTGAATGGTGTCTTCACTAACACTGTTCTTGAACCCAGCTGAGAAAAGATTAAATCTTTTTATTTAGATTTAATGAAGTGTACCAATTAAATAACATTTAATTGGAATTGAATTGATATTGATTTTTGGGTTTATCGTGAACAGTGTTTTAAATAACACTCGTTCTTTAACCCGATAATTAATGAATGTGATTTGGGTTCGTCGTGAATGGTGTCTTCACTAACACTGTTCTTGAACCCAGCTGAGAAAAGATTAAATCTTTTGATTTAGATTTAATGAAGTGTACCAATTAAATAACATTTAATTGGAATTGAATTGATATTGATTTTTGGGTTTATCGTGAACAGTGTTTTAAATAACACTCGTTCTTTAACCCGATAATTAATGAATGTGATTTGGGTTCGTCGTGAATGGTGTCTTCACTAACACTGTTCTTGAACCCAGTTGAGAAATGATTAAATCTTTTTATTTAGATTTAATGAAGTGTACCAATTAAATAACATTTAATTGGAATTGAATCGATATTGATTTTTGGGTTTATCGTGGACAGTGTTTTTAAATAACACTCGTTCTTTAACCCGACGATTAATGAATGTGATTTTGGGTTTATCGTGAACCGTGTTTTTAAATGACACTGATTCTTTAACCCAGTCAAAAGATTAAAACTAAGTGGAGTTTTAATGAATCTTTAATTAGATTGAAAAGATCGAGAATGGAGTATCACCAGTTTTGCTTCAGGCGATAGTTAAATCTTTAATTAGATTTGAACGTGAAATTTAGAAACTAACTGTCGGTTAGCCAAGCAGAATGGTTTTCTGGATATTGATCTGATGTTGGTTTCGGCCTTCGGGGTTAATATTTGGGGAATTATTCTCTTGATTAATTTACGGTTAGTGACTAATGAATTGGAATGAGGCGTATGTTGTGTTTGTGTAACACTTATTTAAAATATACGCGAGTTATTCGGAAAGACCGGGTTTATCCCATTCTGAATAACTGATACGACGATAAGTCGAAGATGAAGACGATGGTCGAAGACCGGAGGTCTTCACGTCGTTTGGGTGATAACTGATGATCTTGATTGGGCTGTACACCCAAGAAGATGGAAACAGTTAGTGATCGTCCAGACGTACTTGGAGATCGATGGATATGCGAGGTACTAGGTGCCTCCGGTTTCGTTCAGACCCAGAACGGACTTGTAAATGGACTGTGTGTCTGACATCGGATTTCATTCTGTGTGGCTGATATCGGTTGCATAGGATGGTTTGCCTGTGTGGCATGCTAAGATGCAAATGATCAAGGCTTCTGTTGAAAAGCAAAGTCTTGTGGTGATGATCAAAGCACGGCCTTTGTGGCGTAGCTTTGTGTAACGTTTACCTCGCGTGTTTCACACCAGGTATGAACCAAAAACGGGAGACGGACCTCAGGGAGGACTTGCGTTTCTTTCTAGTTAGAAGTGGCGTCAGTGGTTTTACACGCCCTG
Organism: Allium sativum; assembly: GCA_030737875.1. Lineage (NCBI taxonomy): Eukaryota > Viridiplantae > Streptophyta > Magnoliopsida > Asparagales > Amaryllidaceae > Allium > Allium sativum. The sequence goes on from CM060918.1 coordinate 895,909,770, forward strand.
ACGAGTTTGACTTATGTGGTTGTTGCTGTTGCGAGGCGCCTCGGTTATATCGGTTTCGGCCGATGCATTCTGGTCGGCTGACGGACCAGACTTACACCCCATAGGGTGGGGAAACGTAGTGTTCAGGCATTTTAATCCACATCGGTGGACCGGCCCTGTCGCTCCAAGGTCACTCGAGCTCTGACCTGTGGCTCGGGCTAGAGAGTCACGAATCGGTTGAGGACTATCTTTTGCCTCGGTTCATAGACGGAAATCCAATTTCCAAATACGTGACATTTGCGGTTTTATTTGTAAACCTATATATGGTGACATAGTGGGATGGGGCGCTCATGCCGCCTATGATTGATACTTATGATTTGAAGTGTTTTATACACTATGCACTTATAATAGTATCAAATGATTTGTTTTAAACGTATCAAGCATTCTTTGGCTGTTATAAGGGAAAACCCTATCCCCCGGCTTGCGTTGCATTGTGTGATAGGACCTGGGTCTTATAACAGCTTCATCTTTCTTTATTTAGCATTGCGCTGTTGGTTTTATGCACTGGTATTCTTGGGAGGAAACCCGTTCCGTGTTATACGGCGTGGTCCCTTGATTTACCTAACTTTAAAAACAAAGATTAACAACTGTTTTAGTTCTCACACCAGTCACATGACTGACCTGGAGTTTATTGTTTTAACCTAAACTCTGGGTGCCCTTATTTCGACACGGGCAGCTAGTAGTTTTGGTTTTGCAGATTTATATTCACAGGATTTTGGTTTACAGCTGGAACGATATCCGGAAAGCTTTGTATCCGTATATCTTCTTCTAGTTGTGTATTGTATTATTTTCCGCTGCTATGTATTTAAATGTAATTTAAATCTCTGATATTTCTGTGTAATATTCATTCATACTCTGTATATTCTTGTAATCTGATGCATTGTTGTTATATACAATGAAATGTTCTTCTGTATGCGTTCTGTTGTGGCTTGTTCTCGAACTATCCGACGCTTTCCTTTACGGGGAAGTTACGGGTCTTTACAATTGCCTAATGATTATTCAAATTTAAGAAATTAATCTTATCTTTAACTAGGTTAAAGAACTAATATCATTTAAAACACAGTTCACGATAAATCCCAAAATCCAATTCCATCAAAATGGAATCTCCATGGAAATCAGATCAGTCAAAGTCAATATGAATTTCCGTATCAGACTGATAATATAAATGGAATAACGGCGAAGCCTTTTAAATACCATATATAGTAACGATTTTCCTTCACAGAAGCTCATCTCGATTATTACCAAATAGAATTCCATTTGGTTTCAATTTAATATATTAAATTCGAAAACTTTTCTTTGGAAAATCCCATTAATCTTATCTAAAACATTTATATATTCCAAATCATATCTTCACTGTTAATTGGATTAAAGAACAAATGTTATTTAAAACATTGTTCACGATAAACCCAAAAATCCAATTTCAGTTCATCTCCAGTTAAATATTAATTAATTGGTAAACTTCTCCAAATCTTATTTAAAAGATCTATTCTTTTCTCAGCTGGGTTTAAGAACAGTGTTATTAAAGACACTATTCACGACAAACCCCAAATCCAATTTGATATTAAATACAAGGCTCTAAATAGAAATTATATCGGCTTATATTCAACATCGATTTCTGAAACCAACGGATATTGTATAGGGAATAACGATATTTGTATCTTCCAAATTCCCACCACAATATCCGTATACTCACGGAATCCAATACCGAAATATTCCAAAGATTACTTCCATTTAAATGCATTCCAACTCATATGTTAGAATATTCTGGTTAGATCAAAACCAATTCTAATCCAATTTATTTATTTAAAAACATTGGATTATTATTCTAGTTACTAGTTCATTTCGATAAAAATATATTTTTATCTTTCCAAATTTAGAATTTTTCATCCAAAATCTTTTCAAGTCGTTTATTATGATTTTACATAATTTTTCCATATTTTTTTTAATTTTATCAAGGCCCGTACAGTCGGTTTCCAATAACGGCCACCGAATTGCATCCATAACGATCTTTTCCAAATTTAATTTGGACATAATTCCAAATCTAACCGTTAGATTTCAAATTTCTTATATTGATTGGAAAACACTTTTCGATACGAACCCAACGGTTCCGGTTTTAGGAGAATCCGATGGTCGGTTCTCCCGTAATGTCAATTCGAAGTTAATGGTCGAAATTCGCAAACGGTCGCTGCGCGGCGCATTCTATTCAGGCCATTAAATAAATATATATATATATTATATATATTTTGTCGATCTCCATTTAATCGAATTTTGTAAATCGTTTTAAATTCGTTTTAAAAACGATTTCAACATCATTTTCAATTTTAAACCAAATTTGAATATTCCATATCATTATAATATTAAAATGATGATATTTTCAAAATGTCAGAATTTGAAATCAATTCTCTTCGATATTCATTATAAAAATGAATAAATTCATTATAAAAATCGTTCTTGTAAAAATAGCGCACATCTAATCAATAGGGCTTCACACATTTCAATAATTTCACGTCCATCCAAAATCGGACATCAAATTCACATTTTAATCCTTTACTGAATATTATTTTAAAATATTCCTTATTTTCAAATATTAGTTATTTTAAAATATTCTTTCATTTTAAATTGGAATCAGACCCAATCAATTACCATATAATGTTATTTGTAGGGATTTTCATACAGCACGTGTATACAACAATAATGATAACCAATCATCCATCATCCAGAGTGCATTACACAACTGCATAAGCATTAAATATAAATAATTAATGCTTACAACAGTCAGTCAACCAATCGGTTGACATACAACTAAACAATTGGGATTAGCGTACATCAAATATCATCCCTATACCAATGTGGGGTTTCAACCAACAAATACTGAATATTATTTGTGCAGTTGGGCGATGTGTAAAATTTATTGTCCCAATCAATATCAGTTAAATGGGTGTACATAAACAAATCGTTCGATTTGTAAATGAATATTTATTTTCATTTCAGGAGAATTTTATGTCGTTTCTATATTTGTTAAAAATTATATTTTTAACGATAGAATATTTTATTCAACACTTGACTATTTTATATAGTTCATACATTCAATAAAAATGATATTTTTATTATTCAAACAGTTTATTCAACACATGAATATTTTATATAGTTCCTTTATGCAATAAAAATGATATTTTTATTGTTCAAACAGTTTATTCAACACATGAATATTTTATATATTTCCTTTATACAATAAAAATGATATTTTTATTGTTCAAATATTTTATTCACAATCAATTTTACAGCCACAATCCAAATTTCCACAATACATTTCAAACAAACAACCATGGTTTGTACAATAAATAGTGTCGGGGGCTTCTAAGCCCCGTCTGCATCCTAGTATATATTTAACTGTAAAATAATTAGATTAAGAAGGAGTTCTCACAATCAGTTTCCACTCCGTCATTCTTTAAAGGACGGTTTGGATTCGAATTTGCCCTAAATTCTGACTAGCTCCAAATTTGTCTCAGTCGTCTCTATCGCGTATTGTTCGTCAAGCCGATTCCAACGGTACGCAGTTTGTCGATTTCTGTTCGGGTTTGAATAAAATATAGCAGTTTAAATATTTAAATATTTAAACGTATAATTAAATTAATCAGAATTAATTACCCTTAATTACATTTTAAACCCGATGTTTTTTCTTCAGACCGTCTTCGTTAATTGCCTGGATCGAAAGAACCCAAAGCTTGCCTGAACAATTCACCACTGCGCCACCATCCAATGACTCGGACCGACATCAGTTGATGCCATAAGGACGACCATCGCACCACCACCCTGCGCCTTGAACGGCGGCCCATTCGGAGGTCCCTAGGTCACGCATTTAAAGTTCGAACGGAGGACCTTCACGCCAAAATCCTAGCGATTTACACAATAAAAACCGATCTCCTCCGTTGAAGAGATAGATCTCGGTGTGCTCTTGATTTTTGCTTTTGGAAGATTGGAGTTTTATTGTGTAGATCATCAGAAAATGGGGGAGGAAGAATCAAAAATTTCGATCGTCTATTTCGTAGGAGCGGCTGTTAACGCATTGACCACGCGAAAGTGAGAAGAAGGGTTTGACCCGGTTTTGTTTATATATATATATATATATATATATATATATATATATATATATATATAGTTTTTTAATATTTAATTCGTAAAATACTTATTTAACACACCAAACTCCAAACGATACCCAACGACTGTCGCCACTAGCCAAATACCCTCATTCCGAACACAATGGGATATGTTTCGTAAACCAATCCGACCGTTTCGAACAATTTTTATCAAAATTAAAATATATATCAATATATATTGAATTTAAATGTACATTTTAATTTACCGGGGCCACATACTAACTCTAAAAATTACAGAAAAATATATATTGCTATGTTTTGATGATACGATCCTAACAAAACTAATTTTGTCAAATTTGGAGATCGTTTGAAAAATGGCCATTTTCCAGTTGATCAAATTCAAATAGAAATTACCAAACACATTTAAATTCACTACGCTCACATATTAATTCGAAAAATTATGAAATTTGAAATCTGACTATAATTTGACATTCTGGATCCAACAAAAGTGGTTTCGTTGAAAATGGAAGTCGTTTGTGAAATGGCTATTTATATATTAAAAAATATATAAATTCCATAACGACAATTTTAAATTTTAAACAGGACATAACTTTTAATTTGTATTATGAAATCTGAATTTTTTACATCCATTAGAAAAATATAATTAATCAGATTCAAATATTTCTTGTTTTACTGAAATCCAATTTATTTTGAATCCTATACAGTCATTTGAAATTTGAAATCGTATTTTCAAATTACGCGCCATTTTAGGCTCGTTTTATAATTAAAATAAATTTATTTGTTCTAACTTCGCTTAAAATAAATTTTTAGTCATTATTATTTAAAATAAATCATTTTAAATATTCAAAATCCCTTAAAATAGCCAAAATAAAAAAAAATTAAATTGGTTTTGAAAATCGGGTTGTTATAATCTCCCCCACTTAAAATCTTTTCGTCCTCGAAAAGGAACATTGCTGAAAGTTGTTTAACAAACCAACTCAACTTTCATTCTGGCTTTCATTCTTCAATTTTTCAGTTTCTAAAAATTTCTAATTTCTAAAAAATTTGGCTAACACCCTAGATTTTCGAATAATTTCGCCATAACCTCCTTTGTACGGGGAGACCTTCAAAACCGCAACTAGCCTCACAGGGCCCTCATCATCCAAAAAGAAAAAGGAAAAGCCAAGCGGCTGGCCAATTGGCTCATAAAATCATCAAAACCCAAGAAATACAGTAAACATGTACCTATTTTCGGGCATACAATTTTATTCCTCTTCTTAGCTTCCATGCTATGACCTGTTCATTATATATACATGTACATATGCGCAATTCCAATCAATTTTCAATTCAGTTCAATATTTGCTCGATTTGGCTAAATTTGCCTTACATTTTCTTATTGGTTTTATTAGTCCAATATTTTTTTTACTCACACTTAATTATCATATAGCACAACCATTAATCAATTAGTTGGTTAGCTTTCCAAGTATATAACTTTATATATAGTCAAAAATCCAATTTTTAGTGTCAAATCACAAGCAATAAACCCTGATAAGTTTTGGTTCTCACACCAATCAATTGGAAATGTATAGATATTCCACTTTCGAAACTCGAACATAAGTGCTGATAATGAAGCTTCAATCATCAGAATCATCTCCGGGCGACTAGAGTGTGATTCTATGTCTATTCAGTATATTTGAGACTTTGAATATACGTTCATGACACGTATATTCAAAATCTTCATATACTTGATTGTCCAAAATAAGATAAAATAATATACTCAAATACGTATAATAGGGTTTAAATTTTCAAAACAAAATTTGTTTTCATTTTTATTTTAAAAATAACACTCTTCGAAACTCATTCTAGGATACTACTGATTCCATCTCTAACGAGTCATTCTCATTGGATATTACTAATCCAATCTCTGATGAATTCTTTCGTTTGGTTCTAATGTGTCTTGTTCTCGAGCTCTGATACCAAAATGAAACAACCCAAACTTGCCCTTACGGGAAAGCCCGGATTGAGTTGAGAACATAACAAATCAGAATACAAACAATAGAACATTTCATTGTTATTACAACAATTACATCAGAGTACAAGAATATAACAGAGTATGAATAAATAATATACATCAGGAAAATATCAATGATTAAAATACATTACATAGCAGCGGAAAAATAATACATAACACAACTGAAAGAGATACATGGATACAGAGCTTTCCGAATATAGCTCCAGCCGTAAATCAGGATCCTGTAAAATAGATATCTACAATACCAAAACTACGAGCTGCCCATGTGGAAAATATGGGCACCCAGAGTTTAGGTTAAAACAATAAACTCCAGGTCAGTCATGGGACTGGTGTGAGAAATAAAACAGTTATTTAAAACTTTACTTTGAAGTTAGGTATAACAAGGGACCACGCCGTATAACACGGAACGGGTTTACCCCCCATGAATACCAATGCATAAAAATAAACAGCGCAATGCTTTTTGAAAAATGAAGCTATTATAAGACTCAGGTCCCACCACACAATGCAATGCAAGCCAGAGGATAGAGTTTTAACTTATAATAGCCAAACATGCTTGGTACGATTTAAAACAAATCATTTGATACTATTATAAGTGCATAGTGTTAAAAACAACTTCAAATACAAATATATCAATCATAGATGGCATGGGTACCATATATCATGTCGCCATACTAGTTCTACAATCAAAACCACATGATGTCGTATTGGAAGTTGGATTTCCACCATGAACCAAGGCAAGGGATCGTCCTTACCAAATTCGAGACAATCTAGCCTACCATGTCAGGCTACAGCCGTAATTTCACCTTGGATCTTCAGGGCCTGTCCACTCTTACATTTGTGGATTGGCTATTCCTGAACTATACGTTTCCCTGCCCTATGGGGAGTATTGGTCAGTATGTCGACCATATCATCCATCAGCCCTGTAGTGACTAATATATCCGAGGCTCCTCGCTATCCATCAAATAATATGCAACATCCACATGAGTAAAATGTCTAGGCTCCATACTATGACACCACTCCTAGATAGAAAGAAACACATCTTCTCTCTACAGTCCTCTCCCATTTTTGGTTAATACCGGGGTATGAGTCTCGCGAATTAACGTTATACACAAAGCTATGCTATCTAAAGCTGTGCTTTGATCATCAACCACAAGGCTCTGCTTTTCAACAGAAGCCTTGATCATTTGCATCTCAACATGTCACACTGACAATTCACGCCATGAAACTGATGTCTATCAATACACAACCTCTAAGCTAAGGGTGTTAAGCAAGAGAATAAATTCTCCGCCACCAAATAGATATATATTTAATAGAAATCAATGACACACATCCATTTACAAGTTCGTTCTAGGTTTGAACGAAACAGGAGGCACCTTATTCCTCATCCCATATGTCCAAATAGGAGAGAGGTCCTCGCATATCCGGTCGATCTCTAAGTACGTCTGGACGATTACCACTTATTACCTTGTCTTCGGTGTATAGCCAAATCAAAACATTAGTAATATTCCAAACGATGTGAAGAACTCCGATCTTCAACCACCGTCTTCATCGTCGACTTATCGTCGTATTAATTATTCAGAGTGGGATAAACTCGGTCTTTCCGAATAACTCGCGTATATTATAATCAAGTGCTATAAAAAAAAACATACGCCTCATTCTAATTCAGAATATTCCTTTATTCAAATATTCACATTTTGGGGAAAGGTTCCCATTAATTTTATCAAAGGTAAGTTTATTTAAACTATTTCTTTAATATTCCTTTGGACATCATTTCAAAAGCTTTCATTATCTTTCAATTCTAAACCAAATTAAGGTTTATCCAACTAGTCGGGATTAACGAGCCATACCGAAGTAATCATTCCTTTTATTATCCCAATCCCAACTTATTCATCCCATGGAGCAAAACTGGTAGTACTCCATGTCTAACACCCACGGTGCTATCGGTAAGTTTAATTATCATTTCTCGTTCAAATCTAAGTAAAGATTTTACTATTGCCTGGAGTAAAACTTGTGGTGCTCCATTCTCGATCATTTCTTGAATTCGATAAATTTAATTACCTTATTCTCATTCCAATCTGATTAAAGATTCATTAAAACTCTAATTTGGTTTTAATCTCAAAATCATTACCTAACGATTATTCAAATTTAAGAAATTAATCTTATCTTTAACTCTAATATCATTTAAAACATAGTTCACAATAAACCCTAAAATCCAGTTCCATCAAAATGGAATCCCTATGGAAATCAGATCTGTCATAGTCAACATGAATTTCCGTATCAGACTAACAATATAAATAGAATAACGGCGAAGCCTTTTAAATTCCATATATAGTAACGGTCTTGCTTCACCGAAGCTCGCCTCGATTATTACCAAATCGAATTCCATTTGATTCCAATTCAATATATTAAATTGGAAAACTTTTCTTTGGAAAATCCCATTAATCTTATCTAAAAGATTGTATATTCCAAATCATATCTTCACTGTTAATTAGATTAAAGAACAAATGTTATTTAAAACATTATTCACGATAAACCCAAAAATCCAATTTCGATTCAACTCCAATTAAATATTAATTAATCGGTAAACTTCTCTAAATCTTATTTAAAAGATTTATTCTTTTCTCAACTGGGTTTAAGACGACAAACCCCCAAATCCAATTTGATATTAAATATAAGGCTCTAAATAGAAATTATATCGTCTTATATTCAACATCAAAATTTGAAACCAACGGATATCGTATTGGGAATAACGATATCTGTATCTTCCAAATTCCCACCACAATATCCGTATAATCATGGAATCCAATATCGAAATATTCCGAAGATATTTCCATTTAAATCCATTCCAACTCATATGATAGAATATTCTGATTATATCAAAACCAATTCAAATCCAATTTATTTATTTAAAAACATTGGATTATTATTCTAGTTAATTACTAGTTCATTTCGATAAAAATATATTTTTATTTTTCCAAGTTTGGAATTTTCATCTAAAATCTTTCCATATCATTTATTATGATTTTACATAATTTTTCCATATTTTTATTAATTTTATCAAGGCCCGTACAGTCGGTTTCCAATAATGGCCACCGAACTGCATCCATAGCGACCTTTTCCAAATTTTATTTGGACATAATTCCAAATTTGGCCATTAGATTTCAAATCTTTTATATTCATTGGAAAACTCTTTTCGATACGAACCCAATGGTTCTAGTTTTAGAAGAATCCGACGGTCGGATCTCCGTAGTGTCAATTCGAAGTTAATGGTCGAAATTCGCGAACGGTCGCTGCGCGGCATGTTCTATTCAGGCCATTAAATATATGTAATATATTTATTATATATATTTCATTGAATTACATTTAAATCGAATTTTATAAATCGTTTTAAGTTTGTTTTAAAAACGATTTCAACTTCATTTTCAATTTTAAACAAAAATTGAATATTCCATATCATTATAATATTAAAATGATAATATTTTCAAAATATCAGATTTTGAAATCAATTCTCTTTGATGTTCATTATAAAAATAAATAAAATCGATATAAAAAGCGTTCATGTTAAAATAGCGCACATCTAATCAACACGGCTTCACACATTTCAATAATTTCGTGTGCATCCAAAATCGGACATCAAATTCACATTTTAATCCTTTACTGAATATTATTTTAAAATATTCCTTTTTTTAAAAAATATTAGTTATTTTAAAATATTCTTTCTTTCTAAATTGGAATCAGACCCAATCAATTACCATATAATGTTATTTATGTGGATTTTCATACAACACATGTATACAACAGCAATGATAACCAATCATCCATCATCCTGAGTGCATTACACAACTGCATAAGCATTAAGTATAAATAATTAACGCTTACAACAGTCTGTCAACCAATCGATTGACATACAACTAAACAATTGGGATTAGTGTACATCAAATATCATCCCAATACCCTGTGGGGTTTCAACCAACAAATACTGGATATTATTTGTACAGTTGGGTGATGTGTAAAATTTATCGTCCCAATCAGTATAAGCTAAATTGGTGTACATAAACAAATCATCCGATTTGTAAATGAATATTTATTTTTGTTTCAAGAGAATTTTATGCCGTTCATATATACATTACAAATTATATTTTTAAAGATAAAATATTTTATTCAACACTTGACTATTTTATATAGTTCATACATTCAATAAAAATGATATTTTTATTGTTCAAATAGCTTATTCAACACATGAATATTTTATATAGTTCCTTTATACAATAAAAATGATATTTTTATTGTTCAAATATTTTATTCACAATCAATTTTACAGCAATAATCCAAATTTCCACAATACAATTCTAACAAACAACTATGGTTTGTACAATAAATAATGTCGGGGGCTTCTAAGCCTAGTCTGCATCCTAGCATATATTTAACTATAAAATAATTAGAGTGAGAAGGAGTTCACAATCGGTTTCCACTCCATCATTCTTTAAAGGACGGTTTTGATTCGAATTTGCGTAAATTCTGACTAGCTCCAAATTTGTCCCCGACAGCTCCATCACGTAGTGTTCGTCAAGCCGATTCCAATGGTACCCAGTTTGTCAATTTTTGCTCGGATTTGAATAAAATATAGCAGTTTAAATATTTAAACATTTTAACATATAATTAAATTAAATTAATCAGAATTAATTACCCTTAATTACATTTTAAAACCGACGTTTATTTTCTTCAGACCGTCTTCGTTAATTGCCTGGATCGGAAGAACCCAACGCTCGCCTGAACCATTCACCGTCGCGCCACCATCTAGCAACCCGGACCCACATCAGTTGCTACCACAACGACGACCATCGCACCACCCCCTGCGCCTTGAACGGTGACCCATTCGGTGGTCCCTAGGCTATGCATTTCAAGTTCGAACAGAGGACATGCACGCCAAAAATCCAAGCGATTTACACAATAAAAACCGATCTCCTCCGTTGAATAGATTGATCTCGGTGTGCTCTTGATTTTTGATTTTTGGAAGATTGGAGTTTTATTGTGTGGATCATCAGAAAATGGAGGAGGAAAAATAGAAAGTTCTGATCGTCTATTTCATAGGAGCAGCAGTTAACGCATTGACCAGCGAGAGTGAGAAGAGGTTTTTGACCATGTTTTATTTATATATATATATAATATTTTAATATTTAATTCGTAAAATACTTATTTAACACACCGAACTCCAAACAAGACCCAATGACTGTCGCCCCTAGCCAAATACCCTGATATCGAACACAATGGGATATGTTTAGTAAGCCAATTTGACTGTTTCGAATAGATTTTATCAAAATTAAAATATAAATCAATATATATTGAATTTAAACGTACATTTTAATTTACCAGGGCCACATACTGACTCCAAAAATTAAAGAAAAATAAATCTAGCCATGTCTTGATGATACGGTCCTAACAACACTAATTTCATTGGAGTTGGAGACCGTTTGAAAAATGGCCATTTACCAGTCAATTAAATTCCAACCGAAATTACCAAACATATTTAAATTCACTACACTCACATATTAATTCCAAAAATTATGAAATTTGAAACCTGACTATAATTTGATATATCGGATCCAACAAAAGTGGTTTCAACGAAAACGGAAGTCGTTTGTGAAATGGCTATTTTTAAGGGCTATTAATATATTAAAAAATATATAAATTCCATAGCCACTATTTTAAATTTTAAACACTACATAACCTTTAATTTATACTATGAAATCTGAATTTTTCACATCTGTTAGAAAAATATAATTAAATAGATTCAAATACTTCTTTTTTACTAAAATCCGATTTATTTTGAATCCTATACAGTCATTTGAAATTTGAAATCGAATTTTCAAACTATCACGCCATTTCAGGCTTGTTTTATAATTAAAATAAATTTATTCGTTCTAAGTTCATTTAAAATAAATTTTTAGTCGTTATTATTTAAAAGAAATCATTTTAAATATTCAAAATCCCTTAAAATAGCCAAAATAAAAATTTAAATTTGGTTATGAAAATCCGAGTTGTTACAATTGGGGTCATTTCACATGTTCACGATTTTTAAATGTCCGCTTTACCCCTAGTGAATCTTGTTTTGCCTATAACTTTTGATTTGTAAGGAGTTTTAAGCTAAAACTACTTCCATTAGATTCGGATGATGGTTTACCTTTCCGTAGAGTGGTCACATTAGTCAAACGGACTTACCGTTTAGGAGATATGGCTGAAATAAGGTTTGAAATATGAAAAAATAGCATAATTTTGCTTAATGGGGTGATTAGCGGCTAGGCCCATAATCCATTTTGGGATTAGGGTGATGGGAGGGCTGAAATGAGTTGGAGAACCATCTCCATTCAGTTTTCCAGCCAACATTTCTTGAATCACAGTAATGGCCTTCACCTTCCAAATCTCATTCTAATCTCTTTCTAATCATTTTCTACTCAATAATTAACCAAATCTACACCAAATCAAGTCAAATTAGCATCAAATTAGAGTTGGGGCTGCTGTAATACATAGATATTCGTGCCATAACAGTAAAGTTTCAGAGCTAAGATTTCATTTGTGGCTAAGGAGTGATTTGCATGTTTATTAGCTAATTATGGCTAATTAGGGGTAACTAGTGATAATTAGCGAAATTATGCATCGTAGAAATATGGAAAAATACATAGAAATTCTAAAATATTATTTTATGCCTCTGGTAAAAATTTGGGTTAATTTGGATTAAGTTTGCTAACCTTATAGTTAAACATGGTTAAGGGATTAAGGGTTTGATCCTAAATAACACATATGATTGATGTTTTAATGTTTTTGATTGATCCTGTATGTTGTTGCCACTATTTGGGATGCTTTATGATTGTTTAGAAAAATTAGAATGGTTGAAAACGCTGTCGTGTGGCGTAAACAGCTTGTTGGAGGACTGAAAGGAAGTGCGTCACGTGACCTAGGCATCACGACCCCCACTCATGAAGCATCCTCACGACCACGAGCCGAACCACTTCAAGGGTCACGAACAGCCAGTCATGAACCGGGACGAGCCTCACGAGCCAAGCTACTTGCACCACAAGAAGGACCCACGAACCGGAGTGAGACGACCCTAAATCCCGTACAGACGGAGACAAGGGTAATCCGTGGAATATAACACAGAAACAGATAATAGCAGAACAGAAATAAATAAATACACCAGATAATGAACAATAGAATATACTGGATAAAAGTAATCATCAGAGTTACACAGTATACAGGATCATACTTAGTACAAATACAGTTCAGCTATACATAAATGTCTACAGCGGAAAACAAACAAATTATGTACAATAGGAGCTGAACAGCATAAAAAGAGATAAATGATAGAATCCATCTTCAGCTCCAGCTATCCAGAAATAACCAGCTAAACCTGAATACAAGGCTGCCCGTGTAGAAAAAGGGGCACCCGAGTTTGAAAGTGAAACAAACTACGAGTCAGTCATGGGACTGGTATGAGAAATCCACTCAACACATATATAATTGGCTAATCACAGGACCACGCCACTTTCGTGGAACGGGTTTACTCCATTGGATTGCCAGTGCTTTAAAACAAATCTTTCTTTTAAACATCGCTATGCTTTTAATAAAAATGAAGCCATTATAAGACTCAGTTCCCATCACACAATGCAACGCAAACCGGAGGATAGAGTTTTACCTCATAACAGCCAAAATATGCTTGATACGAATAAAACAAGGGCAATTGATATTATTGCTAGTGTTTATATGTTTTGAAAACAATTTCAAATCATAACTATCAATCATAGACGGCATGTGTACCATATATCATGTCGCCATATATATATATATATATATATATATATATATATATATATATATGCAATCAAAACCGCACGATGTCGTATTTGGAAATTTGATTTCCGTCATGAACCAAGGCAAAAGATAGTCCTTACCGAATTCGAGACTGCCTAGCCCGAGCCTCAGGAACAACCGCAACTGCCCCTTGGATCGTCAGGGCCGGTCCACCGATGTGGATTATTATGCCTGAACACTACGTCTCCCCGCCCTTTGGGGCGTAAACGAGCCAACGAATGACTCCATCGGACCCGGATCGTCCGATCAAACCGAGGCGCCTCGCAACAGCAACAACCACATAGGTGAAAAGTATATAAATGTCAGGGCTGGTAGGTCACTGACACCACCCTAGCTAGGAAGAAACGCAGTCCCTCCCTGATGTCCTCTCCCGTTTCTGGTTCATATCGGGGTGTGAGGCTCGTGATTTTTCGTTATACACAAAGCTACGCCACACAGGCGGTGCTTTGACCATCACCACAAGACTTTGCTTTTTAACAGAAGCCCTGATCATTGCATATTAGCATGCCACACAGGCAATTCATGCCGTGCGACTGATGTCCATCGATATACAACCTCTGAGCTCGTGCGTCTCAGAGAAGGGCGTTAAGCAAAAGAATAAATTCTCCGCCGCCAAACAGATGTATATTTAACAGAAATCAATCAACACAGAATAAACTCCAATGTCAGACACACAGTCCATTTACAAGTCCGTTCTGGGTCTGAACGAAACCGGAGGCACTAAATACCTCGCAAACCCATCGATCACCACGTACGTCTGGACGATCACCACTCATTATTCATATTTCGGGATGCCTCCCAATCAGGTGCTCGGTTACCATCCAAACGAGGTGAAGATCTCCAGTCTTCGACCACCGTCTTCATCTTCGACTTTCAATCGTTGGTCAATTATTTGAAATGAGAATTAACTCGGCCTTTTCAAATAATTCACGTATATTTAGAATTTCAAATCAATTTATTTCAATGGTTAAATTATTCGACAACACCAATTTTGTTCTTTAATGTAATTTTCACACCAAACACATTCAACCATCAAAAGCCACATAAATCGAGCAAATTCAGTTTATTTCCATTCCATATCGTTTATGATATTTTATAACGATTTATCGCTATTTTTATTTATTTTAAAATAGCCAATTTATTCAAAACGACGCTTCGGGCCATAACGCGGCCGTGGCGCTGTTTTTCTTCAGATTTGATTTACACATATTTGAAAATTTAACCGTTGGATCTTCACAAAATTTACCTCATTAGAAAGGTCTTTTCAAAACTAATCCAACGGTTCCAGTTTCGGGAAGATCCGACGGTCGGATCTCCCGGTACAATCGTTTGAAGTATCGATTTCAAAATACAAACCGCAGCGTCGTTATTCGATTAAATATAATTATATTTATATAAATATATAAATATAAACGTTTCTGGCGCTGTTTTTCTTCAGATTTGAATTAAACATTCCAGACAATCCAACCGTTGGATTTTTACAAAGTTGGTGCTGTTGGAAAGATTTTTCCAAAGCGAACCCAACGATTGCGATTTCAGGAAAATCCGATGGTCGGATCTCCCGGTACAATCGTTTGAAGTTTCGATTCCAAAATACGAACTGCACGGCCACGTTTCGTTTTAATTTTATTTATAATTATATAAATATAGTTCATTCAACAATTTCAATATCGTTTTCACTTCAAATATTTCACTAATGCCTTAATATTTCGAAAAATTTCGCCATAACCTCCTTTGTACGGGGAGGGGTTTGGAAATTTATTGGACGTGTTAGGTACCCAATAAATCCTAAAAAGCATTCACATATTTATAGTGATATATTCTGGTGTTTACGGGGGAGCATGTATAGATAATCACTCCAGAGAATAAATTCTCGTCACCCCGTTTCCGTGTGGAAATAAATAGTCCATGTGCCGTATCTAATAACTAGAGAGACGTGATTATTGTCAACTCCAGACCCGTATGGGGTTTTTATTTATCTGGCAATTTAACGTTATATTTTATAGAGTCCATATCAGTCATCAGTTCAACCTGTAGTATATAATCATCGCCATACAAGCCTCTCGCTCGTATGGTAAATCTTCCACCTTGTCACACAAGCTCCAATTGCTTATGTGGAATACGATGAAGTATGCTTATCGTCAAGAAGTATGCCATGTAGCGTAGTTCAAATTTAATTGTTACTATCCTATGGCGATATTTATTATTTCACACAGAATAATCAGCACTCCGCATCCAATGGCATTCAAAGGAGTTGATATAAAAATAAAATTGCGCAGCCAACTCATCAAGGCTTACCTATTTGTCGGGCACGCAAATAATTTCTTTACTCTACAGCTAATCCATTTTTCCTGTTCAACACATGTATATATATGCAGAACAAAGCCAATAATAATATTTCTAGCAAACTATTATTTATTTCAACTCGTGTGTATTTTTATCAAAGCGTATACATGATAAAAGAAATATTTTTATCATCAAAAATATTTATTCAACACGTGAATGTTTTTAACACTTCCTATTCACAATAAAAATGTAGCTTTTATTGTCTATTCATTTTATTTTAAAATACGATAACATTCAACACATGAATTTCAACTCGACGAACGAATTTCAATTCAACACATGAATATTCTCTATAGTTTGTATATATATAAAAATGTGATATTTATCGCTAAAATTATTTGTTTAAATTCAAATAATATTCAACACATGAATTTCAACTCAACGAATGAATTGCAACTCAACACATGAATATTCTCTCAACATATGTAATTTATTTCAACGAATGAAAATTATTCTAACACATGTATATTTCAGAAAATTTCGGCAGCATAACGGCAGGGTAGTTAAAACCGGGACCATCCCTAGTACGGCTCCTCGCTCTACCTTAAAACCTCGCGGTTTTTGACAATGGGGATCATGCATCTAGTTCGCACGCAGGCGGCATGTATATATTTATTTCATTTCCACAAACTAATCCTATGTGGTTTCAACCAAATATTTCTCAACCACAAACGGGTATTTTTCAATCACCATCAATCAATATCAACCACAAACAATCCCAAACAATCATTCGCTATCAATCAATTTTCACAACAATCACAACCAATAAATATCGTCCATGGTTTGTGGACGAAGGGCGTATATATATATATATATATATATATATATATATATATATATATATATATATATATATATATAGCAATTCACTTCTATTTCAACACATGTATAATTTTTACAACGCATATACAACTTATACATCGAACGTACAACTTATACAACGCTTATACATGAGGTGTACAACGCTTATATAACTCATACATCGACTATATAATTTATACATCGTCGTTTTCCATATCGTTTATAAATTAGAAATCTCACATTGGGGCTCCACTCCACCAAAAATAGCAGAAGGCTCAGAAAAATATGCGGTCTCTTCTAAAATGTAGAAGGAGTCCACACGGTCACGATGTTTCCTGTTTCATCGAATTTCGTTAACGAATGAAAAAGATACGATTTTTCAAAGTTTGCAACGGTTTTAAACTGTCGAAATCAGTTAAATAATTAACAGCCGATACCTTTACAGTTTATTCAAAACTAGGTTTGATCTTTTCACCAAAACGAAGATGTTGTAGCTCGATCAGACCCTGCCACGTGAAGCGTCTACGAGAGGCGCTCCTCCTCCCTGAATTCTGGCGAACTCGGCGCAGTGGTGGCGGAGAAATCGGGGTGCGAGCGGCGGCACTTCTCGGCGTTGAATCTCGAAAATACACCACTAGAGAAGCTCCAACTGGTATGGATTTGAAGATCGAGGGAAGGGCTTCAAAATTCTCCAAAGGAGCAGTGGGTTCTGAGGCGTGGATGACGAGAAATCGAGGCGTGAAGATCTGAAGGGGAGCCGCCGTTGATTTCGAGGGTATCGGGTTTTTTTGTGTTTTTTTTATATTTTTAAATTAATGAAATAAAAAATCCTATTGGCCGATGTTATATTAAATTCAAAAATTGGGGTTTTCTTGGACGAACTCGAAATCAAACCCAACGACTGTCGTCCCTAGCGTTTTACCCCCATTCCGAACACAATGGTATATGTTTCATAGGCCCATTCGACTGTTTCAGTCAGTTTCCATTCAAATCGAAATATAAAACATTCAATATTTAATTTGAACGTACATTTCAATTTTCCAGGGCCACAAACTGATTCGAAAAATTCCAGAAAAATAAATCTAGCTATGTTTTGACGATACGGTCCTAACAAAACTAGTTTCGTCGAATTCTGAGACCGTTTGCAAAAAGGCCCATTTTTGGTCGATCCAATTTAACTGTAATTGCCCAAAACACATTTTCCTTTGCCACACTCACATACTAGCTTCAAAAATTATGAAATTTGAAACCTAGCAATAACTTCTCATCCCGGATCCAACAAAAGCGGTTTCGTCGAATTCCGAGGTCGTATGCAAAATGGCCAATTTCACGGGCTATATAAATTCCATATCGACCCTTCCGAAAATTCATTCGGCCATAACTTTTGCTTTCCGCTATGAAAATTCGATTTTTCTGATTCGTTAGAAAGGTATTCACTAACAGATTTAAATATTTTTGGTTTCACTAAAATCCGGATTGTTTTGCACTCGGTACAGTCCGACAAAGTTTGAATTCAAATTTTGAAACTACAGCGCCTTTTCAAGCCTTGTTTATAATTATAATTAATTATATTCGTTTTCAATTGTCGATTCATACTCACTTTTCATTGCCATTATTTAAAATATTTATTTTAAATATTTAAAATCCATTATTTTAGCCAATTTAAAAATTTTAAATTGGTTCAGATTTTCTGGGTCGTTACAATCTCCCCCACTTAAAACTTTTCATCCCCGAAAAGGAACAAAGTAGAAAGTGGTTTGATAAATCTACGATCACACAATACAAAAACCAATCAAATTGTTTTAACTTCTCAAAAATATACCGATCCACTTCTATACTCTTTTAAAATCATTCAGACTATAGAATTTAAAAGTTCACATCCATGGGAAGAAAATAGCAACAGAATAGAGAATTAAATGGTAATGCAAGGTATGGTAAATGTACCTTGCACCGGAGTCAATCAGAGATATCTATTCGGCATCTGGGATAGGCTTTCTGAATGCTCTCCTCAGTTTCCCAAGTACAATCTCGTGGATCTCCACTCCATTGCACTTTGACTAAGCGAACCTTCTTGTTCCTCAGCTCTTTGGTTTCTTTGCCTATTATCTTTAGCGGCTCTCTTCTCACAGCTAATTCTGGAGTAATTTCAATGTCCTGTTGAGCTGCTTCTTCCACGATCAAGTCTGGATCATGAACGTGTTTCCGAAGTTGAGATATATGAAATACATCATGAATTCCAGGCAACCAATCAGGCAATTTAACCCCATAAGCGAGAGTTCCGATCCGTTCCAGAATAGGAAACGGACCAATGAATTTGGGCGCCAACTTTCCAGTTTTACCGAACCGGATAACTCCTCTCATCGGCGATATTTTTAAATATACATAGTCACCAACTTCAAAGGATATATCTCTTCTTCTCCTATCGGCATAGCTCTTTAGTCGGCTTTGAGCGGCGAGTAATCGCTTCTTAATATAATCGACTTTGTCGGCAGCTTCTCGAATCATATCGGGACCCAACACTATTTCCGGGCTCGACCCAACAAGCAGGAGATCGGCACGGTCTACCATACAATGCTTCGAATGGCGACATTGTCAGACTCGCCTGGTAGTTGTTGTTATAAGAGAATTCAACCAAATGCAGATGGTCTTCCCATGATCCACCGAAATCTATAACACAAGCCCGCAATAGATCTTCTAAAATACGATTTACCCTCTCAGTCTGACCGTCTGTCTGAGGATGATAAGCGGTGCTCAAGTTCAACTTCGTTCCCAGTTCGACTTGAAATGCCTCCCAGAATTTGCTAGTAAATATTGTATCTCTATCACTGACTATACTGAGCGGCACTCCATGTAGTCTAACTATTTCCTTGAAGTATATCTGCGCCAGGCTCTGAGCGGTTATGTTTGATCGGACAGGTATGAAATAGGCGGTCTTCGTGAAGCGATCTACGATCACCCAAATACTGTTATTCCCTTTTTTTATGGAGGTCTTCATACTGATAAGCCATGTATATCATTTCGGAAAAAGGAAGCTTCACATTCCTCATCACACTATTCTGATATCTCCTTTGCAGGCCATGAATAAATCTCAGATTTTTCCTCTTTGGGTCTTGAATCAGATGAGGAGCAAAGTGAGCAAGTTCGTTGAATTTCTTATGATATTCTGGGATGGTCATATCACCTTGTATTAGATAAGAAAATTCATCGCATAATCGCTCCGTCGCTTTGGGAGGAGTAAATCTTTCCAGGAAAATCACTTTGAATCTGTCCTAGGTGATATCACCTTCTGGATTATCTTTGATGATTGTTTCCCACCAGATTAAAGCTTCTTCTTTGAGCGCCCAAGATGCTACTAACCGTTTCTGGTCATCCCTCAGCAGGATATGCTCAAATATTCTTTCGACAGAACTCATCCAAGCTTGGGTTTGAATTATAGATTCATTGCCAGAGAACTGTGCTCCGTTCAGATTTCGATATCTCTTTACTAGACCCTCTAGATCGGGTTCTGCATTTCTCCTGTTTCTGACACACATTTTTCTAGTACTTCTGCAAATGGCAGATCAAGTGTCAGGTCACAGAAAAGGTATTTCACAATATAGAGACAATTACTTCAAATGTAAATGTGTCTATCGTGGTGTAATTTCATTCTGCTTTACTCATACTAGGATATTGCTAATCCTATCTGTATAGAGTTACCCGTCCTAGAACACTACTGGTTCTATTTCTGACAAGTTCGTTCAAATGTTATACTCCAGAAGTAAGCTTAACCAAAGCTCTGATACCAAATGAGACGACCCCAAATCCCGTACAGACGGAGACAAGGGTAATCCATGGAATATAACACAGAAACAGATAATAGCAGAACAGAAATAAATAAATACACCAGATAATGAACAATAGAATATACTGGATAAAAGTAATCATCAGAGTTACACAGTATACAGGATCATACTTAGTACAAATACAGTTCAGCTATACATAGATGTCTACAGCGGAAAACAAACAAAATATGTACAATAGGAGCTGAACACCATAAAAAGAGATAAATGATAGAATCCATCTTCAGCTCCAGCTATCCAGAAATAACCAGCTAAACCTGAATACAAGGTTGTCCATGTAGAAAAAGGGGCACCCGAGTTTGAAAGTGAAACAAACTACGAGTCAGTCATGGGACTGGTATGAGAAATCCACTCAACACATATATAATTGGCTAATCACAGGACCACGCCACTTTCGTGGAACGGGTTTACTCCATTGGAATGCCAGTGCTTTAAAACAAATCTTTCTTTTAAACATCGCTATGCTTTTAATAAAAATGAAGCCATTATAAGACTCAGTTCCCATCACACAATGCAACGCAAACCGGAGGATAGAGTTTTACCTTATAACAGCCAAAATATGCTTGATACGAATAAAACAAGGGCAATTGATATTATTGCTAGTGTTTATATGTTTTGAAAATAATTTCAAATCATAACTATCAATCATAGACGGCATGGGTACCATATATCATGTTGCCATATATATATATATATATGCAATCAAAACCGCACGATGTCGTATTTGGAAATTTGATTTCCGTCATGAACCAAGGCAAAAGATAGTCCTTACCGAATTGGAGACTGCTTAGCCCGAGCCTCAGGAACAGCCGCAACTGCCCCTTGGATCGTCAGGGCCGGTCCACCGATGTGGATTATTATGCCTGAACACTACGTCTCCCCGCCCTTTGGGGCGTAAAAGAGCCAACGAATGACTCCATCGGACCCAGATCGTCCGATCAAACCGAGGCGCCTCGCAACAGCAACAACCACATAGGTGAAAAGTATATAAATGTCAGGGCTGGTAGGTCACTGACACCACCCTAGCTAGGAAGAAACGCAGGCCCTTCCTGGCGTCCTCTCCCGTTTCTGGTTCATACCGGGGTGTGAGGCTCACGATTTTTCGTTATACACAAAGCTACGCCACACAGGCGGTGCTTTGATCATCACCACAAGACTTTGCTTTTCAACAGAAGCCCTGATCACTACATCTTAGCATGCCACACAGGGAATTCATGCCGTGCGACTGATGTCCATCGATATACAACCTCTGAGCTCGTGCATCTCAGAGAAGGGTGTTAAGCAAAAGAATAAATTCTCCGCCGCCAAACAGATGTATATTTAACAGAAATCAATCAACACAGAATAAACTCCAATGTCAGACACACAGTCCATTTACAAGTCCGTTCTGGGTCTGAACAAAACCGGAGGCACTAAATACCTCGCAAACCCATCGATCACCACGTACGTCTGGACAATCACCACTCATTATCCATATTTCGGGATGCCTCCCAATCAGGACCTCGGTTACCATCCAAACGAGGTGAAGATCTCCGGTTTTCGACCACCGTCTTCATCTTCGACTTTCAATCGTCGGTCAATTATTTGAAATGAGAATTAACTCGACCTTTTCAAATAATTCACATATATTTAGAATTTCAAATCAATTTATTTCAATGGTTAAATTATTCGACAACACCAATTTTGTTCTTTAATGTAATTTTCACACCAAACACATTCAACCATCAAAAGCCACATAAATCGAGCAAATTCAGTTTATTTCCATTCCATATCGTTTATGATATTTTATAACGATTTATTGCTATTTTTATTTATTTTAAAATAGCCAATTTATTCAAAACGACGCTTCAGGCCATAACGCGGCCGTGGCGCTGTTTTTCTTCAGATTTGATTTACACATATCTGAAAATCTAACCGTTGGATCTTCACAAAATTTACCTCGTTAGAAAGGTCTTTTCAAAACGAATCCAACGGTTCCAGTTTCGGGAAGATCCGACGGTCGGATCTCCCGGTACAATCGTTTGAAGTTTCGATTTCAAAATACGAACTGCAGCGTCGTTATTCGATTAAATATAATTATATATATATATAAATAAATATAATCGTTTCTGGCGCTGTTTTTCTTCAGATTTGAATTAAACATTCCAGACAATCCAACCGTTGGATTTTTACAAAGTTGGTGCCGTTGGAAAGATTTTTCCAAAGCGAACCCAACGGTTGCGATTTCAGGAAAATCCGATGGTCGGATCTCCCGGTACAATCGTTTGAAGTTTCGATTCCAAAATACGAACTGCACGGCCACGTTTCGTTTTAATTTTATTTATATTTATATAATTATATAAATATAGTTCATTCAACAATTTCAATATCGTTTTCACTTCAAATATTTCACTAACGCCTTAATATTTCGAAAAATTTCGCCATAACCTCCTTTGTACGGGGAGGGGTTTGGAAATTTATTGGGCCGTGTTAGGTACCCAATAAATCCTAAAAAGCATTCACATATTTATAGTGATATATTCTGGTGTTTACGGGGGAGCATGTATAGATAATCACTCCAGAGAATAAATTCTCGTCACCCCGTTTCCGTGTGGAAATAAATAGTCCATGTGCCGTATCTAATAACTAGAGAGACGTGATTATTGTCAACTCCAGACCCGTGTGGGGTTTTTATTTATCTGGCAATTTATCGTTATATTTTATAGAGTCCATATCAGTCATCAGTTCAACCTGTAGTATATAATCATCGCCATACAAGCCTCTCGCTCGTATGGTAAATCTTTCACCTCGTCACACAAGCTCCAATTGCTTATGTGGAATATGATGAAGTATGCCTATCGTCAAGAAGTATGCCATGTAGCGTAGTTCAAATTTAATTGTTACTATCCTATGGCGATATTTATTATTTCACACAGAATAACCAGCACTCCGCATCCAATGGCATTCTGTAACAACCCGGAAAATCTGGGCCAGTTTAAAATTTTTATTTTGGCAATTTTAGCGAATTTTGATTATTTAAAATGAATTATTTTAAATAATATCGTCGAGAAATTTATTTTGAATATAATTCGAACGTATATATTATATACGCCGTCGTTAGAATATAAATAATTATATATAATTATAAAAGGAATTGAAAATGGCGCGGTAGTTCGATAATTCGATTTCAAACTTCAATTGAACATACCAGGTGCAAAACAATCCGGATTTTAGTGAAACCAAAAACATTAGGATCTAATTGATAATATCTTTCCAACGAATTGGAATAATCAAGATTTCGCAGCGAGAAGCAAAAGATATGTCCAGTTGAAAATTCTGAATAGTCGCTATGGAATTCAGGCCCTTAAAAATGGACATTTTGCAGATGACCTCGGATTTCGACGAAACCAGTTTTGTTGGGTCCATGATGTCAAATTATTGCTAGGTTTCAAATTTCATAATTTTTCGAATCAATATGTGAGCGTGGCAAAGGAAAACGCGTTTGACCAGTTTCAGTTGATTTTAATCGACTGGAAATTGGCCATTTTTCAAACGGTCTCAGAATTCGACGAAACTAGTTTTGTTAGGACCGTATCGTCAATACGAAGCTAGAAAATATTTTTCTGGAATTTATAGAGTTCGTATGTGGCCACGGTAAATTGAAATGTGCGTTCAAATTAAATATATAATGATTTATATTTTAATTTTGACGAAAACTGATTGTAACAACCGAATTGGGTTACGAAACATGTCCCATCGTGTTCGGAAATGAGGTAATTAGCTAGGGGCGACAGTCATTGTGCTCGATTTAGGGTTCGTTTGAAAAATCACATTTAAATGAATTAAAATAATAAAAAATATTTTCCTATAAAACCCCTTCCATCAGAAAACCCTAACTCCTTTTCCACTCTTTAGCGCCGTCATAAGGAAACCGACGCCCAGGAATGCTCCAAACATTCTCCCTCTCGATCTGCAAATTCCCTCAAAGATGCGAAGAACTTTCTACACAAAAATGAAAGAGCAAAGGGAAATCTCCACATCTGATGGTGGTGATTGGATCTGGAGCCACGTTGTACTCGATTTTTGAGCTCAAAGGCTCAGCTGCCGATGGGATCCTTGTGCCCGAAGGGGGCGCCGAAGTTCACGAGGCCGCCGGAGTTGGGGGAGTGAAGGATGGCCGTCATCGTGGTGTTGCTGGATGTGGGTCCGTTGATGTGTAGGAGGTGCGATTTCAAAACCCTAGTGGCAGTCTTGGGTTTGTTTTAGCGACCTGTAGGTTGGAACGAAGAAGAATGAGATTAAAAGAAAGGTTTATTTCTTTATTTAATTTTACAGATTCTTTTATTTAAAATATACATGGTTTTTAAAAAAAAAATGAATTTGCTTTGAATATAAAACTATGGCTCTTAAAAATGAATTTGCTTTGAATATAAAACTATGGCTCTTAAAAATGAATTTGCTTTGAATATAAAACTATGGCTCTTAAAAATGAATTTGCTTTGAAATAAAAATATAGTTTTTGTATATTGAACTTCGAAAGAAAAAAATATAGTTTTTGTATATTGAACTTCGAAAGAAAAAAATATAGTTTTTGTATATTGAACTTCGAAAGAAAAAATATGGTTTTTGTATATTGAACTTCGAAATAAAAATATGATTTTTATATATTGAATAACGAAGTAAAAATTCGATTTTTAAATATATGAAGTGATTATAAAAATATGATTTTTAAATTGAAGGTGAATAAATAAAAATGTGATTTTTATTTTAAAGACATATAAATATAAAAATGTGTGATTTTTATATATACAGTGTATACGGGCAACGAAGATGACGAAGATGCGATAGCGACGAAGATTTCTATCAAAGAAGTGCCGTGGAGCTAGGATAGCTATCTGTGAGAATTTCTCACCTTTCAATTTCTTTTTCTAGTTATATATATATATACTAGGATGCAGACGGTGCTTAGTAGCACCCGACACAATCGTCCACAGACCATGGACTTGTTTGTTTGGTTGCATAGATTAGTTTGATGATTTGATTTGAAATTGAATTGTTTGGTGAATTTGATTGATGTGTGAATGGCGTGGGCCTTCACTAGACCGGGGATTAGGCTAGGCCTTGTCCCGTTTCTAGTATCGTGCCGTTATGCCGCCGAAATTTTCTAAAATATGTTAGAAAAATAAAAATATCATTTTATTTAAAGAATGAACTGAATAGAAATTCATATGTTGGAATAAATTGTTTTATCGTTAAAAATATAATTTTTAACGTGAATGTGAATAAATCAATATTCATTTACAAACCAGACGGTTTGTTTATGTACACCTATTTGAAGGACATTGATTGGGACGATAAATTTTACACATCGCCCAACAGCACGAATAAAATATGTGTTTGATTGTTTGAAACCCCACACGGGTGTTAGGATGAAATTTGAAGTTCACTCATCCTGATTGATTAAATATGTCGATCGATCGATTGACAGGCTGTTATAAGCGTTAGATAACTATATTTGATGCTTATACAGTGTAGTGCACTTTGGTTGATGGTTGATCATTTTTCAAAGCTATTATATACATGTGTTGTAGAAAATCCATATAATTAACATTATATGGTAATTGATTGGGCCTCATTCCAGTTTTGAAAAAGAAATATTTGAAATAGAATATTTGAAAATAGGAATATATGAAGCCGTGTTGATTAGATTGACGCCATTTTGACGTGAACGATATTTATATCGATTTGAAAACGATTTCGAAATGAATTGAATTGAAAACGATTTCGAAATGAATTGAATTGAAAACGATTTCGAAATGAATTGAATTGAAAACGAATTCAAATTGAATTGAAAGCGAATTGAAATGAATTCAAATTGAATTGAAATTTGAATTGAATAGAAATGAATTTTAAAACGAATTTATAAAGAAGAATTCAATTTTGATTTGAATTGAAATGGAAGTTGAAATTGCTTTTGAAACGAATTTAAAACTATTTATATAATTCGTTTTAAATAGTAATCGACGAAATATATATTATATATATAATATATATAATATAATGGCCTGAATAGAACGCGCCGCGCCGCGGCAGTTCGTGAATTTCGACCATTTATTTCAAATGGACATTACGGGAGATCCGACCGTCGGATTCTCCTAAAACCGGAACCGTTGGGTTCGTATCGAAAAGAGCTTTCTAACGAATATTAGAAATTAGAAATCTAACGGTTGGATTTGGAATTATGTCCAAATCAAATTTGAAAAAGGTCGCTATAAGTGCAGTTCGATGGCCGTTGATGGAAATCGACTGTACAGGCCTTGATAAAATTATTAAAAATAGTAATAATTTGTGTAAAATCATAAGAAATGATTTAGAAAGATTTGGGATGAAAAACTCCATATTTGAAAAGATAAAAATAGATTTTTATCGAAATGAACTAGTTTTGAACTAGAATTATAATTCTATTTATTTTTTTTAAATAAATAAATTGAATTTGAAATGGTTTTGAAAATAACCAAAATTTCCAATGATTGCATTGGAGTGGATTTGAATCGAAATTGTCTTCGGAATATTTCGATGTTGGAATTCGTGATTATACAGATGTTGTTATGGAAATTTGAAAGATATATATTTATATCGTTATTTCCAATACGACATTTGTTAGTCGTAGAATTCGATATTGAATATAAGCCGATATATTTTCTATTCAGAGCCTTGTATTGAATATCGAATGTGATTTGGGTTTGTCGTGAGTGGTGTCTTCACTAACACTGTTCTTGAACCCAGTTGAGAAAAGGTTAAATCTTTTTATTTAGATTTAATGAAGTGTACCAATTAAATAATATTTAATTGGAATTGAATTGATATTGATTTTTGGGTTTATCGTGAACAGTGTTTTAAATAACACTCGTTCTTTAACCCGATAATTAATGAATGTGACTTTGGGTTTATCGTGAACCGTGTTTTAAATGACACTGATTCTTTAACCCAGTTAAAGATTAAAACTAAGTGGAGTTTTAATGAATCTTTAATTAGATTGAAATGATCGAAAATGGAGTATCACCAGTTTTGCTCCAGGCGATAGTTAAATCTTTAATTAGATTTGAACGTGAAATGGTAATTGAATTTACCGATAACACCGTAGTGTTAGATATGAAGTATTACCAGTTTTACTTCATGGGATGAATAGGTTGGGATTGGGAAATAAAATAAATGATTACTTCGGTAAGGTTCGCTACTCCCGACTAGTTTGAATTGATATTCAAAAGAAGATTAAAGAATAAATTCAAGGAGTTTATCTTTGATAAAATTAATGGGAACCTTTCCCTATGAATGTGAAATTTAGAAACTAACTGTCGGTTAGCCAAGAAGAATGGTTTTCTGGATATTGATCTGATGTTGGTTTCGGCCTTCGGGATTAATATTTAGGAAATTATTCTCTTGATTAATTTACGGTTAGTGACTGATGAATTGGAATGAGGCGTATGTTGTTTTTGTGTAACACTTATTTAAAATATACGCGAGTTATTCGGAAAGGCCGGGTTTATCCCATTCTGAATAACTGATACGACGATAAGTCGAAGATGAAGACGATGGTCGAAGACCGGAAGTCTTCACGTCGTTTGGGTGATTACTGATGATCTTGATTGGGCTGTACACCCAAGAAGATGGAAACAGTTAGTGATCGTCCAGACGTACTTGGAGATCGATGGATATGCGGGGTACTAGTGCCTCCGGTTTCGTTCAGACCCAGAACGGACTTGTAAATGGACTGTGTGTCTGACATTGGATTTTAGTCCGTGTGATTGATCTCTATTAAATATATATCTGTTTGGCGGCGGAGAATTTATTCTCTTGCTTAACGCCCTTCTCTGAGACGTACGAGCTCAGGGGTTATATATTGATGGATATCAATCGCATGGAGTGAATTGCCTGTGTGGCATGCTAAGAGGCAAATGATCAAGGCTTCTGTTGAAAAGCAAAGTCTTGTGGTTGATGATCGAAGCACGGCCTTTGTGGCGTAGCTTTGTGTAACGTTGATTCGCGAGTATCACACCCGGTATGAATCAAAAACGGGAGACGGACCTCAGGGAGGGCATGCGTTTCTTTCTAGTTAGGAGTGGCGTCAGTGCTTGAACTAGCTGACGAGTTTGACTCATGTGGATGTTACTTATTATTACTTGCTGAAAAGCGAGGCGCCTCGTGATATCGGCTTCGGCCGATGCTTCTGGTCGGCTGACGGGCCAGGCTTACGCCCCAAAGGGCGGAGGAACGTAGTGTTCAGGCATAATAATCCACATCGGTGGACCGGCCCTGACGATCCAAGGCTTGCCTGCGCGCTTGCCTGAGACATGGGCTAGATTGTCTCGAATCGGTTGAGGATCTTGCCCCTAGCCTCGGTTCATACCATAAATGATAACCCAACTTCCAATACGACATTTGCGGTTTTGATTGTAAACTTATATATGGCGACATAGTGTTATGGGCCATTCATGCCGCCTATGATTGATACTTATGATTTGAAGTGTTTTATACACTATGCAATTATAATAGTATCAATGTTTTGTTTTAAACGTACTAAGCATCTTTGGCTGTTATAAGGGAAAACCCTATCCTCGGCTGCGTTGCATTGTGTGATGGGACCTGGGTCTTATAACAGCTTCATTTTTCTTTATTTAGCATTGCGCTGTTTGTTTATGCACTGGTATTCTTGGGAGGAAACCCGTTCCGTGTTATACGGCGTGGTCCCTTGATTTACCTAACTTTTAAAATAAAGAATAACAACTGTTTTAGTTCTCACACCAGTCACATGACTGACCTGGAGTTTATTGTTTTAACCTAAACTCTGGGTGCCCTTATTTTGACACGGGCAGCTAGTAGTTTTGGTTTTGCAGATTTATATTCACAGGATCCTGGTTTACAGCTGGAACGGTATCCGGAAAGCTCTGTATCCGTATATCACCTTCAGTTGTGCTTTGTATTATTTTTCCCCTGCTATGTAATTTATTGTAATCTCTGATATTTATCGAATGTAATTTATTCATTTATACTCTGTATATTCTTGTAATCTGATGCATTGTTGTAATATACAATGAAATGTTCTTCTGTTTGTGTTCTGATTTGTCATGTTCTCAACGTTCAGGGGTTTCGAACGGTCTAGATCGGTTTAACGACTGATTCAGATCGAGCGAAATTCCAGGCCGTCACATTTGGTATCAGAGCTTTGGTTTACAGAGCTCGAGAACAAGACACATTAGGACCATACGAAAGAATTCATCAGATATTGGATTAGTAATATCCAATGGGAATGACTCGTTAGAGATAGGATCAGTAGTATCCTAGAACGAGTATGAAGAGTACATTTTTTTTCAAATGAAAACAATTTTTGTTTTGAAAATTTAAATCAATTATTCGTATCTGATTATCTATTTATATTGAGTTGGACAGTCCAGTATATAAAGATTTTGCGTATATGTCTGATCCGCGTGTATTCGAAGTTTTAATATATTGGATAGATATAGAATCATACTCTAGTGGCCCGAAGATGATTCTGATGGTAGAGTACTCATCGTCAGAATTTATATTCGTGTGACGAAGGTGTGATATCTATATATTTCCATTAGACTGGTGTGAGAACCAAAAATTAGATAGGGCCTATTGTTGTGAATTGGCATCAAAAACATGATTTTCTTTATATGTATCAAAATTATGAATTTGAAATGATAATTCACTAATTGATTGATGTTTGTGTTGTTTGTTTATTTGTTTGATAATTTTGAACCATTTAGCCTAATTAAACCAAATATTGAATTATATTGAAAATTGGTCGCATCTGCTTGCATATACTTGTACTTACATTGAACAGGTCATAGCAAGGAGGCTAGAGCCGAAGAATAAAATTTGTTTGCCCGACAAATAGGTACATGTTTATTACATAATTTACTGTTTTGTTTGGGTGATGATGATTTTGTGAGCCTATTGGCTAGCCGCTTGGCTTTTTCTTTTTCTTTTTGAGATTAGAAGGACCGGGGAAGCTATTTGAAATTCCCCGATGCTCCCGGTGCAGGGGAGGTTATGGCGAAATTTTTCGAAAATTTAGGGTGTTAGCCAAATTTTTGAAATTTTGAAAATTCTCAGAAACTAAAGAGTTGGAGAATGGAAGCCAGATCGAACGTAGAAGTTGAATGATCAAACCACTTTCGACTTTGTTCCTTTTCGGGGACGAAAAGTTTTAAGTGGGGGAGATTGTAACAACCCGGAAAATCTGGGCCAGTTTAAATTTTTTATTTTGGCAATTTTAGCGAATTTTGATTATTTAAAATGAATTATTTTAAATAATATCGTCGAGAAATTTATTTTGAATATAATTCGAACGTATATATTATATACGCCGTCGTTAGAATATAAATAATTATATATAATTATAAAAGGAATTGAAAATGGCGCGGTAGTTCGATAATTCGATTTCAAACTTCAATTGAACATACCAGGTGCAAAACAATCCGGATTTTGGTGAAACCAAAAACATTAGGATCTAATTGATAATATTTTTCCAACGAATCGGAATAATCAAGATTTCGTAGCGGGAAGCAAAAGATATGTCCAGTTGAAAATTC
The DNA here is from genome assembly GCA_030737875.1 of Allium sativum. Taxonomy (NCBI): domain Eukaryota; kingdom Viridiplantae; phylum Streptophyta; class Magnoliopsida; order Asparagales; family Amaryllidaceae; genus Allium; species Allium sativum. Next base: position 895,941,385 of record CM060918.1, read on the forward strand.
TGAATAGTCGCTATGGAATTCAGGCCCTTAAAAATGGACATTTTGCAGATGACCTCGGATTTCGACGAAACCAGTTTTGTTGGGTTCGTGATGTCAAATTATTGCTAGGTTTCAAATTTCATAATTTTTCGAATCAATATGTGAGCGTGGAAAAGGAAAACGCATTTGACCAGTTTCAGTTGATTTTAATCGACTGGAAATTGGCCATTTTTCAAACGGTCTCAGAATTCGACGAAACTAGTTTTGTTAGGACCGTATCGTCAATACGAAGCTAGAAAATATTTTTCTGGAATTTATAGAGTTCGTATGTGGCCACGGTAAATTGAAATGTGCGTTCAAATTAAATATATAATGATTTATATTTTAATTTTTACGAAAACTGATTGTAACAACCGAATTGGGTTACGAAACATGTCCCATCGTGTTCGGAAATGAGGTAATTAGCTAGGGGCGACAGTCATTGTGCTCGATTTAGGGTTCGTTTGAAAAATCACATTTAAATGAATTAAAATAATAAAAAATATTTTCCTATAAAACCCCTTCCATCAGAAAACCCTAACTCCTTTTCCACTCTTTAGCACCGTCATAAGGAAACCGACGCCCAGGAATGCTCCAAACATTCTCCCTCTCGATCTGCAAATTCCCTCAAAGATGCGAAGAAGTTTCTACACAAAAATGAAAGAGCAAAGGGAAATCTCCACATCTGATGGTGGTGATTGGATCTGGAGCCACGTTGTACTCGATTTTTGAGCTCAAAGGCTCAGCTGCCGATGGGATCCTTGTGCCCGAAGGGGGCGCCGAAGTTCACGAGGCCGCCGGAGTTGGGGGAGTGAAGGATGGCCGTCATCGTGGTGTTGCTGGATGTGGGTCCGTTGATGTGTAGGAGGTGCGATTTCAAAACCCTTGTGGCAGTCTTGGGTTTGTTTTAGCGACCTGTAGGTTGGAACGAAGAAGAATGAGATTAAAAGAAAGGTTTATTTCTTTATTTAATTTTACAGATTCTTTTATTTAAAATATACATGGTTTAAAAAAAAAAATGAATTTGCTTTGAATATAAAACTATGGCTCTTAAAAATGAATTTGCTTTGAATATAAAACTATGGCTCTTAAAAATGAATTTGCTTTGAATATAAAACTATGGCTCTTAAAAATGAATTTGCTTTGAAATAAAAATATAGTTTTTGTATATTGAACTTCGAAAGAAAAAAATATAGTTTTTGTATATTGAACTTCGAAAGAAAAAAATATAGTTTTTGTATATTGAACTTCGAAAGAAAAAATATGGTTTTTGTATATTGAACTTCGAAATAAAAATATGATTTTTATATATTGAATAACGAAGTAAAAATTCGATTTTTAAATATATGAAGTGATTATAAAAATATGATTTTTAAATTGAAGGTGAATAAATAAAAATGTGATTTTTATTTTAAAGACATATAAATATAAAAATGTGTGATTTTTATATATACAGTGTATACGGGCAACGAAGATGACGAAGATGCGATAGCGACGAAGAATTCTATCAAAGAAGTGCCGTGGAGCTAGGATAGCTATCTGTGAGAATTTCTCACCTTTCAATTTCTTTTTCTAGTTATATATATATATATACTAGGATGCAGACGGTGCTTAGTAGCACCCGACACAATCGTCCACAGACCATGGACTTGTTTGTTTGGTTGCATAGATTAGTTTGATGATTTGATTTGAAATTGAATTGTTTGGTGAATTTGATTGATGTGTGAATGGCGTGGGCCTTCACTAGACCGGGGATTAGGCTAGGCCTTGTCCCGTTTCTAGTATCGTGCCGTTATGCCGCCGAAATTTTCTAAAATATGTTAGAAAAATAAAAATATCATTTTATTTAAATAATGAACTGAATAGAAATTCATATGTTGGAATAAATTGTTTTATCGTTAAAAATATAATTTTTAACGTGAATGTGAATAAATCAATATTCATTTACAAACCAGACGGTTTGTTTATGTACACCTATTTGAAGGACATTGATTGGGACGATAAATTTTACACATCGCCCAACAGCACGAATAAAATATGTGTTTGATTGTTTGAAACCCCACACGGGTGTTAGGATGAAATTTGAAGTTCACTCATCCTGATTGATTAAATATGTCGATCGATCGATTGACAGGCTGTTATAAGCGTTAGATAACTATATTTGATGCTTATACAGTGTAGTGCACTTTGGTTGATGGTTGATCATTTTTCAAAGCTATTATATACATGTGTTGTAGAAAATCCATATAATTAACATTATATGGTAATTGATTGGGCCTCATTCCAGTTTTGAAAAAGAAATATTTGAAATAGAATATTTGAAAATAGGAATATATGAAGCCGTGTTGATTAGATTGACGCCATTTTGACGTGAACGATATTTATATCGATTTGAAAACGATTTCGAAATGAATTGAATTGAAAACGATTTCGAAATGAATTGAATTGAAAACGATTTCGAAATGAATTGAATTGAAAACGAATTCAAATTGAATTGAAAGCGAATTGAAATGAATTCAAATTGAATTGAAATTTGAATTGAATAGAAATGAATTTTAAAACGAATTTATAAAGAAGAATTCAATTTTGATTTGAATTGAAATGGAAGTTGAAATTGCTTTTGAAACGAATTTAAAACTATTTATATAATTCGTTTTAAATAGTAATCGACGAAATATATATTATATATATTATATATATAATATAATGTCCTGAATAGAACGCGCCGCGCCGCGGCAGTTCGTGAATTTCGACCATTTATTTCAAACGGACATTACGGGAGATCCGACCGTCGGATTCTCCTAAAACCGGAACCGTTGGGTTCGTATCGAAAAGAGCTTTCTAACGAATATTAGAAATTAGAAATCTAACGGTTGGATTTGGAATTATGTCCAAATCAAATTTGAAAAAGGTCGCTATAAGTGCAGTTCGATGGCCGTTGATGGAAATCGACTGTACAGGCCTTGATAAAATTATTAAAAACAGTAATAATTTGTGTAAAATCATAAGAAATGATTTAGAAAGATTTGGAATGAAAAACTCCATATTTGAAAAGATAAAAATAGATTTTTATCGAAATGAACTAGTTTTGAACTAGAATTATAATTCTATTTATTTTTTTAAATAAATAAATTGAATTTGAAATGGTTTTGAAAATAACCAAAATTTCCAATGATTGCATTGGAGTGGATTTGAATCGAAATTGTCTTCGGAATATTTCGATGTTGGAATTCGTGATTATACAGATGTTGTTATGGAAATTTGAAAGATATATATTTATATCGTTATTTCCAATACGACATTTGTTAGTCGTAGAATTCGATATTGAATATAAGCCGATATATTTTCTATTCAGAGCCTTGTATTGAATATCGAATGTGATTTGGGTTTGTCGTGAGTGGTGTCTTCACTAACACTGTTCTTGAACCCAGTTGAGAAAAGGTTAAATCTTTTTATTTAGATTTAATGAAGTGTACCAATTAAATAATATTTAATTGGAATTGAATTGATATTGATTTTTGGGTTTATCGTGAACAGTGTTTTAAATAACACTCATTCTTTAACCCGATAATTAATGAATGTGACTTTGGGTTTATCGTGAACCGTGTTTTAAATGACACTGATTCTTTAACCCAGTTAAAGATTAAAACTTAGTGGAGTTTTAATGAATCTTTAATTAGATTGAAATGATCGAAAATGGAGTATCACCAGTTTTGCTCCAGGCGATAGTTAAATCTTTAATTAGATTTGAACGTGAAATGGTAATTGAATTTACCGATAACACCGTAGTGTTAGATATGAAGTATTACCAGTTTTACTTCATGGGATGAATAGGTTGGGATTGGGAAATAAAATAAATGATTACTTCGGTAAGGTTCGCTAATCCCGACTAGTTTGAATTGATATTCAAAAGAAGATTAAAGAATAAATTCAAGGAGTTTATCTTTGATAAAATTAATGGGAACCTTTCCCTATGAATGTGAAATTTAGAAACTAACTGTCGGTTAGCAAAGAAGAATGGTTTTCTGGATATTGATCTGATGTTGGTTTCGGCCTTCGGGATTAATATTTAGGAAATTATTCTCTTGATTAATTTACGGTTAGTGACTGATGAATTGGAATGAGGCGTATGTTGTTTTTGTGTAACACTTATTTAAAATATACGCGAGTTATTCGGAAAGGCCGGGTTTATCCCATTCTGAATAACTGATACGACGATAAGTCGAAGATGAAGACGATGGTCGAAGACCGGAAGTCTTCACGTCGTTTGGGTGATTACTGATGATCTTGATTGGGCTGTACACCCAAGAAGATGGAAACAGTTAGTGATCGTCCAGACGCACTTGGAGATCGATGGATATGCGGGGTACTAGTGCCTCCGGTTTCGTTCAGACCCAGAACGGACTTGTAAATGGACTGTGTGTCTGACATTGGATTTTAGTCCGTGTGATTGATCTCTATTAAATATATATCTGTTTGGCGGCGGAGAATTTATTCTCTTGCTTAACGCCCTTCTCTGAGACGTACGAGCTCAGGGGTTATATATTGATGGATATCAATCGCATGGAGTGAATTGCCTGTGTGGCATGCTAAGAGGCAAATGATCAAGGCTTCTGTTGAAAAGCAAAGTCTTGTGGTTGATGATCGAAGCACGGCCTTTGTGGCGTAGCTTTGTCTAACGTTGATTCGCGAGTATCACACCCGGTATGAATCAAAAACGGGAGACGGACCTCAGGGAGGGCATGCGTTTCTTTCTAGTTAGGAGTGGCGTCAGTGCTTGAACTGGCTGACGAGTTTGACTCATGTGGATGTTACTTATTATTACTTGCTGAAAAGCGAGGCGCCTCGTGATATCGGCTTCGGCCGATGCTTCTGGTCGGCTGACGGGCCAGGCTTACGCCCCAAAGGGCGGAGGAACGTAGTGTTCAGGCATAATAATCCACATCGGTGGACCGGCCCTGACGATCCAAGGCTTGCCTGCGCGCTTGCCTGAGACATGGGCTAGATTGTCTCGAATCGGTTGAGGATCTTGCCCCTAGCCTCGGTTCATACCATAAATGATAACCCAACTTCCAATACGACATTTGCGGTTTTGATTGTAAACTTATATATGGCGACATAGTGTTATGGGCCATTCATGCCGCCTATGATTGATACTTATGATTTGAAGTGTTTTATACACTATGCAATTATAATAGTATCAATGTTTTGTTTTAAACGTACTAAGCATCTTTGGCTGTTATAAGGGAAAACCCTATCCTCGGCTGCGTTGCATTGTGTGATGGGACCTGGGTCTTATAACAGCTTCATTTTTCTTTATTTAGCATTGCGCTGTTTGTTTATGCACTGGTATTCTTGGGAGGAAACCCGTTCCGTGTTATACGGCGTGGTCCCTTGATTTACCTAACTTTTAAAATAAAGAATAACAACTGTTTTAGTTCTCACACCAGTCACATGACTAACCTGGAGTTTATTGTTTTAACCTAAACTCTGGGTGCCCTTATTTTGACACGGGCAGCTAGTAGTTTTGGTTTTGCAGATTTATATTCACAGGATCCTGGTTTACAGCTGGAACGGTATCCGGAAAGCTCTGTATCCGTATATCACCTTCAGTTGTGCTTTGTATTATTTTTCCCCTGCTATGTAATTTATTGTAATCTCTGATATTTATCGAATGTAATTTATTCATTTATACTCTGTATATTCTTGTAATCTGATGCATTGTTGTAATATACAATGAAATGTTCTTCTGTTTGTGTTCTGATTTGTCATGTTCTCAACGTTCAGGGGTTTCGAACGGTCTAGATCGGTTTAACGACTGATTCAGATCGAAAGAATTTCCAGGCCGTCACACATTCACAGGAGTTGATATAAAAATAAAATTGCGCAGCCAACTCATCAAGGCTTACCTATTTGTCGGGCACGCAAATAATTTCTTTACTCTACAGCTAATCCATTTTTCCTGTTCAACACATGTATATATATGCAGAACAAAGCCAATAATAATATTTCTAGCAAACTATTATTTATTTCAACCCGTGTGTATTTTTATCAAAGCGTATACATGATAAAAGAAATATTTTTATCATCAAAAATATTTATTCAACACGTGAATGTTTTTAACACTTCCTATTCACAATAAAAATGTAGTTTTTATTGTCTATTCATTTTATTTTAAAATACGATAACATTTAACACATGAATTTCAACTCGACGAACGAATTTCAATTCAACACATGAATATTCTCTATAGTTTGTATATATATAAAAATGTGATATTTATCGCTAAAATTATCTGTTTAAATTCAAATAATATTCAACACATGAATTTCAACTAAACGAATGAATTGCAACTCAACACATGAATATTCTCTCAACATATGTAATTTATTTCAACGAATGAAAATTATTCTAACACATGTATATTTCAGAAAATTTCGGCAGCATAACGGCAGGGTAGTTAAAACCGGGACCGTCCCTAGTACGGCTCCTCGCTCTACCTTAAAACCTCGCGGTTTTTGACAATGGGGATCATGCATCTAGTTCGCACGCAGACGGCATGTATATATTTATTTCATTTCCACAAACTAATCCTATGTGGTTTCAACCAAATATTTCTCAACCACAAACGGGTATTTTTCAATCACCATCAATCAATATCAACCACAAACAATCCCAAACAATCATTCGCTATCAATCAATTTTCACAACAATCACAACCAATAAATATCGTCCATGGTTTGTGGACGAGGGGCGTATATATATATATATATATATATATAGCAATTCACTTCTATTTCAACACATATATAATTTTTACAACGTATATACAACTTATACATCGAACGTACAGCTTATACATGAGCTGTACAACGCTTATATAACTCATACATCGACTATATAATTTATACATCGTCGTTTTCCATTTCGTTTATAAATTAGAAATCTCACATTGGGACTCCACTCCACCAAAAATAGCAGAAGGCTCAGAAAAATATGCGGTCTCTTCTAAAATGTAGAAGGCGTCCACACGGTCACGATGTTTCCTGTTTCATCGAATTTCGTTAACGAATGAAAAAGATACGATTTTTCAAAGTTTGCAACGGTTTTAAACTGTCGAAATCAGTTAAATAATTAACAGCCGATACCTTTACAGTTTATTCAAAACTAGGTTTGATCTTTTCACCAAAACGAAGATGTTGTAGCTCGATCAGACCCTGCCACGTGAAGCGTCTACGAGAGGCGCTCCTCCTCCCTGAATTCTGGCGAACTCGGCGCAGTGGTGGCGGAGAAATCGGGGTGCGAGCGGCAGCACTTCTCGGCGTTGAATCTCGAAAAATACACCACTAGAGAAGCTCCAACTGGTATGGATTTGAAGATCGAGGGAAGGGCTTCAAAATTCTCCAAAGGAGCAGTGGGTTCTGAGGCGTGGATGACGAGAAATCGAGGCACGAAGATCTGAATGGGAGCCGCCGTTGATTTCGAGGGTATCGGGTTTTTTTGTGTTTTTTTATATTTTTAAATTAATGAAATAAAATTCCTATTGGCCGATGTTATATTAAATTCAAAAATTGGGGTTTTCTTGGACGAACTCGAAATCAAACCCAACGACTGTCGTCCCTAGCGTTTTACCCCCATTCCGAACACAATGGGATATGTTTCATAGGCCCATTCGACTGTTTCAGTCAGTTTCCATTCAAATAAAAATATAAAACATTCAATATTTAATTTGAACGTACATTTCAATTTGCCAAGGCCACAAACTGATTCGAAAAATTCCATAAAAATAAATCTAGCTATGTTTTGACAATACGGTCCCAACAAAACTAGTTTCGTCGAATTTTGAGACCATTTGCAAAAAGGCCCATTTTTGGTCGATCCAATTTAACTGTAATTTCCCAAAACACATTTTCCTTTGCCACGCTCACATACTAGCTTCAAAAATTATGAAATTTGAAACCTAGCAATAACTTCTCATCCCGGATCCAACAAAAGTGGTTTTGTCGAATTCCGAGGTCGTATGCAAAATGGCCAATTTCACGGGCTATATAAATTCCATATCGACCCTTCCGAAAATTCATTCGGCCATAACTTTTGCTTTCCGCTATGAAAATTCGATTTTTCTGATTCGTTAGAAAGGTATTCACTAACAGATTTAAATATTTTTGGTTTCACTAAAATCCGGATTGTTTTGCACCCGGTACAGTCTGACAAAGTTTGAATTCAAATTTTGAAACTACAGCGCCTTTTCAAGCCTTGTTTATAATTTTAATTAATTATATTCGTTTTTAATTGTCGATTCATACTCACTTTTCATTGCCATTATTTAAAATATTTATTTTAAATATTTAAAATCCATTATTTTAGCCAATTTAAAATTTTTAAATTGGTTCAGATTTTCTGGGTCGTTACGATCTCCCCCACTTAAAACTTTTCATCCCCGAAAAGGAACAAAGTCGAAAGTGGTTTGATAAATCTACGATCACACAATACAACAACCAATCAAATTGTTTTAACTTCTCAAAAATATACCGATCCACTTCTATACTCTTTTAAAATCATTCAGACTATAGAATTTAAAAGTTCACATCCATGTGAAGAAAATAGCAACAGAATAGAGAATTAAATGGTAATGCAAGGTATGGTAAATGTACCTTGCACCGGAGTCAATCAGAGATATCTATTCGGCATCTGGGATAGGCTTTCTGAATGCTCTCCTCAGTTTCCCAAGTACAATCTCGTGGATCTCCACTCCATTGCACTTTGACTAAGAGAACCTTCTTGTTCCTCAGCTCTTTGGTTTCTTTGCCTATTATCTTTAGCGGCTCTCTTCTCACAGCTAATTCTGGAGTAATTTCAATGTCCTGTTGAGCTGCTTCTTCCACGATCAAGTCTGGATCATGAACGTGTTTCCGAAGTTGAGATATATGAAATACATCATGAATTCCAGGCAACCAATCAGGCAATTTAACCCCATAAGCGAGAGTTCCGATCCGTTCCAGAATAGGAAACGGACCAATGAATTTGGGCGCCAACTTTCCAGTTTTACCGAACCGGATAACTCCTCTCATCGGCGATACTTTTAAATATACATAGTCGCCAACTTCAAAGGATATATCTCTTCTTCTCCTATCGGCATAGCTCTTTTGTCGGCTTTGAGCGGCGAGTAATCGCTTCTTAATATAATCGACTTTGTCGGCAGCTTCTCGAATCATATCGGGACCCAACACTATTTCCGGGCTCGACCCAACAAGCAGGAGATCGGCACGGTCTACCATACAATGCTTCGAATGGCGACATTGTCAGACTCGCCTGGTAGCTGTTGTTATAAGAGAATTCAGCCAAATGCAGATGGTCTTCCCATGATCCACCGAAATCTATAACACAAGCCCGCAATAGATCTTCTAAAATACGATTTACCCTCTCAGTCTGACCGTTTGTCTGAGGATGATAAGCGGTGCTCAAGTTCAACTTCGTTCCCAGTTCGACTTGAAATGCCTCCCAGAATTTGCTAGTAAATATTGTATCTCTATCACTGACTATACTGAGCGGCACTCCATGTAGTCTAACTATTTCCTTGAAGTATATCTGCGCCAGGCTCTGAGCGGTTCTGTTTGATCTGACAGGTATGAAATGGGCGGTCTTCGTGAAGCGATCTACGATCACCCAAATACTGTCATTCCCTTTTTTATGGAGGTCTTCATACTGATAAGCCATGTATATCATTTCGGAAAAAGGAAGCTTCACATTCCTCATCACACTATTCTGATATCTCCTTTGCAGGCCATGAATAAATCTCAGATTTTTACTCTTTGGGACTTGAATCAGATGAGGAGCAAAGTGAGCAAGTTCGTTGAATTTCTTATAATATTCTGGGATGGTCATATCACCTTGTATTAGATAAGAAAATTCATCGCATAATCGCTCCGTCGCTTCGGGAGGAGTAAATCTTTCCAGGAAAATCACTTTGAAGTTGTCCTAGGTGATATTACCTTCTGGATTATCTTTGATGATTGTTTCCCACCAGATTAAAGCTTCTTCTTTGAGCGCCCAAGACGCTACTAACCGTTTCTGGTCATCCCTCAGCTGGATACGCTCAAATATTCTTTCGACAGAACTCATCCAAGCTTGGGTTTGAATTATAGATTCATTGCCAGAGAACTGTGCTCCGTTCAGATTTCGATATCTCTTTAATAGAGCCTCTAGATCGGGTTCTGCATTGCTCCTGTTTCTGACACTCATTTTTCTAGTACTTCTGCAAATGACAGATCAAGTGTCAGGTCATAGAAAAGGTATTTCACAATATAGAGACAATTACTTCAAATGTAAATGTGTCTATCGTGGTGTAATTTCATTCTGCTTTACTCATACTAGGATATTGCTAATCCTATCTGTATAGAGTTACCCATCCTAGAACACTACTGGTTCTATTTCTGACGAGTTCGTTCAAATGTTATATTCCAGAACTAAGCTTAACCAAAGCTCTGATACCAAATGAGACAACCCCAAATCCCGTACAGACGGAGACAAGGGTAATCCGTGGAATATAACACAGAAAAAGATAATAGCAAAACAGAAATAAATAAATACACCAGATAATGAACAATAGAATATACTGGATAAAAGTAATCATCAGAGTTACACAGTATACAGGATCATACTTAGTACAAATACAGTTCAGATATACATAGATGTCTACAGCGGAAAACAAACAAAATATGTACAATAGGAGCTGAACAGCATAAAAAGAGATAAATGATAGAATCCATCTTCAGCTCCAGCTATCCAGAAATAACCAGCTAAACCTAAATACAAGGCTGCCCGTGTAGAAAAAGGGGCACCCGAGTTTGAAAGTGAAACAAACTACGAGTCAGTCATGGGACTGGTATGAGAAATCCACTCAACACATATATAATTGGCTAATCACAGGACCACGCCACTTTCGTGGAACGGGTTTACTCCATTGGATTGCCAGTGCTTTAAAACAAATCTTTCTTTTAAACATCGCTATGCTTTTAATAAAAATGAAGCCATTATAAGACTCAGTTCCCATCACACAATGCAACGCAAACCGGAGGATAGAGTTTTACCTTATAACAGCCAAAATATGCTTGATACGAATAAAACAAGGGCAATTGATATTATTGCTAGTGTTTATATGTTTTGAAAACAATTTCAAATCATAACTATCAATCATAGACGGCATGGGTACCATATATCATGTCGCCATATATATATATATATATATATATATATATATATATACATATATATATATATATGCAATCAAAACCGCACGATGTCGTATTTGGAAATTTGATTTCCGTCATGAACCAAGGCAAAAGATAGTCCTTACCGAATTGGAGACTGCCTAGCCCGAGCCTCAGGAACAGCCGCAACTGCCCCTTGGATCGTCAGGGCCGGTCCACCGATGTGGATTATTATGCCTGAACACTACGTCTCCCCGCACTTTGGGGCGTAAACGAGCCAACGAGCGACTCCATCGGACCCAGATCGTCCGATCAAACCGAGGCGCCTCGCAACAGCAACAACCACATAGGTGAAAAGTATATAAATGTCAGGGCTGGTAGGTCACTGACACCACCCTAGCTAGGAAGTAACGCAGGCCCTCCCTGATGTCCTCTCCCGTTTCTGGTTCATACCGGGGTGTGAGGCTCGCGATTTTTCGTTATACACAAAGCTACGCCACACAGGCGGTGCTTTGATCATCACCACAAGACTTTGCTTTTCAACAGAAGCCCTGATCACTACATCTTAGCATGCCACACAGGCAATTCATGCCGTGCGACTGATGTCCATCGATATACAACCTCTGAGCTCGTGCATCTCAGAGAAGGGCGTTAAGCAAAAGAATAAATTCTCCACCGCCAAACAGATGTATATTTAACAGAAATCAATCAACACAGAATAAACTCCAATGTCAGACACACAGTCCATTTACAAGTCCGTTCTGGGTCTGAACGAAACCGGAGGCACTAAATACCTCGCAAACCCATCGATCACCACGTACGTCTGGACGATCACCACTCATTATCCATATTTCGGGATGCCTCCCAATCAGGACCTCGGTTACCATCCAAACGAGGTGAAGATCTCCGGTCTTCGACCACCGTCTTCATCTTCGACTTTCAATCGTCAGTCAATTATTTGAAATGAGAATTAACTCGGCCTTTTCAAATAATTCACGTATATTTAGAATTTCAAATCAATTTATTTCAATGGTTAAATTATTCGACAACACCAATTTTGTTCTTTAATGTAATTTTCACACCAAACACATTCAACCATCAAAAGCCACATAAATCGAGCAAATTCAGTTTATTTCCATTCCATATCATTTATGATATTTTATAACGATTTATCGCTATTTTTATTTATTTTAAAATAGCCAATTTATTCAAAACGACGCTTCGGGCCATAACGCGGCCGTGGCGCTATTTTTCTTCAGATTTGATTTACACATATCTGAAAATCTAACCGTTGGACCTTCACAAAATTTACCTCATTAGAAAGGTCTTTTCAAAATGAATCCAACGGTTCCAGTTTCGGGAAGATCCGACGGTCGGATCTCCCGGTACAATCGTTTGAAGTTTCGATTTCAAAATACGAACTGCAGCGTCGTTATTCGATTAAATATATTTATATTTATATATATATAAATATAATCGTTTCTGGCGCTGTTTTTCTTCAGATTTGAATTAAACATTCCAGACAATCCAACCGTCGGATTTTTACAAAGTTGGTGCCGTTGGAAAGATTTTTCCAAAGCGAACCCAACGGTTGCGATTTCAGGAAAATCCGATGGTCGGATCTCCCGGTACAATCGTTTGAAGTTTCGATTCCAAAATACGCTGCACGGCCACGTTTCGTTTTAATTTTATTTATATTTATATAATTATATAAATATAGTTCATTCAACAATTTCAATATCGTTTTCACTTCAAATATTTCACTAACGCCTTAATATTTCAAAAAATTTCGCCATAACCTCCTTTGTACGGGGAGGGGTTTGGAAATTTATTGGGCCGTGTTAGGTACCCAATAAATCCTAAAAAGCATTCACATATTTATAGTGATATATTCTGATGTTTACGGGGGAGCATGTATAGATAATCACTCCAGAGAATAAATTCTCGTCACCCCGTTTCCGTGTGGAAATAAATAGTCCATGTGCCGTATCTAATAACTAGAGAGACGTGATTATTGTCAACTCCAGACCCGTATGGGGTTTTTATTTATCTGGCAATTTATCGTTATATTTTATAGAGTCCATATCAGTCATCAGTTCAACCTGTAGTATATAATCATCGCCATACAAGCCTCTCGCTCGTATGGTAAATCTTCCACCTCGTCACACAAGCTCCAATTGCTTATGTGGAATATGATGAAGTATGCCTATCGTCAAGAAGTATGCCATGTAGCGTAGTTCAAATTTAATTGTTACTATCCTATGGCGATATTTATTATTTCACACAGAATAACCAGCACTCCGCATCCAATGGCATTCACAGGAGGTGATATAAAAATAAAATTGCGCAGCCAACTCATCAAGGCTTACCTATTTGTCGGGCACGCAAATAATTTCTTTACTCTACAGCTAATCCATTTTTCCTGTTCAACACATGTATATATATGCAGAACAAAGCCAATAATAATATTTCTAGCAAACTATTATTTATTTCAACCCGTGTGTATTTTTATCAAAGCGTATACATGATAAAAGAAATATTTTTATCATCAAAAATATTTATTCAACACGTGAATGTTTTTAACACTTCCTATTCACAATAAAAATGTAGTTTTTATTGTCTATTCATTTTATTTTAAAATACGATAACATTTAACACATGAATTTCAACTCGACGAACGAATTTCAATTCAACATATGAATAGTCTCTATAGTTTGTATATATATATAAATGTGATATTTATTGCTAAAATTATTTGTTTAAATTCAAATAATATTCAACACATGAATTTCAACTCAACGAATGAATTGCAACTCAACACATGAATATTCTCTCAACATATGTAATTTATTTCAATGAATGAAAATTATTCTAACACATGTATATTTCAGAAAATTTCGGCAGCATAACGGCAGGGTAGTTAAAACCGGGACCGTCCCTAGTACGGCTCCTCGCTCTACCTTAAAACCTCGCGGTTTTTGACAATGGGGATCATGCATCTAGTTCGCACGCAGGCGGCATGTATATATTTATTTCATTTCCACAAACTAATCCTATGTGGTTTCAACCAAATATTTCTCAACCACAAACGGGTATTTTTCAATCACCATCAATCAATATCAACCACAAACAATCCCAAACAATCATTCGCTATCAATCAATTTTCACAACAATCACAACCAATAAATATCGTCCATGGTTTGTGGACGAGGGGAGTGTATATATATATATATATTTACTTATATATAGCAATTCACTTCTATTTCAACACATATATAATTTTACAACGCATATACAACTTATACATCGAACGTACAACTTATATACAACGCTTATACATGAGGTGTACAACGCTTATATAACTCATACATCAACTATATAATTTATACATCGTCGTTTTCCATATCGTTTATAAATTAGAAATCTCACATTGGGACTCCACTCCACCAAAAATAGCAGAAGGCTCAGAAAAATATGCGGTCTCTTCTAAAATGTAGAAGGCATCCACACGGTCACGATGTTTCCTGTTTCATCGAATTTCGTTAACGAATGAAAAAGATACGATTTTTCAAAGTTTGCAACGGTTTTAAACTGTCGAAATCAGTTAAATAATTAACAGCCGATACCTTTACAGTTTATTCAAAAGTAGGTTTGATTTTTTCACCAAAACGAAGATGTTGTAGCTCGATCAGACCCTGCCACGTGAAGCGTCTACGAGAGGCGCTCCTCCTCCCTGAATTCTGGCGAACTCGGCGCAGTGGTGGCGGAGAAATCGGGGTGCGAGCGGCGGCACTTCTCGGCGTTGAATCTCGAAAAATACACCACTAGAGAAGCTCCAACTGGTATGGATTTGAAGATCGAGGGAAGGGCTTCAAAATTCTCCAAAGGAGCAGTGGGTTCTGAGGCGTGGATGATGAGAAATCGAGGCGCGAAGATCTGAAGGGGAGTCGCCGTTGATTTCGAGGGTATCGGGTTTTTTTGTGTTTTTTTTATATTTTTAAATTAATGAAATAAAAAATCCTATTGGCCGATGTTATATTAAATTCAAAAATTGGGGTTTTCTTGGACGAACTCGAAATCAAACCCAACGACTGTCGTCCCTAGCGTTTTACCCCCATTCCGAACACAATGGGATATGTTTCGTAGGCCCATTCGACTGTTTCAGTCAGTTTCCATTCAAATCAAAATATAAAACATTCAATATTTAATTTGACCGTACATTTCAATTTGCCAAGGCCACAAACTGATTCGAAAAATTCCAGAAAAATAAATCTAGCTATGTTTTGACGATACGGTCCCAACAAAACTTGTTTCGTCGAATTCTGAGACCGTTTGCAAAAAGGCACATTTTTGGTCGATCCAATTTAACTGTAATTGCCCAAAACACATTTTCCTTTGCCACGCTCACATACTAGCTTCAAAAATTATGAAATTTGAAACCTAGCAATAACTTCTCATCCCGGATCCAACAAAAGTGGTTTCGTCGAATTCCGAGGTCGTATGCAAAATGGCCAATTTCACGGGCTATATAAATTCCATATCGACCCTTCCGAAAATTCATTCGGCCATAACTTTTGCTTTCTGCTATGAAAATTCGATTTTTCTGATTTGTTAGAAAGGTATTCACTAACATATTTAAATATTTTTGGTTTCACTAAAATCCGGATTGTTTTGCACCCGGTACAGTCCGACAAAGTTTGAATTCAATTTTTGAAACTGCAGCGCCTTTTCAAGCCTTGTTTATAATTATAATTAATTATATTCGTTTTCAATTGTCGATTCATACTCACTTTTCATTGCCATTATTTAAAATATTTATTTTAAATATTTAAAATCCATTATTTTAGCCAATTTAAAATTTTTAAATTGGTTCAGATTTTCTGGGTAGTTACACGGAGATTAGGGACACTAACCACGAGTCGCCTGTTCTCACGAACCGCGAGCCGATGCCAACGGGCGAGCCACGAGCTGCGAGCCAATGCTAGGGGGTCACAAGCCGGCCTTCGAGCCTAGATAGCGAATGAACTGATGACAACCGTGAACTCTTCTGAAGATCAATTCCAATTCGACGAAAACCTGGGATGCAAAGGAAGTCCAAATGAGAAATTATACTTAGGATCCAGATGGGAACCGACGAGCTAACTTCTAGAGTTAGGCTTTGCTACGAGACGTATGTAAAGGAGTTATCGATTTCTATAACTTTGGTTCACCATTGAAGGGAGGGGGCATGTAGACGAACCATAGTCAGGGAAGTGTGGACTGGTTGGCCCTTAACCTAGAGCCAGGGATGTGTGGACTTGGTAGGGTTATTGACTATATACCAGGGAAGTATGATCATAGCAATAGTTGTACGGAGTTGCCGTCATGGCCCCAATAGATTTGGTGATCAAAGAGGTGGATATCGTATGCTTTATGCACTGAGTGAGAGCGTGAGGATGATTGCTTTGTTTGATATTTGCTATCACCATGACACACACACTCCCATTTTTACACTATATGTTAGTGTTACCTTAGAGTACTATACATCTTATTGTGCTAACTCTTTGGTTGCAGGTCCAAGTTCAGGTATGATTATTTATACCTGTTATTGTTTTATTTTGCTGTTATCGCTCATACCAGACTTTTGCCTGACCCGGAGTTTTTATGTCTCTTCTTATTACTCTGGGTGCTCCTAAACGAGCATACTAGTGACAGGTTAGGTGGTTATGCACGAGTAGCTCTCCGGAGAAGATCAGGAGGCTTCCACGTACTATATATATTCTCCCTGTGTTGTTGATAGTCACTGCTTAGGGCATTAGTAGTGCACCTTCTTTATTTCCTTTTTCAGAGACAACATTTTGAAGTTGTAATAATGATTTGGATCATAAGCTGTATTTTGGATTCCGCCACTCTGATGGTTAGCTTATGTACTGTCTCTCCTGTGTTATATCAAGTTTTGTTACTATTGTATTTTATTCCATGCGCAGTGATATATACTACAGGTTCTTGGTGATTCATCGTTTCAACCAACCCTTTTGGCGATCGTTCCGTACTAGTTGGGCATTAGCACAACGCATTTCGAGGAATGTCTGCTGGTGCGGGGCGGCTGTCACACTTGGTATTAGAGCCTAAATTGCATAGTTAACCTAGGGGAAGACATCAGGGAGAGATAGTATATGTATATGAGAGCGCGTATTTGTGATATTTTGGTTTTCAAAAACTATATATATATACTATTAGTATGTCTAAGAATGAAGTCGCTCTGCACTAGCACCACTAAGAAGATTGTTAATCGTTTTCTCTTTACAGACTGAACGATGAGCCGATATACGAAGAGTACCGGTTCAGGGGCCAATGACAGGAATGTCCCTGATATGAGAATGATGTTTACTACCTTCATGCGAGAGATGCTTAGGGATGTTTAGGGAGTAGTTCCGAATGCTGCTAATGGTGGTGGTGCGATAGCACAGGCGCCTAGAGTCGATTTCGTCAAGCTCTGCAAGGATTATACTAATCTTTGTGGGAACTCGTTCCACGGAACGGAGTTAGCTACGGAGGTTCAGGATTGGCTTGATAGTTGTGAACACATCTTCGAGGATTTGAGAATCGATGATGCAATGAAGAGAAAGCTAGCATCACGTCAACTTCAAGGACAGACAATGAAATGGTGGAATGCTATTAAAGCGGTTACTCCCGAGGATCAAGTCACTTGGAATCATTTTAAGACTCTTTTCAGTGACAAGTTTATTCCAGCTGCTCAGAAATCAGAATTGTTCAAAAAGCTTTTGGAACTTAAGCAGAATGGTAGGGAAGTCTTGGAATATATTGCTGATTTAGATACTTTATCGAAATATGGATTATCCATCATCGATACTGCCGAGAAGAAGAACGAGAAGTTTATAACTGGCCTGGATGAGTACTTATGGGAAAACTCATAAACCATATCGATGAGACATTCGAATCTATTATGGGAAAAGCATTGAGATCTGAGAGCCTTTACCCTAAGTCGAAGACCAAGGCTGCTGTTACATCTGCAGAGGAGCCAAAGCCGCATGCAAGGGGTGGAGGCAAGAATAATTCCCAGAATAAGAGGAAGTAGAACCAGACCAAGGATGGTCAGAAAAAGAAGAATAAGAAAGATATCGAGTGCTTTAGCCGTGGCAAGAAGGGCCACTGTGCCAGCAATTGTCAAGCAAAACTAGGGGAAAAGAAGTGCATCAACTGTGGCCAAGTGGGACATTTTAAGAATGAATGTCCACAACCCCCTAAGGAGAAGCAAATGGTGAAAGCATATGCTATCAACGTTGTTCCTTCTTCGTTGAATGCACCAACTGCGGCGCAGAAGGGAAACGGTGTCGTTATTCAAGGTATGCTTTCTATTTATGATGTTTCTGTTTGAGTGTTGTTTGATACAGGGGCTTCCCATTCTTTCGTATCTAGTTACCTGGTTGATAGATTGGAATTAGAACCCGAGATTATCGATAGACCTTTAGTTGTGACGAACCCGATAGGTGGTTCGACTAACCTTAGTATGATTTGTCATAATTTTGTCTTATCGAGTCATGGATGTATGTTTGCTTGTGATTGCTTTGTTTTGGGCTTTACTGGGTTTGGCATTATTTTGGGAGTCGATTGGCTCCAAAGGTATGGGAGTGTTGGTAGATTGTGAGGGGTCCTCGGTGACCATTAGAGCGGACGATGGGAGGAGGGTGGTATTGGGTTGCCTACCTAGTGATGAGGTGATGGCTAGTTTTCTACATTCCCTCGACATCCCGTAGGATGAGTTATCAGATGTGCCTATTGCTGGCGAGTATCCGGACATCTTCGAGGAAGTGGCCGGACTTTCACCACACCGAGAGATTGAGTTTTGGATTGATTTAGTGAAAAATGCCAGACCTATAGTGATTCTGCTTCCTCATATGGCGCCAAGGGAGCAGCGAAAGCTTGAGGTGTAGGTGGGCGATATTGATTTATCCGAAGAAGTATTTCCGAGTGGGGAGCACCAGTTGTGTTTGCTATCAAGGCCGATGGTTCCCTTCGCTTATGTGTGTGTTACCGCGAGTTGAACAAGGTGACTAGGAAGAATAAGTATCCTCTTCCACGGATAGATGATTTGTTTGATCAACTGAATGGAGCAAGAGTGTTTTACTAGTTGGATCTCGCGATAGATTTTCATCAGCTCCGAGTAGCAGTTGAGAGTGTACCTAAAACGACATTTCAGACGCCGTCTGGATTCTATGAGTGGTTAGTCATGCCACTCGGGTTGACCAATGCACCCGCATATTTTGTGGATCTTACGCATAGGGTTTTCAGAGATCAATTAAATAAGTTTGTTATTGTGTTCATGGACGATATCTTGGTTTACTCGAGGACCGAGGAAGAACAAAAGGAACATTTGAGGACAGTGATGGAGGTGTTAAGGAAACACCAATTGAAAGCAAAAAATTTTAAGTATCACTTATGGAGGAGGGAAGTGGGATTCTTGGGCCATGTTGTCTCAAGGAATGGTATTGTCGTGGATCCTATGAAGGTAGCTACGGTACAAGATTGGTCTACACCCAAGAATGCAAAGGACGATAGAAGTTTCTTGGGGTTCGCTGGATACTATCATAAGTTTATTCAAGACTTATCCAAGATAGTGGCACCGTTAACTCACTTGACCAAGAAGAATCAAGCTTTCGTTTGGGACGAAAGGTGTGAGGATGCATTTAAGAGCCTAAAGAAGAATTTAACATGTGCGCCAGTGTTAGTTATTCCTAAAGGGAACGAGGAGATGACGGTATACACGGATGCATGTGGTACTGGACTAGGTGTTGTACTAATGCAAGGAGGTAGGGTAGTAGCTTATGCAAGTTGGCAACTGAAACCAAATGAGAAAATATATCCTACCTATGATTTGGAATTGGAAGTGATCGTATTCACATTAAAGATGTGGAGACATTATCTCTTGGGAGAAAGATTTGAGTTGTTTACCGATCATAAGTCGTTAAAGTATCTTTTCTCTCAAGAGGATTTAAATCTTCATCAGCAGAGATGGCTATAATTCTTGGCTTCGTATGATTTCAATATCGCATACACACCCAGGAAGGGCAATGCAGTGGATGATGCATTGAGTAGGAGACATGCCAGTTTGCGGGCCATGTTTCTTGAATTAAAGCTAACTAGAGTGTATTGCGGGATATGGTTTCAGACCTAAGTGTGAATTGGATTCAGAAATGTTTGCAGGTTTGACGATCACACTGACTTTGATTGAGTGGATCGGTTATAGTCAGAGGAATGATCCTAATCTATTGGAAATCATCTCCAAGATAAAGATGGGTATCGACGGTGAGGCAACGAACAAGTATGGACTGGATCGAGAAGGTTGACTTTGAAAGAATGAGAGGCTGGTTGTACCCAACGTGAATGGATTGAGAAATGAAGTGCTTAGAGAATTCTGTCACTTGAAATGACTATACATCCCGGTGGTAACAAAATGTAATGAGACATGAAGCAGACCTACTACTGAGAAGGGATGAAGAGAGACGTTGGGAAGTTTATATCCAAGTGCATGAACTAACAGTTAGTTAAAGCCGAGCAAAAGAAGCCTAGTGGTTTGTTACAACCACCGGAAATTACCAAGTGGAAATGGAAACAAGTCTCGATAGATTTCATCGACGGTTTATCAAGGACTAGATCAGGTCATGATAGTATTTGGGTGATTGCGGATCGATTGACCAAAAGTGCAAGGTTTATACCCATCAAGTCGAATAGAACGGCAGATAAGTTAGCATAACTATATATGAAGTGGGTAGTGAGATTTCATGGAGTACCCAAAGGTATCGTGAGTGACCGAGATCCATTATTTACTAGTGGGTTTTGGAAGAGCTTACAAGAGGCTTTAGGGTCAGAGTTACATCTCAGTACCGCGTGCCATCCCTAAACCGATGGTCAAACAGAGAGGGTGAATCGTGTATTAGAGGATCTCCTGAGAGCTTTATATTGGATTTTGGAGGTCCATGGGATGACCATTCGCATCTGGTTGAGTTTGTGTATAATAATAGTTATCAGTCCAATATTGGTATGGCTCCATTTGAAGCTTTGTATGGAAGACCGTGCAACTCACCATCATGTTGGTTGGAGACCGGTGAGAAATTTGTGCTTGGGACAGATGTAATAAGAGAAACTTCAGATAAGATCAAGGTTATCCAACAGATAATGAAGGTTGCCCAAGATAGGCAGAAAAGTTATGTTGATAAAAGACGAAGAGATTTGAAATTCTCTATTGGCGACTTGGTATTTCGTTAAGATTTCTCCGTTGAAGAATGTGATTCGGTTTGGTAGGAGAGGTAAATTAGCAGCAAGGTTTGTTGGTCCATTCCCAGTTCTCGAACTAGTTGGGAATTCGGCGTATAAAACTGGATTGCCTGACAAGATAGAGGGAGTGCACGACATATTTCATGTTTCTCAGTTAAGGAAGTTCGTGCACAATTCTGACATGACTATCTCACCCGATCAGATGGATGATATCGAGGTAGAACTCGAGGCAGTTGAAGGCTGTAGACCGATTCGTATTGTCGGACACGATACGAAGCAACTTCGTAGGAAGGCGATGAAACTGGTTAAGGTCCAATGAGGTGATAACGAGAGTGACTACACTTGCGAAACCGAGGATAACATAAGGAAGTCATATCCTGAGCTCTTTACCTGATAAGGTTTTAATCACAATGTAGTTATTCCGCATGCTAGGATAGCTTGTTGTGTTTATTATGTATGTTTGATTGTTGCAAATGGTTGATAGGCACGCGGGACCTTTTTGTTGTTCTCGTAGTTAAGGAATTTCGGGGCTAAAAATTCTTAAGGGGGGGAAGAGTATAATGACCCGCATTCTACGCTTCGGAGGATCGTAGAATATTTATTTCATTCTCATACGAAGTCGTATGGTCATATAACTTTGGGAACGACTATTGGGGTCATTTCCTATGTTCACGATTTTTGCCAATTTTTAAATGACCGTTTTACCACTAGGGAATCTTGTTTTGCCTATAACTTTTGATTGGTAAGGAGTATTGACCAAAAACCACTTCCATTGGATTCAGATGATGATTTACCTTTCCGTAGAGTGGTCATATTAATCAAACGGACTTACCGTTTGGGAGATACGGTTGAAATAAAGTTTGGAAGATGAAAAAACAGCATAATTGGGCTTAACGGGGTGATTAACTGCTAGGACCATAACCCATTTCGGGATCAGGATTATGGGAGGGCTGAAATGAGTTGGAGAACCATCTCCATTCAGTTTTCCAGCCGCTATAAACATTTCTTGAACCATATAATGGCCTCCACCTTCCAAATCTCATTCTAATCACTTTCTACTCAATAATTAACCAAATCTACCCCAAATCAAGTCAAATTAGCATCAAATTAAGTTGGGGCTGCTACAATACATAGAAATTCATGCCGTAACAATAAAGTTTCTGATCTAAGATTTCATTTGTGGCTAAGGTGAGTTATTTGCATGTTTATTAACTAATTATGGCTAATTAGGGGCTATTAGTGATAATTAGCGAAATTATACATCATAAAAATATGGAAAAATATGTAGAAATTCTAAAATATTATTTTATGCCTCTTGTAAAAATTTGGGTTAATTTTGCTAACCCTATAGTTAAACATGGTTAGGGGTTAAGGGGAAAATCATAGGTTTTGATATGTTTGATCCTAAATAACACATGTGATTGATATTTTAATGTTTTTTATTGATCCTATATGTTATCACTACTATTTGGGATGCTTTATGATTGTTTAGAAAAGTTAGAATGGTTGAAAACACCATCATGTTGCGTAAATAGCTTGCTAGAAGACTGTCAGGAAGTGCGGCTCGTGACCTAGGCCGCACGACCCCCACTCATGAAGCACCCTCATGACCACGAGCCGAACCACTTAGAGGGTCACGAACCTCCAGTCACAAACCAGGATGAGCCTCACAAGCCGAGCCACTTGCACCACGAGAAGGACCCATGAACCGGAGCTGGGGGACACTAACCACAAACCGCCTGTTCTCACGAACCACGAGCCGGTGCCAGGGGCGAGCCACGAGCCGATGCCGGGGGGCCACGAGCCGACCTTTGGGCCTGAATAGCGAACAAACCAATAACGAATGTGAACTCTTCTGAAGATCAATTCCAATTTGACCGAAACCCGAGATGCAAAGGAAGTCCAAATGAGAAGTTATTACTCAAGATCCAGATGGGATCCGACGAGCTAACTTATAGAGTTGGGTTTTGCTGCGGGACGTATGCAAAGGGGTTATCGATATCTATAACTTTGGTTGACCATTGAAGGGAGGGGACATGTAGACGAACCAGAGGCAGGGAAGTGTGGACTGGTTGGCCCTTAACCTAGAGTCAGGAACGTGTGGACTGGGTAGGGTTATTGACTACAGACCAGGGAAGTATGGTCATAGCAATAGTTGTACGGAGTTGTCGTCATGCCCCCAATAGATTTGGTGTTCAAAGTAGTGGATATCGTATGCTTTATGCACTGAGTGAGAGACGCGAGGATGATTTCTATGTTTGATGTTTGCTATCACCATGACACGCACACTCCTATTTTTACACTATACGTTAGTATTACCTTAGAGTAATGTACATCTTGTTGTGTTAACTCTTTGGTTCCAGGTCTAGGTTCAGGTATGATTATTTATACCTGCTATTGTTTTATTTTGTTGCTATCGCTCATACCAGACTTTTGTCTGACCCAGAGTTTTATGTCTCTTCTTATTACTCTGGCTGCTCCTAAACTAGCAGACTAGAGACATATTAGATGGTTATGCACGAGTAGCTGTCCGGAGATGAGCAAGAGGCTTCCACGTACTATATACATATGTTCTCCCTGTGTTGTTGATGGTCACTGCTTAGGGCATTAGTAGTGCACCTTCTTTATTTCCTTTTTTAGAGACAGTATTTAAAAGTTGTAATAATAATTTGGATCATAAGCTGTATTTTGGATTCCGCCACTCTGATGGTTATGGTTTAGTTTCAGCTTACGTATTGTTTCGCCTATGTTGTATCAAGTTATGTTACTGTTATATTTTATTCCATGCGCTGTGAGATATACTACATGTTCTTAGTGATTCATCGTTTCAACCCAACCCTTTTGGCGATCGTCCCGTACTAGTCGAGCATTAGCACGACGCATTTCGGAGAAATGTCGGGTGGTGCGGGGCGGCCGTCATATGACCTCTCTCCTGTATTGGACATACGTACGAGAAATAAGGTGCATCCGGTTTCGTTCAGACCCAGAACAAACGTACGAATGGATAATATGTTTGATATTGTGATTTTTGCTATGTGGTTGATCTCTGCTAAATATATATATGTTTGGTGGCGGAGAATTTATTCTCTTGCTTAACACCCTTCTATAAGACATACGAGCTTAAAGATTATATATTGGTGGAAATCAATAACATACTATGGATTGACAGTGTGGCATGCCAAGATGCATGTGGTCAAGGCTTTTGTTGAAAATCAAAGTCTTATGGTTGATGATCAAAGAACGACTTTAATTAGCATAGCTTTTTGTATAGCGTTAATTCGCGTGCCTCACACCCCAGTATGAGTCAGAAACAGGATAAGGGACGTAAGGAGTGCATACGCTTCTTTCTAGCTAGAAGTTGTGTCATGGTATGGAACCCAGACATTTTTACTCATGTGGATGATGGATTGCAAGGCGCCTCGGATTTAGAGTCGACTAAAAGGCTTATTTGGTCGACGTACTGACCATTTTGGAGGTCTGATTGGACCGGGAAACATATATTCAGGAATAACAATCCACAAACTTTAGGTGTGGACCGATCTTGCAGGATCCAAGGGTTGCCCATAGGTGTGATCCTGGATCATCTTGTTAGAGGTGATCCAAATTCGGCAAGGAGACCATCCCTGGCCTTGACTCATGAAGGAAACCTAATTTCCAATACGATATTGTGTATTTTTAATTGTAAACTTATATGGCGACATAGTAGGATGGGGGTACTATGTCATCTATGAATGATACATTTATGTTGATTTTTTTTAAAACATCTGGACGCTAATGATAATATCAAATTATTTTCTTATGCGTATCAAGCATATTTGGTCCTTATAAGGTAAAACTCTATCCTCCGGCTTGCGTTGCATTGTGTGATGGGACCTGAGTCTTATAACGACTTCATTTTCCAAAAATTGCGTTGTTTATTTACTACTTTCATGGTATGCACCGATAATCTAATGGAGTAAACCCGTTCCACGACATACGGCGTGGTCCTGTGATCTGCCTTATTTTAAATTAAGTTAAGTAAGTGTAAGATTTCTCATACCAGTCCCATGACTGACTCATAATTTGTTTTTCCCTTGCAAACTCGGATGCCCGTATTTTTACATGACCAGCCAAGTGAACAAGTGATGGGCTTTTTTTTTTGGATATGAATCATAGCATTGGCTGCTCTTTTGGCTGGAGATGAAGACTGATCTTTTATCACTTCTTTTGAACTTTTATGCACTATCTTATGCATGTTTATATTTGATTCCGCTGTAGACTTATTTTCTACTTGGTGAAACTCATGTACTAAGTAGGATCATGTATCTGTGTAATTCTGATGATTATGATGATTTCCACGGTTATGATATGATGAATATTGTTCTTTGATTTTACGTATTATGCTATATTCTGTAATCTGCTGATGTGATTAATATGCGTTATTCCAAAGTCAAACCTTGCCACCATGGAGCGGGGGTTTGGTTCGTGTCAGGCGTGGTATCATAACTTTGGTTAACCTTAGTTCTGGAATTAAACACATTAAACGACTCGTCAGAGATGGAATGATAAGGATTCTAGGACGAGCAACTCATTAGAGATAGGATTAGTAATATCCTTGAATGAGTACATCAGGATAGTAAATAACTTTATTATTGCATCTTTATTCATGCATATGTCTTATGCTTTTTCTATTCCTTAAGGTGTCTTTTCTGTTGGCCTGACTCTTTTCTTGCAATTTGCAAAACTAAAAGAAAATGAGCGGACGAGGCAGAGGAGGCAGAGCCCAAGAAAGGGGTAATGTCCCCATTGTTATTAGTCAGCATGGCTTCGATGAAGTTGAATCAGATGTTAACAATGAAGCAGTGCTACCACATCAACCTCCACAGCAACTATTTGATCTGGATGCGGTTGCCAAGAAATATAAGAACTTAGGAGGATGGTCGTTCACAAGCATTGGAATCGTAATGGAAGCTCAAGCTTGGTTGAGGTCTTGTGAACAAATCTTCGCGGGCCTCGAATGGGATGATAATAGGAAAAGATTCTTGGCATCATGGCTACTTAAAGACGAGACCCTAATCTGGGGAAGCTGTGACTGTTGGTGATCTTGAAGTTGAGATGACTTGCACAAGGTTCAAAGAAGTCTTTGAAGAAAGGTTTGTTCCACGCCAAGAAGTCGAACGCTTTCTTGATGAGTTTGCTAATCTTCATCAAGGTGACAGAACCGTTCCTAAGTATGTTAACAGGTTTAATGCACTCAATCGCTATGGACTAGAATTAATTCAGGAACCGATCAGGAAGAACAAGCGATTTATTGAGGGCCTTCAAAGAAGGGATCACAGCAGGGTGACATCGCATATAGAACTTCCATTTGCTAAAGTGGTCGTGATGGCTTGTAGATATGAGGGAATCGATAAGAAAAACTCTCAAACGGATCAAGAAAGAAGCCAAGCTAATAGCAAGAGAAAGTTTCCCGACACAAAGCCTGAGGCAAGAAACCTAAAGCAGCGTAGCCTCAAGAAGATCAGCGAGCAAAGATTAAATGCTACAGCTGCGATCATTACAGACATTGGTCTGGAGAATATAATGCTCCTAAGAGGCCGAAAAGAAATGAATCCAGTTCTAGTCAACAGCCTCGCAATTGTGGTGAGCGTTATATTTGCCATAAACCGGGACATTTCGTAAGGAACTGCCCATTGACTAAGAAAGCTGGAGTAGCTTATATTTATGATGGAGTGAATGTGCCAGCTCCTTCTACAGGGGGAGGCAGACCAAATGTGTTGGAAGGTACACTTACAATTAAAAATATTCTTGTTAAAGCGCTATTTGATATGGGTGCATCGCAAAGTTTTATTTCGGGTAACATAGTCAAGATATTAAATTTAAAATTGAGAAATCTTGAAGGATCAATTAGTGTCCATAATCTGATAGGGGGTTCGCTTATTCTGCATTTATATTGTTGAGTTCCAGTCTCCTATTCTTATTACTGGTTTTCTTTTGATTTAATCGTCATGAATCTGTCCGACTTTGATATCATACTTGGGTTGGATTGGTTAACCATATATGAGGCCAAAGTTAAATGTGTCAAGAGGGTTGTTAAGGTTAAGATGAAGCTTGGGGATATTATCATACCTTGCATAGGCTCAAGTGCAGACAGAGTATAATTTTAGTCTACTCTTGAGTTTTCTCTTACTCTTATTGGGAATAGTCCCGTTGTTAGAGGTTATGCGGATGTGCTCGAAGAAGTTGATAGTTTACCTCCGCGTAGAGAAATTAATTTCAGAATCGATCTAGTTCTGAATGCAAGGCCAGTTGTGCATGCAATTTGGAGAATGACGTTGAAAGAGAAAGAAGAGCCGAGTGATCAAACTCAACAGTTTTTATGGAAAGGTCTGATCAGGCCTAGTTTCTCAAGTTGGAGAGTAGCGGTGGTATTTATTCCTAAGTCAGACGGTACTCTCGGATTATGCGTAGAATACCGAGACCTAAATAAGCAAACATTAAAGAATGAATATATATTGCCGCGTATTGACAATTTATTAGATCGCTTGAATGGAGCGAGAGTGTTTTCGAAGATGGACTTAGCTACACGTTTCCGTTAGTTGCGGATTGCCGAAGAATATGTTCCTTTGACAGCTTTTAGAGGTCCATAATTGTTTTATGAGTGATTACTAATATCGTTCGGCTTATATAATGCTCCTGCTTATTTTTTCTGGTTTGATGAATCGAGTATTTCGAGAAGTGTTGAATAAATTTGTGCTAGTTATCATTGATGGTATTTTTATCTTCTCTAAGACAACTAGTGAGCATACGAAGCATTTGGAACATGTTTTGGAAATTCTGAGAAAGAATGTACTAAAAGCAAAATTTTCTAAATGCATATTCTGGCAAGAAGAAGTGAAGTTCCTTGGTCATGTTGTATCAAATGAAGGAATTTCAGTATATCCAAGCAAAGTTACAAGTATACGAGATTGGAAGCAAACTAGTACTTCCCACAGAAGTTAGAAGTTTTTTAGGATTGGCGGGCTATTATGGAAAATTCGTTAAATATTTTTTGAAGCTATCTAGTCCATTAACGAATCTTATAAAGAAGCATGCAAGATTTAATTGGACGACAGAATGTGAGGCGGCTTTCCAAGAGCTGAAAGTGAGATTGACTATTGCTCCAGTGTTGACTATTATAGATGGCAACCCGGATTTGACTGGCTATATGGTGTAACGTCCCACCATTTTGATCGCTTCAAATTGCTAATTAAACCAACTTAAAATGTTCAAAACGATGGATTATTATTTAGCTTATAGAGTTTAAAACAGAATTAACACAAAAAAATACAGAATAAATAAATAACACAGTATTTAAACAGTGAAACAAACTTTTATATATTAATCAAAAATTTTGATACAATCTTTTTCTATACAGCGGAATGAAAATACAATTTGAATACAAAGAAATATTTATTGGTTTAAAACTTCATAGTCCGTCGTCTTTGGAAATCCCCAGCTTCGCTAACCTTCAAATCTTAAGTTGTGATCCTTAAATCTGTAATGCTCGAGTCTGACCCGAGCGTTTCATGTAAAACACAAAACACTCGAGTCAGGATTAATCATTTATTCGAGTAAATTAACTTTAATATAATCTAAAATATAATAGTTAATCTTAACATCAATACATCGTATGACGATATGTAGTACCTGGTTCTCATCAAAGTGCAGTTTTTGTTCTATATCAGCTTCAAATGTAGTATCAATCCATATTAGTTATATTTCTGTAATATCCGCCCGACTCAGTCCATCTAGGTATAAAGCTAAAGTAGTATCGGCCCAAGATAAAGTAAAATATCTGTGCTTATCGACTTTCATTTTAGGATCAAGGGTCACGGAAAAACATATATACCCGCACATCCCAGGGTTTCATAACAAGTGCAGTGATGAGAATACAGTGTGCGCAAGTTTACAATGCTATGAATAATTAGTACACTAAATTAGCTGTACATTTAAGTTTCCAATTTGTTTAAAACAAATGTGACAAAGGTAGAAGTAATTACTTCAATTAAACAGGTTTCAGCATGCCACATAGGATCAAAATATCAAGACACCCCACCACACAAACATACAACCACAAGACATAATATAACCACCCGGCTACAACGTAACACCAAACTAGCGAAGAGATAATGAACAAACAGTATAGACATGAAGATTGTATTTTTCATGCACAATATGTATATATATGTATTTCATGCACATAATCAATAACCCATACCGCAAGACATGAAGACCGGGGATGTAAAAATTGAACATGACCATAACCCAAATTGATCATGATATTTTCCCATTAATTTATTCAGTATAACAAATTTTTTTTCCCTTTCTATTGTGCCTTAAACTAACAACTACCCATCCACGCTAATCCTGCTCAAATATGCCACTACACGTACTCCAGTTTTGGGAACAACACTGGGACAACTCATGCACTAATAAGTTGTTTTTTTTTGGGAGTAAAGCAATGTGCCTTGTATGACTCAATAAAAGGAAAGGGACATTATTGGTAAAAAAAAAAATATACATGCAAGTTCATTATTTTTGGACATAGAAGAGAACAGTTCATTTGCCTACTTACAGGCTTATAAATAGTGTTAGGGTGCGTTTGATTTTTGGAAGGAGCAAAAAAAGTTCGCGTCCGCATCCGACGCTTCGGAAGCGTCCGACGCGAACACTAGGGACCCGTCACCACTAGAGACCCGTCACTTTGCCCCTTCCAGCTGAACGCGAGCTTTTGACCCTTTGGTTTCCCCGTTCGATGTTTAACCCTTCCTTACTCTATTTTACACCCCTTTTTTCTCTTTCGTGTGCCCCTTCCTATTCAAAATCAAACACATACCCCTTTCCCCAATTTTCCCCTTCTCCAACCCCTTCCCCTTGCCCCTTCCAAATGCCCCTTCCTATTCAAAATCAAACGGACCCTTAATATATTCTCAAATACCAATAAACAAGAAAAGCTAGATCTTTCTTTCTTTTTAATACCCATATTAAAGCAACAGTACTAACAATAAACCGTAAACCAACCGCAACCAAATGGAGATTGAATAGCGATGTATTTTTAAATGATCACCCACTGACCTGTCAACTAAAACCATTGTTACATAACTAATTACTTTATATATATATATATATGTCAAAGTCACATCCAACCGGTACTCATTTGTGTGTGTGTGTATATATATATATATATATATATATATATATATATATATATATATATATATATATATATATATATATATATATATATATATATATTAAAGATCATGCATATTTTTCATTTGGACCGAATCTCAAAACTGCGAAGAGAAAGCCGAATAGAGCCCATAATTTTCATAATCATAAGGTCAACCACTTCATTCATATTGATCACTGGCTTATACAATTCCAGGTCTCATATTCAGTTTGAAACACATAATCCTATTTGTATAAATACATATAGCTTGACTCTTACGATTTATACTTGGTAAACGTATCGTAGCTAGCTTATAGACTATAGTTTTCTTTTTAACATTCTCTAGGTAACTCGATGGACCAGTAAACATTTAAGAGAGAAAAAATATGTATATGTGTTTCAATTCATGACATCCATAATTCAAGTGTACTATTTTTCATAAGAGGTATGAATGAGAGGGCTTGAACTAGGATCTATTAACAGCATTGAGCACTCCTTATCCTTGTGAGGCAAATACGGACAATTGGACCATAATTAATCTAAAACAGCAATATTTTCTTTGTAAATTAATTGAAAATACAAGGCCATTTCAACCGTTTGCCCAAACAAAATCATCTACTAAGTTCCTTAATAAGTAATTAGCAACAAAAAGTACTTTCTTTTTTGAAATATTTACTTCTAACCTGGGTCGTAAGCTCTTAAAAGTTTCCAAACATTACAATTCAAATAAGTATTCAGTATGTGGATTTGACTATAAGATCTGTCAAACATAATCTTAGTGATTTTAAGCATCGAACGTTTTCTACTTTTAAATTTTATTAGTTATTAATAAATATCTATTTATGAGAAGTGAAAGTTAAAAAGGGAAATTGCGGCAATGTTTGGCTTAACCTGTTACAGTGGATGAATTTGAGTGATGTCCAAATTTCTTGTTTACTTCATAAACCATATTACCTATTTGATATTTCATATCATCTTATTGCATTTTACTTCTTTTCCTCTTTAACATTAATTACCGCCGAACAATCCAACAATATATTTCCTGATACAAAATCATTCTTCGAAAACAATCAAGCGTGAAGCTATTGAATTTCTCAATCATTAGAGTGAAATTAATATGTACAGCCACATTAACCCGTGAGAAAATCATGCAGCAAACACAAGGGTTGAATTCGAAGGGACAACAAAGGAACACGACAAGGGAAAAATTCCACCACTCTCACAAAATTTAAACATTTTATTCTAGTTTTCTGCTGAAGCTAAATTAATTGAGACAACAACTAATCGTGAGCACGTTAAGACCGCGAAGAAGGCACAGCAATGGATTGTAAATTGACGCGGTAGAGCTCCAAACAATGGTGACGATGAAGGCGACTTAGGGTTCTTGAATTAGAGTAGCGGCTGTGCTGTCATCAGTGGTGCTAGGGTTTCGACGAGATGACGGTGGTAGTCTCGAAACTGATTTAGGCAGCAGTAGATTAGAGGACGCGGCTTCGATCTAAAGGAGGAAGGCCATGCTTTTTCTCAATTTGGGGAAAACGGGTTTAAATCTCTAGGAAGAAACGATCGGCTTTGGCCATTTAAATGAAAAGGGGGGAAATGACTTTCCTGAAGAAAATGAGACGAAGCGTATGATTTATAAAAGGAAAGTTTGGGGACAAAATCAATGTAAAATCGATAGGGTTTGGATAGCTGCATGTGTAAGAAATAGGTCGGCACAATACAAAGTGGGGACGGTTTTCTTAGAAGTACAAACTTTACCGAAAAATTAGATTAAAGGACACCAATTTTTAATTTTAGTCTAAAAGACAAACTTTGAATCAAAATTAAGCTGAAGGAAAATGCTAAATGTAATTAGCATTATGTTCAGTTTTTTACACTACACGAAAATGCTAGTTTTAACTAGCATTATTCAGTTTTACACTGCAGAAAATGCTAATTATATTTAGCATTGTCCTTCAATTTTTTTTTTTTTAAAGTTTGTCCTTCAGCCTAAAAATAAAACTTAACGTCTTTAAGACTAATTTTTCTCCAAAGTTTG
Source organism: Allium sativum (assembly GCA_030737875.1). Taxonomy (NCBI): domain Eukaryota; kingdom Viridiplantae; phylum Streptophyta; class Magnoliopsida; order Asparagales; family Amaryllidaceae; genus Allium; species Allium sativum. Next base: position 895,974,122 of record CM060918.1, read on the forward strand.
TCCTTATACCTATTTTCCACTTAAATTAATCTTAATCTTACCGCAAATACCCCAAACCGCTTTAAATTCATACCGCTGACACAATACCCAAATGCGATAAAAATTGCATGTACTTCTTCATCTTTGCATTCTGATACCAAAAAATTTAGGTCCATTGTAATTCGACTCCGTTAATTAATTTTTAAATTATTTATCAGTTAACCGGTTTTTTTCGTTTGTTCACAAAATATATCTGTTTAATTCCAAATTTGAAACGTTAAACTCAATACACGAATGCACATCTCCAGGCAAATTTTCAACGACGTTTCTATTTGCTAAAAATTTAAATCGTTATATTTTCAGTCGAATCCCAAATCCAATTCAATTATCCAACCAAATACAAAACAAATAAATATTTGATTTACACCAACCATTCTGGATTAAATATTAAATTCAATACATATGCAAATATATTTGATTAAAATTTCTACGTCCAGTATCAATATGATCATAAATAATTAAATCTTCAATTAATTACGCATTCCAATTGTCGAAATTTCTAGAACGTTATAATGGATGCTTCTCATGAAGGTGTAAGGGCGGTATTAATGCAAAGAGACCAAGTCGTTGCTTATGCTAGCCGCAAGTTGAAGCCGCATGAGAAGAGGTACGTTACTCATGATTTAGAGTTGTTGGCAGTAGTATTAGCTTTGAAGATATGGAGGCATTATCTTTTGGGTGAGAAGTTCGAATTATATACAGATCATAAGTCATTGAAATATCTCTTCACGCAAAAGGACTTGAATTTGAGACAAGAGCGTTGGTTAGAATTTCTTGCAGCATACGATTTAGATATTTTGTATACCCCAGGGAAAGACAATATTGTAGTTGATGCACTTAGCAGAAAGAATGCAATCATCGCTAATCTTATCATTATGCCTTCATTGATTGGGGAGATTTCTGTTCTTCAAAAAAATGATGATTTTATTTAGAAAATCATTAAAAGAGTTCAAGAAGGTGAGGTCTCGAGTTTTCAGATTGATAGCAAGGGAGTTCTAAGATTGTTAGGCCGTATATGTGTTCCGGATATTCCCGAGCTCAAAAGGAAAGTGATGGATGAGTGTCACAAATCCAAGCTTACTATTCATCTGGGGCTAAGTAAAATGTACTATGATCTTAAGCGCACATTCTGGTGGAAGGCGATGAAAAGAGACATTTCCATATATGTTAGCAGAAGTTCTACTTGTCAACAGATTAAGAGCGACCAACAGAAGGTCGCTGGTTTGTTGCAACCCTTAGAAGTTCCAGAATGGAAGTGGGATCAGAATTCTATGGATTTCATTGATGGTTTGCATAGAACCAAGAAAGCAATGATAGTTAATGGGTTGTTGTCGATCGTTTCATGAAGAGCACCCATTTAATCCAGTGAAATCAACTAGAACCGCACAGAGCCTCGCTCAGAAATATGCAAGAGAGATTGTCCGATTACATGGAGTTCCCAGTAGCATTGCTAGTGATCGTGATCCGATCTTTGCGAGTAAGTTCTGGAAATCACTCCAATCCGAATTTCCAACGAAGATAGATCTTAGCACTGCATATCACCCTCAGACAAATAGCTAGACTGAGAGGGTGAATCGTATATTTGAAGATTTACTGCGAGCTTGTATTCTTGACTTTGGAGGATCTTGGGAGGATCATCTCCATTTGGTTCGAATTCTCATATAACAATATTTATCAGGCGAGCTTGAAATTATATCCATTTGAAGCATTGTATGGTAGACCATGTAGATCTCCTGCATGTTGGATTGAGCCTGGTAATCGATTAGTGTTGGGACCTGATATGATCCAAGAAGCTTCGGACAAAGTGAATTTCTTAAGCGATTACAAGCAACATAGAGACGACAGAAGAGTTATGCAGATTGTAGAAAAAGAGAATTAGCATTTTCTGTTGGTGATCGCGTGTATTCGAAGATCTCTCCGACGAGGGGAGTAATTCGATTTGGGAAGACAAGAAAGTTGGCTCCTAGGTATATTGGTTCGTTTCCTACACTAGAGAGAATTGGAATTCTAGCTTACAAGATTCAGTTGCTAGATTGGTTGCCCAAAGTGCATGATGTGTTTCAGATTTCACAGCTTTGGAAGCATGTACATGATCCAGACTTGATCGTGGAAGAGGCGAATCAACCAATGTTAGATATTACTCCGAGTTTGGCAGTTCATAAAGAGTCGATAAAGATTATTGGTAGAGAAACCAGAGTTCTAAGGAACAAGAAGGTGTTTTTAGTCAAAGTGCAATGGAGTAGAGATCCTAGAGACTGTACATGGGAGACAAAAGATAACATTAAACAGGCTTATCCCAGGTGCAGAGTGGATATACCAGATTAGCTTTTGTGTGAGGTACATTTTTGTTAAGTTACACTGCTATTTTATTTCCTACTTTTTTGTTGTTTCCTTTTCATGGACAAAAAGTTCTAAGTAGGGGAGGTTGTAACAACCCGGAATCTCACAATAATGTTTAAAATTATTTTTAATATAATTTTGTCAGAAAATGCGTCGGAATTTAAAAATTCGATTTTTAAGTCATTGCATATCCCTTAAAAAGTGAAATTTTGACAGTGACCTCAGAATTTGACGAGACAAATTATTTTGGATTGATAATGACAAATCATTATTGAGTTCCAAAATGCGCGTCGAATGGAGTCAGTATGTGGCTGTGCACGATAAAACAGTTCAGGGTAAAACTGACGATCAATTTACAAAGGGACATTGCTTAGACGATCTTGAAATTGGATTCCCATTTTTTGGATTCGTATCAATAAACAATGATGAAAAAAATAAGTTTCATTATTCTTGGGGATGTTGTGTAGGCGTGAGAGGATTTAATGCGTACCAAAATACATCAAAGTGAATAAATCTGAGCTAGAGAGAGAATTAAAATGGAAGGCCAAACGAACTCGGAATTCAACGAAACTTGGTTTGTTGGATTCATATTCGCATGTATTATTTTGTATCAGAAATTTGGAGAAAACCGAGATTGTTTGCAGTTGGACGGTCGGAGAGAGCGGGAGATAAGTTCCTACTTAAACTCTCCATTCTTTCTTTCTCTCCTCACTTTTCTTTATTTCCTCCTTCCTCCAAAATTTCCAAATCAATGGCCTCCACTAAAAACCTAACCCTAACTCCACTTTCCTCCTCCCCCTAGCCCGTGCCTAGCTCCACCTACCTCCTCTACCCTACGACAACCCCCCACACGTGACGACAGCAGCCCCCCATACCCATCCCACGCGCACCCCCTATGTTCCTCCACCACTTCAAAACTCCTCCTTTCTCCTCCTCAAAGCTTCCTACATCTCCTCCTACCTCCTGTAAACACCATTTCCACTCTCTTAGCTCTCTTTAATCCTGTAACAACCCGAAAATTTACCGCTTTAATCTACGAGTAAATTTTAAGTATCGAAGTGATGAGTTACAACTAAAATAAATTTCTTTTAAATAATAAAGAGTGATATTGAAATTGTTTTTAAAAGTAGGGTACAAAAAATATTTAATTCAATGTGAAATTGAAAATGTGACCGGAAGTAATTTATCAAATTCTCGACCTTTCATCAACTAAAACTTTTCAGAAAGGTCATAATACTATCGTGCACGCTAACACATGTTATATATTAAGTTAGCATGGTTGTTGAACATGAATATATGTATTCATGTAAGGGAAAATAAATTTAAAATAAGAAGCTTATCATGTAAGCTAAAAGAAGAAAAAAAATAAGGACACATAACCCTCTCCATGTGTAGAAACATCTTCGGACACCTAAGTAGGCGTGCGTCATTATCTTATGGTTTCATAAATGATGATTGTAGTGACCCGTAACTTCCCCGTGAAGGAAAGAGCGGATACTTTGAGAACAACACACAAATGAACGCAGACGGAAGAATATTTCTTTGCTATTACAACAATTTCATCAAATACAAGAATATACAGAGTATAAATGAATAAATTACATTCGATAAATATCAGAGATTACAATAAATTACATAGCAGCGGAAAATAATACAAAGCACAACTGAAGGTGATATACGGATACAGAGCTTTCCGGATATCGTTCCAGCTGTAAACCAGGATCCTGTGAATATAAATCTGCAAAACCAAAACTACTAGCTGCCCGTGTCGAAAATAGGGGCACCCAGAGTTTAGGTTAAAACAATAAACTCCAGATCAGTCATGTGACTGGTGTGAGAACTAAAACAGTTATTTAAAACTTTACTTTAAAAGAGAGTAATTCAAGGGACCACGCCGTATAACACGGAACGGGTTTCCTCCCAAGAATACCAGTGCATAGAAAAGACAATGCAATACTTTTTCGAAAAATGAAGCTATTATAAGACCCAGGTCCCATCACACAATGTAACGCAAGCCGGAGGATAGGGTTTTCCCTTATAATAGCCAAACATGTTTGGTACGTTTAAAACAAATCATTTGATACTATTATAAGTGTATAGTGTCAAAACAATTTCAATCATAAATATCAATCTTTGGCGGCATGGGTACCATCTATCATGTCGCCATACTAGGCTCTACAAATAAAACCGAAATACACGTATTGGAAATTGGATTTCCGTCATGAGTCGAGGCAAGGGGCAAGATCCTCTCCTCTTCGAGACACTCTAGCAAATGCCTCAGGACTACGCACTCTAGGTAACCCCTAGGATCCTCCAAGACCGGTCCTCTCTTATGTTTGAGGATTAGTTTTTCCTGAACACACGTTTCCCGGCCCTATAGGACCTATAATCGAGGCGCCTCGCATCCAAACCACAAAGGTGAAAAGTATATCAATGTCAGGGCTGGTAGGTCACTGACACCACCCATAGCTAGAAAGAAACGTCGTGCACTCCTTAGGTCCTCATCCCGTTTTTGACTCATACCGAGGTGTGAGGCTCACGAATCCACGCTATACACAAAGCTGCCACGTAGGTCGTGCTTTGATCATCATCCACAAGACTTTGCTTTTCAACAGAAGCCTTGATCCATGCAACTCAGCATGCCACACAGGCAATTCATGCCATGCGATTGATATCTATCGATATATAACCTCTAAGCTCGTACGTCTCAGAGAAGGGCGTTAAGCAAGAGAATAAATTCTCCGCCGCCAAAAAGATATATATTTAACAGAAATCATTCAACACAGAATAAAATCCAATGTCAGACACACAATCCATTTACAAGTTCGTTCTGGGTCTGAACAAAACCGGAGGCTCTTTCCTCGCATATCCATCGATCTCCAAGTACGTCTGGACGACCACCAACTGATTCCCTCATCTTGGGTGTACAGCCCAATCAAGATCATCAGTAATCACCCAAACGATGTGAAGACTTCTGGTCTTCAACCACCGTCTTAATCTTCGACTTATCGTCGAATCGGTTATTCATAATGGGTATAAACCCGGCCTTTCCGAACAACCCGCGAATATTAAAAACAAATGTTACACAAACACAACATACGCCTCATTCCAATTCATTAGTCACTAACCGTAAATCAGTAAGAGAGCAATTCCCCAAATATTAACCCCGAAGGCCGAAACCAACATCAGATCAATACCCAGGAAACCATTCTTCTTAACTAACCTACAGCTGGTTTCTAAATTTTACATTCTTAGGGAAAGGTTCCCATTAATTTTATCAAAGATAAATTCTTTAAATTTATTCTTTAATCTTCCTTTGGATGTCATTTCAAACCAAATTATGGTTTTCCAAACTAGTCGGGATTAGCGAACCACACCGAAATAATTATTTGTTTTATTTCATAATCCCAACCTATTCATCTTATGAAGCAAAACTGGTAATACTCCATATCTAACACCACGGTGTTATCGGTCAAATTAATTACCATTTCACGTTCAAATCTAATTAAAGATTTAACTATCGCCTGGAGCAAAACTGGTGATACTCCATTCTCGCTCATTTTCCAAATTTGATAATTTAAATTATCAATTCACATTTCAATCTAATTACAGATTCATTAAAACTTCTTTTACTGGGTTAAAGAACTAATGTCATTTAAAACACAGTTCACGACAAACTCAAATCACATTCTATTTATTATCGGGTTAAAGAACAAGTGTCATTTAAAACACCCTTCACGATAAACCCACAAATCAATTCTATTTACAACACATTTCAAATCCAATTTATTTATTTAAAAATAAATGGGTTTTAATTTTAGTTCAAAACTAGTTCATTTCGATAAAAATCTATTTTTATCTTTTTAAATATGGAGTTTTTCATCCCAATTTTTTCAAAATCATTACTTACGATTTTACACAAATTATTACTATTTTTAATAATTTTATCAAGGCCCGTACAGTCGATTTCCATCAACGGCCATCGAGCTGCACTTACAGCGACCTTTTCCAAATTTGATTTGGACGTATCTCCAAATCCAACCGTTAGATTTCAAATTTCTAATATTCGTTAGAAATCTCTTTTCGATACGAACCCAACGGCTCCTGTTTTAGGAGAATCCGATGGTCGGATCTCCCGTAATGTCTGTTCGAAGTCAATGGTCAAAATTTACGAACTGCCGCGGCGCGATGCGTTCTATTCAGGCCATTATATTATATATATAATATATATAATATATATTTCGTCGATTTCTATTTAAAACGAATTTTATGAATAGTTTTAAATTCGTTTCAAAAACATTTCAACTTCCATTTCCAACTCAATTCAAATCTCGATTCATTCTATATTCAATTCAATTCGAATTTGGTTTATATTCAATTCAATTCAAATTCGTTTATATTCAATTCAATTCGAAATTGGTCTATATTCAATTCAATTCAAATTCGTTTTCTGTTCAATTTAGTTCGAATTCGTTTTCAATTCAATTCAATTCAAATTCGTTTTCTATTCAATTCAATTCAAACTCGTTTTCTATTCAATTCAGTTCGAATTCTTTTTCTATTCAATTCGAATTCGTTTTCTATCCAATTCAAATTCGAATTCTATAAAAACGAATATAATCGATATAAATATCGATCGCATCAAAATAGCGCATCTCTAATCAACACGGCTTTATATATTTCAATAATTCCATTATTCTATTCAACAAATGAATCTATATTTTTTTTCAACACATGACTAATCTCAACGAAGGAGTACTGTCCACGTGTGACTATTTTTGTTATTTAATATATTTTATAAAAATTGTGGTATCTATCGTTTGATTTCAAATCAGACTCCAACCGTAAACTAGTAAGAGAACGATTCCCATAATATTAACCCCGAAGGCCGAAACCAACATCAGATCAATATCCAGGAGACCACTCATTTATCTATTTTCCAGTTAATTTCTAATTTCATATATGATAAAGATGTAAATTTTATTGTTAAAATATTTCGTTCAACACATGACTAATCTCAACGGATGAGTACTGTCAACACATGAACCTTTATTTTATATTATAAAAATGTAAATTTTATTGTTAAAATATTTCGTTCAACACATGACTAATCTCAACGGATGAGTACTATCAACACATGAACCTTTATTTTATAATGTTCTTTATTTTCTAAATTGGAATGAGGCCCAATCAACTACCATATAAAGTTAATTATATGGATTCCATACAACACATGTATATAATAGCAACGATAAATAATCAACCATCATCCAAAGTGCACTACACTGTATAAGCATCAAATATAGATATCTAACGCTTACAACAGCCTGTCAATCAATCGATCGACATATAACTAATTACTGGGATTAGTGTATGCCGTATTTTATCCCAATACCCGTGTGGGGTTTCAAACAATTAAACATAGATTTTATTTGTGCAGTTGGGCGATGTGTAAAATTTATCGTCCCAATCAATGTCAGTCAAATCAGTGTACATAAACAAACCGTCCGGTTCGTAAATGAATATTTATTTATCTCCACGTTAAAAATTATATTTTTAACGACAATTAATTTATTTCAACACATTAATCTATATTATCGCTTTCACATCAACATCACAAACAAATTTCACAACACATCAAACAAGCATACAAGCCGTCCATGGTCTGTGGACGACGGGTGTCGGGTGCTACTAAACACCGTCTGCATCCTGGTATATATATATATATATAATTAGAAAAAGAAATTAAAAGGTGAGAAGTTCTCACCAAAGCTATCCCAATTCCACGACACTTCTTATGTAGGGAATCATCGCCGTCCTCGCCTTTTGTCACTTTCGTTACCCGTAGCCACTACATATATAAAAATCGAATTTTTACTTTGCTATTCAATATATAAAAATCGAATTTTTACTTCGCTATTCAATATATAAAAATCGAATTTTTACTTCGCTATTCAATATATAAAAATCACATTTTTATTCTACTACTATATAGATAAAAATTCTAGTTTTACACCGCTAAAAATCGTATCTTTCCTATTTTAAAAATCTAATCTTTTCTATTTTAAAAATCTAATCTTTTCTATTTTAAAAATCTAATCTTTAGCTATACAAAATCTAAGTTTACCTACTTAAAAATCAATACTTTATCGTGTTAAAAATCATATTATTATACACGCTATTATATAATAAGACTGAGAATATCATAAATGTAATTAAATTTAAAAACTCACTACAGCTGTTGGTGGTCGGAGGAGGGCACTAGGTGGCGGTCAGAGGGGCATCGGATCTACTGGTGGTCGGGGCTTGCTGCTTTGGCCGGTGGTGCTGTTTTGCGAAGGGTTTACTCGAGCGAGGAGGGAGGAGGGACGATGAAGGCGAAGGGGAAGAAGGAGGAGGGGCGCAGCAGGGGGTCTGAGGCGCGGGGGTGCCTCTCAGGTCAGCGGCGGACCCGCAGTTGGTCAGAGGTGGGGGATTGCGTCAGTTTTAGGGTGGTGCTTCGCGATTTAGAAGGGGGAAGAAGGAGGAGAGATGGGAGCGCGAGAGGGGGGCTGCTCCGCCACCTGCGGCGGCGCGGTGTCCATCGTGGAGGGGCGATGATCGTCGCTCCTTCCCCCTTTTTTGTTTGTTTTGATTTCTGATTTTGAAGAAAACGGGGGAAGGGGGGTATATGAATATAATTATTTATATTTTATTTTTATTCTCTAAAAAGTTACTTTACCATTCGATCTCTAAACGGGACCCACCGCCTGTCGTTCCTAGCTAATTACCCCCATTCCGAACACAATGGGATATGTATCGTAAGCTGATTCGACTGTTTCGATCAGTTTTCGTTGAATTTACATTTAAATCATTTTACTGAATTTTAAACGTACATTTCAAATTACCGGGGTCACATACTAACTCGAAAAATTCCAGATAAATATTTTCTAGCTTGGTATTGACGATACGGTCCTAACAAAACTAGTTTTGTCGAATTCTGAGACCGTTTGAAAAATGGCCATTTTCCAGTCGATTAAAATCAACTAAAACTGGTCAAACGCGTTTTCCTTTGCCACGCTCACATATCGACTCAAATTTTTTTGAAAATTGGCATCTAGCAATAACTTGACATCACGGATCCAACAAAAGTAGTTTCGTCGAAATCCGAGGTCGTTTGCAAAATTCCCATTTTTAAGGGCCTGAATTCCATAGCGACTATTCAGAATTTTCAACTGGACATATCTTTTGATTTCCGCTATGAAATTTTGATTTTTCGGATTCTTTGGAAAGATATCCTCAATTAGATTCTATTCTTTTTGGTTTCGCTAAAATCCGGTTTATTTTGCACCCAGTACATTCATTTGAAGTTTGAAATCGAATTATCGAACTACAGGGCCATTTTCAATTCCTTTTATAGTTTAAAATAAATATTTATATTCTAACGACGACGTATATAAATATATACGTTCGAATTCTATTCAAAATAAATTTTCTCATTAATTTATTTAATATAATTCATTTTAAATATTCAAAATTCATTAAAATTGCCAAAATAAAAATTTTAAATTGGCTCGGATTTTCGGGTTATTACAATGATGGTCAAGTGCCTTAAGAAAGAAGAATAATAGGATTTTAATGGCTTCTCTTAGAAGTCAAATTTTAGTGGCTTCTCTTAGAAGCCTAATAAGTATTAGTAATTTATCTTAGATTTCTAGTCATACCTTAGTGGCTTCTCTAAGAAGCCAAATTTAGTGGCTTCTCTTAGGAGCCTATGTATTAGTAACTTCTCTTAGAAATCTAGTCATAGCTTAGGGCCCATTTGGATAGGAAAAAATAAGAAGCTTTTTAGCTTTTTGAAAGCAAAACCAAAGTGGTTTCACTTACAAGCCAAATTTTAGTGGCTTCTCTTAGAAGCCTAAGTATTAGTAACTTCTCTTAGAAGTCTAGTCATGCCTTAGTGGCTTCTCTTGGAAGCCTAAGTATTAACAGCTTCTATTTGAAGCTTATTTTTAGTGGCTTCTCAAAGAAGCTTCGCTTCACCAATATATATGGAGTTCATTTGAAAAGAGAAAATCTAACTTCTTATGTACAAAGAAACTACATTGCTGAGTTTTTGTTTACAAAGATAAGTAGTTCGAAGAAAAATCGATAATGTGACCGAAAATAGTTTTGTCAATAAACGACGTTTTACTTATCAAAAGTTGTTGGAACATCATGTGCATGTAGTAACAATAGAAGAACACATATATGTGTATGTACATAGCATATAAATAAAATACAAATAGTATATGTGTACATATTCTAGAATATGAAAAACGACTTAAAATGACAGGGACACGTGTCTGCAAAAGAATGGAACACATGTCTTGGAATTAAATAAGATAAAGACACATAAACATATTAGGTGTCCATATGTAGAAACATCTAAAGACACCTAAGGAGGCATGTGTCTTTATCCTAAAACTTGCATGAAGATAAGGAGGACAAGTGTCCAAAACTAAATTACCAAACTAGCCTTGAAAACTACTATATAAAGGGTGAAAGACTCATTTCATTTCATGCATTCACAAATGAAAAACAAAAGTAAGATAAAGAATAGAAGTTTGGGAGAAGCCTAGGGAAAAAAAAATAAGATCTAGGCACAATTATAAAGCGAGAAAAACTATTCAAGTTTATATATTCAGTTCATATTTTGAAGAAAAGTTGTGAAAATTATGAAGAAACGATAGAATCCGAATCACTGAAATTGACGTTCAATATTTTGGGCTTAAATTTTGAAATTCTTGATGAAATCTCAATTCTCTTATCAATCTGGAAAGCCAATTCAAAGGCCTACAACTTTCACTTGTATCACTTGCTCTAATTCAATCGTTTGAGTACTTGAAAACCGGACGTAAGGTCAGGTAAAAATCAGCCTGAAATGGAAATGATAAAAATGCATCATGATGTTTGATTTTGTACATTAAATTGATAAATTATTTTGGGGTTTTCCTTTTATGATAATTAAGTAGACTAAGAGGGCTTCTTACTATAGAAAATTTGCAGTCAAAAACAATTTTTATCATAGAGAAATAGCATGAAACTTTTTGCCAAAAAACTGGATGGAAATCTGAATTTTAGAACTTTTTGTAGCGCTTTAAAATGCTGTCTTGCTTTGAATTGGTTATGAAGCATAATAAGCTACCCATAATTTTTCATAGCATCCCAGAAACGCTGTAGTAAGCTATTTCTAGTCTAAAATCATTATAAACCACCCATAACTTGTCGTCACATTTCTGGAAACGCTGTCTTGTAGTTGAAAGTTTAAACGAGGTATGAATAGTCTAAACGAGGTTTGAATAGTGTTTAAACGAGGTATGAATAATCTAAACAAGGTTTGAATAGTGTATAAACGAGGTATGAATAGTGTGTAAATGAGGTATGAATACTGTTTAATCGAGGTATGAATAGTGTTTGTTTAAACGAGGTACGAATAGGGTGTGTTTTAACGAGGTATGAATGGTATTTAACTTGACTATTTTAGTTCAATCTTTGAGGATCTTTCCAAACATATATTAGAGGGATATAAAGGTGGTTTGAGAATAGTATGTAAAATAAAAGATGTTTATCTTATGAAAGGAAGTTTTACAAGTGGTATCTTTTAAACCGAGTATTAGCAAAGTATTTTTACATGATATAAAAAGTACATTTTGGGAGTAATTATTTTTAATTGTTTGGTGTAAAGAAGAAATACGTTGGCTTGATCCTGTATCTAATTGCTTACCCAAGTAGATAAAAGTACGTAGGCTGTCACAAAGGGTAGCGATGCAGCTGCTTTATAAATAAAATATTTTTTGTTATTTCATCTTATGTTGGTGCATCTTTCATGTGTTATCACTTAAGCATACTGACAAATTTATCTAGTGCGTAGGAATGAATATCGATGTCCATCTCATTAGAGTTGCACAATGGTAGATTTTCAGTAATTGTGTTTAATTCATATTAAAGCACAAATGGTTATCAAATAAAATGGTAACTATCATTGTTTGTTTTGGACGAAAGGATTTTCGGCAATTTTTACTAGTCCGAAATTCCGGGGCGTCACAAGTGGTATCGAAGCTTATCCTTAGGTTAGGTGCCGAAATAAAAATTTCAACAAAGATTAGCAACTCATCCTAGAAATATTAAAATGATGTTACCTTAATTTGATAAATAAAACTGAATAGGGTAAGACACCATTCCTCCATCCAGGTTTATGAGTAGTATTTACTTTGTATGTTTAACTTTTGTTTTGTGTTTATACTATTAATAATAACGTGGTAAGGCACCATTCCTCCATCCAGGTTTATGAGTAGTATTTACTTTACGTGTTTAACTTTTGTTTTATGTTTATACTATTAATAATAATGTGTTGACTCATTATCAAGCACCACATAGAGAGGTTTAACGAAGTTGTAAGTACATATGATTAGTTATAAAGTAGCAAAGGAATGAAATGGCATATAAATGGAGGTATGTGGTAGCATGAAATCGATGCAATGGAGTGGCTTAAAAGGAATGTAGGATAACAGCATGTCAAGGCAAGAATTAAATGTGCATGGCAAATAAAGTTGAGGAAGATCAAATGAAGTAAATTGAATATTGCATTCATGCAAATCCAAGGTAAGAAAATCTATTTAAATAATTATATCATTACGTAATATGATATTAAAGTTGTTTAGCACTGATGATGTTAGCTTAAAGCTGCTGAAACATCTCTCAGCAATTTGATCATAATTTTAAATTCCTTGATTTGGGTTTAGTTAAATTTAATCAAATTGGGAAGCTAGATTAGTTATCAAAAAAATACATACATATATATATATATATATATATATATATATATATATATATATTAAGATTTTGAAAGTTTGCCGTTGAAACACCCCACCTCCATTATTGTCACTCACAAAGGGAATTCATTATCTTCAGTGAAGCGTTATAGGTAAAAGATGCAGATAAATTCAAGACAGACAAATAAAGCAGCGGAAAACAAAGTCATTTTACAAGCAACGTAGTTTAGTCAAGCTTTTACAACAATTGACTCAATCATACTTAAAAGTATTACATAAAACTTCTGTCTTGATTCAAAAACTTCCAAGTATATAAGAAGCATAAAACATAGCAAAGTAGCATAAGTCCCCAAATTAAAGTGCAAACACAACCATAACCAGAGATAAGAGGATCCAAGCAATACATCAAAGAATATTCAAGCTTGGAAAGAGAAAAGTCCAAACTAAGCTAAGTTATTCCCTCCTTGACTACCTGGGGATGGGGGGAGAAACGGAAGAAAAGAAGACGGAAGAAAGCAGGTCAGGCATAAAGCCTGGTAAGTCCAGTGGTTTTTAGTATGTAAATAGGTATAAATAACATGACATGAATAAACTGAATATAAGACAATACTGTGATAATAGGGAGAACAAGATAAGATTAGCATAAGATATGATAAGGCAAGATAAACTGAATGGGCTTCTACTCTTTCTCTACTTCGCTACTACCCTGTTATTCTAATTTCTATGTCTCTGCACCACCTAACTAGTGTCCCAACTATTAATCTATATAAAATGATAATGTGATCTCAATCCCCGCAGTCGTGGTAGCCTTCAGGTGTACATCTATTATGAGGATCCCACCTCTATCTACCCAATTGCCATGGATATGTTAAATGTACCCTTACTACCCTATCAATCGGCTCCCTACTTATATTCATTTATTACTTGTGTCATCCGACCCTGCTTGTATGTATTCATTACTTGCGTCATTCGACCCCGCTTGTATGTATTCATTACTTGTGTCATTCGGCCCCGCCTGTGCTAATAGGTGCCAATTTTACAACATACTAAAGATGCTTGTAATATGAGACAATCAATAATTGACAATCACGGTGCTTTCTTAAACTAATACTTATTATTTATTAATATTTTATAATTAGTTGTTAATAATTTTATACTAATCATGTGTTACTAATTATTAATTATAGTATTATATTACTAACTACTAATCATTAATAATACAATATAATTTACTATTATTTAATAATTAATTATCAATAATATTATGTTAATCATTTATAACTTATAATAATTAATGATTATTAATAAATAATCATCATTCCTAATTATTATATATAAACAGTATTTAACAGGTTTAATATTACTTTCTAATTATTAGTAAGTAATATCAAGTAATTAGTATTAAATATATAATAATTTATAATTAGCAATAAATATTAATAATTTATGATTAATAATCACTATTAAAAATTAAAAATGAATAATGTATACGTATTAATTACTTTATAATTGCGATTGAATAATTAAGAAAAACGAATAAAAAATAATATATATTTAATATTAAATATTTACAATTTATAATGTATTATGATTTATAAGTAATAAATCATAAATTATGATTAATGAATTGAATTAGTTTTTTATAAGGGTTTTTAGGCACAAGGACAAAATTAGAGAAAAAAAATTAGGCATAAGGATAGGAGGCCAAAAATTTAGGCACAAGGACACTTTTTAGTGTAAATCAAGGAATTCAAGGGCCCATTATCATTTTCTATTTTACACTAGAAACTGTCCTTGTGCCTAACATTTTGACCTCTTGTCCTTTTGCCTAAATTTTTCTTTAATTTTGTCTTCGCACTATTTTCCTATTTTTATAATATAATGAATTATAATTAATATTTTTAAAAATTAAAAAGTAATATTTTAATTATTATTGTTTTCTTAATTAATGATATAGTATATTAATAATATAATACATTTAATTATTAATATTGAAATGAATAGTTAATAATTTGTAAATAATAAAAATAAATAGATTATTTAAAATAATCTTGCAATTTAAATTTAAATACAATAATAATTAACATTTGTCTTCTTCTGCATCATACATACTTATTGTTATTACATAACTAATAATTAATACTAAATAATTATAATTAATAGTTAGTATTAACATTAATTATTTTACTGTTGCAATAGATGATTTTTTATTAGTGACCCTTAGTATCCCTTACAATAAGTAATATTTCGCAACTAGCATTTTCTGACAGTTGCATAATTGCAAAAATCAATTTTTTTAACCAACTGTGTTTTCCAAATAATTGTGTTAAACTTTAAAAAATTTGGCTCCAATTTATGGAATTTTTACATCCCTCTTGACATTTTTCGTTATCTTCCTTCAATACTCCTCAAATCTACGTTTTTCAAACTAAATCCCTAAATTCAGCGTTCATCAATCTCCGTTGCCTCCCTAACCGAACCCCGCCTCTGCCACATCTACTGCATCTCGTCCCAGTCCTTCACTGAACCCACCTTCTTCGCCATCCGCTTATTCCTCCTCCATGCCTCCATCTATTTCAAGCTTCCCCTCCCTCACTTCTACCATCTCCATCGTCATCATTGCCTCCTTCCTCATCTAGATCTTACAAATCGCTTGCCTAATCTCTGCTCTTTGGATCACAATAAAATTGAATTTAGATCAGGATCTACTGCTCAAACCGGCTTTAGATCGATGCAGTCAGACATTGTTCAAATTTTTTTTAGCGATTCTTAGAGTAATGTAATACCTTTATTCATATCAGTAAACTAGTATTTAGTATTTGCCTAGTTTTATCCTGATTTACTTTTGACCATAATTCAGTGGCAAAGCATAGTCTGTTGTTCAGGTAAAATACGTACATACTAAACAGATGTAATCAACTTCAAATTTCAAGTTTAATTTGAAATATAAGTAGTTTTAATGAACTGGCTTTTGATGTCTTTTTTAACATGGAATATATAACATTTGCGTTTTATAGTACTCATATCCATATTTGTGTTTTTAAAACCCATTTAGTATACTTAGATTTTGTATACTCCAATTTCTTGGGCAATACAATGTTGAACCTTCCATATAGCAATCGTATGGGCACTGCTAAAGAATCTTACTTTTATCTAGACCTTTGCATCGGGAATTGTTGTTCCAAAGAATTACATATGACCAGTAACTCCTGATAATTATTTACTGCCACATACATCTGTTGTAACAGATGCGCTTAAGGCTAGACTTAAAATTTTCATTGTAGATTTTGCTAATGATGTTGTATTTAACTATAATTATAGCTATGATCCACTATTTGAATTTCTTAATTTCGTCGATAACGGAGACTATGCTGTTGACGGTATGGTCACAGATTTTCCGGTAACTCCATCAGAGGCGATAGGTGCTGCTTTCATTACTATTATGTATAATCAAGTTTGAATTATAAACATTTGATTTAAATATCATGAGAATGTTATTTTTTTCTTCCTAGTTTACTATATTATAAAATGACAATGTACATGATGTTGACATTAAAAAGTTGTCATAACACCCAAAGATTCTCCATTACTAGAGAATTACATTTCACATAGGAAAAACTAAGTGCGGAAAGCAGTAAATAACACAGAGATTTAAAGTAGCTCGGTCCATAAGGAGCCTACGTCGAGTTTAAAGGAGTTCGCTGATATTTTATTCACAAATATAAGATACAAGTGTTGAACATCATCCAAGCATTCGTTTATAAGCATTTCCATGTATTTTGGGGTCATAATTCTCATATGCTAGATCTTGGAAAAAAAAGCGACTTTATGCTTCTTCTTCCTTAAAACCTAGGCTGCCATTAATGAGTTATAGGAGTTTCAATGGATGTCAAATCCGAAAGCTACGTCGAGTTTGAAGGAGTTCACTGATATTTTATTACAAACAAGAGATACAAATGTTGAACATCATCTACGCATTCTTTTATAAGTCTTTCCATTTATCTTGGAGTCATAATTCTCATATGCTAGGTCTTGGAAAAAAGTGACTTTATGCTTCTTCTTCCTTATAAACTAGGTTGCCATTAATGAGTTATAGGAGTTTCAAGAGATGTCAAATCCGAAAAATCCAACCCTTTTGAATGTCTACCTTGGGGTATTTATAGCTGAAGTGCTAAATGGGAACAGGTAGGATTTGGGGACCACATGACAGAAATTCGCTTCTTAGGGGCATCCCCTCCATAAAACCGCATCTTCTCTATTGATAGGAAAAAATCGCATCACTCATATGGGATGTGAATTTTCGCATCCAAGGAATGCGAAAAATCACATCCCAGAAGGATGTGTTGCGCTGCTTTCAAGGACATGGACCCATTGCATTGGCGGGATGCGATGGCACATCGCATCCAGGCGATGTGATGACCTCGCATCCGGTGGATTCGATGGTATTTCATCTTGTGGGATGCGATGTATGGAGGGTGCGATCGAGAAAGATGTTATGCAATACATGGTGGGGCGATGCGATGGAGCCAGGAGGCGAGGTAGGTGATGCGATATGGTGCTAGGAGGTAAGATGCGACGTGATCATTTAGAGGGTTGTGAGGCCATTCCTTGCTCAGTTGCTTCCAAGCTTGTGTTCTTGAAGTTTTAGCGACTCTTTAGGATTTTGTGCCACACGTGAGGTTGAGTCGAGCATGCCTATTGTACTCCTGGGAACCGGACTAAAATGTCGGTCAACATATGCCCCCTAAAGTACATCTTGTCTTGACATGATGTGCTTTGAGTTGAAGAGACTGCCTCTGGGACGTGTGAGATCCCCAAGCTATTGAATACTTGGTCGCGATCGTTCCATTAAGCGCATTGAGAATTCTGGTTCATCGGTAGCTCTTATGGATATCTGATTCCTGCTTATCTATAAATTTAAATATTAGTTGTCGACTCTCGTTTACGTCGTAACATAAATGAGTCATCATCGATACAGTAGCATACGTATGCTCACATGCTTTCACGTTGTTTTGCATGATGCGATCAGGATTTGGGCATAAAGTATGAGTAGTAAATGTGTTGGTGGGTTACGACTATACGAGTGAGATTTCGAGAAAATAATGTCGAGTAGTAGATTCGATCGCTTGTCATACATTCCCGAGTCATTCAGACTTGCGAACATATGGCTGGTTAGCGAATCGAATCAGCATCGATTGTCGTGACGTCGAAAACTCGTGTGTGTGGTCGTAGTTGGAGACGCGAGTCAAAAATTCCTCGAAGTTAGGGAATTATGTTCTCATTTTTCAGTTGCTTCCATTAACGTGTATGTATCATTGTAAAGGTATGCATATGTGGACGTTCAGATTCATGGGAAACATAAGTGCAACAATATAAACATGCACGCGTATATACAAAATATATGTACATGCACATATATGTATGTATATAGTATACTCTCTTTTCTTTTTTCTTTCTTTTGTTTAGAGTTTTCGTGTCCCAGGGTGGGACGCGAGGCACCACATCCTAGTGGAATGCGAGAAATCGCATCCCCGATAGGGTGAGATTTTCTCGCATCCACGAAGGAATGTGATTACCCCACATCCACGAAGGGATGCGATGCTCCTTACCGGGCCGAGGCCCATTTAACTCTCTCTCCTCTCCCCTTATATATCGAAGATCCCCTTCTTCTCCCACTTTTCCACTACCCGAATTTCTTTCTTAAGAACCCCCGCAACTTTGTCGCCAAAACTCGAATATAAAATGGACAAGCAGGTGGGTATTGATTGGATTGTGATGCGGGTTCGATATCGAACCTTGTGGGCTTTGGATACGGGTTCGTTGATCTCGAGACCGGAAGTCGAAAAGGCTCAGCTTTTGCTCTAATGATGGCGGAGGAGTATGGGGAAGAAGGGGAAGAAGGAAGGAGGAGAAGTGTCGTAGTAGAAGGGGACGCATCGCCTTCCTGGGGATCTCTCGCATATGATGGATGCGAGATCACGCATCCAAGGGATGCGATGCCTTGCATCCTTTGGATGGGATTTCTTCGCATCCAGTGGATGTGACGCCTCACATTCTTTGAATGGGATTTCTTCGCATCCAGTGGATGTGATTAATCACATCCACTGGATGTTGGATGCGATTTTCCCCCCTTACGGGGATGCGGTGCGAGCCCTTCGTCCTGGCGCAATGGGAGTTTCTTCGTGGAAATGAAAAAAATGCAAGAATTTTCTTGAGTCGGAAGGGGATGCAAACTTCCATGGCTGGGGTTGCGATCCTCGCATCTTATGAACTTAAGAATTTTCGTTGCCTTCTGGCTTGGGAACTTCCGATTGCTTGCATTCAAAAACTCGAACCCTAGCCTATCGGCTGTCGGACTTACTTTGTTTTCATGATGCTTCATGACTGAACGGGACATAGGTAATTCAAATAGGGTTTAGAGCATACAACTCGGACTATGGACAAGTTTTAGAACTATCGAACTTTTATGTTTGTTTCCTGACTTCAATCACGATGCGGTCACAACTCGACTAGAGTCCGATGATATCGGTCGATGCGATGATGGTTATAGTTGTTAGAACTAGTGATCGTCAATATGTCCCGAACATCCGATTACTTCCATTCAAAAACTCGAACCCTAGCCTCTCGGCTGTCGGACTTACTTTTTTTTCATGATGTTTCATTACTGAACGGGACTTAGGTTTTTCATATTGGGTTTAGAGCATACAACTCGGACTATGGACAAGTTTTAGAACTATCGAACTTTTATGTTCGTTTCCCGACTTCAATCACGACGTGGTCCGATGATATCGGTCGATGCGATGATGGTTATAGTTTTAAGAACTAGTGATCGTCAATGTGTCCTGAATCCGTTTATTATAATTGTATCATCATCGCACTTCATTGCACATATATGTTAGTTTACACTAGCACGAGGGGTATAGGTTTTCAATGCGATGTATGATGCAACTATATTAAAAGTATGGCTAGCAATGGAAACAAGGTCTAAGACATAATAGAATTTTGAAGTTGAAGCTTCGCGACACTCGTCGTCCCCGTCCGGCTCGATTGATAGTACTAGTTCATGGGACAGCAAGCCTGAAACTTCTTCAGAATCCACTCCCTCTCAGAAGTAGATTGCCAAAAGTGCCCGGATCGTGGATTGCAACCGTAAGATTCACAACAGATGACCGAGCACTCGACTGAACTGTCAGTGCCGGAAGGACTACCGGAGTCGAGTAGAATCCTGAGGAGGAGGAAAACATAGATATCGGGGGAAATGAGGCCCTCGAGGCTCCAAATACAATGGTAGATGCCGTTGTAGTTGAGAATCCACCGAATTCGGGCCTTTGAGTTTGGATGAAGGTGCGTTGAGGTGCATTTGCACAAGTTTTAGCATCCCTTGGACTGACGTTTGCAATCCTTTGAAGAAAGACAGGGTGCACGCCCCTCCAGAAGGGTACACTGCTTGGAACAAGCATATGTGCATTTCTGAGTGCATGCCCCCGTCTGGCGGGCTCGTCCGAGATATGTTGCGTTATTTTCATTTAGCGCTGACGCAACTTCACCGACATAGGTATGCCTTCCTCCTCGGTACCTGTCGTTTATTTCGGGAGTACCTACAAGTAGAGATTATCGAGACTGACATTCGGATCTTGTTCCAGATCAAGAGGAGAATTTCGAACATGCCTTCCCAGTATTATTTGGAACAATGCATAATGAACGATTCATTAAAGGGTCATGGACAAGACTTGGCGGGTTTAAACACAAATGGTTCTTTGTCCGCCGTCCTCCTGGATTTTCGAGGCACTGGTTGGAAGGAATTGAGTATCTTCGATTGTTCTGAGTTTGAAGTAAGTTAAGTCACAGACTATGGATCTGATCTTGAATTCCTGTAACAGAGACTCCTCATCTGTGAAGGGTGCAGATTACCAGGGGCGCCTTGAGTAGTTGAGAGCCATTCCCGTCATCGCTTGAGCGACAAGGAACATCTTGGATGAGGAGGCTCTTCGTCGGATGGGCTTACTTCCCGTTAGACATACGATATTTCGGCCAGCGGCCGCTGGGAAAGGAAAGGCGAAACTGAGGGAGAAGGGAGTTCTCCGGGCCGCAAAAGGAAACCCCCCCCCCACATCGTGCCCAAACGACACAAGGCCGTGAAGACTCGGAAGGAAACTAGTACAGGCGGCGTTTGTGATAAGGAGATAATGACCGAAGAAGAAGGTCTACCGTTTATACCCATTCCATGCGCGAGGATTGAGATGGAGACATGAGTGTTAGACAAGTCGGTTTCCCCGATTACTACCTCTGGGATTACCACATCGTTAGAGAGGGCGGATCAATTTAAGGACCTGGATAAGGTTCCCATCGATATTCCTCTAACTTGGCCCAACGGCATAAGCTCTAGATGCTTGACATTAACTGTTGGGGAGATAACTCCTCCAAGCGAGCTTCAATCTGGTATGTGGAGAGTACACTTAGGGCACACACTCATAAACACTACATAACATAGCATTTTTGGTATGTACACGATGCTCGAGTTTAATCTGGAATATGTTTTTGTATAGGTGAAATGGTTCGTGAAAGCAGCGGTAGCGAATACCAAAGTCGTGGGTTGATGGGCCATCGACCACAGAGAGCTCATTTATAAGTGGTTTCAGTAAAGGAGCTAGACTACCCCCATTCTTCTAGCTCTCATAGCCACGGCGGTGATCATCAACGCCATCCCATACGCTCAGACTCCCCACCACCTTTGCTCGAACTTCGGGGTTAGATCCAAGACTCGAAACTGCGAGCACACAAGCATTAACACTTCTTCCTCCCACGCCGCTTGTACTTCCTGCTCCCAGGTCCACCAGCCAAGTTGCTCTGCTAGTAGACCATAGGAAGTCGAAGACGGGAGCGATAACGGAAGGTTCAGGGGCTTCAAGGCGTACTCCTAAGGAGAGAAGGCTATCTTGAAGGATCGTTTTCCAAAGTATTATTTTGGTGAGCTAGTCTTCATGCCGGACTTGGTTCTAATCCCTCGCGAGGACGATGAAGTTATATGGAGGAAAGTACAAGCTACTTATTACCAATGCATGGAGTTCGACAAATATGCTAGACATCTTTCTGATTTGATCCGCAACAAGAATGCAGAGATTTAGGATCTGAAGCAATCGGTCAAGGTTGAATAGTTGGGTGTCCGAAACCGAGACAATGAACTGGGTAAGGTGCAACTCTGGGTTACCTCTATTTCTATGTATGCGAGCGACATAGCTAACTGCTAACACTTAGTTGTTGAAACAACCGAGTTAAAAAGGAAGTAAGAGAAGATAGAGAAGGATGCACATGAAGCAGACATGATTTTTAAAAACACTGTGGTCATGGTGACAACCAAAAATGTGAAGCTTAAGAAGGATAAAACGGATTGGGTGGAGGTGAATACCCACCTGTTCAAGGAAAATGAGAGAGTGCACCATCTCCAAACTGACAACGAAGCCTTGTTAAAGGAGAACGACATGCTGAAAACTGAGAATGCTGAGGCCCAGAAGCTTATGAAAGAAAATCAACAGTTAAGGAGGCAGCTTGAAGAGTCCAAGAAAAACAAAGAGAAGGCTGAATCTACCACAAAAGAGGTGCTGATCTTAATCGATGTGATAAGGGAAGAGGATCAAAAGGAGGTGCAGAGGCTTAAGGAGGCGGCTGAGGATGTGTGGCTCACGCAGAGTTGGATTTGGTTCCATATACCTGCGATATGTACGTCAAGTTCTCAAGTATCATTGACTCACATGGGTCGACAAATATCTCCAGACATTGGCTCAGGTGTAGGATAGGCTATTAGTGTTTGAGGCCGAGTTGCGAGAGGCGAAGGCTATCAATGAGATATATTTCATGTTCTCCCATTTGGATGAGCAGGAGCGCCCGGTGCTTTAGGAGACAAGGTAGTTACTGAGAGAGGATGCCAAAAAGGCAAGGAAGGCAGAGCTTGCTGCTGCGAAGGGGAAGACGGTGTCCATTGATAGCTTGATAGTGGCCCATGAGTTTGCCGGAGGTAGTTTTTTGCAAAAATCGCGCCATATGTCTTTATGAGTGGTCCACAAGTCCTTGCTTCCACCGAAACTAAGTATAATCCAGATCACCCGTAGTTGGGACTAGGGAGCTTCCCTCCACCAGCAGGTGGAAGCACTATGCCTACCGCAACTACGCCTCAGTTGTTGGTAAGTAAAATTGTACCCTCACAAATTCTTAGAAGTATGGCTGCATAAAGGTAAAATAGACCGATTGGCCTTTCTCTTCCTTGTGCAGGGTCCTCCGGAGTAGAAGTGACAATTGACTTTGATCCAACATAGTTCGCACAACCCAGTATGTGGATTGAGGATTTTGGAGAGCACCTAGCTGAGGGAGGTGGTCCGATATACACTCTAACTGAGGCCGACATTGCGTTCCTAGGGATTTGATGGGAAAAGATGGGAAAGAGGACGAAGTGGAAGTTGCCATGCATGACGAAACGAGTGAGCATACAATGCCCGAGTTGGCTCAAGAGTAGAGCGCTCAATTGCATGTAAAATCTGAGAAGGTAGAGGAGAAGAGGGTGGCTGATGAGCTGGCTCGGCCGACAGCATTGATTGAGGCCAAACAGAAGGTCGAGCAAGAGGCTGAAAATAAGGTTCGGGAAGCTAAGGAGGCAGCGGCCAGGGAGTAAGAGGAAAAAAAGAAAAAGGCCAAGCTTGAGATTACTAAGAAGAAGGTCGACGATACATTCAAGAGGCTACAGGAGGGGCAGGTCAAGAAGCTTAAGGCGGGAAAAGCAGCACAACAAAACGCTACAAAGGCCAGGCAGAAGATTGGAGAGGGTACGCCTGCTATACTTACACTCTCCAATGAGGCTACCCCAAAACCACTAAAGGTAATCATGCTCGCGGACAAGGAAGTTACAGAGATTCTAAGTAGCGACGATGAAGAGGAAGATATTCCACTGACGACTCTTAGGTCTTCTTCTCCGCCTAAGCGGAGGAAGGGAAAAGGAGGGAGGAAATCTAGGAAGAAGAAAAGGAAAGGTGACGACCCATCAAGTGGCGATTCAAGCAAGAAGAAGAAGCAGAAGGACGACGTAGAGGAGGGCGAACTGCCCAAATGATTGGTATATGAAAGTATTTTGGTTATGTAGTCCGATAGAAAACGCGGGTAAGGCCCTCACTTTTAGAGGCATGGTGTGGTTTTCATGTACACTGTGTCGTTAGAAAGAAAGATATTTAGATGTAGTTTGCTTTTGGCTTGTGAATGAAATTGCTAGTTAACTTTTCTTATATCGCATTTCGTGCTAGGTGTTCAAATGTTCGTCTATGTTTTCTAGTTAGTGTACTTGCACAAACATTCTTGTTGCTACACTTAAGTAAACGTAATTTTTAAGACTTCACTCTCGGTGGACGAGTCATGTGAAGGTTGTGTATGTTGATCTCGGTCCCGGGGATGCAATTTGTTGGGAGTCCCAAGTCGTTCAGGGTTTGGGTTTGGTGTCTTCTCTACTTGGACCTCTAATGAGCCGATAGTCCCGAGTCGTGAGAAGGCATGGATGTCGTTGGTTCGTCCTTTAGGCTCTCCGGTCGTTTCGTTTGTGTTAGAGTTCGAAGGCGTCATTGGTTCGCCAAGTGTTAACTGATTTGGACCCTTCAGGTTGGATGGAGCTGATCAAGCGGCCGATGTCATACCTATTCGGCTAGTGGGCTAGCCCCAAGTCCACAGACTTGGGAATATAATTATTTATACTCGGTCTCGTCATTCATTCGGAACTTGAGTGGGGTTTTTACACTTGGCTTCGTCATTGATTCAAGGCTCGAGTGGAGTTATTTATACTCAGTCTCATCGTTGGTTTGAGACTCGAGTGGAGTTATTTATACTCGGTCTTGTCGTTGTTTCAAGACTTGATTTGGACTTATTTGTACTTTGTCTCGTTGTTAATTCGAGACTCAAGGAAGAATTATTTGTACTCGATCTCGTCATAGATTCGAGACTTGAGTGGTGGGAACGGCTCCTGTCCTCGAGGTGTCGATCCAATGTTGTGCTCTTGTATGTACAAGTTGGTTGTAACAGTTACTCGAACATAATACCCAGAAAGTAAACATGTTAAGAACATAGAGAACTGAAAACTATCTATACTAATGACTTTGGCAGTAATGGCCTTTTCTTTATAGTGCCACGAATTTGAAGAAAACAAAACATTGTTGGAAAGCAGTAAATATGTACACTAAGTTACGTGAAGTAGCGGCAAAGATGTTCACTATTCTATGTTCTTGGGAGTTCGGCGCCATCAACGGTCGTTAGCTTGAAGGTTCCATCTGCAAGCCTCCTTTGTATGATGTATGGAGCATCCCAGCGAGGAATGAGGCCAGTCGGTATGGGATAGATCCGCTTTAGGACAAGGTCACAAATATTGAGTTTCTTGAGGCAAACTTCAGAATTGTAGTATTGGGCGAGCGATTAACGTTGAGCGATAACTCCGAGTTCAGTTTCATCTCTTTTCTCTTCGAGTAGGTCGAGCGAACCCAAGTGGAGATCTTGGTTGGTCTTCAAATCATAGTAAGTGACTTGGTGAGATTGGAGCTTGAACTCTGTGGGAATGACGGCTTCAGATCCATATGTGAGAGCGAAAGGAGTACGTCCAGTCGCTAACTTATGGGTGGTCCGGCAGGCCTATAGGGCCAGAAGGAGCTCATCTACCCACAAGCCTCCGGCTTTTTCCAGACGTTTCTTGATGATGGATTTAATCACTTTGTTTACGGCCTTGACCTACCCATTAGCTTAAGAATGAGCCACCGCTAAAAATCTTTTTTCGATGTTGTGCAAGTGGCAGAAAATCTTGAACTTAGCGCTCTCGAATTGGGTCTCATTGCTGGAAATGATAGCTTGAAGGACTCTATATTGAGTGATAATATTGCGTACGACGAAGTTTATCACATTCTTTGTAGTGATTGTAGTGAAGGGCTCAGCTTCGGCCCACTTAGTGAAGTAATCAACTACGACGATAGCATAACATGCACCACCTCTACCCATTGAAAGAGCCCCAATAATGTCTATTCCCCATATGGCGAACGACCAAGGACTGACCATTTGCGTTAACTTGGTAGGTGGGGCTCTTTGGATCTTGGAAAACCTCTGCCATTTGTCGCACTTGCGAGCATAGTTTGCAGCGTCTTGATCGAGTATAGGCCATAAATAACCATATTTGAGAATCTTCTTAGATAGAGTTTGGCCCCAATATGTGGTCACCACACTCGCCTTCGTGCACGTGCAGCAGCACACGATCGGCGTCGTTGTGGGCTACACAATGAAGTAATGAAATAGAGAATCCCCTTTGGTAGAGCACTCCATCTTGTAGGATGTAGGGAGATAATTTGCGAGTGAGTGCTCATCTTTCCTTGTAGCGCTCAGGGAGGATTACACGTTGCAAGTAATTCTTGATTGGAGTCATCTAGGAATCAGGCTCGGGCTTGGTTTCCGTCATTGTGATCGATTCAGTTTGCATCTAATTGATGTTCGGAAAACCGAGTACTTCGACTGGGGATAACCCCATGAGTTGCGCATCCCCGGAGCTTGCTAGCTTGACTAATGAATTGGATTTCTTGTTTTATTCCCGAGGGATGTATGCAATAACGTAGTGGTCGAAGTTGGTGAGGAGTTCACGGACCTGAGCGAGGTAGGGAGCGAGTCGTGCCCCCTTAGCTTGGTATTTGCTTTGCACCTGCCATACGATGAGTTGTGAGACAAAGTAAATCTGGAGAGCATTGATGTTATGTTCGATTGCGATTCTGAGTCCAACTACCATTGTTGATGGCAGGGAAGTCGAGCTTCAGAGCATAAGAGATTGAGTGTTCTTCTGGGGTAACGAGTATAACCCCGCCACCAAAACACCGATTATTGGAGGATCCATCCACGAACAACTTCCATTGAATGTTTGAAGTTTCACTATCTTACGGAGGAGGATCTTCGAGAACTGTGAACTCTACTATGAAATTTGCAAGGGCTTGTCCGAGGATGGCTCGGAGAGGGGCAAAAGTGGTCTTGAATTGGCTCAACTCTATATTCCGCGTCAAGAGTTGCCCATATGCCTCAGATCGTTGCAAGACTTGTAGTAGCAACTGGTCAGTGAAGACTTTGATGGGATGGGACTGAAAATATGGCCGTAGTTTCCGAGAGGAAATCAACAGGTAGTAGGCTAGCTTCTCAAGCTTCGAGTAATTGTTTTCTGCCTCTGTCAATCTCTTGTTGATGTAGTAAACGGTCCGTTGGACACGATCTTTGATGCACATAAGCATCGAGCTAATTGTTTGCATAGAAAGAACCAGACAGAGAAATAATTCTTCGTGATCCACTGGTCTCGACAAGATAGGTGGTCATTTTAAGTGATTCAAGAGGTCCTGGAATGCATCCATGCACTCCTGTGTCCACAAAAAGTTACGCTTCCCTTTTCTAAGGAAATCGAAAAAAGGAATGCAATTGTTAGTTGCTTTAGAGATGAATCGAATTAAAGCGACCACTTTCTAGTTTAATCTTTGAACATCTTTGATGCTCCGGGGAGCTTGCATATCCCGGATGGCCTGAATCTTTTCTGGATTGGCTTCGATGCCCCACGAATTAACAATAAAGCTCAAGAATTTTCCTGACGCAACACCGTAGGAGCATTTCAGGGGATTGAGTTTCATGATAAATTACAAAGGAAAGTGAATATCTCTGCAGGGTTGTTGACATTGTCGTTCGATGACCTCATTTCCACAATCATATCATCCACGTAAACCTCCATAGATCTTCCAATCTGGTTTTTGAACATGCGTTTGACTAGTTGCTTATAGGTGGATCCAGCATTCTTGAGACCGAAGGGCATGATAACAGAGCAATGGAGCCCAAGGTCAGTTATAAAAGAAGTATGGTCCTAGTCTGGAAGGTACATTAGGATCTGATTATCGCCTGAGTACGCATCCATGAAGGATAAGGGCTGGTAATTGGCGGTTGAATCAAAAAGATGGTCGATCTTCGGAAGTGGGAAGCTGTCCTTTGGGCACGCTTTGTTCAAGTTTCAGTAGTGGACACATGTTCGCCACTTTCCATTTGCTTTCAGGACTCAAACACCTTTGTTTTCTATGCGGAGACGGTCTTGGCGCAAGAAGGTGAAGACATTGTCATGCCTTTCACCTCGTTGCAGGCGTTTTTCCATTCGGTGAGATAGCAGGCTCTCGGGGTTGACTTGATCGACCTTGACTATGCCTATCTCATTCTCTATTGGAAATTTCATCAGAAGGGACCATGGTGATGCGTAGACTCGGAACTATGCAAGGAAGGGATGTCCAAAGAAGACAGTGTATGGAGGGATGATGTCGATGACCACAAAGGTGAGGATTCAGACCCGGCTCTGATCCCCTTCTCCGATTTCTATAGAATGGTCGACCACGCCTATGGGTTGGTTGGAGGATCCGTTAAAGCCACGAATCGTGGCATGGCAAGGCTTCAAGTTTTTGGCCTCCAGTCTCATTCGGTCATAGGCCGCTGTAACGACCCGGGAAAAGACGACCTTGATTATCCGATATACAACACATATCGAACATCAAGGGTCGACAATTACCGAATAGTTAATGAAAGAATTTAGAGGGTGAGGATAGATAAGATAGAAAATTAGAATAGAAGAAGAAAAAGAAGAACACAACATTAGAGTAACACGAATCTCACAGCGGAACGAATAAAATATAATATATCACATAACTTGAAATCAAAAGCAGTACATGCATACAATACCATTATCAGAGTACAGCCCTTGCATCACAGCGGAAATAAACAATAGCTATATAAGTCCTGAAGCCTCCTGCTCCAAGCTCTCCAAGTCTATCTGTAAAATCCTGACTACTTGACTGCCCGTACAAATTTGGGCACCCAAGAGTTTAGGGAAAACAAAAAAAAATAAAACTCCGGGTCAGTCATGGGACTGGTGTGAGTAAACTCCAATCATTTGGTTTAACTTTTCAAAATCCTTTTCAAAAGAAAAGATAATCGTAAGACCAATCCACACATAAATACGGATGGCTTTTACCTTACGATAACCCAAAACACTTTGGAAATCATATATTATCTGATATTATAATAATGTCTAATCACAAGTAATTAAAATCTAGTAGAACGCTTGCATCTCACGCTCTACATATATAGTATACAAATCAAACTCGCGGCCACTTATTGGAGATTGGATTCCGACTTTGACAAGGTATGGGACCACCTGCCGATAGTGTATCTCTAGAGGCGAATACACTGGGTTCAACAAGAACATCTTGCAACCCGGCCCTCACATGACCGACCACTCATTTCGCTTGAGTGTATCGAATGTATATCACCAACGGTTGGGATCAGCAACCGTCTCCCGAATGGGACAACATCGATAGATTTAAGAAGCAATTGGAATTTCTCTAGATAGGTGATTATACATCCTAATGGGTGCGACCCACATAGCCATGCTGCCTGCCCGATTTTTGTCATTTCCCGGTTGATGAGCTTGAGGTCATAA
Organism: Allium sativum; assembly: GCA_030737875.1. NCBI lineage: Eukaryota > Viridiplantae > Streptophyta > Magnoliopsida > Asparagales > Amaryllidaceae > Allium > Allium sativum. The sequence goes on from CM060918.1 coordinate 896,003,798, forward strand.
CATATCTTTTGACAGATCACACCTCCATTACTTTGAATGCCACATTGTCATACCCGCCAAATCACAAATTGATTTCACCAAAAATACCACGGGTATACAGCTAAGAGAAACGAATTCCTCCGCCACCAAACGTAAGTACGTTTGAAGAGATCAACTTACGCGATCCTTTGAATATACTCTGTCAGACATTCGTCCATTCACGTTTGTCCTGGGACTGGACAAACCGAAGGCACTATTCTGTAAACAGGATAGCCCTTGCACTTTACTCCGTCTTCAATATATTCAGCATACTTTATTCGCAACGCTTATGCCAATACGGAGTGGTTCTGTGGATAATAATCCAACCGGTCTCTCCATATTAACAACGTAAAATGGTCAAAAACTTTGATAGTCGGTGATTTAACTATCAAATGAAAACATGTCTGTGTGCAAACAACGATATTATTTCCAGCTGGAAATTCTATTGATCAATCATCATTCATCATCAAATTATCATAAATTTACCCTTTTCCTTATTCTTGTTTTCCTATATTTCTTATTTACTATATTTAGCAAATATACGTTATTAACAATGGAAAATATTTCCATTTCTTGTTTTCTATATTCAGAAAACATTCCTGATTCTCTTTTGGAAAACATTTCCAAAATTCCTTCATTGGGTTTTAAACAAATGTTTAAATAAACATCGCTATGCCAACACCAACCATTTCGCTCATTAACTAAATTCACTTAACCACTTTCACTCTCGAACCTTATCCACTTCTTAGTTAAAACGAAGTCAATCAAGTTGGGGTATAATTACCTCTCAGACCTTAACTGAACAACATTTCTAACTTCGAAATAGACAGAGTTCAAACTTCACTTCCTTGCGAACTCTCGGATTCTATTTATGAATCCACTTCCTTTACTGAATCATTTGATAATAACTATAAATGTTATAATTCCATGCTTTCAAAATATGTTAACTTAAATATATTTCCATATCTTAATTTGGATAAATAAACAACCAACTACTTTATTAACAGATAATTAAAACTTGATTTGAAATGGAAAGTAAACATTACTTCCCTTGATTCGATATAATCGAATTTCCATGTATGATTCACTCTCGAATAATCACTATCCGAAAATTCTCTTTCGAATAAACTATATTCGATTCCCCTGTTCGAATAACTAATATTCGTAATCCTTTTCTTCGAATAACTAATATTCGAAAAATCTCACTTCGAATAAACCATATTCGATAATTCTCTCCTTCGAATAACTATATTCGATTTAACACACTTCGAACGAACTATATTCGATTACTCTTCTCGAATAAACTATATTCGATAACTCTACTTCGAATAGGTGATATTCGATTAATTCCCTTTTTGACTAACCCTACTTAATTTACTAATACTCGACTAACTCGACTTAATTAACTTCTATTGATTAATTACTATTTGATTTAACACCATTTGCTTGACTCTAGATCGCAGCGATCACAATGGTTACGCCTGATTCCCCCAGGAAACATCCGACCGCCGTAGGCTATCTGCAGCCCTGCGAATTACGCTAGCAGTCGTGCTAAATGGAAATTCATCCTTAAATAACTTTGTCTATTTTTAAACTCTATCTCGAATAATTAGATTCGATCAATTCTAATTGAATAACTAATATTCAATTAACCCTTATTCGATTACTATATTTGAATAACTCTAGTTCGATTTGACTCAAAACGATTAACTCTAACTCGTTAACTCTAACTGGTTAATTCTAACTGAATAACTCTAACTGGATAACTCTAACTGAATAACTCTAACTGGTTAACTCTAACTAACTAACTCTAACTGTTTAACTTTACGGTTTAACTCTGACAGTTTAACTTCAACGGTTTAACTCTAAAAGTTTAACTCCAACTGTTTAACTCTAACAGTTTAACTCCAACTGTTTAACTCTAACAGTTTAACACCAACTGTTTAACTCTAACAGTTTAACTCCAATGGTTTAACTCTAGTTGATTAACTCTTTTGAATTAATCCCTTTGACTTTTCTCTTTTGAATAATTCCTTTGGAATAATTCCTTTGAATTACCTCCCTTGAATAGATTCTTTTTCTATTCGTTTACTCAACAAATAACTATTCTCCTTTCGCTTCTATTTATTTAACAAATAAATATTCCCTTTAATTTTTCTATTTATTCAACAAATAAATATTTCTTTTAACTTTTCTATTTATTTAACAAATAAATACTTCTTTCAACTTTTCTTTATTCCCTACATGAATATTCCCTTTTCAATTCCATTTGTAAATACTTTTACGAATGTTTCCCTTTTTATTTCTATTTGTAATCGTTTCACAAATATTTCCCTTCTATTTGATTTCACCAATATTTTCCCTTCTATTTGATTTCACCAATATTTTCCCTTCTATTTGATTTCACCAATATTTATTTTTTTAACAAAGGCTTTGATTCTATAATCATTTTCTCTCATGAAATTCTCTTCCTTTTATATATAAAATCTATTGATTTTATATAAATAATTTATTTTCAAAATAAACTTTGAAAATCCCTTTTCACTTTCTAGTATCACTTATGGTATAAAAATACCAAATCAAAAGGTTCAATCATCATCCAAACACACAGGTTCAACAACAGATGATATAACACATCATATATCAGAATATATGAAAAACGGTAAATAAATGTTGAGGAATCCAGTTGGATTCCTCCGACCTGTTTCCCTGTATCCACAGATGTCAGTCAACATAAATAACATGGAGGTAAAATATTCTGATAAACAGAATCAATATTTCGATACGATTTATATATATCGTTATCGATATTTTCAATCAACTGACTAGCAGTTCAACCAAACAGCCAATACACAGCAAATCAGCCAATATTTATCAATTCTAAAAATACTTTAGAGAAATATAAAGTGTTCAGAGTTAGTGAGATTTACTCACATTGGACGGTTTATCGTTGAATAACGATAATCGGTCATTGATTTGGTTCAGGCGTTTAATTTTGCCATAAATCCAAACGAGCTCCAATCCACTTGCGGTCAGTTCCATTGCGTAGTGCTTGTCCATACGATCCCAACGGATCCTGTTTCGTTAAATTTCGTTAATGTATGCAAAAGTTATGTTATTTACAATATTTACCTAATTTAAATGAATATATATTTAATTAAATTATTTTTATCTTAATTAATTTCTAATTGCGTATAAGCCAAATTACCTTCCCTGCCCTTCTAAAAAAATCCTACTTTCCCATCTCTAGCCATATCCAAATTTTCTTTAAAATTGATAAACCATTTTAATATTAATTAAATTTAATTTTCAAATAAAATATTTAAAAATATTCATTTAATTATAACTTAAAAATTTTAACCCAGATCAAAAATCTGCTTCCACTCATTTTAAAGTATTTTTCGATAAGAATCCAACGGTCCTTGTTTCGTGGAAATCCAACTTGTTTTGAAAAAGTTATAAGCTTTTAAAGTTTATGGTTAAAAATTACGAAAATGCCCCTGGTCTGTTTTAAATTCAAATTAAATTTAAATTTTAAAATTTAAATTAATCATCCCATTCGTCGGATCAGTTAGGGATAGCCAGGGAGAGCAGGAAACTATATTTTCCAAACTCAAGCCTTAGACATTATCCTCTCTGTCACCCTTAGAATGTTCCGATATTTATTTTTTTCAAATTCTATTTTAATTATTATATATATATATATATTACAAAAATAAATAAATAAATAAATATTATTTAAAAACTTACCCCGTGAAGCCCAAGCCTCTGCCTAAGAGTCCCTAGCTCCCAGTCTTGCCCTCCTTTCTCCCTTTTCCCTATTTCCTAATATTTTATTATTATTTCTGCCATTGCCAAAGCTTGAAAGAGGAGGAGGAGGAGTGAGTTTAAAATGAGGGGGGGGGGGGCTATTTATAGCCGAAGGAGTCACATGGATTGCTGAGGTGGCGCGAATCCAACGGTCGAAAATGGATGGCTAGGATTAATCCTTAAATTAATTAAATTATAAATAAATTTAATAATTTATGAATAGTAAAGTGTGTTTTCTCAACCCTATTCGGATGTTAATTTGACTTACTTATTGATACCTTATCCAAAATCTTTTTCAACCATGTTGTACAATTTTTCTTGCTCTTCAATAATATATAAAAATATTTAAATTTTGAATTCGTTTGAACTTTCAAATAATTTAAATTCAAATTCAAAATAGTGTTTTGTGTTAGTTTCAACACCTTCCGGTCTCATGTTGGAGTATCAAACGATAACGGTTTTCAGAAATTCTTCCACCATCTGGTCCGGTTTTTAACGTACTTCAATCCTATGTATTCAAATCAAAAACCGGAGTTCGTTTACATTTTCAAATAATTTATTTAAATTTTGTTTCCTTAATAACTTTCTATATCCGTTATAGGATTTTCCCAGATTTCATATATAGCTAATATCCTATGTTTAGAATTTTCCTGGATAGGTCTCAGGTTCCAGTTTTGTCGTTAGCATTAGCAAATTCCAATTACCGTCAAAATTTAGTTCAAATTTTGGCCTTTTATTTTTCCTTTTCCACATACGGATGCCATTTTTGATGTAACTTGGTTGGTTACCTAATTTCATCATTTCGGATTTAATGAAACTGATTTCATCGAAATCCGAGTTCGTTAGCTACTACTTCCTTTGTAAACGTACTATTTTAAATTAAAAATTTATCCTTTTATACTGCCAGTTCACATTATATTGCATATCCACTAAATTTCTACCATTTCAGAATAACATAAAATATTCAAAATTATTGAAATTAAACCATTTAAACTTCCAAAACAATAAAAAAACATTTTTAAATAATAACTAAATGGTCAAAAAATCTAGGCCGTTACAGCCGCCTTGAGGATTGTGTTGACCAAACTTCCTGAGTCGATGAGAATCCTTCAGATGAAAGATGGGCCAATCTGTGCGGAGATAATGAGAGGGTCTATGCTTGGGATTTCAATTCCTGTATACTCTCTCTCGCGGAAGATGATATCGTCCTGCATTGTATTCTGAAGTTCGGCGGGGATGGATTCATCCAGAGTAGAGCAGGCTTTGTATGTGGAATGCTTTATGGAGTTAGCATACTCTTCCATCTTACGGAAGTTGTCATGAGAGGGGTGAGGTCCACCGCAAATAGTGTTGATGACGATGCCACGTGGCTTTTGATTGGACGGCCCGAGGGCCGCATTAGGTGGAGGCAGAGAGGGTGTTGAAGGACCCGTGGCTGCTTCGGAAGTAGCAGGATTTTGAACGTACTGTTCCAAACGTTTCTCACGGATGAGTTTTTTGATCGCATCCTTGAGATGGTGACAGTCGTTGGCATTGTGCCCAAACATGTCATGAAATCTGCAATATTTGCCGAAGCTTTTCTCGTGCTCGGTGGATTCCCTTATGTTAGGCCTTTTGTACTGAGGAGTATTACAAGTCTCTAAGTAGATGACCTATAACTCTCGATTGAGCGGAGTGTAGTTTTTGTAATTGGGGTAGTATTCATGCTTCTTGGGATCTGCAGGAGCCTGGTAGTTGTTTCAACTTCCAGGTTTGTCGGTGTTCGGCTTGGGCTTCTATGGGGTTCCCCTTTACCCTTGTCAAAAGATTCTCTGACTTATTTTCCTTTGACGTTGTCGTTGCCAGTGATAGTGTGTGGGTTGTTGGGGGTGGCCACCTTGGGTAGCCCCGTTGCTCCTTGCTTCTTCCTAGCATAAGAATTGTTCGTCATTCTCATAGAAAGCTTCCAGAGTCTTCGGTTGGTTTCTGTCGATCCATGCTCTGAATTCGGAGCTAGGGGGACACCTTTGGCAGGACGGAAAAGGATGGTGCAGGGTTCGGGATCGTCAACCTCGACGAGGGAAGTATTGAAACGCTTGAGGTAGATTTTGAGGGTTTCTACCAGACCTTGGTAGAGGTTGGAGAGGGTAAGAGCATTCTTCGGAGTTGGAACATGCATCCTAAACTACCTGATCATTTCTGTGGCCAGCTGGCCAAATAATCGATAGATTAGAGAGGAAGGCGGGAGAACCAAAACAAAGCTATGCATTCCAGGAATACTGGGAAGCATTTACACTTGGCAGCATTAGTGGCTTGACTGGAATCCATTTGTTCATAGCGATTTATAAAAGCACAAGCGTCGGTTGTTCACCCATAGAGTGCCATCTGTGGCATGTTGAAGCGTCGGGGCCACTCGGCTTCTTGATGGCCCTGGTGAAGGGGTTACGCTTCAAATGGTTTCCCATGAGTCATTCGCATTCCCTCTCATATCTCTCATGATCCTTTGGGCCATGTCGGGGAGATATGAAGGCTGGACATCCTCTGGTGGAATCCATCAGTTATGGTTAGCTTCGGGGGTCCTGGATGTCTTATGGGGTGGATATAGGGCTCATCCTCATCCAAGTCTTTGGCATTATTCGCCTTATTCTGATATGGCTGATAAGCTTGAGCGAGTTAATATGGATTCTGATTTAGTGGAACTTGGTCTTGTTGAGTTGATGGAAGCGTGGGCCCCAAGTTCAGAGCAACGACAACTAGGTTCTGTCGAGGAGGGGGTTGGTTACTCGAACCTGGTTTGTTGTTGATAACCAATAGGAAACAGTCATATAGAGGCGTTCCTTCGCTGAAAGTTACGGTAGTTCTATCTCCGTTTATGTTGCCGTTGGCGTTAGTACAAACGTTGGCATCAGGGTCGAGAGTGAACCTCTTTCTTTGGGTCCGGCCCCAAGTCTCGAAAGAAACATTTTCTGAAGAGTTGGGCCATGGTCGGGCACTATTTTGGGTAAGCTGGAGTTCAACAACAAGGCGTTAACTTTCCTAGAGTTGACGCATGAGGTCGATGTTATTCTTCAACTCTTCTTGAGCTCCAAAGATCTATTTCTGACTTATTATTGAGGATGAAAAGCTACGCTTGAGTTATAGGAGCATCGATGTCCGTAGAAGGGATGATATCCATCTCGGTCGGGTTTCTCGCCGATTGGGGTTGCATAGAAGTAGTAGCATCGACTGCATTAGAGGAGACGAGGACTGGATTCTTTGCTCGCTTAACCATCATAAGCAGACTCAGCTGTTGGTTAGGAAGAAACCTGAGTAGCGCTAAAGTCGAGATGAAAATTTGAGGAAAGAAGCAAGTCTGAAGTGAGTCTAAGTTCTCTATGGAAGCACCAGAATGTTGACATCAAAAAATATTGTAATAACCAAAGATTCTTCGTTACTAGAGAATTATGTTTCATGTAGGAAAATTAAGTGCAGGAAGCAGTAAATAACGAAGAGATTTATAGTGGTTTGGTCTGTGAGGGGCCGACGTCCACTTTGAAGGAGTTTGCTAATATTTTATTCACAAATATGAGTTACAATCATTGAACATCATCTAGGCATTCGTTTATAAGTATTTCCATGTATTTTGGAGTCATAAATGTTATATGCTAGGTCTTTGAAAAAAACGACTCTATGCTTCTTCTTCCTTAAGAACTAGGCCACTATTATGAGTTTTAGGAGTTTCAGGAGATGTCAAATCAGCAAAAATCCAACCCTTTTGAATGTTAAGCTTGGGTTATTTATAGTTGAAGGGTTAAGTGGGAGTAGGTAGGATTTGGGGACCATACAGCAGAAAGTCGCATCCCAAGGGACCCCTCCAGAAAATCGCATCATACTACATTGATAAGGAAAAAATTGGATCCCTCATATGGGATGCAAATTTCCGCGTCCAAGGGATGCGAAAACTCACATCGCAGAAGGATGCGTTGCGCCACTTTCAGGGCCATGGACCCATCGCATTGGCGTGATGCGATGGCATCGCTTCATCCTCAGGAACTAGGTTGCCATTAATGAGTTTTTGGGATTTCAAGAAATGTCAAATCAGCAAAAATCCAACCCTTTTGAATGCCAAGCTTGGGGCATTTATAGTTGAAGGTTAGGTGGGAGTAGGTAGGATTTGGGGACAACACAACAGAAAATCACATTCTATGGGAATCCCCTTCAGAAAACCGCATCATGCTTTATTGATAGGAAAAAATTCGCATCCCTCATATGGAATGTGAATTTTCGCATCCAAGGGATGTGAAAACTCGCATCCCAAAAGAATGCATTGTGCCGCTTTCGGGGCTATGGACCCATCTCATCGGCGGGATGCCATGACATCTCATTCGATGGATGCGATGTCATCGCATCCCGAAGAATACGATAATGTCACATCCTGTGGGATGCAATGTATGGAGGGTGCAACACAAGAAAGAGGTTGTGCAATACACGGTGGGGCGATGTGATGGAGCCAAAAGGCGATTAGGTGATGCGATGCGATATGGTGCTAGGAGGTTGGATGTGAAATGATCATTTAGAGGGGTTGCGAGGCTACTCCTTGCTCGGTTGCTTCCTAGCTTGTGTCCTCGAAGTTTTGGCGATGCTTCGGGCTTTGGTGCCACACGAGGGTTTGAGTCGAGCGGGCCTACTGTAGTTCTGGGAATCGGACTAAAATGTTGGTTAAAAACACATGATATATCATATTAGTGATATTATAGTCTATACATGTCATTTTAAATTCTGGTATTTGTGTATATGACAAGCTTAATCTCTAAAACTTATGTTTAAGCATTTATGATTTAACAAGTTCTTTGATTTTGCTTTCAAATTCCATTTCTTTTTCCTTACTAGTTTCTTGAGTTTAATATTGACATTGTTGCAGGTTATTTTTCTTATTTAGGTAAAAACAACTCTAGCCATGATCGTAACTCTCAATCTGACAGCACTATCATTATTTACTGAGAATACGCTATATTCCATAAAAACAGAGAGTACTCAACATAGTGTATTATTTTTTGAAGATTGCTATATTAATAGTTGAGTTATTCAAAGTACTTCTCTCTAACAGCGTCGTATGTATGTGTAATAGCATTTCTAGAAAATTCTAAAATGAAGGAAGATCAAAGGAGGAAAGAGCAGGAGATGATTCATGATATTGCTAAGCAATGTCCGTTTTGCAAGATGACAATATCGAGAATAGTGGGTTGCAATAAAATGTTATGCAAAGAACATGGACAATATTTCTGTTATAACTACAATGAAGCTATCGATCGATATGAAAATTTCAGGTTAGTTTATTGAGCATTGTTTTTAGCATCATCTCATGTTAAGTTTCATGTTACCAAACTAATCTCAGTTAAGCTCTTGACGAGTCAAATCATTGACTTTTGTAGATAAAAATAAATGATAATATCCCTTTGTAACACCCTGCATTTTATGACAATTTAATAATTAAAAAATGCATATATATATGCACAGACATAAATGTATATATGAAGAATAAAATAAAGATAATGCAAATAAAAATGTAATGCATGCATTAAAAGAAAGAAAGGATTGGTTACATGCGGTGTAAATATGTTGCATGCACTGATTATGCATTAATAATAAAAGATAAATAAAAGAAAAAGATGCATGCAATGGTTTAAATGAAACATTGTAACAAATATGTATAAACAGGAATAAGAAGAGAACAATAACTACCATTGTTCTAAGCCTTGTTAACAATAGCCTTTGCAGCCCAGTTGATTAGAGCATGTGACTTGCATCAAGAGGTACAGAGGTCGATCCCCGCCGCCGTCATATTTTTGTTTTAAGGGAATGAATGAAATAACACATGTTCATGAGAGGAAATATGTATAAATGCACATATAAGGAAAAATATACATATAAGGAAGTAAAGAAAATATGTGTGTGTGTATATATATATATATATATGATAATATATATGTATATATGTGCAAATATATATATATATATATATATATATATATATATATATATACAAGAGATGAAGTTCAAGATAAGGCTGCAATTAAAGAAATATTCCAAGAATCAAATAACGGTGCAACACCATTTGAATTTTGAAAAACAAACATAAGTTGAACATATATATATACACACACACACATAAAATGGTCATTAGAAGTTTTGTATACATAAAAGGACCTTATATATGAACATATTAAATCAATTCAAAACTGAAGACCATATGTAGAAAAAGAAGGAAAAAAATATAGCTGGGGTCGACCCAGGAGTCGACCCACCCTAGATCCAGTCAGGTTCATTAATGTATCTGGACTGTTTTCTTAACTAGGTTCAATGCCGACTCAGCGCTGTGTGTACGATAAGATCCTGAACACTGATAAATAGGCTAGCAGAGCCTAACCTAAATCTCACATTCTCTGAGACAACGTCTAAGCCCTTCCATTTTCCCTCCTCCTCAAATCTCTTCAGAAAAATAAGATAATTAGTTTAGGAAAATTCCGAATCAAGATATGAAGGAAAAGAATGAAAAATTAATAATAAAGTGTTCGGAATCACATGCGAAGTAAGGTAAATTCTTAGATCTAGTCAATTCAATTTTCTTCCTCTTTCTTCCCTTTTTCTTCTAGTAAGAAATGTGGATCCATGGTTGTTAGGTTCTAAATCTAGTTAGGGGAAAACCATGGAATGCTAGATCTGACCAGGTTCAGGAATTGGAAAGCAATTTAGGTGAGTGGATTTAAGTAATATCATTTTTGATAATGATATATTATCGTTTAGCACTCCCCGTTATTATGCAATGTAAAGTGATGAAATGATAATATGACACGTTGAAATATTAATATGTTGGAAAATTCATATGTTAAAACGTTTAATATGCTGAAATGTTCATCTGTTAAAATATGTTTAATGATTACTATTGTAATTACATGATTCACTTATGGCATAACATGTACTTGAATTATTAGCTGTAGAATTGAGAAAATGACATATTAACTTGTTAGATTTGAACAATTACATGATTAAATGATTACATGTTAGAATAGAATCAATTAGATGTTAGAAAGAACATGCAACATAAAATGGGCCTAATATGATGACATGTAAAATAGATTACAGTAAAGACTTGAAAAGAATAGTATGCCTAAATTTACAGATAGAAAACTGTAACTGCACTTAGAGATGAGGTTAAATTCAATTTGTGATAGAAGTCTGCCTGGAACCGCCGGCAAATCCAACATCCACAAGTTGTTAATTTAATGTGAGAGGTCTAGCGCGTAAATAAAACATGTAACGATGCTAAGACACGAGTATAAGTCAACTTGTGGAAGAAGTCTGCCGGAAACAGCCCGACAAATCCAGCATCCACAAGTGGTAGGCCTAATGTGAGAGGTCTAGTACATAAGCATGTATATATATATATATATATATATATATATATGAATATAAAAGGATAGAAATAAAATGCATTAATTGTAATGAATGGAAGTTACAACTGTAAAAGGAGTGGAATGAATGGGGAATCATAATAATCTATTATAATTAATTAAATTAATGAGAATGTTATATAATAGGTAAACTTTTCCTAGGGACAAGTGGATATTATAACTTAGGTTATAATAAACTAGTAAGAAAATGAGATAACTTGTGTAATGAGATAAGTGGTACTTAATTGCAAATTAAGCAATCAGTAAATGGGAAAAACTGAAACCAGTTGTTTGTAATAAGTAGAGAAAGGGGGAATTTTATGACATGTCAGAAGTTGTACTTAATTATAAATTAAGTTATCTTTATACTTGGAAATCTGAAATCAACTGATAAGAATAACATGTTAAGGCTTGTACTAGGGAAAATAGGAAAATATAACATAGGTTATAATAAATGGAAAGGAAACTATTAGTGAACCGTAGTTAAGAGAACTAAGTTAATAAGTAAACAACAATAAGTTGTAGTGACAATGTAAGATGGAATTATGATTAAATAGAAAATTGCGAGGCAAACTTATGAAATGAAACAAGTTATATTTAATCAATAATGACTGACATGTTAAACAGAAAACATGTGAATTGAGATACACTTAATTAAATTAAGTAGAACATGTTATTGTGACTATGAAATTAAACAAGAATATGAAGGGATTCTGGACTACAGACCTTGGACCGCAATCTAGGAAATAACATGTTGTCACTACTACAAAAGTGGGCATATTCGACACTAATTTGTGTGCGTTGCATGAAAAGTGTGGCGAAAGCTATGCTTTCTTTGATCTTCTGCAACAATATTCATTTCTTGTTGCATTATACGTGAATACACTGTTGCGGTGGGAATTCTAGTGTTTTGACGTGCAACACCAGTTAAAAGCATAGCATTACGTATATATAATCCAGCTCAGCGATCCGTGTTACCAATATATTAAAACCCCAACCGTAGATGCAAGATTAATCCAACGGTTCAAAACATCTGTGGGTTTGATGATCTTAATGTTAGCCATCATCCAATCATTGACAGCCACATCATTGCATTATTTTGATGAAATTTTGGCGCGATCTTCTCCCTTCACGAAATCATTTTTTTCTCTATCATCTAATCGTTTTTCTCCCTTTTTACTATTGACAAAAATTTAAACCTAAATTCACGTCAGTATCGCTCCTCTCCTCAACAGCAAATTCTATTCCGAAAAGGTTGAAGCTTTTAAAAGCTTTCTAGCTTTGATTGATCAAGGCATTAACATCGCCAGTTTTTTCCCTCAGGTTCAGTTTGTATAGCACTGTGAATTAGTTGCACTTATTATAGATTGGATTATGAGTTATTAGTAAGTAGTTCATTTGTTACATTTTGGAAAACCCATTTGCTTATGAGTAATTAGTTGCTTGGACATTCTAAACTTAGGAAAACCTGTTTTGCTTATAAGTGATTAGTCGGTGAAAGATTAGATTATGAGTATTTAGTTGCGCTTTGACCATTGATTTTGGATTATGCTGAGGTTTATTCAAAAATTATACCCAGCAATAAACCATGAGAACCCAGCAATAAACCATGAGAGGTCGAGCTAGTTAAGGAATGGGGACTTTACAGTCGAAATTGATTTGCACTTTGCGTTCATTTACATTATCATATAATTGTATGCTTGAGGTTTTGTGATACAGATACATGTGTAGCACTACGGTGTGTTTTCTTTGCGGTGTGCTTGAGGCTACCAATTTCCCGATCCGGACGAGTCATTCACCCGTATCATAAGGCACCGTAGTGCATCAGTTCATACCATACACGCACAAGTATCATAAGGCAACATCAGTCCATACAATACACATCAGCTCATACCATACACGCCCAAGTATACACACACGCACAAGTATCATAAGGCAGCATCGATCAGTTCATACCATACACGCACAAGTATACACACACGCACAAGTATCATAAGGCAGCATCGTTCAATTCATACCATACACATCTAAAAATTAACATACATATCCACATCCAAAAGTATCATAAAGTTAACTTAATACATACACATCCAAAAAATGACATTATAGTAGCATCAATTCATACTAGATCAGGGTTGCAGGGTTGTGGAACTTCCAACTGATTCGTTAGGGCTTTACGGCTGTGGGAGAACCGGCCCGAAGTGAGCAGCCGCACGCGATGGACCCGCAGCATCAGGACAAGGGGTGAGGTAGTTTGGCCAGTCAAATTCCTGATCAACTTCTATATCTACCCACTGATCATTCCTCTGGTTCATTGGGGCTTGGTTATCAACATGTATGTCATGGGCGGCTTCCGGAAATAAGCTTGGCAAGGGGGATAGCTCAGCAGCTTCTTGTATCATTGCATTAAATCTTTCATCCGAATCCATTTCCCATTCCCATCCGTAATGATGCAAACATGGAACCACCTCTTCCTCCCTATTGCTCGCAAAAAGAAGTTCAGGCCTTGTCCCAGGATGAGCTTGGGTACAGCGCTGAACCTTAATGAAGTAAAACTTATTATTGATTTGAGCAACAAAAGTATTGATATTGCCAATGCCTTCATAAAATTGCATTTTCAGGTAGAAAGATGTATGGTCATACTGAGACCAGTAGCAGTCGTCAATTGTAAGCACACGTCCCATTTGCTTCATTACTTTTTCAATAGCAGGAACATTACAGTTTAGGAGGTCGGGAAAGCCATCAACATTAGCCCATGATTCCACTTCTAACGCTGGTGAGGGCTCAAATTCTTCATCAGACAATGGTTGCAGGTAAATAACACCACTAGGTTTTGTAAAAACTTTCAACATTAGGGCATGATCATGCATTCTGTACGATGGGCATGATACTAGAAAAGAGTTGTTGGGTATTACCCATATAGGCCACGAATTATGATTGAGAGCCACCTTAAGAACGTATTGCACATCTTCGAAATTCCAATCTCCCTTAAGAACAGTGGCTATGATGTATAGAGATGAGTCCATTGTTTTTTTTTAAATCGAAGATTGAGGTCTAGGGGATATGGAGGAGATGATGTTCTGACGCTTGAAAGGATGTGCGAGGAACCCAATGGATGGTGTCAGGCAGATATGTGAACTGGAAATGCTTGCACAGAAGACGAAGCATACTCAATTCTATTTCTGATAAGGTGGCACGTAGTGACCAATGCTGATTGGTCAACTGTTATAATTGTATGCGTAACTCACTAAGATTTATAAGTTAATTAGATGGCCAAATGCACAGATGCATGCACATAGCACATATGCACTTATCAAATAACTTTTAAATTCAAATTGCAGGATCTGAAATGATGAGGAGAGATACAGCCGGCAAGTGGAGGACCTGAAACGACATAGAGAGATACAGTTTCTGGTTCATGGCATTGCTACTTTGTAAAATGCACACTTATCGTATTTGTTGGCACTTGTATTGAAGGTGGTATGTGTTGGCACTTTTGCTACCTTTAAATTATGTATTTGATCGTATGTGTTATATATTTAAAGCGTTGAATTACGTATTTGATCGTATGTACTGAAGGTGATATGTATTGAAGGTTTGAATGTGATGATGAATGTAACGGATGTGTTTCTTCTATGTACAAAACTGATATTGTAAAATTTATAATTAAAGTGTTTTATTTTCCTTCTTTTACTGTTGCATTTGCTTTTTTCTGATGTTGTATATCAAGATAATGGTGTCGCATTCCATAATACAATGGTGTTGCATTACATAAAATAGTAGTAAGTCCACGTGGCACGTAAACGCCACAGCTGACGTGGCATGTGACATGTGTGCAGCTGATGTGGAGATCTGACGTGTCGTGTGACACGGAGGCAGCTGACATGGAAAGCTTGCATGGCCACCGCTATCGTGACCTGGTACCCAAGATCTAACTAATTTTCAAGCAACGCTGAATATTGTTGCATTACGTTCAAATAGTGTTGAATTACGTCTATAACACAACACTTTCTTTTCGTGGCAGTAGATGTGCTAAAGCATTGCCTTAGAGGGCTAAGGCAACGACCGCGGATGCCACGCCTACCCAATGTTGCCTATTTGAAAAAAGGTGAAAATGCAACACTTTTTCGATCTAAGGCAACATAAAACTTGTGTCGGATATGCCCACTTTTGTAGTAGTGTGTGGGCTTATTAATAAACTTAAATGGGTTAACTTATATGATTGAAATTAATAAGCAAGAGGAACTTGGTAACTTGAATAAGAATTCAATGTGAATGAGAATAAAAAAGTTAAATGGAAACCTGGTGAGGTAAAGCAAGTGCATAAAGGAATGTTTAGACATAGGGTCTAATAACATATTAAAAT
Source organism: Allium sativum (assembly GCA_030737875.1). Classification (NCBI taxonomy): domain Eukaryota; kingdom Viridiplantae; phylum Streptophyta; class Magnoliopsida; order Asparagales; family Amaryllidaceae; genus Allium; species Allium sativum. The sequence continues at coordinate 896,019,401 of CM060918.1, forward strand.
GAAGCGTTTGGACCAATCCGCACGTTTGAGTGTGAATAACCCAACGGGGTAGATCATCGTGGTGTCATGAGGCAAGAGGGGAGCACACATTCATCTGATTATTCTGTTGGCTCTGAAGGACTGGAAGAAGAAGCACATGGCTTCTAAGATGCGTAAGGTGCTCTTGGTAGTCCTCTGTGCGGTAGCATATGTTTAGGCTATACTCGAGAGGTTGGGTCTGCGCATTACTACCACATGGGTGGTCCTTGACTGCATGTAGCTTTGTAGTCAGAATGTTGCGATGAGGTGACACTAGGGTGATTCGGTGATTGCCTCAAAGGGAGGCGAGGTCAGGACCAACAAGGATAGTAGATCGTCGGGTACTCGTCATCGGCAGCCAGTGGGATGCGGAAAAACTAGAGCTAAACCCAAGATAACATTAACCTTTCACTATCGAGGCATGGTGGTTGAGGGGAGATGCCAACTGGATGTTTAGATTGCTTGTTAGGGGCAAGTTGCTTAGCTCTTGTAGTCTTTACTAGTTGAGGGAGGGGCCGAGGTGGGGCTATAGCCACCATGAAAAACAGACCCGAGGAATATCTTTATTTTGAGGCCCTTAAAGGCGGGCCTGTACAGATATGGAAAAGCTCCTAACTGAGTTCTATGTTTCTTGTATAGCGCTGCCACATAGCTCGATGCACATTAGAGGACATGTGCGGTTAAGGCATTGAGCTACGATTTATGATACGCACGTGGGAAAGTCGAGATACATGCATATCTTCTTTGGGTGGTGTATCGTAGACTTGAGGGCATTACTCTATGATGGAGTTTGATTCGATCTAAGTTGGCAGTTCGTACGCTTACGTAGTGTAGTAATGGCAGATATATGTGGAACGTATCATTGTTATATAGAGATACGTACGTCACTCCGGCATAGGATGATGGACTGCGTACTTTTTTGTGGAATTACGGTGGAGACCGTGCGAGTGGGGTACCATGGGATGTACCCTAATATTGGGGATAGTTATATATATACTGTATTAGGTTAATCCACTGTGAAGTAAATGGGTATGATGTGTGTGTAAGCCTCGAGTGTTGTTAACCCAAGTAACCTAATAAATAAAAAATGTGATTGAACGGTATGTGTAGGGTTATCAAATTTGTATAGCTTTAATACATTCACCAGAACTTGTGTTTTGACCCTCTCCTCATAATATACTCGCGGGTTAGATTTGTGGCAGAGATGTGATAGCTTTGGATACTAGATAGGCAGTATTATTTATACGGTAAGGTTATACTTTGATTACATTATACTTTATCCATCCCGTTGTGAGATATTTTCTCAGCTCTGATATAGGTTATATCTTTGTCTTTTCTACAGGACACCGAAGCATCCAACACGGGATTCAATGGACTAGAATTTTGAAAAAAAATGGTCTGTCGGTATTTGGGTTGTTACATCAGATATCAGAGCTTAGGTTTAGGATTCCTGTATAGATAGTCAGTGAACGCATTTGTATTTTTAAAAATATAAATATTATATATGTACATAGATCCATATAGAAACCTACTAAATAGAATGAGTATAATCTGGTAAAAATTGGGATGACTGTTTTGTACACTAAAGGAATGAATATGGAAATATGAGACCCTTAGGTAATTTGGGTGGAAGGTGTACAATGTACTTTGTATGGAAGGAAGGTGAATCCCATATGATTAGTATTTTGGATTAGTGGATTTGGCGGTAAAACCTTATAAATTGGAAAATGTAAAAAAGAGATAAAGGGATTAGGAATATATATGGTTGAGAGAATTGACTATGTCGGAAAGTCTAGGAAAGCCTAGAAAATTGGAAACCCACTTTGAGTCTAACCCCATTGTTAACCTTTAAGAACATGAAATCGTAAATGTTTTGGGAAAATGGTTTATGGCGTTTTCAAGTTTTAATCTTAAAAGTTATAGTTTTAAAATATGTAATGTACACATATTGAGTTTTAAAGTAAAATGGGGTATATTTTGAAAATAGTGATTTCTAGCGAAAACTTTGTCTAAAGCAAAATTCTCTCAGTAAAAGGTGCATATTATAGAGCACGTATAGCTCGCAAGTTTTCTTGTTATGTATCATAAAAGAATTTTTAATAAAGAAAGTTTTGAAATCTCTATTCTTTTGAAAATCATTTTTGAGAAATTGTTTTAACAAGAGAATTTTGTTGGGTAGACAAAATAAGTTATGGAAATTAACAATACAGTAAATGTTTGCACCTTGTAGAAAGTAATTGAACGGACCTTATAGGTGAGAACAAGTTATAAACCCAATTGAGAAATAGTTGTCCTTATCTATTCTAATTTTTGGGATTGAAAAAATAAAATTTGATTTACATTATTTTAGTATAATATGACGTGTTTTATAGTTTAGAAAAAGTAAGTTTTGATGAGGAAAACAAAGTTTTAATACTTTTAACTTTTTAAAGAAAAGTGAAATGAAAAGGGCTAAACCGTGTTTTAAAAGTATGGAGCAGGTAAGGAATAGTGCCTAGGGAAGACGGGAAAAGTTTTGTGGCTATGAAGCAGATAGCAAGAATTATCTTGGAATAATGGTAAGTTCCCGTAGAATTTGTAAGCATTGAAAACCTAGGGTGTTTTTTGAAATAATTATTGGTACATAGCTAGGACAAGGTGTGACTGCTAGATAGGAAAAAAAGAGGGCAAGTAAGTGTTTAGATCCTATTGCTAATTTTCATGTTAGGAGTAAAACCCTTTATTACATTTTTGATATCATTCCATTATTTTGTTCTTGTTGGGTAATTAGGGTAACATCTAAACCTCTCGTGGATCCCTTGGTTTGGACTTTTCTATCTGAGGGGGTTATAGTCCCGAGATTCTTGGCCCTTAGTAGTAACTGTATAGGGTGTCTATTTTTCTGTTTTAGTTGAAAGATTAGAAGGCTTATTTGAAAACTAAACTTAGACCAGATGGTTAAATAAGCTAAGAAAAGAGAAATGGTACAACTAAAAAGGAAACATCAAATTTAATAAAGCGATAAACTTAACAAATTCTGAGAAAAGATGAATAAGAGTAAAAATTTCCAAGATAAGACAAAAAAGAAAAACCGTAGCAGATAAAATTTTCTTATATGGGTTGTGCTTGGATAGGAAAATAAGGGAACCTTTATAAATAGTTTCATAAAATCCAAGTACGGTTGGGAAGAAGGTTGAAAAGGAAAAATGGGAGATGTGAAGTTTTCCGTTTTCCACCTTTTTGTAACATAAGAAATTGAATTTAGAAAATTAATTTTTTCTGAAATTCGAGAAAATAAAGTTGGTTGGTAGGATTTTGGATGCAACAATTGGATGAACTACGCTCTTTTTCAGCAAAAATGTGGAAATTTAGATGAAAATATATTTTGATTTTCAAAATATTGCATTCATGTAGAACTTCAAGTATATTTAGGATGTGATCATCATCTTTTAAAAGGATTTTTGAAAAAATTACATACACATAGGAGGTACCACTTAGGCATACATGAATTATTATGTTGTATTTCACTTTGCACAAGTGCACAATGTTTGCAAAAATTGGATGCACACATGATGGAAGTATATTATGCGAGGGATTAATTGATTTTTTCCCTTAACAAATTTCAGAGATGAAATTTCCTAAGGGTGGGAGAATGTAACACCCTGTATTTTATGACAATTTAATAATTAAGTAATGCATATATATGCATAGATATAAATGTATGTATGAATAATAAAATAAATATAATGCAAATAAAAATGTAATGCATGCATTAAAAGAAACAAAGAATTGGTTGCATGCAATGTAAATATGTTGCATGCACTAATTATGCATTAATAATAAAAGAGAAATAAAAGAGAAAGATGCATGCAATGGTTTAAATGACACATTGAAACAAATATGTAAAAAGACGAATAAGAAGAAAACAATAACTATCGTTATTCTAAGCCTTGCCAACAATAGCCTTAGTAGCCCAGTTGGTTAGTGCATGTGACTTGCATACAAGAGATACAAAGTTTGATAATATATTTGTTCATGAAAGGAAATATGTATAAACGCACATATAAGAAAAAATATACATATAAGGAATTAAAGAAAATATATGTATATATATATATGATAATATATTTGTGTATATGTGCAAATATATGTATATATATACAAGAGATAAAGTTCAAGATAAGGCTACTATTAAATAAATATGGCAAGAATCAAATAACGGTGCAACACCGTTTGAATTTTGAAAACAAAATATAAGATGTACATATATATATACACGCACATAAAATGGTCATTCGATGTTTTGTATGCATATAAGGACCTTATATATGAACATATTCAAATCAATTCAAAACTGAAGACCACATGCAGAAAAAGAATAAAAAAGTATAGTCGTGGTCAACCCAAGGGTCGACCCAGGCATGGGGGTCGACCTAGGCATGGGGGGTCGACCTCGAGGTCGACCCACCCTGTAACACCCCACGTCCATCAGTGTCACTCACAAAGGGAATGCATTAACTTTCATGGAGTATTATTGGTGTATAGAACGGAATATAACAAGATAGATAAATATATTGGTACTTGAAAATTTTAAAACAACTTTTATTGCAATGGAGAAATAGTTTGGTTACAATAACATCAAAAACCAACAATAAAACCAAGTACACTTAATATCCATCTTGACAAATTGTTTTCTGAGTACATAAAGTAAAAAAGCATAACCCCAACATAAGTAGCCATGAAAGAGATAAGCTGAACATTACTTTCAGCAATCCAAGCACTTCCAAAAGAGAGAGAAAGGGATCCAAATCAAGCACCACTAGCACTAGTCCCACTATGAGAACCTGGGGGGGGGGGGGGAGGAAGAAAAGAGGAGAAAACAAAGGTGCTCAGACATAAAGTCTGGCGAGTCCAATAACTTTAACAATATAATTATTAAAGTAATTAGGATAAGGCATAAACTGGTAAAACAAGGAATGACTGTGAAACGAATGGGCATGATAAAACCGACAACAGGAATAAGATAACGTTAATTGCGTTCCTAATTCCTATAGGATAATTACTCTACTGCACCAATACTAGTCACCCTAAAAGTTGATCCCGCCTACTGAACATAATAATCATAATGTAGTTTCGTGCACCCCTAGCTATCTTCATAGGGTCGTCTGCCCCTATCTCCACTAGTTGTACCCACTACCCCTATGCGATCGGCTCCCTAACTCGTAGATACCTGTGCTGGTCCCACAGTGGGGAGGAAAACTCCCCAAAGTGGCAACCCGATACTACTCAAATATGCAGGGCTTATAACTACACGATGCAACAACGTCTTACCTACCAGTCCGGGCCCACACACGCACATGACTCCGTTGGACTTGCATTGCCACCGCTAACCCATTTTGACCTCTTACAATCAAATCCAGTAAGGGTGTCCCGCCCTCGATCTAACTCAAGCTCATTAAGATACTTAATGGGTTACTGGTTTGAAAAGGGTCCCCATACTTGACACAAGCTTTCCTCCTACGCTTGGTCCCCACTAGGATTTCCCACTTAACCGCTTGTTATTCATGTCTTCTTACATGTTTCAACTTGGTTAAGTTTCTAATCATATTTCACAAGCCACCCATGTCACCCACTTAAACCCATGTCCCACTACATGTTAATCTTGGTTAAGTGTAACTTAATTCATTATAACCGTAACCTTGTAAGACCTCCCACATTAGACTACCGTTTGCTGTTGCTGGATTTGACGGGCGGGTTCGGGCAGTCTTATAACGCAAACGAGCCTAACCTCGTGTCTTTACAATTGTTACGCATTTAATTTATGCCTTTGACCCATCACATTAGACTACTGTTTGTGGTTGCTGGATTTGCCGGGCGGGTCCGGGCAGTCTTATACCACAAACGAGTCTAACCTCGTGTCTTAGGCGTTTATTATTACACATAATTATTTAACCCCAATTTGAATTAATATCCCTATTCAAATTGTCAATAATTTCCAAATTAACCTATGTCCATAATTGTCACATAAATTATGTCCATAATTTTCAGGTATATAAATTATACCAATTAATGTCTCAAATTAATTATATGCCTTTAAAGCCATTTTGTGCCAATTCCCAATATGTATATTTAATATTTTCCCAATGTCTCCACGCCGTTCGTATGTTTAATATGAAATATGGTAGACTCGTAAATGGTCTACTCATAAAAAGAAAAGAAACATCACAACTTGCATAACACATAAAATATATCTAACTTGCAAATAAGAATTATAACATAAATTTGCATAGCCAATAACTTGCATAGCCAATGGACATATAGAACATAAATTTGCATAAACTATGTATTGCCATGGATCTAAATATAAATCTAAACATAAAATTGTGAACTTGCATATATGACTATGGTTTTCATCTGAACTTGCATATTTGTTCCATACAAACTTGCATAAGAATTTAAACATGTAAACTAATATCACATGTTTTAAATATAAACTCGCATAAATATATATACTTGATTCACATATAAACTTGTGTATAATTCGCATACAGACTTGCATATGATTCACATAAAAACTAGCATATGATTTACATCCAAACTCACATATAAACTGATGTCATAAAATGAATCAATTTTAAACATATGTGATTGGTCATATGAAATTGATCCACTAACATAAGTAAACAAAACTGTCATATGTTCACAAATAGACGATAACTAAATTAAGTAACGTCACATGATTCAACAAGCATGTTCTCATAATCCAAATTATAACTCATCATAATTAGTTTATTAATTATTTTGTGAAAGAAATTATACTCACAAAGACAATACAGAAAAGAGAATAATTCGTTCGTCGTTTGTATTAGAATCCTGACTTGCAATTCCTTAGCTTTAAGAAGAAGATGAACTATTCCAGCAGCATAAGGACGTCTTTAACTTATTTTAATTAGGATTGAGGCAGTATAACATTACAATGGTTTGGTGTGGAGAGAAAGTGAGGTTTGGGGAGGTTTAATTAGGTTAGGAGCCAAAGAATCTGTCCAAAAAACAAGTCTAGGTGCAAAATCCCGAATCTGCCTCGGATATGACTAAATCAGGGGAGGTCGACCTGTATAGGGGAGGTCGACCCCCTAGTCGACCCCCTGGTCGACCTGGCCTGGGACGGGAAAAATCCCGCCCAGCTCATTTTTGTGTTTTCATTTGAATTTTGAATTTGAATTTGAGCTGTTTTAATTTATTTAAATCCCTGAAATTTCTGAAGGCCATAACTTCCTCATACGGAGTCCGATTTACGAAAATTTGGACTTTATTCCATGTAGAATTCCGAGATGAACACAATGGCGTAACCCATTTCCCTTATTTCTTCACCTGAAAATTAAGTGTTCTTAAAATTGTTAATTTTAATATTTAAAATTATGGGGTGTTACATTATCCCCTCCTTAAAGGATTCCGCCCCTGAAATCTCCAAGTTAAGGAGAATGTATATCCAACCATCCAATCATCCATCCACTCAATCATCAAACACCGACATCCATTGTCCTTGAAAGACTTATGATGTTGTATGAACATATGCAAAAAGTGTGTGTATATGCTCCTTATCTAATGCAAAATCAGGCGGTCTACTGATTCAGTTGACCTCCTTAATGCGAACCATGATAGTGCCATACGTCCATTATGTATGCAAAAGAATCCTAATGATACATATTATTTCTACATGCGTGCACCACCATTCATCTAAATGCAGCATCCATATGATAACACAACCATTATACATCCATTAACTTAAATATGCACACATATTTATATGAAATATGAAAGTGATTGAGCCGATCTAATGCCTAATGTGTGTGTACATGCATCCACGAGCAACCACTGGCAACCACTTGCATCCATTTTCATCCACCAAACATAACTTGTCTCAAACACATGTTTACAACCATAGGGTTTATCCTAACTAAAGATCGAAGATATCATCGCAAAGACATATTAAACGAAAGGACAAGTATCAACAAAGCGGTAGAGAAAGGAGAAGTAAAAAACATACCCTCAAAAAGGAAAGAGTACAGCGTACGCATCATGTCTTCTGTCTCCCAAGTCGCATCTCCTTGATCATCTCCCCATTGCACTTTGACCAACTTGACCTCTTTGTTGCGTAGCTTTTTGACCTCCGATCCGAGAATGCGTGTAGGAGCTCATATAACCATGGCATTTCGCTCTATTTCCACTTCTTTGAGCGTGCTCGGCTCCACCACTTCCGCCATATCATGTAAACATTTACGCAAATATGAAACGTGAAACACGTCATGAACACCACTGAGCTTCTCTGGCAACTTTACTCTATAACCCATCTGCCCCATCCTCTCTGTAATTTGAAAGGGTCCTACGAACCTCCGTGCCAACTTCCCTACTGATCAAAAACGGACTACGTTTCTCTATGGTGACACCTTAATAAAAACCATGTCCCCAATATTGAACTCAAGATCGGTTCATCTCTTATCAGCCTATGACTTCTGTCGGTCCTGCACCGGCTTTATTCATTGTCGAATCAAATCTATCTTCTTCGAAGTCTCCCTAATCATGTCGGGTATAAGCAAAACCTTATCCGTAGATTCCCACCAACAAGTAGGTGATCGGCATAGTCGTCCATAAAGAGCCTCAAAAGGTGCCATGCCAATGCTTTCCTGAAAGCTGTTATTATAGGCGAACTCCACTAATGGAAGATGTTCTTCCCATGTTCCTTCAAAGTCTAAGATGCATAGTCTCAAAAGATCTCCTAGAATTTGATTTACTCTCTCGGTCTGGCCGTCCGTCTGAAGGTGATAAGCGGTACTTAAGCACAATCGTGTTCCAACCGCCTCTTGTAAGCTCTTCCAAAACTTGCTAGTCAAAATGCGATCTCTATCGCTCACAATGCTAGAGGGTATGCCGTGCAGACGAACTATCTCTCGAAGGTTAACAAATGCTAACCATGCGGCGGTCCTACTACTTTTAACAGGAATAAAATGGGCACTTTTGGTAAGTCTGTCTACAACTACCCAAATCCCCGTATTACCCTTCCTTGTTCTTGGGAACCCGTCTACAAAATCCATAGAAACACTTTCCCATTTCCACAGCGGAATCTCTAAAGGATGGAGCAAACCACCGGGCTTCTTTTGCTCCGCCTTGACTTGCTGGCACACCAAGCATCTAGAAACGAACTCAGCCATGTCCTTCTTCATTCCAGCCCAAAAGAAAACTGCTTCATATCTATATACATCTTTTCGCAACGGGGATGTACGGTCATCTTAGTGATGTGAATCTTCAAGAATTGTCTTCCTCAAGCTCTCGTCTTGTGGCACGCAAAGTCTCCCATCTCTACGCAACAATCCTCTCTCATCTATATCATATATATTAAGATGACTCGAAGACTCCCCTCCTATAAGCTTGCCTACTATCTCAACCAGCTGTGGGTCATCTCGCTATGCCTCTCCAACCCGACCCAAAAGTGTAGGTTGTATCTCTAGCGATGCCAACAATCCGGGTACATAATCGACAGAGGGTCTGAAGTCAAACGTAGATATATACTCCAAACTCTGTCGTTCTACGAATAAAGGACTCAAAGTCAACTTCTTTCTACTTAAGGCGTCAGCTACAACGTTACCCTTGCTAGGGGTATATGCGATCTCAAGATCGTAGGATACCAAAAACTCCATCCACCTCTGTTGCCTCAAGTTTAGATCTTTCTGAGAGAACAAGTACTTTAGCGACTTATGGTTTGTATAAAACTCAAACTTCTCGCCAAGCAAATAATGACGCGATGACTTAAGTGCAAAAACTATGGCAGCCAACTCTAAGTCGCGGGTCGGGTAATTCTTCTCATGGACTTTCAATTGCCTTCCACCATAGCATACCACCCTTCCCTCTTGCATTAAAACTGCGCCAAGCCCTATCCCGCAACCATCGGTACATACTGTGAATGGCTTACACCCATCTGGTAAAACTAAAACTGAATCTATCATCAAAGCCCTCTTCAAACATTGGAAAGCATCGTCACAGTCAACATCCTATGAAAAAGTCAAGTTCTTCTTCGTCAACCGAGTAAGTGGGGATGATATCTTCGCGAAGTCCTTAATGAACTTCCTATAATAACCAGCCAGCCCTAAAAATCTTCTTACTTCTGTTGCATTCTTAGGAATCTTCCAATCTTGGATTGCCAACGACTTTGCGGGATCCACAGCTATCCCCTCCTTAGAGACCACATGACCTAAGAACCTCACTTCTTTTCTCCAAAAATAGCATTTGGAGAACTTAGCTTTGAGTTGATGCGCTCGTAGGATCTCTAAGACTTCCCTAAGATGTAGGGCATGCTCTTCTTCGCTTCTAGAGAAAATCAAGATATCATCCACAAAGACTAACACAAATTTGTTTAGAAACTCCCTAAACACCCTACTCATTAAGTCAACGAAGTATGCGGGTGCATTCGTCAAACCAAAAGGCATGACGATCCACTCGAAGAAACCGTCACGAGTTCTAAATGCAATCTTATTTATGCGGTCTTTGGCCACCCTTAGCTGATAAATCTTATAGCCAAATCCAGTTGCGAGAAAACCGAAGCACCAACCAGCTGATCGAATAAATCATCTTTCCTTGGCAATGGGTGCCTGTTCTTCTTTGTGAGCTTATTCAGCTCTCTATAGTCCACGCACAATCTAAGTGAACCATCAGCCTTCGTAGCAAAAACAACTGGAGCACCCCATTCTGAAATACTTCTTATTGTGAACCCCTTCTCAAGCAACTCTTTCACTTGCTTACTGAGTTCTCTTCTCTCTCGGAGCCATGTGGCGTACTGGTAATGCAACTGGCTTTGCATTATCTACAAGGTATATACGAAAGTCTAGCTCGCGCCTCGGGGGTAAACCTCGAACTTCATCGAAGATGTCACCATATTCACTGATCATACGAACTGATTTCAAATCATCATTGGACACGTCAAGAAATTCTAGGTAGCTAAGCATCACCGGACCTCCAGGGTCACAAGAAATATCAAGGGTCTTGCCACAACGAATCAACAATCTAACTATCCTTCTTTCACAGTCTAGGATGGCACCATATCTGGCTAGCCAATCCATGTCTAGAATCAAGCCATAGCCCATGATGCCAAGAACGAAGGCATTGCATTCAAACCCAATGCCCAAGATAGACACTCTCAAAATCCCGACAAATCATTGAAAGATGAGTCGATCCACCAATAGGATTTGAGATTACAATGGGATCCATAACTAGACTAGTATTTAGGTGTAGTGTTTCAACTAACGAAGCAGATAAACGAGTGTGAAGCTCTAGAATCAAACAAAGTACGAATAGGATGATCAAACAGAAAAACCAAACTTTCAACAGAGATGTTTCTACCTCTCTCCTGTCCTGGTGCCATGAGAATGTGAACCTACCCTCTTGCCTGCCTTGGTGTCATGAGAACATGAACCTTCCCTCCACAAGTAGGCCCTGACCTCTGCCCTTGTCTTCTCGGGCAGCTTTAACCAAATGTCCTGCCTCACCACAATTGAAGCATCCAGTCTTCTTCTTCTTCCTACAGTCCTGGCTCAGATGGCCTGGTGTTCCACAATTAAAGCACCTTTTCTTTCCTTTGCTATTGTTATCCTTACCACCTTTCTTGGGTTGCTGCTGTGATTTCTTTGGATCCCATTTCTTCTCCGGTGCCTTATTAGCATTCCCATCTTTCTCCTCTTTATGCATAAGCACTGTGTCAACCAGTTTCTCGAAGGTAGCCCCCATAGGAATGTGGGTCATAGCCAACCCGTGTAGCGGCTCATTCAAACCTTTAACGAATCTCAGGGCCTTCTTATCAGGTGTGTTCACCAAGTCTAAGCCAAATCTTACCAACTGATTGAAATTGTTGACGTACTCCTTTGCTGATAAATTCCCTTGCTTCAGTGCCAAGAACCACTCCATGTATAAATTCTCTTCTGCTCGTGAGAGAAATTTCATCTCGAACCTATGCCTGAAATTCATCCATGTCTCCACTGGATGCTCTCCATTCATGACCTTCTACCAAAACGAGGCTTCGTCCTTCATTAACCAAGCAGCTAATTGGACCTTCCTTCCATCTTCTATCTCAAAGATACCAAATAAATCTTCCACCTCCTGAAGCCAATTTCGAGCTTCAACAAACGTCTCCGACCCGTGAAAAGGTTTCCCGCCCATTACCCGAAAGTCCTTGCATATCTTTGAATAGGTATCAACGCGGGGAGGGGGAGGAGGAGGAACAGATGCAGCAGGGGGAGCAGGAACGTCTACTGGGCCTGCGGTGGTGGCCCTAGCCTCCAGATACCTTCTGAACCAGGTTGGTATCGGTATGCCCTCGGGTATCTCGGGTTGTCCAGACATGCTCAAAAATGAAAAGGAAGAGATTCAAAAACGGAGAATCGAAGGAAAGATATATGGCTCTTGGGGGTTATGTTTTTAAAATAAACCTTTCTCTTGAAAATACTCTCCATAAAACATATTTTTGAAAGTATTTATTTATAAAATGCTTTTGAAAAAAACAGTTTTTCAAAATCTCTTATCTGTTCTGGTAACCTTCAGCTCTGATGCCACGTGTAACACCCCACGTCCATTAATGTCACTCACAAAGGGAATGCATTAACTTCCATGGAGTATACTATTGGTGTATAGAACGGAATATAACAAAACAAATTCATATATAGGTACTTGGAAAATTTAAAACAACTTTCATTACAGCGGAGAAATAGTTTGGTTACAACAACATCAAAAACAAACAATGAAACCAAGTACACTTAATATCCATCTTGAAAAATTGTTTTCTGAGTACATAAAGTAAAAAAGCATAACCCCAACATGAGGAGCCATAAAAAAGATAAGACGGACTTTACTTTCAGCAATCCAAGCACTTCCAAAAGAGAGAGAAAGAGATCCAATTCAAGCTCCACAAGCACTAGTCCCACCCTGAGAACCTGGGGGGAGGGAGGAAGAAAAAGGCAAAAACAAAGGGGGTCAGACATAAAGTCTGGCGAGTCCAATAACTTTAACAATATAATTATTAAAGTAATTACGATAAGGCTTAAACTGGTAAAACAAGGAATGACTGTGAAACAAATGGGCATGACAAAACCAACAAGAGGAATAAGATAACGTTAATTGCGTTCCTAATCTCTATAGGATAATTACTCTACTGCACCAAGACTAGTCACCCTAAAAGTTGATCCTGCCTATTGAACATAATAATCATAATGGTAGTATCTCGCACCCCTAGCTGTCGTCATAGGTGCCGACTGTCCCTATTACCACTAGCTGTACCCACTACACCCATGCGACCGGCTCCCTATCTCGTAGATACCCATGCTGGTCCCACAGTGGGGTGTATCACTCCCCAAAGTGGCAACCCGATACTACTCAAAGATGCAAAGCTTATATCTACACGATGCAACAACGTCTTACCTACCAGCCCGATACTACAAGAAAACACTGATTTAGCGACAAATATTTTGAAGCGGAAATTTCCGTCGCTAATTTGCGATGGATTTCCATGTGATTTGCAAGGGATGGTTTTTTGATTTTTCAAACTTTTTTTCTTTTATTTATTATCGTCGTTTCCTGCCATCCCTCACTAAACCGCTGCAAATTGCATCAAATTACCGACAGAGAATTTCTGCCACTATTTTCCGCTGCAAATACAGGCAGAATACCGACGAATATTTATCGAAACAATTTTGCAGCAGAATTCCAATAGATTTGTAAAAGATGTTTATATTATTATAGTTACACCGATCCACGTCTTTGTATAGTCACAATTTTAAACCGTTAGATCCAAACAATAAACAATGTAAAGGCCTCCACCTCATCTATCTTCTTCGCTATCTCCCAACCAATAAAACACCAAATCCCTAGCTCCTATCATAACACCCTTCGCTCCATCGTTTTAAAGTTAACTAAGCCAAAACTTTTTCCAGATCTCAAAACCCTAATATTCGTAAAATTAAAAAGCCTCGCTCTCCCTAATCCGACTTCGTCATTGGCTTCGGCAACCATGACTTAGTCAATCCGACTTCGTCACTGACTTCGGCAACCACGACAGCTTCAACTGGGCAAGGGGCGACCGACGACACCAATTCGGCAATGGCATGGTGATATTGACGACGACAGGCTTCAGCGCGACAAGGGGATAGGTGCGAACTGTGAAGCTTTGAATTTGTAAGTTCAATTCGATTTCGATTTACTCCCTCAACATTGATTTGCAATTTTAATTCTACTAGGAAAAATTGCAAATGAAATCGGGTTGGTTGAATAACGCTACAAATTGGCAGAGGAATAGGTTAATTGCGATTATGCTGTTGTGCCAATAAATTAGTTGCATAATTGAATTATGTTGTGCCAAACTTTAATAGTGAATCATCTTATTCCGATTCCATGCTCATAATTATACCTAGAAACTTTAATAGTGAATTGTGCCAACGCTGCAGATTAAGTGCCTTATATTCAACTCTTATAATGAGGGTGTAATATGCAACATCTTGATAAAGGTTTTTGATCTAATGAAGATTAAATTGACCCCTTAATAAACAGCCTAAAGATGGTTTCAAATAGAAAAAAATTCCTGATCCTATCGTAATTAAAATATTTTTATTTATCTGTTTAAGGATATAGGAGTAATCAAATATCAGCATAATGAAAAACTCAACATCTCTAGGATCTATAGCACCAAAACCAACTTGAAATCCTTCAAAAAACATAAAGAGAAGAAGTATACTAAAAATGATTTTCATTCTGGTTTGACCAGTAAGTTAGTTGTTGCCTTACGGTCTTTTTAGTTTTGGCTATTAGAAAGAACCATATTTGTTTCTTCTAGTTTTCAGTAACCACGATCACCACGAAAGCTAAAGCCTGGGAAAGTCTCCTTTCTTTTCTTGGTAGCCAACCAATATTTTGAATTAGTCGCTGTGGGGCTTTGTTTTTAACTGCCTTTTAGAACACCTGGTATGCATATTGATGATTATAGTAATATAAAAACCGGAATGGTGTATGCATCTATTCCAAGAATGCCAAACTTTTTAAATGATGTTAACAAGAAAATGCAAAAAGCAGAATAAACAATGATAAATGTTCCTATTCATATATCCCATGTTGTTGTTGCTTATTAATTTTGATACAAAATGAATGTGATGGTATTGTGGGTAGTTGGTGTGTTGCGTAGACCCAGTCTTGATCTTTTTCAGCTGCATTCATTGATATAAGATTGTTTACAAATGATTTCGTATTGTGACCAGTGAGCATGAGGTTGAAGACAAAGTCAACGCTGGTGCATTTTAAAGAAAATTATTAAAGTATACAACGATATTTTGACAATGCGCGTTTGAGAATTTAATCATATCTGCCTCTTTCTCATTTTTTGTAATAAGAAGCTGTCACTTTTATAGGTAGTTCTAAAAATCATTTTACAAGTAGTTTTGAATGAAGCAAAGCAAAGCAAAAGTTTGATATCAAATTTTTCCTGAATTTCAAACAGGAGTAGGCATGCAAGTATTCAGTTCATGTATCAATCATCTTAATAATATATTCTAACACGTAATAAAGAAATCTTAACAAAATGTACTGACAAAAATATGTTAAAACTTTACTGTTAGAACAACATATTGTGAATTCCAAATTATTTTTGAAATATTCAGCAACTATATACCTAATATGACATGAGCTTTTCATCCGAATAAAATTACAAATTATTTTTAATACGACACCACTGATTGCCTTTCGTACACCACTGATCTTCTTGCTTCACCATAAATGCACCAGGTTATTTATAAACTAATGTAGGTTTTTTTGAAAGCTTACTTAGTTTTCCACTCTTTTAATTAGAAATTGCAGTGCATTATAAAATAACTGAAAACAAATAGATTGCAACATGTTTCACTTGCTCGTTTGAATTGGTAATATCGTTGAATACATGAATTTGAATATATTCATAAACTTGCTTAGGTTAATTTTTTTATTGTTTACATTGCAAAGAAAAGAGGTTTAGAAAATTTTTGTATCGATCTACACATCTCCTAAGTAAGTGTGTTTTTAGTAGTTTGTTTTGATTGTATCAATGTGATATTCTTATTAGTTTGTTTCGATAACACGTAATCGATCATGTCCATTAGAATCGATATAGCTCAAAGCCACCACCGAAATCAAGTTAGTACTACACCAGCTTAGTACACTGCCGATTCACACCAGCACTACTTATTTACTAGAATTACAGTGTAGTTTATCACAACTATAGAATTTAATTTATTTTCATTTTAGGATGGTTAAACTGTAAACTGACTTTCTTTCATTGTTGTGCCTTAGAATAACCGTTAATGAATTCATAGTTTGATGATGGCAAGGGTAGACTAGTCTTGGTTTTACTATGAAGCTTTGAGGTGTCAAATCAAAACAAAGTGGTCGTTATCTTTGGATTGACCATTTAAGAAGATGTTGTTTGAATGTTTGTAAAGAAGAATTGGTTCAAATGAAGGGTTTCGGCTAGCTATAAAGGTACGAACTCCCATCCTATAGTGATATACTAAGACCATATAACATGAAATTTTTGCAATAAAATAGTCAACTTTTTTTTAGCAAATTTGTTACATGTTGTTTGAATGTTTCTTCTTGTTTGAGCATGATCATCTTCATGCAATTCTTCTCTTGTGGCTGCATTTGTCTTCTCATTGATTTAAGGTACATATGGCAACAGTTTATATGAGTATCCATTGACACATTTGTTGCATTTTTCATTGATACCACTTACCAAGTAACCAGAAATTATTCTCCCCAAATTTAGAAATTCTTTAACTTATCGGAATAACATCCGTTACTGATTAGTTTTAAATTTTTTATTCGATTTCACATAAGTCAGCAACCATTTCGCTCATTTAAATTAATTTTCTTTCCAATGTATATTGTAGTAAAACATTCTGTAAGCATGTTTCTAACAATGAATTGTGTCACACATTGATGTGAAGTTCGAATGAACGTAAGATTTATTTTGTCTTTTAAACACAGTAATTCCAATGCAACTGAGTTTGCAATGCAACTCGGTTTTGCAACTGTGGTTGCAATGCAACTCAGTTGCGAAACTGAGTTGCATTGTAAACTCAGTTGCAAAACCGAGTTTGCAAACTCAGTTGCAAAACTAGCATGTAACAGATACAAAATGAGTATTTCAGGCAATTTTACTATAATAATCACACACTGCAAAATGAGTAAATAAAATAGATACAGATCTAATATGGAAACCCAACTATGCAAACTAGCATATAATATATATCTCAGACTAAACAGCGAAATTAATAATATTACATATGAAGATCTTTGTAAATACATCAGAAATGGAGAATTATGTTTTAGCACTTCCGAAAGGCGATCATAGTAGGTATGTATCTATCTTATTTTCAGATTTAGCAGGCTATTGTGTAACATTTTGTTTACCCTTCATGGTTTTCAAAATAGATAAATATAAAGTTCGTTGTTTATTAAATAACAATATAAATAAAATCCAAACTAACGAAAATTAAAAGTTGCAATGTATCAATAAAAATTTAAATTTACTACATGTGATTTCAACATAAAAACACTACTAATTATTTATAAATAATATCTCTTATCATATATAATTTGTAGAAAAACAATTCACACACGAAACATACGCCTTCATCACAAGCAAAGCGCTTGCCGTAATGTTCCTATATCATATTGATAGTCAAGTTGAATGAAGCCATATAAGAATTATAATTATGTTAAAATCAGATGGCCTGTAAGTGTTTTGGATAACTTCAGGGACCAACGTTGGTGTATATATTCCACATACGTTGTAGTGCGCCATCACGCCATCACAATTCCATATCACGATATCGCAAATGTAAGACAACTTGAAAGTGAATAGATGTATCATAAAGTGCCCTTTAGTTCCTCCTCCCTGCTAATTCTTTTTGTTTGCTTGCATCGTTAAGCTTCAAGCTGTCGTATATGTATTCGGTTTGTCAGAATATTATAGTATCTACTTTTTAGGTGCGCTCATTCTAAGCAAACTGGCCCATGTCCTTATGGCTATTGAAAAATGGATTATAGGCTCCAACAGATTCACAGCCTCTAATATTACATAAGTGCTAGACTATTAAATGAGTATCCGGCTGCGATGCGCCTATTAAATGAGCATCACTCACATGTTTATTTATTAAGCGTCCGAGCTTTGATGCTTATTTAAGATGCCTAACATTTAACCTCTTATTTGATAGGCGGATGTCTTGCACTGAATAAGTGTGACCTCAAGCCGCTACTAAATAAGCACATACGGATAATTCAGCGCTTTGAATTAGAAACCGAGTATTACCTGTAATATTCAGGTGTTGAGCATATGTTGTAGAACATTCCCTCCAACAGGATGAATGTTCAACCTAAATATTGGGCTATTGGAGATGATTTAAGATAATTCATTACAATCATTTATCATTGCATTTGAGTTTCATGATTTATTTGCTGGACATACTTGTGACACACAATGTTTTTATGTAGCTATTGCTGTCTTTACTTGAAGACAAGCCAAGGATGAAGACCTTTCTTGAGGTTAGTGCTCTTTTAATAGTCACATTATTTTGATCTGAAGTACTATCATGAAACCACTTGTCATCAATGTGCAGGACCACAAAAATGACTTGGAATCGAAAAAATCGTTTATCGTTGATGATCTAGAAGATGATATTTTAAGTGACATTGGAGATGAATTTGATAATGAAATAGACTTGTACGAATCAATTTGATAATGAATTCTCTGGTATATTTCTGTGCTGGATCTTTATAGGTTGCGTGTGCTTTAGGCATATTGGATTTATCAAACTTGAACTGGAAAATTCCTATTTAAATGGTACATGCTTAGCATGAAAAAGATGGAAGTATGAGGACATATGGACTTTGGTCTCACTTTCTCTTTAACATGAGCTATTTTTAGAAATTCAGCAAGTGTAATGCGGTATCAGGACAGGAGGGGTTGACCAGTATTATTTCATAAATCACATGTCATGAACATTTCTCAATTTTTTTATGAGATAAGGCAAAATGATTTTTCTGGGCCTTAAATCTTTATTCATGTATACCATTGATCACTAATCATGCTTATAGGTTTACTTTACCAAAAAAATTTCCTGCCATACACCATTTGTTCTTTATATCATGGATCTTATATTTGTATTTCTTCTGTAGTTGTGAAGGGAGATGTATGAGGTCCTTCCATGCAACTGTAGAAAATGGTGACGAGTCAGACTGTAAATCTTTTGGTTACTCTAAAGCACAAATTAAGGTACCTATAGCATGGCTGTGAATGTTGGACTTATATGCTATAATTGTTTTGAATTGAGTGTAGTTCTTTGTTTCATGCAGACTATCCAGCACTTTGTATGTTGCGAGTATAAAAGACATCAGTGCTTTATTTGTGGAAAGCTCGGCTCTTCCGATAAAGCTGTTGGTGCTGAGGTATTATAGCTTCTTCTAACAGAAAATATATTCGTGAGGCTTATTTGCATGTACATGGATTAAGCATTTTAGAGGGCAAAACTTCTAAACATCTCTCTGCCTTATATTTCTTGAGTTAAATTTTTTTAGTTGCCAGTTTTCTTTTAGGAGCATAATTATAGGTTCAAAGCCCTTTTCTTTTATTTCATTAAAGAGGCATGTTTCCTGGTTTTCTTAGGAGCATGGGCTTAGCTATTATGCACTCTTTGATTGGTGGAAAACAAATATTACACGTTCATAAAGTTACTGTTAGCACTATATTACACGTTCATTCTACATGAGTCGTGTCCTATTTTATTTTAAAACTTATTTCACATTCATAAAGTTATTGTTAGCACTAACATTCTTCTTGTTTAACTCTATTACTTATAGGCTATCTTCATTATGCTTTACATTTGATTTATGGAGCTGTTGTATACAGGTTTTTGCTTGTGTAAATGCAACCAACGGGCATTTCTACCAACCTAAAATGCACGTCAGATCGGTTATTTCCTGATGATTCAAACGAAGCAGCTGATTGTGAAAATAAGATCGCTTATGGGGTTTACTTGTCCTGCTCATAAATGTCATGTTTGCAAACAAGGAGAAAATAAAGATGATAAGGCTTTGCAGTTTGTTGTGTGCAGGTGGTACCCAAAATCATATCATAAGAAGTGTTTGCCTAGGTATCTTTAAAGCAGTATATTTTTCTATGGCATATTCTATGATGTGGTCCAATTTTACCAAAATTTGAGTTATTATGTAATGTTTCCTGTTAACTGCAAACCTTTAAATTTGATCTGAAAACGTTCAAACATAGTAAAAAGCGATTAAATTGTTGGTTCCTGTCATATAATATGATATTGAAGCTTGCTAACTTCACATTGTTTATCTGTGGTGTACTTCGTGTATAAGATAAGACCATCAAGTTACCTTAACGGCTATGTTTGAACAATGCAACCTAGCTCTAATATCAATGAGATGACTGTCCTACATCACCACTGCTCATATAACCAACTAGTGTGTTGCACAAGCGATCAATCAATGAAGAACAATTTTCAAGCGGAAGATTGAAACACTCTTGGATGGTATAGGTGCACTAGTGGGGTCCTTACAGTTTGTACCATAGAAAGGTTAAGAATAATACGTTGTATATTAGAGACATGAGTCTGGACCTTAGAAGTGACTTATAGTCCCAATCCACGTGGCTATGTTTTGGATTTTTTATTTATGATCATATGATATTAGGAGTATACTTTGTTGGCTAGGGAAATCATCGAAGAGATGTAATTTTAAAATTGAGCTGCAACAATCTAAACTCGACAAGCAACTCAGCAAGCAACTCGGTTTTAAAACTGAGCTGCAACTCAACTCAGTTTAAAACTGAGTTGCTTGCTGCGTTGCTTGCAACTAGGTTTAAAACCGAGTTGCAAGCAACTCAGTTTTAAATCTCGGTTTTAAAACCGAGATGCTTGCAACTCAGTTTTAAAACTGAGTTGCAACTTAGTTTATAATTTGCAAGCAACTCAGTTTTGAACTATTGAGTTGCAATTCAGTCCGTTAATTTTTTTAGCACGCTTTTTAACATAATTGCCGAATATTTTGCAAGTAACTCAATCTTTATGACGACTTCTGTTTTTTCATGTAAAAATGAATGCATTTATATTTTGTTAGTACTTGTGCAGGAGGATGAAAAAAACCAGAATTTGGAATGTAACGGCAACGTTGAAGCAAACACGTTAATTGATGAAATCTTGAATTTTTCATGACTTCGTCGTCGTCGTCTTCGTAAGATGGTTGGGTATGTATGTTAGACTTATTTTGGTGTAAATATGGCGTTATGTGGTTTTAGCATGGTTATGGATGATGTGTTTGTATTTGAGATAATGTTAGCACCAATAGAACAGTTTTGTTGTTCATAATTCAGCTTAGTCTGTTAATTGATGAAAGATTATGGATGTTGTGGTTTTTTTTATACGATTATGAATGTTCTTTTTAGTTCTAAATTAATATTGTTGGCTAATTTTTTAATATGTTATTTATTTCAGTGTTCATAGTTGAATGATGTTAGTTCGATATATATATATATATATATATATATATATATATATATATATATATATATATATATATATATATATATGCAGATCAGAAGGGGAATAGAGGCGGATTACCAACAAAAAAAGGAATGTTAATTTTACCGCAGTTTAATTTCTGTCGCTAATCCTTTGCTGAATTGTAAGGGTTTACCGACAAAATAAAGAGCCAGATTTTTGTGTCAAAACTTTTTGTCGCTAATCCCTTTGTAATTAGTAAGGGTTTATCAACTCCTTATGTAAGAAATATTTTATTATAATTTAATTATCCATCGGTAAATAGTCGGTATAAAAATTAAAATTAAATTAATAAATAAAATTTATTTTTATTATAAAATTAGTAAAATGATGGAAAAATGTTGGAAAACTATTGCAAAAATCCGTCGCAAAATCTGACACAGATAACGTCATGGTTTTTACCGACAATACAATTATGTCGGAAATCCGTCGCTAAAGCCTGTTTAGCGACGGATTAGAAGCAGATTTTGCCGCTGCTATTTGCGGTTTTTCTTGTAGTGCGAGCCCACGCACGCACATGACCCCATTGGACTTGCGTTGCCACCGCTAACCCATTTTGACCTCTTACAATCAAACCCAGTAAGCGGGTCCCGCCCTCGATCTAACTCGAGCCCATAAAGATACTTAATGGGTTACTGGTTTGAAAAGGGTCCCCATACTTGACACAAGCTTTCCTCCTACGCTTGGTCCCCACTAGGATTTCCCACTTAACCCCTTGTTTTTCATGTCTTCTTACATGTTTCAACTTGGTTAAGTGTTTCTAATCGTATTTCACATGCCACCCATGTCACCCACTTAACCCCATGTCCCACTACATGTTAATCTTGGTTAAGTGTTACTTAATTCATTATAACCGTAATCTTGTAAGACCTCCCACATTAGACTACCGTTTGCAGTTGCTGAATTTGCTGGGCGGGTCCGGGCAGTCTTATACTGCAAACGAGCCTAACCTCATGTCTTTACAATTGTTACGCATTTAATTTATGCATTTGACCCCTCACGTTAGACTATTGTTTGTGGTTCTGGATTTGTCAGTTGGGTCCGGGCAGTCTTATACCACAAACGAGTCTAACCTCGTGTCTTAGGTGTTTATTATTACACATAATTATTTAAACCCAATTTGAATTAATATCCCTATTCAAATTGTCAATAATTTCCAAATTAATCTATGTCCATAAATATCACATAGATTATGTCCATAATTTTCAAGTATATAAATTATACCAATTAATGTCTCATTTTAATTTTATGCCTTTAAAGCCATTTTATGCTAATTCTCAATATGTATATTCAATATTTTCCCAATGTCCCCACGTCGTTCGTACGTTTAATATGAAATATGTTGGACTCGCAAATGGTCTAACTCATAAAAAGAAAAGAAACATCACAACTTGCATAACACATAAAATAGATCTAACTTGCAAATAAGAATTATAACATAAATTTGCATAGCCAATAACTTGCATAGGAAAAGGACATATAAAATATAAATTTGCATAAACTATGTACTGCCATGGATCTAAATATAGATCTAAACATAAAATTGTGAACCTGCATATATGACCATGGTTTTCATCTAAACTTGCATATGGATTCCATACAAACTTGCATATGGGTTCCATACAAACTTGCATATGAATTTAAACATGTAAACTAATATCACAGGTTTTACATATAAACTCGCATAGATATATATACTTGATTCACATATAAACTTCTGTATAATTCGCATACAGACTTGCATATGATTCAAAAAAAACTAGCATATGATTTACATCCAAACTCGCATATAAACTGATGTCATAAAATGAATCAAGTTTAAACATATGTGATTGGTCATATGAAATAGATCCACTAACATAAGTTAACAAAACTGTCATATGTTCACAAACAGACGATAACAAAATTAAGTAACGTCACATGATTCAACAGGCATGTTCTCATAATCCAAATTATAACTCGTCATAATTAGTTTATTAATTATTTTGTGAAAGAAATTGTACTCACAAAGACGGATTAGAGAAGAGAATAATTCGTTTGTCGTTTGTATTAGAATCCCAACTTGCAATTCCTAAGCTTTAAGAAGAAGCTGAACCATTCCAACAGCATAAAGACGTCTTTAACTTATCTTAATTAGGATTGAGGCAGCATAGCATTACAATGGTTTGGTGTGGAGAGAAAGTGTGGTTTGGGGTGTTTAAATAGGTTAGGAGCCAAAGAATCTGTCCAGAAAATAAGTCCAGGTGCAAAATCCTTAATCTGCCTCGGATCTGACCAAATCAGGGGAGGTCGACTCCCAGGTCGACCCAGAGGTCGACCTGTATAGGGGAGGTTGACCCCATGGTCGACCTGGCCTAGGGCGAGAAAAATCCCTCCCATCCCACTTCTGTGTTTTCATTTGAATTTGAATTCGAGCTGTTTTAATTTATTTAAATCCCTGAAACTTCTAAAGGCCATAACTTCCTCATACGTAGTCCGATTTACGAAAACTTGGACTCCATTCCAAGCAAAATTCCGAGACGAACGCAATGGCGTAACCCATTTCCCTTAATTCTTCTCCTAAAAATTAAGTGTTCTTAAATTTGTTAATTTTAATATTCAAAATTACGGGGTGTTACATTCTACCCTCCTTAAAGGATTTCGCCCTCGAAATCTTCAAGTTATGGAGAATGTATATCCTACAATCAAATCATCCATCTACTCAATCATCAAACACAGGCATCCATTTTCCTTAAAAGACATCTAATGCCATATGAACATATGCAAAAAGTGTGTGTATATGTTCCTTATCTAATACAAAATCAGGCGGTTTACTGATTCAGTTGACCTCCTTAATGCGAACCATGATAGTGCCATGCGTCTATTATGTATTCAAAAGAATCCTAATGATATATATTATTTCTACATGCGTGCACCACCATTCATCTAAATGCAGCATCCATATGATAACACAACCATTATACATCCATTAATTTAAATATGCACACATATTTATATGTAATATGAAAGTGAGTGAGCCAATCTAGTGCCTAATGTGTGTGTACATGCATCCACAAGCAACCACTAGCAACCACTTGCATCCATTTGCATCCACCAAACATAACATGTCTCAAACACATGTTTACAACCATAGGGTTTTTCGTAACTAAAGATCGAAGATATCATCGCAAAGACATATTAAACGACATGACAAGTATCAACAAAGCGGTAGAGAAAGGAGAAGTAAAAAACATACGCTCAAAATGGAAAGGGCACAGCGTACGCATCTTGTCTTCTGTCTCCCAAGTCGCGTCTCCTTGATCATCTCCCCGTTGCACCTTGACCAACTTGACCTCTTTGTTGCGTAGCTTTTGGACCTCCGATCCGAGAATGCGTGTAGGAGCTCGTCTAACCATGGCATTTTGCTCTACTTCCACTTCTTTGAGTGTGCTCGGCTCCACTACTTACGCCGTATCACGTAAACACTTATGCAAATGCGAAACGTGAAACACGTCATGAATACCACTGAGCTTCTCTGGCAACTTTACTCTATACGCCATCTACCCAGTCCTCTCAGTAATGGAAAGGGTCCTACGAACCTCGGTGCTAACTTCCCTACTGATCCAAGACGGACTACATTTCTCAATTGTGACACCTTAATAAAAACCATGTCCCCAATATTGAACTCAAGATCGTTTCGTCTCTTATCAGCGTATGACTTCTGTCGGTCCTGCACCATCTTCATTCGCCGTCGAATCAAATTTATCTTCTCCGAAATCTCCCTAATCATGTCGGGTCCAAGCAAAAACTTATCCGTAGATTCCCACCAACAAGTAGGTGATCGGCATGGTCGTCCATAAAGAGCCTCAAAATGTGCCATGCCAATGCTAGCCTGAAAGCTGTTATTATATAGGCGAACTCCACTAATGGAAGATGTTATTCCCATGTTCCTCCAAAGCCTAAGATGCACAGCATCAAAAGATCTTCTAGAATTCGATTTACTCTCTCGGTCTGGCCGTCCGTCTGAGGGTGATAAGTGGTACATAAGCACAATTGTGTTCCAACCGCCTCTTGTAAGCTCTTCCAAAACTCGCTAGTGAAAATGGGATCTCTATCGCTCACAGTGCTAGAGGGTATGCCGTGCAGACGAACTATCTCTCGAAGGTAATCAGATGCTAACCATGCGGCGGTCCTACTACTTTTAACGAGAATATAATGGGCACTTTTGGTAAGACTGTTTACAACTACCCAAATCCCCATATTACCCTTCCTTGGTCTTGACAACCCGTCTACAAAATCCATAGAAACACTTTCCCATTTTCACTGCGGAATCTCTAAAGGATGGAGCAAACCACTGGGCTACTTTTGCTCCGCCTTGACTTGCTGGCACACCAAGCATCTAGAAACGAACTCAGCCACATCCTTCTTCATTCCAGCCCAAAAGAAAACTCAATTCATATCCCTATACATCTTGTCACCACCGGGATGTATGGTCAACTTAGAGCGACGTGAATATCCAAGAATTGTCATCCTCAAGCTCTCGTCTTGTGGTACGCAAAGTCTCCCATCTCTACGCAACCATCCTCTCTCATCTATATCATATATATTAAGATGATTCGAAGACTCCCCTCCTATAAGCTTGCCTACTATCTCAACCAACTGTGGGTCATCTCGCTGCGCCTCTCCAACCCGTCCCAATAGTGAAGGTTGTACCTCTAGCAATGCCAACAATCCGGGTACATAATCGACAGAGGGTTTGAAATCAAAGGTAGATATATAC
Organism: Allium sativum; assembly: GCA_030737875.1. Lineage (NCBI taxonomy): Eukaryota > Viridiplantae > Streptophyta > Magnoliopsida > Asparagales > Amaryllidaceae > Allium > Allium sativum. The sequence goes on from CM060918.1 coordinate 896,045,795, forward strand.
TCCAAAATCTGCCGTTCTACGAACAAAGGACTCAAAGTCAACTTCTTTCTACTTAAGGCGTTAGCTACAACGTTACCCTTGCCAGGGGTATATGCGATCTCAAAATCGTAGGATGCCAAAAACTCCATCCACCTCTGTTGCCTCAAGTTTAGATCTTTCTAAGAGAACAAATACTTTAACGACTTATGGTCTGTATAAAACTCAAACTTCTCGCCAAGAAAATAACGACGCCATGACTTAAGCGCAAAAACTATGGCAGCCAACTATAAGTCGCGGGTAGGGTAATTCTTCTCGTGGACTTTCAACTGCCTTCCACCATAGCATATCACCCTTCCCACTTGCATTAAAACTGTGCCAAGCCCTGTCCCGCAAGCATTGGTATATATTGTGAATGGCTTACTCCCATCTTGCAAAACTAAAACTGGATTTATCGTCAAAGCCCTCTTCAAACGTTGGAAAGCATCGTCACAGTCAAAATTCCATGAAAAAGTCAAGTTCTTCTTCGTCAACCGAGTAAGTGGGGATGATATCTTCGCGAAGTCCTTAATGAACTTCCTATAATAACCAGCCAACCTTAAAAAGCTCCCTAATTCTGTTGCGTTTTTAGGAATCTTCCAATCTTGGATTGCCAACACCTTTGCGAGATCCACAGCTATCCCCTCCTTAGAGACCACGTGTCCTAAGAACCTCACTTCTTTTCTCCAAAAATGGCATTTGGAGAATGTAGCTTTGAGTTGATGCGCTCGTAGGGTCTTTAAGACTTCCCTAAGATGTAGGGCATGCTCTTCTTCGCTTCTAGAGAAAATCAAGATATCGTCCACAAAGACTATCACAAACTTGTTTAGAAACTCCCTAAACACCCTACTCATTAAGTCAACGAAGTATGCAGGCGCATTCATCAAACCAAAAGGCATGATGAGCCACTCGAAGAAACCGTTAGGAGTTCTAAATGCAGTCTTATCTATGCTTTCTTTAGCCACCCTTAGATGATAAATCCTGTAGCCAAATCCAGCTGCGAGAATACTAAAGCACCAACCAACTGATCGAATAAATCATCTATCCTCGGCAATGGGTGTCGGTTCTTCTTTGTGAGCTTATTCAACTCTCTATAGTCCACGCACAATCTAAGTGAACCATCAGCCTTCGTAGCAAAAACAACTGGAGCACCCCATTCCGAAATACTTCTTCGTATGAACCCCTTCTCAAGCAACTCTTTCACTTGCTTACTGAGTTCTCTTCTCTCTCTCGGAGCCATGTGGCGTACTGGTAATGCAACTGGCTTTGCATTATCTACAAGGTATATACGAAAGTCTATCTCGCGCCTCGGGGGTAAACCCCGAACTTCATCGAAGATGTCAACATATTCACTGACCACACGAACAGATTCCTAATCATCGTTGGACGCGTCAAGAGATTCTGGGTAGCTAAGCATCAGCGGACCTCTAGGGTCACAAGAAAAATCAAGGGTCTTGCCACAACGAGTCAACAATCTAACTATTCTTCTTTCACAGTCTAGGATGGCACCATATCTGGCTAGCCAATCCATGCCCAGAATCAAACCATAGCACACGAAGCTAAGAACGAAGGCGTTGCATTCAAACCCAACACCCAAGATAGACACTCTCAAATCCCGACAAATCATTGAAAGATGAGTCGAACCACCAATAGGATTTGAGACTACTATGGGATCCGTAACTAGACTAGTATTTAGGTGTAGTGTTTCAACCAACGAAGGAGATACGAATGAGTGTGAAGCGCCAGAATCAAACAAAGTACGAACAGGATGATCAAGCAGAAAAACCAAACTTTCAACATAGATGTTTCTACCTCCCATATGTCCTGGTGCCATGAGAGCGTGAACCTGTCCTCTTACTTGCCCTGGTGCCATGAGAACTTGAACCTGCCCTCCACAAGTAGACCCTGACCTCTGCCCTTGCCCTTCTCTTCTCGGATAGTCTTTAATCAGATGTCCTGCCTCACCATAGTTGAAACATCCAGTCTTCTTCTTCTTCCTACAGTCCTGGCTCAGATGGCCTGGTATTCCACAATAAAAGCACTTTTCTTTCCTTTCCTATTATTATCCTTACCACCTTTCTTGGGTTGCTGCTGTGATTTCTTTGGATCCCTTTTCTTCTCCGGTGCCTTATTAACATTCGCACCTTTCTCCTCTTTATGCATAAGCACCGTGTCAACTAGTTTCTTGAAGGTAGCCCCCATAGGAATGTGGGTCACGGCCAACCCGTGTAGCGGCTCATTCAAACCTTTAACGAATCTCAGGGCCTTCTTATCAGGTGTTTTCACCAAGTCTAAGCCAATTCTTGCCAACTGATTGAAATTGTTGACGTACTCCTTTACTCATAAATTCCCTTGCTTCAATACGAAGAACCACTCCATGTATAAATTCTCTTCTGCTCGTGAGAGAAATTTCATCTCGGACCTATGCCTGAAATTCATCCATGTCTCCATTGGACGCTCTCCATTCATGTCCTCCCACCAAAACGAGGCTTCGTCCTTCATTAACCAAGCAGCTATTTGGACCTTCCTTCCATCTTCTATCTCGAAGATACCAAATAAATCTTCCACCTCCTGAAGCCAATTTCGAGCTTCAACAAACGTCTCCGACCTGTGAAAAGGTTTCCCGCCCATTGCTCGAAAGTCCTTGCATATCTTTGAAATAGTATCAACGCGGGGAAGGGGTGGAGGAGGACCGGCTGCAGCAGGGGGAGGAGGAGGAACGTCTACTGGGCCTGCGGCGGTGGCCCTAGCCTACAGATACCTTCTAAACTAGGCTGGTACCGGTATGCACTCGGTTATCTTGGGTTGTCCAGTCATGTTGAAAAAAGAAAAAGGAAGAGATTCAAAACGGAGAATCGAAGGAAAGATATATGGCTCTTGGGGGTTATGTTTTTAAAGTAAAATTTTCTCTTGAAAATACTCTCCTTAAAACATATTTTTGAAAGTATTTATTTATAAAATGCTTTTGAAAAAAAATAGTTTTTCAAAATCTCTTATCTGTTCTGGTAACCTTCAGCTCCGATGCCACGTGTAACACCCCACGTCCATTAATGTCACTCACAAAGGGAATGCATTAACTTTCATGGAGTATTATTGGTGTATAGAATGGAACATAACAAAACAGATTCATATATAGGTACTTGAAATTTTTAAAACAACATTCATTACAGCGGAGAAATAGTTTGGTTACAACAACATCAAAAACCAACAATAAAACCAAGTACACTTAATATCCATCTTGACAAATTGTTTTCTGAGTACATAAAATAAAAAGTATAACCCCAACATGAGTAGCCATAAAAAAGATAAGATGAACTTTACTTTCAGCAATCCAAGCACTTCCAAAAGAGAGAGAAAGAGATCCAAATCAAGCTCCACTAGCACTAGCCCACCTTGAGAACCTAGGGGGGAAGGAAAAAAAGAGGCGAAAACAAAGGGGGTTAGACATAAAATCTGGCGAGTCCAGTAACTGTAACAATATAATTATTAAAGTAATTAGGATAAGGCATAAACTGGTAAAACAAAGAATGACTGTGAAACAAATGGGCATGACAAAACCAGCAAAAGGAATAAGACAACGTTTAATTGCGTTCCTAATCACTATAGGATAATTACTCTACCGCACCAATACTAGTCACCCAAAAAGTTGATCCCGCCTGCTGAACATAATAATCAAAATGGTAGTTTCGTGTACCCCTAGCTGTCTTCATAGGTGCCGCCTTTCCCTACCACCACTAGTTGTACCCACTACCCCCATGCGATCGACTCCCTAAATCATAGATACCCGTGCTGGTCCCACAGTGGGATGTATCACTCCCCAAAGTGGCAACCCGATACTACTCAAAGATGCACAGCTTATATCTACACGATGCAACAACGTCTTACCTACCAGCCCAGGCCCACACACGCACATGACCCCGTTGGACTTGCGTTGCCAACGCTAACCCGTTTTGACCTCTTACAATCAAACCCAGTAAGTGTATCCCGCCCTTGATCAAACTCGAGCTCATAAAGATACTTAATGGGTTATCGGTTTGAAAAGGGTCCGCATACTTGACACAAGCTTTCCTCCTATGTTTGGTCCCCACTAGGATTTCCCACTTAACCCCTTGTTATACATGTCATCTTACATGTTTCAACTTGGTTAAGTGTTTCTAACCGTATTTCACATGCCACCCATGTCATCCACTTAACCCCATGTCCCACTACATGTTAATCTTGGTTAAGTGTTACTTAATTCATTATAACCGTAACCTTGTAAGACCTCCCACATTAGACTACCATTTGAGGTTGCTGAATTTGCCGAGCGGGTCCGGGCAGTCTTCTACCGCAAATGAGCCTAACCTTGTGTCTTTACAATTGTTATACATTTGATTTATGCCTTTGACCCGTCACATTAGACTACTGTTTGTGGTTGCTGGATTTGTCGGGCGGGTCTGCACGGTCTTATACCACAAACGAGTCTAACCTCGTGTCTTAGGCGTTTATTATTACACATAATTATTTAACCCCAATTTGAATTAATATCCCTATTCAAATTGTCAATAATTTCCAAATTAATCTATGTCTATAATTGTTACATAACTTATGTCCATAATTTTCAGGTATATAAATTATACCAATTAATGTCTCAATTTAATTATATGCCTTTAAAGCCATTTTAAGCCAATTCTCAATATGTATATTCAATATTTTCCCAATGTCCCCACGTCGTTCGTACGTTCAATATGAAATATGTTAGACTCGCAAATGGTCTAACTCATAAAAAGAAAAGAAACATCACAACTTGCATAACACATAAAATAGATCTAACTTGCAAATAAGAAGTATAACATAAATTTGCATAGCCAATAACTTGCATAGGCAAAGGACATATAGAACATAAATTTGCATAAACTATGTACTGCCATGGATCTAAATATAGATCTAAACATAAAATTGTGAACTTGCATATATGACTATGGTTTTCATCTAAAATTGCATATGGGTTCCATACAAACTTGCATATGAATTTAAACATGTAAACTAACATCACAGGTTTTACATATAAACTTGTATACATATATATACTTGATTCACATATAAACTTGTGTATAATTCACATACATACTTGCACATGATTCACATAAAAACTAGCATATGATTTACATCTAAACTCGCATATAAACTGATGTCATAAAATGAACCAAGTTTAAACATATGTGATTGGTCACATGAAATAGAACCACTAACATAAGTTAACAAAACTGTCATATGTTCACAAACAGACGATAACAAAATTAAGTAACGTCACATGATTCAATAGGCATGTTCTCATAATCCAAATTATAACTCGTTATAATTAGTTTATTAATTATTTTGTGAAAGAAATTGTACTCACAAAGATGGATTAGAGAAGAGAATAATTCGTTTGTCGTTTGTATTAGAATCCTGACTTGCAATTCCTAAGCTTTAAGAAGAAGCCGAACCATTCTAACAGCATAAGGACGTCTTTAACTTATTTTAATTAGGATTGAGGCAGCAAAGCGTTACAATGGTTGGTGTGGTGAGAAAGTGAGGTTTGGGGGTGTTTAAATAGGTTAGAAGCCAAAGAATATGTCCAGAAAACAAGCCCAGGTGCAAAATCCCGAATCAGCCTCGGATTTGACCAAATCAGGGGAGGTCGACCCCCAAGGTCGACCTGTATAGGGGAGGTCGACCCCCTGGTCGACCTGGCCTGGGGCGGGAAAAATCCCGCCTAGCCCACTTCTGTGTTTTGATTTGAATTCGAGCTGTTTTAATTTATTTAAATCCCTGAAACTTCTGAAGGCCATAACCTCCTTATACGAAGTCCGATTTACGAAAACTTGGACTCTATTCCAAGCAGAATTCCGAGATGAACGCAATGACGTAACCCATTTCCCTTAATTCTTCTCCTAAAAATTAAGTTTTATTAAATTTGTTAATTTTAATATTTAAAATTACGGGGTGTTACATTCTCCCCTCCTTAAAGAATTTCGCCCCCGAAATCTTCAAGTTAAGGAGAATGTATATCCTACCATCCAATCATCCATCTACTCAATCATCAAACACATGCATCCATTGTCCTTAAAATACTCCTAATGCCATATGAACATATGAAAAAAGTGTGTGTATATGTTCCTTATCTAATGCAAAATCAGGCGGTTTACTGATTCAGTTGACCTTCTTAATGCGAACCATGATAGTGCCATGTGTCCATTATGTATGCAAAAGAATTCTAATGATATATATTATTTCTACATGCGTGCACCACCATTCATCTAAATGAAGCATCCATATGATAACACAACCATTATACATCCATTAATTTAAATATGCAATATGAAAGTGAGTGAGCCGATCTAGTGCCTAATGTATGTGTACATGCATCCACGAGCAACCACTAGCAACCACATGCATCCATTTGCATCCACCAAACATAACATGTCTCATACACATGTTTACAACCATAGGGTTTTTCCTAACTAAAGATCGAAGATATCATCGCAAACACATATTAAACGACATGACAAGTATCAACAAAGCGGTAGAGAAAGGAGAAGTAAAAATACATACCCTCAAAAAGGAAAGGGCACAGCGTACGCATCTTGTCTTCCATCTCCCAAGTCGCGTCTCCTTGATCATCTCCCCATTGCACCTTGACTAACTTGACCTCTTTGTTGCGTAGCTTTTTGACCTCCGATCTGAGAATGCGTGTAGGAGCTCGTCTAACCGTGGCATTTCGCTCCATTTCCACTTCTTTGAGCGTGCTCGGCTCCACCACTTCCGCCGTATCATGTAAACACTTACGCAAATGCGAAACGTGAAACACGTCATGAATACCACTGAGCTTCTCTGGCAGCTTTACTCTATACGCCATCTGCCCAATCCTCTTAGTAATTGGAAAGGGTCCTACGAACCTCGGTGCCAACTTCCCAACTGATCCAAAACGGACTACGTTTCTCAATGGTGACACCTTAATTAAAACCATGTCCCCAATATTGAACTCAAGATCGGCTAGTCTCTTATCAGCGTATGACTTCTGTCGGTCCTGCGCCGTCTTCATTCATTGTCGAATCAAATCTGTCATCTCCGAAGTCTCCCTAATCATGTCGGGTCCAAGCAAAACCTTATCCGTAGATTCCCACCAACAAGTAGGTGATCGACATGGTCGTCCATAAAGAGCCTCAAAATATGCCATGCCAATGCTAGCCTGAAAGTTGTAATTATAGGCAAACTCCACTAATGGAAGATGTTCTTCCCATGTTCCTCCAAAGTCTAAGATGCATAGCCTCAAAAGATCTTCTAGAATCCGATTTACTCTCTCCATCTGGCCGTCTATCTGAGGGTGATAAGTGGTACTTAAGCACAATTGTGTTCCAACTGCCTCTTGTAAGCCCTTCCAAAACTCGCTAGTGAAAATGGGATCTTTATCGCTCACAATGCTAGGGAGTATGCCGTGCAGACAAACTATCTCTCAAAGGTAAACAGATGCTAACCATGCGGCGGTCCTCCTACTTTTAACGGGAATAAAATGGGCACTTTTGGTTAGTTTGTCTACAACTACCCAAATCCCCATATTACCCTTCCTTGATTTTGGCAACCCGTCTAAAAAATCCATAGAAACACTTTCCCATTTCCATAAAGGAATCTCTAAAGGGTGGAGCAAGACACCAGGCTTCTTTTCCTTTGCTTTGACTTGCTGGCACACCAAGCATCTAGAAACGAACTCAGCCACGTCCTTCTTCATTCCGACCTAAAAGAAAACTCGCTTCATATCCCTATACATCTTGTCACCATTGGGATGTATGGTCATCTTAGAGCGATGTGAGTCTTCAAAAATTCTCTTCCTCAAGCTCTCGTCTTATGGCACGCAAAGTCTCCCATCTCTACGCAACCAGCCTCTCTCATCTATAGCATAACTATTAAGATGACTCAAAGACTCCCCTCCTATAAGCTTGCCTACTATCTCAACCAACTGTGGGTTATCTTGTCGTGCCTCTCCAACCCGATCCAAAAGTTTAGGTTGTACCTCTAGCGATGCCAACAAACCGGGTACATAATCGACAGAGGGTCTGAAGTCAAAGGTAGATATATACTCCAAACTCTGCCGTTCTACAAACAAAGGACTCAAAGTCAACTTCTTTCTACTTAAGGCGTCAGCTACAACGTTACCTCTGCTAGGGGTATATGCGATCTCAAAATCATAGGATGCCAAAAACTCCATCCACCTCTGTTGCCTAAAGTTTAGATCTTTTTGAGAGAACAAGCACTTTAGCAACTTATGGTCTGTATACAACTCAAACTTCTCGCCAAGCAAATAATGACGCCATGACTTAAGCGCAAAAACTATCGCAGCCGACTCTAAGTTTTGGGTAGGGTAATTCTTCTCGTGGAATTTCAACTGCCTTCCACCATAGCATATCACCCTTCCCTCTTGCATTAAAACTGCGCCAAGCCCTGTCCCGTAAGCATCGGTATATACTGTGAATGGCTTACTCCCATTTGGCAAAACTAAAACTGGAGCTGTCGTCAAAGCCCTTTTTAAACGTTGGAAAGCATCCTCACAGTCAACATCCCATGAAAAAGTCAAGTTCTTCTTCGTCAACCGAGTAAGTGGGGCTGATAGTTTCGCGAAGTCCTTAATGAACTTCCTATAACAACCAGACAGCCCTAAAAAGTGTCTTACTTCTGTTGTGTTCTTAGGAATCTTCCAATCTTAGATTGCCACCACCTTTGCGGGATCCACAACTATCCCCTCCTTATAGGCCATGTGTCCTAAGAACCTCACTTCTTTTCTCCAAAAATGGCATTTGGAGAACTTAGCTTTGAGTTGATGCGCTCGTAGGGTCTCTAAGACTTCCCTAAGATGTAGGGCATGGTCTTCTTCTCTTCTAGAGAAAATCAAGATATCGTCCACAAAGACTACTACAAACTTGTTTAGAAACTCCCTAAACACCCTACTCATTAAGTCCACGAAGTATGCGGGTGCATTCGCCAAACCAAAAGGCATGATGAGCCACTCAAAGAAACCGTCAGGAGTTCTAAATGCAGTCTTATCTATGTTGTCTTCAGCCACCCTTAGCTGATGAAATCCTGTAGCCAAATCCAGCTGCGAGAAAACTAAAGCATCACCGGACCTCTAGGGTGACTAGAAATATCAAGGGTCTTGCCACAACGAGTCAACAGTCTAACTATCCTTCTTTCACAGTCTAGGATGGCACCCTATCTGGCTAGCCAATCCATCCCTAGAATTAAGCCGTAGCCCATGAAGCCAACAACGAAGGTGTTGCATTCAAACCCAATGCTCAAGATAGACATTCTTAAATCCCGACAAATCATTGAAAGATGAGCCGAACCACCAATAGGATTTGAGACTACTATGGGATCCGTAACTAGACTAGTATTCAGGTGTTGTGTTTCAACTAACGAAGCAGATACAAACGAGTGTGAAGCGCCAGAATCAAGCAAAGTACAAATAGGATGATCAAGCAGAAAAACCAAACTTTCAACAGAGATGTTTCTACCTCTCTCCTGTCCTGGTGCCATGAGAGCGTGAACCTTCCCTCTTGCCTGCCCTTGTGCCATGAGAGCCTAAACCTGCCCTCCAGAAGTAGACCCTAACCTCTGCCCTTGCCCTTGTCTTCTCGGGCAGTCTTTAATCATATGTCCTGCCTCACCACAGATCAAACAACCAGTCTTCTTCTTCTTCCTACAATCCTTGCTCAAATGGCCTGGTGTTCCACAATTAAAACACCTTTTCTTTCCTTTGCTATTGTTATCCTTACCACCTTTCTTGGGTTGCTGCTGTGATTTCTTTGGATCCCCTTTCTTCTTCGGTGCCTTATTAACATTATCACCTTTCTCCTCTTCATGCATAAGTGCCATGTCAACCAGTTTCTCGAAGGTAGCCCCCATAGGAATGTGGATCATAGCCAACCCGTATAGCGGTTCATTCAAACCTTTAATGAATCTCAAGGCCTTCTTATCAGGTATGTTCACTAAGTCTAAGCCAAATCTTGTCAACTGATTGAACTTGTTGATGTACTCCTTCACTGTTAAATTCCTTGCTTCAATTCCAAGAACCTCTCCATGTATAAATTCTCTTCTGCTCGTGAGAGAAATTTCATCTCGAACCTATGCCTGAAATCCATCCATGTCTCCACTGGACGCTTTCCATTTGTGACCTCCCACCAAAATGAGGCTTCGTCCTTCATTAACCAAGCAACTAATTGGACCTTCCTTCCATCTTCTATCTCGAAGATACCAAATAAATCTTCCACCTCCTTAAGCCAATTTCGAGCTTCAACAAACGTCTCTGACCCGTGGAAAGGTTTCCCGCCCATTGCCCAAAATTCCTTGCATATCTTTGAAAAAGTATCAATGCGGGGAGGGGGGAGGAGGAGGAGTGACTGCAGCAGAGGGAGGAGGAACGTTTGCTGGACCTGCGGCGGTGGCCCTAGCCTCCAGATACCTTTTGAAACAGGCTGGTATCGGTATGCCCTTAGGTATCTCGGGTTCCCCAGACATGCTGAAAAAAGAAAAAGGAAGAGATTCAAAACGGAGAATCAAAGGAAATATGTATGGCTCTTGCGGGTTATGTTTTTAAAATAAACCTTTCTCTTGAAAATACTCTCCTTAAAACATATTTATAAAATGCTTTTGAAAAAAAATAGTTTTTCAAAATCTCTTATCTGTTTTGGTAACCTTCAGCTCTGATACCACGTGTAAAACCCCACATCCATTAATGTCACTCACAAAGGGAATGCATTAACCTTCATGGAGTATTATTGGTGTATAGAACGGAATATAACAAGACAGATACGTATATTGGAACTTGAAAATTTTAAAACAACTTTTATTGCAGCGAAGAAATTGTTTGGTAACAACAACATCAAAATCAACAAAAAAACCAAGTACACTTAATATCCATCTTGACAAATTGTTTTCTAAGTACATAAAGTAAAAATCATAACCCCAACATAAGTAGCTATAAAAGAGATAAGCTGAACTTTACTTTCAGCAATCTAAGCACTTCCAAAAGAGAGAGAAAGAGATCCAAATCAAGCTCCACTAGCACTATTCCCACCCTGAGAACCTGGAGGGAAAAGGAAGAAAAGAGGCGAAAACAAAGGGGGTCAGACATAAAGTCTGGCGAGTCCAATAACTTTAACGATATAATTATGAAAGTAATTAAGATAAGGCATAAACTGGTAAAACAAGGAATGACTGTGAAACAAATGGGCATGACAAAACCAACAAGAGGAATAAGATAACGTTAATTGCGTTCCAAGTCACTATAGGATAATTACTCTACTACACCAATACTAGTCACCCTAAAAGTTGACCCCGCCTACTAAACATAATAATCATAATGGTAGTTTCGTGAACCCCTAGCTGACTTCATAGGTGCCGCCTGCCCCTATCTCCACTAATTGTACCCACTACCCCCATGAGATCGGCTCCCTAACTCGTAGATACCCGTGCTTGTCCCATAGTGGGGTGTATCACTCCCCAAAGTGGAAATCCGATACTACTCAAAGATGCACGGCTTAAATCTACACGACGCAACAACGTCTTACCTACCAGCCCGGGCCCACGCACGCACATGACCCCGTTGGACTTGCGTTGCCAACGCTAACCCGTTTTGACCTCTTACAATCAAACTCAGTAAGCATGTCCCGCCCTCGATCTAACTCGAGCTCATAAAGATACTTAATGGGTTATTGGTTTGAAATGGGTCCCCATACTTGACACAAGCTTTCCTCCTACGCTTGGTCCCCACTGGGATTTCCCACTTAACCCCTTATTATTCATGTCTTCTTACATGTTTCAACTTGGTTAAGTGTTTCTAATCGTACTCCACATGCCACCCATGTCACCCACTTAACCCCATGTCCCACTACATGTTAATCTTGGATAAATGTTACTTAATTCATTATAACCGTAACCTTGTAAGACCTCCCACATTAGACTACCATTTGCGGTTGTTGGATTTGTCGGGCGGGTCCGGGCAGTCTTATACCGCAAACGAGCCTAATCTCGTGTCTTTACAATTGTTACGCATTTAACTTATGCCTTTGACCCCTCACATTAGACTACTGTTTGTGGTTGCTGGATTTGCCGGGCGGGTCCGGACAGTCTTATACCACAAACGAGTCTAACCTCATGTCTTAGGCGTTTATTATTACACATAATTATTTAACCCCAATTTGAATTAATATCCCTATTCAAATTGTCAATATTTTCCAAATTAATCTATGTCCATAATTGTCACATATGTGATTGGTCATATGTGATTGGTCATATGAAATAGATCCACTAACATAAGTTAACAAAACTGTCATATGTTCACAAACAGATGATAACAAAATTAAGTAACGTCACATGATTCAACAGGCATGTTCTCATATTCCAAATTATAACTCATCATAATTGGTTTGTTAATTATTTTGTGAAAGAAATTGTACTCATAAACACGGATAAGAGAAGAGAATAATTCGTTCGTCGTTTGTATTAGATTCCTAACTTTCAATTCCTAAGCTTTAAGAAGAAGTTGAACTATTCCAGCAACATAAGGACGTCTTTAACTTATTTTAATTAGGATTGAGGCAGCGTAGCGTTACAATGGTTTGGTGTGGAAAGAAAGTGAGGTTCGGGGGTGTTTAAATAGGTTAGGAGCCAAAGAATCTGTCCAGAAAACAAGTCCAGGTGCAAAATCCCAAATCTGCCTCGGGTCTGACCAAATAAGTGGAGGTCAATCCCCAGGTCGACCTGTATAGGGGAGGTCACCCCCTGGTCGACCTGGCCTGGGGCGAGAAAAATCCCGCCCAGCCCGCTTCTGTGTTTTCATTTGAATTTTGAATTTGAATTCGAGCTGTTTTAATTTATTTAAATCCCTGAAACTTCTGAAGGTCATAATTTCCTCATACGAAATCCGATTTACAAAAACTTGACTCTATTCCAAGTAGAATTCCGAGACGAACGCAATGGCATAACCCATTTCCCTCAATTCTTCACTTAAAAATTTAGTGTTCTTAAATTTGTTAATTTTAATATTTAAAATTATGGGGTGTTACACACCCTAGATCCATAAGGTTCACAAAAGTATCGGGATTGTTTTATTAACTAGGTTCAATGCTGACTCAGCGCTGCATGTACAATAAGATCCTGAACACCTATAAATAGGCTAGTAGAGCCTAGTCTGAATCTCACTTTCCCTGAGACAACGTCTAAGCTATGCCTTCTTCCTACTCCTCAAATCTCTTCAGAAAAATAAGATAATTAGTTTAGGAAAATTCTGAATCAATATCTAGAGGAAAAGAATGAAAAATTAATAAGAAGGTGTTTAGAATCAAATGCGAAGTAAGGTAAATTCTTAGATCTGGTCTATTCAATTTTCTTCCTCTTTCTTCCCATTTTCTTTTAGTGAGAATTGTGGATCCATGGTTGTTAGGCTCTAAAACTAATTAGGGGAAAACCATGGAAAGTTAGATCTGGACCAGGTTCAGGGATTGGAAAGAAATTTAGGTGAGTGAATTTAAGTTATATCATTTTTGATAATGATATGTTATTATTTAACATTCCCTATCATTATGCAATGTAAAGTGATGAAATGATAATATGACATGTTGGAATATTAATATATTGTAAAATTCATATGTTGAAACATTTAATATGCTGAAATGTTCATCTGTTAAAATATGTGTAACGATTACTGTTGTAATTACATAATTCACTTGTGGCATATTATGTACTTGAATTATTAGCTGTAGAATTGAGAAAATGACATGTTAACTTGTTAGATTTGAATAATTACATGGTCAAATGATTACATGCCAGAATAGAATCAATTACATGTTAGAAAGAACATGCGACATAAAATGGGCTTAATATGATGACATGTAAAATAGATTACAGTAAAGACTTGAAAAGAATAGTATGCCTAAATTTACAGTAAATAAAAAACTGTAACTGCACTTAGACACGAGGTTAAATTCAACTTGTGGTAGAAGTTTGCCAGGAGCTGCCCGGCAAATCCAGCGTCCACAAGTTGTTAACTTAATGTGAGAGGTCTACTGTGTAAATAAAAACATGTAACAGTGCTAAGACACAAGGTTAAGTCAACTTGTGGAAGAAGTCTACCCGGAACAGCCCGACAAATCAAGCATCCATAAGTGCTTGGCTTAATGTGAGAGGTCTAGTACATAAGCATATATATATATATATATATATATATATATATATATGAATATATGAATACAAAAGGATAGAAATAAATGGCATTAATTGTAGTTAATGGAAATGAATGGAAGTTACAACAGTACAAGGAATGGAATGAACGGGAAATGATAATAATATATTATAATTAATTACATTAATGAGAATGTTATATACTATGTAGACATGTCCTAAGGACAAGTGGAGAGTATAACTTAGGTTATAATAAACTAGTAAGAAAATGAGATAACTTGTGTAATGAGATAAGTGGTACTTAATTGTAAATTAAGTAATTAGTAAATGGGAAAACCTGAAACCAATTGTTTGTAATAAGTAGAAAAATGGGGGAATTTTATGAAATGTATGAAGTTGTACTTAATTACATATTAAGTAATCTCTAAACTTGGAAATCTGAAATCTGCTGATAAGAATAACATGTTAAGGCTTGTCATAGGGACAATAGGAAATTATAACATAGGTTATAGTAAATGGAAAGGAAACTTATTAGTGAACCTTAGTTAAGTGAACTAAGTTAATAAGTAAACAACGATAAGTTGTAGTGACAATGTAAGATGGAATTATGATTAAATAGGAAAGAGCGAGGCAAACTTATGAAATGAAATAAGTTATATTTAATCAATAATGACTGACATGTTAAATTGAAAACATGTTAATTGAGACATACTTAATTAAATATTAAGTAGAACATGTTATTATGACTATGAAATCAAACAAGAATAAAAAGGGATTGTGGACTACAGACCTTGGACCACAATCTAGGAAATAACATCTCGTGGGCTTATTAATAAACTTAAATGGGTTAAGTTATATGACTGAAATTAATAAGCAAGTGGAACTTGGTAACTTGCATAAGAAGTCAATGTGAATGGGAATAACCAAGTTAAATGGAATCCTGATGAGGTAAAGCAAGCACATAAAGGAATGTTTAGACATAGGGTCTAATAACATATTAAAATGAGGCGCTTGGACCAATCCGCACGCTTGAGGGCGAATAACCCAATGGGTTAGATAATCGTGGTGTCATGAGGCACGAGGGGAGCACACGTTCATCTGATTATTCTGCCGGCTCCGAAGGACAGGAAGCGGACACACACAGCTTCCTAAGATACGTAAGGTGCTCCTGGTAGTCCTCTGTGCAGTGGAAGATGTTTAGGCTGTGCTCGCAGAGGTTGGGTCTACGCATTACTACCAGGTGGGTGGACCTTGACTGCAAGTAGCTTTGTAGTCAGAATGTTGTGACGAAGTGACACTAGGGTGATTCGGCGATCGCCTAAACAGGAGGCGAGGTCAGGACCAACAAGGATAGTAGATCGTCGGCTACCCGTCATCGAAAGCCAGTGGGATGAAGAAAGACTAGAGCTAAACCCAAGATACCATTAAAGTTTCACTATTGAGGCACGGTGGTTAAGTGGAGACACCAACTGGATGTTTGGGTTGTTTGTTAGGGGCAAGTCGCTTAGCTCTTTTAGTCTTTACTAGTTGAGGGAGGGCCGAGGTGGGGCCATAGCCACCCTGAAAAACAGACCTGAGGGATAACTGTATTTTGAGGCGCTTAAAGGCGGGCCTGTATAGATATGGAAAAGCTCCCGACTGAGTTCCGTGTTTCTTGTATAGCCTTGCCACATAACTTGGTGCACATTAGAGGACATGTGCGGTTAAGGCATCGAGCTACGATTTACGAAACGTACGTGGTAAAGTCTAGATACATGCATGTCTGCTCTGGGCGGTGTATCGTAGACTTAAGGGCATTACTCTGTGATGGAATCTAATTCGATCGAAGGTGGCAGTCCATACGCATACGTAGCATAGTAATGGAAGATATATGCATAACGTAACATTGTTATATAGAGATCCGTATGTCACTCCGGCGTAGGATGAAGGTCTGTGTACATTTCTGTGGCATAACGATGGAGACCGTTCGAGTGGGGTACCATGGGGTATACCTTGATACTGGAGGTAGCTATATACACACTGTATTAGGTTAATCCATGGGAAGTAAATGGGTACGACATGTGTGTAAACCTCGAGTGTTGTTAACCCAAGTAACCTAGTAAATAAGAAAATGTGATTGAATGTATATGTAGGGTTATCCAAAAGGTATAGTTTAAATCCGTTCACTAGAACTTCATCTTTTTGATTGAGTAAGGAATTTAATTAAAACGTCTTGGTAAAAACTAGTGGGTCGACACACTTGCATTTACTTCAGCGGTTAATTTTTGGACTTATTCAGTTGAGATTTGGCTTCATTTTGGGTTGTAATATTAGGATTATGATGATCCTTTTATGGAGTTAGGCCTCCACTTGGTGGAGTCTTCAGGCTCTTAATTTGTGAGATTTTTATTTTCTTTGATTTATGATCTTTTGGTCATCTTGATTGGTGTGTAGTCACCTCTTATAACGGAATACTATGAGTGGTGTGTAGTCACCTCTTCTGACGGAACACTATGAGCGATGTGTAGTCACCTCTTCTGAAAGAATACTATGAGTCGTGTGTAGTCACCTCATTTTCGGACAAAATAATATGAGTGGTGTGTAGTCACCTCATCGGACAAAATACTTTGAGTAGTGTGTAGTCACCTCGTCGGAAGGAATATTATGAGTGGTGTAGAGTCACCTCTTCAGAAGAAACACTACGAGCGCTATGGAGTCACCTCGTCTTCAGATGAAATGCTTAGTGGAATTTCTTTGTGGTCTTCAGACCAACTGAGGAGCCTCGGCTCAACTAAGGATCTTCAGATCATTTTTCTCGTTGGACTGTATTGATCTCTGGATTGTTGATGTGCACACGCTCATCGACTTTCCTTTTTCAGGAGTTCATCTGATGTGTTTATAGGCTAATCGATGATCTGAATTTGATGGTTCATTTGACGTGTTTACAGGCTCTTCGACTTACCAATTTCAGTGGTTCGTCTAATGTGTTTACAGGCTTATTGACATCCCGTTATTGTGGATGCATCTAATGTGTTTACAGGCTCATCGATGATCTGAACTTGATGGTTCGTCTGACGTGTTTACAGGCTTGTCGGCTTACCAATTTCAGCAGTTCGTCTGATGTGTTTACAGGCTCATCGATGTTCCTTTATTGCGGATGCATCTGATGTATTTACAGGCTCATCGATGATCTAAACTTGATGGTTCGTCTGACGTGTTTACAGGCTCGTCGACTTACCAATTTTAGTGGTTTGTCTGACAGGTTTATAGGCTCGTCGACTTGCAAATTGAGGTGGTTTACTGATGTGTTTACAAGCTCATCATATTCCATTTTTGTGGATGCATCTGACGGATCGTTGACATGCACATGCTTGTCAACATCCCTCTTTTAGTGGATTCATATGAAGTGTTCACAGACTCGTCAATGATCCAAACTTTTCTTGTTGATCGTTTATGATCACTTTTTCTATTAATGGAATATGTATGCTCTCACTTATTAATGTTTGAGCATCTTTCCATATTTAGATTCTTTTAGATCTTTTTGTGTGATTTCTAGAATTTGAGTGATTCGAGTTTTCAATGGAAAAATTATCTCAAATCTTCTTTTGAAAAATGATAATCTATAATTTGCTTATTTATTTTTAGTCTCTTATTTTCGGATTTTGAATTTGTGAGCTCTGAGCACTCGTGAAAATGGGTTAACAATTATTCCACTTTAATTTGTTAACCTTATTGAACCAAGTTCTCGAGATCATAACCCGACTAGTTTGACTTCATTCTTCTTGGTAACGTCCTTGTGAATTTAAAAACCAAAAGTTTTCGAGATTTATGAAATTCTTCTAATTTCTACGATTTATCATGTTTAAATGATTTATAAGTTGTTTTAGAAATATTAGAGGATGAGCTAATATTTCAAATTTGAGATTTTCGGGGTTTATTGGAAACATGAAAGTTCCAATTTATTTGTTTTTGAAATATTAGAGAACGTGCTAATATCTCCTATCTTTGGTTTATAACCCATATTCTATTTCTTGATCTTGTTCCCCCAACGAGATTGCTTATCCTTTTCAATATAAGAAAATTTTGTAAGCTAGAATACTATCAAGAAATTTTATAAGAGAAATAATTTCTAGCTAAAACATGATAAGGAATGTTCGATGATTTTAGATAGTCGATATTTCCAACTTTTTAATTTGGTTGATTAATTAGTTTGTGTTGAAAACGTAAGAGTATAGGTTTATAGTTTATAAATTTATTGAACGATAAACGAATTAATTTAATTAAAATGAGCTTATCATGTAGCAGTAGTTTACAATTTTCGATTTGAACTTCAAATGAGTGTATAGAATCCAATACAAGTCGGAATTCTTCGAAATAAGAATTACCCGGATCTATTGGATTATAATTTTCTAGTGAAAGAAAAATATTTAAATTTCATCTTGTATATTTTGAGATATGTCTAAATCAAATTTTCACAAAAATCACGGTGTGCGAGTTCGCGATTTAAAATTTAAATAACTATTGAAATTGAGATTTAGAATATATAGAATTTGAGTAAGACAATTCTAATTTCTTAAAAAATACTTATGGGAAAAATAAATTAGTTGCACGTATATGTTTGTGACTTTTATTTGAACATTATACGTGTGTATACTTAAGTTATATAGTGATTTATAACTCAAAGTTAAAAATATATTTGAAAGTGAATTTTGAGTCAATATATCTTTAAATAGATCTTGTTGATACGTGTTTGTTATTGATATTGAGTTTTTCCTTAAGTAATTGCGAGGACGCAATTTCGTTAAGGTGGGAAGTCTACAAAAACCCGCATATTTAACAATAATATATTTAGATATTTTATTTAAATATAACATCGTTAATCGTTAATCGAGTACAGGCCCAAAAAGTCACATTTCGCATACGGAAGAATTTGGACTCGAAATGACTTCCATTGGGTTTAAAATGTCGTTTATGACTTTTAAAACTATAAACATCGATATCTTTAGAGTTGGGTGAAATTTTGTCCTTTTCATTGGGTGTATCACCAAAATATTACTTTTTGCATATAGACGAATTTGGACTCAAAACCACTTCCTTCAAGTTCAAAATGCCGTTTACGACAAGAAAAACTATAAGCATCGATATATTCCAAGTTGCGAAAATTTGACACTTTGATTAGGCCTTTGTTTAGATAACCTAGCCCATTTACCTAACAACCCCCATCATCCCACTCTCCCTTATTCTCTTCCTCCCTTCAAAACTTAATTAAAAATGGAGGAAAAGATGGAAAATTATAATTCCTAAGCTAGATTTTGCAATTAGGAGCTCAAATCAAGAGGAAAATTGAAGAGGTAACCTAGGTAAGCTTCTCCATCTTCTCCAACCTATTCTCTCTTCAATTTCGGAAATTTTCCTAAACCTAACTATTAGGAAATTCATGTATATGTGTTTAGGTTGAAGATTCTTGAGTTCTTATAGAAGAGAGGTTGTTCTAGCCAAGCGTTGGATTGATTTCTTGCTTCTAGCAAGCAAAGGTGAGTTCCTTATGAACTCACATCTATGCCACAAGCCATTGACTTGTAAAACGTAATTTAGTGTTCATTTGAGTTTGCATACGCTATTGAATTGATTAGGTTAGTGCAAGTTAGCTGATTTCATGTGTTTATGTTTCATTGAATTGAAATTATAGTTAGGATTGTTTACACGACCTAATTCTTATGTTATGAGTGGATTTGGTGATCTTGTGAAGCTCCATTGTCTCCCTAGCAAAGTCTTAAGTCTTCACAAGTCGCTTGAATCAGTTTTGTGTGCTTTAGTTTGGAATTTAGTTCGTGTTTGAATTTATAAGAAAAATCATTGCAATCTCATGTATACATGTTCATGCATGTGTTTTTTTGTGTTGTGAGTAGCTTCGGTGAGCCAATAGAAGCCTCATTTTCATGTATATAACATTGTAGGCCTTCGAGTATTTGTCGATATCAGTTTGAGCATGTTATCAAGGCAATATTATACTGAGGCTCGGGTTCTGACATTTGAATATAGTCAGACATCTGACCTGCTTCAAATAATTGTATAAATAAACAAAGAGCAATTTAGAAGTCTGGATTTTTATTTCAGACGTCTGAATTACAATTCAGATGTCTGAATTTTCCTATTCAAACGTCTGAATCTCAGATAGAGATTTATGTCTCTCGAAAACCCAGTTCGGACGTCTGAATTTTAATTTCAGACGTACGAATCTTGTTTTTTTGCTACTGACCAGTGGAGACCACGGTCAACAGTTTAGGTTGTTTCAGGCTCTTTCCTAGCAGAGTTTCGGCCCATTCGGCATTTTTCTGTGACTCTTCAGTTTTTCTGGTTCATAGATTTCAGGATCTTGATTATCGACCTTTGATGGACTTTCGATTTATTCGTGGTGAACAAATTCATAATCGGTAGTCACGAGATTTTGTTTACGTTATTAAAACATGAATTCTTAGTTCGGTCGTCATTTGATCGCTATTACACGAGAGTTGCCACTTTGAAAGTATATAAAAGCATTTTAAATTTATTAGTAGATGCTAAACCATTTACTAAACGATTTCTAACTCCACAACATTTCATGAAGTTATTTTCCAAATTGGTTTCTAATCCGACTTCATTATATGAAGTTATTTTATAAATTGATTTACAAATCTACTATTATACATTTGATAAACCTTTTTCTCATTTGTATGAGAAATCTAATTAAACGCTTTAGTAAAAACAAGGACTATGACCTCTTGTGTTTGCTTCGACGGTTAATTCTTGGACTCATTCGATTGAACACCATGGCAAATATCGTTTCGCATCTCTAGTGGAATATACAACTTATTCGTAAATATTCAAGTAGAGCAAGTGGTTTAGAGACATGTAGCTTGACTCTTATATTTATTAGCTTAGCTTAGTCTACACTATACTTGATCATTTTTTTTATCATCGATGATTCGTAACACCCCTCATGAAAAGCTGACACAAAGAGCTTTTAGCATAGTGGTTAGTTTGTGGTGTTGCTTCACGGGAGGTCGAGGGTTCGAGATCCACGGTTGTAACATTTGGTATCAGAGCCAATACCCAGCCAGAATTGTGTGTGTAATGCTGTGGATGTCAGTCGGTGTATTACTGATGCGGGTTGCATGCACAATGCCTGGGTGGTGAGTGATATGAGCCAACAAGGATGTTGGGCTCTTTAAGGGGGGTAGTCTGTAACACCCCTCTTGAAAAGCTAACACAAAGATCTTTTAGCACGGTGGTTAGTGCGTGGTGTTGCTTTACGGGAGGTCGGGGGTTCGAGACCTTCGGTTGTTACATGATCTTCAGATAACCATGAGGAATTTCGGTTCATTTGTCTATGTCGATGATCTTCGGATCATCTCGAGCAACTTTGGTTCATTTGATTATATGATGATCTTAGGATCATTTTGTATCGACGAGGTACGCGATATAATATTTCTATTTTTATGTAGACTTGTTGGGAGACATCATTTCACATGAATATTTATTTGCTGAGACCGTGTTATCTATTTTCATGTAGACTTGATGGGAGACATCATTTCTCACGAATATTCATTTGTTGATATCGTATTATCTATTTTCATGTAGATTTGATGGGCGACGTCATTTCTCATGAATATCCATGTGTTGATATCGTATTTTCTATTTCATGTAGAATCGATGGGTGACATGATGTCTCATGAATAGCTATATTTTTAGAGTGTGATAATCTTTTTTAGCTTTGAGATTTCTACAAGATATATTGTAGACATTTTTTCGAGCCTTCACATTCTTCATATGAATATTGTTGTTTTTGCATATATATCATTTTCTGTTTATATCACTTGTTCTATCTCAGCCTATTATGATGAGTACATCTAGATTGATCCGTTTATTTTTTATCTTCTTATAAACAATACTAGGGTCAGGCCATGGAATTACAGGTACATCTCATGACTTCTAGCGAGGACCATTCTCGGCTTTTGCTATCTACATTCGAGTTGTAGTAATTTTGGGTAATATGTACATGAGACATTTATGTGTACGTATTCTTTTAGCTAGAACTTGTATCTATTCTTTTGATGTATAGTGGATCGACTATGACCACTATCTTTGTATTTATACTTATGTGTTATATTCATATTTTTTCCGCCTTAATCATGTGAATATATGTGTCTGACTCTGATTGTATTGTTATGTATTTTATATTGATTCCAAATTATATTTAGCCGTTGTGTAGCAGTTTTGAACCTGAATTATATGTTTCATATTTTCTCATGAGATTTGAAAAGTAAGACAACATTATCCGACAGGTTTAACACTCATTTAAAGTTATTATATAGATGGTCACTTCTCAACAGCCTTATTCTTCGGGTTAGTTGACACCATTGCTTACAATGGCCTTGGCTAACGCGAGTGTATAGGTGGGGCGTTACATAATCCATATAGAATATAGGGCAGAAGGCCAGAAGCTGAATTTGGAATGGAAAAAAATGGCATGCATAAAGGAATCTTTGCAGTTTTTCCAAAAAGAAAATATATTGATTGTAGGATACAGCGGAAAAAGCTAAACTTGAGAAGAGGTAATAGAAAAGAACACACAAGAATCGAAATCGTAACCAGTGAGATGCAAATCCCATAGAGAACCAACCAGGCCACTGATACATTTGTTAACAACATCTACAAGAATTTCTTTTTATATTACTTTAACATTCACTTCTACCACAACCACCAACTGTTGCCCCGTCGAAGGGGCTGCTTTAGGCGACCGCCTGCTCCGCCTAGCCGTGGAGCCGGCCCTGCTAAATATTGGGTGTCTCTACTTTTTATTTTTACCAACACCCCACTTTACTCTATGCTTATTTACCTGCTTTTTTGGGCATCTTTGAAACCACATCCCAAAAAATAATTTCTAACCATACCCGCTCTTTCCCCAAAAGAAATCATCTTCATTGTTCTTCTCAAACCCAACAACCGTGCTTTCATCGTTCTCTCAAATTATTCCTCGATCGGCTAGGTTTTGTTTCTTATTCTACATCGGAGGGGCAATCGTCATCTTCTGCACCGGCTTCTTTCTGTTTCATGCCTCGCCGATTGCGCCGCCTCGGAGGAGCACCACTGTTGCTACATGATTGCCTCGTGACCAGGGACCCAAAATCGAACTGAATTATTGAGGATTTGTGGAACAATTTTCATTCAATCTTTTATTGGTTCAATGTTGACATTCATTGATTAATTGAAGGTGGCGAGAAATTGAATCAAACTAACATTTATTCGACCCATGGTGTTCAAACTGAATTATGTTCAGGTACAACATATTTTCCATCAATAACAACTACGATTTATGGATTATAAGATTATAATCGGTCTGTCTATTAAATTTGCTTGCTAATAGCATAGTACAATGCAAATTTTGAACTATTATCTTATTTTTATTTAATTTGGTAATACAACCCTGTTAGATTATCCCTGTGGCAACTTTATATGAGTATGGTGAAAGATTAACTGAAAAAGTTGTTTTCTATCCTAATTGACACCATCCACCATGTTGTGATAGCCAGCTCAAGTGATTCACCCTTCATCTCGATTTTAAATGTTATATGGTGTATGTGTGGCAAAATGGTGTTTTTACCCCCATTTTTCATTTTATTTGGTATATCACTTATATTAGATTCTCCCATTCTCATCTTTTGGGTTCTCAATTCCAAATACTGCAAATAAACTATATTGCCTTACTGTAGATAACTTTTAAATAAATTAAACTTGGCCATTTTTTTTCTAAAATTTATGCAATTCCAAAGTATTAACTATTGGTATGCCAAAGTTTCAGATATATTGTCTTTTTTTCTTTATCTTAACACCTTGTAACAATGGTTAGGCATTTATTATATTAGTATAATATTTTAGACTAAATTAATACACTCATATGTATGTTTATGTATTTGCACAGATATATTTCTTTGTATGTATATATAATATTCGATTGTTTGATTTATCTATTTATATAGTCAGGCATATTATACATCTACACTAATGTTATTACATTGCGTATCGTATGAATGTTTGTCTTTGGTTGAGATGATCGTTGTCTTAGGATGTTTGGATTCTCTCATTAATTTTTTTCTGCCTTAGTGACAACTTGATTAATGGTACTTAGGTAGTCTTTAAATTAATACAACTGAAACAATTTAATCTTATCTTCAACTGTGATGTTTACTGTACTATTCTAACAGATGTCAAATCTAAAGTATCATTCATTTATATTAAATTTAAACAAATATAATGCATTGGTAAATTTGATATGGAAAACAAATTTCATAATTTAGTACCATAGTATAAAATTTCAACCTAACCCAGTTATAAGTGGGATTTGTTAGTAAAAGCGGACATGTTATATCAATTTGTTCAAAAATTGTATTAGCACCGTAATATTGTAATTGTGTTTTCTATTTTCATACATATTGCTTAAATTTTAAAGCAGGAAGTTGGCACGTTTTATGTGGACTTATTCTGGCTCTTTATTTAAAAATAGAACTTTCTCCGTGAAATCACTGTTTTTTTATTTCCCCACTAATTGTTACCCAAAACAAGATCTCCTAAACCCTAACTGAAGCTTCATTTTCTTTCTCTAATTTTCCTTCTCCAATCGCACCAAATAGAACACCCATCAAAACGTTGGCGCCCTTCACCATCTCCGTGGTTATCATGGAGATGATTTTTTTTGATGAAATTAGGTACACCATCGCTATTCACCTAAGTGCCGCCAACATCGAATCGTACTTCAATGCGTTAAACTCATAGATTCATGGTTGATTATGAAGTAAGTAATTTGCATATTAATTTTTGCCAATTCCCAATATAATTTCGTACATCTGATATGTGTTGATAGGTGATTCTACGTGGTTATCATCGAGTACTTTCTGCTAGGATATATGCTGAATATTCGGATTTACTAACACCATTTTTCTTTGAACTAATTTATCATTCTTGGTTTGGCTAATATTTTATATGGAATTTGTCTTATACTTCATAAATGGTCTGTAGTTACATTTCCCCATTTGACTCATTCGGTTTTGTGTGTTTTCGTTCTTCTTTATAATTCAACAATCTTTTTGTTTTGTTTTACGCATCAAACTTATCAAAATCTAAACCATGCTATAAGCTAGTAAGTTCATTGACATCTTTTAAGTTTAAGGTAAAATGGTATGTATTTGTTTACATGATAGGCAGGGGACATTAAGATAATATTAAATGGTAATTATGGAGCTGGACAACATTGTAAAAGACATCAAGAAAGTTCCACAGCTGGTTGATGTTTATCCAAAGAACGTGAAAGGGGAAAATGGTAACAGTAAGTACACCATGACCTTTTTTGTGTATGAACTTTCTGTGCGATGTATGAAACGTCCTGCCTTTTTGACCGCTTCAAATTAAACCAACTTAAAACTTTAAAATCGATGTATTGTTGTTTAGCTTACAGAATTTAAAATAGAATCAATATAGAAAACGTAGCATAAATTAATAACACAATATTGAACAGCGAAATAAACTTTTATATATTAATTAGAATTTTAAATACAAGATTTTTCTATACAGTGGAATGAAAATACAGTTTGAATACATAAGAAATATTTACTAGCTTAAAACTTCAGAGTGCGTCGGCTCTTGGAATACCTAGCTTCACCAATCTTCGAATCCTAAGTTGTGATCTTTAAACCTGTAACACTCGGGTCTAACCTGAGCGTTTGATGCAAAAACATAAAACACTCGAGTCAGGATTAATCTTTGTTCAAGTAAATCAACTTCAATAGAAACTGAAATATAACAATTAATATATCATATGTAAAATAAATGGTGGTGTAGCATCTGGTTCTTATTAATGTGCAGTGTCCATTCTATATCGTCTTAAATTTAAGTGTAGTATCTATTTGAGTCAGTTCAATAGTAAGTGTAGTATTTGTGTCTATCAGTTTGATTTCGGGAACAATGGTCATGAAGTTTGCATATATACCCGTGTACATATACACATGTGCATTGCCCCTGCGTCCGAAACCTAGGATATACCAAAATGCAAGTATGGGAAATACAAGGAAACATGGGTTTGGCAGACAAACAAGTTTATAATGAAATAGGGAAGTGCAAGTACAAGGCACGTGCATGTTAATAAAATACTAAAATACAATGCATTTACTAAATTCTCAAATTAAATGCTACATTACAGGTTTGAACATGGAAGGCTACATACTCATATTAGCAAAGTACACATGGAATAGCAGGAAGAAACGACTGGAGCCAAACATAACAATCTAAGATTGGCATATAATAACAGTAAACTGGATATTCATAAACAACTCTTGGTAAAATCAAAGCGACAACAGTTTATCAAATATGATAAAACAAAATCAATGATTGACAAAAATAAAGGATGACATAACGTTCTACTAAACTCTCCAGTGATAGGTGAATGTCATTTTGTTTGTGGTCAGTACATGCTCAGGTATTCTGGGTAAACTAGGGTGTGAAAACAGTACATAAGACTTAAATACTTGTGTATATATCTTATATTATCCAAGTGCATGCATATCGTGCTAAGCACAGTGAAGCATAATGAATTAATCTGAACTGCAGGTGAAGCACAGTGAAAACAGTACATGCATATACAAGTGCATACATACTCATATTGGAAAATAGGAAAGGAAATAACAAACTAAAGAATTTATATGGCACAAATCCGAAACTGCAGGTCACCACAGTGAAGCAATGATTTCAAGTTCTCACGCATGGCTTGGAAATTTTATACCAATTATGTATATATTTAGGTTGCCTAACTTTTCATTGAAACATGTATGCAAAGTTACCATATATATTATGCTAATCAGGATGATTCTATAACCGGTTCACAATTATAAAGTGCCAAGTATATGTTTTCCTTTTAGAAAAAGGGTCATTTGAAACATATCATAACTGACTCTTTTGATATATATATGTGTGTGTGTGTATATATATATATATATATATAATTGAAAATACACAGTGACATACCACTAATTTATGGGAAATGCATACAACATCAAAATAAGTCCTGCATAGCAACAGTTGAGCCAAGACCGACCAATGAAGTACATACACGACATGTATGGCAATATATGAGAAATCAAGGTATGAAATTTCAAGGTAACCGTGTCCAAAACGTGATTGTTAATATAAGCAGCCTCACAAAACAAACAACAGGTGATATGCTCTAAAATCTTGAACCAAATATCAGGTCAGGCAAGTACCCAAGCCATGTATGTGCGAACGAAATCAAATGGCCAACTAGTGAATGTGACCAGGAAGAACTCATAACATACACAGAAATTAACATCATATTGTAATTTCCTAATAAAGTTAAATTATTTGAGACAACACTAATCGTGAGTATAACTCATCTTAAATGGTTGTGGTTAACAAGTCAGGAATGCTAGAGTGAATTTCAGCGACTGGTGGCAAATGGGCGAAGTCGGTCGGAGCAGCAACTATACGGTTGGTCCAGGAAGCGCCTGGTGACTACGATGGTTGTTGGCTTCAAAGTAGAAGGCAGAGGCAAGAGACGAGACGCCAGTTGTAGCTCCAACGATGGTGGGGAACGTCCTCTTTGATTTGGGAAAGGCTGATTTTCATTGATTTGGGGGAAATGGATTATTTGGCAAATAAATTTTGGGAAAAGATGAAAATTTGTTTTTTTGGGGGAAGAATAAAATTTCCCTTTGGCCAATAAAATTAAAAGGAGAAACAATTGTTGCTGCTGAAGAAAAATTGGGGAGGAAATGCGTGATTTATAGATGCAAAAAGGGGGGAAGAACAATGTACTTTCAATAGGGCTAGGTAGCTGCGATTTACAGAGATATAGGTCGACGTAAAATAAAATGGGGATGGTTTTATTTAGGTATATTTAAATATTAATCCCTACCACGAATTCCCGTGTAACGATCCGCATTCATACCACTAATAGAATCCCCAAACGCGACAAGAATTATACGTACCCCTTCGTTTCAACATTCTGAGTTCAATAAAATTAATATAATTGTAATCCGACTCCGTTTGTGCACAATGTTGCTTTAAAATTTTAAATTATTTATCGAATTCACTGATTTTATTTCGTTTGTCCATCAACAACTCCGTTCAATTCTAAATGTTGTGTTTCAAAATCTTTATATATACAAGTACACTCATATTCAAACCAGCTTTCCATATACTTAAACAAATACGAACTCAAATTTATTTAACATTAATAACATTTATATTTAATTTCAACCACTTATATTTTCCATTCGAATTTCGGTCTAATTCAAATATCCAACCAGATTCAATTCAAATATTCAACAATAAATATTTGATTCCCAATCAACTACCCATTCTGAATTAAATATTGAATTCAATTCATATACACAAAACCATATATTCAATTTTAGATTTCTGACCCAAGTATCAATATATAAAAAATTGGTTATGCATATTTAAATCTTTAATTAATTATGTATTCTAGTTGACGAAATTTCGGGGATGTTACAATCTCCCCTTAAAACTTTTCATCATCGAAAAGGAGAGATTGTTAGAGCTGTACTAATGTATTCTTCAAATTTTCATATTTGTGTGAAAATTTTCCACAACTAAATTTAAATATTGATATTTAAGTCATCGATCGTCTTTGTTTATCCATCATATTCAATTTACTCGGAAAATCAAATTTCCTTCCAAAACCAATCTCTTCTTAAATTTCAAATTCCACATAAGTTGGACTTATGCATCTCAAATTACCCAAATTTATTCATAACCCTCATTTGTCAATATTTACATATCCATTGTTGCACTTATCTCTTACAATCCAAGTTCAATCAAATCTCATTATATTTAATCCATTTAATTTTTCCCAATACACATTGAAGAGTGTAAACAACATCTCCTCTTCAAATTACAAATTGTCGACTTGAAAATTATCCAAAATCCAAAATCTTTTTTAATTTTTATATAGAAAATATTTGTATTATTACTCTGAAATTCTCTTTCTTAACTTATTAAATTAGTTATATTTTAAATTTCAAATTATTGATTTAAAAATACTTTATAACTCGAAGTTTGACAAGTTTATTGTAATTCTCACAGATGTTAGACATACGGGGCAAGGCGCACGACAAAAATCTCCAAGTACTAAACATCCTTGTTTCAACTCCCAGTGAAAATATTTCAAAAATTCTTCTTAAAAGAAAACAAGAATAGAAAGTACCAACGTGATATTGATATGTTGATTGTTCATGAATCTTAGATACATAATGGTTTCGTCTAGATCCGCCAGAAAACATCTGTATCCATAGGAAATCACTTCCCTGTGAATTTTGTCATGGACAGATCAACGGAAGATATTTAAGAATCAAAAGAAAATCTGAGGTTATTGAGCATTGATAGCTCTATCTCAGGGTCAAGAAAACAAATCATGAAAATAAACCAAGACATGAGGATTAATCAAGTCACAAGGACAATTCAAGTCATAAAGACACAATGCTGCATCAAATAGGTGGCTCCAGATCACTAAGATATCTCAACATCGCATGGCTCCATTCAACCTTTAGTAACTCTAGTGGTTACATCTCTTTCACTTGTAGATGTGCCATGTGGACCGCAGGTATACAATGTTTACACCTGGTTCCCCCAGGAAACATCCATACTCATAAGCTTTCAAAGCTCTGCGGATTACGCCATTATCACGACTATAGATCGCAACAAACACAATGGTTACACTTGGTTCCCCTAAGAAACATCCATCCCCCGTAGGCCATCTACAGCCCTACGAATTATTGTAACGCACCTTATTTTTAAAGGAAATTATAACGATAAACTAATGAATATTTAATTAAATATTGGGAGTTAAGGGAAATGGACTATACCATTGCATTCGTCTCTGAATTCTACTTGAGATGGACTCTGACTTTGCGTAAAATGGATATCGTATAAGAACATATTAAGGTTTGAAGTTTGTATACATATAAGTAAAAATATATATATAAAAAACAAATCTAAAATTCAAAATAAATCAAAAATGAAGGGCGGGAAGGCACACGGGAATTCGACCCGTTGGGGGTCGACCCACACAAGGGGGTGTCGACCCTAGGGTCGACCCCCGGGTCGACCCACCCCAGATCCATCCAGGTTCGTACCCTAAACCTGAACTTTTTTCTTAACGAGAATCGTTGGTGGTAGGCTATAAATAGATAACATTTCTATTATTTTATTCACCCAAAACAATGGAGACAACGAGATGTTGCCCTAGCATGGATTAAATTAGCATATTCCTCCGCAACAACGACTTATACATACACAAGAATCTCTGCTACAACATCAACATTCTTTTCTCAGTTCTTCAAATCCAGTCTCTGCGAGTTCATGTTGCTTTTAGATATAAATATTTAGCAAGTAATCTTGACATGTTAATAAACCGGATCTAAAACTTATGACTGTTAAGATGTTGATTAATGTGTAAACAGATTTGCTATAATGACATGAAATTCTCTGTACACCTATTTTGTTCAGTTATTTCTTTATGCCTATTTCTGTTATTTATGCCTATTTTTGTTCTTCTTCCTCTCTCATTCCTTTTTTATTTTTATAGCCAGGTTACCTTCGAGCCTAGGCCGATATCGTTGAAATATGTGTGCGGACGAAATTGGGTTTAATTGGGGATGATTGGGAATGGTAATTTGACCTGTCCTATGAATATGAATAAAGTATAGGGCATAACTTTTACTATGCAATATAACTGAAATATGGGTTGTAAGAATATGGAAACATGTAGGCTTAATACAAAGATTAAGGGGACATGTAAATGAAACTGTATGTCACATATGTATTCTGTTTGATCTGTTGGGGGTTAAGTAAACTTGTTAATCTGGTGGGCTTGTAGGGACACTATTAACCCACGCAAAAATTAACCTGTGTAAAGCCTAGTTGATTAGGGGACGCAAGTCTAGGGGTGCTTATGTCATTTATTATGTGGGACCCACATTAGTCAGTAACCCGTTATGGTATTAAAAGAGAACCACATTAGGTAGGGGTCAGGGCACGCTTACTGAGACTAATTATAAGAGGTTCATCTGGGATGGGGTGTTCTGATGGCGCGTTCCAACGGGGTCATGTGCATGCATGTGTCCGGTTTGTCTGGGAAAATAAGACACCATAACGCCTATAAATAGGTCTGTGTCCTTCTGGTGGTTGCCACTTTAGGAAGTAATACACCCTACTATGGGGCTGGCACGGGGTATTTACGTGGTGGGGAGCCGATCACGGGGGTAGTAATTAGGGTACATCTAGTTCTGTTTAAGTACCTGTTATTTCTGCTTGGGGTAATACCTGTTATATTCTGTTTAGGTACCTGTTATTCTGTTTGGGGTAAAACCCGTTGCTAGAAGTACACCCAAGTCTACAATATATGCTATGTTAGGATCATTCTGTTTATGTTAAGTAGTTGAAAAACACTTAATGCGACATACTAGTATTGGTGCAGAGAATGTATTTGAGAAGCATAATTCACCCTGTTTATTCTGTTTAAAACTGTTATATACTGTTGTCACCTCTCATCCGGTTTATTTACCGTCTCGTTACATTTATCTCTTTGTATGCTAAAAGTCACCGGACTCGCCAGACTTTATGTCTGACCCATTTTGTTTCCTTTTCTCTCTCTTCCTTTCCCCCTCCCCCCATGTTCTTACATTGGGAATACTCAGGCTTGATTAAGACTCACTCTCTCCTGTTTCTACTTGGAGTTAGATTTTCTTTGCTTTGCTTGGATGTATCGCTTTGACTACCTGTTTACCTTATTATGGCTATTTTTGGGGACTATGGATTTATATTTATGTATTCTGATGGTTATTAGTACGAGGCAGATTCTTTAATTTGATGTAATTGGTTTTCATTATTTCAGACTTATGTTGTAACCGGATTTTTGGACCATGGTATTTTCTTTTAGAAAATAAAGTATTATATTTCCGCTGCTATTTTATATTTGTCTTGTGTTATTCTATGTCTGTTTTCCTATAATGCTTCATGAAACTTAATGCATTCGAGTAAAAAGTGACATTAACGGATGTGGGGTGTCATATTTGGTATCATTGCTGAAGGTTACAAGATCAGATAAAAGATTATTAAAATCGTTTTAAAAAAGGTTTTAAAAAGAATATGTTTTTAAAAGAGAGGTCTGTTTTTGAAAAAAAATATTCCCCAAAGGCATATAAAAATCTTTCGATTCTCTGTTTAAGCCCTTTTCTTTTCTGCATATCTAGGGAACCGAATATTCCTAAGGGAGTTCAGATACCGGTCTAGTTCCGTAGGTATCTCGAGGCAACGACACCTACCGGAGGCTAAGAAGACGCCCCTCCCCATCTGCAGCCACTGTTCCTTCTCCACGAGCGGATAAATTCTCCAAGATATGCAAGGATTTCTGTGCTATGAGAGGAAAGCCATTCCGTGGAACTGAGACCTTTGTGGAAGCAAAGAATCAGCTTAAAGATATGGAGGATTTTTGAGGTTGACGACCGTAGGAAGATTCAGTTGGCCGCTTGGTAGCTGAAAGATGAGGCTTCGTTCTGGTGGGAAGTGACGCAAGCAAGCCATCCAGTAGAGACTTGTGATGATTTCCGATAGAGATTCGAGCTGAAGTTTCTTTCTTAGGCAGAAGAGAGTATGCCGATGGAAAGTTTTATGGTACTTATGTATGGAAGCATGTCAGTCATAGAGTATGTCAATAAGTTCAATCGGTTGGTGAGGTTTGGTTTGGAACTGGTGAATACTCCACACAAGAAAGCTTTAAGGTTTGCAAGAGCGTTGAATCAGCCCCTTTAAGCATTGGCGTTATCTCATATTCCGATGAGGGCTACTTTTGAGAGATTGGTTGATATGGCATTGATGCACGAATATGGAAAAGAGGATGAGACTCAAAATATGAAGGTGTGGCCCAAGAAAGAACGACAAAAGAAAGATGGCAAGAACGAAAAAACTTGAAATAAGAAGAAATTTCATAGTTATGGAGGCTTGGGTCATGTGATCAAGAATTGCAGAAAGAGGAAGAATTCTTGTTATAACCGCGGTGAGGTCAGACACTATTCTAGGGAGTGTCCAAAGAAGCAAGTACAGGGATAAAGGGCATGGTCTTCTGGAGGGCAGGTGCATGCTCTCGAGGCCGGTGTACTGGACAAAGGTGGGAAAGTTTATGTTGAAGGTTTGATTTCTCTTTCCGATCATCCTGTTAGGACTTTTTTATTCTGGCGCTTCGCATTATTTTATATCTTATTCTGTGGTTGAGTCTGTGCACCTTAGTACTTGTATTGTTTCTGATCCCGTCATTGTCTCAAACCCCATTAAGGGTACGGCTCATCTGTCTATGATATGTCGATGTTTGAGGATATCTATGTTGGGCATCGAGTTCGAGTGCAACACATATGTGCTTGGCTTTATGGGCTATGGTTTGATTCTAGGGATGGATTGACTAGCTATGTACAGTGTCATTCTAGATTGTGAGAGGAGGGTCGTTTGACTTTTGACTTGCTGAGGAAGGACTCTCGAGATTTCTTGTGACCCAAAGCGTCCATCATGCTTAGCTTCCTAGAATCACTTGATGCTTCTGTCGATGACTTGTGATATGTACCTATAGTCTACGAGTATCCAGCTGTTTTTTTATGGGGTTAAGGGCTTACCTCTGAGGCGCGAGATTGGCTTCCAGATATATTTAGTGGATAATGCAAATCCAGTCGCAATGCCTGTATGCCACATGGTTCCTAGGGAAAGAAGGGAGCTCAACAAGAAAGTAGGGGAGCTACTTTAGAAGGGGTTTATTAGGCGAAGCATATATGAATGGGGTGCTCTAGTAGTCTTTGCAACTAAGGCAGATGGCTCGCTTTGTTTGTGTAGATTACAGGGAGTTGAATAAACTCACTAAGAAGAATACACACCCACACCCGAGGATGGATGATTTGTTTGACCTGCTTATTAATGCATCTATTTTCTCTCAATTAGACTTAGCCACAGGTTTTCATCAGTTGAGGGTGGCCGAGGACAGTATAAATAAGGCCGCTTTCAGAACTTTAGATGGCTTCTTCGAGTGCCTAGTCATGCCTTTTGGGTTGACGAATGCACTCACATATTTTGCGAATCTGATAAGTAGGGTGTTTCGGAGTTCCTGAATAAATTCATTGTGGTCTTTGTGGATGACATTCTAGTCTTCTCGAGGAGCGAGAAAAAGCATGCCCAACATTTAAGTGAGATTTTAAAGACTCTCCGAGCGCACCAGCTTAAGGCAAAGTCCTCCAAATGTCATTTTTGGAGGAAGGAAGTGAGATTTCTAGGGCATGTAATCTCCAAGGATGGGATAGCAGTGAATACCATCAAAGTAGTTGCAGTTCAAGATTGGAAGATTCCAAGGAATGCAACGGAGGGGAGGAGTTTTCTTGGTTTAACGGGCTATTATAGAAAGTTTATTAAGACATCGCAAAGATATCAGCCCCACTCACTAGACTGACGAAGAAGAATCTAACATTTTCTTGGGATATAGATTGTGAGGATGCTTTCCAGCGATTGAAGAGGGCTCTGACAATAACCCCAGTTTTGACATTACCGGATAGGAGCAAGATGTTCACGGTGTATAAGGATGCATGTGGTACAAGGCTTGGTGTCGTTTTGATGCAAGAGCGAGGGGTAGTATTATATGGTAGTAGGCAGCTGAGAGTTCATGAGAACTACCCTACCCACGATTTGGAATTAGTTACTATCGTATTTGCGACACTATTTGCTTGGAGAGAGATTTGAGTTGTACACGGATCACAAATCTCTCAAGTATTTGTTCTCATAGAAGGATCTCAATTTGAGACAGCAGAGATGGATGGAGTTCCTAGCGTCCTATGACTTTGAGATTACTTATACCCTTGAAAAGGATAACGTGGTGGCGGACGCATTGAGTAGGCAGAGGATGACCTTGAGTCCTCTATACGTAGAGAGGCGAAGCTTAGAGCACATATCGAGCTTTAATTTTGGGTCTTCTATGGATCTTACACCTGGTTTGTTGGCATCTTTAGAGGTGCGACCTACTCTTATAGATCAGATAGGATCTTCACAGCGAGAGGACCCACGGATAGCAGACATCTTGGATAGGATTAGTAGAGGGAAGACTTCTAACACCTTAGTATATATTCCATAGATGATAGAGGGTGGTTGCGACAAGATGGAAGGCTTTGTGTTCCCTGAGTCAGAAGTTTCTTGAATACCATCCTTAAGGAAGCCCATCATTCTAGGATGACTATTCATCCGGGCGGCGATAAGATGTATAGAGACATGAAGAGGGTTTTCTTTTGAGCTGGGATAAATAAAGATGTAGCGGAATTCATAGCTCAGTGTTTAATATGCCAACAAGTCAAAGATGAATAGAAAAAGCTTGGCAGTTTGCTTCATCTTTTGGAGGTTCCACAATGGAAGTGGGAGAGCGTCTCTATGGATTTCATAGACGGTTTGCCTAGATCGAGGAAGGGCAACAACATCATCTGGGTTATAGTAGACAGGCTTACTAAGAGAGCTTATTTTGTTCTTGTTGAGAGTGAGAGAACGACAACATGGTTGGCATCGGTTTATCTTCGTGAGATAGTCCCTCTACATGGAGTACCTTCTATCATTGTGAGCGATCGTGACCCCGTCTTTACTAGTGAGTTCTGGAAGAGCCTATAAGAGGCATTAGGTACACAGTTTTGTTTGAGCACTGCATATCACCCTAAGATAGATGGGCAGACTGAGAGGGTGAATAGAGTTCTAGAGGATCTTTTGAGACTGTGTATCCTAGATTTCGGAGGGACTTGGGAGGATCGTCTTCCGTTGGTTGAGTTCGCCAACAACAACAGTTACTAGGCTAGTATTGGCATGACACCCTTCGAGGCACTATACGGACGATCTTGTAGATCACCGACTTGTTGGTGGGAGTCCACAGATATGCTTCTACTTGGACCTGAGATGATTAGAGAGACTTCAGAGAAGATTGACCTTATCCGCAGACGCTTGAAGACAACTCAGGACAGGCAGAAGTCTTATGCAGATAAGAGAAGGACTGATATTGAGTTTGAGGTATGAGACATAGTTTTCATTGAGGTATCACCTTTGAGGAATGTGGTTCCCTTTGAATCTGTAGGGAAATTGGCAACAAGGTTTGTAGGGCCATTTCCCATAACGGAAAGGAGTGGTCAAATGTCCTATAGGGTAAAGCTACCAGAGAGACTGGAGGGTGTGCATGATGTTTTCCACGTTCCTCATTTACGAAAGTGTCTACATGATACGATAGAAGTAGTTGAGCCGAGAATGCTTGAGGAGGTAGACGTAGAAAAGGAGGCAACAATTAGATAAGTTCTTACCCGTATACTTGGATCAGAGGTTAAGAAGCTCCGCAATCAAGAGGTTAAGCTGATGAAGGTTTAATGGGGAGTAGATAGCGAAAATGCAACTTGGGATACTGAATACAAGATTCACGCTCAGTACCCTTTTCTTTTCGAGGGTATGCTCTTAGCTTCTTTTCCAAGCTTTTATCTGTACTTGTTTCTATCATTCGTATGTATCCTATCGATTAAATCTTTGACCTTTAGGTAGAAATCCCATGATGTAAACATGTGTTTGAAACATGTTATGTTTGATGGATGCAAGTATTTGCTAGTGGTTGCTCATGGATGCATATACACACACATTAGGCACTAGATCGACTCAATCACTACATAATGTATATAGATGTGTGTGCATTTTAAAAATTTATGGATGAAAATAGGTGTATCATCATATGGATGTTGCATTTGGATGAATGACTGTGCACACATATAGAACTTACATGTTATACTTGGATTATTTGCATACATTTTTTTACATGGGACGAACATAAATTGCATTAAGGGGGTCAATTGAATTAGTCGACCGCCTGATTTTTCGCATTAGTGTTAGAACATATACACACACTATTGCATATGTTCATACAAACATTAGAAATCTTTTAAGGACAATGGATTTCTGTGATTGATGGATGAGTTAATGGATGTGGATGTTAGGATCACTACACCATAACAACAATTTCAGAACAAGCTATGCGGAAATTTTGGAACGGTTATAGACTATTTTAATTTAAGCATGGGAGGTGGTCGTTCCAAACTTGTAAGGTAACATTTCACTAGCGGAGGATAATATTTCATCAAATTAGGAACGCTTAATGACCATTATAATATCATTACGGTCTTTAGCAATTCCAAATAGCTATATTTCCCTTCAAAATTTAGCACAGTACAACTCCCACCCTCACAATTTAGGGCGGTACCTTAATTATTTCCCCTCCAAAATTTTCTTTTCCCCAAATTCTTTTTTTTTCTCTGTATCAAAGTTAGGAAAAAAATTCCACCTTTAACTTCACCTCTGCTATGATAGAACTACCGCCGCAACTCGAAACATTCTGCAGTTTTTCTACTTAACCGCAACCGCTTCAATTGATGACTAGTGTTACCAAGCCATCTCAACCGCTGCTTTAATCGATTTGCGACTCGACAAAATCTAGGTTTAGATCCAAGCAAGCACTAGAGGTAAAAACCATCTTCATAACTATAGAAGGTAAATATTTGGATAATGACTGAATAAATTGTTTACTATTTGGTGTCATACTGTAAACCAATTTGACTAGTTTGGGTCATTACTGTGGCTTTATAAATATAAATAAATTAGATACAAGGACCGATGGTACTATGTTTCATTGGGTTTCACCATCAGGATTGATGGTGCTTGTAAAGATTTTTGTTTCACTTGTCCATAACTAGCTAATAAATAAACCACGTGCTACAGACTATGTTAACTTGATGCTTGAATTGGTCGAGGTATCAAGCTTTCATTTTGCCTAAGGTAATATATTGATATGCTTGGGGTATGCCAAAAAATTGAATTTGATAATAAACATTAAGTTTTATCCATGAAATGTTAGTTAGAGCTTCCATTGTCATTAACGACTACATATTTCCATACGAGTCCTGATTATATAATTTTACTTGTGTATCATTTTAAGTTATGAAATAACATGTTAATCTAAGAGAAAGAAAGTGTATATTAAGTTGTCGTGTTAAAAAAATGAATACCAATCGATGTATATTGTGTTTATATATTCTTGAAGTGCATGCTTTAATCCATTAATTTTCTTTGTTATTTCAATTTGAATACAACTTGGATATATGTCTATCTAGGCATATTTTGATGGAACAATATAAGGTGATTATTTACTCCTTCAACAAATGGTACTAAAAGTTTATTTATATTCAAGCGTAGGTGGTTTAAATTATTGATTTATAAGGGATAGGTACAAAGAAACACAAGTGCCTTTATTTTTATGGGAACTTTTATTTATATGGACCAAATTGCTATTCAATGCTTTTGAATGACAACATATTCATTGCGTGTTTCTTATTAAGTATACACTTTCAACAATGATAACAGTAAATATATAAAATCATATACTACACACTTTTTTCTTGTTTCTCATTTGTAGAAAACAATGTCAGCACAAAAAGAAGCTTCACCCAGTTCAATTGGACAATCATCCTACGCAACCCGAGCCGGTTGGTAAATTCGTATGGTGTTCCTATTTCAGAAAATCCTGGGAGAATAGGAAGTCAAGTTGGTAAATTAATACGAATTCATGTGCCGATATCATATGAACGTTGGGATAAAGTGCCCAAAAATTATAAAGATGATGTTTGGAATGAGTTGCTAGTAAGTTGAATCAATTTATACCATTTTTAGTTTTTTATAACATATTTTTTAAATCACATTGCTTCTTTTTTAATTCTTAATTTCCGTAGACATTTTTGCAAATAGAGTCAAATGCAAAAGACTATTTTATGAAAAAAATTGGCCGAGTCATTTAGGAAACATAAGAGCGAGCTGAGAAAAAATCATTATGACAAATTCGATGATGATGAAGATAGGTCAAAAAATTATCCACGAAAAATTAAGTAAGAAGATTGGGATATGTTCTTAAAAAACAAAGCAAAACAAGGTTTATGCGAAAAAAGGGAGCTTGGCAAAAGAAATAGATCTCTGTATACCTATGGGCATCATACTGGACGTACAAGTCATGCAGTATTAGAACATAAAATGGTAAGATTTTTTATTATTTTCGATTTTTTATTAGTGTCGAATATATGCCCTGACCTTGTTCAAAGATACCTATTATTTTAGTATAACGATACTTGATAAACCTATTTGAATCGTTTTGGTGTGTTCAAGTCTTTCACAATCACTAAGATAAGTATACTAGGACCATTTTTTATCCAGCATTCAAGTTTGAAAATTGTTAATTTAAATTGATAATGTTACGTACTCGAGTTTATGTTTATTAGCTAACTTCTATTTTTGTTTATTAGCCTAATTTTAAAAAATCTGATACCTTGAACAGTTTTTTTTTATTCTTTAAGTCTGGCTATACTTGAGCTTGATTTTCTAACTCTTTGTACTTGATCTTGTTTTAGCATAAAGATTGGCACTGTTAATTATTTTGTTTATGTTGTTTTCAATTGTTTTTTTCTTTGTGTATATATGTCTGCATTTTTGTTACATATTCAAATAGTAGCACTGATTTGCCAATGTCATGAGAAAATTTATTCAATAAGTCAGGATTTTCGTTGCAGTCTGATTTATCCGGTTGGAAATAGAGTTGAAACTATTCATTTATATTAGTGGTTATGTCATATGATGCATATCTAATTTCATAAATTTATCTAAATTACATACTTTACATAATATACATAAGGCTGTAACTGTCATTCTACTTCTAGTAATAGTCGCTGTTTGTAGAGGGTAATAAGCATGATTTTACAATTTTGCCCACCTTTTTTAGGTGAAACTGTACGTGAATATGTTCTTCCGCCGGAACTGAATGCTTATGATTATTTGGTTTATTGTTTTATATGTTAACCTATGTTATAGTACAAAAAATATATCTAGTATACACTTCAAATCTCCATTGATATCCACTTTAATTCACTAGTTCACTTTATTTCGCCCACCATTTTTTTGTTTATGTTCTATTTTTATTGTTTTATAAGTGCGAACCCGTGCTTCACATACGGTTTATTTTAAACTAACGTATTTGTGATTGCATTGTTTAAAGTGTAATTTTTAAATTTGGCATTGTTGATGGATTATATATTCTATTTCACTTTGGAGTCGTGCTTTGTTTTAAAGTGTACAATGAAAAATAATATAATGCAGAAATCTTCATTTGGAAGACGATGTTATGCTTAATAGAAAAAATTGATGAAATTATATTACGTTGGAGCCAATACTATTTTGTAATAGCTAACATATTCAAATGCAAGTGTAGAAATAATTCACTTTATGCCTTCAAAGTGGTTATTAAATTGAGTGTGATGATGTTTAGGATTACACAACAATCTTTCAAAATGTGAAACAACCCAATTTATGTTTTCGGCATCCTTACAAAATGGTTCATAACTTCGACTAAAGTACAAACACGTAGGACATGAGATAGGAAGATTAGATCTTGTAAATTAATATGTATGTGCAAATGGAAGTACAAACTATGCAAATATGGCTTTAAACCTCTAATATTTTTAGCAGTCTTCCATGACTGAAGCCTTATAGAGCTAGATGATCCAGGAAATAATTCATCACGTGACCCGATGTATAATATAAAAACATAAAGACATTGGAAATATAACTAATTTCAAATAGTAAGAATATATGATATATGATCAATCTAATTTCCACTCTGTCACTACAGTGAACGTATATCTGATCCAAGACTACCATTGACGATTCCCTAATAGGAATCGGAAAACTAAAAAAATCTGGTTAAAAGATAGAACAAATTTAACCGAACTGTATTGAACTATTTACATTACAACAACAAAATATTTGTGTCATAATAGTGCCATAATGATGATAAAATCAGAGGTTAAAAACCAGCAAAATAGTATGTTGTAGATGTAAGACATCAAAATGTTTAAAAAAATGAAAATGGACTGTCCTCATGGGTAAAGTATTGAATGGATTTCGGTAGTATTTGGAATGTCATCTTCTTTGCCGTGGCTTATTTAAGATTTGCATATGGTGACGATTGAAAATCAGGGAATAACAATGGTTCAAGGTTAAAGAAAATTGATTAGCTCATAGTTTCCATGAGAAGAGAAAGGGAGAAAGACGAAAAAAAACTGGAGCTAAAGGAAAAATTTCAAGTGGTGGAAGAAGAGCAAAAAGAAAAGACATGACTGTTGAGTTCAAGATTACCATAGAAGGATTCTGCATTCTTAGGATGCAAAAATGAGAGTGAGGATTAAAGAGGTATTAATTAGCTTTGGTTAGTATTTGCAATTTTTCATTTATGTGGTAGATAGTGTTTACAGCTGCAATTTCTTATTTATGTGATGGCTTAAAAAGAGAAATGATTCAAATGAGTGAGAGCTAAGCATTTCACCTAAAAATGAAAAAAATAAGAGTAAAAAATCAAAACCGTAATTAAGCTTTATATACAATAAAACATATATTTTTTCCCTTTTTACATAATTATAACCTAGAAAATATGCCTTTAGGGCGGACATTAACAAACCACAAATTTAAAATACTAAATAGTTTAAGTGAGGCAGTTATCATTGCTTCAGAATGCATAATGCCTATATAGTCATAAATGCACTTGGTAACGATAGTAAGAGAAAACTGGAGGCCACTAAAAAAATATCCACAGAGAAAAATGGAGGCCACTAAAAAAATATCCACAGAGACGAAGACAATTTATCTATTTACATAAGTAAATACTATTAATTTATTATACTATAGAAAATAATTCATGTTTCATAGTCAAGTCATCTTCGAAGTTGAGCACTAAACATTTACCATTGTTGATGGCACACATATTATATTAATAATGAAACAAAAAGGAGATTATTAGAACATCACGATTACATGCTCAACTTTGAAGCATACATATAGGCATTAACTTTTTCATCAAGAAATTGACCTTATTTTCCAAGATGTCTAGTATGCATTGTACAGTTAAAAATGGGGGAGTAGCAATAGACATTGTTAACTATTTCTTGATCTGGCAATAAAGTCCAGCATATACAACATAGAAAATAAAGTACGACAAATATAGCAAAAAAAGGATAAATAACATAAAGTTGTTTAGATGAAGGAAATGAAAGTAAAGATGGAGTTGGAGTGGAATAAAGAGTATCTGTAAGGTCAATCATTGTGACGGCAAGGGATTTCGCTCGGTCCGAACCAGTCGCTAAACCGATCCAGGCCGTTCGAAACGCCCTATCGTTTGAGAACAAGACAAACAGGACGCATACAGAAGAACATTTCACTGTATATTACAACAATGCATCAGATTACAAGAATATACAGAGTATGAACAAATAATTATTACACAGAAATATCAGAGATTTAAATTACATTTAAATACATAGCAGCGGAAAATAATACAATACGCAACTAGAAGTAGATATACGGATACAAAGCTTTCCGGATATCGTTCCAGCTGTAAACCAGGATCCTGTGAATATAAATCTGCAAAACCCAAAACTACTAGCTGCCCGTGTCAAAATAAGGGCACCCAGAGTTTAGGTTAAAACAATAAACTCCAGGTCAGTCATGTGACTGGTGTGAGAACTAAAACAGTTAATCTATATTTTTAAAGTTAGGTAAATCAAGGGACCACGCCGTATAACACGGAACGGGTTTCCTCCCAAGAATACCAGTGCATAAAACGAACAGCGCAATGCTAAATAAAGAAAAATGAAGCTGTTATAAGACCCAGGTCCTATCACACAATGCAACGCAAGCCGGGGGATAGGGTTTTCCCTTATAACAGCCAAAGAATGCTTGATACGTTTAAAACAAATCATTTGATACTATTATAAGTGCATAGTGTATAAAACAACTTCAAATCATAAGTATCAATCATAGGCGGCATGGGTACCATATATCATGTCGCCATATATAGGTTTACAAATAAAACCGCAAATGTCACGTATTTGGAAATTGGATTTCCGTCTATGAACCGAGGCAAAAGATAGTCCTCAACCGATTCGAGACTGCCTAGCCCGAGTCTCAGGCAAGCGCGCAGGCAAGCCTTGGAGCGACAGGGCCGGTCCACCGACGTGGATTATTATACCTGAGCACTACGTTTCGCCGCCCTTTGGGGCGTAAGCGAGCCAACGAATGACTCCATCGGACCCGGATCGTCCGATCTAACCGAGGCGCCTCGCAACAGCAACAACCACATAAGTCAAACTCGTCAGGGCGTGTAAAACCACT
This sequence comes from Allium sativum, assembly GCA_030737875.1. Lineage (NCBI taxonomy): Eukaryota > Viridiplantae > Streptophyta > Magnoliopsida > Asparagales > Amaryllidaceae > Allium > Allium sativum. The sequence goes on from CM060918.1 coordinate 896,089,343, forward strand.
GACGCCACTTCTAGCTAGGAGGAAACGCAGGCCCTCCCTGAGGTCCGTCTCCCGTTTTTGGTTCATACCGGGTGTGAAACTCGCGAAGTAAACGTTACACAAAGCTACGCCACAAAGGCCGTGCTTTGATCATCACCACAAGACTTTGCTTTTCAACAGAAACCTTGATCATTTGCATCTTAGCATGCCACACAGGCAAACCATCCTATGCAACCGATATCAGTCACATAGAATGAAATCCGATGTCAGACACACAGTCCATTTACAAGTCCGTTCTGGGTCTGAACGAAACCGGAGGCACCTAGTACCCCGCATATCCATCGATCTCCAAGTACGTCTGGACGATCACCAACTGTTTCCATCTTCTTGGGTGTACAGCCCAATCAAGATCATCAGCTATCACCCAAACGACGTGAAGACTTCCGGTCTTCGACCATCGTCTTCATCTTCGACTTATCGTCGTATCAGTTATTCAGAATGGGATAAACCCGGTCTTTCCGAATAACTCGCGTATATTTTAAATAAGTGTTACACAAACACAACATACGCCTCATTCCAATTCATCAGTCACTAACCGTAAATTAATCAAGAGAATAATTCCCCAAATATTAATCCCGAAGGCCGAAACCAACATCAGATCAATATCCAGAAAACCATTTTGCTTAGCTAACCGACAGTTAGTTTCTAAATTTCACATTCATAGGGAAAGGTTCCCATTAATTTTATCCAAGATAAATTCCTTGAATTTATTCTTAAATCTATTTTTGAATATCAATTCAAACTAGTCGGGATTAACGAAACTTACCGAAGTAATCACTTGTTTTAATTTCCCAATCCCAACCTATTCATCCCATGGAGTAAAACTGGTAATACTTCATATCTAACACCACAGTGTTATCGGTAAATTCAATTACCATTTCACGTTCAAATCTAATTAAAGATTTAACTATCGCCTGGAGCAAAACTGGTGATACTCCATTTTCGATCATTTCAATCTAATTAAAGATTCATTAAAACTCCACTTAGTTTTAATCGTTAACTGGGTTAAAGAATCAGTGTCATTTAAAACACGGTTCACGATAAACCCAAAATCACATTCATCAATTATCGGGTTAAAGAACAAGTGTTATTTAAAACACTGTTCACGATAAACCCAAAAATCAATATCAATTCAATTCCAATTAAATATTATTTAATTGGTACACTTCATTAAATCTAAATAAAAAGATTTAATCATTTCCCAACTGGGTTCAAGAACAGTGTTAGTGAAGACACCATTCACGACAAACCCAAATCACATTCGATATTCAATACAAGGCTCTGAATAGAAAATATATCGGCCTATATTCAATATCAAATTCTACGATTAACAAATGTCGTATTGGAAATAACGATATAAATATATATCTTTCAAATTTCCATAACAACACCTGTATAATCACGAATTCCAACATCGAAATATTCCGAAGACAATTCCGATTCAAATCCACTCCAATGCAATCATTGGAAATTCTGGTTATTTTTAAAACCCTTTTCAAATTCAATTTATTTATTTAAAAATAAATAGAATTATAATTCTAGTTCAAAACTAGTTCATTTCGATAAAAATCTATTTTTATCTTTTCAAATATGGAGTTTTTCATCCCAAATCTTCACAAATCATTTCCTATGATTTTACACAAATTATTATTATTTTTAATAATTTTATCAAGGCCCGTACAGTCGATTTCCATCAATGGCCATCGAACTGCACTTATAGCGACCTTTTTCAAATTTGATTTGGACATAATTCCAAATCCAACCGCTAGATTTCTAATTTCTAATATCCGTTAGAAAGCTCTTTTCGATACGAACCCAACGGTTCCGGTTTTAGGAGAATCCGACGGTCGGATCTCCCGTAATGCCCGTTTGAAATAAATGGTCGAAATTCGCGAACTGCCGCGGCGCGGCGCGTTCTATTCAGGCCATTATATTATATATATAATATATATATCGTCGATTTCAATTCAAAACGAATTATATAAATAGTTTTAAAATTCATTTCAAAAGCAATTTCAACTTCCTTTTCAATTCAAATCAAAATTGAATTCTTCTTTATAAATTCGTTTTGAAATTCATTTCTATTCAATTCAAATTTCAATTCAATTTGAATTCATTTCAATTCGTTTTCAATTCATTTCGAAGTCGTTTTCAATTCAATTTGAATTCGTTTTCAATTCATTTCGAAGTCGTTTTCAATTCAATTCATTTCGAAATTGTTTTCAATTCAATTCATTTCGAAATCGGTTTCAATTCATATAAATATCGTTTACGTCAAAATGGCGTCAATCTAATCAACACGGCTTCATAAATTTCTATTTTCAAATATTCTATTTCAAATATTTCTCTTTCAAATGTTTTATTTCGAAACTGGAATGAGGCCCAATCAATTACCATATAAAGTTAATTATATGGATTTTCATACAACACATGTATATAATAGCATTGAAAAATAATCAACCATCAACCAAAGTGCACTACACTGTATAAGCATCAAATATATAAAAATCTAACGCTTATAACAGCCTGTCAATCAATCGATCGACATATTTATTCAATCAGGATGAGTGAACTTCAAATTTCATCCCAACACCCGTGTGGGGTTTCAAACAATCAAACACCTATTTTATTTGTGCTGTTGGGCGATGTGTAAAATTTATCGTCCCAATCAATGTCATTCAAATAGGTGTACATAAACAAACCGTCCGGTTTATAAATGAATATTTTATTTTATTCACTTCACGTTAAAAATTATATTTTTAACGATAAAACATTTTATTTCAATCTATGAATTTCTATTCAATTCATTTATTCTATAAAATGATATTTTTATTTTCTAACATATTTTAGAAAATTTCGGCGGCATAACGGCACGATACTAGAAACGGGACAAGGCCTAGCCTTATCCCCGGTCTAGTGAAGGCCCACGCCATTCACACAACAATCAGAATCACCAAACAACCAAATTCAAATCAAATCATATAACTAAGCTATGCAACCAAACAAACAAGTCCATGGTCTGTGGACGATTGTGTCGGGTGCTACTAAGCACCGTCTGCATCCTAGTATATATATATAAATAGAAATGAAATTGAAAGGTGAGAAATTCTCACATATAGCTATCCTAGCTCCACTGCACTTCATTTGCAGAAGTCTTCGTCGTTTCGCCTTTTTGTCACCTTCGTTGCTGCTTTCACTACATACGTAAAAATCACATTTTTACTTCGCTATTCAATATATAAAAATCCATTTTTCTATCTAAGTTCAATATATAAAAATTCTATTTTTCTATCGAAGTTCAATATATAAAAATTCTATTTTTCTATCGAAGTTCAATATATAAAAATTCTATTTTTCTATCGAAGTTCAATATATAAAAATTCTATTTTTCTATCGAAGTTTTTTCTATACGAAAAAAAATCAAACCTTTTTCTATTCTAAAGTTTAAATCTTTTCTTATTTTAAAATCTAAAAATAAAATCAGTTTTTACTTAACTTAAAAATCAGTTTTTACTAAACTTAAAAATCAGTTTTTACTAAACTTAAAAATCAGTTTTTACTAAACTTAAAAATCAGTTTTTACTAAACTTAAAAATCCGTTTTTACTTATAAAAAATATAGTTTTAGCCTTAAAAAAAAATATAGTTTTAGCCTTAAAAAAAAAATAGTTTTAGCCTTATAAAAAAATATAGTTTTAGCCTTATAAAAAAATATAGTTTTAGCCTTATAAAAAAATATAGTTTTAGCCTTATAAAAAAAATATAGTTTTAGCCTTATAAAAAATATAGTTTTAGCCTTATAAAAAATATAGTTTTATATGTAAAATAAAATAAAATAAAGCATAAAAGAAAATTTGAAAAACTGACCTTGCCTTAAGGAGAGGGGGGGGGGGGGAAGGGGTAGCGGCGTCGAGTTCTCAGTCGAAGGGGGGGGGATCCACGTTCGGCTTCAGGTGGTGTTTCGCGGTGAGGTGGCTGGGCTCGATCAAATGCGGCGAGTTCATCTGGGACCTAAGGCCTCGTTTGAGGAGGGGGTTGAGAGAAAAGAGCTTCGAGAGGACAGAGGGGGTAAGGGTGGCTCTGGGGAGGTGGGCCGCCGGAGAAGCGTCGGTGGAGGATGGAAGGAGGCGTCGGATCCGTTTGGGGAGGGCGCGATTGTAAATTTCTTTTTTTTTCTTTTTTTTTCTGAATCGTATGAAGAAGGGGGGGGGGGGCCAGGAGGATTTAAGGAGGAGGGAAAGATATTATTTTATTATTTTATTTTTTTAATTATTTTAATTTGTTAAAAGTTGACTTTTACTACCGCACTCGAAACGAGGCCCACCGCCTGTCGTCCATAGCGTTTTACCCCCATTCCGAACACAATGGGATATGCATCGCAAGCTGATCTGATCGTTTCGATCAGTTTCCTTTAAATCTACATTTAAATCGCTATATTGAATTTTAAACGCACATTTCAAATTACCGGGGTCACATGCTAACTCTAAAAATTCTCGAAAAATATTTTCTAGCTTTGTATTGACGATACGGTCCTAACAAAACTAGTTTCGTCGAATTCTGAGACCGTTAGACAAATGGCCAATTTCCAGTCGATTAAAATCAACTAAAACAGGTCAAACGCGTTTTCCTTTGCCACGCTCACATATTGATTCGAAAAATTATGAAATTTGAAACCTAGCAATAACTTTACATCCCGGACCCAACAAAACTGGTTTCGTCGGAATCCGAGGTCGTTTGCAAAATGTCCATTTTTAAGGGCCTGAATTCCATAGCGACTATTCAGAATTTTCAACTGGACATATCTTTTGATTCCCGCTACGAACTTTGGATTTTTCGGATTCGTTGGAAAGATATTCACTATTAGATTCCATTATTTTTGGTTTCACTAAAATCCGGATTGTTTTGCACCCGGTACATTCAATTGAAGTTTGAAATCGAATTATCGAACTACCGCGCCATTTTCAATTCTATTTATAATTATATATAAATATTTATATTCTAACGACGACGTATATAATATATACGTTCGAATTATATTCAAAATAAATTTCTCGTCGATATTATTTAAAATAATTCATTTTAAATAATCAAAATTCTCTAAAATTGCCAAAATAAAAATTTTAAACTGGCCCAGAATTTGCGGGTTGTTACAATCTCCCCCACTTAAAACTTTTCGTCCCCGAAAAGGAACAAAGTCGAAAGTGGTTTGATTATTCAACTCTACGCTCGATCTGGCTTCTATTCTCCAACTCTTTAGTTTCTGAGAATTTTCTAAAATCTCAAAAATTTGGCTAACACCCTAAATTTTTGAAAAATTTCGCCATAACCTCCCCTGCACCGGGAGCATCGGGGAATTTCAAATAGCTTCCCCGGTCCTTCAGATCTCAAAAAGAAAAAGAAAAAGCCAAGCGGCTAGCCAATAGGCTCATAAAATCATCATCACCCAAACAAACAGTAAATTATGTAGTAAACATGTACCTATTTGTCGGGCAAACAAATTTTATTCTCTACTCTAGCCTCCTTGCTATGACCTGTTCAATGTAAGTATATGTATATGCAAGCAAATGCGACCAATTTTCAATATAGTTCAATATTTGGTGCTATTAGGCAAAATGGTTCAAAATTATCAAACAAATAAACAAACAACACAAACATCAATCAATTAGTGGATTAGAGTTTCAAATTGATAACTTTGATACATAGTCAAAAATCAGGTCTTTGATGCCAAATCACAACAATAGACCCTATCTAATTTTGGTTCTCACACCAGTCAATAGGAAGTATATAGAAATCTCCCTTTCGTCACTCGAACATAATTTCTGATGATGATGCATCAATCATCAGAGTTCTCTCCGGGCGACTTAGAAGGTGATTCTATATCTACCCAGTATATCAAAACTTCGAATACACGCGGATCAGACGTATACGCAAAATCTATATATACTGGACTGTCCACATTAATATAAATAAATAATCAAATACGAATAGTTGATTTAGATTTTCAAAACAAAAATTTGTTTTCATTTTCAAAAATATACTTTTCACACTCGTTCTAGGATACTACTGATCCCATCTCTAACGAGTCATTCTAATTGGATATTGCTAATCCAATATCTGATGAATTCTTTCGTATGTTTCTAATGTGTCTTGTTCTCTAGCTTTGTAAACCAAAGCTCTGATACCAAATGTGACGGCAAGGGATTTCGCTCGGTCCGAACCAGTCGCTAAACCGATCCAGGCCGTTCGAAACGCCCTATCGTTTGAGAACAAGACAAACAGGACGCATACAGAAGAACATTTCACTGTATATTACAACAATGCATCAGATTACAAGAATATACAGAGTATGAACAAATAATTATTACACAGAAATATCAGAGATTTAAATTACATTTAAATACATAGCAGCGGAAAATAATACAATACGCAACTAGAAGTAGATATACGGATACAAAGCTTTCCGGATATCGTTCCAGCTGTAAACCAGGATCCTGTGAATATAAATCTGCAAAACCCAAAACTACTAGCTGCCCGTGTCAAAATAAGGGCACCCAGAGTTTAGGTTAAAACAATAAACTCCAGGTCAGTCATGTGACTGGTGTGAGAACTAAAACAGTTAATCTATATTTTTAAAGTTAGGTAAATCAAGGGACCACGCCGTATAACACGGAACGGGTTTCCTCCCAAGAATACCAGTGCATAAAACGAACAGCGCAATGCTAAATAAAGAAAAATGAAGCTGTTATAAGACCCAGGTCCTATCACACAATGCAACGCAAGCCGGGGGATAGGGTTTTCCCTTATAACAGCCAAAGAATGCTTGATACGTTTAAAACAAATCATTTGATACTATTACAAGTGCATAGTGTATAAAACAACTTCAAATCATAAGTATCAATCATAGGCGGCATGGGTACCATATATCATGTCGCCATATATAGGTTTACAAATAAAACCGCAAATGTCACGTATTTGGAAATTGGATTTCCGTCTATGAACCGAGGCAAAAGATAGTCCTCAACCGATTCGAGACTGCCTAGCCCGAGTCTCAGGCAAGCGCGCAGGCAAGCCTTGGAGCGACAGGGCCGGTCCACCGACGTGGATTATTATACCTGAGCACTACGTTTCGCCGCCCTTTGGGGCGTAAGCGAGCCAACGAATGACTCCATCGGACCCGGATCGTCCGATCTAACCGAGGCGCCTCGCAACAGCAACAACCACATAAGTCAAACTCGTCAGGGCGTGTAAAACCACTGACGCCACTTCTAGCTAGGAGGAAACGCAGGCCCTCCCTGAGGTTCGTCTCCCGTTTTTGGTTCATACCGGGTGTGAAACTCGCGAAGTAAACGTTACACAAAGCTACGCCACAAAGGCCGTGCTTTGATCATCACCACAAGACTTTGCTTTTCAACAGAAACCTTGATCATTTGCATCTTAGCATGCCACACAGGCAAACCATCCTATGCAACCGATATCAGTCACACAGAATGAAATCCGATGTCAGACACACAGTCCATTTACAAGTCCGTTCTGGGTCTGAACGAAACCGGAGGCACCTAGTACCCCGCATATCCATCGATCTCCAAGTACGTCTGGACGATCACCAACTGTTTCCATCTTCTTGGGTGTACAGCCCAATCAAGATCATCAGCTATCACCCAAACGACGTGAAGACTTCCGGTCTTCGACCATCGTCTTCATCTTCGACTTATCGTCGTATCAGTTATTCAAAATGGGATAAACCCGGTCTTTCCGAATAACTCGCGTATATTTTAAATAAGTGTTACACAAACACAACATACGCCTCATTCCACTTCATCAGTCACTAACCGTAAATTAATCAAGAGAATAATTCCCCAAATATTAATCCCGAAGGCCGAAACCAACATCAGATCAATATCCAGAAAACCATTCTGCTTAGCTAACCGACAGTTAGTTTCTAAATTTCACATTCATAGGGAAAGGTTCCCATTAATTTTATCCAAGATAAATTCCTTGAATTTATTCTTAAATCTATTTTTGAATATCAATTCAAACTAGTCGGGATTAACGAAACTTACCGAAGTAATCACTTGTTTTAATTTCCCAATCCCAACCTATTCATCCCATGGAGTAAAACTGGTAATACTTCATATCTAACACCACAGTGTTATCGGTAAATTCAATTACCATTTCACGTTCAAATCTAATTAAAGATTTAACTATCGCCTGGAGCAAAACTGGTGATACTCCATTTTCGATCATTTCAATCTAATTAAAGATTCATTAAAACTCCACTTAGTTTTAATCGTTAACTGGGTTAAAGAATCAGTGTCATTTAAAACACGGTTCACGATAAACCCAAAATCACATTCATCAATTATCGGGTTAAAGAACAAGTGTTATTTAAAACACTGTTCACGATAAACCCAAAAATCAATATCAATTCAATTCCAATTAAATATTATTTAATTGGTACACTTCATTAAATCTAAATAAAAAGATTTAATCATTTCCCAACTGGGTTCAAGAACAGTGTTAGTGAAGACACCATTCACGACAAACCCAAATCACATTCGATATTCAATACAAGGCTCTGAATAGAAAATATATCGGCCTATATTCAATATCAAATTCTACGATTAACAAATGTCGTATTGGAAATAACGATATAAATATATATCTTTCAAATTTCCATAACAACACCTGTATAATCACGAATTCCAACATCGAAATATTCCGAAGACAATTCCGATTCAAATCCACTCCAATGCAATCATTGGAAATTCTGGTTATTTTTAAAACCCTTTTCAAATTCAATTTATTTATTTAAAAATAAATAGAATTATAATTCTAGTTCAAAACTAGTTCATTTCGATAAAAATCTATTTTTATCTTTTCAAATATGGAGTTTTTCATCCCAAATCTTCACAAATCATTTCCTATGATTTTACACAAATTATTATTATTTTTAATAATTTTATCAAGGCCCGTACAGTCGATTTCCATCAATGGCCATCGAACTGCACTTATAGCGACCTTTTTCAAATTTGATTTGGACATAATTCCAAATCCAACCGCTAGATTTCTAATTTCTAATATCCGTTAGAAAGCTCTTTTCGATACGAACCCAACGGTTCCGGTTTTAGAAGAATCCGACGGTCGGATCTCCCGTAATGCCCGTTTGAAATAAATGGTCGAAATTCGCGAACTGCCGCGGCGCGGCGCGTTCTATTCAGGCCATTATATTATATATATAATATATATATCGTCGATTTCAATTCAAAACGAATTATATAAATAGTTTTAAAATTTGTTTCAAAAGCAATTTCAACTTCCTTTTCAATTCAAATCAAAATTGAATTCTTCTTTATAAATTCGTTTTGAAATTCATTTCTATTCAATTCAAATTTCAATTCAATTTGAATTCATTTCAATTCGTTTTCAATTCATTTCGAAGTCGTTTTCAATTCAATTTGAATTCGTTTTCAATTCATTTCGAAGTCGTTTTCAATTCAATTCATTTCGAAATTGTTTTCAATTCAATTCATTTCGAAATCGGTTTCAATTCATATAAATATCGTTTACGTCAAAATGGCGTCAATCTAATCAACACGGCTTCATAAATTTCTATTTTCAAATATTCTATTTCAAATATTTCTCTTTCAAATGTTATATTTCGAAACTGGAATGAGGCCCAATCAATTACCATATAAAGTTAATTATATGGATTTTCATACAACACATGTATATAATAGCATTGAAAAATAATCAACCATCAACCAAAGTGCACTACACTGTATAAGCATCAAATATATAAAAATCTAACGCTTATAACAGCCTGTCAATCAATCGATCGACATATTTATTCAATCAGGATGAGTGAACTTCAAATTTCATCCCAACACCCGTGTGGGGTTTCAAACAATCAAACACCTATTTTATTTGTGCTATTGGGCGATGTGTAAAATTTATCGTCCCAATCAATGTCATTCAAATAGGTGTACATAAACAAACCGTCCGGTTTATAAATGAATATTTTATTTTATTCACTTCACGTTAAAAATTATATTTTTAACGATAAAACATTTTATTTCAATCTATGAATTTCTATTCAATTCATTTATTCTATAAAATGATATTTTTATTTTCTAACATATTTTAGAAAATTTCGGCGGCATAACGGCACGATACTAGAAACGGGACAAGGCCTAGCCTTATCCCCGGTCTAGTGAAGGCCCACGCCATTCACACAACAATCAGAATCACCAAACAACCAAATTCAAATCAAATCATATAACTAAGCTATGCAACCAAACAAACAAGTCCATGGTCTGTGGACGATTGTGTCGGGTGCTACTAAGCACCGTCTGCATCCTAGTATATATATATATAAATAGAAATGAAATTGAAAGGTGAGAAATTCTCACATATAGCTATCCTAGCTCCACTGCACTTCATTTGCAGAAGTCTTCGTCGTTTCGCCTTTTTGTCACCTTCGTTGCTGCTTTCACTACATACGTAAAAATCACATTTTTACTTCGCTATTCAATATATAAAAATCCATTTTTCTATCGAAGTTCAATATATAAAAATTCTATTTTTCTATCGAAGTTCAATATATAAAAATTCTATTTTTCTATCGAAGTTCAATATATAAAAATTCTATTTTTCTATCGAAGTTCAATATATAAAAATTCTATTTTTCTATCGAAGTTTTTTCTATACGAAAAAAAAATCAAACCTTTTTCTATTCTAAAGTTTAAATCTTTTCTTATTTTAAAATCTAAAAATAAAATCAGTTTTTACTTAACTTAAAAATCAGTTTTTACTAGACTTAAAAATCAGTTTTTACTAAACTTAAAAATCAGTTTTTACTAAACTTAAAAATCAGTTTTTACTAAACTTAAAAATCAGTTTTTACTAAACTTAAAAATCCGTTTTTACTTATAAAAAAATATAGTTTTAGCCTTAAAAAAAAATATAGTTTTAGCCTTAAAAAAAATATATAGTTTTAGCCTTATAAAAAAATATAGTTTTAGCCTTATAAAAAAATATAGTTTTAGCCTTATAAAAAATATAGTTTTAGCCTTATAAAAAAAATATAGTTTTAGCCTTATAAAAAATATAGTTTTAGCCTTATAAAAAATATAGTTTTAGCCTTATAAAAAATATAGTTTTATATGTAAAATAAAATAAAATAAAGCATAAAAGAAAATTTGAAAAACTGACCTTGCCTTAAGGAGAGGGGGGGGGGGGGAAGGGGTAGCTGCGTCGAGTTCTCAGTCGAAGGGGGGGGGATCCACGTTCGGCTTCAGGTGGTGTTTCGCGGTGAGGTGGCTGGGCTCGATCAAATGCGGCGAGTTCATCTGGGACCTAAGGCCTCGTTCGAGGAGGGGGTTGAGAGAAAAGAGCTTCGAGAGGACAGAGGGGGTAAGGGTGGCTCTGGGGAGGTGGGCCGCCGGAGAAGCGTCGGTGGAGGATGGAAGGAGGCGTCGGATCCGTTTGGGGAGGGCGCGATTGTAAATTTCTTTTTTTTTTCTTTTTTTTTCTGAATCGTATGAAGAAGGGGGGGGGCCAGGAGGATTTAAGGAGGAGGGAAAGATATTATTTTATTTATTTATTTTTTTATTTTTTTAATTATTTTAATTTGTTAAAAGTTGACTTTTACTACCGCACTCGAAACGAGGCCCACCGCCTGTCGTCCATAGCGTTTTACCCCCATTCCGAACACAATGGGATATGCATCGCAAGCTGATCTGATCGTTTCGATCAGTTTCCTTTAAATCTACATTTAAATCGCTATATTGAATTTTAAACGCACATTTCAAATTACCGGGGTCACATGCTAACTCTAAAAATTCTCGAAAAATATTTTCTAGCTTCGTATTGACGATACGGTCCTAACAAAACTAGTTTCGTCGAATTCTGAGACCGTTAGACAAATGGCCAATTTCCAGTCGATTAAAATCAACTGAAACTGGTCAAACGCGTTTTCCTTTGCCACGCTCACATATTGATTCGAAAAATTATGAAATTTGAAACCTAGCAATAACTTTACATCCCGGACCCAACAAAACTGGTTTCGTCGGAATCCGAGGTCGTTTGCAAAATGTCCATTTTTAAGGGCCTGAATTCCATAGCGACTATTCAGAATTTTCAACTGGACATATCTTTTGATTCCCGCAACGAACTTTGGATTTTTTGGATTCGTTGGAAAGATATTCACTATTAGATTCCATTATTTTTGGTTTCACTAAAATCCGGATTGTTTTGCACCCGGTACATTCAATTGAAGTTTGAAATCGAATTATCGAACTACCGCGCCATTTTCAATTCTATTTATAATTATATATAAATATTTATATTCTAACGACGACGTATATAATATATACGTTCGAATTATATTCAAAATAAATTTCTCGTCGATATTATTTAAAATAATTCATTTTAAATAATCAAAATTCTCTAAAATTGCCAAAATAAAAATTTTAAACTGGCCCAGAATTTGCGGGTTGTTACAATCATCGTATCATCAGCATCCATTTCTCTCTGCCGACTCAATCTGCAAGTTAAAACCCAACAAAGGAGTTAATAAAAAAGATATGTGCTAATGATCATGTCTGCACAATGAAACCTAACAAAGGACCAAATTAAATACACTAAAGACTACGCACCGACTGCATGTTACCGCTGCGGCTAAATCATCATCCGATTCTGCAAGGTTGCAGCTATGAACACGTGTTATATAAGTTTAAATGGGTCTGCAATAATGCAGTACAAATGTACAATGAACACACACATATATACACGTACGTTTGTGTGTGTGTGTGCATTTCTCTCTTAATCCTGATATTCAGCTATAACTTGCACAACAACAGTAATTTAAATATGATTTGAACCGCATAACGATATATCAAAATATATTGCTTTCTTCATAAATTAATCATTTCAGAGTATCAAATCCTTTCATTTCATCCAGATATAGATTATAGCACATTAATTACAAAATTAAAAATGAGAAGTTACACGCCAAAATTTTACGGATCACGTGATTTTCAATTTAGGTTCACATTAAAGAAACATGAGTCAAAAAAGCAGGAGTCAGAAACTTAATTAAAAAACTTCATGCATACAGTAAACATTACCAATTGCAAGAAAGCAGTGGTAAAATCAAATTCACAAATAAATGAATGTATATAATTTGCAAGTTAGAGCCATGTATGTGTAAAATCAAATTCACAATTAAAGATGCTAAAAAACTAAAGATTATAAGTTCTCCTCTATATATGATAAAATATTTATGGGAACTTGCCAATTTCTTCATCAACATTCTTGAATATTGAATTTAAAAGTGGTTAACTAATTCGATAGTATGCAGCGTTAGTGACACAATTTACCGTGCAACCAGTGTTTTCTCTATATTTCACTTGGACTGAAGAATGTTTTCTCTGTTACGACTCTAAAAGAAAGTTTTCCTTCTAATCTGGCATTTACATGGCCAGGGGCGGATGCACTCTTTGTGCTGATAGGGCACATTCCCTAGGTCAGGTTTTTGTGTTCTATTATGAAAGATTATATGATGATTTTTTGGTCCTATCTCAAAACATTATTAGGCCATATCTGAAATCATGCCCCCACCTAGTGTTGGAACCTAGCTCCGTCACTGTACATGGCAAATAAGTATTAGGTCAAGGCATTAAATCTTTGGAAAGCTAAAACAAAATGAAACTGTCTTTACAGAAATTTCCATATCTATTATAAGGTAAGGTTACCCGGCTGGTAATCTGGAGCGCACAGGTTCAAGCCCCGGCCTCTTCACATAATGTGAGGGAAAGGCTGCGCGCGCTAATCGACCAACCAGAGTCCGGAAAGCCGTGAGAATAGTATCAGATGGGAGACTGTCTAGGAAGTCCTCACGCTTGAGTATGGGAGCCTTCGGCACTGGGTATCCACTATAAGGTAAGCATGACGTAAAGAAAAGGAAAAGGAATTTCACTCCTATAGCGGTCATTGTAAAGACTAAGGCCCGTTCTTCTGTCCTTAATGGACCAGTGATTAAACGGGCGCGTCCGTTTAATAACGGTCCTTTAAGGACCGGCTTCCCAACGGCTCAAATTGGAGCCGTTGGGCATCGACGCGTTGGACGCGTCGAGCCCAACGGCTCCAATTTGAGCCCTTGGGCAACAAACACACCACCTCCTCTATAAAATTCAACCCTCCTCCATTCATCCATCTACCCCAAATTCATTATCTACTTCTCTAAGCACTCTTCTATCTTCATTTAAAAACGGCTACTCGACAACCAAAACACCATTGGAGCAATGAAGCAACCCGACTATTGCAGAAATGCGCTGTTGCTGCGTATGGAAAATGTGGTAATAACAAGAAAGGGGTTACCAAAGCGATAGCGGAAAAATTTAATGCTGCAGCGGTCGAAATCAACGTTACAAGATCAGATGAAACTCTGGATTTGATCGACGAAAACAAAGTTCGGCATAAGTATGATAGTCTTCGAAGGGAATGGGTTAAATGAGAAAGCTTAAACAACAAAACTAGAGCTGGTTGGGATCCTAATCGTCAAACTGTTTCAGGCTCTGATGAATGGTGGGATGATCGTTTAAAGGTATTCGTGGTAAACTTCTGCTTGGTTTTTTAATAAACCCGTTATTAATTAATGTTGTTAAAACAGGAATTTGGGCTATCCATTCTGAAAATTAAAAGTCACCGCTTGAGCATTTGGAACTACAACAATTGTTTCAAGGCACACATGCAACTGTACAGATGGCGTATACGCCAGCTTATACGCCTGCTGTTACTCAACCTGAGCAAACACAACAGTTTACTTCCTCTTTGCCTGGAAATTATGTTAATCCATGGGCATTTGAACAATTCCACAGTCAGCTCAATGAAATAGAAGACCAAGGGCAAAATAATATTCCCAATTTGAATTCACCAACACATCATTCTTGGGTTCCTGAACCGGCCACTCAAACAAACGTGCCCGAAACTCCCATTCAACAGCGAACTCGACATGTTGGTCCAACCTCTGGTAAAAAGGGAGGTTTCAGAAAACGTCGTAGTGAAATGGACAATAAGTTTGCTGATCTCGTCGATTACCTCCATGCTCGAAAAGTGCAAAAATCTACAACTACGGAAAGTGCGACCCCAAACAATCTGACAGCAAACAGTATACGGTCAACAGGAAACGCTTTAAGTCAAGCTGATATGATAGCACACGTTAAACGTTTGAGCGAAGGAGCAGATTTTAATTTATGTGAAGCATTACACAGTTGCAGATTCCAACAAGGCAGATATATTCAACCTCTTAAACGATGACGATGCAATACCATGGATGACAGTTGAGACAAAGCGCGATTAACTTTCTGCTGACTACAAGTACTTTCTGATCAAGAACGAACCAAGCAACGTTTAGGATTTCTACTATTATTTCAGTTTTGTATTGTACTGTTTTTATGTAATGGACTGTTATGTTTTTATATAATGTTTTGTTTTAATCGGTAATTAGTTAAATTACAAAATATAAATAAAATACTCTGCTTAAACCGCCAAACGCATGGTCCGCTAACTACCATTCTCCGCTATAATACTCCGCTCAAATTCTCCGCTTAAATACTCCGCTTCCGCTTGCAAAGAACCACCCTAACATAGTGTGATAACCAACAAATTTTGGATTTACACGTGATGCATTATATAACATGATATTTATCTTCACGTGCTAAATAAAGGAAGGTGGGAAATCATCAATGTATGCTTTTGTCAAAAGAAAAGTAATATGATGTCGTTATGTTTGATGATTTCCTATTTTACTGTTTGACTACAATCAAGTTTTAGATAAAAACCATAATAAAGGGATCTACAAGCTGATCTAGAGCGTATCATGGAACTGCGAGATCATCATAATTTTTTAATGAGCTTGCATGCATAAACAATTGTATTCGTTTCTCTCATATTTTTCTTTTGAGTTTCATAAATACGGAATATGTAACGGACTACTGAAGAAAATAATATATATTTGATAGCATTTTGTACATTGTCTAAAATACCTGGATTTTTTTTTGATTTGTTTATATATTTTCAGTTGAACTTCTCTTATCCAGTTAGACCTATATGAGCTTTAATCATCATCGTTGTCGCATCCATCATCATTATTATTATAGTCCAGGGGTGCTTCATCCAAAAGATTACCCTCATCTTTTTTATCCATTTCCATATTGAAATTGAATTTTTGTGGTCTTGAACCGTCTAAAACTTTCAAATAATCAATATTGCATTTCTTAAAAAAGGTTTAAGTTGAAAGTAAGCTTGATTTTCCCTTATGAGTTTCTATAAAATGGAGAAATCAGTAAAATGCAAAATCCTCGTAATTATTAATTAGTTAGCAGTTAAAGCTCTAACAAAAAAATTCATCGGTTGGAAATAAATTTGATCACATGTAAGATTCCATTTTCTGTAAAAACTTATGGACATTTATATAATAAAGTATAGAAATAAACAATAACTGTTTGGTTGGCTAGTAAGTTAGTGTTCATACTTCATGCTTTTTGCTAATGGTGGGTTCTCTACCGTTAGCACGAAGATGAACTGTCTTTGTTTATATAAACATAAGGCAGGCTTCATTTCAATATAGTATGTGAATTATCCACTTATTTTAAAGCCATTCCAATTATTCACCATTTTACTTCAGTGCAAGTAAATAACTGTTATTTTAGTTTCCATAAGTTTCCTTACTTGATTTATCCTACATAATCTTTTCTTCCCTATATTCCAGAATTAGTTAATTGATTGACTTGAATAACTAATTTTATTTCCTTTTCTATTTTCAAATATGGCCACAATATGAAGAAAAAAACCCCTAGCTAATATGGATTTATGACCACAAATTCGGATGTTCATTACACCCCCCCGGTATGGTATGTTGTTAAATAATGAGGAAAGATCTAGTGCATAGCTCCATGCGTTTGTCTGCAAAACAAACTGTTTGGTTGAACTCATGCCTATAACAGATTGTAGTTATTCTTTTAGTATACTGACGTTTGAAGATGAAAATAGTAAAAATGGTGCTGCCATTTATACATTGTTTATATTCAGTGATTCCATATTTGATATTTGAAAAATAAATATCCATCAACACTTTTAAAGGGACATGCATCTGTTACCCAGTTAGACCTACATGAGCTTTAATCGTCATCGTTGTTGCCTCCATCATCATTATTATAGTCCAGGAGTGCTTCATCCAAAAGACTACCCTCAACTTTTTTTTGATCCATTACCATATTGAAATTGATTTTTTGTGGTCTTGAACGGTCCAAAACTTTCAAATAATCAATATTGCATTTCTAAAAAAAGGTTTAAGTTGAAAGTCAGCTTGATTAGCCCTTCTGAGTTTCTATAAAATTGAGATATCAGTAAAAAGCAAAACCCTCGTAATTATTAATTAGTTAGCAGTTAGAGCACTAATAGTTCTTTTCATCGGTTGGAAATAAATTTGACCACATGTAAGATTCCATTTGCTTTAAAAACTTATGAACATTTATATAATAATGTTTAGAAATAAACAATAACTGTTTGGTTGGCTAGTTAGTGTTAATATTTTTTGCTAATGGTGGGTTCTGTAATATTAGCATGAAGATGAACTGTACTTATATAAACATAAGGCAGGCTTTATTTTTGTTGTAATATATATATATGAATGTTGTGAATATGCGTTTATTAATTCTATGTTTAGTCCCACATCATGGAAATAAGCTAAAGATCAGCTCCAAAAGCCTATATATAAAAGAGCCAATGTAATAGAAAGAATATACATCTGAATGAATAAAAATGTCCTCTCTCCCTTATTTCTTCTGCATTTTGTTCATTTTATAAAACGTTATCAGTACTAAGCTCTATTAGAGCTATTGTTTGAAATATTCTAGATCTATATTTATGGATCAATCATGTAAGTTATTTTTTTTATGTTTTGAAATCATATAGATCTACATATATGAACTTGTTGTATCTTCTGCTTAGATGTGATCCATACTTCTAGATCACTTTTCTTTTTCAGTTTTTGTAGATCTAGATTCTACTTTAGTGGATCTAAACTTTTTAGATCTAATTAATTTTTAACTTAGTGGTTTTTAGATATCCACCTATTCATATCTGATCTGGTATTATGGTATACCAAATATATTTTTTATGAAGATCCATTCATTTTCTTTTTATAATATTATGGATCTTTTACCTCATACGCCATACATAAAACATCTTCATTTTCTACTTTATCTCTTCAATAACAGAGAAGACATTGCTAATAGGTATGCATATATGTAAATAACAAGCTGCTTGTTAGCCAACATATGTATTAATGTGGCCATTATTTTTGTTATGTAACATAATGTATGGCTCCTTGACGATTTGTAATGTTTCATTATTGTAAGAAGTTCATTATAAATGTATAAAGAAAGACTTGCATATTTGGATATTACTATTTTTTTATGATTGTGCCGTAATATATTCAATTTATTACATCCATGTATACGGTCCTATTCTATTTCACAAGATCTGCATATTTTTTTATGATATAATAGTATTATAGTTTCATCGTTTTGTCTGATCGTTAATTTATTAATTCGTTTTAATAAGTATAGAACATGTATACTAATATGTGAATTTTGTTTAGTTAAGCATCTGCAATTATTATTTTTGTGTAGTTCACAAAAATGTCGAACACTGAAATCCATTTACAATCTCAATGCTTAGAGAGTACCATTAAAAATGACAATAATATGTTCCAGCAGGACAAAGCAAAGGCTCTGATATTTTTAAGAGGCCATATCTACGATGATCTAAAATCAGAATATTTAACTAGAAAAAAAAGATCCTCTCCACTTTTGGAACTCCCTAAAGGAGCATTATGACCAACAGAAGACGGTCATACTTCCAAACACAAAGCAAGAGTCGTTGAACCTGAAATTCTCATGCAAATGACCTGAAGCTCATATGATCTAAAGTCAATATACAAATTCTTTCAAATAATAAACCTGAAGTTCATATGCAAACAAGGAACCTAAAGTTCATATGCAAACAAGGAACCTGAAGTTCATATTCAAACGAGAAATATGAAATAAGGCATAAAAGCATATAATTGCATTTAATATTTGCTTATAGCAAATGACCTGTAAAAGGAAAGGATTTGAAAAATCAATGAAAGGAAACTTTTCAACAAAAAGGAAAAAGCCTCATATTCCAACTTTATGCTACATATGATCTCTTGAAGAAACTTATTATTGGAAGAGATCATTACATTTATAATAAATACCATTTTCTTGAAGAAAAATAGTAAAATGACTCTCATATGTGGAAAAAAAGGCACATTCTAGAAAAGTTACTTCAATTTAAAATATATTATAACAATATATGAATTATGATAAAACTTGAAGTTTTATTATAGTCATTTTGGAACATATTATATTTCTAGAAGAAATATTTCATTGTTTCTTAGGAAAACTTTTATAAAGAAAATATGTATTCTGAAGATCATATTGAGTTAAGATCTAAATATTGATCTTAATTCTGCACACCGGAAGTGAATGCAAAAATTATTTTTGTCGTTACGTGGAAAATATAGAACCTACAGTTTCTAAAAAGGCAAGAAGCAATTTTGATATAAAAAGAAAGATCTAAAAGATCTTTATATGAGTTGTATAATTTAAAAAAAATGTAATTTTTATGTTTGTGAATTTTATGTATAAATTTACAAATTTTTCAAATCATTCATATTGAAGAATAAGAATTTTTTTTATTGAATATGAGATATGTATTTTATTTTTGTTTATAGTTGTGAATTTTATGTACAGATCTGTAAAAAAATTCATGTTAGAGAATGTAAAATGTTGATTATGTGATTGATAAATATATTATTTTACCCTATTGTCATAAATACATTGAATGTTAGAGAATGCATTGTTATGATAATATATTATATTACCTTATTGTAATAAATGCATTGAATGCATTAGTTATTGTTAGTTAATTGATGTATGTTTGCATTTGGAATATGAATAAACATATGTATTATTATTCGATGTATTTAGATAGTAATAACTAATGTTATGGAAGAAAGGATAGAACCACAACCTGAAGTTGTACAAAGAAAATATTTATACTGGAAGTTGATATATAAAAACATTTTTGATAAAGTATACAAGTTTGAAATCTTGTCAATTAGCAAAAATGTAAAAGCTTCTAAATTAAAAGTATGTTAAAAGATTGAGAACCAGAAGTTCATCATAAATTTATAAAATTGATATGCATATGTATGTGTATATATATGCATAGGAACTCGAAGTTCCTCAATTAATGAATTTGGAATACTTCATAATTTAAAAGCTTGAAGCTTTATTCAAACCGTATGAAATAATAACATTACACTTCTTAGTTAAATCATATGAGACAATAATAAAGCATCCAAAGATTGCACAATTTTCAAAATGAGTTGTATCTTGCTTATATATTTATATTTACATATCGTATTGAAGAATAAATTTTAACAACTCGAAGTTGTTATATATTTTATTTAACCAGATGTTCAACACAGTGGAACCAGAAGTTCAATACAGTGGAACCAAAAGTTCAATACAGTGGAATCATAAGTTCAATACAGTTGAACCAGAAGTTCAATACAGTTTAACAAACTTGAAATTGTTTATATATTATTTGAACCAGAAGTTCAATATAGATAAAAAACTTGAAGTTATTCATATATTTCATTTGAACCAGAAGTTCAATACAGTTCCAAATCAGATATTTTGGATATTATGGTACGATATTTAAGATTCGCACTGATATTGCTTGATAAGCAAAAATTAATGATTGAGAACTCATGAACAATTTGTTATAAAGTAAGTAACTCGAATGTGAAGGACTATGCAAATCAATTACATATGTAATACGTGGACGCACGTATATACACATACATGCGAAAAATTTATTAACAACTTGAAGTTGTCATGAGCTCATATTATAAATCATGCATATATTATATTTCAGAAAGTCGGTTGACATCAATATTGAATGACCTGAAGTCATGTGCATATTCAAATGATAGAAAATTCCCCCAAGTCATCGGATCAATGAAAGGGAATAAGTAATACAATATGAATGCATCTTATCAATTAATAAGAGCATTATCCTCCTACAATTGAAATACATCTAATGTATTTGCTAGCTATGATGCTATAATGGATCAAAAATGAATCCAAAGTAGGTTTAATATTTAAAGTGACAATGTTTGTCAACATTGAGGGGGAGGATAAAGGAATCATCGATGTTAAATATTTGCTAACATATAGAATTATGCAAAGTATTAAGTAACTTTCATAAATTATCAATTATGTCCCTAATAGACTTTCTCCAATATACATTTTAATCCCCGAAGGATCAAAAGATGTAAATCACAGCTGAAAATGTTGTTTAAAAGTCAGTTCAAAATATATTTAGAGTAAGTCATAAAGATGCAAAATAAAGGAGGTAAGTGTTCCTGAAGAAACACTTAAAGGTGCTTTAAAAGAAACCCATGACATGATTGTCAAAATAACCCCAGAAGTGATAACCCCAGAAGTGGTTTATGTACCTAAAGTATGATAATTTTTTGAGATCTCAATAAATCATGTATCGAACTGACATAAAATAATCATCGATGATAAATTAATAAATAATAAAGCGCTTACATTTATAAATGGATTAAAATCCCATATTAGAGAGAAACATGATTAGCCATCATGAAATTCTCCTAAATAAGATACTTGGATCTGTAGTCCATAAGATATGAACCTGTAGTTCATAAGATAAAATAGAAATATAGATAATGACAAAAGCACATGGAAGTTACTGAAACACCATAGAGTGTCAAGTGCTATGAGCATTGTATTTTTCAGAGATAATTGAACTGATTAGAGTGGTGAAAGTGTTTAAAACACTTACAATATCCTGAAGAGTATAAACGATGAAAGTATACAAATTCTAGAAGAATTTGAATAACTTTGGTAGTGATAAAGAGCAAAAAATGTAGATTAAAACATTCTTTTAAGTATTGTTGTGATGAAATCTTGAAATAATTCATGATGAGTAGATCAGTTCCTGCTTACAAGAATTGCTGTAGTGAAACTCTTAATATCCATTGGAGTGGTAGTTGCGATATGTAAAAATTATTATAATATATAAGTTCCTGAAGAACATAAAGAATACAAAGAACATGTCTGATAGATTACAGCATTCTTCTGAGTATTATTATAATGAAAATCTTGATATACTTCAAGATGAGTAGATTACTTCCTGCTTAGTGTTGTTGTGATGAAAGTTGTCTCACTCATCAAATGTGTATTGCAATATTCAAGCCCGATTGAAACCAAAAATTATAAGCACCTGAAGTGTATTCATAAATAAATATTAGTATCATACAAGTCACAAAAGGGAGATGTTTTAAATAAGAAAGCATGCCTAAAGCATGGAAATGCACATGAAGTTTCAAAAGAAAAACTTCATTAAGAAGTATTTGTAAGCAATTTGAGTTATTGAAAGAAGAATACGAATTCAGAGAAAATTATTATATCAAGGGGAGCATCCATAAGTATGATATAATGCACTCTTTTTCCTTAACTAAGTTTTCCCCACTGGGTTTTCTTAGTGAGGTTTTAATGAGGCATGGGTCATGATCAAGAAGTATCAACCCAAAGGTAACATACAAAAATAAGTTATAATATACTCTTTTTCCTTATTTAAGTTTTTTTCCCACTGGATTTTTCTTATTAAGGTTTTAACGAGGCATAACATTGATCCAGAAGAATCATACTACTTTTGACGTAGTAAATATGACATTGTATATTGTACTCTTTTTCCTTCACTAAGATTTTTCCCATCGGGTTTTTCTTAGTAAGAATTTAACGAGGCAACATTTTGATCCAGAAGTATCAAACATATTTTGATGCAGTAAACTATTATTTATGAAGAAGACAAGGCAGTTGGATGGCTCAGATTCAAGTATCAAGTATGATAGGATGGAGCACATTTCTTCTAAATTTCTCTTCACACATGCATGAAAGGATAACAAGAAAGAGGAGAAACAAATTTCAAAAAAAGAGGGTAGATCCATTTCAAAGGCAATTTCCAAATCAACATTGTAGAAGATGATATACAAAATTGGCATGCGTCAACTACATCAATAGACAAATTGAATAATGAGTTAAGAATAAGGGGGAGCATGTAAAATTATGCTATAATGTACTCTTTTCCTTCACTAATATTTTTCCCATTGGGTTTTTGTTAGTAAGGTTTTTAATGAGGCATTATCTTGATCTTGAAGTATCAACCTTTACGGTAACATTGTAAAACATATTACCTAAAGAGGAAATAAATTTGCACTCTTTTCCTTATTTATGATTTTTCCCACATGGTTTTTCATAAAAAGGTTTTTAATGAGGCATTGTTTTGATCCTGAAGCATCAAACTCTTTTGAGGAATATCATTTTAATATGATATTCATAATGTCAGACGTTATACTCTTTTTCTCGTTCAAGGCGTTTCCCATTGGGTTTTCCTGATAGAGTTTTGAAGGCAACAGACAAGCAAGATAATAATAAAAGGGAGCAATCATCATATATGTTTTAAAAGGGACAACTTCAAGTTAGCAGAGCATTCAAGTTTTTGAAGACGCATATTCAAGGGGGAGTGTTGTAATATATATATATATATATATATATATATATATATATATATATATGAATGTTGTGAATATGCTTTTATTAATTCTATGTTTAGTCCCATATCATGGGAATAAGCTAAAAATTAGCTCCAAAAGCCTATATGTAAAGGAGCCAATGTAATAGAAAGAATATACATCTGAATGAATAGAAATGCTCTCTCTCCCTTATTTCTTCTGTTTTGTGTTCATTTTATAACAATTTCAATATAGTATGTGAATTATCCATTTATTTTAAAGCCATTCCAATTATTCACCGTTTGACTTCAATGCATGTAAATAGCTATTTTTTTAGTTTCCATAAGTTTCCTTACTTGATTTATCCTACATAATCTTTTATTCCTTATATTCTAGAATCAGTTAATTGATTGACTTGAATAAATAATTTTATTTCCTTTGCTATTTTCTAATATGGCCTAATTACTTGATTGATTAAATAAATTAATTATTTCATTTCTTTGCATAGTAGGAAAATGAATATCTGGAGCATGAGAAGTTAACATGAAACAAATCTTTATAAATCTACTATTTTTGCTAATGTAAGAATCTACAAAATAAGCCAACACCTTTTAAAATATTTGTTAAGCATAATCTAATACGTCATTAAATGGAAACCACGTTATTATATAGCTTTATAAAATGAATAAAAATCAGCTAATATGGATTTATAACCACAAATTAGCATGCTCATTACATCATATATATACATACATACATACATGCATATATATATATATACATACACACATGCATACATATATATATAATTACATCGTATGACATATTCCTTGACATATTGCTAAATAATACGGAGGAAAGAGCTAGTGTATAGCTCAATACGTCTGTCTGCAAAACAAACTGTTTGGTTTAACTCATGCCTATAGCAGGTTGTAATTATTATTTAGTCTACTGATGTTTGGAGATGTAAATAGTAAAAATGGTGCTGCCCGTTTATGCATTGTTTATATTCAGTTATTCCATGTTTGATGTTTGAAAAAATATATATCCATCAACACTTTTGAAGGAATATGCATGTACCCTTAAATGGTTTTGAGATCAAAACTTGTGTGGTTATGGAATGATGCATTTCACAATTGGACAAACTATTATTGTCAAAGATGATGGAGAAGGCTTTGAACCATTTCAAAACTTAACCCAATATGGTTACTGTGCTTAGGTACGAATCCTATTAATGCTTGGGAAGCCGCTATAGAATAAGTGTTTAATCTATACCAAAAATAAGTGCTTTATGTATAGCATAAACAAATCAATCACATTGATTATTTCGTTTTTCTATCTTACAAAGTCGGTTATAAAAGGAGCATACTGAACATAATAAGTCTGAAAACAGGTTAAAAAATGTTAATTCGGCAAAAGGATACTTGTATATGAAATTAAAGATGGTAGAACAAATGGCTATTAAGTATTTTTAGTTTACCAACAAAGTAAAAGGTTGTTTCTTTTGTAAGAAAGCATGTGAACTATGTACTTCCAATAGAAAATACTTACGACATTTAAATAGAAGCACTTGAAATGAATAGGATGAACCGTGGACATCCGAAGGCTGAAACAGATCACTAAATTTATATTGGTTCGAGCATTTGCTTTCAACTGACTGATTGCTTAAAAATAGCTTTCCAGATTTTCATGCAGTCCCTTTGAAAACTTACTCTCGACCTACACATTCCAAACACAAACCACCCACAAAACATCAGAAATGAGAAAAAAAAATATTTTAAACAATGCATAATGCCAAAATCAGTGTGCAGCTTTCTGATGGAGTGGAACAAATGATTAGCCTAGCGGACACTTTATCCAATATGCCAATAAACAAAAAGCGTAACTGAAACATAATTGGATGACATAGGATTCTACAATTATATTCTTAGCAGCAATAATTGAAGCTGAAATTTCAGCTAGGAAATGGACAATTAGTATGAAACATGAGAATGTTTACATATAATTGGATTAATCAAACTTTATATATTTATGTTCAGCCAAATTTTTGTTGCATTTATTCCAAAACACTATGGCAGGATACATGTTTACATGAAAATTTTGTTACTCAAAATGAGGCTAAAAATGAACAGGGGATAGGAAACCAAATATATGATACATAAACTTGCATATGGCGGTTGGAAAATATTTTGTAAAAATATATTATATTAAAACTCTACTACGCCATGTCAAATTATGCACTGTAGGAATTCCTGATTATTACCATTAAGATCTATATTTTTTATTCAGAAAAGGCAAAAAAAACACAAATAGCTGCTGCAAAGTTAAACGACGATGACAACGCTGACAAAATCTAAGAACATTTACAATATAATTTGATCTACTACTTGTTCACTGTATAACCAGTTCATCGAGTGCTAGAATGGACTTAAAACATCAAGTTGAAAAGCAAATAAGTAAGCAATAAGCCAAAAGAAAACATATCAAATAAAGAAATGCAGTCTTACCCAATAGGCAAATACGGTGTTGATGGTCTCATCTGCCCCAACCTCGTATTTGTGAAATAATCTTTGTATTCCTCATCAACCATGCTGCATATCTACACGTTTTCTATTCTACTTGTGCAATGCTGCAGCACTTTTGCTTGTTGGTCAAAGTCTCCAGAGTATATACATCTACTTGTTTCCACTTTAGCTATGTGGGATCTTTATTTTCCTAGAAATTATCGACGACGACATCAATTAGAGGTATGCTAGGGTAGTTGGTAGACAACAACACAAAATGGTACAGCAAAGTTGAATCAATGCAATATCATATGCGACCTTTTATGAGTTGATGACGAACTGGATAAGCCGCCTGGAAATGTTGTCAAACACAATCTCAATCATCCATTCGTAATATTCAAGTACTTCTGTGTTTATATTTTATTAGGCTGCATAATTATTGCCATGTGGAAATAAAGGAACGGGTGATTTATTTCTTTTATATACTAATATTGTGCATTCATTAGTTGAGGTCAACATGAAGATAGATGGAGGAGAAGTGAAAGAAGGCCAAACGCTTGATAAAACTTAACAACTGAACAGCAGCTTGCACATGAAGACACATCTATTTATTTACTTATTTTCCTATTTTCATTTAAATAGTATTGCAATTAGGTGATGCCTGGCGCAACGGTAAGGTTACCCGGATGGTAATCTGGAGCGCGCAGATTCGAGTCCCGACCTCTTCGCTTATGAGAGGGAAAGGCTGTGCGCACTAATTGACCACCCCCAGAGCCCGGAAAGTCGTGAGAATAGTACTAGGTGAGAGACTGCCTGAGAAGTCCTCTCGCTTGAGTACGAGAGCCTTTGGCACTGGGTATCCACCTTTATCATTTAAATAGTATTGCAATTGCTGGGTTAAAAAAATAAACATATGTTGTTGCCTCCGGTTTTGGGTATTAACAGAAGGTTTAACCTAAAATCATAAAATATAAGGAAATAGATAAGAACAATAAGAAATCAGTAAAACCTCATATCCTGAAGTTTGCATTAGTTCTACTTTTACTGTGATCAATGCCTGCTTTGTAAGGAGAATAAACTATTGACTACTGTGTATTTGTTACACTGTATTGACAAATAATAATATAACACAAATTAATGATGTTAATTAATCTTTGCAAAATCATTAAGTATAAATAGAACGTAGCAATGCATAAAATTTAGAATAGGATGGTGTGCAAACGGAGTTTGTCCTACTTATATTTTTGAATGATGCATTGTGTTGATCATTTGTGTGAAAAACAAATGTTGTAGAATCGCGCTGTGTGAAAATGAAAATCATAATTTAACAGAATATTGTATATGACTGTAGCCTTTATAAGCAAAGAAAAAATTTAGATATAATGTGTGAAAAAAAATGTTTCAGTGAATCGTGCTGTCAAAAGTGTCGTTAAAACTGCAGAAAAGTTACTAATAAGAATGCATCTATTGACCATTAGATTGTAAATTAAAGAACATGAAAATTAGCTATGTATCCATTTTAGGGTGCTTGGAAATTAAGAAGAGCATATAGCAAGCAGTATAGGACACAAGTAACATTTTCAAACATCCCACTATACGAAATGAAGAATACTAATTATGTATGTCAATTTAGTTTTATGTTGATTGGGTATGCTCGTTAAACTATTGTGGGATTGAAATCAGATATACACAAACAAATACACGTGTGTGTGTGTGTGTGTGTGTGTGTGTGTGTGTAGGAACATTTTTTATTTTGTTTACATTTATTTATTTATTTTAGTTTCCATAGATTTGTTACCAATGTAATTTCAGATGGAATGACATAACATCAGTTGATGCATTCATTTAAGCAAAGAATGTAATTTAAACAGTTAAAGCCATTAATTCATGTATTCCATATATTTATGCATGTGTAGTGTAAGTAATAAGTGGATGTAGGTATCATACAAAATTATCATGAATGTTGTACTAACCAATATAATAAGTAGTTTGTTCAACCATTAAATAGCAATAGGCCAAATATTAGCGAGGATCAACTCACTTGAAACATCCGTTCATCAAGTATTAAATACAAACAACAATTTTGCGAGAATCCGCCAATAATGGTTTATTAAGTTTTAAAACGGCCTTAAAAACAGAAGCTCTACATAACTGAAGATAAATACGCCAATTTGTAAGTACAGCTGAATTTAGTATATGTCATCGAGCAATATTTGCTTTGAAAAAAATCACAGCACAAATATAAATTTCTGTAATTGAATGAAGTTGAAGTTAAAGTAGAATTTTAGCATGGGGATCCAGAAGAGAAAAGCATGAACATGTCTGTTTTAAGCTTAAATTGTGTCGAAGGGTTAAAAAAAGAATAGTTTAATAACACGACAACCATAGTTGTAGCATTCCTTGTGTGCTATAACTTTCTTCTATCAACTGCTGAAACAAAACTTTTATGATGTTAAAACCTGAGCAATTATCACTGCAAAATGTAGTTACAGAAATAAGCTAGGATACTGCTTTGGGTTATGAAAAATTTACCGTTTAGAATGGGAAGAGGACTGACTAATAAATAGTGAAGATGGAAAAATGAATGTAAAAAGGTTATGCTTATAGTATTCAAGTGTCATGACCGTACAAACAAACAAAAGAAACTGTCAAACCAAAAAGCAATTGTCAAACCAAACTTAGTGAAGATCCATTTGAAGTTTTCTTACGAAGAAAATGAAGTCAATCATAGGAACAGAAGAAAACAGTGACAATTTCCTTAAACACCTTAAATATATGTAGAATGTACCAATTTGTAGGATGTATGTTTAATTAAACTTCAACATACAAAGACCAAATTTCAAACAAAATATAATAGTAATAACTCAAAAAATATACAATTACCTTGACTTGTAACCAGATCTAGAAACTGAAGCTAGCCCAATAGCATCCAAAAGCTGGAGCATGTACGTAGACGGTATTAATGGGAATCAGCAAAAATTGGATGCAGCGTGCTATCCGGTGGAGAAGGGAAGAAAGATGGAGAAAGAGATGTCATTAGGTCAAATGGTTTAGGGAGCTTTTCTTCCATACGGCGCAAATGAAGACCGTGACGGACGGGGTAGGCACAATTTAAGTGGAAGCTGATTATTCAGGGTGGACAAAATAGAAAGAAAGGGAAAGCAGAGATGCGAGAGAAAATAAATTAAATATGCGAGACGGTTCAGTTCAAATAAGGAGAATGGCTGTGACGTCACCGTTCCAAAATCAGTAATTATAATATAGTATAGATTAGTTCACTTTTTTTTTTCTCTTTGTGTTTGAGCTTGATTTTTTTTTCTCAGCTTTTTATTGTTTGTTATAAAGAGTGGTATACATTGATTGATATGAATGCATGGTTACATTTGCTTCAGTAAAGGCGATTACTCCACTAAATGAAGCGATGAATTAAAAAATGGCTAATTCTATTGCCACCCCGATTATTGTCTTTCTCACCCCATTGAAATATCTAAAAAATAAAATGACAAATTTATCCTTATTTTTTATTCAAGTTAACTTATTCACTTTTCTATTATGTTATACATTTTATTAGTTAAAAATTACAACGATATCAATATATTTTGAAAAGACAAATGATTCCGGACAAAAATAAAATTTTTATAAAGAAAATGGTGTTAATTTTAAATTTGCCCTTTTCATTTTTCATGTTTTTTCGACCTAAAGTTATTTGATTTTAAGATTTTTAGTATATACATCGTTTATTTATTTTTAAATTTAGCTAAAATATAACAATTTTCGTAGATTGCAAAAAGTACAAAAAAATGTAGACTATAGCTTTATCGTTTTTTGATCTCATCTGTTATTTGTTTCCATTGTTAATGTAAAGGTATTTGTTTTTGAAAAAAATAAAATAAAGGGTTGTTCTGGTATTTTTTGGGGTGGGAAAAGCAAAAAGTGGGGTGTGTTGTTTTTTATTTGGACGATGGGGTGAGAAAGGTAAAAAGCGGGGTGCGAATAGATTTAGCCTTAAAAAATATGTGGTACTAAAAGTTGTAATTTTACGTTTATGGGTAGCTCTTGATTATGAAAATTACATCGGTTGTGTTCAATCAATATATGTCGTATTATTATACAAATAGACAAATTTTATCCAAAGTTTTATGCTTGTTTAAAACAACAAGATGTGTAACAGCAAGTTCGGGTGGTATTCTTGTAGTTCTAGAACATTGTCAAGCAAATATTGGATTTAATCCTTTATTGCTTGTTGGGTTTCACCACCAGAAATCATAATGAGCATTGCCGTGTATTTTACTTTGATTTATTTGGGTGCATGTATGTTACGGGACATTGCATACTATGAACCTCCAACTTGAGTACTACGACTCATCGTTTCGACATCTAAATGTCGAAACTAAATATATGTATGCTCATTTAAGCATGGACCAATTTTTTTTGGAAATGAGGTCCTGCTTGCTGTTCGTTTCTCCCTTTCGATACCCATAGGTATTTCACTTACTCAAGATCGATTATTACAGTTTTGTTCAAAAGCTTCTATTGAAATCCTTCCTCCAATTCTGATGTGTATTTTATTTCACTCATAACCTTTACTAATATCACTAAAAAGATTGTCATCATTAATCTCTTTACTAAATAAAAGGTGTGAAAATTTAACTTTGTATTCAGCATTGGAACAAGGATTTCACTGTTGTCGGATGAACTGAGAATGGCTATTTCTATGTTTTTTCTTAAATGACTACTCTACTCTATTTGATTATGTGCTTTATTACTACATGTTTAGTTAACTTGGTTCATCTATGAAATGTCTGCCTTATTACAAATACAAGAATTTCTCATATTATTGAAAGTATGTTATTGTACGTATAATAATTTCTTATATTATCTCCTTCTCATTATTTAAAGAAATCAGATCTCTACCACACCATTTGCTCAGTATATTGTTAATAGTTCCGTATAATTTTAGTACTTATGAGTTTGTACGTGTTGATGTTGGCCATTTTATTTATTTTGCATGCGTTGATATTTGTGATTTGTGTGTTTTCAGCTTTTCAATGATATTTGCATACAGATAAGCCGTTTGAAAGAATGTTCATGCATTTATGATTTATGGCTTCCATCTTGTCCAAAACTATAACAGTAAACGAAAAAAAACCGATTGATCAAAGAAGTTTTGAGAAGGCAATCTAATACCTTCTGGTTGGGTTCTCGTGTCTTGCCAGTTAATAAGTGTTCCTATGTAACACAAGTAAACATAAATTTATGACATCATTCTGGTTTTAATAGAATGACATGAAACAGAAATATGTAGTGCATGAGATGGTATAAACACATGAAGTAACAGTTTTACTTGTAAATGATCACCCTGACATTACATTGTTATTAAATAGAATAGGAAGTAACATCTTTTATTTGCAAGTGTTTATACTAATATCTAATATGCATAAGTTATCGTTTTATACTTGGAAGTGTTTTATATTTGTATTTTCACACATCTAATTTAATGAACATTACCATTTGTTAATTTTGTCTTCATCTTTGTTAGTTATTTATGACTTCATTTTTTTTGCATCATGTATGATTATATTTGAAAAATGGTATAGAATTCATTATTGGGTATCTTTTATAAAATGATATAATTTTTGTTTCAGTTTTGTTTCAATAATTTGCGATGTATAGTTAAAGTAGCAATATAATCATTTAAGCACATATACTACATATCAAAAAGGCATGCTTTGTGCCATTGCTATCAAAAATGCATGTTGTGCACCAAAGCTATAAGGAGCTTTTGCATCTTTGTGGTATCTCTATATTCATACGTCATAACTTTATTTTTGTTATTATCTTTATGTAACTTAACTTCATATATAATGATTATTTTTGTTGTAGGCTAGTGCAAATCCATCAAAAGTAATCACACGTCGTCAAGTATGGGAAAAAGCTCATACAAGAAAAGATGGGACCATACCGGATAACACTCCTATATACTTCATAAGTTATACAAATAATAACTTAGATATCTTTAGATATATCATCTCAGGTCTTTATTATATTTTAGGATAAAATTGCAAAAGCAAAAGAAACAATCAATGATAGTGATGAAGTAGAGTTGTCACTGGATGAAGACATCCTATCACGAGCGTTTGACAAGGATAAAAAAGGCCGAACTCGAATTGTTGGGACCAAGATATCGAGAACTCAAGTTAAAGTTTGTGCTATTGCATGTAAACAACTCAAAAAAGTTAAAGGGGACACAGAAGAACTAAAGAGTAAGATGTGAAATATGGCAGATAAATTGGAAAATATGGAGGATAAATTGGAAAATATGGACGGTACGTTGAAGAGATTGGGTACGTTGAAGAGATTGGTTAGCATGATCACGGAGATGGGTCAAGGAAATCACGTATCAAATATTACTTTGAATGAAGGAGGAAGTAGTACACATCATGAAAGTGTTGGGAGAGACCGGATCAACAATGTTGCTGCTCAATTGAATTCCGTTGGTGCCGCTAATCAACAAAAATATGAAATCTTGAATCTTGATCTAGATGCCATTGCAATAGCTACCGTGTGTAGAGATTCAACATCATCCATTATTAATGGGAAATCTATGTCATCAACACATGAGAAGTTGTTGGTGGACAATATACTGCTACCCGATGAGAAAACGGCCAAACAAAATCCGTTTACAACAACCTTTGCAGAAGTTGGAATTGGTGGTTATGTTTGTCGCTCAAAAAGTTCCATTCGATATCTTTAGATGCAAGATTGGAACAAATTCTAAATGAAGACCATTGCCAAGTAAGTTCTATGCTATTCTTTACCTCTCACTTGTATTCAAAAATACTTATTTCCTATTTATATTAGTTCTAATTTATATTACAGTGGTACCATCTTTTAAAAACCTTCATGTACTAACTATAACCAAAATTTTGGTTGAAGTATGCCGATAATTAGACGGTATGGGTGAATATTTATACAAGCTTTTTATTTGCAATTGCCGCCGAAATAATTATTAGTCTTGGTGGGAATTTTGAAAACCTTCCATTTTACATGTAATGTTTAAGAATTAAGATGGACACATTTATCACATAACTGTTAAATAACAGATCTGATTTTGTCTCACCAAAGTGCACATTTTACATATAATTGGATAGATTCATTTGTCTTCTTTTGAAACTGAAAACCATATTTTGGAGTAGGCTGATAACCCAGGAGTAACGAATCAATTGAATGTGCACATGCACGAGGTATATCAATGGTGCATGTTCATTTGGCAACTAGAAACGGCTCCAGATTATCACAATCTTATACCCTTGAACTCATTAGAAAATAACCTAGGTGAAACCGAGGCAAACATGCAAATATAACCTCCTTAATACATGAAAACATATCAAAAATACAAGTGATCAAAATTCATAAATAAAATCAGGTTTTATCAGGATCAACTCTGAAAGATTTTGTACGTAGTAATTTTGGAATAAATCAAAAGGCTGTGTTTTGAATACAAGATAAAATGAAATTAAAATGTCTTGTAAAATCTACTTTTGCATAAATAATACTGCAATGGCAGAAGTATCTATATATGCTTCATCTTTTTCTTACAATATCATTTTCCATTTGCTGCTCTCTTCTTTTCTTCTTCTCATACGATAATGGCAATGATTCAAAAAAAAAAAAAAAAAAAAAAAAAAAAAAAAAAAAAAAAAAAAAAAAAGCAAAGCAATGGAAATAAAAAATTCAAAACTACTGTATAAAATAGGTTATTGCTTTTAGTGAGTCCCGAGGAATACTCCAATCTGGTGGAGTTTTGGGTCTGTCGTAGAATGTTTGTTGGATTGAGAGGTGACGCAGTAGCACGGTTGGCATAGTTATGCAACATGGATACTAGAATTTGAGATGGAACCAAATCATAGTGGCACAGGACGTATTTGAGTATGCTCCAGTGATATTTGAGGGGACACACAGCTGGCATGGCGTATTGGTGGAGCTCGGTCAACTGTATAAAAGTTGCCCTGTACATCGATAGATAATCCATTACCTTCCCACAGTTTATATCCTCATGTTAATTCAATTTATATCCTCACGTTAATAAACAGTCAATGCATAGTTTACTGGTCTTTAAGGTAGAGATAGGAAAATGATATCATGCATTATCAAAGGTGCATATTGCTTTCGAATGCTACTCTTCTCCCACGTGGATACTGCCTCTTATGCTTGCGAGCAACTTAATTTTTTTGATTCACCAAAAAAATGCATTTTTTTCTATTTTGTTATGTATATTATTTTCTATCCAAAAGAGGGATTTAAATATTGAAGGCAATAAACGGGAGGGTAATTAAGAATTGTTCTTATGCATTTGAGGCAAACAGTTGTTTTGTTTAGTATTAATGATTATGGCGATTGTAAAACCATAACCAACCATCCGTTCTGTTCAGTTATTCTCTCTTTTGTTTTGAAACTGGTCCAACGAGCGGAGCAACCAGAAGAAGAAACCAACCACGAGTCAGATAAGTGGGGTTTACAACGGCAAAGTGTTCGTCGTTATAAGGTTACAACGGCAAACACTTTGCCGTTGTAACATTATAACGGCAAACACTTTGCCGTTATAATGTTATAACGGTAAAGTGTTTGCCGTTATAACCCCCCCAGAAAACCCTCCCGTCGCCATCTTTCTTCTTCATTCTCCTTCTCCACATTTCAAACCCGAAAATCAAACCTCATCCCCCATTTTTCACCAATTTTTTTTCCACCAATTCACCAATCCGTCAGCTTTGAACCAAATTAACTACCGTATTTGAGTTATTCATTTGAAAATATGGCCAAATTACTTAAAAATTTCGCTAAAAAATTCATGCACGGCGACGATGGTGGCACGGGGAAGTGACGCAGGCGGGACTGCTGCAGGGGGTAGTGGGGAACAACCAGCTCTCGGAATAGAAGACTTGCTTGCAGCCGCCGAAAACATGGAGAACGAAGACGTAGGGGCGCACGAGGAAGGCGGCCATCGTGGACGTGGCGGGCGTAGAGGTGGACGAGCAGGCAGGGCGCGTAGGGGTGTGGGATCGGTTTCCGCTAGACAGGCCGATCTCGATGGTTTTCTGGATATGAACCTCAGCGCCGTGAAGCTTCCTTTCCTATCCAACTTTCGCATTCTTCCAGAAGACGAAGTACACGTTAGCACGCAGTCGAGTTTGGCTGTAAGTATTTTTAGTATTATTTAAATAGTATTCTTTGAGTATTAGATATTGGGTAGATAGTATAACATTTTGTTGAACCGTAACATTTTGTTGAACCGTTGACAGTCGCGGAATATACGTTCACGTGGTTCGTTAGTGACCACACTTAGATATTATCATGCACACTTGGCGAGTAAGGAGGGGGTCGCAGGACTGTTACATGCTCTTGGGTTTCAATTTTTTCTAGGTAATATTAAAGACCTTTTAATGAAACAAATGGATAATTTATTAGTCATATTTTATCTTATTGTGCGCTTTACAATTTTAGGAATAAACCATGTTATAAATACCGATGTCCAATTGTGTGCGGCCATTGCTCTACGGTGGTACAAAACCACCCACACATTTCACTTTCCTTGTGGTGAGTTAGGACTTACACCGCTTGATTTCTCCATGCTTACTGGTATTAGCATTGGAGTAGGTGCTTATCCTCCACTGCCTTATGACAATGGTCGATCGCGTGATCGTGCAATTGTTCATGATCTACTGCCTCATTTTGATGTTTCTGCTGCGTCGTATCAGGCAGAAGGCGCTATTAGAGTGAGCGCCATCCGTGCGGCCATGGACAACATACTCGGTCAGTACTCCGTTGATGTCGACTTGGAGCTTGCTCGATTATTTGTGTTATACCTTATGGGTAACCTTTTCTTTAGTTATTCGAGCAGTAGTTTGCCTGTGGGGTTTATTGAGGTCGCGACTGAGTTAAATGCCGATGGGGCGATTTTATATGATTGGGGCACACCTATCCTTGGATACCTATACAGATGTCTCGACATGCAGTGCACCATCTTTGATTCTCAGGTTTCTTTATTTGGATTCTGGGAGTTGTTACAGTATTGGTACTTTGAGTACTCTAGGAACTTTCATTTTGTCACCCGTACTGCAGACCCATCGACCTTTTTCCCCCTTAAATCCTTTTGGGTTGCGGACAACCGGGGGTCCAGGGATAATGAGTCACGCCATGTGTATCCAGTTTCCCACAACCAGATTGAGCTAAGGATGTATAGGGATCAGATTATATGGCATCCATTTGAGCAGAGTACATCCATCGATCTTGAGATCATACAGATTGCTAGGATGCTTGCCGGATGGAGATTTCCACTTATATCTTATCCCGTGGCGGTAGGTGCTTATTGGTATCTTGGTGAGAGGTGCTGGAGACAGTTGTATGACTTCGATGCTATTTCGGATGATCCACACCCACATACTTATCGTTGTATGATTTACCCGACGAAGCAACTAGATATAGCCAGGGCAGCAGGCTGGTGGACGGCCGAGAGCTTTGTTATTACCGTGGAGTGTTACCTTACCTTCTAGCGTAGATTTTTCACCGGGTCCTCCGACACGATTACACATGCAGCATCGATTGATTTAGTAGGGCCATCTGCTATACGACACGACATACGTCCACCTGTTGTCGAGGATATTACCCAGCCCAGCCAGAGTTTTCGTGCAGCTGATCATGTGGCGGCCGCCAGTCATTTTGGATGGACCATGGCAGTGCCCACCATTGGATCAGATCGTTGCGTGTGTTTCATCCTCCGGCCCCTCATGATTACCCGGATCCTACACAGATATCATATCATGATCTGTATGATATGCAGATGGGGATTAGGCATACGGGCTATATAGAGAATAGGCGTAGCCTAGATTACTATGATGGTGAGCTACGTCGTGTTGCAGAGGAGGCACGACAGCAGCAGGCGTGTTTAGAGGCCCAGCTTGAGGCAGAGCGCAAGAGACTTCAGGACTTGCAGATGTATTACCACCATAGGTCTAGTGCTGGGTCCAGTCAGCCTCCAGATGTTGGTGATGATGAGAGGCGTCATCGGCGCCGCACACGTATACATCCACCTTCAGATGACTCAGACGAGTGACTTACTACCACTTTCATGTACTTTCGCGGTTGTCTGTTGTATGTATTTTTTATGTATTACGTTTACCTAGTTGTTAGTTGTATGTCTCTGTTGTTTGAGTAGACGTTCTGCATTTGTTCACAATCACTATTGTGTACTTTCGATGTATTACGTTTTCGCAGTTGTCAGTTGTATGTTCCTATTGTTTGAGTACGCGTTCTGTATTTGTTGACTATCACTATTATGTACTTTCGATGTATTTTGTGTGTGTTCTGGTTATGTTTCTGTGTAGAGACTGTATTTGATTTTGTGTAGCGAACGTATATCTGTGTAGAGACTGTTTTTTTGTAGAGCCGGTATGTTCTGTTGTTCTAGTTCCTGTAAGTGTTGTTTGGAATGTAATAACGTTTGAATTTGATGTTGAACAAGATTGCCCTCTTCTGGTGTAGGAATGCAAAATTCTTAAATAGCATGCCAACATACCAAAGTTTACAGATAACTCCATATTCTACGGACAAACATCAAATTAAATAGACAGTAAAACAACAATAAAATCACAATACCATAAGCCTACTCAGTTCCATAGCGGGTCAATCAACTGTAGCGGAGTTTTTACGCTATGTAACCAACAAACTTCTCACCGTACTCGAAAAGGTAAAGAGAATCATATGTTGCTTGATTTGTTTTAAATATGTTCTCGTCTTCAACAGTTTCGATAATCTTTGTGTACCGATCACAAGCGTCTGCAAAATGACGATTAGCCATTTGGATTTCAACCGATGTTCGTCTAGTGGGCCAGGAACGATGGTTGTTGTATAGCCTCGTGATCATTGCCCATCTTTTTTCATATGTTAAACCCCCTCCACTTTGCATTAGTAACTCATCTCTCTTTTCAACCTCAATATAGGATTTTACGAGGGCCAGTAAATCCTTCGACGAAAAATCTAGAGTAGGAGAATTAAATGTTTGAGCACTATTACTAGGTCATTGATTTACTGGAGAAGGACGTGGAGCTGTAACCGCTCGATGCTGAATCGCGACTGGCACCTCTTCAACTTGTGTATCATGAACTAATCCAACTTCGTTATCGTTCACTAAGTTTCGTTCGTACTCATCATAAATCTTTCCATTTGTTCATCACTTATTTCTGAATCGTCCATGTAACCTACGCATCAGTAGAATAAGTAGAGTTACTAGAAGTACGAATTTTGTTGATAATAAACG
The DNA here is from genome assembly GCA_030737875.1 of Allium sativum. Lineage (NCBI taxonomy): Eukaryota > Viridiplantae > Streptophyta > Magnoliopsida > Asparagales > Amaryllidaceae > Allium > Allium sativum. The sequence continues at coordinate 896,127,896 of CM060918.1, forward strand.
TTACCTTTAAGAAAACATGAAAATAAATTTTCTCACTTGAGCCTGCAACGGTGCTGCTTGAAGCTGTAGAAGGTATGAGATGGATTATCAAATATGGAGTACTTATAAGGGCCATGTACGACCAACAGTTACAATTCAACAGACTTGAATACCCATTACAGAGTTCTCGTGATATTATGTTAGATTCTGTACAATGACCGGTCACATCATTGCAGCACGAAAAATGGTGCCATCACATGAAATGTTGGCATGTACTTTTAATCTCGTGATATTACGTTAGATTCCCTACAATGACTTTTCACATCACAACAAATGTGGGCAGTTACTATTAATTTCGTATAATGTTGTAATTTAATTCGGAAGAGACTACTCGATCAATGCAGTCTGCGAAAGATGGAGACGTTTAATGGAATCCTAGCAACGAATAATGGAGACGTGTCTTTATTTTTTTCTTCTCAGTGAATGGTCTAATCATGTCATACATGCACGTGAAAGGGTATACTCTACATACACGTGACTCGTATTAATTTCACAGTGATATTGCAGTATGTAATATTGTTGTATGCCTCAGTGTTAAGTCATTTCATTGACTGTAGCAGGCTTTGGAAACATTATTTGTAATTGTTTTGTCATAGTGGCAATTTTGTGTATATGTAGGAGTTCAAAAATAGGGGTCGCCCACCGGTGCTTTAACCATTTCAGTTCACGAAAGAGTTAAGAAAAATGGGCAGATAGTTCAAATATTGAACTAAGACCATTGAGCAATTATAACAACTGAAACAATGACAACTAGTACAACAGAAGGAAATGCCAACCATTCTTGCCTACATGTATTGCCAACCATGTAGCGTACACCATAGCCATGACGGTGAACACTGAAGTCATGATTTTTTCGTTAATATTATATTGGAGATATAATTGATTTTATATCTAGTTTATTATATAAAATGACATTTAAAAATATATATAGTTTATAATATAATTAAAACGAGCCCGAAACGCGGTGGTAGTTCGTAATTTTCAATACGAACTTTAACTGAATATACCGGATCCGGGATAGGTCAGAATTCTGTGAAACAAGAATCGTTCGTGTCGATTAGATTAAAATTAACTGTTGGGGGAAAAGAATTGAGGTTTCGTGGCATAGTTTGTTAGTTATGTTCAATTTAAATTTTTAAATAGTCGCTATGGAATTTTGTTAATAAACGATAACGTTTATTTAATTGAACATAAAGGAATTTCTATACATTTGGATATCGTTTCAAACGTAAATTTCTGAAAATTTACAAAATCGTTTATTACATAAATACAAAGGAAATTCTCCTTTATATTCTCTATTACTTTCACATCACAACAACTGTCCGAATTGACGACTCAATGAAAGAACCATTACTATCCCAACCATTATGTCGGAACCATTATTGCCAACCATTCTTGGCTACATGTATTGCCAACATTTCACAACATAACAGCAGACCCATTTGACTACGCAGTGACAGAGATATTATCCACACCATTATTGCCAACCATTCTTGTCTACATGTATTGCCAAACATTATTGCCAACCATTATTGCCAACCTTTCACATCACAACAACTGCCCGATTTGACTACTTAATGACAGAGATATTATGCCAACCATCCTTGATTATAAATATCTGTCCTACGTCTACACTCAGGGAGAACAACGAAACTAAATTTATAAAAAAGAAAGCAATGGATCCAAATCTATACCACCATTACTATGAAGTCAATAATCAAACTGACGATTCCGAACTAGAAATGGACGAAGAGTGTAACACCCCACCTCCGCTAGGGTCACTCACAAAGGGAATGCACTAGTTTTGGAGGGGTATTATCTAGTAAACAGGCACAGAGATAACACAAGACAGAACATAAATTAAACAGAGTATATAAAGCAGCGGATATAAATTTAACCAAATCTCATTACGTGGAAATTAGAGTCAAAACCTCTTACATCAAAATATCAAGTCATTATTTCATTACATCAAGTTCTAAAGAAGCAAAGTACTTAAAACAGCATAAGTCCAATATTATTCCCCAAAAAGAGCATGAGTGCAGCCATAGCATAGCTCAAGACCAAACCGTATATGAGCTGTCAGAAAGCAAGCAAAGTCCAGGCTAAGAGCTAGGGTTTCCTTCCTGAGACCCTTGGGGGGGGGAATGGAAGAAAAAGAGGTGGAAGAAAACGGGTCAGTCAAAAAGACTGGTAAGCCCTAGTGACTATCAACATAAAAAGTAATAAAGTTAACTGGACATGAGAAACTGAGATTAAATATAAAGATAATAACTGGACTGGCATGATAATAAAAGGTAACAAGATAAGGGTGGCATCGCATATACAAGGTTTACTGCACTAACTGTACTAGTGTCCAAATCCATGTCAAGTATAAATCCGGAAATGATCCCTAAACCCAATAACATGAAATGACCCAATACGGGGTCCAACAGTCCATCCTAATCGATCGACTTTACTTGTCGTGTATCGGTGTTATACGGCCCAATCGCGGAATGTAGTCACATGTGCTAGGTCCACCCTAGGGTGTATCAGGTCCTAGGGTGTCAACCACTAACACAATTCAAGCACGCACAATGTAGTACTACGGGTGCCCATGCCTACTTTTTCAACTCCGGACTAAGTGCACGACCCTAGTCCGCCTGAACCTACACTGGCGCACCTTACTCAGCCGTTATTCTTGGTCGCTTACAATCAGCCCAGTAATCGTGCTCCACCCTGCCTAGTCCTCAGGGTATCGTGATACTTCTAAGTGGGTTACTGCTGAAAGGGACCACGTGGCTAGGATTTCTAATGGGTTAAGTATTTTCATTAAAAAGGTCATGACTTAACCCTATCCAAACATGTATCTAGTTGGTTAAGTATATATACAAGCAGTTCAAGACTTAACCCTATCAAATCGACGTGTCAAATTGGTTAAGTATATTCAAGGGATCCATGACTTAACCCTACCATGTGGCATTAATTCACTTAATGCACCCCAACCTCTCACATTAGACTTGGTTACGGTTACTGGATGTGCCGGGCGGTTCCGGGCAGATTTACACCATAACCTAGTCTAACCTCGGGTTTAAAGTGCTATATGACCAACTACTCACATTGGGTCCTATTATTTGCAACTACTGGATTTACCGGGCGGTTCCGGGCAGATTTACGTTGCAAATTCAACCCAACCTCGAGTTGGCCATTTTCAAGTTCTCTAATTGTCATGTCCCAAATTCATGTTTTCAAGCTTATTCTCATGTCAAGTTTTCATGTCATATTTTCATGTCATATCATGTCAATTCCATAGCCAATTTCAAGTTAGCCTAATCTACCCCAAAACGTATCACCAACGCACATGAATTCGCATTAATACAACATGTCAAAATAGGGATATAACACAAAAAGGATAGTCATAGAATGGCAAAGGTGTTCACAATTTAAGCATGATGATTATAACATTACAGGCATATGAAATAGGGTCACAACATCAACTTGACAAGACATGGTGATAGACATGGTAAAGGATTGACATAAAATAGTGCCCCAATAATAGTTTCAACATCACAGGCATGGCAAGATAAAGATTGTAAAGGGGTTTTAGATTAAACATGAATATATATAATCAAGTTCATACTGATATTCCACAAGTCAACATTTAAGATGAATAGATCTGGAGTGTTCAAAACTAGATTCAAAATAACAGATTTAAAAGTGATAGTCATAGATCCAAGATATACAAGAGTAGATCCAACTTAGTTATCATGTTTAGGCATAATTTCAGTTTACATCATGTTCAGGTTAAATTTACAGTTTAAATCTAAGAGTGACAAAGGGCTTACAGATCGTAGTCTAGAGAATGAGAAAGCAAAAAGAGTAGAAGCAGAATCTCTAGCAAATCCCCTAACCAACGTAGCACTAACAAAGTCCTGAATAGCCTCCTTGTTCTCTATCTTCCAGTCAGAACTTCAGCAGCATATGGTCGGACAAGAATGTGATAGAAAGTCTAGGGTCAGGGGCTGTTTATATAGTGTTTAGAGAGTGAATCCGGACAAGCAACGAGACCAGATACATTTAGCTCAAAAACAGGCTAGGTGACCAGGTCAACTACCAAGTCGACTGCGCAGTCGACCTGGTCCTGGGGGTGTCGACTGCCCAGTCGACTCCCCAGTCGACGTGGGTCTGGGCGGGAAATTTCCCGCCCAGTCTGTTCTACGTTTGAAATTCGAATTTTGAATTCGAATTCGAGCTGTTTTGAATTTTGAATATTTCTTAAACTTTGGGGAGCCATAACTTGGTCATACGGACTCCGATTTTCGAAAACTCGGACTCGATTTCATGCAGAATTCCGAGACGAACGCAATGGCTCAACCCATTTCCCTTGGTTCTTATTTTAAAATTTAATTCTGCCTAGATTTATAGTTATAACACGTTATTAAAATACGGGTTGTTACATTCTCCCCTCCTTAAAGGATTTCGTCCCCGAAATCTCTAAGTTAGGAAGAACGCATCCTACCATCCACATCCATTTACTCACAACATCATTCACTAGCAACCATTTTCCTTGAAAAGATTTCTAATGCTGTATGAACATATGCAGTATGTGTGTATATGTACTTATCTAATGCAAAAGATCAGGCGGTTACTGATTCAGTAAACCTCCTTAATGCAAGATATGTTAGTGTAATGAGTCCAACATGTATGCAAATTCCTAACATAACTTAAAATTTCTACATGAGTGCACAAACATCATCCATTTGCAACATCCACGTGATAGCATAACAAGTTCATCCATGTACAAGTATAAGCACCCATGCAAATGCAACATGAAAAGGTGTCTGAGCCGATCTAGTGCCTAATGTGTGTCATGCATCCACTAGAAATCACTTGCAAACACTTGCAACCATTTGCAAACATCAACCATAACATGTTTCAAATACATGTTTACATCCAAAGAGGGTTCTAAGGTTCTCAAGACAAGATTACCAAAACAAACATAGGTAGCATGATACGAAAGGTTTACAGGCTCAAAGGAAAAAGAGATCGAGAAAGTACCCTAAAAAAGAAATGGGTAAAGCGCGCGTATCTTCTCCTCGGTTTCCCAAGTCGCGTCATCTTGGGCTTCACTCCACTGTACCTTGACTAGCTTGACTTCGCGATCCCTTAACTTCTTGATCTCCGTCCCCAAGATACGAATAGGAACTCGCCTCAGCGTTGCTTCTTTCTCCACTTCTACGCCTTCGAGGATGCTTGGCTCAACCACCTCAGCTGATTCATGTAGGCACTTTCAGAGATGCGAGACGTGAAAGACATTGTGTACTCCGGCCAGCCTCTCAGGTAACTCTATCTTATAGGCCATCTGCCCAATCCTCTCAGTGATAGGGAACGGTCCTACGAATCTCGGTGCTAGCTTTCCAATTGCTCCAAAACGAACCACATTGCGCAAAGGAGAGACTTTTATGAAAACCATATCTCCGACTTCGAACTCTAGGTCTGTCCTTCTCTTGTCCACATAAGATTTCTGTCTATCTTGGGCCGCTTTCATTCGTCTTCGTATCAACTCCACCTTCTCAGAAGTGTCTCGTATCATGTCGGGCCCAAGTATAAGTCTGTCAGTCGCCTCCCACCAACAAGTTGGTGACTTGCACGGTCTTCCATACAGGGCTTCGAACGGTGCCATCCCTATGCTAGCTTGGTAGATATTATTATAAGCAAACTCCACGAGAGGGAGATGGTCTTCCCAAGTACCACCAAAATCAAGAATGCATAGCCTCAAAAGATCCTCTAGTACTCTATTTACTCTTTTGGTCTGTCCATCCGTCTGAGGGTGATAGGCTGTACTTAAATTAAGTTGCGTACCCATTGCTTCTTGCAGACTATTCCAAAACTGGCTAGTGAAAATTGGGTCACGGTCACTGACTATGCTAGAAGGAACCCCGTGCAACCATACTATCTCTCGAAGGTAAATAGACGCTAGCCATGATGCAGTCCTTTTTCTTTTCACCGGAATGATGTGAGCACTCTTCGTGAGTCTATCAACAACGACCCATATGCTAGTATTCCCTTTCCTCGACCTAGGCAATCCATCCACGAAATCCATTCGAGATACTTTCCCACTTCCATTGCGGGACCTCCAAAGGATGTAATAGCCCACCGGGCTTCTTAGATTCGGCCTTGACTTGTTGGCACACCATGCACTTTGAGACGAATTCTGCCACATCCTTTTTCATTCCAGCCCAAAAGAAATTGTGTTTCATATCTCTGTACATCTTATCCCCTCCGGGATGTATAGTCATCTTCGAGTGATGCGCCTCTTCGAGAACTTTATTTACTAAGTCTCCCACTAGTGGAACACATAGCCTTCCATCGCGCCTTAGCCATCCTTTGTCATCAATGGCATACCTACCAAGGTGACTTGACGTCTCACCACTGATTACTATCTGTGGGTCTTCTTTCTGCGAAGTCCCTACTTGATCTAGAAGCGTAGGTCTCAGCTCAAGGGATGCTAACGTACCAGTCAATGACTCAACAACATGTGTAAAATCAAAGGTCGCTATAAACTCTAGACTTTTTCTTTCAACAAGTAAGGGACTCAAAGTCAACCTTTTTCTACTTAGCGCATCTGCCACCACGTTACCCTTGCCAGGGGTATAAGTTATATCGAAGTCATATGAGGCCAAGAATTCCATCCACCGCTGCTGTCTCAGATTCAAATCTTTTTGCGAAAAGAGATACTTAAGCGATTTGTGGTCGGTGTACAGCTCGAATCTCTCCCCTAGGAGATAATGGCGCCAAGCTTTAAGTGCAAAAACAATCGCGGCTAACTCCAAGTCATGTGTGGGATAGTTCTTCTCATGAACTTTAAGTTGTCTACTCCCATAGCATATCACTCTTCCTTCTTGCATTAGGACAGCGCCTAATCCCGTGTCGCACGCATCTGTGTACACCGTGAACATTTTTCCTCCATCGGGTAATGCTAAAACTGGAGCTGTGGTGAGGGCTCTCTTGAGTCTCTGGAAAGCAATCTCACATTCTATGTCCCATGAAAACGCTAGGTTTTTCTTCGTTAACTTAGTAAGAGGGGCTGAAATCTTAGCGAAGTCCTTAATGAGCTTCCTATAAAAGCCCGCCAAACCAAGAAAGCTTCTCACCTCTGTTGCATTCTTAGGAATTTTCCAGTCTTGCACCGCAACTACCTTTGCGGGGTCCACGGCTAAACTTTGCTTAGAAACTACGTGCCCAAGAAACCGAACTTCCTCCCTCCAAAAATGGCATTTGGAGAACTTTGCCTTTAACTGGTGTGCTCTAAGCATATCCATGACTTCCTTGAGGTGTCTAGCATGCTCTTCTTCATCTTTTGAGAAGATTAGAATACCGTCCACAAAAACCACCACGAATTTGTTAAGGAACTCTCGAAACACCCTACTCATCAGGTCTACAAAGTACGCGGGTGCATTCGTTAGCCCAAACGGCATGACGAGCCATTCGAAGAATCCATCTGGAGTCCTAAACGTAGTTTTGTCAATGCTATCCTCAGCCACTCTAAGTTGATGGAATCCTGTGGCTAGGTCGAGTTGAGAGAAAACATATGCTCCACAAGCTGGTCAAAAAGATCATCGATTCTTGGTAGTGGGTGCCTATTCTTCTTCGTCAGCTTGTTTAACTCACGATAATCTATGCACAGACGAAGCGAACCATCCGCCTTAGTAGCGAATACCACCGGAGCACCCCATTCAGAAATGCTTCGCCTTATGAAATTTTTCTCAAGCAACTCCTTGACTTGTTTACTGAGCTCTCTTCTTTCTAGCGGGGCCATATGCCTAACGGGTAATGAAATAGGCTTGGCATTATCAACCAGATAAATTCGGAAGTCTATCTCGCGTTTAGGGGGTAACCCTTTCACCTTATCAAAGATATCTGGATATTCTCGGACAACTCTCACAGAGTGCAGATTGTCGACGGACGAGTCGAGAGATTCAAGATAACATAACATGACCGGACCCTTCGGGTTACAAGAAAGTTCAAGGGTATTACCAAGGCGTGTCATGAGCCTCACTACCCTTCGTTCACAATCAAGGATAGCTCCATAATTGGACAACCAATCCATGCCCGAAATTAAACCATATCCCATGAATCCGAGAACATAAGCATTACACGTGAATTCTACGCTTAAGATGGAAATCCTCAAATCAACACAAATCATAGATAAATGGGCGGAGCCCCCAATCGGATTTGAAACACTAACGGGATCATCAACTAGACTAGTACTTAAGTGCAGATTTTCAACAATATCAGAAGAGATAAAAGTATGCGATGCGCCAGAGTCAAATAAGGTTCGAACAGGAAATTTAGAAATGTAAACAAGGCTTTCTACAGAAATATTACTACCTCGGTCAAGAGCTGGAGTGGTGTTGAGAGCCTGCAACTGCCCTCCAGAAGGTCCTGCTCGCTGTGTCTGCCCTAGCCCCTGTCCTTGCTTCTTAGGGCAATCCTTACTGATGTGTCCAGTATCCCCGCAGTGAAAGCATTCACCCAACATTCTTTTCTTCCTCCTACAGTCTTTAGCTATATGTCCCATGATACCACAAAAGTTTCACTTCCTCGTCTCACGTGGCTTGTTAGCATTGTTGTTGTTGCCTTTGTTATTCTTGTTATTCTTGTTGCCTCCCTTCTTGAAGTCAACCTTCTTGTTCTTAGTCTCATTAGACTTAACCTCCTTTTTGTCACCCTTGTCTTCCTCATGAAGAAGGGCCATATTCACCAAGCTTTCAAAGGTCGCCCCCATGGGCACATGAGTCATGGCCATACTGTGGAGTGACTCGCTCAATCCTCGAGCAAACCGTAGAGCCTTCTTCTCAGCCGTGTTGACTAAGTCCAAACCGAGCAACCTGATTAAACTTATTCACGTACTCCCTAATAGACATGTCCCCTTGCTTGAGTGCCAGGAACCTCTCCATCTGAAGGTTCGCTTCTGCTGACGATAAGAATTTAAGCCCAAACCTCTCTCTAAAGTCTGCCCAAGTCTCAATTGGTCTGGTAGCGTTGGTGACTTCCCCCCAAAATGCAGCTTCCTCTTTCAACAACCATGCTACCAACCGAACTTTCCTATGATCCTCCATATCGAAGATAACGAACAGGTCTTCAGTCTCCTTTAACCAGTTTCATGCCTCAGTGAAGGTCTCAGTCCCAAGGAAGCTCTTGCCGCCCATTCCTATAAAGTCCTTGCATATTTTGGCGAAGGCGGTGCCGGGAGGAGGAGGAACCACGGCTACTGGGGGAGGAGGGGGAGGAATGTCTGCCGGGCCCGCATCGTTGGCCCTAGCTTCCAAGTATCTTCGGAACCATCCGGGTATGGGTACTCCCTCGGGAAGGTTAAGATCGGCCATGCTGAAAAACGAAAAGAAAAGGATTCAAACGAGGAAACAAGGAAAGTGCTAATGGCTTTTGGGGAATAGCCTTTTCTTAAAAATATAACTTTTCTTGAAAAATGCTTCTTTATAAATGGTTTTGAAAATAATTTTTAGAAAGTTTTTAAAACTTTTGCCCAGTCTGGTAACCTTCTGCTCTGATACCAAATGTAACACCCCACCTCCGCTACGGTCACTCACAAAGGGAATGCACTAGTTTTGGAGGGGTATTATCTAGTAAACAGGCACAGAGATAACAAAAGACAGAACATAAATTAAACAGAGTATATAAAGCAGCGAATATAAATTTAACCAAATCTCATTACGTGGAAATTAGAGTCAAAACCTCTTACATCAAAATACCAAGTCATTATTTCATTACATCAAGTTCTAAAGAAGCAAAGTACTTAAAACAGCATAAGTCCAATATTATTCCCCAAAAAGAGCATGAGTGCAGCCATAGCATAGCTCAAGACCAAACCGTACATGAGCTGTCAGAAAGCAAGCAAAGTCCAGGCTAAGAGCTAGGGTTTCCTCCCTGAGAACCTGGAGGGGGGAACGGAAGAAAAAGAGGTGGAAGATAACGGGTCAGTCAAAAAGACTGGTAAGCCCTAGTGACTATCAGCATAAAAACTAATAAAGTTAACTGGACATGAGAAACTGAGATTAAACATAAAGATAATAACTGGACTGGCATGAAAACAAAAGGTAACAAGATAAGGGTGGCATCGCATATACAAGGTTTACTGCACTAACTGTACTAGTGTCCAAATCCATGTCAAGTATAAATCCGGAAATGATCCCTAAACCCAATAACATGAAATGACCCAATACGGGGTCCAACAGTCCATCCTAATCGATCGGCTTTACTTGTCGTGTATCGGTGTTATACGGCCCAATCACGGAATGTAGTCACATGTGCTAGGTCCACCCTAGGGTGTATCAGGTCCTAGGGTGTCAACCACTGACACAATTCAAGCACGCACAATGTAGTACTACGGGTGCCCATGCCTACTTTTTCAACTCCGGACTAAGTGCACGACCCTAGTCCGCCTGAACCTACACTGGCGCACCTTACTCAGCCGTTATTCTTGGTCGCTTACAATCAGCCCAGTAATCGTGCCCCACCCTGCCTAGTCCCCAGGGTATCGTGATACTTCTAAGTGGGTTACTGCTGAAAGGGAACACGTGGCTAGGATTTCTAATGGGTTAAGTATTGTCATTAAAAAGGTCATGACTTAACCCTATCCAAACATGTATCTAGTTGGTTAAGTATATATACAAGCAGTTCAAGACTTAACCCTATCAAATCGACGTGTCAAATTGGTTAAGTATATTCAAGGGATCCATGACTTAACCCTACCATGTGGCATTAATTCACTTAACGCACCCCAACCTCTCACATTAGACTTGGTTACGGTTACTGGATGTGTCGGGCGGTTCCGGGCAGATTTACACCATAACCTAGTCTAACCTCGGGTTTAAAGTGCTATATGACCAACTACTCACATTGGGTCCTATTATTTGCAACTACTGGATTTGCCGGGCGGTTCCGGGCAGATTTACGTTGCAAATTCAACCCAACCTCGAGTTGGCCATTTTCAAGTTCTCTAATTGTCATGTCCCAAATTCATGTTTTCAAGCTTATTCTCATGTCAAGTTTTCATGTCATATTTTCATGTCATATCATGTCAATTCCATAGCCAATTTCAAGTTTGCCTAATCTACCCCTAAACGTATCCCCAACATACGTGAATTCGCATTAATACAACATGTCAAAATAGGGATATAACACAAAAAGGATAGTCATAGAATGGCAAAGTGTTCACAAGTTAAGCATGATGATTATAACATTACAGGCTTATGAAATAGGGTCTCAACATCAACTTGACAAGACATGGTGATAGTAGACATGGTAAAAGATTGACATAAAATAGTACCCCAATAATAGTTTCAACATCACAGGCATGGCAAGATAAAGATCGTAAAGGGGTTTTAGATTAAACATGAATATATCAAATCAAGTTCATACTGATATTCCACAAGTCAACATTTAAGATGAATAGATCTGGAGTGTACAAAACTAGATTCAAAATAACATATTTAAAAGTGATAGTCATAGATCCAAGATATACAAGAGTAGATCCAACTTAGTTATCATGTTTAGGCATAATTTCAGTTTACATCATGTTCAGGTTAAATTAACAGTTTAAATCTAAGAGTGACAAAGGGCTTACAGAGCGTAGTCTAGAGAATGAGAAAGCAAAAAGAGTAGAAGCAGAATCTCTAGCAAATCCCCTAACCACCGTAGCAATAACAAAGTCCTGAATAGCCTCCTTGTTCTCTATCTTCCAGTCAGAACTTCAGCAGCATATGGTCGGACAAGAATGTGATAGAAAGTCTAGGGTCAGGGGCTGTTTATATAGCGTTTAGAGAGTGAATCCGGACAAGCAACGAGACCAGATACATCTGGCTCAAAAACAGGCTAGGTGACCAAGTCGACTACCAAGTCGACTGCGCAGTCGACCTGGTCCTGGGGGTGTCGACTGCCCAGTCGACTCCCCAGTCGACCTGGGTCTGGGCGGGAAATTTCCCGCCCAGTCTGTTCTGCGTTTGAAATTCGAATTTTGAATTCGAATTCGAGCTGTTTTGAATTCTGAATATTTCTGAAACTTTGGGGAGCCATAACTTGGTCATACGGACTCCGATTTTCGAAAACTCGGACTCGATATCATGCAGAATTCCGAGACGAACGTAATGGCGCAACCCGTTTCCCTTGGTTCTTATTTTAAAATTTAATTTTGCCTAGATTTATAGTTATAACACGTTATTAAAATACGGGTTGTTACAAAGAGACGGAGGAGGAGCTAGAATAGAATGCAATGGTTGGGTATTCCAATTTTTTTGCTGAAGGCTCAATGACCAACCGTCGAGGTAGTATGCTTGGCCGGACTGACCGGCGGTATAAGAGAGACTACAAGGATGGACATGAAAGACTAATGAGGGATTACTTCATCGACAATCCAACCTACGATATAACTTTGTTATGCCATCGTTATCGTATGAGTCCGACAATTTTCTCAAAAATTTATCTTGTACTTCATCCGTCAAACCCATATTTCACTTATAGACTGAACGGAGCACAAGAAATTGGCCACTCGCCCCACATCAAAATTTCATCGGCGTTGAGGATGTTAAGCTATGGAACATCTGGCGACCAAATGGATGAATATTTCAGAATCGCAGCATCAACATCAATAGAGTGTCTGAAAGAATTCTGTAAAACAGTTGTTGAACAGTTCAGGCAGGAGTATCTACGGACGCCTGGACCAAACGATATAAGTAGGATACTATGCAGGGGAGAAGCTAGAGGATTTCCAGGTATGATTGGAAGTTTAGATTGCATGCATTGGCCTTGGAAAAACTGCCCAACGGGATGGAAAGGAATGTTCATCGAACATAAAAAAGTGCCGTCAATGTTCCTTGAAGCAGTATCAACATACGATTTATGGGTTTGGCATGCCTTTTTTGGAGTCCCAAGTTCATTGAATGATATAAATGTTTTAAAACAATCATATCTTTTCACAGAACTTGCTAACAGACTGTCAATAGATGTTTCATATAAAGTTGGTAACATCGAACACAAAACTGGGTACTACCTAGTGGATGGAATATACCCAAAGTGGAGAACTTTGATGCAAGGATACAGAGTACCATCAAATGATAAAGAAAGATATTTCACTGAAAAAGTAGCTTGCTACAGAAAGGACATCAAACGTACGTTTGGTGTTTTACAAGCCCGATTTCATTTTTACGAAATCCTACTCGTTTTCATGATGCAACAGTGCTTTCAGAAATCATGTATGCTTGTATAATAATACATAACATGATTGTGGGGTCTGAAAGAGGCGGATATAAGAATCAAAAGTCTAATTATCCTGACATGTTTACGGGGTTAAATGCAAAACCCCATAAAGATGTAAACTCAATGGAAGAATATGTTGATATGGTTCAACACATTGAAGATCAAGCTGCGCACTTCCAATTGCATGACCTGTTGGTGGAACATTTGTGGACGCATAAAGGAAGGAATAGTCGGAATCAGTAGTTGGTACTAGAACTATGTATCAGTGTGTAGTCGTGTACTATTTATCAGAGTACTATCTATCAGTGTGTAGTTGGGTTAATAAATCTGGTTTCCAATCATATTGTAGATTGTATCATTATTTCAACAACTGGTACATAAATACTAAAAACTGCTCACAATCATATTACAACTCAACCCAACATATACAGCTAGTACATAAACAACAACTACTATATAAATACTACAAACAGGTCACAATCATATTACAACTCAACCCAACATATATAGCTAGTACATAAACACCCACCAGTACATAAATACTACAAACAGTTCACAATCATATTACAACTTAACCCAACATACATAGCTAGTCCATATACGAGCCACTACCGCTTCCGCTTCCTTTGTGTTTTCTGTACTCTCCAATCTGCTCGGTTACTAGTTCTTGCTATAGAGGGGAAAGCTAGCTAAAATAACATGAAATCATTTTAATATAATTCTTCTCTCGCATCATAGATTTCATCTCCTTTAGCTTCTCTCGTACCATTGCTTTCTTCTCCTCCTGCTTCTCTCGTAGCATGGCTTTCTTCTCCTCCTGCTTTTCTCGTACCATGGCTTGTTTCTCCGTATGTACATGTCTGCGAAGCTCTCGATCATCCCTAACAGCCTTTTGGAACTCTTCATCGCTGCGGTTTCTTTGCACCGAAAATCGAGCTCTATGCTCTTTTGTCGCCTTAGATGAATTCTCTATTGTTTCCATAAATCTAGAAAACTCTGCACCGCGTTGCTCCAGCTGAATTGACTTGGCTCTTCCAACAGGTCGTCCGTCACTTGTTCCAAATAAATGATTTCTTTCTTGCGAACTCGGGTCACTTCATGGACTAGAATCAGAGTAATTCATCCTTCTAGCTTTGTTCTGTTGCTCAAACATGAAGTTGCTTGGGTTCTTCCACTTCAGCAAACTAGATAGAAGCTCGAAACAGTCCTGAAATTTAAATGGATGACCATGCTTTTGTTGGTAGGCCTTTCGTGACACTTCAATCTGTAACACAAAGTGGAAATTGAATGAGCGTATGACATTTCTAACTAATCAATCATAGTATAGTAAGTTATTTTTCAAAGTAATCTACAATACTTACAACGTCATAAGGTGCTGTCTGTTTTGCAAGCCTGGCAGTATTGCCGGACAGTTCTGACATGCGACATTCATAACTCTATAACCGCCTCTAGGTGATACCCATGTTCTATTCCTCGCTTCCAACGAATTGTAAAACTCTGCTACTCTTTCCCAAAATTTCTGACCTTTCATATTATTTCCAACAATGATGTCTTGTGAAATGCGTATCCACGATTTAACAAGTGAAACGTACTGCTCGGAAGTAAACTTACATTGTTTTTTTTCCATCCGCTGCTAATCCTTCCCCTTCAGCATGATCATCCTCAATATCTTCTATTCCAGGATCCGGCTCCGATTCAACTTCGCTTTGGTGTCGTTTACTAAAAATGCCATTTAAAGACTTCCACTTCGTCTTCTTTTGTTTATATTCGGGACTAATAGGTGCAACGTACTCTTGAATAAATTCTTCAGAATTTGTAACATTCGCATCCTCATTTGTATCTTCCTCCGCCTCCTTCATTGAAGTTTCAACATTTTCTTCGGTAGTAGGAGAGACATACCCATACGAAAACTGTCTTTCAAGATTTTGCATAGCTTCACGGTCACGAACCTCGGTCTGTTGCGGAGTTAGGTGAGGTTGTTGACTTTGATCGGTCTGCATCATCATTGACATATGCGACGAATGATCGTCGTACATGCCTACCCTGGCCGGTCGTTGGTAAAACTGTGGCTGGGCGATAAATTGGATTGGAGGAAAATTAGGAGGAGCGAGCAGTTGGTACGGTGGTCGGTATGGATAATTTGAATACGGCGAGTAGCCATATTCGTGAGATGCTGGAACGGTTGCTGTTGTTGGATTGACCGTTGCATGGCATACGATGACGAGTGCGGTTTGGACATGACTGTCCTGTTTGCGGATTTTTTCCCGCTTCGTTTGGGTGCGCCAGAAGAAGACATTTTGTTGTTGAAGAAATTGAAGTTGAGAAGGTGGAGTGGTTGTATGGAAGAAGAAGGAGGTAGGTTGGTATACAGGGAGGAAGTGCACTAGCCGGCTAGTGCTTATAACAGCAAAGTGTTTGTCGTTTGCCATTGTAAGATTATAACTGCAAACAGTTTGCCGTTATAAGCTTATAACGGAAAACACTTTGTCGTTATAAGCACTTGCCCCTGTTCAGTCAACCAGCCACGAACGAGCTCAAAACTAGCCACAGACTAGCCATGGGTGACTGAACAAGCCACACCTGGTTGCTCTGTGGCTTGTTTAATAACTAAACAAGCCATTTTTGGTTGTGCTCTAAGTGCCCTTGTTTGTCCTCACAGTAAATGCTTAGGAGAAAACGAAGACTCGGTTCACGTTACTAGTAATACATAAGTTCTTTTTTAATTTAGCAGGTACAGATTATAGAATAAGTATCTTGCTTTTAAAGTGTATGGTCTCAGTTAATTTAGAGTGAATCTTTGTTGATCTTGATGTTTTGTTATTTTTTGCGTTGATGATTCAACTTTCCATTTTAGGTTGTTTTCCCTGTAGAAGCCAAAATCAGGACTCAGCTAAATTTTTATGGAACTCGGTCTATATATCAAATTTGTGTGGTTGGAAAATCACTCAAGCATGCATAATTTGTGCACCAGTAAACACTCATTAATTTAGGCACCAGTAGGCAAGTAATCACGCAAGCATTTCATTTCCTTTTATTGTGCCCATAACAGTTACAATTTAGCTAGGCACCAGTGAACACTCATATGAGGTTTAATGTAAGCTTCCTACATAATACTTTAGAAAGCATCCTTGCTATGCATCAACAACACCTCCTAATCTTGATATACTCGTTTCACATCGTCGATCGATCCATTTATTACATCGATTTTGACGTCTTTGCACCCCTCTATAAACTCACACTAGAGTTTTTTTCCTAAAAATGAGCCCTGTAGACTTCCCAAATCTTGACCTCTATCACATACAATTAAATACAGACTTGCCTAGGTCCTGACCTTCTATCAACAAATAACCTAATGAGTTGATATATTTTCATATCTTAGATTCAGTCCATTTTCTTAATTTATTAATTGTGTATCATGCATATGAGGTTTAAGGTAAGGTATAAGATCTTATTATAATATCATAAGATGAGGCGTTATTCTGAAATAGAATAAGGTTGGAAGGAACAACCGCTGAGCTACTCTTCAGCATTAGTTATTTCTTAGTTTTATGCATTAACTAACAAATAAATTAACATTTTAGATTTACGTATGGAACCTAAGACTTCACTCAAGCTATTGCTTGTCGGTCTTAGTAAACCCCACGGGTAGTGATATAACTCGATTTTTCAATGCCTTCACACTACCTAGTTAGTCACCCGTAGAAATTGGCAGTGATGACCCTCGAACATGATACCTATGTCTTATCCCAGTTCGCTCACCTCTAACCAACCGAGCTAGGAGTGTCGGGTACAAATAAATTAAGATTGGTTTATGCCATTGCTAAAATCATTTAACACGGCTATGATAAATCTGAATTTGTATAGGAACCGTTCTTAATTCTTTCTTTTCACTAGGGTTGTTACGGTGGAAAGAGAAGAATTGCAGAATCGAAGAAGCAACACAAGAATTAGGGTCATTTAACACAAGAATTAGGGTCAATAAATGAGAAGTTTCTTTTTTCTTTTTCTTTTTCGCTATTAGTTTACATATTCAGTTGAGTTCGCATTACTTCCCCCCACAAGCAGGCTGACATAGTGCACACTGACACGCTCTATGCACAATACCACCCAGTATTCGACTATTGACTGGAACCCTATAACAGTTACTCCTGGTGGCCTTCTCCCTTCATCATTGCTCCATCACTATTGCAAAATTGATCCAAAATTGTCAAACTACAGCATTTCCAGCCATTGGAAATGAATTGGGTGTAACAGTAAACTATATTAATTGTTTAAATGCCACATGCAAAGTATATATGTTTATTGGTGGTTATGGTATGCACTTTTTTACAAATATTTCATATTTACATCTCAGAAATTAGAAGAGAAGATGAAATGGAGATCCAGAAGCACATATTAAAGGAAACAACAGTTGATGAAGTTTTATGTAAGAAGCTTTTTGCTTAAATATTCAATTATCATTTCTTTCTTTTTTTCTTGGTCAACTTCAGTTGCTAAGTGACTTCTTGGTACGTTGGCATTAAAATGCTCTTTATGTATCTTCTTCGTTTAAAGAAATGTATATGTAAGATTCTTTTGAATGTTCATCTTGGTAACTTTATAGATCATAATTTTTATGTTTATTTAAGTTTAAAAGTATTATATTTCATTCTTATTGAGAGCTTATACAACGTAATGATCAGCCATTACAACAGCTATTTTGGTATTTGCATAATGAATACACAAAAACCTTCTGCAAGGATCTAAAACACTGCCACAAGGAGCATTAAAAAATATATATTGTTATTTAGGAACAGTTTTAAGTCGTGCTAGACTATGGTTTAGAGACGGGGAATAACCGTTTGTAAGTACAAATATGGAATGGTTATTAACCGTTCCTCAATGGTTTTTCTAAGACATCTGAAGGGCCGTTACGAATTTATGTAGAACAGTTTAAGACCGTTCTAATATATTAGCCACTTCCCATATCAAAACGGTTAATTATCATTCCAAAACTAATCTAGAACGGTCTATAACTATTCCAAAATGACGTTTTTGGTGTAGTGGATGTACGTTCTTCTTAACTTAGAGATTTCGACGAAATCCTTTAAATAGGAGAGAATGTAACACCCCGTATTTTTAAAGGACATTATAACAATAAACTAAAGAATACTTAATTAAATATTGGAAATTAAGGGAAACAAACTGTACCATAGAGTTCATCTTTGAATTCTGCTTGAGATAGACTCCGAGATTGCGTAAAATGGACATCATATGAAGAAGATATTAAGGTTTGAAGTGTGTATACATATAAGTAGAATATATATATATATATATATATATGTATATGTATACATACACAAAACCAGTCTAGAATTCAAAATAAATCAAAATCGAAAAGCGGAAAGGCACGTGGGAACTCGACCCGTCGGGGTCGACCCATACCCTATGGGGGTCGACCCTAGGGTTGACCCACACAAGGGGTGTCGATCCTAGGGTTGACCCCGGGGTCGACCCACCCCAAATCCATCTAGGTTCGTACCGTGAACCTGGACTTGTTTCTGAATGAGGTTCATTGGTGGTAGGATATAAGTAGGACAACATTTCTATTATTTTATTCACCCAAATCAATGGAGACAACGAGATGCTGCCCCAGCTTGGATTGAATTAACCTATTCTTCTACAACAATGACTTATACGTACATAAGAATCTCTGCTACAACATCAACATTCTTTTCTTAGTTCCTTTGATCCAGTCTCTGTGAGTTCATGTTGCTTTTATATATAAATATTTAACAAGTGATTTTGACATGTTAATAAACCGGATCTAAAATTATGCCTATTAAGATGGTGATTAATGTGTAAACAGATCTGCTATAATGACATGAAATTCTCTATACACATAGTTTAGTCAGTTATTTCTTTATGCCTATTTCTATTTCTGTCATTTATGCCTATATTTTTTCTTCCTCTCTCATTCCTGTTTTATTTTTATGTCCAGGCTACCTTCAAGCCTAGGCCGATGTCGCTGAAATATGCATACGAACGAAATTGGGTTTAATTGGGAATGATTGGGAATGGTAATTTAGGGGCATAACATGTAATATGAATATGACTAAAGTTTGGGGAATAACTTATACTATGCAATATAACTGAAATATAGGGTGTATGAATATGGAAACATATAGACTTAATACAAAGATTAAGAGAACACGTAAAAGAAACTGTATGTCACCTATGTATCCTGTTTGATCGGTTGGGGGTTAAGTAAACTTGTTAATATGGTGGGGTTGTAGGGATACTATTAACCCATGTGAAACTTAACCTGTGTAAAGCCTAGTTGATTTGGGGACACAAGTTTAGGGGAGCTTGTGTCATTTGTTGTGTGGGACCCATACTAGTCAGTAACCCGTAATGGTATTAAAAGAGGACCCCGCACTAGGTAAGGGTCAAGGCATGCTTACTGAGACTAATTATAAGAGGTTCATTTGGGATGGAGTGTTCTGATGTCGCGTTCCAACGAGGTCATGTGCGTGCATAGGTGCGGTCTGTCTGAGAAAATAAGACGCTATAACACCTGTAAATAGGTCAGTGTCCTTCTGGTGGTTGCCACTTTAGGAAGTAATACACCCTACTGTGGGGCCAGCATAAGGTATTTACATGGTAGGAAGCCGATCGCGGGGGTAGTAATTTGGGTACATCTAGTTCTGTTTACGTACCTGTTATTTCTGTTTAGGGTAATACCTGTTATTCTGTTTGGGGTTAAACCCGTTGCTAGTAGTACACTTAAGTCTACTATATATGTTATGTTGGGATCATCCTGTTTATGGTAAGTAGTTGAAAAACACTTAATGCAATATACTAGTATTGGTGTAGAGAAAGTATTTGAGAAGCATAATTCACCATGTTCATCCTGTTTATACATGTTATATACTGCTGTCATCTCTCATCCGATTTATTTACTGTCTCGTTACTTTTATCTCTTTATATGCTATAATTCACTGGACTCACCAGACTTTATGTTTGACCCGTTTTGTTTCCTTTTCTCTCTTTTCCTTTCCCCTTCCCCTAGGTTCTCACGGTGGGAATAATCATGCTTGATTAGGAATCTCTCTCCCCTTTTTCTACTTGGAGTTGGATTTTCTTTGCTTTGCTTAGATGTATCGCTTTGACTACCTGTCTACCTGACTATGGTTGTTTTTGGGGACTATGGATTTATATTTATGTACTCTGATGGTTATTAGTACGAGGTAGATGTTTTAATTTGATGTAATTGGTTTTCATTATTTCATAATTATGTTGTAACTGGATTTTTGAACCACGGTATTTTCTTTTGAAAAATAAAGTATTATATTTCCGCTGCTATTTTATATATCTATCTTGTGTTATTCTGTGTCTGTTTACCTATAATGCTTCATGAAACTTAATGCATTATGATAAATAGTGACATTAACGGACGTGGGGTGTCACATTTGCTATCAAAGCTGAAGGTTACAAGATCGGATAAAAGATATTTAAAGTCGTTTTCAAAAAGGTTTCAAAAAGAAAATGTTTTTAAAAGAGAGGTCAGTTTTTGAAAAACATATTCCCCAAAGCCATATAAAAGAGAGGTCAGTTTTTGAAAATGTTTTTAAAAGAGAGGTCATTTTTTTAAAGGGGGGGTCGATCCATGGGTCGACCCCCCTACGGAAGACCTAGGCAGATCATTTCTGCGAGAACATGGACTATTTCTTTTACCAAATACGTTGCTGAACATCTATAAATAAGCTTGTAAAGCCTACCTTAAGTCTCATATTTCTGAGACAATGCAGAAGCTCTGACATTCCTCTCCCTCCTCAAATCTATTCAGAAAATTAAGATAATTAGTTTAGGAAAAATTCTGAATCCAGATCGAATGGAAAGGAACATATGTTTGTAAATGGGTGTTCAAATCTCTTACGAGGTAATTCTTAGATCTAGTTTATTTTCCATTCTCTTCTCTTTCTTCTTTTTCTTTCTTTCTTTTAGTAAAAATTATGAATCAATGGTTGTTAGGTTCTGAATCCAATTAGGGGAAACACCATGGAATGGTAGATCTAGAGCAGATCCAGGATTTGGAAAACATATGAGGTGAGTGGATTTAAGTTATATCTTTTTAGATAATGACATATTATCGTTTAACATTCCCCGTTATTGTACAATGTGAATTGGACAGAATAATTAAAATATTGAAATGTTATTATGACATGTTTAATTATGATATGTTGAAATGTTCAAACATATATTAAAAGGATTAAAGTGACGAATATGACATGTTGGAATATTAATATGCTAGGATATTAATATGCTGCAAATTTTGCCAAAGTATGCTTGGCGATTACTGTTGTTTCAATTCCATGTTAACTTGTGACATTTATATACCTAGACCATTAATGGTAGAAATTGAGAAAAATTACATGATTTGGCAATCACGTGTTATTGTTAATTTTGAACAATTATCTGATTAATTGATTGCATGATGGAATAGAATTGCTTATATGTTAGAAAGAACGTATGACACAAAATAGGCATAAGATGATGACACGTAAAATATAAATTACAGTAGAAATTTGAAAAGACATGCCTGGATTGTATTGAAAATTTACAGTAAATGAGAAATTATAATCGCGCTTAGACATGAGGTTAGATTACACTTGTGGTAGAAGTCTACCCGGAACCGCCCGACATATCCAGCATCCACGAGTGGTAAATCTAATGTGAGGGGTGTAACGACCCATACTTTTACGAATAATAAATAATTTATTTAATTATTTAAATAAAAGTTTGGTAATTTAAAATGACCAGAATTAAATAATAAGAAAGATTTAATGAATATAATAATTAAATAATATATTTAAATTCCAGAATTGTCGGAAATAGTAGAATTCATAATACGATGTGAATTGGATCATATATAAGCTACAATTCAGTTTGGAATTTGATTTAGAATAACGAATATATTATTTAAATGAAGTTTGAATGTATAATTATATTATAATTAAAATCGAGCTCCAAATGGCATGGCAGTTCGTAATTTGGTGATTCGAACTTTAACCGAATATACAGGGTCTATTTTAAATCGGATTTCTGTGAAATAAGAAACGTTCGGAGCTGGTGAAGTATATTTTTCTAATGGAAGAGAAAAATCGGGACTTCATTATGTAGATTTTGATATATCCAAATCAAATTTTCGAAAAGTCGCTATGGAATTCCTTTATAAATTATAGCGATTTATTTATATTATAAAAGGATTTTTCAATATAAATTGAATATCAATTCAACCGGGATTTGAATATCAAGTTATAAATCCAACTAGAGCTATACGATACTCTGTGTGAATATATATACGATAATATATATATATTTGTTTATATTTAATTTAATTGTTTTTAAATATATTTATATATTTAAATGGGTTATTTAGAGCTTTAAAAATAGTCAGTTTTGGAAACGAACTCAGTTTTCGAAGAAACTAATTTTGCTGGATCCGTAATGTCAAATTATTGTTAGATTCCAAGTTTCGTGATTTTTGGAGTCAGTATGTGGCCGTACAGATTTTTAATGTGAAAAACAGTCAGTATTTTGACGGTTAAAAATACGTTGTGTGAGCAAATGGAGTCGGAATTCGACGAAACCATTTTCGTTGGGTCCGTAATAATGAATTGTAGCTGGATGTCCATTTTCGTGATTTTTGGGTATTGTCTGTGATCACAAGGATTTTTAACGGCAGATACAAATAGCATAGGAGAATAAATGAATATTTTAATCGAATATTAAAATATAAAAGTTTCCTATAAATTCACCACAAACTTTCCCAAACCTAATTCTTCCTCTCCACAGTCAAACAAAATTCGAGACGCCAGAATTTTCTTTTGAACGTGAGGAATAAAATTTAATAGAAAATCAAACACAAATTAAGGAAAATTCCAATAATTATAAAGCATGTATATTCTTGATCCTGGGAAGCTCCTCTTCAATCGGGTATGGCTTTTTTGGGCGCGACATCGTTTGTGGAGTTGGACTTTTTAAATGTAGCGACTAGGGTTGCGATTTTGGGAAAACTGGAGGCGGGGTTAGGGAACTGGGTTAACTCAAAGTGGTAGAGGGGGATGCAAGCTTCCAAACAACGGTGGCGACGCTGACTCCGGTGGCGTGAGGAGGGCAAATTGCCGGCGGAAAGCAGTGAAGTTTGGGGGGACATTTTCGGTGATGAACTGAAGGGTACGAGGCAAGGCTTAAAGGAAATGTAGAGGGGAGGGCGCAGCTTCGATTTCTGGTGGTAGCGTTGTCTTCGGTGATCGGAGGAAGTGGCGTATGAGATCTAAAGTTACACGATGATGGGTTTAACAATATCGGGTTCGCTATTATACTGGTGGAGATGAAGGAATGGGAGTAGTGGGCTTTTGAATTTGGTAATGGGCCGTGAAGTTAAGCACAGTTGAAATTAGAATTTAAGTTTTAATTTAATTTAAATTATTCATATAATTTTTAAATGCAATAACTTCTACATACTATATCAGAATTACGAACGGTCAGATCCGTCGGGATCGTATAGACGGCGACTACATGATGGAACTGAATAGGAGTGAATCAGAGCTCATTACAATTTATAGAGAAATAAATTGTCCGTTTGAATCGAAGATAGTTAATCGTTATTTGACGATAACTGTCCAATATGAGTAAAACTCACCAACTCTACCAGTTCGTATTTTTATAATGTATATTTAGAACTGATAAATAATGATTGATTTCTGTGTGTTGACTGCTTGGTTGAACTGCTAATTGATTGGTTGAAAATATCGATATAGTTATATATATATATATATCGTTAATCAGTTATTGATTCTGTTGATCAGAATATTTCATATTGAAATGAAGTATATGTTAATTATATTGTTTAACATCTGTGATGCAGGGAAACAGGTTGGAGGGATCCAACTGGATTCCTCAATATTTATAATACTGTTTTTTTCATATATGGTGATATATGATGTGATATATATTCTGTTGCTGATGATGTGTGTTAGAATGATATTGATCATTGTTATATGGTACGTTAAATACCATAAGGGATACTAGAATGTTAAAAAGGAAATTTTCAATGTAATATTGTAAAGAAATATTTATAAAATCAAAGGATTTTAAAAAAAGAAACATTTTCAAAATAAATAGATTATAAAAGAAATAATTATTTGGAAAATAAATATAGAGAATTATAAAAGGAAATATTTGTAAAACATTTACAAATAGAATTGAAAAGGAAATATTTGTAAAACATTTACAAATAGAATTGAAAAGGAAATATTTGTAAAACATTTACAAATAAAATTGAAAAGGAAATATTTGTAAAACATTCACAAATAAAATTGAAAAGGAATTGAAAAGGAAATATTTATTTGTTAAATAAATAAAATTATAAAAGGAATATTTATTTGGAAAATAAATAGGATTTTAAAAGGGAATTAACGAGATATAAAAGAGTTATCGATTAGAGTTAAAGGATAGAATTAATCGAATTGAGTTAATTGAATAGAGTTATCGATTAGAGTTAATCGAATAGTGTTAATCAATTAGAGTTATCAATGAGAGTTAATCGAATAGAGTAAATCAATTAGAGTTATCGATTAGAGTTATTGAATAGAGTTAATTGAACAGAGTTAATTGAATAGAGTTGATCGAATTAGAATTAATCAAATAGACTTAATTGATATAGTTGATCAAATAGAGTAAATTGAATAGAGTTAATTAAAAAGGAGTTATCGAATATAGTTTATTCGAAAGAATTAATTGAATATTGTTTATTCGAAAAGAATTATCGAATATTGGTTATTCGAAGAGAGTTAATTGAATATTAGTTATTCGAATAAGAGTTATCGAATATGGTTTATTCGAAAGAGTTATCGAATATTGTTTATTCGAAAAGAGTTATCGAATATGGGTTATTCAAAAAGGGTTATCGAATATTGGTTATTCGAAAAGAGTTATCGAATATGGGTTATCCGAAAAGAGTTATCGAATATTGGTTATTCGAAAAGAGTTATCGAATATTGGTTATTCAAAAGAGAGTTATCGAATATTGGTTATTCGAAGAGAGTTAATCGAATATTAGTTATTCAAATAAGAGTTAGTCAAATATTTGTTATTCAAATAAGAGTTAGTTGAATATTAGTTATTCGAATCAGAGTTAGTCGAATATTAGTTAATCGAATAAGAGTTAATCAGATAGAGTTTATTCGAATAGAGTTAAAGGAGTTAATCGAATATAGTTTATTCGAATAGAGTTAAAGGAGTTAATCGAATATAGTTTATTCGAATAAAGTTAAAGTAGTTAATCGAATATGGTTTATTCGAATAGAGTTAAGGGAGTCATCGAATATTAGTTATCGAAGAAAGGTTATCGAATATTAGTTAGTCGAAGTGAGGTTATCGAATAATAGTTTATTCGAAGGAGTTAATCGAATATAGTTTATTTGAAAGGAGTTATCGAATATTGTTTATTCGAAAGGAGTTAATCGAATATAGTTTATTCGAAAAGGAGTTATCGAATATAGATTATTCGAAAGAGTGTTATACGTTGAAATTCGATTAAAATGAATTCGGGAAAGTACTATTTCACTTTCCATTTTTAATCAAGATTTATTTATTTAGTTATAAATCATCTATTTAGTTATTTAGTTAAATTAAGGAATAAAACTTATATTTTGAAGTTAGATATTTTAGAAGTAGGGATTATAACGCTATAGTTATAATTAATGTTTTAAATAAAGAAGCGGATTCGTAAATAGAATCCGAGAGTTACATAAGGAAGTTTGTTGAAGATTCAAAAGATGAACTTTGTCAATTTCGAATTTAGAAACGTTGTTCACTTAAGGTCTAAGAGGTAATTATACCCCAACTTTATTAACTTCGTTTTTAACTAAGGAATGGTTAAGGTTCGATAGTGAAGATTGGTTAAGTGAATTTAGTTAATCACTGTAATGTTTTGAGTTGGCATAGCGATGTTTATTTAAACATCTGTTTAAATCCAAATGTTGGAAATGTTTTCCAAATAAGAATCAGAAATGTTTTCTAATATAGAAAACAAGAAATGGAAATGTTTTCCAATGTCAATAACGTATATTTTCTAAATTTAGAAAATAAGAAATGTTGAATAACATGAAATGGAAAATAATGAAATTAATGAACTAAAGAGATAAATGTTAAATGATGATTGGTCGATATAATTTCCATTTGGAAATAATATCGTTGTTTGCACACGTGTTTTTCATTGATAGTTAACTCACCGACTATCGAAGTTTTTGACCATTTTTCCGTCGTCAATACGGAGAGACCGGGATCAGATTCATTATATGAAAACCTCTCCGTATGGGCATTAGCGTTGCGATCAAATATGATGAAGATAATTGAAGATGAAGTTATGCAAGGGCTGTCCTATTTACAGAATAGTGCCTTCGGTTTGTCCAGTCCCAGGATAACCTGTATGGAAGAATGTCTGACAGAGTATATTTAATGGATCACCTAAGTTGATCTCTTCAAACGTATGTACGTTTGGTGGCGGATGAATTCATTTCTCTTAGCTGTATGCCCGTTGAAGTTTGGGGAAATCAATTTGTGATTTGGCGGGTAGGACGATGTGACATTCAAAGTGAATAAATGTGTGATCTGTCAAAGATAAGCGTGGCCTCTAGCCTCACAACCGGGAAATGACAAAAATCGGGCAGGCAGCATAGCTATGTGGGTTGCTTCCATTAGGGTGTATTGTCACCTGATCTTGAGTTTCATTTACTTCTTTAATCTATCTGATGCTGTCCCATTCGGGAAACGGTTGCTGATCCCAACCGTTGGTGATAAACATTCGATACACTCAAGCGAAATGAGTGGTCGGTCATGTGTGACTAGGTTGCAAGATGTTCTTGTTGAACCCAGTGTATTCCTCTCTAGAGGTACACTATCGGTAGGTTGTTCCATACCTTGTCATAGTTGGTAACCCATTATCCAATAAGTGCTCGCGGTTTTGATTGTATACTATATATGTAGAACGTGAGATGAAAGCGTTTCTGCTAAATGATTATTATATTGTGATTGATAGACACTAATATAATATCAAAGGAATTTTGATATAAATATTATTTTGGATTCTCATAAGGGAAAAACTCATTCCGTTATACGGCGTGGTCTTATGAGATATCGTTTTATTGCTCAAACTGTTTTAAACTGTTTTATCCACTCCAGTCCCATGACTGACCCAGAGTTTGTTTTGTTTTCCCAAAAATCTTGGGCGCCCAATTTTGTACGAGCATTCAAGTATTTAGGATTTTACAGATATACTTGGAGAGCTTGGAGCAGGAGGCTTCAGGATTATATAGCTATAGTTATTTCCGCTGTGTTGTAAGTGTTATACTCTGATAATGTTATTGTATACATATACTGATTTTATTTCAAAGTTATGTATCTATTATATATTGTTCGTTCCGCAGTGAGATTCGTGTTTACTCTGATGTTGTATGTTCTTTTTCTTCTTCTATTCTAAGTTTCTATCTTATCTATTCTCACCCTCTGTTTTCTTTCTGGCTTCCAGTGTAATTTGTGTTGGACTTGTGTTATTTGGTCATCTCAAATTGTACCGGAATTTCGGGACACTACAGTTGGTATCAGAGCTTAAGGTTAAGTAATTACCTTGGCTCCGTGGCGTGACTCAGTAGAGATGGGGTTAGTAATACCTAGATTGAGTTGAGTGTATATATACGAGTGAACGTATTTGTTATTTGATATTAAATAATTTTATATTGAGTAGATTTATTGGTTGAGTTGTTTATGAGTTCTGGTCGATCAGTTTGATCCACTGTATCGGTAGTAGTTTCTAAACACTCGAATATGTTGGGTCGACACGATATGTTTTGAAAAGAGGGTAAATGAAAATAAGTTTACCTAAAGTATATTTTGATATAGGGAAGATATATATATATTGGAATTATAATATATTGGATATATTGGTTGTTATTATAATCGAGTAAGATTATAAATTAAATGATTATGTAAATAACCAATCAGAATTCGTATAAGTGAAATACGTGAAATTAGATGAATTAAATCTGAAGTTAAAATCAGAATTGAAATTAAAACCCTGGAAATTGGAAAGGTTTTTGTAAATGGATTTGAATTGGATATATGAGAATTTTAAAATCCCGGGAGATTTGTGAAAACCCGTTTCTTCCCCGTTGAGGAAAGGGCGGATAGTTCGAGAACAAGCCACAACAGAACGCATATAAAAGAACATTTCATTGTATATTACAACAATGCATCAGATTACAAGAATATACAGAGTATAAACAAATAAATATTACACAGAAATATCAGAGATTTAAATTACATTTAAATACATCGCAGCGGAAAATAATACAATACACAACTAGAAGGAGATATACGGATACAAAGCTTTCCGGATATCGTTCCAGCTGTAAACCAGGATCCTGTGAATATAAATCTGCAAAACCAAAACTACTAGCTGCCCGTGTCAAAATAAGGGCACCCAGAGTTTAGGTCAAAACAATAAACTCCAGGTCAGTCATGGGACTGGTGTGAGAACTAAAACAGTTAATATTTATTTTTAAAGTTAGGTAAATCAAGGGACCACGCCGTATAACACGGAACGGGTTTCCTCCCAAGAATACCAGTGCATAAACAAACAGCGCAATGCTAAATAAAGAAAAATGAAGCTGTTATAAGACCCAGGTCCTATCACACAATGCAACGCAAGCCGGGGGATAGGTTTTTCCCTTATAACAGCCAAAGAATGCTTGATACGTTTTAAAACAAATCATTTGATACTATTATAAGTGCATAGTGTGTAAAACAACTTCAAATCATAAGTATCAATCATAGGCGGCATGGGTACCATATATCATGTCGCCATACTAGTTCTACAATTAAAACCGCAAATGTCATATTGGAAGTTGGGTTATCATTTATGGTATGAACCGAGGCTAGGGGCAAGATCCTCACCGATTCGAGACGCTCTAGTCCGCCCCTCAGGAACAGCCGCAACTGCCCCTTGGATTGTCAGGGCCAGTCCACCGATGTGGATTATAATGCCTGAACAATACGTTTCTCCGCCCTTTGGGGCGTAAGCCTGGCCCGTCAGCCGACCAGAAGCATCGGCCGAAACCGATATCACGAGGCGCCTCGCTTTTCAGCAAGTAATAATAAGCAACATCCACATGAGTCAAACTCGTCAGCCAGTTCAAGCACTGACGCCACTCCTAACTAGAAAGAAAACGCATGTCCCCCCTGAGGTCCGTCTCCCGTTTTTGGTTCATACCGGGTGTGAAACTCGCGAATCAAACGTTACACAAAGCTACGCCACAAAGGCCGTGCTTCGATCATCAACCACAAGACTTTGCTTTTCAACAGAAGCCTTGATCATTTGCCACTTAGGCATGCCACACAGGCAATTCACTCCATGCGATTGATATCCATCAATATATAACCCCTGAGCTCGTACGTCTCAGAGAAGGGCGTTAAGCAAGAGAATAAATTCTCCGCCGCCAAACCGATATATATTTAATAGAGATCAATCACACGGACTAAAATCCAATGTCAGACACACGGTCCATTTACAAGTTCGTTCTAGGGCTGAACGAAACCGGAGGCACCTAGTACCTCGCATATCCATCGATCTCCAAGTACGTCTGGACGATCACCAACTGTTTCCATCTTCTTGGGTGTACAGCCCAATCAAGATCATCAGTAATCACCCAAACGACGTGAAGACCTCCGGTCTTCGACCATCGTCTTCATCTTCGACTTATCGTCGTATCAGTTATTCAGAATGAGATAAGCCCGGTCTTTCCGAATAACGCACGTATATTTTAAATAAGTGTTACACAAACACAACATACGCCTCATTCCAATTCATCAGTCACTAACCGTAAATTAATCAAGAGAATAATTCCCCAAATATTAACCCCGAAGGCCGAAACCAACATCAGATCAATATTTAGAAAACCATCCTACTTGGCTAACCGACGGTTAGTTTCTAATTTCACATTCATAGGGAAAGGTTCCCATAAATTTTATCAAAGATAAATTCTTTAATTTATTTTTTAATCTATTTTTGAATATCAATTCAAACTAGTCGGGATTAACGAAATTTACCGAAATAATTATTTGTTTTAATTTTCCAATCCCAACCTATTCATCCCATGAAGTAAAACTGGTAATACTTCATATCTAACACTACAGTGTTATCGGTAAATTCAATTACCATTTCACGTTCAAATCTAATTAAAGATTTAACTATCGCCTGGAGCAAAACTGGTGATACTCCATTCTCGATCATTTCAATCTAATTAAAGATTCATTAAAACTCCACTTAGTTTTAATCTTTAACTGGGTTAAAGAATCAGTGTCATTTAAAACACAGTTCACGATAAACCCAAAATCACATTCCATTAATTATCGGGTTAAAGAACGAGTGTTATTTAAAACACTGTCCATGATAAACCCAAAATCACATTCCATTAATTATCGGGTTAAAGAACGAGTGTTATTTAAAACACTGTCCACGATAAACCCACAAATCAATATCAATTCAATTCCAATTAAATATTATTTAATTGGTACACTTCATTAAATCTAAATAAAAAGATTTAATCTTTTCTCAACTGGGTTCAAGAACAGTGTTAGTGAAGACACCATTCACGACAAACCCAAATCACATTTGATATTCAATACAAGGCTCTGAATAGAAAATATATCGGCTTATATTCAATATCAAATTCTACGATTAACAAATGTCGTATTGGAAATAACGATATAAATATATATCTTTCAAATTTCCATAACAACATCTGTATAATCACGTATTCCAACATCGAAATATTCCGAAGACAATTTCGATTCAAATCCAATCCAATGCAATCATTGGAAATTCTGGTTATTTTTAAAACCCTTTTCAAATTCAATTTATTTATTTAAAAATAAATAGAATTATAATTCTAGTTCAAAACTAGTTCATTTCGATAAAAATCTATTTTTATCTTTTCAAATATGGAGTTTTTCATCCCAATTCTTCTCAAATCATTTCTTATGATTTTACACAAATTATTACTATTTTTAATAATTTTATCAAGGCCCGTACAGTCGATTTCCGACAATGGCCATCGAACTGCACTTACAGCGACCTTTTTCAAATTTGATTTGGACGTAACTCCAAATCCAACCATTAGATTTTGAATTTCTAATATTCGTTAGAAAGCTCTTTTCGATACGAACCCAACGGTTCCGGTTTTAGGAGAATCCGACGGTCGGATCTCCCGTAATGTCCGTTTGAAATAAATGGTCGAAATTCACGAACTGCCGCGGCGCGGCGCGTTCTATTCAGGCCATTATATTATATATATAATATATATAATATATACTTCGTCGATTTCTATTTAAAACGAATTATATAAATAGTTTTAAAATTCGTTTCAAAAGCAATTTCAACTTTCATTTCAATTCAAATCAAAATTGAATTCTCCTTTATAAATTCGTTTTAAAATTCATTTCTATTCAATTCAAATTTCAATTCAATTTGAATTCATTTCAATTCGTTTTCAATTCAATTTGAATTCGTTTCAATTCATTTCGAAATCGTTTTCAATTCAATTCATTTCGAAATCGTTTTCAATTCATTTCATTTCGAAATCGTTTTCAATTCATTTCATTTTGAAATCGTTTTCAATTCATTTCATTTCGAAATTGTTTTCAATTCATTTCATTTCGAAATCGTTTTCAATTCATTTCATTTCGAAATCGTTTTCAATTCATTTCATTTCAAAATATTCGATTTCAAAATTACTTTTCCATATTCATTTTAAAATGAATGAAATCGATATAAAGATCGTCCACGTCAAAATGGCGTCTATCTAATCAACACGGCTTCATATATTCCTTTATTCTATTCAACAAATGAATATTTATTTTTGTCAACACACGACTATTCTCAACGAATGAGTACTGTCCACGTGTGACTATTTTTGTTAAGTTATTTCGTTCAACACATGACTAATCTCAACGGATGAGTACAGTCAACACATGAACCTTTATTTTATAGTGAATAAAGATATAAAATTTATTATTAAAATATTTCGTTCAACACATGACCAATCTCAATGGATGAGTACTGTCAACACATGAACCTTTATTTTCTAAATTGAAATGAGGCCCAATCAATTACCATATAAAGTTAATTATATGGATTCCATACAACAAATGTATATAATAGCAACGATAGATAATCAACCATCAACCAAAGTGCACTACACTGTATAAGCATCAAATATAGATATCTAACGCTTATAACAGCCTGTCAATCAATCGATCGACATATTTAATCAATCGGGATGAGTGAACTTCAAATTTCATCCCAATACCCGTGTGGGGTTTCAAATCAACAAACACAGATTTTTATTCGTGCAGTTGGGCGATGCGTAAAATTTATCGTCCCAATCAATGTCAGTCAAATCAGTGTACATAAACAAATCGGCCGATTTGTTTATGAATATTTATTTATTCACTTTCACGTATATTCATATTCACGTTAAAAATTATATTTTTAACGATAAAACATTTTATCTTAACATATGAATTTCTATTCAGTTCATTCTTTAAATAAAATGATATTTTTATTTTTCTAACTTATTTTAGAAAATTTCGGCGGCATAACAGCACGATACTAAAAGCGGGACAAGGCCTAGCCTTATCCCCGGTCTAGTGAAGGCCCACGCCATTCACACATCAATCAAATCAATTTCATTTCACCAAACAATTCAAATCAACCCAAACAATCTAACTAACAACACAGCCAAACAAACAAGTCCATGGTCTGTGGACGATTGTGTCGGGTGCTACTAAGCACCGTCTGCATCCTAGTATATATATATAACTAGAAAAAGAAATTGAAAGGTGAGAAATTCTCACAAATAGCTATCCTAGCTCCACGGCTCTTCATTTGCAGAAGCCTTCGTCGTTTCGCCTTTTTGTCACCTTCGTTGCCCATGGCCACTATATATATAAAAATCACATTTTTACTTCTCTATTCAATATATAAAAATCGAATTTTTACTATGCTATTCAATATATAAAAATCGAATTATTACTACGCTATTCAATATATAAAAATCGAATTTTTATTATGCTATTCAGAATTTTTACTTGGACATATCTTTTGATTCCCGCTATGAAATTTTGATTTGTCGGATTCGTTGGAAAGATATTTTCATATAGATCCTATTATTTTTGGTTTCGCCAAAATCCGGATTGTTTGCACCCGGTACATTCAATTGAAGTTCGAAATCGAATTATCGAACTACCGCGCCAATTTCAATTCCTTTTATATTTATATATATAATTATTTATATTCTAACGACGACGTATATAATATATACGTTCGAATTATATTCAAAACAAATTTCCCGCCGATATTATTTAAAATAATCTATTTTAAATCTTCAAAATTCGCTAAAATTGCCAAAATAAAAATTTTAAACTGGCCCAGATTTTCGGGTTGTTACAAGATTTTAAATTGTTTTACTAGCATTGTGAATGGTATTTTGAAATGTATTTCAAAATGGAATAGTTTAAAAGTGATTTTGAAAGTGATATAGTATTGAACTCACTTCGATAGTTGGGAAATAACCCTGATGATGAATCGCGACATCATTAGTGTTCATTTTCGAGTTTCTAAGTGATGGATTACAACCAAGGATTTTGTTTTTGAATTAATTTGAGAAGGCAAGTTGTTTTGATTCAAAAAGGGAATATTTTCTTTTTGAGAAAAGAAAAGCTGTTTAGAACTCCCAGAAAGAGATTGTTTGAATTAAAAACAAATTTAAATAGAAATTTATGGAAGTAAATAGGAAGTTAAGCCAGTTAAGTGGAAATTGAAATTTGCAAAAGCAAATTGGAGTTGAAATGGGATTAGAAAGATATCGAGAAATTTGGGTTTGCGGGATAGAAGTTTGAAATGAGATTCAGTTTGGATATAAGCAAATGGTTGTGTTGAGGATAAAAACTGATTGGAATTTAATTGGAATAATATTGATATATGCTGAATTGATAACAGATGGAAAGGATACAATGATATTCCCGACAAAAAGGCGCAAGTTTATTTTCATATGAGTTTGATGAGTTATGAGCCGATTTGGCAAGCCGCTTGGCTGTTTGATTTTCTTTTGGGTTGGAGAAGGCCCAGAGAGGCGAGTTGTAGTTGTACCGATTAACCAGTACAAAGGAGGTGCTGGCGAAATTTTTCGGAATTTTAGGGTATTAGAAAATTTTCAGAATTTTTGAAAATTTCTGTTGGTGAGAATAAATAAATATTTTAATTGGAATGGATTGTTCAGTTGAAACTGGAGTTAAGAATTAAACAAATAATTTTTAACCAGTTAATACGGTTTGTTTTCTACCTTCGAAATTTCGAGGACGAAATTATTTTAAGAGGGAAAGAATGTAACGACCCGTACTTTTATGGATAATAAATAATGTATTTAATTATTTAAATAAAGGTTTGGTAATTTAAAATGACTAGAATTGAATAATAAGGAATATTTAATTAATATAATAATTAAATAATATATTTAAATTCCAGAATAGTTGGAAATAGTAGAATTCACAATACGATGTGAATTGGATCATATATAAGCAATAATTCAGTTTGGAATTTGATTTAGAATAACGAATATATTATTTAAATGAAGTTTGAATGTATAATTATATTATAATTAAAATCGAGCTCCAAATGGCGCGGCAGTTCGTAATTTGGCGATTCGAACTTTAACTGAATATACAGGGTCTGTTTTAAATTGGATTTCTGTGAAATAAGAAACGTTTGGAGCTGGTGAAGTTTATTTTTCTAATGGAAGGGAAAAATCGGGATTTCATTGTGTAGATTTTGATTTATGCCTAAATCAAATTTTCGAAAAGTCGCTATGGAATTCCTTTATAAATTATAGCAATTTACTTATATTATAAAAGGATTTTTCAATATAAATTGAATATCGATTTAACCGGGATTTGAATATCGAGTTTTAAATCCAATTGGAGCTACACGATATTCTGTGTGAGTATATATATACGATAATATATATTTATTTATATTTAATTTAATTGTTTTTAAATTATTTATATATTTATATCGGTTATTTAGCTTTAAAAATAGCCAGTTTTGCAAACGAACTCCGTTTTCGACGAAACTAATTTTGTTGGATCCGTAATGTCAAATTATTGTTAGATTCCAAGTTTCGTATTTTTGGAGTCAGTATGTGGCCGTACGGATTTTTAATGTGAAAAACAGTTAGTATTTTGATGGTTAAAAATACGCTGTGTGACCAAACGAAGTCGGAATTCGACGAAACTAGTTTCGTTGGGTCCGTAATGTCAAACTGTAGCTGCGTGTCCATTTTCGTGATTTTTGGGTATTGTCTGTGATCACAGGGATTTTTAATGACAGATACAAATAGCGTAGGAGAATAAATGAATATTATAATGGAATATTAAAATATAAAACTTTCCTATAAATTCACCACAAACTTTCCCAAACCTAATTCTTCCTCTCCACAGCCAAACGAAATTCGAAACCCAGAATTTCCTTTTCAATGTAAGGAATTAAATTCAATAGAAAATCGAATACAAATCAAGGAAAATTCCAATAATTATAAAGCATGTATATTCTTGATCTTGGGAAGCTCCTCTTCAATCGGGTATGGCTTTTGTTGGATGCGACATCTTTTGTGGAGTTGGACTTTTTAAACGCAGCGATTAGGGTTGCAATTTTGGGGAAACTTGAGCCGGGGTTAGGGATCTGAGTTAACTCAAAGTGGAAGAGGGGGATGCAAGCTTCCAAACGACGGTGGCGACGCTAACTCCGGTGGCGTGAGGAGGGTAAATTGCCGACGGAAAGTAGTGAAGTTTGAGGGGACGTTTCCGGTGATAAATTGAAGGGTAAGAGGCGAGGCTTAAAGGAAATGTAGAGGGGAGGGTGCAGCTTCGATTTTTGGTGGTAGCGCTGACTTTGGTGATCGAAGGAAGTGGCTTCTGAGATCTAAAGTTACACGATGATGGGTTTAACAGTATCGGGTTTGCTATTTCACTGGTGGAGATGAAGGAATAGGAGCGGTGGGCTTTTGAATTTGGTAATGGGCCGGGAAGTTAAGCCCAGTTGAAATTATAATTTAAGTTTTAATTTAATTAAAATTATTCGTATAACTTTTAAATGCAATAACTTCTACATACTGTATCAGAATTTCGAACGGTCAGATCCATTGGGATCGTATGGACGGCGGCTACACGATGGAACTGACTGGGAGTGAATCAGAGCTCATTAAAATTTATAGTGAAATAAATTGTCCATCTGAATCAAAGATAGTTAATCGTTATTAACGATAACTATCCAGTGTGAGTAAAACTCACCAACTCTACCAGTTCATATTTTTATAACGTATACTTAGACTTGATAAATAATGATTGATTCCTATGTGTTGACTGTTTGGTTGAACTACTAATTAATTAGTTGAAAATATTGATATAGTTATATATATCGTTAATCAAATATTGATTCTGTTGATCAGAATATTTCATATTGAAATGAAGTTGATGTTAATTATATTGTTTAACATCTATGATGCAGGGAAACGGGTTGGAGGGTAAAACTGGATTACTCAATATTTATAATACTGTCCTTTTCATATATGGAGAGATATGATGTGATATATAATCTGTTGTTGATGATGTGTGTTAGAATGATATTGATCATTGTTATATGGTATGTTAAATACCATAAGGGATACCGGAATGTTAAAAAGGAAATTTTCAATGTTATATTGAAAAGAAATATTTATAAAATCAAAGGATTTTATATAAAGAAACATTTACAAAATAAATAGATTATAAAAGAAATAGTTATATGGAAAATAAATATAGAGGAAATATTTGTAAAACATTTACAAATAGAATTGAAATGGTAATATTTGTAAAACATTTACAAATAGAATTGAAAAGGAATTGAAAAGGAAATATTTATTTGTTAAATAAATAAAATTATAAAAGGAACATTTATTTGGAAAATAAATAGGATTATAAAAGGGAATTAACGAGATATAAAAGAGTTATCGATTAGAGTTAAAGGATAGAGTTAACTGAATAGAGTTAATTGAATAGAGTTATCGATTAGAGTTAATCGAATAGTGTTAATCAATTAGAGTTATCGATGAGAGTTAATTGAATAGAGTAAATCAATTAGAGTTATCGATTAGAGTTATTGAATAGAGTTAATTGAATATAGTTGATCGAATTAGAATCAATCAAAATGAGTTAATTGATAGAGTTAATCGATTAGAGTAAATCGAATAGAGTTAATTAAAAAGGAGTTATCAAATATAGTTTATTCGAAAGGAATAAATTGAATATAGTTTATTCGAAAAGAGTTATCGAATATTGGTTATTCAAAGAGAGTTAATTGAATATTAGTTATTCGAATAAGAGTTATCGAATATGGGTTATTCGAAAGAGTTGTCGAATATTGGTTATCCGAAAAGAGTTATCGAATATGGATCATTCGATAAGGGTTATCGAATATTGGTTACTCGAAAAGAGTTATCGAATATGGGTTATCCGAAAAGAGTTATCGAATACTGGTTACTCGAAAAGAGTTATCGAATATTGGTTATTCGAAAAGAGTTATCGAATATTGGTTATTTGAAAGAGAGTTATCGAATATTAATTATTCGAAGAGAGTTAATCGAATATTAGTTATTCGAATAAGAGTTAGTCGAATATTAGTTATTCGAGTAAGAGTTAGTCGAATATTAGTTAATCGAATAAGAGTTAATCGAATAGAGTTTATTTGAATAGAGTTAAAGGAGTCAATCGAATATAGTTTATTCGAATAGAGTTAAAGGAGTTAATCGAATATAGTTTATTCGAAAAGGAGTTATCGAATAGAGATTATTAGAAAGAGAGTTATACGTTGAAATTCGATTATATCGAATTCGGGAAAGTACTATTTCACTTTCCATTTTTAATCAAGATTTATTTATTTAGTTATAAATCGTCTATTTAGTTATTTAGTTAAATTAAGGAATAAACCTTATATTTTGAATTTAGATATTTCAAAAGTAGGGATTATAACGCTATAGTTATAATCAATGTTTTAAATAAAGAAGAGGATTCGTAAATAGAATCCGAGAGTTACATAAGGAAGTTTGTTGAAGATTTAGAACA
This sequence comes from Allium sativum, assembly GCA_030737875.1. NCBI lineage: Eukaryota > Viridiplantae > Streptophyta > Magnoliopsida > Asparagales > Amaryllidaceae > Allium > Allium sativum. Next base: position 896,166,443 of record CM060918.1, read on the forward strand.
TGAACTTTGTCTATTTCGAAGTTAGAATTGTTGTTCAGTTAAGGACTGAGAGGTAATTATACCCCAACTTGATTGACTTTGTTTTTAACTAAGAAATGGTTAAGGTTCGACAGTGAAGATTAGTTAAGTGAATTTAGTTAATCAGTGTAATGTTTTGAGTTGGCATAGCGATGTTTATTTAAACATCTGTTTAAATCCAAATGTTGGAAATGTTTTCCAAATAAGAATCAGAAATGTTTTCTAATATAGAAAACAAGAAATAGAAATGTTTTCCAATGTCAATAACGTATATTTTCTAAATTTAGAAAATAAGAAATGTTGAATAACAGGAAACGGAAAATAAAGAAATTAATGAACTAAAGAGATAAACGTTAAATGATGATTGGTCGATATAATTTCCATCTAGAAATAATATCGTTGTTTGCACACGTGTTTTTCATTGATAGCTAACTCACCGGCTATCGAAGTTTTTGACCATTTTCCATCGTCAATACGGAGAGACCGGGATCATATTCATTATCTGAAAACCACTCCGTATGGGCGTTAGCATTGCGATCAAATATGATGAAGATAATTGAAGGCGGAGTTATACAAGGGCTGTCCTGTTTATAGAATAGTGCCTTCGGTTTGTCCTGTCCCAGGACAACCTATATGGAAGAATGTTTGACAAAGTATATTTAATGGATCACGTAAGTTGATCTCTTCAAACCGTATGTACGTTTGGTGGAAGAGGAATTCGTTTCTCTTAGCTGTATACCCGTTGAAGTTTGGGGAAATCAATTTGTGATTTGGCGGGTAGGATGATGTGACATTCAAAGTGAATAAATGTGTGATTTGTCAGAGATAAGCGTGTCCTCTAGCCTCACAACCCGGAAATGACAAAAAACGGGCAGGTACCATGGCTATGTGGGTTACTTCCATTAGGGTGTATTGTCACCTGATCTAGAGTTTCATTTATTTCTTTAATCTATTCGATGTTGTCCCATTCGGGAAATGTTGCTGATCCCAACCATTGGTGATATACATTCGATACACTCAAGCGAAATGAGTGGTCGATCATGTGTGGCTGGGTTGCAAGATGTTCTTATTGAACCCAGTGTATTCCTCTCTAGAGGTACACTATCAGAAGGTGGTTCCATACATTGTCATAGTTGGTAACCCATTATCCAATAAGTGCTCACGGTTTTGATTGTATACTATATATGTAGAACGTGAGATGAAAGCGTTTCTGCTAGATGATTATTATATTATGATTGATAGACACTAATATAATATCAAAAGATTTTTGATATAAAGATTATTTTGGATTTTCATGAGGGAAAAACCCGTTCCGTTATACAGCGTGGTCTTATGAGATATCGTTTTATTGCTCAAACTGTTTTAAACTGTTTTACCCACACCAGTCCCATGACTGACCCAGAGTTTGTTTTGTTTTGTTTTCCCAAAACTCTTGGGTGCCCTATTTTGTACGGGTAGTCAAGTAGTTAGGATTTTATAGATATACTTGGAGAGTTTGGAGCAGGAGGCTTCAGGATTACATAGCTATAGGTATTTCCGTTGTGTTGTAAGTGTTATACTCTGATAATGTTATTGTATACATATATTGATTTTATTTCAAAGTTATGTATTTATTATATATTGTTTGTTCCGCTGTGAGATTCGTGTTTACTTTGATGTTGTATGTTCTTCTTCTTCTTCTATTCTAAGTTTCTATCTTATCTACTCTCACCCTCTGTTTTGTTTCTATTAGTTTTCTGCTTTCTAGTGTAATCTGGGTTGTACTTGTGTTATTTGGTCAGCTCAAATTGTACTGGAATCTCGGGACACTACAAGGGGTCTAAGTGCATAAATAAAACATGTAACGGTGCTAAGACATGAGGTTAAGTCAACTTGTGGAAGAAGCCTGCCCGGAACCGCCTGGAAAATTCAGCTTCCACAAGTGAAGGCTTGACGCGAGAGGTCTAGTACATAAACATATATATATATATAAATGGAAGGACTGATAAACATAATTAATTGTAACTAATAGAAATAAATAGAGTTGAATGAAAGATAATTACAATAGTAAAGTAAAGGGAATAAATGGGGAATGATAATAACCTATTATAAATAAATTGCACTAATGAGAATGTTGTATAATAGATAGACTTGTCCTAGGGACAAGTTAAGATTATAACCTTAGGTATAATAAACTAGTAAGGACATGAGATAACTAGTGAAATGAGGTAAGTGGCACTTAATTATAAATTCAATAATCAGTAAATGGGGAAAACTAAAACCAGTTGTTTTTATTAAGTAAAGAATAGGGGAAAGTTTGTGAAATGTAAGAAGTTGTACTTAATTATAAATTAAGTAACCTGTAAACTTGGAAGTATGAAATCTGCTGGTAAGAATAACATATTTAGGCTTGTCCTAGGGACAAGTGGAAAGTATAACTTAGGTTATAATAAACGATAAAGGGGATGGAATAGCTTATGTAAGGAGATAAGATGTACTTAACTTTAAATTAAGCTATTTATAAGAACAAGAATCTGATCTCTACGGACGAGGACAACATAAGTTATAATTATGGGAAGAGAAACTTATTAATGGACATTAGTTAAGAGAAATAAGTTAATAAGTAAACAACAATAAGTTGTAGTGACAATGTAAGACAGAATTATGATTAAATAAGAAAGAGTGAGACAAACTTACATGAAATATGTTATATTTAATCATAAATAATGACTGATATGTTAAACAGAAAACATGTGAATTAAGATATACTTAATTACATATTAAGTGGAACATGTTATTGTGACTTTGAAATTAAACAATAATATAAAGGGATTGTGGACCACAATCTAGAGAATAACATGTTGTTGGCTTATTAATAAACTTAAATAGGTTAAGTTATATGACTGAAATTAATAAGCAAAAGAAACTTGGTAACTTGAATAAGAAGCCAATGTGAACGGGGATAACCAAGTTAAATGGAAACCTGGTGAGCTAAAGCAAGCACTAAAATAATGTTTAGACATAGGGTCTAATAACATATTAAAAGGAGGCGCTTGGACTAGTCAGCACGTTTGAGGGTGAATAACCCAACGGGGTAGATCATCGTGGTGTCATAAGGCACGAGGGGAGCGCACGTTCATCTGATTACTCTGTCGGCTCCGAAGGACTGGAAGGGGAAGCACGCGGCTTCCTGAGATACGTAAGGTGCTCCTAGCCCTCTGTGCGGTGGCAGATGTTTAGACTGTGCCAGCAGAAGTTAAGTGTATCATCCAGTATTTTTGGTAGTCAAATATTTAATATATTTTATTATAATTAAATATTTATTTGGAATTATATATGGATTCATATTATATAATTCGTTTGTATAACGAAATTTGAACGTATAATTTATATAATTATAATCAAACTCGTAAATGTCGTAGTATTTTGTAATTTACGATTTGAAATTCATGAATATCGGTATGAATATTAAACACTACACGACAATTGACAATGAAATTAAATAACCATACGAATTAGAACGTTCAAATCAATGCATTGCTTACCTTATGATGAGGCACGTACTTTGCATACGGGAAATTGTTCGATGTATTATACAAGCATTAGAAATGATTATTTTTCTAACGATATCCGTTTTTGATGGAACAAATTTTTATTGGAAAACGTATATCTAGTTATTGCTAGATTTCTGTTTTGGAGCCAATCAGAGTTATTTTATCGATGCGTGAAATTTAAAGGTGAACCGATAAATTAAAATAACACCGTTGTGCAAATGGAGTCGGTTTTCAACAAAATTAATTTCATTGGGTTACGAACGGTAAGACATGGCAGTACGTCTATTTTTATTATGCTTGAAGTTCGGGTGTGACGATTGTGTTTTTAACTGTCAATGGTAAAAAGCGGTTAATGTAAATACCGATAATATAAACTAACCGCACGGAAAGAATTTAAAACAAATTAAATATTGAAATGTTAAGCCTTAAGCCTTCTATCACCAACCTAAAATGCAAAGAGGCCTCTACTCAAATTCGTACGCACTAGGTTCTACAGTGTACCCACAGATCTGGCATGTATTATCCAGTTAAACAACAGTGTATTTTCTTCTCGCGAGATAGAACCGAGAATCTATGCAAACCTATTTCTTCATTTAGAAATTTACAACTAATTAGAACCTGGAAAGGAAATTTATACAGCTACTCTACCTTTTCTGCTCACCTACTCAATTTGAAATGTATGGAACAACTCATACCTTCTGCTGCGAGCCTACCACGCCACAGTTACCTATCCCATTTTTCTTCATTCCTAAGTAATTAAACATAGTACATTTTAGCTACTTACCCTATTTACTGAGACTTGCTCATATCTACACTTTCGCCATCACACAGACCTTCGCCTTCACTATCAATCATTATCGCAGACCCAGCCTATCACTGCAACCCTACCATCTAAAGCTTGGGTGCCAAGCTTCTGTGTATATAAATAACGCATGAGAACTCTTCTGTTCCTCAAGAAATGCCGCACCATCCGTGGCCAAGGAAAAATCCAAAACTGAAATATTACACCACTAAAAATCCCAGTATATATTTCTTTAAACTCGCATTAATGATCTCTTCGTGTCCATAGGATTTTCCCGGAACTCGAACAAATTTTTCAAACCTGAAGGTAACCTGTATGGTTAGAGTTCAAAGTATGTTGTTGTGGTTTTAGTGAAGGACGAGGGAAGTTTCGGTTCACAATAACAAGAAGAAAAGGGGGTTCGAATGAAACAGAGCAGTAATAGAAGAGGAAGAAGAAGAGGAAGCAAGTGGGGATGGGAGTTCAGCGCAGTGGGGGGACGTGGTCTGTTAGAATGAACAGTAGCGGAGAAAGAATGAAATCACGAAGAGGGATGGAAACATCAATAAGTTGAAGAAAATACGAGGAGGGGAAGCTTGTATGCATGGCGTGAGCATTGAGGAATGAGTGGGGAGACATTTTTAGCGGTACGGATCTGAACAGGGAACAGTTGTGAGAAAGTGAAAGGCACGTTGTAGTGGTGAATGGGTAAGGCAACATGTGGTAGACAGAAATGTGAAAGGAGAGATGATGATGAACAGTGCCTGGGCCGGTATATTTCCTATGCCTAACTATTGGTTATTACCTATTTAAGTTTTACTCCATCTAATGGTTATAAGTAACGTGACTAATTTATTTGCAAATAGCCCACCGTTTTAGTAAATAATACTGTAGGAAATTTGGCTACTTAATCATATAAATATGACATACCTGATTGGAACTTAACATGCTTAAGTAGACACCTAAACATGATGATATTAATTAACACAAATAATGAAAGGTTGAATAGTAGTATACATACTCACAGTGCATATATAAGTAACATTAATAAACCTAATCTTTTGCTTTGTGCCTGATATTACTAGGTGAATAGTACATGTAGTACATGGCCAGTATATGTGTATAATCTAGTTATAATTGTTTTTATGTTTCAAAAATTCCCAACCACAATAAAACATGGACTGATTGTTATATGTAATAAGGTGTATATTATAATGCCAGCCCAGATTATTAAGCTAATATATGTATATTTAGTTAGTTAATAATATTTGTTTGACTGATAATTTTAATTAACTGAACAAAAGCAATCAGTATTTGGAACCAATACATGTTGATAATTTGTATCACACTGTGAGCTTTTACATGCCCAATAACACTTTAAGGGGGGCCGATTTGTTAACCGTATAGTTCATATAGATTGAATATTAAGGTTATATAAAAATGTGGGGAGGATTAGTTGGGCCGATAATTTGAGAGCAAATTGAAGTGTTGGCCCGTGGTTTTTAAAACCAAAGAAAGACGGGCTGGGTTCTTAAATAAATTAAATTAGTGTTAATCGTTTTCATTTAGAAAACTTATTAATTACAAATTTAAATCGAGTAATTAAAACTGTATAAATTTTTGTTACGTTAGCAGTTTAGAGCGAAACAAGCTGCGATGGAATCAGGGTAACGAGAATAATAATTTTTGGACTAGTCCGGACAGATTTGGAAGCATCAGAAGTTTTTGGTTAAATTAAACCATTGTTTAATTTAAATGAATCGAACTGTTCAACGTTAAATGGTATCAAGGTGAGTTCAACTCACTCAATTTTTATCCCACTTATATTTTATATAAGTTGGGTTTAAATATTTGTGTGCCATGATTGTTAATTGGTTGATGGATGTTTGGATTGTTGTTACTGTGATGGTTGAATATTAAATCTGTTTATTGTAATAAATGATATTGTTTGAAATAACATATTTGGGTGCAGGGGAAAACAGGTTGGAGGGATCCAACTGGATTCCTCAAATTTATTGGTTATTTTCATATTACCATTACATGAACTATTAAACCCATATGAGTGGATGATGGATTGGATCATTGATTGTTGAATCTAAATTCAACGTTGTTCTGTTTTAACCAATAGACAGTATTGGTTGAATAAGTGGAAGCAGTTGGCCCAAAAATATATCGTTTTATAAATATTGATTTACCGTCAGGAAAATCGATGGTAATGAAGTTATAAAATATATTTTATAACTGAAGATGGGTTTGAAATCAATATATTTGAATAAAGGTTTGATAAAAGAAAATTAATATGCATTATTTATCATTCAAATTTTTAAATGATTTTTGTAAAGTAAATTCTTACGTAATAAGATTTATGAGCAGATGAGTAGAAATTTATGAAATGGTTAAGATTTGGGTTAATGGTTTTCAAGAGATAATTAAATGAAATTATTTAAATTAATTATATTGTTAAAAGGAGATCTAATTTGAGCTGATTAACGAGGAAATCATGGTTTGAGCTGATGAAGTTAACTAATTTAATTGGAATTAGTTATTGGATTTTTTTTTATTAATCAAATAAGATAGTTTAGCAAATATTTATTTTAACTGTAATAAGATTTTAAAGGGGATTTAATGTTTAATTTAGTTAAACAAGAAGTTAACTATTTCTACGATAGTTAATGATGATATAAATCATGATTTTAAATGAATAATGATTTAAGTGATCAAGCCGTAAATGAGATTCATTAAGATATGTAATCAAAGTTAATATTAGAATACAATTGGATTTTTGGAAAGAGTTGATGAACGGGTTATATATAAAAGCCGAGTTTTATAACTAGGTCATAAAAGAGATTTTAAGCCGAGTCGATAACTCAAAATAAGTGTTTGAACTAAGGAAAGGAAAGTAGGGTATAAGGGGTTTTATATTAAACCCGAATTTTATAAACAATGTTATAAAAGGAGCGTGAGGCTAACACGTTAAGATTAATTTAACGTTACTTAATTCTGGAAGTAAAAGATGCAATTAAAATTCGCTATAGTAAATAAGAGATGAGGTTTCATCAGTTATAATTAATATAGGATTTGGTTTCATATTGGGAATGAATATCGATTTTGGTATTACAACTGATACCTATCTTAAGATAAGAACGTTGTTGATCAAGGTGTAAGAGGTAATTTAAAATACCCCAACTTGAACGACTTCAGGATTATCGAGAGATGATATTAGTTGTAGTGGTGAAAACGTTAAAAAGGAATTTATTTTGGGAAATGATATTGTAATGTTAATTGGAAAATTTGGAAATGTATATATTATGGATTCCAAAATAAAAAGGAAATTAAACGAGCTTGAGAATATAAAATGATATTTCCATAGAAAAGGAAATAAAGGCGATTGGTGAAAATTATAACGCTATTTCCAAATTAAGAAGATGAGATTTAAAATGAGTTTATTTGAAAAAGGTAAATGACGATTATAGTATTCAAATAATGAAACCAAAGGAGATGTCGCAGCGATTGTTTACAAGTGACAAGTTGAATTAATGATAAATAATAAATAACGTTGTAAATAAGTATTTTGAAATACTAGGAAAATAGAAATTGGATATGGTTATCAAATAATCCCAAATATTAGATTTAAATGGTTTCGAGAAGATTAATATATTGAAATGAGAATCGAATACCATGATTTAAAATATGGAATGTTTTAGAAGTTTAAAATATCATTTATTAATTATTTATAATTAAATAGGCCAAGTGATGCTGAGTGCTGAACCAGTAAATCTATCTTGATTTTCATGGTTGAATGGTTGTTTATTTGATAGTTAAATAACCGACTATCAAATCTAGCCAATACAATTGTTGGTACGGAAAGACCGGGATCAAATTTATATTCGAAAACCATTCCGTCCAGCCAATACGAAATATTAAGGATATCAGATACTAATCAAGACGAAGAAATTGAAGACCGTGGATCTTCATAAAATGGAGGGATTACTTAAAATCTCTGGCTTAGCGGCCCAAGACACACTGTGGTTCTGTCGTGATTGGAATCAACGGATTGCAAAGACTTCTCGCTAATGATCCATGGGGTGATTCCTATATTGGATGCAGTAGGAGGATACCTTCAGTTCATTCTGTTCCTGGATGACTTGTATGGACGAATGTCTGATAGAGTATTTCCTAAAAACCACGTACATTGATTTTTACAAATATACCAAGTTGGTGGCAAAGAATGTCTGATAGAGTATATTTGTGGACATCAATTAGTGATTTGAAGGATTTGACAATGTGACATTCAAAGTAAATGATGGCCAGATATTCCAACGGAAAATCCTAGCCTCAAACCTCACAACCGAGAAATGACAAAAATCGAGCAAGCAACATGGCTATGTGGGTTGCACCCATTAGTGTGTATAATCGCCTATCTAGAGAAATTCCTTTTGCATCTTTAATCTATCGATGCTGTCCCTTTTTCGGGAAACGGTTGCTGATCCCAACCGTTGGTGATATACATTCGATATACTCAAGCGAAATGAGTGGTCGGTCATGTGTGGGCCGGGTTGCAAGAAGTTCTTGTTGAACCCAGTGTATTCGTCTCTAGAGATACACTATCGGCAGGTGGTTCCATACCTTGACATAGTCGGAATCCAATCTCCAATAAGCGCCCGCGGTTTTGATTATATACTATATATATGGAGCGTGAGATGCAAGCATTCTGCTAGATTGATATTTATTTGTATCTAGACACTATTATAATATCAGACAAGATATTGATTTCAAAATGTTTTGGGTTATCGTAAGGTAAAAACCGTCCGATTTATGTGTGGATTTGGTCTTACGATTATCCTTTCTTTCAAAAAGATTTTTGAAATTAAAAATCAAGTTGGATGATTCCCCTTAAACTTAGTGTGTTGTTCACACTATGGTCCACCAGACTAACCCGGTGTTTTGAAATGCTCGGGTTAGACCAGGTTGTACAGGTCCAGGTTATCGGATGCTGCAAATTCCAGAGACGAGCTGGAGTTGTTCAGACGTATAATATCTGGTATGTATTCCGTTGTGTAACTATATATGGGGACAAATTATTATAATTGTCCAGATTTTTGACGTACTATGATGATTGTAAGTTTTTATTTAAAAGCTCTCAATAAAGATTTATTTCCGTATTATATTTTGTTCTGCTGCGATGTGAGATTCTGTATTGTGTTGATTCTTCTTCTTCTATTCTAATATTTCTTTCTTATCTTCTTCTCACCCTCTAAATTCTTTCTATTGGCATCTGGGTTTTCAGTACAATTTGGGTTGGACTGGTGTTGTTTGGTCAGCTCAAAGGGTAACGGAAATTTGGGTCGTCACATTGGGTCTGCACGTAACTACTAGGTAGTTAGGCCTTGACTGTAAAAGTAGCTCTGCAGTCAGAATGTTGTGACGTGGTGACATTAGGGTGATTCGGCGGTCACCTCAACAGGGAGGCAAAGGTCAAGACCAACAGAGATACTAGATCGTCGGGTACCCATCATCCGCAGCTAGTGGGATGCGAAAAGACTAGAGCAAAAACCAACAGACTAATCACCTTTCACTATCGAGGTATGGTGATTGAGGGAAGACGCCAACTGGATATTTAGATTTCTTATTAGGGGAAAGTCGTTTAGCCCTTGTAGTCTTTACTAGTTGAGGGAGGGGCCGAGGTGGGGCCAGAGCCACCATGAATATCTGTATTTAGAGACTCCTAAAGACGGGCCTGTACAGATATGGAAAAGCTCCCGACCGAGTTCTATGTTTCTTTTATAGCCCTGACACGGAACCTGGTGCACATTATGTGCAGTTAAGGCATCGAATATGATTGACGATACGTATGTGGGATGGTATAGATAAATGCATGTCAGCTTTGGGTGGTGTATCGTAGACTTGAGGGCATTACTCCAGTATGAAATCTAATTCGATTGATGGTGACAGTCCGTACGCATATGTAGCATAGTAATTATATATATATATATATATGAGGAACGTAACATTGTTATATAGAATCCGTACATCACTCCGACGTAGGATGTGGGTTTGCGCACATTTCTATGACATTACGGTGGAGACCGTGCGAGTGGGGTACCATTGGGTGTACCTTAATATTGAGGGTAGCTGCGTATATACAGTATTAGTTTAATCAACTGCGAAGCAAATGGGTACGATGTGTGTAAGCCTTGAGTGCTGTTAATCCAAGTAACCTAATAAATAAGAAAATGTGATTGAATGGTATATGTAGGATTATCCAAAGTGTATAGTTTAAATCCAATCACCAGAACTTATGTTATGACCCCCTCCTCATAACATACTCGCAGGTTAGATTAGTGGCAGAGACATGATAGCTTTGGATGCTAGTTAGCCAGTATTATTAATATGGTAAGGTTATATTTTGATTACATTATATTTTATCCATTCCGCTGTGAGATATTTTCTGAGCCCTGACATATTTTATGTAACGACCTGGGTTTTCACGATCTTGGTTATCGACATAAACTCAATGTCGACTATCCAGGATCGCGAAAACCCGGGTCGTTACAATGGTATCAGAGCAGAAGGTTAAGTAATTACCTTGGCTCTGTGGCGTGACTCAGTAGAGATAGAGTTAGCAATACCTTATATTGAGTTTGAGTGTGTATATATGAGCGCGTATTTGTTGTTCAATATAAAATGATTTTATATTGTGGAGATTTATTGATTGAGTTGTTTATGAGTTCTGGTCGATCAGTTTGATCCACTATAACGGTAGGAGTTAATAAACACTTGAATACGATGAATCGACATGGTATGTTTTGAAAAGAGGGTAAATGAAATAATTTTACCCAAATTATATTTTGTTATAAAAGAAATCCATATATTGGAATTATTATAATATATAGGATGTGTTGGTTGTTATTATAATCGGATGAGATTATAAATTGAGTTGGTTACATAAATAACCAATTAGAATTCATATAAGTGTAATATATGAAATCAGATGAATTAAATCTGAATTTAAATCAGAATTGGAATTAAAATTCCGAAAAAACATGAAAAATGTTTGTAAATGGAATTGAATTAAATATATGAGAATTTTAAAATCCTGGGAGATTTTAAATTGTTTACAAGCATTGTGAAGGATATTTTGAAAGTGATTTCAAAATGAAGGTGTTTAAATATGGTTTTGAAATTGTTATAGTATTAAACTCACTTCGATTGCTGGAAAATAACCCTGATGATGATGGCCACATCATCAGTGTCATTTTTGAGTTGCTAAGTGATGGATTACTACTAAAAAATTTGTTTTTGAATTGTTTTGTGGAAAGCAAGTTGTTTTGAAACCTGAAAGGGGATATCTGGTTTTAGAAAAGCTAAAATGTTTAAAATTCCCTGGGAAAGATTGCTTGAGTTAAAACAATTAAATATGAGTTTGTGAAAGCAAATTGAAATTGAATTAAAACTAGTTAAGTGGAAAATGATTTGAGATAGAAAATATCGGATTAGTTTGGATTAGAGATAATCCGGAATGGAATTGGACTGGTAAGTAAGAATTGAAATCGAAAATGGAATTTAGCTTGTATAAGCAAATGATTTGGTTTTGAGGATATATTGATTGCAGATTGATTGGGATGATATTAGTGTATGCTGAATTGGTAACAGATGGAAATGATATAATGATATGCCTGACAAAAATGTACCATATTATATTATATATGGGTTTGAGATTTTGATGAGCCTATTTGGCAAGCCGCTTGGCTATTTGATTTTCTTTTGGGTTGGAGAAGGCCTAGAGAGGCGAGTTGTAGTTGTACCGATTGAGCCGTACAAAGGAGGTGCTAGCAAAAAAATTCGAAAATTTAGCGTATTAGAAATTTTTCGTAAATAAGAATAAATTAATTATTTAATTAAATTTATTGGTTCAGTTGAAACTGAAGTTAATAAGTAAACAGACAATTTTTAAACCAGTTAATAGGGTTTGTTTTCAACCTTAGCAATTTCGAGGACGAAATTATTTTAAGGGGGTAGAATGTAACGACCCCAATTTTTAACGAATAATAAATAATTTATTTAATTATTCAAATAATGGTTTGGTTATTTAAAATGACCAGAATTAAATAATATTGGATATTTAATTAATATAAATAATAGAATAATATATTTATTTTCGAAATAATCGGAAATAACAGATTTCACAATATTGTGTGAATTGGACAATTTAAAATATATAATTCAATTTAGAATTTGATTTATATTAACGAGTTTATTTAGAAATGTCAGTTGAACGTATAATTTATATTATAATTATAATCGAGCTCGGAATGACGCGGCTGTTCGTAATTTGGCGATTGGAACTTTAAACGAATATACAGAATCCGTTTTAAGCCGGATTTCTATGAAACAAGAAACGTTCGGAGCTAGTAAAGTATATTTTTCTAATAGAAGAGAAAAATCGAGATTTCGTCGTGTAGATTGTGAGTTGTGTCCAAATCAAATTTTCGAAAAGTCACTATGGAATTCCTTTATAATTTATATCGATTTGTTTATGTTATAAATGGATTTTTAATATAAATTGAATACTGATTTAATCTGAATTTGAAATGTCGAGTTTTAAATTAAGATAGGAATATTCTAGAGCCATATGATATTCTATTGTGAATATATACGATAAGATTAATTTATTAATATTAAATTTAAATATATTAATATTTAAAAGGGTTTATTTAGAGCTTTAAAAATAGTCATTTTTGCAAACCAATTCCATTTTCGACGAAACTAATTTTGTTGAATCCAGAATATTAAATTATTGTTAGATTTCAGTTTTCGCAATTTTTGGAGTCAGTTTGTGGCCGTACGGAATATTAATGTGAAAAACAGTCAATATTTAAAAATATGTTGTGTGAGCAAATGGATTCGAAATTCGACGAAACAAATTCCGTTGGGTCTGTAATGTCGAACTCTAGTTGTATGTCCATTCATGATTTTTGGATATTGCATGTGACTATAGGAATTTTCAAAGTGATAAATTATGCCAATAACCAAATATAAATAAAAATAAAATCAGTAGCTTACCTTCTTAGCTATCTTGTCCTTATAAATACCACAATCTAAACGTAATTTCATTTTTCCCTTGGTCAAATTAAATCCGCCGTCACTTTTTCTCATATTTTCAACAAATGAGAGTTTGAAAATCAAAAACAAATTGTATAAAATCATACAAATCCTAATATATATACAATTGCATTCGTGAAACAATCCTCTACAAACTGCTGAGTATTTCGAATGTTTCAAGAATGTTTGGCGTCGCTGATTTCAACCACAATATTCTAGGGTTGATTTTTTTTGGTGCGATTGAAGGGGTAATACTCGTTGTGGTTGTGGTATTTGAATTGAGTGTAGAGAGTAGAGTTGATTGGGTTTTTTTGGGAATTTTTACGAATAAAAACTGTTGCACTTAAGCTTGGGTGCGTGGACCTGGGACCGTCGACGCACACTGGAAGATGATCTCGAGTTGGCCCTTGAGGGATGAGGAGGGAGAGATTAGGAATATGAGTGTAACGGTGTTGCCTGTTTTGATGTGCATTGAGGAATGGAGGAATGGTTGAAGGAGGAGTTACGGCAGAAGCTCCAGGTAGTGATCGATTTAGTTGCGGGAAGAAGAAGTTGAGGGTGGGCCTGGGTATTCACGAATGGATATGGGCCAGAAATTTAATTGGTTAAGCCCAAGTATTAAATAAGGAAATAAAAATCAAAGGGGATGAAGAAATGGAAATGCGTGGTGGCCATGATGATGAAGCCGAGTTCATGAGTTGAATGTTGGGAAGACGATTTCGCAGTATTACAACTATATAAGGGTCAGGATGGAAACAGGCCGAAGCGGGTGAGTAGAAGCCTAATTTAAAATATAAATTAAGTAGTGATGTTTGAGATTTTTGGATTATAATAGGAGTTGGGATAAGTAGATTTGCACTAAGGGGTTTTACTGGAAACGTGAATTTGCCGAGGAGGAGATGGAGCATCAGTATATGGAGAAGAAGCATGACTATTGAAGCGGGTTGGATAGGGCGTAGCGGGTTTGCGAGTAGTGTGGCATTGGGCTGGTTTTCAAGAATGGTGAGGCCCGATTTGAAATAGAATTTACCAAGTTTTAGTTAAAAATTTATTTAATTGTTTACAAACTTAGAAAAAAGTATAACTTTATCATACATTATCCAAATTGGACAAAATAGGATCCGTTGGGATCGTATGGATGGCGGCTACACAATGGAACTGACCGGAGGTGAATTGGAGCTTGTTACAATTTATCGCAAAACAAAACGTCCATCTGAATCAAAGATAGTTAATCATTATTTAACGATAACTGTCCAATGTGAGGAAAACTCACCAACTCTATCAGTTCATATTTTTATAACGTATTTTCAGAATTGATAAATGATGATTGATTGCTGTGTGTTGATTGTTGGTTGAATTGTTAATTAATTGGCTGAAATTATATATAGAGTTATATATAATCGTTAATTTTATATTGATTCTATTTATCAGAATATTTCATATAGAAATGAAATTGATGTTAATTATATTGTTTAACATCTTGAATGCAGGGATACAGGTTGGAGGGATTTAATTGAATTTTCAACATTATAATACTGTTTGTTTCCATATATTGTGATATATGATGTGATATAAAATCTGTGATTGATTATGATGACACTGGTCATGTTATTTGGTATTTTAAATACCATATGAAATATTGGAATGTAAAAAGGAAATTTTCAAAGTGAATATTGAAAATGAAATATTTCTATATAAAATGAATAGGATTATATAAAAGAATTTATACAAAATAAATAGAATTATACAAAAGGATTTATATAGAATAAATAGAATTATATAAAGGGAATTATAAATGTGATTTAAGTGCTAGAAATAAAAAGGAGATTTGTATGAATAATTCTACAAATAAAATATAAATAGAATTTGGGTTTGAGATATTGTTTTTAAAATACAAAATCAAACTGTTTTTGATTGTATATAAAAATATTATTCACATTCTATGTGAAAAATTAGATCAAAGTAAATATTTTGAAAATATTATAAAGGAATTTGGGGTTTGAACTAGGAATTTAAATGGAATTACTGAAATTAGAAACTAACTGGAAATTAGCTGAGTTGAATGGCTTTCTGGGTATCGATCTGATGTTGGTTTTGGCCTTCGGAATTTATGCTTGGGAAGTTGTTCTCTTACTAGTTTACAGTTAGAGACTGATAGAGGTAGGAAGATATTGATGCATGAATCAAAAATGGAAACGTTTTCCAAAGTTAATAACGTATATTTTCTAATTTTAGAAAATAAGGAATTTATGAATATTTGAAAACGATAAATGGGAAATTGGGAAATGAAATGATGATTGATCGGTAAGATTTCCATTTGGGAATATGACCGTTATTTGTACACATGTTTTCCTTTGATAGTTAAATCACCGACTATCAAAGGTTTTGATCATTTCCGTTGTCAATACGGAGAGACCGGGATCAGATATATTATCTGAAAACCACTACATATGGTATTAGCGTTGCGAATCAAATATGATGAAGAAAATTGAAGATGGAGTTATGCAAGGGCTGTTCAGTAAATCCTAGGTAGAAATTGCTTAAGATGGATTTACAGAATAGTACCTTTGGTCTGTCCAGTCCCAGGACGACCTATATGGAAGAATGTCTAATAGAGCATATTCAATATATCGCGTAAATTGATCACTTCAAACGTATTTATGTTTGGTGGTAGAGGAATTCGTTTCTCTTAGTTGTATGCCCGCTGTATTTTGGAGGAAATCAATTTGTGATTTGGTGGGTATGACGATGTGACATTCAAAGTAAATAAAGGTGTGATCTGTATGTTTTGGCCTCTAGCCTCATAAACCGGAATGGTATAAAATCGGGTAGGTCACATGGCTAAGTGGTTAGCTTCCAATTAGGGTGTATTGTCACCTGATCTAGAGAAATTCCATTCACTTCTATAATCTATTACGATGCTGTCCCTTTCGGGAAACGGTTGCTGATCCCAACCGTTGGTGATAATACATTCGGTACACTTAAGCGAAGTGAGTGGTTGGTCATGTTTAGCCTGGGTTACAATATGTTCTTGTTGAACTCAGTGTATTCCTCTCTAGAGATACACTATTGGAAGGTGGTTCCATGCCTTTCCAGTTGGAATTCATTACCCAATAAGCGCCCGAGGTTTTTGATTATATATTATGTATGTGGAACGTGAGATGAAAGCGTTCTGCTAGATGATTATTATATTGTGGTTATAGATATTATTATAATATCAAATGAGTTTGATTTAAAGATTATCGTTCCTTTCAAAAGGTTTTTGAATGTTGGACCAAGTGTTTTGGATTCTCCTAAGGGAAAACCCGTTCCGTTATACGGCGTGGTCTTATAAGATATCGTATAATTGCTCAAACTGTTTTAAATGGTTTTACTCACACCAGTCCCATGACTGACCTGGAGTTTATTTTGTTCTGTTTTACCTAAACTCTTGGGTGCCCAATTTTGTACGGGTAGTCAAGTAGTCAGCTTTTTTATAGATATACTTGGAGAGCTGGAGCAGGAGGCTTCAAGAATATATTGCTATTATTTATTTCCGCTGTGATGTAAGTGTTATACTTAAATGACAGATTTGTATTTCCAAGTTATGTTGTATACTATATTTTATTCGTTCCGCTGTGAGATTCGTGTTTACTCGGATATTGTATGTTCTTCTTCTTCTTCTTCTTCTTCTTCTTCTTCTTCTTCTTCTTCTTCTTTTATTCTAACTTTCTATCTTATCTATCCTCACCCTCTAACTTCTTTCATTAACTATCCAGTATTTCCGATGCTTGGATAGTCGAGATTGAGTTTATGTCGATAACCAGGATCGAGAAAACCCGGGTCATTACAGTGCTACCACTGTAACGACCCGGGGAATTCGCGACCTTGGTTGTCGACATAAACACAATGTCGACTATCCAAGCATCGGAAATACCGGATAGTTAATGAAAGAAGTTAGAGGGTGAGAATAGATAAGATAGAAAATTAGAATAGAAGAAGGAGAAAAAGATCACAACATCAGAGTAAACACGAATCTCACGGCGGAAGGAATAAATATATTTCATAACATAACTTTTAAATAAAACAGTATCTGTATACAATATTATTATTAGAGTATATCACTTACATCACAGGGGAAATAAACAATAGCTATAAAAACGCTGCTGAAGCCTCCTCTTCCAGCTCCTTCTAGTGCATCTGTAAATCCAAACTACTTGACTGCACGTACAAATTTGAGCACCCAAGAGGTTAGGGAAAACAAAACAAAACAAACTCCGGGTCAGTCATGGGACTGGTATGAGTAAACAATTTAAAACAGTTTGAGAAAATAAATGATATCTCATAAGACCATGCCGTATAATACAGATCGGGTTTTTCCCTTATGAGAATCCAAAACATTTGATTTAACAGTCAAAATCCTTTTGCAAGAAACAATAATCTTTATTTCAAATCTCTTTTGATATTTAATAGTGTCTATCAACCACAACTAATTATCATTTAGCAGAATGCTTTCATCTCACATTCCACATACATAATATATAATTAAAAACCACGGGTGCTTATCGGTTAATATATTCCAACTAGCAAGGTATGGGACCACCTTCCGATAGTGTATCTCTAGAGAGGAATATAAGGAGTTCAACAAGAACATCTTGCAACCCAGGCTAAACATGACCGGTCACTCATTTCGCTTGAGTGTACTGAATGTATTATCACCAACGGTTGGGATCAACAACCGTTTCCCGAAAGGGACAGCATCGAAATAGATTATAGAAGTAAATGGAATTTTTCTAGATCAGGTGACAATACACCCTAATTGGCAGCTAACTACTTAGCCATGCGACCTACCCGATTTTGCACCTTTTCCGGTTATGAGGCTAGAGGCCATAACGTATCCTTTACAAATCACATCTTCATTCATTTTGAATGTCACATCGTCATACTTGCTAAATCACAAATTAATTCTCCAAACATATCACAGGTAAACAGCTAAGAGAAACGAATTCCTTCGCTACCAAATGTAAATACGTTTGAAGAGATCAATTTACACGATCTATTAAATATACTTTGTCAGACATTTTTCCATACAGGTCGCCCTGGGACTGGACAGATCGAAGGCACTGTTCTGTAAACCCATCTTAGGCAATTTCTACCTAGGATTTACTGAACAACCCTTGCATAACTCCGTCTTCAATTATCTTCGTCATATTTGATTCGCAACGCTAATGCCATATGGAGTGGTTTTCAGATAATATATCTGATCCCGGTCCCTCCGTATTGACAAGGGAAAAATGGTCAAAAACTTTGATAGTCGGTGATTTAACTATCAAAGAAAAACATGTGTGCAAACAACGATATTATTTCCAGATGGAAATTCTATCGATCAATCATCAATCAACATTTATTCGTTTTCCCATTTCTCATTTCCATATATTCATCAAATCCTTATTTTCTAATTTTAGAAAATATACGTTATTAACTTTGGAAAACGTTTCCATTTCTAATTCATGCACCACTATCTTCTCACATATAACAGTCTCTAATTGTAAACTAGTAAGAGAACCACTTCCAAGGCATAAACACCGAAGGCCGAAACCAACATCAGATTGATACCTAGAAAGCCATTCAACTCAACTAATTTCCAGTCAGTTTCTAATCTCAGTAATTCCATTTAAATTCCAAATTCAAACCCCAAATTCCTTTATAATATTTTATTTTCAATATATTTACTTTCGTCTAATTTTTCACATAGAATGTGAATAATATTATATAATCAAAACAGTTTGATTTCGTACTTAAAACCAAATATCCAAATTCTGTTTATATTTTTATTTAAAGAATTATTCGTACAAATCTCCTTTTTATTTCTAACACTTAAATCTCATTTATAATTCCCTTTATATAATTCTATTTATTCTATACAGATCCTTTTATGTAATTCTATTTATTTTATATAAATCCTTTTATATAATTCTATTCATTTTATATAAATCCTTTTATATAATTCTATTATTTTATATAAATCCTTTATATAATTCTATTCATTTTATAAATCCTTTTATATAATTCTATTTATTTTATATAAATATTTCATTTTCAATATTCACTTTGAAAATTTCCTTTTTACATTCTAGTATTTCATATGGTATCTAAAATACCAAATAACATGACCGGTGTCATCATAATCAATCACATATTATATATCACATCCTATATCACAATATTTGAAAACAAACAGTATTATAAATATTGAGGAATCCAGTTGGATCCCTCCAACTTATCTCCCTGCATTCACAGATGTTAAACAATATAAATAATATCGATTTCATTTCTATATGAAATATTCTGATAACAGAATCAATATTTGATTAACGATTTATATATAAATCGTTATCTATAATTTCAACCAATACATCAGCAATTCAACCAAACAATCAAAACGCAGCAATCAACCATCATTTATCAGTACTAGATTATATTTATAAAAATATAAATTGTACAGAGTTAGTGAGATTTAGTCACATAGGACGGTCATCGTTAAATAACGATAATTGTCGGTTGATTCAGATAGACAATTTATTTCGCTATAAATTGTAACGAGCTTCGAATCACCCCCAGTCAGTTCCATTTTGTAGCCACCGTCCATACGATCCCAACGGATTCAGTTTGGCTGGATTTCGATTACGTATGATCGAGTTAGGACTTATACAAGTTACTGCATATTTTATATACAAATTATATATATTAAAAAACCTTATTGGGCCTCACCCCTCTTTGAAATTGGCCCAACAACCAAAGTACACACCATCCTATGCCTTCTTCCTTTCGAAACTTGCGAACCCAACTCTAGGAACACTCACGGCCATTACTGCTTTTCTCCATCCACCCAGCTTCATTGTTTTACTACGGAAACTCGCCAACTCTTCACCGTTCTTTCTCTCCTCACTGCCTCTTACTTCCCAAACCAAAAGTACACCACTCGATCAGCATCCTTTTACTGCATCAATAAAGCGACTCCTTCTTCAAAAAGAAAATCATGCTTCTCCTACGGCCATTATCGACATTCCAGTCCCCAACCGCTCGTCCATTCCATCACGATTTAAAAAACAGACTATACCATCATCTCCTGCTTCGAATCCTCTTCCCACTCATACGACTTTCATCCAACTTGCGCCATCCTTGTAGAACGCGTCATCTCAGCCCTAAAGTGTCGCGATAGTTTTTACATCACCGAGCTCCCTGAATCTTAGCATACACCTGCGGTTTACCCCCACCAACTCAACTGAAATTTCCAATTCCACTAACAATCACCGCAGAAGCAACGAAGTCGAACCCTAGAGCTATTGTGCACACACGCTTTATAGAAAATCGTGATTGAGCTTCCTAAAAATGGTATGGATTTGTAGAGCGTCTTACAGCAAATCCAACAATACAAGATTTGAGATTTAATATACTTTATATGAATTTATATGAATATAGGAAGATCAGATATTTCATTGGAAGACAACAAATATGACGACGGATAAAATTTTGACCAAAAGAAACGAATTAGGGTTAAGGGAGGGTGGGTATTATATAGGATAGAAAAAATGTAATTTATTTTATTTTTGATTGATTATTATATTCATTTTTATTGAATCGCTATTTGTATTTATATTCTAAAAATCCGTATGATCGCATACGTTACCCAAAAATCACGAAAATGGAAATACACCTTCAGTTCGACATTACGGACCCAACGAAACTGATTTTGTCGAATTCCGAGTCCGTTTGCTCATACAACGTATGTTTAAAGCCAACTTGTCGACTATTTTTCACATTAAAATTCTGTACGGCCACATACTCACTCCAGAAATCACGAAAATTGAAATCTAAAAATAATTTAGTATTCCAGATCCAACAAAATTAGTTTCATCGAAACAGAGTTCATTTGCAAAATTGGCTATTTTTAAAGCTCTAAATAAACCCATTTAAATATAATATATTTAAAAATAATTAAATATAAATAAACTAATAGGACAAATTTTCAAAATAGCTTTGTTTTTAAAACTAATAGCCCTAGTTTTAAAACTATTTGCATAAATAGGCTTGTTTTATCCGCCTCAGCGCTGAGGTGCCCAGTTGTTTAAAAAAACACGTGGGCGCACTTGTGAAGTGCGCCCCTTATAAAAACATAAGGGAAATTTTTTCAAAATAGGCTTGTTTTTAAAACTAATAGCAGATTAAGGCTAGTTTTGAAACTATTTGCAGAAATAGGCTTGTTTTTGAACAACTATTGCCAAAAACAAGCCTATTTCTGCAAATAGTTTCAAAACTAGCCTAAATATGCTATTAGTTTTAAAAACAAGCTTATTTTGAAAATTTGTCCAAATTAATATTATCGTATATATTCACATAGAATATAATCCGGCTCCAAAATTAATATATCGACTATCCAGGATCGTGAAAACCCGGGTCGTTACATTTTATGTCGTTGTCTTTTCTGCAGGATACTAGAGCAAACCAACACGAGTTTTGATAGATTGGAATTTTGAAAAAAAAATGATCTGTCGGAATTCGGGTTGTTACAATAAATATTTGTAGTTATACCAAGTGACCCATATAAGGGAGACATTGGCGAAAATTTAAGATGATAGAAATTTTTTAAGAAAATTCGATAACTTAGAATACTTATCGATTATATATGAAACTAGAAACCAAATCGGTTAATAAAATTTAAAGGCATTATAATAAATGTTTTCATCTATAGTAAATGAAGTTCGGAAAGGAAATAATATAAGATGTTAAATATGGTTAGTTAAATACCGTATTTGGGTTGCCGTAACGATGTTTTACACAACATTCGTTTTATCCCAGAGAAAAGTAAGTTTGGAAATATAATAACGAATATTTCCTAAGTATAGAAATAAATGAGTTCGGGAAAGAGATTAGTAATTGGAATTTTTTCCAATTATAAATAGAAGATATTTTCTAAGTATAGAAAATAAAAGAAGGTGATATATGAACATGTTTTCCAAATAGCGCAAGAGGCCAAGATGATTGTTGAAATATTGGGTCAACAAATATTGACAAGGAAATGGAGAAGCGATTTAATTAATGAAATATTAATTAAGGGGCTGAGTAATTGTTTGATGCTTTCGATAAATGTTTGTTCTTCTTAGGTAGTTAAATAACCGACTATCGAAATATTGGCCAATATCGTTGTCAATATAGAGAGACATGTTGGATTATTATCCGAGAACCACTCTGTATTGGTAGTAGCACTGCGAATCAGATTATATGAAGACAGTCGAAGACGGAGTAAAGTGCAAGGGATTTTTCTATCAATCCTAGGTAGCAATTGCCTAAGATGGATTAATAGAAGTCGTGCCTTCGGTTTTGCTCAGTCCCAGTACAAACTTGTATGGATGAATGTCTGACAAAGTATTTTCAATGATCACACAGGTTGGTCTGTTCAAATATACATATAGTGGCGGAAAATTTATTTTCTTAGCTTAGTATGCAGAATATATTTGTGCAAATCAATTAATGATTAACGGATTTGACGATGTGGCATTCAAATTGAATGAAGATGTGGCATGTCAAAAGATAAGCGTGGCCTCAAGCCTCACAACTGGGAAATGATAAAAAATCGGGTAGGTCGCATAGCTAAGTCGGTAGCTCCCAATTAGGGTGTATTGTCATCTAATCTAGAGAAAATATATTTGCTTCTTTAATCATCAGATGTTGTCTCTTTCAAGAACGATTGCTGATCTTAATCGTTGATGATAATACATTCGAAACAATTAAGCCAAATGAGTGATCTATCATGTTTAGCCTGGATTGTAAGATGTTCTTGTTGAATCCGGTATATTTCTCTTTAGAGATTCATTGTCAGAAAGTGGTCCCATACCTTGCCAGTTGGAATCCATTCTCCAAAAATCGCACGCGGTTTTGATTGTATACAATGTATGTAGAGCATGAGATACAAACGTTCTGCTTGTTAACTTGGCTTAATCAAGGTAATTCTATTATGAATGTACCTATTATTATCTTTGCTAATACCCGAGAACTTACGCAAATGCATGCTATATTATTAAAAACAATTTCAAATCTCTCCCTTCTGCTTGATTCTTGCAGTCGCATTTCTTCCGTGATGACACATGTGTTCAGAATCTCATGCGCGCATTTACCATTTCGGTTCTGTTTCCCACCTTTTATTCTTTGACGTTTCCAGTAAAAAAGCCAGCTTCATTTCTCTTTGTTAGTTTTAATTCTTTTTACCTTCAACCTTATCCACCTTTCGGCTTTCGCTCTTGGTCCTCCCCTTCTAGCCATCCGTTTCCCTATCAATTCTTTGAAATAAATGTTCAGACCCATTCCGCAAACCTTAGCTTCCTAGAAATGATGATTTTGCAACGATCCGATATAACTCATCACGACAAAATAGGGTAAAATCTTGCCTTAACTTTTTAAAGCTTACTTCTTTATCTGTATATGTTGTTTGTCAATATTAGTTTACTACATGTACCTGAGTTTGGATGATTTTTGCAGTATCTGTATCCATGTAATTAGTTTAAAAAACTGCATCAACTACTTCTAGCCGAGGCTAATCTGTCAAAAAAATTATTTCCTGCCTATTCAAGTATGAAATTAAAATATTGCTAATTGTTGACTACAAATTTTGACGTTTGATTCACTATATGCAGTAATTTGGTTGAATTATGTTGTTTTGCATGCTAAGTGCATTCATATCATTTTAATTTCTGATTTTATCAACAATAGATTTCATGAAATGTAGTTGAGATGCCAGTTTAATCCAGTTAAATTGTTCAATAACTTTTGCTTATCTTTCATTTTTTGTGTATAATCTGGGTTATAGGGTTACATGGAAAATCAAATTTCTTTAACCATGCGAGCATGCTCAAGAATTAATGAGGTTTACATTCATCCAAACTTTTTTGTAAACAAAATATTCATGCATTTTAGGCTCTGGGTCACAATTTTTTACTTTAGATTCTAACACTATAGTTCTTAATACTAATGTCATATCTAATGATTATAATGTTTCCAATAGATAATGTACTCTTACATAAGCCAAACTTATGAAACTATTATATTCTGAATGTTAAATTTACTTTTGCTCACTGCCATCCTTCCATTTATTGTACAGATTCATGGAATTCTATATGGATATGGCCATATTTATTTAGTGGATATTGTACTTGTGAAATTTTAATTTTGAGTTCAGTATGAAGAAGTTCATAGTCTTTTTTTAAACAACATTTACTGATTTTTTTTCATAACTAAATACAAATATGTATCACTGTGCTAATGTTTATGTGGATTAGACTTTATGCAGTTTTGTATTTAAAAATTTAAAATGATCAATGGTGAAGAGATAATGTTTTATGGATATATCCGACTGTAAGTTCAAGGAGCCAGAGGAGTAATGTTATTCTGGCCGTATAGATCAATCCCATACATTTTTGAAATTAGTTGACTTAAGTTGTTAAAGTTTATAGAGTTGTTGAGCTAGAGTTCAATTCTTTTCTAGGAGCCATTTTTATCCACTTATAAGAGCATCTCGAATAAGGTTACGAGTCGTAACATTATGACCCGTAACATTCAGGGAGATATTTTTGATATCTCCCAATAGTCGCATGCCGATTATATTGGTGTGCCACTTATGAGCCGATTTTATCGGCTCGCAAGCTTGTGCGCCGATAAAATCGGCCTGTCGGCCCCCGTGCCTATAAGTATGGCGCGGGAGGCCTTTATCTCTCCATACTTAGCCAAATTTCCTCATTTTAATATTTTTTATTGTTCTGGATGCCGGCATGCTGCCACGCATAACGAAGATGGCGAGACATACAGTTCCTACTCAGTTGGACGACGCAACTGGTCCAACGCATCTTCCTCCACCAGCGGGGACGACGATTGAGGACTTACGGATCCTTCATGAGTTGCCAGAAAGATATATGCACCGTTCGTTTATTGTGCTCGCCACTATTCCGGTATAAATTTTAATTTAAACATTTAAATTTATTGAACTGCTGAATAGTTTACTATATTACATAGAGAGCTTGATCTGTTGGTTTTATAGTATAGTTTAGTACATTTACGTTATAATTTTTAGTAGTACGAGCTATTGATTATATAGTTATTGAACTGTTATAATTTTAACATTTACATTTATTGAACTGGTGAATAGTTTACTATATTACGTAGGGAGCACGACCTGTTGGTTTTATAGTTATATTATAGTGCATTTACGTTACAATTTTTAGTACTATGAGCTATTGATTATATAGTTATTGAACGATTATAATTTTAACATTTAGGCCACTTACATCTACTTTCGCGGTAGCTGGGTGAAGTTTAACACACAGGCCATTGACATATGACCACTACACATTCAAGAGAGGCTACTGGCTAGTCCGTTCGGACTATTTTTACAGATTATACCTCCCCAATCCTTCAATCGACCTTTAGTAGAGGCCTTACTAGAGAGATGGTGGCCTATAACACACATATTTCACTTCCCTTATTTTGAGCTAGGTATCACCCCAGCATAGTTTTACATGCTTACGAGGATTGAGATTGGCTACCCCGACAGAGTCTCCTGCCCATTCGATACATCGTATGAGTCACCCGAGTCTTACTTGCAGTATTTGCCATATTTGTTTGTACCTCATATCTCCCATGGTGATGTTTCAGTCACATATTTACTTGATTACATTACAGCGCATCTCGATGCAGTGGATTTCCATGGCATAGTATATCGGGCCACCATTTTATATCTCCTTGGTTCGACATTCTTTTCGAACCAACAGGGTACGATTAGATTGGGCTATCTAGCAGTGCTAGCCATTTATATCAGCTGCATATGATTGATTGGGGCACTGATATTGTTGGTTATATGTATACCGCTCTGGACCCTTACGCTTTTAGAGTGGTTCAACAGATGCTTGGATTTTGGTACAGTTTGTCGTGCTAGTACTACGAGTACACGACCAACATGCATCCACCCATGTTGCCCACCGCCAGTCAAACCGCCGAGTCCTTTTTCCCACGTATGCGTAGATGGGAGAGTAGTCAACTAGTCTGGCGCGTTCCTGCTAGTGTGAGACACAATTTGATGGAGGCCCGTACTCAGTTAGATTTGAAGGAGAGGGGCAACATATTACTAGCACCTTGGACTTCTTATTGGATGCTACTTTCAGCAGGCGGCCCGCTACCTGATGACCACTCGCTCGTCATTGCATGTCATTTATCACTTCGTCGTGTCCTCTTGCTCCCACCGGCCCACCTTCCTATTTTGTACTTGGTTGATCGCTGTTATTATCAGGGGCCTGGCCAGTTGCGCGTACCCGGAGATCCACTTCTTCCCGATGATATGTTAGGGCCTCGTCATTCAATAGGGAGACAGTACATACAAGGTCTGAGATAGGTAGGATGGGTTGATACGACCAAGTTTTACATGCCCAACGCAGATTTTGACCCTTATTGGGTTCGGGTAGATCCTAGGCGGTAGTTGCTGCCGGATTATATGCGGGGTGTGAACTCTGATCACATTGGTCGCCGATTGGTTACTGGTAGAGTTCATCCTCCACCATTTACTTTTGACCCGTCCCCTTCACAGATTTCCGACCTATTGTCTACCTACCTGCGCACATGGTACATGATGTCCCTACTGCTAGATTATATCCGGCACATGGGGTATTATTCTTACTTGTGGATTTATTACCTTGTATGTTCTAAGTTGTAGAAACGATTTTATATGTTCTATATTTGCAGTTTGCGCCCCGGCTAGACCAGCATAGGATACATATCGCCGCTATTCAGGAGACGGTCCTACTACATTCTTAGTCCGTATATCAGGAGCACCAAGCGATAGTTCAAGGTTTACAGGACCAGATCGACGACTTACAAGCCATACTAGAGGCAGGAGGGGGTGGCGATACAGGAGCATCAGATACGGTTGGATGTTATGTACTGGTGGAGGTTTAGGTGATGCTGGAGGACCGGGAGAAGGTAGAGGATTAGGTGGTTATGTAGGACTGGGAGGGGGTGGAGGATTAGTTGGTGATGACAAACTGGGAGGGGTGGAGGATTAGGTGGTGACGGAAAATTAGGTGGGGGTGGAGGATAAGGTAGTGACGATGACAATTTTCCTTATTATGGCGGTGGTGATAGCGGGGATGACATGGAGGAGGATGGTGAAGAGTCTGAGCACAATGATGACGATGCTATGGATTTAGGATGACCTTCATGAGGATCATGCTGATGATATTTTGTTTTTTGTTATCATGATGTATATATGTGTATGGATTGATGTAGTGGAATCTACGTTATTCTTTCATGTTTGCTCGTTTTCGTATGTCACATTGATGCATGTCATACTATATTATCTACGTTTTATGTTTATTACTGTCGAGAACTATATTTATGATGTTCTGTGTACTGGACTCTTTATTATCTATATTTTATGATGCTCTATGTAATGTTAAACGAATTTGAAACGTTTAATTATAAAACGATGTTTGAAATGCTTACTTTATAATTTAATTATAAAACGAACTACAACGGCGCAGTAGTTCGTAATACAATGTTTTGAACTTTAATTGGTTGTACAGGATCCAATTTAACATGTATTTATTCGAAACAAGAACCGTTCGAATCTAATTGTTAATATTATTCTGATGGAAGAGAAAAGCAGAGTTTTCATGTTATAGATTTTGTTTTATGTCCAAATCAAATTTTCAAATAGTCGTTGTGGAATTCCTTTATAAATTATAACGTTTATTTAGATTAAATTAACGATTTTTATTTAATGCAAAATCATTTATTCTTGCAATTCAACCAATAAAGCAGCGCATGATACGATGTACACTCAATTCGCTATATATAGGTGGGGACGGCCCTGTTTTTCGCTTGTAATATCGTTGGGGACGACCCTGTTTTTCGCTATATATAGCGGCTTATTTTCTTTACTTCCAAACAGACTAAACCCTCATTCGCAATTTCTTTTCTTTCAGCCGCCTGCTTCTTCCTCTTTTCCCATTTCAACCTTCTACTTGAAAAGAAAATAGTATAGTTGCCTTATTGGTCTATGTCGAAACAGGCAAAAGAAAGTGTAGGCTCCACCATGGCCAACTTGGGAAATGACGATGAGGCGGTAGCAAATCAACGACCTGAAGAAAAAAAACGGTAGTTGAAGGGCGCATTGTCGAGTCACTAGGTCCGGGTGGATCCAACCCTTCATGTTGTTGTGGATAAGAATCGGTGGTTGTTGTTTCAAAAAAAAAATGCTTGTCGTCGATTTTTCAGTTGTGAAGCTTATGAGGACCACAAGGTTTTTCCTGATGAAATTGATTGTTGTTACTTTAAGCAGTGGATTGACTTTCCAATGTGCGAACATGGAGTTCAATATGCACTGGAAGCACAAGCCGAAATAAGACGCTTGAACAAAATTATTGCTAAGCCAACTAGAGATGTGTTTTCTCCGCGTTCATGGTAGGCTAAGTGGAAGCTATCTTATTGTGTTTTATTGTACTCTGAATTTGATGTTTATGTGTTCAGTTGTAGTAGTTCGTACAATTGTAGTTTGGCATTTCTTAATGTTATAATATTGTAGTTCATATATTTTTGTGGAAACTATCTTATTGTTGTGTTCATTACTAAAAACTGGGATACATAAGAATATGCACTTTAATAATACAAATATTACGCATAGTCTACTGCACAGAACGTCCATGATAGAGAATCTCCACTATGCACTAGTCAATGTCCACTATAGCCATGATAGAGAATCTCCACTATGCACAATTCTCTAGCTACACTACGTGGACGACCCTGCACACATAAATTCCTAGGCAGCTATTACATGGACGACCGTGCACACAAACAACTAGACCAAGACATGTACCGACAAAGGAGCACTCGTATCGACAAAGGAGCAATCGTACCAATAAAGGAGCACCATGTCCAATAAAGAAGCTCTATATCCAACAAAGGAGCATTCTGTCCAAAAAAGGAGAGCTCTAACCAATAAATGAGCACCATGTCCAGTAAAACGGCACTCTGTCCAATAAAGGAGCACTATGTTCAATAAAGGAGTACTTTATCCAATAAAGGAGCAAACTCCACCCAATAAAGCTACCCATTGAGCAAGACCTCATACCTTATATACAACAACAACATCGCAACCATATCTCATATCCAAACACATTCACAAACAAAAAATGGATTCCTATTTTATGACATGCATCATGGCTTTTAACAACGATTCAGAAGAAGAGGAAATCCTTCAAGAGGAAGCGAAAGAAATATGATAAATACGGGACTTATACCATGAAGCCTATGGTTCATCATCCACAAGTCGAGGGGGATCGTTTCTTGGAAGGAAATTTATACACCAAAATCATGCTAGATACCATACGTCTCTGATGCAAGATTATTTCAATGACAACTGCAGTTACGGGCCTGATATGTTTCATAGAAGATTCAGGATGCGAAGAAATCTATTTCTTCGGTTATTGGCGGGTATTCAAGATAACAATGATTACTTTAAGTACAAACAAAATGCATCGAAGAGGCAGGGGTTGTCCGGTTTTTAGAAAATGACGACCGCTATGAGAATGTTAGCTTAAGGCACTCCTGCTGATGCTTTGGATGATGCACACCGAATAACAGAGAGCAAGACACTTGACACACTTGAAAATTTTTGTTAAGCTGTGGTGGACATCTACGGAGAAGAATACTTAAGGTCTCCGAATGAAGAAGATGTAGTGCGAATCAGAGAGATGCATAAAACCAGGGAATGGTCGGGAATGTTAGGAAGTCTGGGCTGTATGCACTGGGAATGGAAGAACTGATTACAAGGTGCGTACAACGGCAAGGAAAGGCGACCAACCATCATTTTGGAAGCTGTGGCATCGTACGATCTGTGGATATTACATGCTTTCTTCGGAATCCCTGGTTCGAATAATGACTTAAATGTTATAGAAAGATCCCATCTATTCAATGATCTTGATCAAGGCCAAGTACCTCCTTTAACATTTACCCTAGGCCTAAATACTTACGACACTGGCTATTACCTATATGACGACATTTACCCAAAATGGAGCACATTGTTAAAACATGTCCAAATCCATTGACTCCTAAACAAGTCAAATTTGCGGCGATGCAGAAGGGACAAAGGAAAGATGTAGGTATTT
This sequence comes from Allium sativum, assembly GCA_030737875.1. Classification (NCBI taxonomy): domain Eukaryota; kingdom Viridiplantae; phylum Streptophyta; class Magnoliopsida; order Asparagales; family Amaryllidaceae; genus Allium; species Allium sativum. The sequence goes on from CM060918.1 coordinate 896,197,060, forward strand.
TACAATCTAGATTTGCAATGATAAGTAATCCATGTCGGCTGTGGTCTAGGAAAAAGATGTCTACAATCATGTTTGCCTGCATCATTCTACACAACATGATTATAGAAGATGAAAGAGATATGGATGAAGGGCAACGTCACTACGAATATGAAGGGACTTCGCAACCACCCCAAGTATTCCAACAAAACACACCGCTAACAGAAGAGGACTTCAACATTCATTTGAACCATCAGGTTAGGTTTAGAGATACACAACTCCATATCCGGCTGCAGAAAGATCTTATGGATCATTTATGGAACCAATACGGCGATACTTAGTTATGAAGCTTGCTTGTCCGGACTCGTGTTTTATTTTATGATGGTCCTAACTTATCGATCTTTTATACAGTAATGATGTTGTAGTTTTTTATTTTACCAATCACGTTCTACTGTATTTGTACGGGTTATTAACCATATTATTATGTCCTGAAGCTAAATTAGTTTATTTCGGTCTTCTTAAACATAATTATTGTATATGAAAATAATAACTATTTAATTATGTCATATTAAAATATAAGCTAGGATAGAAAAATAAATATTTAAAATCTAAATGTATGACACGCTGACTTTATCGGCTCGTCACACAACGAGACGATTTTTTCGGCGTGCGCTGATAAAATTGGCTCGCAATGTGACGAGTCGATAAAGTCGGCACGCGAGACCAATTCAGGATCTTGAATTGGTCCCGTAACATATGCCTGAATATTACACGAAGTAATATTTGTTGGGGACCAAATAAGCCTGATATTACCAATTAAGAGCAAGAATACTCCTTTGTTGAAGATGCTTTAATATTACAATTGTATTTCTAATATTATACTAGAGTTTGTTATTCATACTTCAGCGTTCTAATTAAAGTAGCAACTGAATTTAAAATAGTGTTGTAAGTAAGCTATTTTTATTTGTTTTGTTGACATATCCATATGGACACATAAGCACCATTGACTTATCTGGATGTTACTTTTTGTTGGTCTTTGTGTTAAACAGGGGTTGAAATGGAGTTCATTTCTTCTCAGATCGGTTGTCGTTTAGATTTATTTATTTACCTTGCATAAATTTTAATTTGATATATTTGATTTTTAATGTAGTATTCATTTTTTTAGAGTTATTTGTTTGTCAACTTCTGGATTTAATATGATGCACTGCAACATGTCCCTAACCTGATTCTCCTAGGCTTACCTAACTACAAACTACTCTTAGCAGCATTTAAACTCTTCGGCCCAAAATTTAAGCTCATAATTGTGAAAAGCTCGGCTTCAACTCTCTTTGGTTGTTCCAGAAAATATCCTCACATCATGTCCTCTTCAATAAGCGATGAATTGTTCTATACCCAAATTAGGTGTTCCCATGTGCCTGATCAATCATGTCCACTGATTTACACAAAATCTAATGGTTTTGAGTGGATTGTAGGACCCGTTCATTAGATTATTAATAATATGTGTGGTTGATGTGTGGTGGTGATTTGTTGGGCACACGGAAACACCAGAGCTGGGTACTGAAAAATTGATCCCCTTCAATAATGCTACTTAATTTGTCAAATATTGTGGCTATTAACACTTCTTTTTTGCCGGGCCTATCGGTGGATTTACATAATTATATCCGCTTTCCTCAAGTTAAAGTTTATTCGCATAAAATACCCAACTGCCTTTTTGGCTAGGCCGACCACGTTGCTATCTTGAGGATGATATTGTTCTCGTTGATCCTTTTTTGGCATACCTTTCTCCAGTTAATTAAGCAAGTTGGATAATTTCTTTTGGTTAATGAAAAGGTGGCAAACCAACATGAACAAATCATTATATGCATGCTACATTTATATGCCTAGGTTCAAGCTTTTGAGAGAGGGGTCGAAGTGTTGGTAGAAATGACGGACAGTATTCATGAGTGAGTAAATATCATACAATTAGATTGAAATGGAACAAATAAAAAAAACATTTTCAGTAAATTTTATAAACACAGAACTGAAGCAAATTCACCAAGTATTAGAGTGAATAACCTTTCTCTGTTTTCACATTATACAAAATGAATAGCCCACATCGTATTGGGCTTAATGGGCTTGTACTCAGCCTTTGTTATTTCCGCTATATAAACTATAGCTACCGTGTACTTATGATTTATTCAGTTCATTCTATAATATAGTTTTACAATTTAGAATACAAATATTTCTATTGTAAGAAATTACATCAACACTCAATTTCTTACATGGTATCAGAGCTACATTGCCCAACGACATTTACCGAAATACATCACCGCTGATCACAAAGAAGCAGTAGCTTCTTTAGTCTCCTCAGTTTATGCAATTTTGCATTCATCATCGGAGAGCTACCCATCTCTGATCATCGCACAGCGCCTGTTCTTATCAAGATTGTGTGTGCTAGGCTGGAATCTTGTTCTCAGCGGCTACTACGACCTTTTCTGGTCATCAGAGATCTTCCTCATCTCATCATTTGACTTGATGCAAGAGTGCTAATTCTTGCATTCAAAAGAAAGCAAGAATCACCTCTGCACCACCTATTTCCATTCGTTTTTGTGTTGGCTGCCATTGATTAAGGGACCTCGCCACACACTTTACCTGCCATTTGTGTCAAGCATTGACCAATCAACGGCAAATTCTGGAATAGGCAGTGCTGAACCACCTGCTCCCCCTCTGACCCTCATTAAACCGAAGAGCCAAGTCATTACGATCCCTCTTGATGAAGAGAACTTTCTTTTATGGAAATTCCAAATCGAAACAGCCTTGAAGGGGTATGACCTTCAAGATTATGTCAATGGAACTAAATTTGTTGACAATCAACAAAGATGGTCAAACGATCAGCAATCATGCATATACACATCACCAAAAACAAGACAGTCTTTTATCATCTTGGCTGGTTTTATCTATCAACGCAAACTTGCTGTCTCAGGTCATAGTTTGCACTACTTCACATGAAATATGGAGTACAATACAACAAATTTTCAATTCTCAGTCAGCTGCAAGAATCATGCATTATAGAAGGGAATTTCAGAATTCAAGAAAAGGTGATATGTCTATGAGAGAGTACATTTCTAAGGTCAAAACCCTATGTGACAAACTTAAGGCCGTGGGGCATAAATCTCAGACAGTGAACAGATTCTAACATTGACTAATGGGTTAGATGAGGAATATGAATCACTCGTCACCTATATTGCTACACAATCTGTCTTACCAGACTTGCAATCTGTTTACTCGGCATTACTAGCACATGAAGGCAGGGTAGAACAAAGAAAAGCTACTCAAAATGACTTTAGCATCAATCTTGCCTCGACATCAAGAAACCCCAACCAATCAAAAGGCATATCTGGTTTTGGCAGAGGCAATAACCAGGGACAGAGAGGAAATGCAAACCAGAGAGGGAGAGGACGAGGCAGATTCAACAATGCGCCAAGAATCAAATGACAAATTTGTGACAAACCTAGACATGGGGAAAATAGATGTTATTTTAGATTCAATACTGATATAAATAATGCTCAGCAGACACATTTCAACCAAAGAAATGCCAATGTTAACTTGGCACAGGCAAACCAGATTAGATCCAATGCAGAAACCTCAGCCATGTCAAGCAATACTGATGATACAAGCAAAAATGAGGACATTAACAGTGAAGACTAGTTTCCAGACTCTGGAGCAACCAACCATATTACTAATAACTTGCAGAACCTGAATCTTGGAAATAAAAATTACTCAGGTACGCAAGTCATTTACACATGCAATGGTGAAACCATGAATATATCACACACTGGAACAAATTTTGTTAAAGGAAGAAGAAAACCGTTTCTTAATAATTTACTTAGGGTACCTAATGTCAAGAAAAACCTAATCAGTGTGTCTCAATTCACAAATGACAACAAGGTATATTTTGAGTTTCACCCTGGTTACTGTCTTGTTAGAGTCTCTCTAAACAAAAACATTTTACTACAGGGTAAATTGGAAAATGGCTTATACAGGTTCTGCAGTATGCAATCAAAATTGGATCATGACAATAGTACTTGGTGTTGTAATGCTAGCATTCAATTTTCTGATATTAGTGATGTTAATGATTCTGTAAACTCTAACTGTAATATCACCAGTAATGACAATGACATGATTAATTCTGATAATTCTAAAAGCAGTGATATTAGCAGTGATCTTGACATTTGGCATTGTAAGCTTGGCCATCCTAGTTATGACATTGTGACAAGAATTTTAAATGATAATAAAATTGCTTACAATCACATACCTATTTCTGGCCCTTGCACACATTGTCAAATTGGCAAAAGCCATAAATTACCTTTCAGCAGATCAAAAACTGTTTACAGCAACCCACTTGAATTGATAACAGCAGACCTATGGGGTCCTGCACCAATATCCTTAAGATAAGGCCACAGGTATTATTTATCTATTGTAGATGCATGTACTAGATATACATGGATTTTCTTTCTAAAAGCCAAGTCTGAGACACATAATTCCATGCTACAGTTCATCAATTTCATAGAAAAACAAATGAGCTGTAACATAAAAGCAATACAAACAGATGGAGGAAGTGAGTTTTTCCCTTTAAAAGGTTATTTTAACAGCAAAGGGATCATTCACAGAACCACTTGCCCCTACACATCTGAACAGAATGGCATTGTAGAAAGAAAACACGGACATATAACTGAAACTGGACTGGCTTTACTATCTAAGGCTTCTATGCCAATGAAATACTGGAATGAGGCTTTTGAAACTGCTGTATACTTGATAAACAAAATGCCTACAAAAATCTTGCAATTCAAATGTCCTCATGAGATGTTATATAAAAAGAAACCAGACTATAGTATCATGAGAACATTTGGATGCTTATGTTTCCCATGCCTCAGACCATATAACAATCACAAATTTTCTCTCAGATCAAGCAAATGTACCTTTATGGGCTATGGCAACAATCAAAAAGGATACAAATGTATGAATGTTAAGGGAAAAGTTATAATTTCTCGACATGTTGTGTTTAATGAGTATGTGTTTCCTTTTTCAGAAAAGAGAGACACAAACAAACAAGTTAATGATCAACCACGAGTTGTAATAGAGACTATACCAACTTTGCATGAATGGACAACACATACAGACAGAAATGAAGGAGCTAAACCTACATCAGACACCTTAACTGGTTCTAGCACTAGATCAGAATACAGCTCAAGTGACCACATGACAGATGACGACCTACCACAGAATCATGAGATGAACAGCCAAGAAAGTCATGGGAATGACAACACTACATCAGAAGTCAGCAGTAGTGACACTGAAGAGCCACAACTACAGCCAAGACATCACATGATTACTAGAGCCAAAAGTGGTATTTTCAAGCCCAAAATCTACAATGCTACTAACAAGGACAAAAAGGACATTAAGCAGATGACTGAGCCAGTTACATATGAACAAGCAGCAAAACACAAGGAGTGGTGTGATGCCATGGATGAAGAATACAAAGCCTTAGTCAAAAATGAGACATGGAGTTTAGTTGAGCCACCCAAAAACAAAATTATTGTTAGGTGTAAATGGACTTTCAAATTGAAAAAGGATGCTGATGGGAATGTATGCAAACATAAGGCAAGGTTAGTTGCAAGGGGATTTTCTCAACAATATGGGTTTGACTTCAATGAGACATTTTCACCAGTGGTCAAGCCTACTACAATCAGAATAATTCTAAATGTAGCACTCAATAATGATTGGAACATTAGACAGTTGGACGTGTGCAATGCATTCCTAAATGGTGAGTTAAATGAAGATGTATACATGAGACAACCAATGGGTTACACATGCATAGGCAAGGAGAATCATGTTTGCAAGCTGCATAAGGCAATTTATGGGTTAAAGCAAGCCTCTAGAGCATGGTATATGAGACTAAAAGGTACACTTACTAGTCTGGGTTACTAAGCTACTGTTTCAGATAACTCTCTATACACAAGAATCACCAAGCAAAGCACTACATACATTCTGGTATATGTAGATGACATTTTGGTGACAGGAAATGACCAGAATGAAATCAACAAAGTTGTGGATCAACTAAACCAATATTTTGCCATCAAAGATATGGGAGAAGTAACCTATTTCCTAGGCATACATGTACAAAGAAGATCCAATTCAGAGATATTTCTTTCACAAAAGAAATATGCTACAGACATTCTTATAAGAGCAAATATGGACAAGGCCAAGTCTATCACTACACCTATGACAAGCAACCTACGTCTATCTAAACATGACGGTGAAGCCATGGAAGATTGCAAACAGTATCGTAGCATAGTAGGTGCACTTCAATACTTAACTATAACCAGACCAGAGATTAGCTACAGTGTTAATAAAGTATGTCAATTCATGGCTAACCCACTTAACAAACACTGGATTGCAGTCAAACGAATTCTACGATATTTACAGGGTACTCTAGACTATGGCATAATCATACAAAAAGGAAAAGACATTAACCTGAACGCTTACAGTGATGCAGACTGGGCCAATGACCCAGATGACCGACGATCAACTTCAGGCTACTGTCTGTTCATGGGACCCAATCCCATCTCTTGGTGTATAAAGAAGCAAGCCACCGTATCTCGATCCAGTACTGAAGCGGAGTACAGGGCCATAGCTTCGACTACAGTAGAAATTATCTGGGTGGAAGCCCTAATTAAGGAATTAGGCTTTCAATTCTCGAAGAAGCCGAAGCTCTGGTGTGATAATAAGAGCACCGTTTCTCTCTCAATGAATCCCATACAGCATTCGAGGACAAAGCACATCGAGATCGATCTTCATTTCGTCAGAGAGAAGACTGAGGCTGGAAGACTCGAAATCAGACATATACCAGCGTTCTACCAGAAGGCTGACATTCTAACCAAGGCTTTATCCAGACATTAACTTTGAGAGGCTAGGTGGAGAGCTTAAAGTTTTCAATGGCGGCGCAGATATCTCAAGAGAAAAGAAACCCTAGTTCATTTTGAAATGGCGTATTAGAGTGTATAACCTTTCTCTGTTTTCACATTATACAAAATGAACAGCCCACATCGTATTGGGCTTAATGGGCTTGTACTCGGTCTTTGTTATTTCCGCTATATAAACTATAGCTACCGTGTACTTATGATTTATTCAGTTCATTCTATAATATAGTTTTACATTTCAGTATACAAATATTTCTATTGTAAGAAATTACATCAACACTCAATTTCTTACACCAAGCCACAAACAAACAAATAAATAAATACTTCAATATATTTACGTTTATTTTTATTCTTCGTTAAGTATTTGCCACAGTTTTTGCACAAAACTTTAGCTGAAATAAAATTAAAGCATATTTTCATGCAACATATCCAACTTTAAACAGGGGTCATGGGGTAGCTTGTTACTATTGATGAAGGTAGTTAGTTACCATTTCTTAGCACGTCTCTTAACAGTTTGAAAACTGGGTTCAGCTTAGTTTTTCGAGTTGAACTCACTCATTTAAAACTGAGTTTTTCCAACTCAGCTTTTAAACTGAGTTTTTTAACTCAGTTTATAAACAGAGTTTGACTCAATTTACAAGTCAAGTTGAGCTCAATTATAAAATATACACTCAGTTTAAACTGAGTTTCTTATATTAGTTTTTAGGCAAGTTTAACACTGCTTGGAAAATTCTGCCATTGCTAAAGACAAATGCACACATAATGATGGGTTTGGAAATGAGAAGTACATGTATAAATTATTTTAGCACATTGCATGTAGGAAAAGGAAGACGTACGTTCGGGCTAGCATTCTGAGAAAAATTCATTTCACCCAAGCACGTTGTAAAAAAATATAATTGGGTGCCTGCTCCAAAATGTTTGGAACCAACCGGAGAATAAAAAGAACTGATGCATATTTTTGAAGCCTTTTCATTTCCAGAAACATTGTTGAAGCTGATGCCGACAATGTAAGGGGTTAAATTATGGGGAAGAAACAAAGGAAATCACGGTCGAACTGTCGAAGATAACTATCATAATGTAAGCAAATCATACAGTACTTTTGTGCCTTTGTTATTTTTTCTTATATTTTGTGTATCTTGGTTTCCTGTTCTAATTACTTCCTTTAATCTATACTGGAGAGCACCAACTTTTTGACTTTTTTTTGCTTTCCAGAAAATTAACAGTAAGAAGAGAAAGGAGCACAAGAAGACTGAAAAGAAGAACGGGAAGTCATTTCGAAGCCATTTTGCATGTAATTTGACTGTTATGATGAAATTATCAGAATGAAGGATAATATCACGATAGCAAAAAATGAAATGAATGCTATATGGAAGAACGTAGTTAGGTTAGGAAATTTTAAACGAGTAAATATTTAGTCATATTTGAGATGAATACTGAGTGCTGCTTAATGCTTTGTCCGTGTAGTTGGAATTTTTGGTTATGTACGCCGTGTTTGTAATCTTTTAAATTCAATTCATACGCTCCAAGAACTGAAGCAACTGATACATGTACAATGTTGTGGACCAGCCTACTTGTAATAAGCTTTAAATAACATGTATTTGAATTTGTGCTTAAGTTTTCCAATTTCATAAAATAGCCATCACAAAGTATGATGCTTCTCTCTTTCATAACCCCTCAACGAGCACAGAAGCACTTACGCATATATTTCCATTTTCAAAGCATGATAATGCACTAACCGATTCTCCATTCTGTTCGTGTGCGAAACACACTCACTAGTTAAACCAAAAAAAAAAAAAGACAAAGCCTTACCAATAAATCTTTTTGTCTTTATATGAAAGAGTGAAATTCAAGAAATGATCGAACAGTGCAAATTAATCGTGCCATCAATTGTGTTAATGTTTTGTGTTCAAATAAACTTTCAAATAAACAAATAGATATTTCTTCGCTTCAAGGTCTTGAACCCTTTTCACATTTTATATACGAACATCCAGTTTGCTGCGTTTGTTATCTTGGATATGGCCTGCAATCCGTTAAGATTAGGGGTGGAATCAGTTTAGTATCGGAACTTTGTATTCAAAACCATTATCGTACCGACTTTATATGGTAGTAGAAAAATCATACTATTACCAACCAAAGAAATTGATTACCAACAGTTCGGTTTATGGTTGGTAGAGGTCGGTAATAAGTTTTTGTCATTTACTAGTATGACATCTTTTTTTTTTTTTAAAAAAAAAAAAAAAAAAACTGCCTGATAAAATCGAAGGCAGCTAGGTTACTCGCCTGTCCACCACAGCGGCTCCCCTTTTGACTAGCCCAGCACAGAGGCTTGTTGTCCCCAACCGAGTTATAGGTTTTATGGGATGTATGACATCTTTTTCTTTACAATATTTCACGTTAACATATTAAATATTAAAATTGAATTTTTTTTTTGTTATTATATTATTATTATCTAATTTAAGATAGTCAAACATGTATGAAAACTTTATGGATGAACGAAAATATCATATAAATTATACCGTTTCTAAGATATATGATAGAAATTGCATTCAATCTTGTATTGTAATAATATTTTCCTAGGTATTTTATTAAATCATTACATATTAGAAGTTCCTTGTTATGTAATAAACGTATATGATGAAATATAAGAATATACATATGTATTGTTTAAGATATGTGGTAGGTATGGTAATTACCATTGTTAATGCTCAATTACCATTACCGTACCGTATATTTTCATGTGGATAGACATACCATACCAATAAAATTTGTTATCGATTGTTCGGTACCACTTTAGTTGGTAGCGGTTGGTAATGGCTGGTAAGTGGTAATATGATAAAAATATCCAGCCCTAGTTAAAGATGATTGCAATCTCTACAAACTTCACAAAAGGGCTTGTTAGTTTCCACTGTTATTATCAGTTGCTATTACGCTTTTCATTGAAGTTTCTTTATCATGCACGCAAATTAATATGATAGGATGGTAATATAGAACACGACTATGTTTTGATGATTATGCAAAGTGTAACACATTTTACTGAAAAACAAATTTGATTAGAGAGCAGTAATATAACAGGAATCTTGGAACAAAACGATATTTTGTTGATGATCCATGCATAGTACGAGTATAACCCATTTAACTGAATGCGCGTGTCCCTTTTTTTTATTATTATTATTATTATTATTATTGATAACGCCAAAGCCTACCCATTCATCGGCTATCACAAAATTATACAACCAATGAATCTAATGCACTTCAATGTGGATGAAGCCAGTGCAAGATTCCGTTGAAATTTTTATTGCCTTAACAAAAATAACACTGTATAGACTGAAACAATTGAAGTAAAACAAGTAATGAATACTCAACAAAAGCACCGCAGACAAGAAATCTCATTGTATATACTAAGTATCATTTCTCTCTTTCATAAGCTAGAGCTCAAGCATCTTTTCTGCAAATTCTACCACATTATCGTGGATCTTCCTGTATAGACTAATTATCATTTCTTGAGTCTTCAGTTCACAATCTCTTAAAGCATTTTTGTCAGATTCTAATTTGGTCATGGTCTCTTTTAGAAGCTTGAGCTTAAGCATATTTTCTGCAAATACGAAATCTCGACCAAAAAGCGTGCCAATAGTGACGTATCATTGTGACCTGATTTTGAAGTTCCTCTATTTTTTGCAATTGCAAAACACAAGCTATTTTGTTGTAGAATAGACAATTCGTATCGTGTTTTCCAATTGAAATTGTAAAAACTTACCGACTGATGAATGTTTGCTTCCTGTTCTTGCAGCTTTCGGTTCAATTTAGCATAGATGGATCGGAGTACAGATCCTTGGTAATTGGCTGCCTTAAGGACTTCATCTTCCTGATAAGAAAATTATTGATTAGTTCAAAATTAGTTATGTTGTCCGCTCAAGGGCACATACCTGGAAAATTACTGGTAGCAATTATCAACAGTGGATAGAAGAAAGAAACCACAAAATCAATACTGAAGCTTTTCATGCTAACTTGAAGTAGCAAGATAAAAAAAGCTCCCCTATACATCAGGCTGCATTATAAATGCTGCTAGTAATAATGAGAATCAACTATTTGCTAGGCACACCCCCATTCAAGAAATATGTAACACCCTGTAATTTTATAACATTAAAATTCACAAATTAAAGTATACTTAATTTTTAGAAAAGAATTAAGTGAAATGGGTTGCGTAGATATATATATATATATATATATATATATATATATATATATATATATATTGATATATATATATATATTAAAAATTAAATAAATAAATATGCGAAAAAGTTCAAAACAGCGAATTGGGAGGGGAAATAACCGAACCGGCCCATTTTTGAGGTCGACCCAAGCTTCGCTGGTTCGACTAGGGGTTAATTCAGGGTGTTTGGCTGTCACCCGTGGGCCGATTCGCTCAAATGCAGATTTTGCATTTGATTGGTTCTCATGGTTCAGGGTTAATCTAATGGTCATAAATAACTTCCTACACATATAAATACATCCTAATGCTAACCCTAAACCTAATTAAAATAGAATAGTTACCGTCACCATGGACAATGGAGCCGCCGCCAACTAAGAAAAAGAAAAGAAAATTCAATTCTAATTCTCTCAACCCTAAAGCAAAGCAAAACTCTCTCTTTTCTTCTCTAAATTGTGAGTGTGATGATCTTAACAAGATTGTTATCATTTTAATTAGGTTGAGTTATGAATGGATTATGAGTAGATGATGTGAATTATCATATATGTTGTTGTAAACACCTTTTTGCTATCATGTATATTGTAAATCCAATGTTATGTGATGATGATATCTTATATGTTGTAAATCATGCTATGATGATGTTATGTATGTTGAAAGTTTCTATGCTAAGTTGTGATGAATCAAACATGTTAAAAAGGCCATGATGTTACCATCTATGCTAGTTGGTTCATATTAATTAAATCATCATGTTTGGGTTATGTTGGTCTATATGACAAGTCACATATGCAAGTTAGATTGATTAGAAAAGTTATGAACATATACCAAGACATCTATTATGACATCTAGAATTATGCAATGACATATGTGATATCCTATGCTAGTTCACACCATCATTATGTTGCCTAAAAACCCCATATGCAAGTTTATGTATAGATTTGGGCTATGATCATATCATGTAAATTGAGACATCTAACAAGTTGACACCTTTTGATCCTTAACATGTGTAGTTTATGCAAGTTTCACCCCTATTATGATTAGATTTATTTTAATTGTCTATATGTTGTGATAATTTATCTTTGTGCTAGGTGTTAGACTATACAAGTCTAGCCTATATTATGCGTTGAATAAGCGAACGTATAAACGTGGGGTAGGGGTAATATTAAGGACTTAATATTAAAAAGTTGGGGTGCAATTGATATGATTTTGCATGCCATGAGTGGATGACCATAATTGAGTCAATTTTGGACATCATTAAAAGTTGACTTAATTAATAATTTGAATAGGGAAATATTAAAACTGGGGGTAAAAGATTATAAGTGATAATCAATGCTTAGGACACGAGGTTGGACTCGTTTGTGACGTAAACCTGCCCGGACCCGCCCGACAAATCCAGTGGTCACAAATGTCAGCCCAATGTGAGAGGTCCTAGGCCTAAACTAAAGCATAACGGTTGTAAAGACACGAGGTTAGACTCTTTTATGGTGTAAGACTGGCCGGACCCGCCCGACAAATCCAGCTGCCATAAATGTCAGTCTAATGTGAGAGGTCTTTATGAGGTTATGGCCTGAATGAATTAAGAAATACTTAACCAGATAAACATGTAAGGTGGGACATGGCGGTTAAGTAGGTGCCTTGGGTGGCATGAGGAATCTAGGGGATGCCCTTAGTGGCATGTGAAATACGATTAGTAAGACTTAACCAAACACACATGTAAATGAACATGACTAAGAGGGTTAAGTGGGATATACTAGTGACAAGCTTAGGTGGGTAGCTTGTGGGGGCCCATTTCGACCAGTATCCCAAACGTATCTTTGTGGGCTCGACCCAAGTCGAGGACGGGACACGCATGCTGGGTTTGACTGTAAAAGGCCAAAACGGGGAGCGGTGGCAACGCAAGTCCAACGGGTTTCATATGCGTGTGTGGACCCGGGCTGGTAGGTAAGACGTTGTTGCATCGTGTAGGTATAAGCCGTGCATTCTCAAGTTGTATCGGGTTGCCACTTTAGGGGAGTGATACACCCCACTGTGGGGCCAACACGGGTATCTACGAGTAGGGAGCCGATCGAAAGTGGGTAGTGGGGTACACCTAGTGGAGATAGAGGCAGACGGCACCTATGTAGTCAGCTAGGGGTACGTAAGGCTATTTATAAAGTTTCTGTGTGAAGCAAGTGGGATCAAACAATAGGGTGACTGGTGTGGTGCAGTGTAGTATTGTGCGGTGCAGTGTAGTAATCATTCGTTAGTAATTAGGTATGCCTTTACCGTTATCTTAAACGCTATCTTTATCTTCCTAAGAGTTCATAGACATTTACTTGTCTTCCAGCTTATGCATTATTCTAGTTATTTTGATAATAGTATTGTTAGAATTATCATACCCGCCAGACTTTATGTCTGACCCCCTCCATTTCTATCCTTTTTCCCCCTCCAGGTCCTCAGGTTGGGCCCAGCTCTAGTGGAGTTTGATTGAATTGCTTCATCTCTCTTTGGAAAGCTTCGACCATTGAAGTAAAGTCCAGCTTGTTATCTTTTTAATGGATATTTATGTAATGGGATTATGTATTTTGTTTTTATGAAGATGGATATTGTACTTGGTTATGATCTATGGTTTTATGATGTAACAAACATGTTTAATTTCCGCTGCAATAAAATGAAGTTTTAGATTTCCAAGTACTATTTATTATCTGTCTTGTTGTAATTTTTCTGTTCTATATTCACTTATAACCTCCATGGAAGTTAATGCATTCCCTTTGTGAGTGACATTAATGGACGTGGGGTGTTACACGTGGTATCAGAGCTTAAGGTTACCAGAACAGATAAAAATACTTTAGAAAAATAGTTATTTTTGGAAGAAGTGTTTTCAAAAACATGTTTTAATGAGAAATTTAAAGAGAAAAGTTTTTAAGAAAAACATAATCCCCAATAGCCACATATCTTTATCTTTCGAATTCTCCATTTTGAATCTTTCCTTTTTCGTTTCAGCATGGCTGAAGATCTTAATCTACCCGACGGTGTAACGATACCAGGATGGTATAGGAGGCTATTGGAGGCTAGGGCCGCTGCAGGTCCAGCCAATGTTCCTCCACCACCAGTTGCACCCGTTCCTCCTCCTCCTCGCGTTGATACTTTTGCAAAGACGTGCAAGGAATTTAAGGCCATGGGCGGAAAACCTTTTCAAGGGTCAGAAACGTTTATGGAAGCTAGAGATTGGCTTAAGGAGGTGGAAGAATTGCTAGAGATCTTTGAAGTAGAAGAAGGGAAGAGAGTTAGATTAGCAGCTTGGTTAATGAAGGGAGAGGCCTCATTTTGGTGGGAGGTCACTAATGGGGAGCGTCCTGTTGATTCTTGGGCGGATTTTAGGCGTAGGTTTGAGGCGAAGTTTCTCTCAAGGGCAGAAGAGAATCTATATATGGAAAGGTTCTTGGCATTGAAGCAAAGAAGCTCATCGGTAAAAGAATATGTCAACAAATTTAATCAATTATCAAGGTTTGGCTTGGACTCAGTGAACACGCCGAAGAAGAAGGCTCTGAGGTTCGTTAATGGGTTGAATGAACCGTTGCAAGGGTTGGCTATGACCCACATCCCTATAGGGGCCACCTTTGAGAAGCTTGTAGACATGGCACTCATGCACGAGGAGAAAGGCGCTAAAGCTGATAAGGCACCCGAGAAGAAAGAGGATCAGAAGAAACCACAACAGCAAAACAAGAAGGGTGGTAAAGACGGTAATGGCAAGGGAAAGAAGAAATGCTTTAACTGTGGGACACCAGGCCATCTCAGCAAGGATTGCCGAAAGAAAAAGAAGACTGGCTGTTTCCACTGTGGTGAGGCGGGACATCTAGTGAAGGACTGCCCAAAAAAGGGGCAGAGGGCAGGAGCTACCTTAGGAGGACAGGTGCAGGCTCTTATGGCACCAGGGCAGGCAAGGGGACAATTTCAGGCTCTCGCGGTCCCACCACTGCAAGAACGAGGTAGAACCATTTCTGTTGAAAGCTTAGTTTTTCTGTTTGATCATCCTGTCCGTACCTTATTTGATTCGGGCGCATCGCATTCGTTTATCTCTACGTCATTAGTTGAATCACTGCACTTAAACACCAGTTTAGTAGAGGATCCCTTAGTTGTTTCGAATCCAATTGGGGGCTCAACTTATTTGTCTATGATGTGTTTGGATTTGAAAATTTCCATACTTAGCGTTGAATTTAGATGTGATGCTTATGTGTTGGGCTTCACGGGCTATGGGCTAATTTTAGGAATGGGTTGGTTATCCAGAAATGGGGCCGTTCTTGATTGTGAAAGGAGAGTAGTTAGGCTCGTGACTCGTCTTGGCAACACTCTCGAAATCTTTTGTAATCCCATAAATTCGGTTATGCTAAGTTATTTAGAATCGCTTGACACGTCTGGGGAAAATCTACGATCTGTTAGAGTGGTCCGAGAATATTCGGATGTGTTTGAGGAGGTGAAGGGCTTGCCTCCGAAGCGGGAGATAGATTTTCGAATATATCTTGTGGATAATGCAAAACCAGTATCTTGGCCAGTGCGCCACATGGCTCCACGTGAAAGGAGGGAACTCGATAAGCAAGTGAAGGAGTTTCTTGAGAAGGGGTTCATAAGACGAAGTATATCGGAGTGGGGTGCTCCAGTAGTATTTGCCACGAAGGCGGATGGGTCCCTTAGACCGTGTGTGGACTATAGAGAACTTAATAAACTTACTAAGAAGAACAGACACCCACTACCGTAGATTGACGATCTTTTCGATCAGTTAGTTGGCGCCTCAGTGTTTTCGCGGTTGGACTTAGCTACTGGTTTCCATCAGTTGAGAGTGGCTGAGGATTGCATTGACAAGACTGCCTTTAGGACTCCGGACGGTTTCTATGAATGGCTAGTGATGCCCTTCGGTTTGACAAACGCCCCCGCATACTTTGTTGATTTGATGAGTAGGGTGTTTAGGGAGTACCTTAACAAATTTGTGGTAGTCTTTGTAGATGACATCTTGATCTTTTCTAAGGATGAAGAAGAGCATGCCCTACATCTTAGGTAAGTGTTGGAGACTCTTCGAGCGAATAATCTTAAAGCTAAATTTTCTAAGTGTCACTTTTGGAGGAAGGAAGTACGGTTCTTAGGACACGTGGTTTCCAAAGAAGGGATAGCTGTAGATCCCGCGAAGGTGGTGGCCATCCAAGATTGGAAGGTTCCTAAAAATGCTACCGAAGTGAGAAGTTTCTTGGGGTTGGCTGGCTACTATAGGAAGTTTATCAAAGACTTCGCAAAGATATCAGCTCCATTGACACGCTTGACGAAGAAGAACCTAGTTTTCACATGGGACGTAGATTGTGATGATGCGTTCCAACGTTTGAAGAGAGCTTTGACTTCAGCCCCAGTCTTAGTATTGCCAGACGGGAGTGAGCCGTTTACCGTTTATACTAACGCTTGTGGGACAGGACTAGGCGCAGTCTTAATGCAAGAGGGTAGGGTAATAGCCTATGGTGGAAGGCAGTTGAGAGCGTATGAGAAAAATTATCCTACACATGACCTAGAATTGGCCGCTATTGTTTTCGCGCTTAAGTCTTGACGTCATTATCTTCTTGGCGAGAAATTCGAATTATTCACTGACCACAAGTCTTTAAAATACCTATTCTCTCAAAAGGACTTGAACTTATGGCAGCAAAGGTGGATGGAGTTCTTAGCGTCCTACGACTTTGAGATAGCATATACCCCTGGCAAGGTTAACGTGGTGGCAGACGCCTTAAGTAGAAAAAGATTATCCTTAAGTCCTTTGTTTGTTGAGCGGCGAAGTTTAGAATTCATTTCGATGTTTGACTTTAGACCTTCCGTTGACTTCGGACCCGGTTTGCTAGCATCCTTGGAGGTCAGACCTACGCTTTTGGGACGGATTGGCGAGGCACAGCGAGACGACCCGCAGTTGGTTGAGTTAGTAGAAAAACTCAAAGGAGGGGAGTCATCAAGCCATCTCCGTAGGTATACCCTAGACGATAAGGGTTGGTTACGTAGGGACGGTAGACTTTGTGTACCAAAAGACGATGACCTAAGGAAGACTATTCTTGACGAAGCACATCATTTGAAGATGACCATTCATCCCGGCGGGGACAAGATGTACAAAGACATGAAGAGAGTTTACTTTTGGGCCGGCATGAAGAAAGACGTGGCCGAGTATGTCGCTAGATGCTTGGTATGCCAACAAGTAAAAGCGGAGCAAAAGAATTCCGGTGGGTTGCTTCACCCATTGGAGGTTCCACTATGGAAGTGGGAAAGCATCTCGATGGATTTTGTGGATGGATTACCGCGATCGAGGAAGGGTAATACGGGAATTTGGGTTATAGTAGATAGACTTACTAAGAGCGCCCATTTTATTCCCGTGAAGAGTAAGAGGATTGCTCCATGGTTAGCTTCTGTATACGTTCGAGAAATAGTTCGTTTGCACGGTGTTCCTTCTAGCATAGTGAGCGACCGCGATCCTATTTTCACTAGCGAATTTTGGAGAAGCTTACAAGAGGCGGTAGGGACTCAGTTATGTTTGAGCACCGCATATCATCCTCAGACGGACGGCCAGACTGAGAGGGTGAATCGCATTCTAGAGGATCTGTTGAGGCTATGTATCCTAGACTTTGGGGGTACATGGGAAGAGCATCTTCCATTGGTTGAGTTCGCATATAATAATAGCTTTCAGTCTAGCATTGGTATGGCACCATTCGAAGCTCTATATGGACGACCTTGTCTTTCACCTACATGTTGGTGGGAATCTACGGATAAGATCTTACTTGGGCCCGATATGATTAGGGAGACTTCGGAGAAGATCGACTTGATTCGAAGGAGGATGAAAGCAGCGCAAGATAGGCAGAAATCTTATGCGGATAAGAGGAGGACAGATCTCGAGTTTGAAGTTGGGGACATGGTCTTTGTCAAAGTGTCTCCATTACGAAACGTTGTTCGCTTTGGGTCCGTTTGGAAATTAGCACCAAGGTTTGTAGGGCCGTTTCCTATTAAGGAGAAGATTGGACAATTGGCGTATAGAGTGGAGTTGCCCGAGAGACTTAGTGGTGTACATGACGTATTCCATGTGTCACATTTGAGGAAGTGCTTGCACGAGACCGCGGAAGTGGTAGAGCCGAGCTTGCTTAGAGAGGTGGAGATAGAGCGTGATGCGACAATTCGACGAGCTCCTACGCGCATTCTTGGGGCGACGATCAAGAGGTTGAGGAATCGAGAGGTCAGACTAGTCAAAGTGCAATGGGGAGATGATGAGAGCAACGCTACTTGGGAGACGGAAGAGAAGATGCATTCACGATACCCTTTTCTTTTTGAGGGTATGTCTTTTAATTTCTCCTTTATCGCTTAGCTTGTACTTATCTTATCTTTAGTATATCCTCTCGCTGGTATCTTTGACCTTTAGTTAGGATAATCCTATGGTTGAAACATGTGTTTGAGACATGTTATGTATGGTGGATGCAAAGTGGATGCAAGTGTTTGCTAGTGGTTGCTCGTGGATGCATATACACACACTATTAAGCACCAGATCGGCTCAGTCACTTCATATTGCATATTGCATATATATGGATGTATTTAGTAAAATGGATGTATAATGGTTGTATTATCATATAGTTGCTGCATTCGGGTGGATGGTTGTGCACGCATATAGAATTAACATGTATCATTAGGAATCTTTTTCATACATATTGGACGCATGGCACTATCATGAATTGCACTAAGGAGGTCGACTGAATCAGTAGACCGCCTAATTTTGCATTAGATGTGGACATATACACACACTGTGCATATAAACATTAAAGCATTAGAAGTCGTTTAAGGACAATGGATGCTGGTGTTTGATGGTTGAGTAGATGGACGATTAGATGGTAGGATATACATTCTTCTTGACTTGGAGATTTCGGGGACGAAATCCTTTAAGGAGGGGAGAATGTAACACCCCGTAATTTTATAACATTAAAATTCACAAATTAAAGTATACTTAATTTTTAGAAAAGAATTAAGTGAAATGGGTTGCGCAGAGAAATATATATATATATATATTGATATATATATATATATAAATTAAAAATTAAATAAATAAATATGCGAAAAAGTTCAAAACAGCGAATTGGGAGGGGAAATAACCGAACCGGCCCATTTTTGAGGTCGACCCAAGCTTCGCTGGGTCGACTACGGGTTAATCCAGGGTGTTTGGCTATCAACCCGTGGGCCGATTCGCTCAAATGCAGATTTTGCATTTGATTGGTTCTCATGGTTCAGGGTTAATCTAATGGTCATAAATAACTTCCTACACTTATAAATACATCCTAATGCTAACCCTAAACCTAATTAAAATAGAATAGTTACCGTCGCCATGGAAATCAATGGAGCCGCCGCCAACTAAGAAAGAAGAAAAGCAAATTCAATTCTAATTCTCTCAACCCTAAAGCAAAGCAAAACTATCTCTATTCTTCTCTAAATTGTGAGTATGATGATCTTAACAAGATTATTATCATTTTAATTAGGTTGAGTTATGAATGGATTATGAGTAGATGATGTGAATTATCATATATGTTGTTGTAAACCCCTTTTTGCTATCATGTATATTGTAAATCCAATGTTATGTGATGATGATATCTTATATGTTGTAAATCATGCTATGATGATGTTATGTATGTTGAAAGTTTCTATGCTAAGTTGTGATGAATCATACATGTTAAAAAGGCCATGATGTTACCATCTATGCTAGTTGGTTCATATTAATTAAATCATCATGTTTGGGTTATGTTGATCTATATGACAAGTCACATACGCAAGTTAGATTGATTAGAAAAGTTATGAACATATACCAAGACATCTATTATGACATCTAGAATTATGCTATGACATATGTGATATCCTATGCTAGTTCACACCATCATTATGTTGCCTAAAAATCCCATATGCAAGTTTATATATAGATTTGGGCTATGATCATATCATGTAAATTGAGACATTTAACAAGTTGACACCTTTTGATCCTTAACATGTGTAGTTTATGCAAGTTTCACCCCTATTATGATTATATTTATTTTAATTGTCTATATGTTGTGATAATTTATCTTTGTGCTAGGTGTTAGACTATACAAGTCTAGCCTATATTATGTGTTGAATAAGCGAACGTATAAACGTGGGGCAGGGGTAATATTAAGGATTTAATATTAAAAAGTTGGGGTGCAATTGATATGATTTTGCATGCCATGAGTGGATGACCATAATTGAGTCAATTATGGACATCATTAAAAGTTGACTTAATTAATAATTTGAATAGGGAATTATTAAAACTGGGGTAAAATATTATAAGTGATAATCAATGCTTAGGACACGAGGTTGGACTCGTTTGTGACGTAAACCTGCCCGGACCCGCCCGACAAATCCAGTGGTCACAAATGTCAGCCCAATGTGAGAGGTCCTAGGCCTAAACTAAAGCATAACGGTTGTAAAGACACGATGTTAGACTCTTTTATGGTGTAAGACTGGCCGGACCCGCCCGACAAATCCAGCTGCCATAAATGCCAGTCTAATGTGAGAGGTCTTTATGAGGTTATGGCCTGAATGAATTAAGAAATACTTAACCAGATAAACATGTAAGGTGGGACATGGGGGTTAAGTAGGTGCCTTTGGTGGCATGAGGAATCTAGGGGGTGCCCTTAGTGGCATGTGAAATACGATTAGTAAGACTTAACCAAACACACATGTAAATGAACATGACTAAGAGGGTTAAGTGGGATATACTAGTGACAAGCTTAGGTGGGTAGCTTGTGCGGGCCCATTTCGACCAATATCCCAAACGTATCTTTGTGGACTCGACCCAAGTCGAGGACGGGACACGCATGCTGGGTTTGACTGTAAGAGGCCAAAACGGGGAGCGGTGGCAATGCAAGTCCAACGGGTTTCATATGTGTGTGTGGACCCGGGCTGGTAGGTAAGACGTTGTTGCATCGTGTAGGTATAAGCCGTGCATTCTCAAGTTGTATCGGGTTGCCACTTTAGGGGAGTGATACACCCCACTGTGGGGCCAGCACGGGTATCTACGAGTAGGGAGCCGATCGAAAGTGGGTAGTGGGGTACACCTAGTGGAGATAGGGGCAGACGGCACCTATGTAGTCAGCTAGGGGTACGTAAGGCTATTTATAAAGTTTCTGTGTGAAGCAAGTGGGATCAAACAATAGGGTGACTGGTGTGGTGCAGTGTAGTAATGTGCGGTGCAGTGCAGTAATCATTCGTTAGTAATTAGGTGTGCCTTTACCGTTATCTTTAACATTATCTTAAACACTATCTTTATCTTCCTAAGAGTTCATAGACATTTACTTGTCTTCCAGCTTATGCCTTAGTCTAGTTATTTTGATAATAGTATTGTTAAAATTATCATACTCGCCAGACTTTATGTCTGACCCCCTCCATTTCTATCCTTTTGTCCCCTCCAGGTCCTCAGGTTGGGCCCAGCTCTAGTGGAGTTTGATTGAATTGCTTCATCTCTCTTTGAAAAGCTTGGACCGTTGAAGTAAAGTCCAGCTTGTTATCTTTTTAATGGCTATTTATGTAATGGGATTATGTATTTTGTTTTTATGAAGATGGATATTGTACTTGGTTATGATCTATGGTTTTATGATGTAACAAACATGTTTAATTTCCGCTGCAATAAAATGAAGTTTTAGATTTCCAAATACTATTTATTATCTGTCTTGTTGTAATTTTTCTGTTCTATATTCACTTATAACCTCCATGGAAGTTAATGCATTCCCTTTGTGAGTGACATTAATGGACGTGGGGTGTTACAAAATAATTCTATCAACATTGGATAGTTCACAAGATACTATATTGACCACCCGACCCCATGTAAGTTTCAATCCGTCTTTGATGTCCCCTTCTCAAACCTCAACACGCCAATGTTCCATGGTTTATTTAATTCTGAAACACCAAGTTACTACCTAAACCCATTCCATTTCTTTAGTCTATCCTCAATTGACACCTCATTTCCACTTTTCCCATGCTCATTGTCCCTAACAACTTTTCATGCAGCCCATGCATATATTTTCTACTGTCGACCAAGTTCCATCCAGCCGAACAAACCAGCTTCAACCTATAACCGCCCAAATTTTTGAAGACAGAAACCAAGGATTTATGCAAAAACCATCACCGCTTCACCGCACTTCACTAATTCGTGTACACAATATCCCTCCAACTTGCTATCAACACATCACTCCACTTTCAATAACTTCACCAATTCATGTACGCTATTTTTTTTACTAACCTTCATAATCCAACTACCCACATATTATATTCTTATTATGTTCTCCTAAACATTTTATGATTACATAGTACAATTGAATCGAACAAAGATTTTCGACAACATATGTAGTTGTGTGACTTGTGTCCCAGTTGTGTGTATACCTAGCTTAACAAAATGAACAGGCTAGGTGATGATCTGTGCTGCTGCCAAAGTAGTCTATAGGCTACAGGCAGGGAGCAGGCTAGAAAAAGTATGGCTTGAAGGAGGTAGCATGTAGTAATTTTTGGTAGTGCTAAAAATACTGGCAACCGAGCAAAACCTTGAAGATTCAAAGTTGAAAGCGAGTAGAATTTAGTTGTGTATATATCATATAATGGCGGCTAAAACTTATGTGCATACACACGATATTTCTATGATGTAGGCTCTCTGTAGATGTACTAACCTCATGACACAAGGAATAAATTAGGATCACTGGATTCTACTGCTCTAGCAAAGAGCATCATCATATCATTCCGCAACAAGTTCAATCATAGAAGAAGAAAGGAACTTCATTTCAGATCAGGTTAGATGTGTTGTTTAATTTCATATCACTGGTTGGATGAAGATAGAAATTAAAATACTCATTCATGTATGTCATCCTATATGCCAACTTGCCAATAATAGTATATTGTTGTTTCTTATAATTTCATACATGGAGGTAGTTTTCTTTCTGGTTTGGTATAATTCCACACATTAGGCACAAACTATTATCCATAAAAAAATTACTCTCACAAACTACTGCCTGCAATTACAATTAGAAAATACTGCCTGTAGTTACTTTTTTGTTGACATTCGACCATTTGCTTAAAACATATTCAAAGCTTCAAGTGGTTTTACCATCAAAGTTGATGACTCCATGTACCGAAACAAAGTTTGACATTTTTTGCTAATTTCTCATTGCATAGGGAAATATGATATTTTAATGTGCACAACCGGTTCACAGAAAACACTCTATAGTATGCACATATCGAAATTATTTCTTTGGTACACGCATTGAAATCATAAATGTTTTAGATAGAGTTATTTGTGATATGGTACACAAATTATCCAAAATGTAATCGTCCTCGTCGTTATATTTTCAGCTTGTATTGGGCAATAAAATATCTTGTTCTGTCATTTCACACGTGTGGGTACAAATACTATAATGAGAAGAGAAAATTGCTTTTTATGTTATATGAAAAAAACACAAATATCCTCATCTTGATATCTTCAATTGTATTTTGAATAGGGTAATGTAACGTTTAGGGTATTTAGTATCCCATCGGGCTGGTAAGAGAAAACTGTCATATCCCTTGATTTCGAGTGTAAGTTTAAGGTACAACATCGACTAACATTTGTCTAACTAGCATGATCATTGACACTTGTTTAAGGTCCTTCGCGCACAATACAACACGAATCGATGAAATTTCTTATAAATGCAACTTCAACTATTATTTTCTCTAGTAATATACCACTTTAGAATTTTACAAGGCATGTTTATACAGTACAACAGGTAGTTTTGCACCAAGATGATGATTGAGAAATTGACTAACTACAGTACATGGAAAAAGGAATAGACCTTAAATGCCTCCAATGTAGGGTATATTCCATCTTTATGTTTTTTCCTTGTTATTGCAAAACTGTTGGGCTACATCATATCTTTTTCATAATCATATGTCTTCCAAGAATAAAATGTTTTAAAAAAAACATAATGTTTTCATAATCTGATAAACATTGATATATAGGGTCAGCACCATACCTGAAAATTATCACACATAGCAAATATTTATTTTGTGTCTTTCCTTAACAAGAAAAGCATTAAAAGTAATCTACAAAACAAATTAATAATTCTGATATTTTTGAAAGCAGGAAACTTACACTTCTAGCATGTCGAGAAGGTTATTGATTGCACGTGTTAGAGTATAATACCTACATGATATAAGATGTTAGACCGCACATATAGAGCATGAACTTAAGTTAATATAAATACAGCTATACAAGTGAAACATCATTGCCTAAACTCGTGACTCTACTTGGTAAAAAAGAGACAATTGTCCTTTTTAATCTTCCATGCAATAAAATAGAGGACTCATGTTGTTTGATCGGATTGTACACCTCCACTAGAGTCTTAAATACTTAACTGAGAAATAATTGGTTAGAAATGATTTTGCTTGAAGAGATGATTTTGTATCTACTTCTTGTCATACTATGCATCTAAAGGAAGGATAAAAACAAACATCAATACCAAAGTTAGAACCTTACTCCCACAAAGCTGATTTTTAATTCAATGCACATATTTCCGGCCTAGTTAGCTGTTATCAACACATGCGTTGTTTCAAAAACATAGATGAGAAATTATATTGCTCCCTAACCTAAAAATACTTTTTTGCATTCAAGCAAAATTTAATAATGCATAATGTCGTTACATACTGTTAATTAATATTGCTTTAATCTTAAAAAAATGATCTACATGATTAGAGTTTCCTAGACCAGTAAAATGGAATCTGCTATCCCTCATCAATCCATGCAATGAGCACAGATTTATAAAAGCAAATTTTTTCATAATTTTGCAGAGATGAGGTATATAGCTGGATCAACATGAACAAAAGAATCCAGGAAAGAGTTTTTAATACTGGACGAAATAGTTTCAGTAGCTTATTTTGAAAGACTGTAATAAAACTGTATCTGTTCTCGAGATCAACAGTGGCTCCAAAATTAAATACTTCGAGCTTATTATGTCTTGTTTTGATTGGAGCAAAAAAAATGGTTTTATTAAAAACTAACGAATTTTAATCTACATCGGCTTTCTTCTAGTAGTAATAAAATAAAAAAACGCAAATTACCAAAGTTTTGAGTCATTCTATCAAATAGTTTGCTAGGCATCAGAAAAGATGAAATCAACGTCGGTTTTCCTCTGTACTAATCCAACCACCATTGAAATTGATCCCATTCAAACGTTCGTGAACTTTGATTGCTTAATCGTCCATGCTATTCAAAGAGAATGAAACTTAATTTTTATTTTATATCCGTAAACTAGCATATGTTTTGTGACTAGAGGCGGCATTATATATAATCTTGTTTAAGATTGCTCATAGGGTTAGAGCATCTCCGGGGAAAATTCATGTTACGACCTTGAATAAGGGTTGTTTTTCCACCCAACAGATGTTACGTTGTGTAACATTCAAGCAAATGTTACGGCCTAAATTCAGATTGCTGAATTGGACGCGCGAGCCGATTTTATCGGCTCGTGAAGTCGCGAGCCGATTTTATCGGCGCGCGCCGGATAAATCGGCTCGTGACTATTTTTTTTCCTCGTCCTACCATACCATATTTTCTCATATGACAAAAAAAACCATTATTATTTTCGTACAATAAACAAAATTGAATCATAATAATAGATGATTAATAACCCTTACGAATACAAGAGAACGAGTTGGTACAATAGAAAAGGACAACAACTTTACTGCATACATGATCGATAAGTTCGGACAAGCATAAAATAAAATACGAATTCAGATAAGGGTGCTTCATAATTAGGTATCGCCGTAGTGGTTCCATAAATGATTCATAAGATCCTTCTACAGTCGTTTATGGAGTTCTGCATCTCTAAACATAACCTGACGGGTCAAATGAACGTTGAAGTCCTGCTCTGTTAGTGGATGGTTTGGTCGAAATACTTGCGGTGGTTGTGAAGCACCCTCGTAATCGCAGTGACGTTGCTCTTCATCCATATCTCTTTCATCTTCTATAATCATGTTGTGAAGAACGATGAAAACAAACATGATTGTAGACATCTATTTCCTAGACCGCAATCGACATGGATTACTTATCATTGCAAATCTTGATTGTAAAACACCGAAAGCACGTTCCACATCTTTCCTTTGTCCCTCCTGCATCGCCGCGAACATGACTTGTTTAGGAGTCAATGGATTTGGACATGTTTTAACAATGGTGCTCCATTTCGGGTAAATGCCGTCACCTAGGTAATAGCCATGGTTGTAAGTATTTTGGCCTAGGGTAAATGTTAAAGGAGGTACCCGGCCTTGAGCAAGATCATTGAACAGATGAGATCTTTCTATAATATTTAAGTCGTTATTCGAACCGGGGATTTCGAAGAAAGCGTGTCATACCCACAGGTCGTACGATGCCACAGCTTCCAAAATGATGGTTGGTCGTCTTTCCTTGCCATTGTACGCAGCTTGTAATCCCTTAGGACAGTTCTTCCATTCCCAGTGCATACGGTCCAACTTCCTAGCATTCCCTGCCAACCTCTGCTTTCATGCATCTCTGATTCGCACTACATCTGCTTCGTTCGGAGACCGTAAGTATTCTTCTCCGTAGACGTCCACCACTGCTTGATAGAAAGTTTCAAGTGTTTTAAGTACCGTGCTCTCTGCTATGCGGTATGCATCGTCCAAAGCATCGGCTGGAGTGGCATAAGCTAACATTCTCATAGCGGCCGTCGTTTTCTGTTCACCGGACAACCCCTGTGTCTTCGATGCATTTTGTTTGTACTTAAAATAATCATTGTTAAGTTGAATACCAGCCAATATCCGAAGAAATAGATTTCTCCGCATCTTGTATCTTCTACGAAACATATCTGGTCCGTAAGTGCAATCGTCATCGAAGTAATCTTACATCAAAGACTTGTGGTATTTAGCACTATTTTGGTGTATAAACCTCCTTCCATGAACCGATCCCCTCTAGTTGTGGATGATGAACCATACGCTTCACGGTATAGGTCCCGTATTTCTTGTATTTCTTCTTCTTCCTCTTGAAGGATTTCATCTTCTTCCGAATCGCTAGAAAAGCCAGCAAGCATTTTGTAAAATTGGAATCCATTTTTATTTGTGAATAAGTTTTTATTTGAGATATGAATTACAATGTTGCTGTTATATATAACTTATGCGGTATTGGTAAGCGGGTAGCTTTATTGGGTGGAGTGTTCTCCTTTATCGGACGATGTGCTCCTTTATTGGATAGAGTGTTCCTTTATCGACATGGTACTCCTTTATTGGTACGAGTGCCTCTTTATTGGACAGAGTGTCCTTTATTGGACAAAGTGCTCCTTATGAGATTGAGTGTTCCTTTCTTTATTGGACATAGTGCTCCTTTATTGGTACGAGTGCCTCTTCATTGGACAGAGTGTCCTTTATTGGACCAAGTGCTACTTTATTGGATATAGTGTTCTTCTCTTTATTGGACAGAGTGCTCTTTTATCGGTAAGAGTGCCTCTTTATTGAATAAAATGGGCTTTAATTGTACAGTAAATAGCGCACAGTGTAGATTCTCTGTCATGGCTCCAGTAAATTTATTGATACGAATGGTCTTTCCATTACAGACGTTTAGAGCACTGGACTTTGCATTACTTAAATATTTTGCATTACAGAACTTAGAAGCTTACTATAACGACAATTACAGCACAAGTAAATGGCAAAGTACAATTGAAGGAAGTACAACAACTGAACACATAAACATCAAATTTAAAGTATAGTAATAAACGATACGATAGTTTCCACCCACACCTACCATGGACGTGGGTAAAATCCAGCCCTAGTTGCGTCAGCAACATTCTTGTTCAAACGTCGTATTTTAGCTTGTGCTTCCAATGCATATTGAACTCCATGTTCGCACATCGGTGAGTCAATCCACTGCTTGAAGTAACAACAGGCAATTTCATCAGGAAAAACGTTGTGATCCTGGTAGGTTGCACAACCAAAAAATCGGCGCCCAACATCTTTTTCGGTATTCAAAACAACGACGACCGATTCTTCTCCACAACGGCACATAGGGTTGGATCCACCTAGACGTACTGGCTTGAGAACGCGTCCTTCAACAACCATTTCTTTTCCAGGTCTTTGATTTGCTACCCCCTCATCATCATTTTCCCATTTGTCCATGTTGGAGGCTACACTTTCTTTCCCCGGTTCTGACATACTCCAAAAAGGGAAGTATACTCTTTTCTTAACAACTTGGCTCCTTTGGGGAAAGAGGAAGGAGGTGGCGGTTGGAAGAAAATAAACTATGATTAAGGGTTTCAGAGAAACCGCTATATATAGGGAAAACAAAAGTGTGGGTCCGGGGTTGTCCACTTACCCGTATTATTTACACATTTTGAAGTTAGGAACGTTATAAAACGAGGGTCGTCCACTTACCCGCATAATTCAAACATTTAAGCACACGAAGGAGTTAAAAATGAGGGTCGTCCCCATTTTATTTTATAAAAATCCTTTAACTTATATATGTAAACCATACATTTTATAAACCATTTCCACGACAACTTTTTGGAATTTTGAGTTGGACGTAAAACAAA
This sequence comes from Allium sativum, assembly GCA_030737875.1. NCBI lineage: Eukaryota > Viridiplantae > Streptophyta > Magnoliopsida > Asparagales > Amaryllidaceae > Allium > Allium sativum. Next base: position 896,225,787 of record CM060918.1, read on the forward strand.
GTCTATGATATGAAAACCGATTTTTTCTCTTCCAACAGAAAAATATTGTCAATTAGATGCGAACGTGTCTTCTTGTGAGAAAATCTGACTTAGATTGGATTTCGTATGACCAATTGAAGTTTGAAACGTTATAAAACGAACTACAGCGCCGCTGCAGTTCGTTTTATAATTAAATTTTAAACCAGATTCGGCACTTGCCTAAGTACCAGATTCAGCACTTGGCACGGTACCAAATTCGGCACTTGCCAAAGTACCAAATATGGCACTTGCCAAAGTACCAGATTCGGCACTTGGCAAGGTACCAGATATGGCACTTGCCAAAGTACCAAATTCGGCACATGGCAAGGTACCAGTTTCGGCACTTGCCAAAGTACCAGAATGGCACTTACCAAAGTACCAGATTCGGTACTTGCCAAAGTACTAGATTCGGCACTTGGCAAGGTACCAGATTCGGCACTTGCCAAAGTACTAGATATGGCACTTGCCAAAGTACCAGATTCAGCACTTGGCAAGGTACCGAATATGGCATTTGCCAAAGTACTAGATTCGGCACTTGCCATAGTACCAGATTCGGCACCTGGCAAGGTACCAGATTTGGCACTTGCCAAAGTACCAGATATAGCACTTGCTAAAGTACCAGATTCGGCACTTGCCAAAGTACCAGATTTGGTACTTGGCAAGGTACCAGATTCGGCACTTGCCAAAGTACTAGATTTGGCACTCGCCAAAGTACCAGATTTGGCACTTGGCAAGGTACCAGATTTGGCACTTGCCAAAGTGCCAAATTTGGCACGGAACATAGCAAGGAACATAATAAACGAGCAAACATTACACATAACATAATAAACGAGCAATCATTACACATAACATAATAAACGGGAAAACATTACATAGAACATAATAAACTAGTAATCATTACACACATAATAAACGACTAAACATTACACAAAACACATTATAAAATAACATAACGTCCAAAACATCGAGACAATCACATATATGCATCGAGTCATACATATATATACATTGCGACATACATAAATATACATCATGATAAATCTGCGGCATCGTCATCAAAACCATCCAAATACATGTCGTCCTCGGTATTAGAAGGATCATAATACGGAATATCGTCATCACTACCACCTCCCAAACCGCCGCCACCACCTAGTCCGTCATCCCCTCCTAGTCCGCCACCCCCTCCTAATCCGTCACCCCTCCTAGTCCGTCACCCCCTCCTAGTCCGCCATCACCCCTTCCTAGTCCACCATCACCACCTGATCTGTCACCCCCTACTAGTTGTCACCCCTTCCTAGTCCGCCATCACCACCTGATCCATGAACCCCTCTGACTCTGTCACCCTCTCCAAGTCCCTCACCCCCTCCAACTCCGTCACCCCCTCCTACTCCGCCTCCTGATCCTCCTACTACGCCTCCTGAACCTCCACCAGTACATGACCCTATAATGGTACCTGATGTTGCTGTATCACCACCCCCTTCTGCCGCTAATCTGGCCTGTAAGTCATAGATATGCTCCTGCAATCCCTGAACAATCGCCCGGTGCTCCTCATACATGGACTGAGAATGTAGCAACGCCATCTCCTGAATAGCCGCAATATGTATCCTATGCTGGTCCAACCGGGGTGCATACTGCATATATAGAACATATAAAATCAGTTTGTACAGCGTATAACATACAAACGTAAATTCATAAGTACAAATTTTACCTCATGTGGCAGATATAATCCAGCAGTAGGGACACGTGCACCACGTGTGCAGGTGGGTGAACAATAGACAGGAATATCTATGCACCGCTAAGATCAAATGTCTGAAATGTATCGGCCAGAGCGAAATTCGTAGGAGGGTCTGAGATTTGTGAAGGGTTCGGGTCAAAAGTAAACAGCGGAGGGTGAACTCTACCACTAACCAATCGGGGACCAATGTGATCGGAGTTCACACCCCGCATATAATCCGGAAGCAAGTACCGTCTAGGAGCTACCCAAACCCAATAAGGACCAAACTCTTCGTTGGGTAAGTGAAAATCGATCATATCAACCCATCCTGCCTGTCTCATACTAGCCACATATTGTCTCCCTATAGAACGTCGCGGCCCGAATATATCAAGTGGTAGAGGTGGATCTCCAGGTACGCGCAACTGACCGGTACCCTGGTAATAACATCTATCTCCCAAGTACTAAAAAGGAAGGTGAGCCGGTGGGAACAAGAGGACACGTCGAGTAGATAATCGACATGCAATGGCTAATGGATGGGCATCAGGTACTGGGCCATCTGCTGCAAGTAACAACCAATAAGAAGCCCAAGGTGCTCGTAATATGTTCCCCATCTCCCTCATATCTAACCGGGTACGAGCCTCCATCAAGTCATGTCTCACACCAGCAGGAGCACGCCGAACTCCGTGAGTACTCTCCTATCTACGCATGCGTGGGAAAAAGGTCTCAGGAGCATGACTAGCGGTGGGCTGCATGCGTGGGTGCATGTTGGCTGTGTACTCGTAGTACCAGCACGACAACATGTACCAAAAACCAAACATCTGGCCAACCTCTACAAAAGCATAGGAGTCAAGAGCGGTGTATAGATAACCTAATATGGCAGAGCCCCAATCAAACATATGCATCTGCTCTAAATCGATTAGTGCTGCTAGGTAGCCCAGCCTAATCATACTCCGTTGGTTCGTATAGAACGTCGAACCAAGGAGGTATAAAATGGTAGCCGTATATACTATGTCGTGGAAATCTACCACATCGAGATGCACTGTAATATACTAAAGTAAATATGTGATGGAAACGACACCATTAGCTATATGAGCCACTGACAAATCTGGAAAATACTGTAGGTAGGAATCGGGTGACTCAAAAGAGGAATCAAATGGACAAGTGACTCTATCTGGACGGCCTATCTCAATCCCCGAAAGCATGTAAAAATCGGCAGGGGTGATACCTAGCTCAAAATCCGGAAAGTGAAAGGCATGTGTCGTAGGCCACCATCTCTCTGCTAAGGCGTCTACCAAAGTTCGATCGAAGGACTGGGGAGGTATAATACGTAAAAAGAGTCCGAACAGACTACCATGTAGCCTCTCCCGAATATGCAATGGTAATATGTCAAGGGCATGTGTAACAAACTTCGCCCAACTCCCGCGAAGGTAGACGTGCTCAGTCTATTAAAATTATACCAGTTAAATGACTATAAAACCAACAGTTCATATTATAAAAACATATAACGTACATGCACTAAACTATAACGTAAAACCAACAGAGCATACTTTTAACAGTTCAGTAACCACAGATATTAAAAAAATTAAAATTAATACCTGAACAGTGGCCAGCGCGATAAAAGATCGATGAGTGAATACCTGTGGCAGCTCGTGCAGGATACGTAAGTCCCCAATCGTCGTCCCCGCTGGTGGAGGAAGGTGAGCTGGACCAGATGCGTCGTCTGGCATAACTGGAACTGTCCGTCTCCCCATCTTCGTAACACATGGCGGCATCCCGGTGTCGTAACGAATAAAAATAAATTAAAATGGAGGAAATTGGAGGGAAAATGAAAATAATACCAAACCCCCCTCCCGTGCCATTTATAAGCGCGAGAGCCGCGCAAGCCGATAAAATCGGCTCGCAAGCTGCGAGCCGATAAAATCGGCTCGCGCTTGTTGGGAGATATCAAAGATATCTCTCAACATGTTATGGGTCGTAACGTTACGACCCGTAACGCTGTTGGAGATGCTCTTAGAGTGCGGGCCTGTAAGCTACTCGATCGTTTCCGTTGCAGCCCAAATGAAATTTGTGTGAAATCATCTGCGGAGGCGGACCTCAAGATTGCGATGGAAATGCATTAAAAACGTACTTATCCTTTTTGATCATTTGTTTCAATGTAATGGACATGCTGCTCAACAATCTAATTACACGTGTTATGTTAATTATATATGATGTCATATTAGTGCTTTATTATTGTTTTATTTCACATTTTTAGTTTAAGACTTAAAGACGGATTTCTTGCATTTCCTCATTTTCTATCCGTCTTCTCAATTTTACCCACTAGGGCTGACTAGGGCTGTCAACGGATACTTTCGGATGTGGGTAGTGCCTCATCCGCACTCAAAACGATTTTCAGACATTGGATATCTGCATCTGCGGATTCGGACGAATATCGGATAATTATCCGCTTGGCTAATGGTCGATAAATCAATGAACATAAATGATTTTTTTTAGTTTAATATTAATCATTTTCAACCCAGTTGTTTACTAAAGTGCTAAAAATAAATAAGTTAGATGATACTATATAATTTTGAGCAATTAACATGCATTTTGTAGACTTCCAATTTTGTAAAATAATAAACTAGTATACATAATTATGTTAAAATACACATAATTTAAGGTATAATCGTAAAAAAAACGGATAAATAATTTTTGGATGCGGATATGCCTATATCTGTATCCGCATCCATATCCGCTTTTGTGTATATCGGATATTTATCCGCTTTTCAGATGCGGATGCGGATGGGTTTCGAATTTTTAGGGTACTCATTGACAGCCTTAGCTATGACTGACGTATGTAGCTTACTTGTTGTATAGGTCTTCTATGTTTAAAGGTCTTCACCTAAGAAACGTTTTTTATCATAGCCTCATAGGTCATATCAACGCCATTGCAATAAAGTGTAATGTATATGTGGTGCGTGCATGTACTGTTTGACATAATGAAGTAGCTGTGTTAGTAACATAAATTTTACAGTATACTTCCCTATGTATGAATTAAACAATTGGATACATATATATATATATACATTCTCAACCTCTATATTGGCCGTTAGGGTTTGGTATTTTTGTGCAAGGGGAGGATCTAAATATCATGACTAAACACACATGAGCACGTGCATCGTCCGCTAGTCTCAAGTCAGGCCACACTCAGGTTCGGGTCTAATGTGGTGTTTTGATTTTGCTGGAAAAAATTCGGTAGTTTTTTATAGTATACTTTTTAAGAGATGCGACGGTTAAATTCAAACAAACGGTCGAGATCTTTAGTGGACAATAATGGTGGACAGTTAATGGGTGCGATTTGATGAACAGTCGTGACCGCTCGGAAGAGATGTGAACTGCTATAAAACGCGGAGAATACTGATCACATTCTCAACAAATTTGAATTATAGTGTTTTTCTTCCTCTTCTCAAAAAACATATCCGCTGTTGTTTTCAACACAAAGTGATGTGTTCATTACAATCTCGAGCAGATAAGACTCTATGGTAACTTTGCAAATAAAAGTTTTAAAGAGTTTGCTAAGGCAAGCCTTCGAATTACCATCACGGTTTGATTGATTTATTTTACTCTCTTCTGTTCTGTTGTCTATTTTTATTTAAACACGTATTTTTTGCAAAGTCTTTGCGAACAGTCAAAGTTCTGCAAAGAGATTTGCATTACATCGTATTAGTAACGATATTGCAAACATTTTACAACCGTATTTTCTACACTATTAGTGTAATTAATTTAAATAATTTTGCAAATGTTTTGCAATACGTATATTTAACGTTTTTAAAACTTTTAAGCCTGTTCCGACAGACTGTTGGTGCCCATATAACTTTGTTTTCTACACCTGATCTATTTTACGTTCAGGTCAAGTTCATCTGTTTTATATTTTCTGGCTCTAATAGGTTCCACCCATTGCAACATACTTTAATAAAGAAAAAAATTGATCTTAATGTCTTTTGGGAGCTCGTAAGCCTTTTTAGCCCAAAGTTTTCATATGCCGTATTATTTGTCAAAGACGGGTTGACCGTGGTCGGCATTCAATTTGCTGTTGCTGGAATATGATGCATCATATTATAATTTTATTGCATCCCCATAAACAAGTTTTTAAAAGTCATACTGTTCTCTTTTGGTTTTCAAAACGAAGATCTCGCGTGGGTCTACTGTAACGACCCGGAATTTTAGGGCCAAATTAAATTTTTTATTTTGATGAATTTAAAGTATTTTTAATGATTTATTTATTTTAATCGAAGTTAAAACGAACAAATTTAATTTTAATTATAAAAAGAGCGAGAAATAGCGCGGTAATTTGAAAAGTCAAACTTGAACTTTGACTGACCATACAGGATGCAAAATTTAACGAATTTTAGTGAAACCAAAAATATTAGAATCTATTTAAAAATATCTTTCCAACGAATCCGAAAAATCGAAATTTCATAGCGGAAATCAAAAGTTATGGCTAATTCAATTTTTAAAAAGGTCGGTGGGTAATTTGCATAGGACAAAAATGCTACTTTTTACATATGTAGGAATTTGAACTCGAAACCACTTCCATTGGTTTCAGAATGACGTTTCTGCATTGAAAAACAGTAAACACTTATATGTTTCGAGTTTCAGAAAATATTTGTTTAAAATATATTTTTAATATTAAATATATTCGCCTTGAAAATAGTCATTTTTCAAAAAGTCTCAGAATTCAACGAAATAAATTTTGTTGGATTCGTATCATCAAAACAAAGCTAAAAATGATTTTTTGGTAATTTTTGGAATTAATATATAATTATAATTGATTTTTCAGTGTAAACGGGCAAATTTTTGACTTTAAAAATTCATTAAAAATTCATACGGGCTCAAAATTGAACGAAATTAATTTTCATAGGTCCACAGCATCAAAACATAGCTAAATATATTTTTCGAGAATTTTTGAAGTTAATTTGTGACCTCGGTGAATTTCTGCGTACGTTTGAATTTAAAATAATGATTTATATTTAAAACTGAAAAACGAAGGCCAAGACGATCTCGTGGGCTGATGAGACATATCCAGATGAGTTCGGAACGGGGGCTAAATGGTATGAACGACAGTAGGCAGGCTTGAATCGGGGTTCGGGCCAAAACGGGCTTAAGCGGGCCTAATTACATAATTAGTTAACCCTAATATAATATTATAATATCCGAAAATCACTGTTCATCCTCCATCTTCAGCCGACACCTCTTCATGCTGAACCCATCATGGCTGAAAACTTCAAACCCTCATAACTCCTTCATTTCTCAACGAAAATTAGCGTGTGAGTACACGTTTCGAAGCTCTCGCCGAGCTCTTCGATCTCCGACAAGTCCCGTCCCTTTCCGTCGCCTGTGCCGCCCGCCCCGAGCCCGAGAAGGTCCGCCGGTCGCAGCCACGCCGGGCCCACCACGCTCGATCGAACTCCACCCTCTTCTGGCCGTGCAAAGATCTCTCCAAGGCGGTCATTCTCCAAAAAACCGCACTCAAAACCGTTCAGTAAATCAAAAGTTATCGCGATTTGAAGTTTTGAACAAATTCTGAAAATATGGTATGCTTCAGATTTCCCCACGCTTTTAAGTGTTACACAGCCAGTTGTTAAAAGTCTGAATTTGATTTTTCCTATGAATTTGCATTGGAATCATTCCAGATCTGAAATCAAATTGAATGCGAACATCGGATCTGATTGAACCCGAGCCATCTTTTCAGACTAGACCACTGTGAGAATTTTATTTTTATTTAATTTAATTTATTTTATTATTATTTTTATGATTATTAGCAGTAGAACCGATACGACATGATATTTAAACATAGATCTAAACCGATCATAACATATGACGTGAAATCGGAATTGTCTATAATGCTATGTGATTAGACCTGAAATTTCAGGTTTAAATCTGAATTATAAATTAATTAAAATTATTTATATGTTCTTTATTTAATTACACCGTGTTGATTTTGCTAATGCCCAGTTATAACATCACCTTGTAATCACCTGGATGCTAGTTATTGGATTTGGATTTGTGGTTATGTTTGGATGTGTGGTCATGCGATGTGATGAAAATTTACAATTTATTTGATGCAAATAAATTAAGAATGCTACTTGTGATGAGATTTATATTCTCTTCTTATGTAAAATTGAAATAGGGAAAAATTGACATTTTTTGTCAAATGTTAATATAGAAAACTGTCACCATATGACTAATTGACATTTTTGTCAAATGTTAATATAGAAAACTGTCACCGTATGAAATTTACATTTTTGTCAAATGTAAAAAAAAGGAAAAAAAAAAAAGAAAAAAAGAAAAGAAAATGTATTGTATGAAGAATAGCATTTTTGTCATGTTAATTAAAAAGAAAAGTGCATGGTATGTAAAATAGAATTGTTGTTATGATAAAAATAGAAGATGTCATATTATGTAAAGTAACATTATGTTCAATGTAAATACAAGAATTTGACATAGTATGATTTAATATTTATTTTAATGTTAAAATGAGAGAATTTTCACCGTAGGATAAAGGTACATTTTTATTTGTCAAAATAAAATAGCATATTCACTGTATGATAAAAGGTACATTTTTATTTGTCAAAATAAAATAGCATATTCACCGTATGATAACATGTACATTTTTATTTGTCAAAATAAAATAGCATATTCACCGTATGATAACAGGTACATTTTTATTTGTCAAAACAAAATAGCATATTCACTGTATGATAACATGTACATTTTTATTTGTCAAAATAAAATAGCATATTCACTGTATGATAACATGTACATTTTTATTTGTCAAAATAAAATAGCATATTCACTGTATGATAACATGTACATTTTTATTTGTCAAAATAAAATAGCATTTCAACTATATGATAAGATGTACTTTTATTTGTAAGAATAAAGTAGGATGATTCAACATTATTTTATAATGTAGTATGGTAGAAATCCACCGTATGTTCATTTAACATTGTTTCTAATGTTAATACTAGAGTAATTTTAACCGTATGTATATTTCACATTTTTATTTATGTGAATTAAAAGAAAATGCGTCGTATGTTAAATTAGCATTATTTTCAATGTAATAAAAAGAGAATTTCCATCGTATGAAAAATTGAAATTTTGTTAATATAATAAAAAGAAAATACACCGTATGCTATTTTACGTTATTTTATAATGCAATATAATTGAAATACACCGCATGTTAAGTTAACATTATTTATAATGTTAATATAAAGAGAATTAACTGTAGGACTAATTTACATTATTTTGTAATGTAAATAAAAAGGAATTTAACCGTAGGATTAAAGTATATTATTCTTAATGTAATAATGAAAAGAAATTCTCCGTATGTTATTTCACCTTATCTTATAATGAAACGTAAAAGAATTCCACTGCATGTAAATTTACATTAGTAGAATTGCACCGTATGTGAATTTACATTATATTATAATGTAATTATAAAAAGGATTTATACCGTAGAGAATTTACATCATTTTTAATGTAATTAAAGTAGGAATTTGTGTTAACATGTAATTTACATTGAATTAAAGTGATGAGAAATTAACATTTTGTTTAATGTTAAATATAAGGAATTTACATGGTATGAGAAAGTAACATTATTTTTAAATGTTAATAATAAGAAACTACACCGCATGAGCAATTAACATTATTTTTAATGTTCATTAAATAGTAATTTCACCGCATGTGTAAAGTAACATTTTTAAATGTTAAAGATAACACCGTATGATGTAATTAACATTTTTAATGTTAACATAATAAAACTTTAACCGTAGGATGTCATTAACATTTTTAATGTTAATATAAAAGTATTTACAACGTATGATAAATTAACATTTTTGTGTCAATGTTAATAATAAGTATTCACATCTAATGAAAATTAACAATTTTGTTAATGATACAAATAAGAATTTACGTTGTATGAGGAATTAATATTATTTTTGATTTTAAAAATAAGTAATTTACAATGCATGGAAAACGGACATTTTTAATGTCAATTAAATAGAAATTTTACCGTAGGATGAAATGGACATTTTTAATGTAAATTAACTAGAAATTTCAACCGTAGGATTTAGATAACATTATTTATAATGTTAATATGAAGGAAATTTAACCGTATGATAAAATTAACTTTATTTTTAATGTTAATATTAAGAGAATTACTTCGTAGAATAAAATTAACATTATTTTATAATGTTAACATAAAAGAGAATTGACCGTAGGAATGTTACATTTTTTTTATGAAATTAAGAAGGAATAACACCATAGGGTGAGTTAACATTATTTTTAATGTTAATAATGGGGTAATTTAACCATAGGATAAGTCAACATTATCTTTAATGTTAGAATTAAGAAAATATGCATCGTAGGATGAGTTAACATTATTCTAAATGTTAATATAAAAAGTGTATATACCATAGGGAAAAATTTACATTATTTTAATGTTAAAATAAAGGAATTCCACCGTAGGATGAGTTTACATTTTATTCAATGTAAATAGGTAAGAATGCGACATGTAAATGCAAGTTTGCATTTTATTCAATGTAAATAGGTAAGAATGCGACATGTAAATGCAAGTTTACATTTTATGCAATGTAAATAAGTAAGAATGCGACATGTAAATGCAAGTTTACATTTTATGCAATGTAAATAAGTAAGAATGTGACATGTAATTTCAAGTTTGCATTTTATTCAATGTAAAGAAAGCAAGAATGCGATATGTAATGAAAGTTTACATTTTAATTAATGTAAATAAAAATATGATTTTGAGAATGCGTCGTTAAATAAGAAGTTTGACTATTTTAAATAATTAAAATAGAACGAATTGTTATAAAAATAATTATTGACAAATAAGAAGGATTTTCAAATAAATATATATGTATATATATACGAAGATTGTTTGGGAAGTCCGAGATATTCTCATCCCAAATTAATCCAACGGCGTTAAAGATCGAAGTAAGAAGACGACGTATGAAGACCGTAAATCTTCCCTCGAATGGACAGCGATCGAGATCCTGAATTGACTTGCTACCAATTCATGGGTCAAGGTCATTGCCCAGACGTACGTGTTGGTTTCACGGATTTGACTTTCGTTCAGACCCAGAGCATAAGTTTAAATGGATGGTGTGTCTGACATCGTACTTCGTTATATATCATATTGTTGATTTTCTGTTAATATATAAATATTGGTGGTGGAGAATTTATTCTCTACTTAACACCCATTTATGTATTGATGGAGAAGCAATGGTATGGTATGGAGTGACAGTGTGGCATACTAAGATGCAATGATCAAGGTTTATTGTTGAAAAGCAGAACCTTGTGGAGACGATCAAAGCATGGCCTGTTTAGGCGTAGCTTTGTGTAACGGGACTTCGCGAGCCTCACACACCGGTTGAGTCAAAAACGGGCGAAGGGAACGCAGGGAAAGCAGCACGTTTCTTTCTAGCTAGAAGTAGTGTCAGGGACCTCCCAGCGCTGATACTTTACTTATGTGGATGATGGAATGTGGCGCGCCTCGGATAGGTCCTATAGGACCGGGAAACGTGTGCTTAGGAATTGCCAATCCTCTAAGCTGTATGTGAGGACCGGCCCTGTAGGATCCAAGGGTTAACTGCGGGTAATCCTGAGGCACTAGCTAGAGTGTCTCGAATCGGTAAGGAGCTCCGCTCTAGCCTTGACTCATGATGGAAACCAAAATCCAAATACGAACCGACGAATTTGATTGTATTACTAGTACGGAGGCATAGTATATGGTACCTATGCTTCCTAAGATTAATACATTTACTTTGAAATGCTTTCATATACACTAATAATAATATTAGATGCGTATTTGCCGTATTTAACATGTTTAATCACCATAAGGTAAAACCCTATCCTCTGGTGTGCGTTGCATTGTGTGATGGGACTTGGGTCTTATGGTGATTCCATTTTTTCCAAAAAAAAGCATTGCGTTGTTTACGATGTATTTAATTATTTGTTATGACACGTTTATGCACGGCAATCCATTAGAGTAAACCCGTTCCGCATTAGCGGCGTGGTCTTTGGATTTGCCATATTAATAGTGATTTATTACTTAAGAATTCTCACACCAGTCCCACGACTGACCCATAGTTTGTTTCACCTTTTTGCAAACTTGGGTGCCCTCTTTTCCACACGGGCAGCCAAGTAGACAGGTTCATTCTTTGCTTGGAGTCTTTTCTTTGGAGCTGCTTATTCTCTCTCTTGGATTTGCTTTTGTGGAGAGGTGATGACGTGGAGCTTGAAGACATTTATCTTTTGTTTCTATGGCATCTTTTCTTTTCTTTTTAGACATCAAACTTATTTCTTTCCTGCAAAACTTGTTGTAATAACTTAGTTTCGGCGACTATGGATTTTCTGTGATTGATGACATTATATTTTTCCGCTGCTATAATGTTATTACTCTATGAATTTCCTTTGCTATATTGTATCTGTGTTCTGTTTTATTGTATTTATGTTGTATTCCAAAAATGATTACTCCTACTTTCACTCGTGGAAGTTTGGGGTCTTTACAGTTGGTATCAGAGCTTTGGTTTACAAAGCGGAATATAACATATTTATAATAATTCGTTTACGTAGAATCACTATATTCTACGGCGAACAGTTCATGAGATACATAATAGCCAGTCACTTTATCGTCATCTTTTCATTCATCCTTCGATCTTTTCTATCTCTTAAATCACCATTACCGTTATTTTGACTCTTCCCTTGATCGTGCATTCGAAGAAGACTAAGTGAAGTGGCGATGCTTAATTGGCACATGTTTACGAAGGAACGAAAGGACCAACTTCTTCGGTGGAAAGCCTGATGTTATAGACGGTACCATCTCTGTTAAAAACATTCTCTGTGTTTATTCTTCCTCTTTTCCTCTTCTATTTTTCTTTTTCCTTTTCGGGGACGAAAAGTTCTTAAGGAGGGGAGATTGTAACGACCCGGAATTTTAGGGCCAAATTAAATTTTTTATTTTAATGAATTTAAAGTATTTTTAATGATTTATTTATTTTAATCGAAGTTAAAACGAACAAATTTAATTTTAATTATAAAAAGAGCGAGAAATAGCGCGGTAATTTGAAAAGTCAAACTTGAACTTTGACTGACCATACAGGATGCAAAATTTAACGAATTTTAGTGAAACCAAAAATATTAGAATCTATTTAAAAATATCTTTCCAACGAATCCGAAAAATCGAAATTTCATAGCGGAAATCAAAAGTTATGGCTAATTCAATTTTTAAAAAGGTCGGTGGGTAATTTGCATAGGACAAAAATGCTACTTTTTACATATGTAGGAATTTGAACTCGAAACCACTTCCATTGGTTTCAGAATGACGTTTCTGCATTGAAAAACAGTAAACACTTATATGTTTCGAGTTTCAGAAAATATTTGTTTAAAATGTATTTTTAATATTAAATATATTCGCCTTGAAAATAGTCATTTTTCAAAAAGTCTCAGAATTCAACGAAATAAATTTTGTTGGATTCGTATCATCAAAACAAAGCTAAAAATGATTTTTTGGTAATTTTTGGAATTAATATATAATTATAATTGATTTTTCAGTGTAAACGGGCAAATTTTTGACTTTAAAAATTCATTAAAAATTCATACGGGCTCAAAATTGAACGAAATTAATTTTCATAGGTCCACAGCATCAAAACATAGCTAAATATATTTTTCGAGAATTTTTGAAGTTAATTTGTGACCTCGGTGAATTTCTGCGTACGTTTGAATTTAAAATAATGATTTATATTTAAAACTGAAAAACGAAGGCCAAGACGATCTCGTGGGCTGATGAGACATATCCAGATGAGTTCGGAACGGGGGCTAAATGGTATGAACGACAGTAGGCAGGCTTGAATCGGGGTTCGGGCCAAAACGGGCTTAAGCGGGCCTAATTACATAATTAGTTAACCCTAATATAATATTATAATATCCGAAAATCACTGTTCATCCTCCATCTTCAGCCGACACCTCTTCATGCTGAACCCATCATGGCTGAAAACTTCAAACCCTCATAACTCCTTCATTTCTCAACGAAAATTAGCGTGTGAGTACACGTTTCGAAGCTCTCGCCGAGCTCTTCGATCTCCGACAAGTCCCGTCCCTTTCCGTCGCCTGTGCCGCCCGCCCCGAGCCCGAGAAGGTCCGCCGGTCGCAGCCACGCCGGGCCCACCACGCTCGATCGAACTCCACCCTCTTCTGGCCGTGCAAAGATCTCTCCAAGGCGGTCATTCTCCAAAAAACCGCACTCAAAACCGTTCAGTAAATCAAAAGTTATCGCGATTTGAAGTTTTGAACAAATTCTGAAAATATGGTATGCTTCAGATTTCCCCACGCTTTTAAGTGTTACACAGCCAGTTGTTAAAAGTCTGAATTTGATTTTTTCTATGAATTTGCATTGGAATCATTCCAGATCTGAAATCAAATTGAATGCGAACATCGGATCTGATTGAACCCGAGCCATCTTTTCAGACTAGACCACTGTGAGAATTTTATTTTTATTTAATTTAATTTATTTTATTATTATTTTTATGATTATTAGCAGTAGAACCGATACGACATGATATTTAAACATAGATCTAAACCGATCATAACATATGACGTGAAATCGGAATTGTCTATAATGCTATGTGATTAGACCTGAAATTTCAGGTTTAAATCTGAATTATAAATTAATTAAAATTATTTATATGTTCTTTATTTAATTACACCGTGTTGATTTTGCTAATGCCCAGTTATAACATCACCTTGTAATCACCTGGATGCTAGTTATTGGATTTGGATTTGTGGTTATGTTTGGATGTGTGGTCATGCGATGTGATGAAAATTTACAATTTATTTGATGCAAATAAATTAAGAATGCTACTTGTGATGAATGCTACTTGTGATGAGATTTATATTCTCTTCTTATGTAAAATTGAAATAGGGAAAAATTGACATTTTTTGTCAAATGTTAATATAGAAAACTGTCACCATATGACTAATTGACATTTTTGTCAAATGTTAATATAGAAAACTGTCACCGTATGAAATTTACATTTTTGTCAAATGTAAAAAAAAGGAAAAAAAAAAAAAGAAAAGAAAAGAAAATGTATTGTATGAAGAATAGCATTTTTGTCATGTTAATTAAAAAGAAAAGTGCATGGTATGTAAAATAGAATTGTTGTTATGATAAAAATAGAAGATGTCATATTATGTAAAGTAACATTATGTTCAATGTAAACACAAGAATTTGACATAGTATGATTTAATATTTATTTTAATGTTAAAATGAGAGAATTTTCACCGTAGGATAAAGGTACATTTTTATTTGTCAAAATAAAATAGCATATTCACTGTATGATAAAAGGTACATTTTTATTTGTCAAAATAAAATAGCATATTCACCGTATGATAACATGTACATTTTTATTTGTCAAAATAAAATAGCATATTCACCGTATGATAACAGGTACATTTTTATTTGTCAAAACAAAATAGCATATTCACTGTATGATAACATGTACATTTTTATTTGTCAAAATAAAATAGCATATTCACTGTATGATAACATGTACATTTTTATTTGTCAAAATAAAATAGCATATTCACTGTATGATAACATGTACATTTTTATTTGTCAAAATAAAATAGCATTTCAACTATATGATAAGATGTACTTTTATTTGTAAGAATAAAGTAGGATGATTCAACATTATTTTATAATGTAGTATGGTAGAAATCCACCGTATGTTCATTTAACATTGTTTCTAATGTTAATACTAGAGTAATTTTAACCGTATGTATATTTCACATTTTTATTTATGTGAATTAAAAGAAAATGCGTCGTATGTTAAATTAGCATTATTTTCAATGTAATAAAAAGAGAATTTCCATCGTATGAAAAATTGAAATTTTGTTAATATAATAAAAAGAAAATACACCGTATGCTATTTTACGTTATTTTATAATGCAATATAATTGAAATACACCGCATGTTAAGTTAACATTATTTATAATGTTAATATAAAGAGAATTAACTGTAGGACTAATTTACATTATTTTGTAATGTAAATAAAAAGGAATTTAACCGTAGGATTAAAGTATATTATTCTTAATGTAATAATGAAAAGAAATTCTCCGTATGTTATTTCACCTTATCTTATAATGAAACGTAAAAGAATTCCACTGCATGTAAATTTACATTAGTAGAATTGCACCGTATGTGAATTTACATTATATTATAATGTAATTATAAAAAGGATTTATACCGTAGAGAATTTACATCATTTTTAATGTAATTAAAGTAGGAATTTGTGTTAACATGTAATTTACATTGAATTAAAGTGATGAGAAATTAACATTTTGTTTAATGTTAAATATAAGGAATTTACATGGTATGAGAAAGTAACATTATTTTTAAATGTTAATAATAAGAAACTACACCGCATGAGCAATTAACATTATTTTTAATGTTCATTAAATAGTAATTTCACCGCATGTGTAAAGTAACATTTTTAAATGTTAAAGATAACACCGTATGATGTAATTAACATTTTTAATGTTAACATAATAAAACTTTAACCGTAGGATGTCATTAACATTTTTAATGTTAATATAAAAGTATTTACAACGTATGATAAATTAACATTTTTGTGTCAATGTTAATAATAAGTATTCACATCTAATGAAAATTAACAATTTTGTTAATGATACAAATAAGAATTTACGTTGTATGAGGAATTAATATTATTTTTGATTTTAAAAATAAGTAATTTACAATGCATGGAAAACGGACATTTTTAATGTCAATTAAATAGAAATTTTACCGTAGGATGAAATGGACATTTTTAATGTAAATTAACTAGAAATTTCAACCGTAGGATTTAGATAACATTATTTATAATGTTAATATGAAGGAAATTTAACCGTATGATAAAATTAACTTTATTTTTAATGTTAATATTAAGAGAATTACTTCGTAGAATAAAATTAACATTATTTTATAATGTTAACATAAAAGAGAATTGACCGTAGGAATGTTACATTTTTTTTATGAAATTAAGAAGGAATAACACCATAGGGTGAGTTAACATTATTTTTAATGTTAATAATGGGGTAATTTAACCATAGGATAAGTCAACATTATCTTTAATGTTAGAATTAAGAAAATATGCATCGTAGGATGAGTTAACATTATTCTAAATGTTAATATAAAAAGTGTATATACCATAGGGAAAAATTTACATTATTTTAATGTTAAAATAAAGGAATTCCACCGTAGGATGAGTTTACATTTTATTCAATGTAAATAGGTAAGAATGCGACATGTAAATGCAAGTTTGCATTTTATTCAATGTAAATAGGTAAGAATGCGACATGTAAATGCAAGTTTACATTTTATGCAATGTAAATAAGTAAGAATGCGACATGTAAATGCAAGTTTACATTTTATGCAATGTAAATAAGTAAGAATGTGACATGTAATTTCAAGTTTGCATTTTATTCAATGTAAAGAAAGCAAGAATGCGATATGTAATGAAAGTTTACATTTTAATTAATGTAAATAAAAATATGATTTTGAGAATGCGTCGTTAAATAAGAAGTTTGACTATTTTAAATAATTAAAATAGAACGAATTGTTATAAAAATAATTATTGACAAATAAGAAGGATTTTCAAATAAATATATATGTATATATATACGAAGATTGTTTGGGAAGTCCGAGATATTCTCATCCCAAATTAATCCAACGGCGTTAAAGATCGAAGTAAGAAGACGACGTATGAAGACCGTAAATCTTCCCTCGAATGGACAGCGATCGAGATCCTGAATTGACTTGCTACCAATTCATGGGTCAAGGTCATTGCCCAGACGTACGTGTTGGTTTCACGGATTTGACTTTCGTTCAGACCCAGAGCATAAGTTTAAATGGATGGTGTGTCTGACATCGTACTTCATTATATATCATATTGTTGATTTTCTGTTAATATATAAATATTGGTGGTGGAGAATTTATTCTCTACTTAACACCCATTTATGTATTGATGGAGAAGCAATGGTATGGTATGGAGTGACAGTGTGGCATACTAAGATGCAATGATCAAGGTTTATTGTTGAAAAGCAGAACCTTGTGGAGACGATCAAAGCATGGCCTGTTTAGGCGTAGCTTTGTGTAACGGGACTTCGCGAGCCTCACACACCGGTTGAGTCAAAAACGGGCGAAGGGAACGCAGGGAAAGCAGCACGTTTCTTTCTAGCTAGAAGTAGTGTCAGGGACCTCCCAACGCTGATACTTTACTTATGTGGATGATGGAATGTGGCGCGCCTCGGATAGGTCCTATAGGACCGGGAAACGTGTGCTTAGGAATTGCCAATCCTCTAAGCTGTATGTGAGGACCGGCCCTGCAGGATCCAAGGGTTAACTGCGGGTAATCCTGAGGCACTAGCTAGAGTGTCTCGAATCGGTAAGGAGCTCCGCTCTAGCCTTGACTCATGATGGAAACCAAAATCCAAATACGAACCGACGAATTTGATTGTATTACTAGTACGGAGGCATAGTATATGGTACCTATGCTTCCTAAGATTAATACATTTACTTTGAAATGCTTTCATATACACTAATAATATTATTAGATGCGTATTTGCCGTATTTAACATGTTTAATCACCATAAGGTAAAACCCTATCCTCTGGTGTGCGTTGCATTGTGTGATGGGACTTGGGTCTTATGGTGATTCCATTTTTTCCAAAAAAAGCATTGCGTTGTTTACGATGTATTTAATTATTTGTTATGACACGTTTATGCACGGCAATCCATTAGAGTAAACCCGTTCCGCATTAGCGGCGTGGTCTTTGGATTTGCCATATTAATAGTGATTTATTACTTAAGAATTCTCACACCTGTCCCACGACTGACCCATAGTTTGTTTCACCTTTTTGCAAACTTGGGTGCCCTCTTTTCCACACGGGCAGCCAAGTAGACAGGTTCATTCTTTGCTTGGAGTCTTTTCTTTGGAGCTGCTTATTCTCTCTCTTGGATTTGCTTTTGTGGAGAGGTGATGACGTGGAGCTTGAAGACATTTATCTTTTGTTTCTATGGCATCTTTTCTTTTCTTTTTAGACATCAAACTTATTTCTTTCCTGCAAAACTTGTTGTAATAGCTTAGTTTCGGCGACTGTGGATTTTCTGTGATTGATGACATTATATTTTTCCGCTGCTATAATGTTATTACTCTATGAATTTCCTTTGCTATATTGTATATGTGTTCTGTTTTATTGTATTTATGTTGTATTCCAAAAATGATTACTCCTACTTTCACTCGTGGAAGTTTGGGGTCTTTACATCTACAGCTCTAACAGGCTGCGCCCATTAAAACTTACTTTAATAACCAAAAAATCAATCTTAAAGCATTTTGGGAGCTCGAAACCTTTTTTGGTATAATTTTTACATGTGTGGTTTTATTGGTCAGAAAAGGGTTGACTGTGGTCGGCATTCGATTTGTTGTTTTTGGAATATGACGCACCATGTTATATTTCTATTTCATCCACATAAACGGATTTTTAAAAGTCATATAGTGCTATTCTGGTTTTTTGAACATATGTTGCTACTTGCACCCAAATATGTCGACCTTATTCCCAATGGATATTGCATGTTTCGTCAACCATAAATTTTGATCTGTTTTGAGTTACTAAAGTCACAACCAGTCAAAACGAAGGTCTCTCATAGATCTATAGCTCTAACAAGTTTCACCTATCTCAACTCAATTTAATAACAAAAAATTTAATTTTATCGTCTTTTGGCAGTTTGAAAGCTTTTTTGGTTTAATTTTTCATATGGGGTTTTATTGGTCAATGAGGTGTTAACTGTGGTCGGTGTTTAATTTACTATTGTTGTAAAATGATGCAGTATATTATATTTCTATTTCATCCCCATAAACGGATTTTTAAAAGTCATACTATTCACTGGCTGTGTAGTTCCATGCTACACACCCGTCTTCCACAAAAAAAGTCATACTGTTCTCTTTTGGTTTTTGAACAAATGTTGCATCCTAAAAAATTGATGTTGCACCCAACAGACATAGGTTGTTCCGTCAACCATAACTTTTAACATGTTTGTATTTACTAAAGCCATAACCAATCAAAACGAAGGTCACTTGTAGATCTACAAATTTAATAATGAGAAAATCGATCTTAATGTCTTTTAGGAGATCATAGGCTTTTTTAGCTCAGTTTTCTCATGTTCGGTTTTATTGGACAGAGGGGTTGACCGTGGTTGGAATTCAATTTACTATTGCTAGAATATGGTGACTATGTTATATTTATATTTCTTGCCAATAAACATCTTTTTAAAGTAATACAGCGCAATTTTTTTCCAAACAGATGTTACTCCCCAAAACATTGACATTGCACCCAACGGACATAGGCTGTTCCATTATTATAGATTTTGATCCGTTTTGAGCCATTGAAATCATAACCACGTAAAATGAAGGCCTCTGACAGATCTACAGCTCTAACAGGTTCCACCTACCTCAATTTATTTTAATAACCAAAAAATCAATTTTAATGTCTTTTGGGAGCTCGAAAGCTTTTTGGGCTAAACTTTTCCACATGCGGTTTTATTTCTCAAAGTGGGATTGACCATGGTAATAATTCGATTTACTACTACTGGAATATGATGTGTCATGTCATATTTCTATTTCATGCAACAGGAAATGGCAGGTAAACAGATATCAAACAAAGGTGATACCTACATCAGTCCTGATCCTTTTAAAGGAGATGGTGATGATATGGGAGAGCCAGATGTTATTTTATCTCACCACACTAAGCCTGCAAAGGTATCTCGAGGAAGAGGAACCGGTGCCTGCACCAAGAAAAGAAATAGACAAAGATGCTGTTGATAAATGGAAGCACTCAGACTTCCTTTGCAGAAATTATATTCGAAACTGTCTAGACAATATGTTGTACAATGTGTATCAACCTCTAAAGACAGTAAAGGCCCTCTGGATTGTACTTGCCGCAAAGTACAAGATGTAGAATGTTAGCACGAATAAATTTATTATAGAAAAATTCGTGGACTGCATGATGAGAGGCTGCAAATCTATGAGAACTCAACCTCATGAACTTTAGATTATCATTCATGTACTCGAAGTAGAAGGTCGTAAGGTTGGAGAATCCTTTCTTGTTGAAGCCATAACAGGGAAATTACTTCCATTATGGAGAGACTACCGTAATTGTCTAAAGCATAAAAAGAAGGAAATCTCTTTATAGGATCTCATAGTCCGACTCAAGATTAAGACAGGAAATCGCGGTGTTACGAAACAAAGCGAGGAGGCATTTCTGGCAGAAGGGTCAAAGACCAAATGGCATTAAAATAAAAGAAGAAATTATCGAAGAAAAGGAAAGCTCCTGAAAACAAGTTCAAGTACAGCAAACAAAACAAGAAGTTTACTGGCGGCTGTTGGGCTTGTGGAAAAAGATGTCATGCCTCTAGAGATTGTAGGAATAAAATGGAATGCAACTCAGAGGCGAACACTGTAGACAATATGGAAGTGGATAAATCCAACTTTTCAGTGGTTATATTTGAATCCAATTTGGTTTAGAACCGTACACAGTGGTGGGTAGACATAGGCGTTACTCATACATTTGTTCTGCAAAATCATTATTTCCTACTTACACGAAGATCGATCAGGAAGAAAAACTCAACATGGGTAATTCTGCAGTTTCCAGATCGAGGGTAGTGGCACGACCATCCTTATGTTCACTTCTGAAAAAAACAGTCAAGTTGAATGATGTGCTTCGTGTTCATGACAAATGCAAGAATCTCACTTTTGATTCAGTACCATCGAAGAAAGAATTAAAAATAGTCTTCGAGTCAGACAAGATTGTTCTGTCCAAGACTGGAATGTACATAGGAAGGGGATAGTATGTGACGACCTATTTAAGACAAATGCGGTTGTAGTCGGCAATAAACCTATGTATTCTGATAATGTTATTAATAAAACTGAAGTTTCTCATTTGGTTGAGCATGAAATTTGTTATGGCATGATAGATTTTTGAAAAATGAAAAAGTTAGAAAACTTGGGATTAATTCCTAAATTCCAAGTTGATAAAAAATACAAATGTGAGACATATGTAGAAGCAAAAATGGTCAAAAAAATCATTTCATGCTATTGATAGAAGTACTGAACCATTAGGTTTGCATCATACTAACTTATGTGATTTTAAATCATTACCTACAAGAGGTGTTAAAAGGTACTTTATCACTTTTGTTGACGATTATACATGATATTGCTATGTACACCTATTAACAAGTAAAGATGAAGAAATTACATGTTTATAAAATATAAGGCTAAAGTGGAAAATCAGTTAAATAAAAAGATCAAGATATTGAGATCTGATCGAGGTGGAGTATGTGAATCACTATTTGAACAATTATGTGTAGAAACTGGTATAATTTATCAAACAACAACTACATATTCACCACACCAAAATGATATAGCCGAGAGAAAGAATAGAACACTGAAAGAAATGATTAATGCAATGCATAGATCAAAGGTTTACCAATGAACTTATTGGAGGACACAATAAATATGTCTAATCACATGTTAAATAAGGTTCCTCACGATAAAACAAGATCAATTTCATATGAGCAACGGAAAGGACATACACCTGATTTCAAATACCTCAAAGTGTAGGGTGCTTGGAAAAAGTTCCAGTTTCGCCTCCTAAGAAACTCAAACCGGGACAAAAAACTGTTGATTGTTACTACCTAGACCCAACCCAAAATAGCAATGCTTAAAGATTTTTGGTATTCAAGTCTGATATACTTGATATTACTGTAAGTACAATCATGAAGTCGAGAAATGCCTTATTCTTTGAAGATTTGTTTCCACACAAAAGGAATAAACGTAATTATGTTTAATCAATGAAGACATGGAAATGAAATTCATTGTGAAGTTGAGGAAGTTGAATCAAGAAGAAGCGTAAGAGAAAAAACTTCCAAATCCTTGGTTTTAGAATTCCTAACCTATGTGTTAGAACATGAAACTTAAACTTACAAAGAGGAAATGTCGTCCTTCCAATCTTCCAAACCCGGAATAGCATGCTAAAAGGGTTTGCCATGTGCATACGCTATGATTGGCCACTTATATGGTATCCGCGAACCAGACTAGGTGCACTAGGGGGGTTTTACGGCTCCGGTCAGTTTCCCCCCTAAATAAATTCAAAAAAAAAGCAATCAAAAGTGAGATTGATTCAGTTTCAAGTAATAAAACTAGGGAAATAGATGATGTTTCATCTAGAATAAAACCCGTTGGCTGTAAATGGATTTTCCAGAAGAAAATGAAACTAGATGGCTCTATAGGAAAATATAAAATTAGTTTGTAGCCAAAGGATATCGTCAAAAATAAGGTGTAGACTTCTTTGATATTTATTCACCGGTTATACGAATGATCTCTATAAGAATTTTAACAGCAATTACATCCATCTATAATCTAGAAATTCATCAAATGGATGTAAAAACAACATTCTTAAATGAAGATCTCGATTAGGAGATCTACATGGAGCAACCTAGAGATTATTTTTCCAAATGAAAGTATGTAGATTGGTCAAATCAGTATATGAACTAAAACAAGATCCAAAATAATGGCACACAAAATTTGATAGTGTCATGATGAAAAATGAATTTCGTATAAATGAATGTGATAAATGTGTTTACTACAAACAAGTTGGACAATCATTCGTGTTGGATCTAGATTAACCCTAGAGGGGAGGGGGTGAATAGGGTTTATTACATTTTTTTGCTGAGTACAACAAATACGGTATATTTAAAATAATAAACAGATCACAAAATGAAGCAGAAAATAAATATAGAAAAGTAAATGACACACGATATACCCAGCTTTGGCAAAAACCTGCCTAATGCTGCATTCCTAAGGTTTCTACTAGGTAAAAGAACAGATCTCGCATACCAAACCATGCACACTCGCGAACACCTCGCTCCTATTCTAGTCCTACGCTCAGAACCCTAGACTGACCGATATCGCCTCGACCAGACTTTCCCGAATTACAAACCCTGTAACTCGTAACCCTAGTTTTTACAGACTCTAGTAAACTGCCAGTTAACACCCTAACTGGTTTCCTAGAATTTTACAGACTCTAGTAACTGGTGGTTGGATTACAGATGGAAAAACAAAAACAATACACTACAAAATAAAATCTAAGGAAATCTTAATCCATAAAAATAGAGAGTTAAAACTCCCCTTTCTATTTTAAGCTTGACCGGCCCATTTGCATTTATGTGCACCACTTCTTCTATGGCCCGACCTCTACTTGTTCTCTAGGGAAAAAAATATGGCGGCCGAACTAGGGTTTCTCAATCTTCCAACCAAATCGCGATGCTTGTAACTTGATGAACTAGATCTCTAGTGCTCTATTTTTTGTTGATATGTGATGCTTCGATTTGGTTTGAGATTTCAGTGACGATCAAAAACGATGAATGAAATGTGAGTTTCTCTGAAAAAATTTCTATTCAATTATGCTTTGGATTTTCGATGTTAATGCCGATGATGAGACAGGTGTTACATAGGATTTTCAAATCCTACAAACCTCTGATTTCACGCAAATATGACTTGGTTGATTTTGAGTTTCCCTTTTTGATTTCCTTCAATGAAATTGATTGCGTTATTTTCTTTGATTGAAATTAATTTGCTCGGCTTTGAATATATGATATATAACTTGCCCCCAATGGATTAAACTTGAAACCACTTGCGTGAAATACTTGATTAATTCGGCTGATTTGTGATGCTTTCCACTTTTGCTTTGCTCGATTTAAAATGGATTTTTGTGTTGGTTTCCTCTTGTATGATTGTTGAAATAAATTCTTGCCGAAACAAAAATCTGAATTTCTGAAATCTGGAAATGGATGAACACTTGCCAGAAAAGTTTTACATAGATTGAATGCTTTCCCATTTTGGTTCTTCGATTGAATCAGCATAGAATGATTTCAAAAAAAAATGCCCTTGTTTGAATTCAATCAGATTTGAAATATATGAGCAATTCTGGAAACGAAATATTAACTTGCCAAGAATGAATATCTGATTTTCTTCCCTCATGTATTTCTGGAGATTAAATGATTTGCCATTTGCTCTTTGTTACCAAGTATGATTCATGCCAATACATCATTCCATATATGATAAAATCCAATGCATTAATCACATTTATTCACCGGTCAGATGCATGAATTCTGAAAGCATATTTGGGCAATGATTGATTCGAAACTTTTCATGTACAGCAAGCTGCTTGTACATATTGACTTTCCATTCTTGAAAAAAGAAATAATGAAACATGCCTTGATGCAAAAATGAATTTGCTGTATGTTTACATGTTTGAAATTCATCACTTGATCACTTGAGGTCGATCCATGCTATCTTGTAACTGTAGCATCACTTGTCAAACTGGCTTGATTTGTTGGTTTGTTTTCTTGCCAAGAAACTGGAGATTTGTCCCAAAAACATAATTGATGTTGAGTATTTGAACTTGAAAGAGTACACATGCACCATGTTATATGTTACATTGCTGAAAACATGTTATGCTGCATTGGAGCTATTTTAGTTGTACTATTTCTTGTGCACTTGAACTTGCATCCTATTGAACTACTTGTTCTTGTGTACATGTGATCCACAAACCAGTTTATCACATGAATTTTCTTACTGTCTTGAGTGTGTTGTTAACCTGCCAAATCACCATCCTGCCTGATCATTGATTTTCCATGTATATGTTTGAGCTGGTTTGTCATGTACACTGCTGATTTGTATGTTTGCCAACATGGTTGTACCATCATCATAACCTTGTTGCTCCATATATATATATATATATATATATATATATATATATATATATATATTCCACCATTGCCATGTATACTTCTTTGTATTTGTCGAATTGAGTTGACATGATTGAGCTGCTTTGATTGGGCTGCTCGAACATGTATGCTGCATTTGAATTGTTCACACTCTTGACCGTATTCATATGCATTGAGTTGAGATGGTCCTCGTGGATACTCCTCAGTTGCTCGCTGATTGGTGAGGCAGTGCACACGTGTATATTTATACACGTGTGTATATGCAGCCATCAGACAAGATTTCTTGTCCCTGCACTATACATATACAAACTGACTAGACTAAGATGAATCAGATCAAGTCACGAAAAATGATGAGAAACACACCAGTAATCTGAGGCAAATAAAATTTATATTCGCATATATTCAGTTTAAATTCTATTGCAGTGTACTGTGTGTGTGTTTCATGTGACAGGTATGCAGATGATGACTGGACTGAGCTGTGAGCTGTGAAGACTGAAGACAAAAGATGAGTATAGATAGTGAAAAGTATATAAGTGTATCTGTACATGGGTGTAAATGTATGTACTTGTAGTGAGGAACTGTGTATGAAATTGAATGTGAAATGAAGTGTATCAGTGGAGTGTACAAATAGTGGAGTTGTAAAAATTGTACTGTTTGAATATTGAAACAAAAATATTATATTTAAATAAAATACTGTGTGAATATTTGAATTTTTGTACAGTAGTCGTATTTTATTTAAATATAATTATTATATTCTCGTCTGTGATGAATATATGAAATGAAACAGTACAGTAACAAACACATTTGTAATAATATATATTTGGTTTGTTATCATCAAACAAAAATCATATAATTGTGTATACAACACCGTTATATACAATAATCTCTCCCTTTTGATGATAACAAAAAAATATTAAGATTTTGAATATAATAAATGTGTTTGACATTGAAGAACTGAACTCCCTCTATTTGAAAGCTCCCCCTACAAGAGTAACTCCCCCTATAACTGTGAATGAGTGAAAAGAAAGAAAATTGAACGAATTTTCAAAATTAAAAATATTTATAAAATATTCACAAATAAATCAAAATCTCAACTCATTCTCCCCCTTTTGTTATCATCAAAAGGGTACAGAATTCAAAATATAGATGAAAAGTGACTAATAAATATAATCCCAGCTTAAGAGGAAGAACGATAATCATAAATCTCAATCAGTCAAACAAAAATCATAATATTCTGAGAACTAGTGGTATATTTCACATTGTAATAAATGATGGATTTACGATGAATTTTATAAAATGGAGAGAGTTATGTAAAATGAATTTCAATTATTTTCCAAAGAATTTTTATAAGAATGATGCATAAAACAATGATGGATTCGGACTATATTTATAAATTCAATTTAAGTGACAAAATCAAATACTCTCAAATCCCAATAACTATCAATCAACAAATCATAATACGTCATAAAATATTAACACACTTTATAGATTAAAAAGATGGACTAATAGGCTGGTTTTTATATACCGAGGAGAATTTTAGATTAATTTCAATTTATAGCACATTATTTACTTTTCTTTTCTTTTTTATTTAAGAGCACACTGGCTACGCATAACCAGAGCTTGGATTTTTAAATGAGGTCAGTTGCAGCTTAAATATAAGTAATCTCATAACCATGCATAACCAGAGCTTGGATTTTTTAAATGAGGTTAGAGAAACACTTATGAATATTTTATTATTTTCAGTTTCAAAATGAAAAACTCCTCAGTATATAAACCAATACGGATGACAGAAATGTGATAGGTACAGAAATGGTTTGTGAAATAAATTTCTGAATTAATTATATTATGAAATATGCTCAACTGTACCGGGATCATTGAAAATTTTCAATTTTCACTAATTCTGAAAAATAACATAGTCTCATTTCTATCACAAATATTTCCACTGTTTATTCAAAAAGATTTTAAAACATATTAACTCTCCACATTTATATAAAATTATAATCGATGGCAGAATGATGATAGATAAAGGAGTTGGTCGTGAAATAATTGCTAATTCAAAGATATTATAATAAATGTTCAACCATCATGAAAAATCTAAATAAAATCTCCTCTTGTTGTGAAATATATTGCAGTCACAAATATCCTCTTGTTGTGAAATATACTGTAGTCAGAGTTCATCACAATTTCAAAATCTGTTAATAATTTTGATGAATTATAAGTACAGTTCAATTTGGATATAGATTTCAATTTCTGAATGAATAATCAATAAATAACTTTAAAATTGAAAATCAATTACAAGAGGGATATGAAAAACTATACAAGACATGAGAGATTAAAAATATATACAGTAAAATAAAATTCAACACTTCTAAACTGATACCACTTGATGTCTCTAATAATGAGGATTGTAACAAGATACTAGAGACCAACAAGTATATCACAGACAATAGAAATTTAAGCCCAAAGCCCAAGAAGACAAAACAACAGATTTGGCACATTTATCAAAGCAGCAGACAAATCAAAACAAGCAGTTATCTAGGATCTTTTTCCAAAGCAGTATCAGAGCAGCACAAAAACCAATAGTACAACAGACTTGTTAATAGTTGTTTCTGATGGTCACAAAATATATTCCATGATCCAAGATTATTAAATTTAGTTAATTTTAAATCATTTGAAGAAATGTGAAAAATATCAGGATTTAATGAATCAATCACACCAGATTATTAATTTCAGATCCAAAATATGTGTGTGATTCAATAAATCAATAATTTCAAATGTTTTCAAACAAACAGATATTCAAATCAAATAATCATGAAATAACAGAGAGTTTTAAGATCATTTTTTTCAAAGAATTTTCAAAATTATCTCTGACAAGTATAAGAGATATTTCAGATCATTTACATCAAGTTTGAGACGTATTCATGATCCAAAAAATTAAAAATAATTTATTTGAAATCACTTGAATCAATGTCAGTTTGAGATATAATGAATTATTCACACAAGGTCGATAATTTCAAATTTAAGAGGTGTGTGATATTCAAAATATCAGGAATATCAGATGATTTCAAACAAACAAATTTCAACCATAATGATCATGAATATAAGATGAATTTCAAGATGTATCACTGTGATTCAAGACAATTCAAAACATCCAAGCCAATCTAAAAATCAATGAAATTATTATAACTGAGAGGTAACAGTGTGCTGTAATGAGTATAACATTTCAAGCTTTTCTAAAAATGAATTAGAAGCAAACTCAAAAACAACATAGTTGTGTGAACTTCATCAAAATTTCAGATCTTCAAAAATTTAGAATTCTAATTAACAATGTTCAAGAAATGACAAGAATACATCAACACTATTAGGAATTCAGAAAATAAACTTCAAAACAATTGCAGATATTTACAAATTTAAATTAAAGATCTGGAAAAGATTAAAACATCAGAGTTCTATTTAAATGAAGCGAATTTTCAAAAAAAAATCTGCAATTGGAAGTTAATGAAGTTTAAGAGGAAAGAAACAAAAAAATATTGCCGCGACAAATCAAGAGCATAACAAAAATAGAAGGGGTAGAAGGAGGAATAAACAAAAGAAACAAAATATTTACAAGGATGAGTTCAGAGATTATACCAGAAATCCATGTAAACCAAAATCTCTAACTCAACAGATGTGGCTGAGGAACTGTGAATGATTCTGTGATATGTAGCAGTTTGAATCCAGTTTTTCTTTAGTTACACAATTCCTCAGCCTCCTTCGGTACCTAACTGTTAAGAGGATTGAGTGGTCTAACAAAAGTAGTAAAACCACTCACATTTTTGTTCACATCTTTTGGTACCCAAATCTGTTTGTATAACAATCCGTTAGAATCAACTAGAGTACCTTTGGAAGCTAAATTCGTTTGAATTTAACAAAGTCCATATTATTTTCTTTTGGGATCTAAGATTGTTCAAATGGTTTGTTATAAAACAAATTAACATCTCGTTTGTGATTCAAAAACCATTCAGAGTTTAAATTTTCAGAACGACTCTTTCCAAAGCAGTTTGAAGAATTTTTAAAATCACATGAATTCAAATTTTCACAAACATTTGTTTTCCCAAAGCCAAGTCCACGTTTATTTCCAACAAAAATTTGGGTTTTCAACAACATATTCAAAGATTTTTCTCCATCAGTAAATTGTTTCAAGTTGTTGAATTTCGATTTTAAGATTATCGTTTTCTTTCATTAAATCTGAGCAATGATTTTTAGTGATCTTACATCCTTCAAAATCAAATTTCAAGACCAAATTTTCATCATTAAGCAATTTAATTTTGGTTTGGGACTCAGCAATTTCAAATTCAAAAGTTTTTGTTTTTCAGACTCAAATTTCTTGGGTTTTTCAATCTCGTTTTCCAGTTTTTTCAAAATCAAATCAGATTTCAACAAATTCTCCTTTTCAGCAGTTTCAAATTTGGAACATATATCAGTCTTAAAAATTTCAAATTCCTTTAAAAAATTATTCAAACTTGATAACTCAATCTTGTTTTCTTTTAAGATCAGAATATCCTTTTCAAACTTTTGAATATTTTTATTGAGATGAACAAGATTGTTTTTCAATTTCAAACAATTTTTGCAATCTGAATTTGAATTTTTTTTTAAATGTTCATGTTATGATTCCAAATCATCAATTTTGCTGGTCAACTCAGAATTCTTAAATTTCATAGATTTATTTTTAGATTGAAGTTTATCAACAGATTTGGTTAGATCAACACAAACATAAACCAGATCTTCATAAGAGAAATTTTCTATTTCATTGTCTGTTGAGTCTCCATCAGCTGATCCATATATATTATCATTTGTAAGACCGGTTAAGCATAAATTTGAATTTGAGTTGACTTTCTGGGGTTTTGAGCAGTTGTCAGTTTTTCCATACAACGCATTGAGAGTCTGCCAGATTTCCTACATAGTTAAACAATAGGAAATAAGGCTATATTGTACATCATCAATATAAGAATATAAAATATGAGCAGCACGTAAATTAAATTCAATATCAACCCTATTTATAATATCATACCCATTTATAATACTATTCCAACATTTAATATCAATAGAATTTAAATAGGATTTCATTTCTGATTTCCAATTTAAAAAATCTGTACCATTAAAAATAGACGGAATATGAATGGACTGACTCTCTATGGACTGACAACTAGGGATCACCATTACTCTAGAGTTAAACAAAAATGCCTGCTCTGATACCACTTGTTGGATCTAGATTAACCCTAGAGGGGGGAGGGGTGAATAGGGTTTATTACAATTTTTTGCTGAGTACAACAAATATGGTATATTTAAAATAATAATTAGATCACAGAATGTAGCGGAAAATAAATGCAGAAAAGTAAATGACACAAGATATACCTAGCTTCGGTAAAAACCTGTCTACTGCTGCATTCCTAAGGCTTCTAGTAGGTAAAAGAACAGATCCCACATACAAGACCATGTACACTCGCGAACCCGTCGCTCCTATTCTAGTCTTACGCTCAAAACCCTAGACTGACCGATATCCCCTCGACCAGATTTTCCCGAATTACAAACCCTATAACTCATAACCCTAGTTTTTACAGACTCTAGTAAACTGCCAGTTAACACCCTAACTGGTTTCCTAGAATTTTACAGACTCTAATAACTGGTGGTTGGATTACAGATGGAAAAAAAAAACAATACAAAATAAAAACTAAGGAAACCCTTGTCCATAAAAATAGAGAGTTAAAACTCACCTTTCGATTTTCAACTTGACCGGCCTATTTGCATTTGAGTGCACCACTTCTTCAAAGGCCCGACCTCTATTTGTTCTCTAGGAAAAAAAATATGGCGGTCGAACTAGGGTTTCTCAATCTTCCAACCAAATCGCGATGCTTGTAACTTGATGAACTAGATCTCTGGTGCTCGATTTTTTGTTGATATGTGATGCTTCGATTTGGTTTGAGATTTCAGTGATGATCGGAAACGATGAATGAAATGTGAGTTTCTCTGAAATGTTTTTCTATTCAATTATGCTTTGGATTTTCGATGTAAATGGCGATGATGAGACTGGTGTTACATAGGATTTTCAAATCCTAAAAACCTCTGATTTCATGCAAATATGACTTGACTGATTTCGAGTTTCCCTTTTTGATTTCCTTGAATGAAATGGATTGCGTGATTTTCTTTGATTGAAATTGATTTTCTCGGCTTTGAATATATGATATACAACTTTCCCCCTGTGGATTAAACTTGAAATCACTTGCGTGAAATACTTGATTAATTCGGCCGACTTGTGATGCTTTCCACTTTTGCTTTGCTCGATTTAAGTTGGATTTTTGTGTTGGTTTCCTTCTGTATGATTGTTGAAATAAATTCTTGCCGAAACAAAAATCTAAATTTCTGAAAAATGGAAATGGATGAACACTTGCTAGAAAAGTTTACACTGATTGAATGCTTTCCCATTTTGGTTCGTCGATTGAATCAGCATAGAATCATTTCAAAAAAAATATGCCCTTGTTTGAATTCAATCAAATTTGAAATATATGAGCAATTCTGGAAATCAAATATTAACTTGCCAAGAATGAATATCTGATTTGCTTCACTCATGTATTTCTGGAGATAAAATGATTTTCCATTTGCTCTTTGTTACCAAGTATGATTCATGCCAATACATCATTCCATATATGATAAAATCCAATGCATTAATCACATTTATTCACCGGTCACATGCATGAATTCTGAAAGCATATTTGGGCAGTGATTGATTCGAAACTTTTCATGTACAACAAGCTGCTTGTACATATTGACTTTCCATTCTTGAACACAGAAATAATGAAACATGCCTTGATGCAAAAATGAATCTGCTGTATGTTGACAAGTTTGAAATTCACCACTTGATCACTTGAGGTCGATCCATGCTATCTTGTAACTGTAGCATAACTTGTCAAATTGGCTTGATTTGTTTGTTTGTTTTCTTGTCGAGAAACTAAAGATTTGTCCCAAAAACATAATTAATGTTGAGTATTTGAACTTGAGAGAGTACACGTGCACCATGTTATATGTTACATTGCTGAAAACATGTTATGTTGCATTGGAGCTTTTTTAGTTGTACTATTTCTTGTGCACTTGAACTTGCATCTTCTTGAACTACTTGTTCTTGTGTACATGTGATCCACAAACCAGTTTATCACATGAATTTACTTGCTGTCTTGAGTGTGTTGTCAACCTGCCAAATCACCATCCTGCCTGATCATTGATCTGCCATGTATATGTTTGAGCTGATTTGTCATGTACACCGCTGATTTGTATGTTTGCCAACATGGTTGCACCATCATCATAACCTTGCTACTCCATATACACACACATGCCACCATTACTATGTATACTTCTTTGTATTTGTCGAATTGAGTTGACATGATTGAGCTGCTTTGCTTCGGTTGCTTGAACATGTATGCTACATTTGAATTGTTCATACTCTCAACCATATTTATATGCACTGAGTTGAGATGGTTCTCGTGGCTACTCCTCAGTTGCTCGCTGATTAGCGAGGCAGTGCACACGTGTATATTTATACACGTGTGTATATTGTGACGACCCCAAATCCCGTACTGACGGAGACAAGGGTAATCTTTGGAATATAACAAAGAAACAGATAATAGCAGAACAGAAATAAATAAATACACCGGATAATGAACAATTGTAACACCCCACATCCGTTATTGTCACTCACAAAGGGAATGCACTAAGTTCTGTGGAGTATTTAGGGTAAAAGATGCAGATAAATTACAAGACAGACCGGAATTAAAACAGCGGAAAATAAAACTTTGCTTTATTGATAAAATGATTTGTACAACGTTTTCTTTACAATATCAGAGTATCATCTGTCTTACAAAATAAAGAAGCATAAAACAATATTTATATTCCCCAATGTAGCAAGAGCCAGCCATAACATCTGAAAAGAGAATCCAAGTAAAACTTCGACAAGTCTTCAAGATGGGAAAGAGTGACAGTCCAACTTAACCTGAGCTATAATATTCCCTTCTTTACTACCTGGGGGGGGGGAACGGAAGAAAAGAAGACGAAAGAAAAACAGAGTCAGACATAAAGCCTGAGTAAGTTCAGTAACTTCTAGCATGTGAACATGGAAAAACAAAACGACATGAATTAACTGAATACAAGATTACACCATGACGATAGGGTCAGCAAGAGTAGACAAGATAATCACAAGATATGCTAAGCTAAGATAAACTGGATATGCTCTAATACTTTCGCTGCTTCGTTATTTCCTTGTTATACTGGTTTCTATATTCTCTGCACCACCTAACTAGTGTCCCAACTAGTAACGATAACGTGATCCCAATCCCTGTATTTTCCATTGCCTTCAGGCATACATTTATTATATATTACATAGATCTAATCTAGGGTTTTCTATCAAGTGCTTTCTAGGTTCAACTAGAGTTTACGCTATCTGCTGAACGCTTCTCGGATTCAGGGTTTATGCCACCTAGTCCAACTAGGGATTATGCTACCTGTCGAACAATGCCCCCAAGTCTAGGACACACTACCTAGAGTGGTATATGTTCCTATACTTCCCCACGCATGTATCGCGAATCGTTATCGCTTGTCTAGATGCATATGTCCTGTAATGTGCGGCCCGAGTCCTGTGGCAGGGCAAATCAAGAAACACCGAACTCGGTCGGGAGCTTTCAGATATCTGCCGATGCAGATGCTAAGGTCTGTTTTTATTCCAGTGGCTATGGTCCCACTTGACCCCTCCCTCAACTAATGAAAGGCACACCTTGAAAAATGAGAACTATACGCAGCCCCCCTATGCCCCCACTAACCTATGGCCATCCACACCCATAACTAGATAGGAAGTACATGGTCTTTTGGACTTCTCCGCCTTTCCGCTTCACGTATCTCGACTGACTCAAGATGGATGGTAGACGACGAGTTGCTATCACAGGGCTACCGGTTTCTCGCCGAATCACGCTGGTCCATCCTAGTCTTTAGGTTGCCATATTTTGCAACCAAGGCATACCCCTGGTTCTTCTAGTGCAGACCTTAACCTCTGTGAGCCCAGGAGGATCATCTGCAGCCTCACAGAGGGATACCAAGAGTACCCTCACGTCCCCTCGAAGCCTCTGGCTTCGTAACCCAATTCGTTGGAGCCTTCTTTTTAATCAGACGGACGTTCGCTCCTTCCCGTGTTATACTAAGAATTACTACTAAGTTTTGCAAACTAAGGTTTACCACTTAGTTTCCAGAATCGTTGTTTTCTCAACTAAGGTTTACTACTTAGCTCCTTTGAACTAAGGTTTACTACTTAGTTCTCTTTCTCGTCAATTTGGATTGGTTAAGCGTCATTAGTCAATTCAAGCTAACTTAACCCTCTTCGTTTATCCTGTTAAACTGGTTAAGTGTTATCAGTAATTCATGTTGACTTAACCCTACCACAAACCAAGTTATATTGGTTAAGTATTCCTGATTACTTAACCCTACCCATTCATCGTGTATTTGGTTAAGTGTTACTTTTTAACTTAACCTTGCCCGTCTGTTTTAACTAACATGTTAT
Organism: Allium sativum; assembly: GCA_030737875.1. NCBI lineage: Eukaryota > Viridiplantae > Streptophyta > Magnoliopsida > Asparagales > Amaryllidaceae > Allium > Allium sativum. The sequence goes on from CM060918.1 coordinate 896,260,988, forward strand.
TAATGGTTAAGTATTATCCCTCCATGTTTTAGACTTAACCCTATTCCTTTATCACAATCTGATGGTTAAGTGCTCAAGTTTACTTAACCCTACGGTCTAGTCCAGCTAACATATGAAATTGGCTAAGTGTATTAAATTTTAGTTAACCCCAACCTCTAGTCTAGTTAACATGTCAATTTGGCTAAGTGTATTAACTTTACTTAACCCCACCTTCTAGTCTAGTTAACATGTTAATTTGGCTAAGTGTATTAACTTTACTTAACCCCACCTTCTAGTCTAGTGAACGTGTTAATTTGGCTAAGTGTTTTCTTAGTTACTTAGCCCCTACAAATCTTGTCTTGTTACGACATTAAGTTTGGTTAAGTGTCCCTATGGACTTAACCCTCCCATTCTAGCTTAACTGTGTTAAGTTGGTTAAGTGTTCCTATGGACTTAACCCTCCCATTCTAGCTTAACTGTGTTAAGTGTCGGTATGAACCTAACCCCACCCATCGATTTGGTTACCATGTTGAATTGGTTAAGCGTCTTAGTTAACTTAAACCTACCATTCTTGTTCTAGCTTTAATTAAATAGATTAAAGCCGCGACCACTCACATTAGACAGATATTGTAGCGATTACTGGATGTACCGATTGGTTCCGGACAGATTTACATTGCAACTCAGTCTAACCTCGGGTTAGGCCTATTCGTGTTTTCTAAGTTCAAAGGGTTTCGATTAATTTTCAAATCAGGTTTTGAAAGTAACCATCCCGTCCGTCGGATCAGTTAGGGATAGCCAGGGAGAGCAGGAAACTTGTATTTTCCAAACCCAAGCCTAGACACTATCCTCTCTGTCACCCTAGAACTTTCTGGTGTATTATTAAAAGAGATGTCGTTAATAAACCATTATTTTGTCTAAATTTACATTTTCTCATTTAGGACAAATTCTATAAGTAAATTATTCCTAATTTACTTATCTCCTAATTACTCTTTTAATGTAAATTGTCAACATTTATAATTATGGCCCATTTTCCCCTCTATCTCATATTTATGCCTATTTGGTATGTAAATCACTAACCATGATTTTGCTAAACCTGACAAGTACTCCTAATTATGGCCAATTTCAAATTTATGCCAATAAACTTATCATGCCAAATTAGCTAATCCAATTCTGATTTAACATTCTAATTACAGTTCATGTCAAACTAGACTTATTATTCTAGTTCACAATTCATGTAAATGCTAAGTCAATGCTAGATTCAAATTACACATCCCAAAATTCATGTCAAAATTTATCCAATTTGCATTTCTATGAACATGCCATAATACGGGTTCCCAATTTATGCCAATTTCCAAGTTTATAACTATGTTTTAAGTAAATTTCATATTTTGCCCAAATCGTATTCCCATCGTTCGTATAATCGTGATTCAATCTAGATTATAGATAAATCTAGATTCGTAGCAAATAGGGAATGAACCAAAGATGCTATGAAAAAGATAGACATAATAACTGGCATAAAATGATAATTTACTAATTACAGACCTAACGAATTTCACTGAAATTGATCTAAAACATCGAAGGCCTATAGTTCTGAAAGTCTTATGACATTAAAAGGGTTGAATAACGACGTAGGTTCAAGAACATGGGTAGACCTAACTTAATAGGTAAATTCCCAAGGTCTAAAACCAAAGAAAACCAAGAATAGACAGAATAGATAATCAGGTTTAGACCCAACTTCACAGTCACAAAACTTAAGCAACACTTTCCTAGTCATGAATCATAGGTGTTTAATCACAGTTGTCCTTGTTATGTCATAGGAAATAGTTTATGTTTCCTAATCAAAGGCATAGACTTGTGTTCATAGTCAAGGAAATAATTCTCATAATCACAGTCACAGTCATAGGCAATGTTCATAGTCATAGGCAAGGCCTAATTGGTCATCGAATCATAACAGTTCTTAATTAAGTCCAAAGATATAAGCACTGATTCAAATAGAAAGATTTGGCATATTCTTTTATTCCTTTAATTTCATGTCACGAATAGAAAACGTTCAAATCTAAAAAGTAACTGACTTACAGAGATTAGATTAGAATAGAAAGATGGCGTTGCTATGATTCGTGCGACGTTGCTCGAAACCGTTTGAGTTAGCCTTTGATTCTTATCTTGAAGCTTTAATCTTGATTCGAATCTCTTCTTGACAAACTTGAGCAGCATAACCTTGTCTTGGATCTTCGTATTATTTTCTTATTTTTATTTATTTATACATTTTCTCAGAGGCAACATAAGGATAGAGAAGAATTGTGAATAGAGAAGGAGACTAGGGCTGTTTATATAGTGTAGAAGTCAACGAATCTGGTCAGAATGGCGTCTGGATACATAAAAACGAACCAGACAGCAGATCTGGGAAAAAGCGGGGAGGTCGACCCCCAGGTCGACTACCTAGTCGACCTGGGTCTTGGGCGGGAAAATTCCCGCCTAGCCCAATCTGGGTTCGATTTTGAATTTCGAACTCGTTTTCTGACCTGTTCGAATTTTAAATCGAATTCAGAAACTTCTGAAGACAATAACTCCTTCATACGGAGTCCGATTAACGCAAACTCGGATTCTATATCTTGCAGAATTCCGAGACGAACGCAATGGCGTAGCCCGTTTCCCTTGATTTTGATTTTAAAATTTAATTCTGCCTTGATTTGTGAATCCTAGTGTTACAGAATTATGGGGTGTTACATTCTCCCCCATTTAAAAGGATTTCGTCCCCGAAATCTTCAAGTTAGGAAGAATGTGTCCTACCATCCAATCACCCATCTACTCAACCATTCAATCACAGGCATTCATTGTCCTTAAAAGATTTTTAATGCTTTCATGTTCATATGCATAGTGTATGCATATGTCTTTATCTAGTGCAAAATCAGGCGGTCTACTGATTCAGTTGACCTCCTTAATGCGAATCATGTCAGTGCCATGCGTCCAATCATGTATGCAAGCATCCCTAGTTATGTAAATACTACATCCGTGCACAGCCATTCATCCATATGCAACATCCATATGATAACATATCAAGTTCAACTTACAAACAAATATATATCTGTAAATGCAATATGAAAGCGTCTGAACTGATCTAGTGCCTAAGACGTATGCATATGCATTCACGAGCAACCATTAGCAATCACTTGCAACCATCAACCATAACATGTTTCAAATACATGTTTACATCCATTGGCTTCTACCTAACGATCGAAGATACGACCTAGAGGATATACTTTGGAAAGAGAGAAACAATTATGCGTAAAGCTCCTAAACAAAGAAATCAAGGATGCACCCTTAAGGAAAAGGGTATGATGCTAGTATCTAGCCTTCTTGAGCTTTACTCCACCATATCTTAACTAATTTAACTTCACGATTGTGAAGTTTCTGACCTCCATTTCCTAAATAAACAGATGTCAATCACGGTACCAAGTATATGTACTAAGATGATTAGAGGTCTCCCTCTTATCCTCCATGCCATAACTATAAGGGTCGAAAGGTTACTACGTGCTTTTTAGAGTGCCTGCCACAACTATTCATCTCTCATGCAAACCATCCTAGTCGAACTCGACATTCCTCAAGTACAAGCCCCAAAGGCCTAAACCAATATCAGACAAGCACTCAAGGAATATCTCCTCCGAATTTCGACGATCTACGTGAGATGATATAAGCAAACTCGATAGCTATTCTCAAATCCCTACTAACCAAAAATAAACTGGTCGAACCACCAATTGTATTTGAGACTCTAGTGGGATCTTTCTACTATACAAGTACTTATGGTGCAGAGACTCAACTATGGAAGTGGATATGAACAAATGTGAAGCACTAAAACCAAAGGAAAGAGTACGAACAGCAAAACTAGACTCTTCCAACATAACTTTACTTCCTTTCTCCTAGGTACGCTTTGTGGTGAAAGTATGTACTTGCCCTTCTGATAATCTTGTTCCTCGTTCTTGCCCTTGTCCTTAATTATATGCCCCATCATACCCTAGTAAAGATACTTCCTCTTTTCTTAGGTTTTATAATTCCTTCCTCCTTTGTGAGCTAAATCTACATCCATGAATTCCTCATCCTCTTCCGTGTGTAGTCATGTTGACAAATCTCTCGAAAGCTGCTTCCATCGTACAGAAAATCCTACTAAGCTTGAAAGAAAACTGGCCGTAGGTGAAACAACTATGGCTATGGATGGAAGCCAGGCACGACTTCGCCCATCGATGAGGTTACCTCCCAGAAAGCCAGGAGCCCCAGAGACTCAAGAAAGAAGGAGACAAGAATTCAAACAAAGAAAGAGAAGATAGTGCGTATGGCTTTGGGGAATATGCCTTTAAAACAAATCTTTTCTCTTGAAAATGCTTCTTTGAAAACCGTTTTGAAAATAATTTTTCAAATCCTTTATCTGATCTGGTAACCTTCAGCTCTGATACCACGTGTAACACCCCACATCCGTTAGTGTCACTCACAAAGGGAATGCACTAAGTTCTGTGGAGCATTTAGGGTAAAAGATGCAGATAAATTACAAGACAGACCGGAATTAAAACAGCGAAAAATAAAACTTTGCTTTATTGATAAAATGATTTGTTCAACGTTTTCTTTACAATATCAGAGTATCATCTGTCTTACAAAATAAAGAAGCATAAAACAATATTTATATTCCCCAATGTAGCAAGAGCCAGCCATAGCATCTGAAAAGAGAATCCAAGTAAAACTTCGACAAGTCTTCAAGCTGGGAAAGAGTGACAGTCCAACTTAACCTGAGTTATACTATTCCCTTCTTTACTACCTGGGGGTGGGGGCAACGGAAGAAAAGAAGACGAAAGAAAAACAGAGTCAGACATAAAGCCTGAGTAAGTTCAGTAACTTCTAGCATGTGAACATGGAAAAACAAAACGACATGAATTAACTGAATACAAGATTACACCATGACGATAGGGTCAGCAAGAGTAGACAAGATAATCACAAGATATGCTAAGCTAAGATAAACTGGATATGCTCTAATACTTTCGTTGCTTCGTTATTTCCTTTTTATACTGGTTACTATATTCTCTGCACCACCTAACTAGTGTCCCAACTAGTAACGATAACGTGATCCCAATCCCTGTATTTTCCATTGCCTTCAGGCATACATTTATTATTTATTACCTAGATCTAATCTAGGGTTTTCTATCAAGTGCTTTCTAGATTCAACTAGAGTTTACGCTATCTGCTGAACGCTTCTCGGATTCAGGGTTTATGCCACCTAGTCCAACTAGGGATTATGCTACCTATCGAACGATGCCGCTAAGTCTAGGACACACTACCTAGAGTGGTATATGTTCCTATACTTCCCCACGCATGTATCGCGAATCGTTATCGCTTGTCTAGATGCACATGTCCTGTAATGTGCGGCCCGAGTCCTGTGGCAGGGCAAATCAAGAAACACCGAACTCAGTCGGGAGCTTTCAGATATCTGCCGATGCAGATGCTAAGGTCTGTTTTTATTCCAGTGGCTATGGTCCCACTTGACCCCTCCCTCAACTAATGAAAGGCACACCTTGAAAAATGAGAACTATACGCAGGCCCCCTATGCCCCACTAACCTATGGCCATCCTCACCCATAACTAGATAGCAAGTATATGGTCTTTTGGAGTTCTCCGCCTTTCCGCTTCACGTATCTCGACTGACTCAAGATGGATGGTAGACGACGAGTAGCTATCACAGGGCTACCGGTTTCTCGCCGAATCACGCTGGTCCATCCTAGTCTTTAGGTTGCCATATTTTGCAACCAAGGCATACCCCTGGTTCTTCTAACGCAGAACTTAACCTCTGTGAGCCCAGGAGGATCATCTGCAGCCTCACGGAGGGATACCAAGAGTACCCTCACGTCCCCTCGAAGCCTCGGGCTTCGTAACCCAATTCGTTGGAGCCTTCTTTTTAATCAGACGGACATTCGCTCCTTCCCGTGTTATACTAAGAATTACTACTTAGTTTTGCAAACTAAGGTTTACCACTTAGTTTCCAGAATCGTTGTTTTCTCAACTAAGGTTTACTACTTAGCTCCTTTGAACTAAGGTTTACTACTTAGTTCTCTTTCTCGTCAATTTGGATTGGTTAAGCGTCATTAGTCAATTCAAGCTAACTTAACCCTCTTCATTTATCCTGTTAAACTGGTTAAGTGTTATCAGTAATTCATGTTGACTTAACCCTACCACAAACCAAGTTATATTGGTTAAGTATTCCTTATTACTTAACCCTACCCATTCATCCTGTATTGGTTAAGTGTTCCTTTTTAACTTAACCTTGCCCGTCTGTTTTAACTAACATGTTATTAATGGTTAAGTATTATCCCTTCATGTTTTAGACTTAACCCTATTCCTTTATCACAATCTGATGGTTAAGAGCTCAAATTTACTTAACCCTACGGTCTAGTCCAGCTAACATATGAAATTGGCTAAGTGTATTAAATTTTACTTAACCCCAACCTCTAGTCTAGTTAACATGTCAATTTGGCTAAGTGTATTAACTTTACTTAACCCCACCTTCTAGTCTAGTTAACATGTTAATTTGGCTAAGTGTATTAACTTTACTTAACCCCACCTTCTAGTCTAGTGAACGTGTTAATTTGGCTAAGTGTTTTCTTAGTTACTTAGCCCCTACAAATCTTGTCTTGTTACGACGTTAAGTTTGGTTAAGTGTCCCTATGGACTTAACCCTCCCATTCTAGCTTAACTGTGTTAAGTTGGTTAAGTGTTCCTATGGACTTAACCCTCCCATTCTAGCTTAACTGTGTTAAGTGTCAGTATGAACCTAACCCCACCCATCGATTTGGTTACCATGTTGAATTGGTTAAGCATCTTAGTTAACTTAACCCTACCATTCTTGTTCTAGCTTTAATTAAATATATTAAAGTCGCAACCACTCACATTAGACAGATATTGTTGCAATTACTGGATGTGCCGGTTGGTTCCGGGCAGGTATACATTGCAACTCAGTCTAACCTCGGGTCAGGCCTATTCGTGTTTTCTAAGTTCAAAGGGTTTCGATTAGTTTTCAAATCAGGTTTTGAAAGTAACCATCCCGTCCGTTGGATCAGTTAGGGATAGCCAGGGAGAGCAGGAAACTTGTATTTTCCAAACCCAAGCCTAGACACTATCCTCTCTATCACCCTAGAACTTTCTGGTGTATTATTAAAGGAGATGTCGTTAATAAACCTTTATTTTGTCTAAATTTACATTATCTCATTTAGGACAAATTCTATAAGTAAATTATTCCTAATTTACTTATCTCCTAATTACTCTTTTAATGTAAATTGTCAACATTTATAATTATGGCCCATTTTCCCCTCTATCTCATATTTATGCCTATTTGGTATGTAAATCACTAACCATGATTTTGCTAAACCTGACAAGTACTCCCAATTATGACCAATTTCAAATTTATGCCAATACACTTATCATGCCAAATTAGCTAATCCAATTCTGATTTAACATTCTAATTACAGTTCATGTCAAACTAGACTTATTATTCTAGTTCACAATTCATGTAAATGCTAAGTCAATGCTAGATTCAAATTACACATCCCATAATTCATGTCAAAATTTATCCAATTTGCATTTCTATGAACATGCCATAACACATGTTCCCAATTTATGCCAATTTCCAAGTTTATAACTACGTTTTAAGTAAGTTTCATATTTTGCCCAAATCGTATTCCCATCATTCGTATAATCGTGATTCAATCTAGATTATAGATAAATCTAGATTCGTAGAAAATAGGGAATGAACCAAAGATGCTATGAAAAAGATAGACATAATAACTGGCATAAAATTATAATTTACTAATTATAGACCTAACGAATTTCACTGAAATTGATCTAAAACATCGGAGGCCCATAGGTCTGAAAGTCTTATGACATAAAAAGGGTTGAATAACGACGTAGGTTCAAGAACATGGGTAGACCTAACTTAGTAGGTAAATTCCCAAGGTCTAAAACCAAAGAAAACCAAGAATAGACAGAATAGATAATCAGGTTTAGACCCAATTTCACAGTCACAAAACTTAAGCAACACTTTCCTAGTCATGAATCATAGGTGTTTAATCACAGTTGTCCTTGTTATGTCATAGGCAATAGTTTATGTTTCCTAATCAAAGGCATAGACTTGTGTTCATAGTCAAGGAAATAATTCTCATAATCACAGTCACAGTCATAGGCAATGTTCATAGTCATAGGCAAGGCCTAATTGGTCATCGAATCGTAACAGTTCTTAATTAAGTCCAAAGATATAAGCACTGATTCAAATAGAAAGATTTGACATATTCTTTTATTCCTTTAATTTCATGTCACGAATAGAAAACGTTCAAATCTAAAAAGTAACTGACTTACAGAGATTAGATTAGAATAGAAAGATGGCGTTGCTATGATTCGTGCGACGTTGCTCGAAACCGTTTGAGTTAGCCTTTGATTCTTATCTTGAAGCTTTAATCTTGATTCGAATCTCTTCTTGACAAACTTGAGCAGCATAACCTTGTCTTGGATCTTCGTATTATTTTCTTATTTTTATTTATTTATACATTTTCTCAGAGGCAGCATAAGGATAGAGAAGAATTGTGAATAGAGAAGGAGACTAGGGTTGTTTATATAGTGTAGAAGTCAACGAATCTGGTCAGAATGGCGTCCGGATACAGAAAAACGAACCAGACTGCAGATATGGGAAAAAGCAGGGAGGTCGACCCCCAGGTCGACTACCCAGTCGACCTGGGTCTTGGGCGGGAAAATTCCCGCCTAGCCCAATCTGGGTTCGATTTTGAATTTCGATCTCGTTTTCTGACCTGTTCGAATTTTAAATCGAATTCTGAAATTTCTGAAGACCATAACTCCTTCATAAGGAGTCCGATTAACGCAAACTCGGACTCCATCTTATGCAGAATTCCGAGACGAACGCAATGGCGCAGCCCGTTTCCCTTGATTTTGATTTTAAAATTTAATTCTGCCTTGATTTGTGAATCCTAGTGTTACAGAATTGTGGGGTGTTACATTCTCCCCTACTTAAAAGGATTTCGTCCCCGAAATCTTCAAGTTAGGAAGAATGTGTCCTACCATCCAATCACCCATCTACTCAACCATTCAATCACAGGCATTCATTGTCCTTAAAAGATTTTTAATGCTTTCATGTTCATATGCATAGTGTGTGTATATGTCTTTATCTAGTGCAAAATCAGGCGGTCTACTGATTCAGTTGACCTCCTTAATGCGAATCATGTCAATGCCATGCGTCCAATCATGTATGCAAGCATCCCTAGTTATGTAAATACTACATCCATGCACAGCCATTCATCCATATGCAACATCCATATGATAACATATCAAGTTCAACTTACAAACAAATACATATCTGTAAATGCAATATGAAAGCGTCTGAACTGATCTAGTGCCTAAGACGTATGCATATGCATTCACGAGCAACCATTAGCAATCACTTGCAACCATTAACCATAACATGTTTCAAATACATGTTTACATCCATTGGCTTCTACCTAACGATCGAAGATACGACCTAGAGGATATACTTTGGAAAGAGAGAAACAATTATGCGTAAAGCTCCTAAACAAAGAAATCAAGGATGCAACCTTAAGGAAAAGGGTATGATGCTAGTATCTAGCCTTCTTGAGCTTTACTCCACCGTATCTTAACTAATTTAACTTCACGATTGTGAAGTTTCTGACCTCCATTTCCTAAATAAACAGATGTCAATCACGGTACCAAGTATATGTACTAAGATGATTAGAGGTCTCCCTCTTATCCGCCATGCCATAACTATAAGGGTCGAAAGGTTACTACGTGCTTTTTAGAGCGCCTGCCACAACTATTCATCTCTCACGCAAACCATCCTAGTCGAACTCGACATTCCTCAAGTACAAGCCCCAAAGGCCTAAACCAATATCAGACAAGCACTCAAGGAATATCTCCTCCGAATTTCGACGATCTACATGAGATGATATAAGTAAACTCGAAAGCTATTCTCAAATCCCTACTAACCAAAAATAAACTGGTCGAACCACCAATTGGATTTGAGACTCTAGTGGGATCTTTCTACTATACAAGTACTTATGGTGCAGAGACTCAACTATGGAAGTGGATATGAACAAATGCGAAGCACTAAAACCAAAGGAAAGAGTACGAACAGCAAAACTAGACTCTTCCAACATAACTTTACTTCTTATCTCCTAGGTACGCTTTGTGGTGAAAGTATGTACTTGCCCTTCTGATAATCTTGTTCCTCGTTCTTGCCCTTGTCCTTAATTATATGCCCTATCATACCCTAGTAAAGATACTTCCTCTTTTCTTAGGTTTTATAATTCCTTCCTCCTTTGTGAGCTAAATCTACATCCATGAATTCCTCATCCTCTTCCGTGTGTAGTCATGTTGACAAATCTCTCGAAAGCTGCTTCCATCGTACAGAAAATCCTACTAAGCTTGAAAGAAAACCGGCCGTAGGTGAAACAACTATGGCTATGGATGGAAGCCAAGCACGACTTCGCCCATCGATGAGGTTACCTCCCAGAAAGCTAGGAGCCCTAGAGACTAAAGAAAGAAGGGGACAAGAATTCAAACAGAGGAAGAGAAGATAGTGCGTATGGCTTTGGGGAATATGCCTTTAAAACAAATCTTTTCTCTTGAAAATGCTTCTTTGAAAACCGTTTTGAAAATAATTTTTCAAATCCTTTATCTGATCTAGTAACCTTCAGCTCTGATACCACGTGTAACACCCCACATCCGTTAGTGTCACTCATAAAGGGAATGCACTAAGTTCTGTGGAGCATTTAGGGTAAAAGATGCAGATAAATTACAAGACAGACCGGAATTAAAACAGCGGAAAATAAAACTTTGCTTTATTGATAAAATGATTTGTACAACGTTTTCTTTACAATATCAGAGTATCATCTGTCTTACAAAATAAAGAAGCATAAAACAATATTTATATTCCCCAATGTAGCAAGAGCCAGCCATAGCATCTGAAAAGAGAATCCAAGTAAAACTTCGACAAGTCTTCAAGCTGGGAAAGAGTGACAGTCCAACTTAACCTGAGCTATACTATTCCCTTCTTTACTACCTAGGGGTGGCAACGGAAGAAAAGAAGACGAAAGAAAAACAGAGTCAGACATAAAGCCTGAGCAAGTTCAGTAACTTCTAGCATGTGAACATGGAAAAACAAAACGACATGAATTAACTGAATACAAGATTACACCACGACGATAGGGTCAGCAAGAGTAGACAAGATAATCACAAGATATGCTAAGAAAAGATAAACTGGATATGCTCTAATACTTTCGCTGCTTCGTTATTTCCTTGTTATACTGGATTCTATATTCTCTGCACCACTTAACTAGTGTCCCAACTAGTAACGATAACGTGATCCCAATCCCTGTATTTTCCATTGCCTTCAGGCATACATTTATTATTTATTACCTAGATCTAATCTAGGGTTTTCTATCAAGTGCTTTCTAGATTCAACTAGAGTTTACGCTATCTGCTGAACGCTTCTTGGATTCAGGGTTTATGCCACCTAGTCCAACTAGGGATTATGCTACCTGTCGAACGATGCCCCTAAGTCTAGGACACACTACCTAGAGTGGTATATGTTCCTATACTTCCCCACGCATGTATCGCGAATCGTTATCGCTTGTCTAGATGCACATGTCCTGTAATGTGCGGCCCAAGTCCTGTGGCAGGGCAAATCAAGAAACACCGAACTCGGTCGGGAGCTTTCAGATATCTGCCGATGCAGATGCTAAGGTCTGTTTTTATTCCAGTGGCTATGGTCCCACTTGACCCCTCCCTCAACTAATGAAAGGCACACCTTGAAAAATGAGAACTATACGCATGCCCCCTATGCCCTACTAACCTATGGCCATCCTCACCCATAACTAGATAGCAAGTATATGGTCTTTTGGAGTTCTCCGCCTTTCCGCTTCACGTATCTCGACTGACTCAAGATGGATGGTAGACGACGAGTTGCTATCACAGGGCTACCGGTTTCTCGCCGAATCACGCTGGTCCATCCTAGTCTTTAGGTTGCCATATTTTGCAACCAAGGCATACCCCAGGTTCTTCTAACGCAGACCTTAACCTCTATGAGCCCAGGAGGATCATCTGCAGCCTCACAGAGGGATACCAAGAGTACCCTCACGTCCCCTCGAAGCCTCGGGCTTCGTAACCCAATTCGTTGGAGCCTTCTTTTTAATCAGACGGACATTCGCTCCTTCCCGTGTTATACTAAGAATTACTACTTAGTTTTGCAAACTAAGGTTTACCACTTAGTTTCCAGAATCGTTGTTTTCTCAACTAAGGTTTACTACTTAGCTCCTTTGAACTAAGGTTTACTACTTAGTTCTCTTTCTCGTCAATTTGGATTGGTTAAGCGTCATTAGTCAATTCAAGCTAACTTAACCCTCTTCATTTATCCTGTTAAATTGGTTAAGTGTTATCAGTAATTCATGTTGACTTTACCCTACCACAAACCAAGTTATATTGGTTAAGTATTCCTTATTACTTAACCCTACCCATTCATCCTGTATTGGTTAAGTGTTCCTTTTTAACTTAACCTTGCCCGTCTGTTTTAACTAACATGTTATTAATGGTTAAGTATTATCCCTTCATGCTTTAGACTTAACCCTATTCCTTTATCACAATCTGATGGTTAAGAGCTCAAGTTTACTTAACCCTACGGTCTAGTCCACCTAACATATCAAATTGGCTAAGTGTATTAAATTTTACTTAACCCCAACCTCTAGTCTAGTTAACATGTCAATTTGGCTAAGTGTATTAACTTTACTTAACCCCACCTTCTAGTCTAGTTAACATGTTAATTTGGCTAAGTGTATAAACTTTACTTAACCCCACCTTCTAGTCTAGTGAACGTGTTAATTTGGCTAAGTGTTTTCTTAGTTACTTAGCCCCTACAAATCTTGTCTTGTTACGACGTTAAGTTTGGTTAAGTGTCCCTATGGACTTAACCCTCCCATTCTAGCTTAACTGTGTTAAGTTGGTTAAGTGTTCCTATGGACTTAACCCTCCCATTCTAGCTTAACTGTGTTAAGTGTCAGTATGAACCTAACCCCACCCATCGATTTGGTTACCATGTTGAATTGGTTAAGCGTCTTAGTTAACTTAACCCTACCATTCTTGTTCTAGCTTTAATTAAATAGATTAAAGCCGCGACCACTCACATTAGACAGATATTGTTGCGATTACTGGATGAGCCGGTTGGTTCCGGGCAGGTTTACATTACAACTCAGTCTAACCTCGGGTTAGGCCTATTCGTGTTTTCTAAGTTCAAAGGGTTTCGATTAATTTTCAAATCAGGTTTTGAAAGTAACCATCCCGTCCGTCGGATCAGTTAGGGATAGCCAGGGAGAGCAGGAAACTTGTATTTTCCAAACCCAAGCCTAGACACTATCCTCTCTATCACCTTAGAACTTTCTGGTGTATTATTAAAAGAGATGTCATTAATAAACCTTTATTTTGTCTAAATTTACATTTTCTCATTTAGGACAAATTCTATAAGTAAATTATTCCTAATTTACTTATATCCTAATTACTCTTTTAATGTAAATTGTCAACATTTATAATTATGGCCCATTTTCCCCTCTATCTCATATTTATGCCTACTTGGTATGTAAATCACTAACCATGATTTTGCTAAACCTGACAAGTACTCCCAATTATGGCCAATTTCAAATTTATGCCAATACACTTATCATGCCAAATTAGCTAATCCAATTCTGATTTAACATTCTAATTACAGTTCATGTCAAACTAGACTTATTATTCTAGTTCACAATTCATGTAAATGCTAAGTCAATGCTAGATTCAAATTACACATCCCATAATTCATGTCAAAATTTATTCAATTTGCATTTCTATGAACATGCCATAATACATGTTCCCAATTTATGCCAATTTCCAAGTTTATAACTATGTTTTAAGTAAGTTTCATATTTTGCCCAAATCGTATTCCCGTCGTTCGTATAATCGTGATTCAATCTAGATTATAGATAAATCTAGATTCGTAGAAAATAGGGAATGAACCAAAGATGCTATGAAAAAGATAGACATAATAACTGGCATAAAATGATAATTTACTAATTACAGACCTAACGAATTTCACTGAAATTGATCTAAAACATCGAAGGCCTATAGGTCTGAAAATTTATGACATAAAAAGGGTTGAATAACGACGTAGGTTCAAGAACATGGGTAGGCCTAACTTAATAGGTAAATTCCCAAGGTCTAAAACCAAAGAAAACCAAGAATAGACAGAATAGATAATCAGGTTTAGACCCAATTTCACAGTCACAAAACTTAAGCAACACTTTCCTAGTTATGAATCATAGGTGTTTAATCACAGTTGTCCTTGTTATGTCATAGGCAATAGTTTATGTTTCCTAATCAAAGGCATAGACTTGTGTTCATAGTCAAGGAAATAATTCTCATAATCACAGTCACACTCATAGGCAATGTTCATAGTCATAGGCAAGGCCTAATTGGTCATCGAATCATAACAGTTCTTAATTAAGTCCAAAGATATAAGCACTGATTCGAATAGAAAGATTTGGCATATTCTTTTATTCCTTTAATTTCATGTCACGAATAGAAAATGTTCAAATCTAAAAAGTAACCGACTTACAGAGATTAGATTAGAATAGAAAGATGGCGTTGCTTTGATTCGTGCGACGTTGCTCGAAACCGTTTGAGTTAGCCTTTGATTCTTATCTTGAAGCTTTAATCTTGATTCGAATCTCTTCTTGACAAACTTGAGCAGCATAACCTTGTCTTGGATCTTCGTATTATTTTCTAATTTTTATTTATTTATACATTTTCTCAGAGGCAGCATAAGGATAGAGAAGAATTGTGAATAGAGAAGGAGACTAGGGCTGTTTATATAGTGTAGAAGTCAACGAATTTGGTCAGAATGGGGTCCGGATACAGAAAAACGAACCAGACTGCAGATCTGGGAAAAAGCAGGGAGGTCGACCCCCAGGTCGACTACCCAGTCGACCTAGGTGCCCCAAGTCGACTACCCAGTCGACCTGGGTCTTGGGCGGGAAAATTCCCGCTTAGCCCAATCTGGGTCCGATTTTGAATTTCGAACTCGTTTTTTGACCTGTTCGAATTTTAAATCGAATTCTAAAAATTCTGAAGACCATAACTCTTTCATACGGAGTCCGATTAACGCAAACTAGGACTCTATCTCATGCAGAATTCCGAGACGAACGCAATGACGCAGCCCGTTTCCCTTGATTTTGATTTTAAAATTTAATTCTGCCTTGATTTGTGAATCCTAGTGTTACAGAATTACGGGGTGTTACAACAGTAGAATATACTGGATAAACATAAACATCAGAGTTACACAGTATACAAGATCATACTTAGTACAAATACAGTTCAGCTATACATAAATGTCTACAGCGGAAAACAAACATAATGTCCAATAGGAGCTGAAAAGCATAAAAAGAGATAAATGATAGAATCCATCTTCAGCTCCAGCTATCCAGAAAGAACCAGCTAAACCTGAATACAAGACTACCCGTGTAGAAAAAGGGGCACCCGAGTATGAAAGTGAAACAAACTATGAGTCAGTCATGGGATTGGTATGAGAAATCTACTCAACACATTTATAATATGGCTAATCACAGGACCATGCCACTTTCGTGGAACGGGTTTACTCCATTGGATTACCAGTGCTTTAAAACGAATCTTTCTTTTAAACATCGCAATGCTTTTTATAAAAATGAAGCCATTATGAGACTGAGTTCCCATCACACAATGCAACGCAAACCGGAGGATAGAGTTTTACCTTATAATAGCCAAAATATGGTTGATACGAATAAAACAAAAGCAATTGATATTATTACTAGTGTTTATATGTTTCAAAAATAATTTCGAATCATAACTATCAATCATAGACGGCATGGGTACCATATATCATGTCGCCATATATATATACAATCAAAACTGCATGATGTCGTATTTGGAAATTGGATTTCCGTCATGAACCAAGGCAAAAGATAGTCCTTACCGAATTCGAGACAATCTAGCCCATGTCTCAGGAACAGCCGCAACTGCCCCCTGGATCGTCAGGGCCGGCCCACCGATGTGGATTATTATGCCTGAACACTACGTCTTCCCGCCCTATGGGGCGTAAATGAGCCAATGAATGACTCCATCGGTCCCGGATCGACCGATATATCCGAGGAGCCTCGCAACAGCAACAACCACAAAAGTAAAATGTCAGGCCATGTAAAAACACTGACACAACTCCTAGCTAGAAAGAAACGCATGCCCTCCCTGAGGTCCTTCTCCCGTTTCTGGTCCATACCGGGGTGTGAGGCTCGCGAATACACGTTATACACAAAGCTACGCCACACAGGCGGGGCTTTGATCATCACCACAAGACTTTGCTTTTCAACAGAAGCCTTGATCAATTGCCACTTAGGCATGCCACACTAGCAATTCATGCCATGCGACTGATGTCCATCGATATACAACCTCTGAGCTCGTGTGTTTCAGAGAAGGGCGTTAAGCAAAAGAATAAATTCTCCGCCGCCAAACAGATGTATATTTAATAGAGATCAATCAACACAGAATAAAATCCATTGTCAGACACGGTTTATTTACAAGTCCGTTCTGGGTCTGAACGAAACCAGAGGCACTATATACCTCGCAAACCCATCGACCACCACGTACGTCTGGACGATCACCACTCATTATCCATATTTCGGGATGCCTCCCAATCAGGACCTCGGTTACCATCCAAACGAGGTGAAGATCTCCGGTCTTCGACCACCGTCTTCATCTTCGACTTAAAATCGTCGGTCAGTTATTTGAAATGAGAATTAACTCGGCCTTTTCAAATAATTCACATATATTTAGAATTTCAAATCAATTTATTTCAATGGTTAAATCATTCGACAACGCCAATTTTGTTCTTTAATGTAATTTTCACACCAAACACATTCAACCATCAAATACCACATAAATCGAGCAAATTCAGTTTATTTCCATTCCATATCGTTTATGATATTTTATAACAATTTATCGCTATTTTTATTTATTGTAAAATAGCCAATTTATTCAAAACGACGCTTCGGGCCATAACGCGGCCATGGCGCTGTTTTTCTTCAGATTTGATTTACACATATCTGAAAATCTAACCGTTGGATCTTCACCAAATTTACATCATTGGAAAGATCTTTTCAAAACGAATCCAACGGTTCTAGTTTCGGGAAAATCCGACGGTCGGATCTCCCGGTATAATCGTTTGAAGTTTCGATTTCAAAATACGAACTGCAACGTCGTTATTGATTAATTATATATATATATATATATATAATTGATTCTGGCGCTGTTTTTCTACAGATTTGATTTACACATATCTGAAAATCTAACCGTTGGATCTTCACCAAATTTACATCATTGGAAAGATCTTTTCAAAACGAATCCAACGGTTCCAGTTTCGGGAAAATCCGACTGTCGGATCTCCCGGTATAATCGTTTGAATTTTCGATTTCAAAATACGAACTGCAACTTCATTATTGATTAATTATAATTATATTTTTATATATATATAAATATAATCGATTCTGGCGCTGTTTTTCTTCAGATTTGAATTAAACATTCCAGACAATCCAACCGTTGGATTTTTACAAAGTTGGTGCCGTTGGAAAGATATTTCCAAAGCGAACCCAACGGTTGCGGTTTCGGGAAAATCCGATGGTCGGATCTCCCGCATTAATCATTTGAAATCACGATTTCAAAATACGAACTACAGCGTCGTTTTTCGATATATTTCAATTCTATTTAAATATATATATATCGATTCTTCGATTTCAAAGCTATATTCTTCTCATACATTTGATAAAAATGATATTTTTATCTAACTGTCTTCTATTTTAACACTTCACTATATTTAACAATTCATGTATTTAATAAAAATGTAATTTTTATTGTAAAACAATTCATTTCAAAACACTATTATTTTATATAGTTCATATAGGTAATAAAAATAGGATTTTTATTATAAAACAATTTCTTTCAAAACAAGATTATTTTATATAGTTCATATAGATGATAAAAATGTGATTTTTATATTTAAAACACGAACACCATTCAACACATGAATTTCAATTCAACGAATGAAAATAATTCAACGAATGAAAATAATTCAAACAAATGAATATTATTCAAAATTTCGGCAGCATAACGGCAGGGAAGTTAAAACCGGGACCGTGCCTAGTACGGCTCTTCGCTCTACCTTAAAACCTCGCGGTTTTTGACAATGGGGATCATGCATCTAGTTCGCACGTAGGCGGCATGTATATTTTTATTTCATTTCCACAAACTAATCCTATGTGGTTTCAACCAAATATTTCTCAACCACAAACGGGTATTTTTCAACCACAATCAATCAATATCAACCACAAACAATTCCAATCAACCATTCGCTATCAATCAATTTTCACACCCATCAAAACCAATAAATATCGTCCATGGTTTGTGGACGAGGGGCGTATATATATATATATATATATATATATATATATATATATATATATATATATATAGCAATTCACTTCTATTTCAACACATATATAATTTTTACAACGCATATACAACTTATACATCGAACGTACAACTTATACAACGCTTATACATGAGGTGTACAACGCTTATATAACTCATACATCGACTATATAATTTATACATCGTCGTTTCCATATCGTTTATAAAATTAGAAATCTCACATTGGGTTCCACTCCACCAAAAATAGCAGAAGGCTCAGAAACATATACAGTCTCTTCTAGAAGGTAGAAGACGTCCACACGAGTCCACTGTCTCTTGTTTCACTGAATTTCGTCAAGAAACGAAAAAGATATGATTATTACAGTGAAATCAAAAACCGTAGCGCTTTAAACTGCTATAATATAGTTAAAATAAAAATAGCCGTATACCTTTCTGAAATGTTCAAAACTAGGTCACACGATTTCGTGAAATCCGTGAATCGATAGCTCGATCGGGCTACGAAGTGTCGAAGGGGGAGGAGAGAGCTTCTCGGCGCTGTTGGTGGGATCCAGTTCGACGCTGGCAGGAGGCGGCGGCGGCGAGTTGAAGTCGCCAACTTCCAGGCGTCGATCCAGGCGCTACAGGCCACGAAAAAATCCAATCTTTATATAGATGTGAAGATCGTGAGGAGCTCTACAAAATCTTCAATTGGAAGAGGGGCTAATTTTGCGTGGATTGATCGGAAAGTGGACAGGAAGATTTCGAGCGGTTTCCGCCTTCGATCGGGGAGAGAGAAAGAAGGATTTTCTTTCTTTTTTTATTTTAAAAAAAATATGATTGGCCGGTGGGTTTTAAAGGGGTTTTCTGACGCGACCACCAATCTAAACCCAACGACTGTCGTCCCTAGCGTTTTTCCCCCATTCCGAACACAATGGGATATGTTTCGTAGGCCCATTCGACTGTTTCAGTCAGTTTCCCTTCGAATTAAAATATATAACATTCAATATTCGATTTGAACGTACATTTCAATTTGCCAGGGCCACAAACTGATTCGAAAAATTCCAGAAAAATAAATCTGGCTATGTTTTGACGATACGGTCCCAACGAAACTAGTTTCGTCGAATTCTGAGACTGTTTGCAAAAAGGCCCATTTCTGGTCGATCCAATTTAACTGTAATTGACCAAAACACGTTTTCCTTTGCCACGCTCACATACTAGCTTCAAAAATTATGAAATTTGAAACCTAACAATAACTTCACATCATGGACCCAACAAAAGTGGTTTCGTCGAATTCCGAGGTCGTATGCAAAATGGCCAATTTCACGGGCTATATAAATTCCATAGCGACCTTTCTGAAAATTCATTTGGCCACAACTTTTGCTTTCCGCTATGAAGATACGATTTTTCAGATTCGTTAGAAAGGTATTCACTAACGGATTTAAATATTTTTGGTTTCGCTCAAATCCGTTTTGTTTTGCACCCGGTACAGTCCGACTAAGTTTGAATTCAATTTTTGAAACTGCAGCGCCATCTCAGGCCTTGTTTATAATTATAATTAATTATATTCATTTTCAAACGTCGATTCAAACTCACTTTTCATTGCTATAATTTTAAATATTTATTTTAAATATTTAAAATCCATTATTTTAGGCAATTTAAAAATTTTAAATTGGTTCAGATTTTCTGGGTCGTTACATGTATGCAGCCATCAGACAAGATTTCTTGTCCCTGTACTATACATATACAAACTGACTAGACATAGACGAATCAGATCAAGTCATTAAAAATGATGACAAACACAACAGTAATCTGGGGCAAATAAAATTTAAAAAATAAAATTTATATTCGCATATATTCAGTTTAAATTCTATTGCGGTGTACTGTGTGTGTTTTTCATGTGACAGGTAAGCAGATGATGACTGGACTGAGCTATGAGCTGTGAAGACTGAAGAAAGAAGGCGAGTATAGACAGTGAAAAGTATATAAGTGTATTTGTACATGAGTGTAAATGTATGTATATATGAAAATGTGCTAAGAGATAGAGTGTTGTAGTGAGGAACTGTGTATGAAATTGAATGTGAGATGAAGTGTATCGGTGGAGTGTACAAATAGCGGAGTTGTAAAAATTGTACTGTTTGAATATTGAAATAAAAATATTATATTTAAATAAAATACTGTGTGAAGTGTATCAGTGGAGTGTACAAATGAAGGCAAATGGAATATTCACGTGTAATGTAGCGACCCAAATTTCCGGTACCTTTTGAGCTGAACAACCACACCAGTCCAAACCAAAGTGCACGGAAAATGGATTTACTAGAAAAAAGAAGTTAGAGGATGAGGTAAGAAAGAAATAAATATTAGAACAGAAGAAGTAGAAGAATCAACACAACACAGAGTCGCAGCGAACAAAATATAATACAGAAATAACTTTATTTAGAGCTTTAAATAAAACTTACAATATCAGAGTACATCACACAACGAGACAGTTATAATAACCTGTTCCCATATACAACACACAACGGAATAGTAGCTATATAATATCATACGTCTGAACTCTTCTAGCTCGTCTCTTCACAACATTCGATAACCTGAACCTGTACACCCCGGGCTAACCCGAGCATTTGCAAAACACCGGGTAGTCTGGTAAACTAGAGTGAGAAAAACTCGCACAATATTAAGGGTATCACACAACCTGATTTTTAAAGTTAAAATCTTTCAAAGAAAAGGATAATCATAAGAACAAATCCACACATAAACACGGACGGTTTTTACCTTACGATAACCCAAAAACATTTTGAAACCAATATCTTGTCTGATATTATAATAATGTCTAAATACAAGTAAATAGAATCTAGTAGAACGCTTGCATCTCACGCTCTACATATATAGTATACAAACAAAACCGCGGGCGCTTATTGGAAATTGGATTCTGACTATGACAAGGTATGGGACCACCTGCTGGTAGTGTATCTCTAGAGGCGAATACACTGGGTTCAACAAGAACGTCTTGCAATCTGACCCTCACATGACCGACCACTCATTTCGCTTGAGTGTATCAAATGTATATCACCAACGGTGGTATCCAGCCATCGTCTTCTAGAAAAGGGACAGCATCGAAAAAGATTAAAGAATGAAATGGATTTTCTCTAGATAGGTGATTAAACACCCTAATGGGAGCGACCCACATAGCCATGCTGCCTGCCCGATTTTTGTCATTTCTCGGTTGATGAGGCTTGAGGTTTGAATTTCCTTTACAACACCTGGCCAACATTCGCTTTGAATGCCACATCATTAGATCCGCCACTCTAGTTGGGAGCTAACCAACTATAGCACGTTTGAAGAAATCAACGTGCGTGATCCTTTGGAAATACTCTGTCGGACACTCGTCCTTACAAGTCATCCAGGAACAGGATGAACTGAAGGTACTCTCCTACTGCATCTCATATAGGAATCACCCCATGGATCAGTAGCGAGAAGTCCTTGCAACCCGTAGATTCCAACCACGACAGAACCACAGTACATCTCTGGCTACAGACCAGAGTTTATTAGCAGTTCTTCCATTTATGAAAATTCACGGTCTTCAATGCTCCGTCTCGATCATCTTCTGATCTCTTCACGTATTTGTTGGTCGGAATGGTTTTCGAATACAAGTTCGATCCCGATCTTTCCGTACCAACAATCGTATTGGACAGATTCGATAGTCGGTGATTTAACTATCAAAATAAACAGTGTTTCAATCATGACAACCCAGTGAGTTTACTGGTTCAGTATTCGACACCACTTGGCCTTTTGATTAAAACAAAAGTATTTTTAACTCTTAAATCTTTCGATATTATAAATATAATTTTCACGCTTCTTATTTAACATAAGATTTCTCCATAAACAAATTCACTTTTAATACTTAGGAAGATCTTATATCATATTCAATTTCTATTTCCACTTGGAAATCAATTCACTTATTATTCGAAACAATGTTACGAAATATCTTCAGTTCAATACTTGAAAATGATAACCAATGCTTATTTAAAAAATAAATCTATTTAAATACTCAGCTTTACATTTCCTTGTAACCTCGTGAATATCGTTATAATTTACGCAATCCTCTTTCATTTCCATTTTTCCTTGAAATCCTTATTTATATATATTTTCAAATTTCTACCAAAATGTTGCATCATTATTTCTCTAATGAAATAATAAATTTTACTAACCTCTTTTACCATTACAACTTATATCATTCTCAGATAATCCTGAAGTCGTTCAAGTTGGGGTATTTTAATTACCTCTCAGACCTTGATCAACCACGTTCATGTCTTCAGATAGATACGAGTTATAACCCAAAACCAATATTTCATTCTAATACCAATATATATATATATCATTTAACTATTTTATTCCAAATACGGTTTCATAAAACCTACTTACCTCTTTCGAACACTCTTTCTCGGCAATACCCATTTTTCTTAATTTAATTATTAAGAACTTTATAAACACCACTTTTTAACCTTTACCTTTTTAAAACAATTTCATCTCATAATTCAGATTTGCTTACGCATTTCATAACCCGCTTCTTTTACCAAATTCCTTTTACTAACTCTTTCCAATTGATTCGACCATTCCCCACTTTGAGAATCTTATTTCAACTTTCCCCCTTACTTAATCCCACTATTAAGTAACGACGCTTTAACACTTTATAACTCATTAATGTAATCCTGGTTTATTATAAACCTTTTTATCTTAATCTCATTTTTACTTAATTCAAACAATTAAGTAACACTTCTTTTGAGCTATAATATTCGCCTAAAAATTCCCTTTATAACTTTGTTATAAAACTCAGGTTTTTAACAAATCCTGTTTGTAAACTCCTTTCACCATTTCATTAGATTTCCTTTCAACCTCGATTACTATTGATGAATAATCATTAAAAGTAATTACTAAATTATTATTAACTAAAATAATAGTTTATTTCGATCATTAACTACTTCAGTAGTTAATTCCTTTATTAACTAAAATAAATAGTAATTTTTTTAAAACTTAAATAAAATTAAACAAAATTCTTCAAACCATTTTATTAGGTTAATTCAAAACAAACAAATATAATAATCAATCCCATTAAGACGGTTGACTCAGTCCACTCCAAACACGGTTATATCATTAACTGATTCCAAATTATCCTCCCTTTAAATTAATTAATATAATTAATTTAAATACATAATTCCATTTAATTGTTTTTCAACAAAACAATTATTCAAATTTGACCGTTAGGTTAATTTCCTTATTCCCACATTTACAAATCTGATTAATAGCAGAATTGCCTTTATAAAATCAATTTACAATTAATTATAAAAATAAATATTTATTTCCTTTTAACCAACTTTTATTCAAAATATATATTTCAAAATCTATCTTTAGTTATAAAATAAATTTTAT
This sequence comes from Allium sativum, assembly GCA_030737875.1. Classification (NCBI taxonomy): domain Eukaryota; kingdom Viridiplantae; phylum Streptophyta; class Magnoliopsida; order Asparagales; family Amaryllidaceae; genus Allium; species Allium sativum. The sequence goes on from CM060918.1 coordinate 896,284,957, forward strand.
AACTTCATCTCTATCGACTCACCTGCACTACAACAAAAACACCATATTACAACTTTAATTTTACAACGGTGATAAACACACCGTTGTAATAAATGGGTTTTTACAACGGTGGTAAAAGCACCGTTGTAATAAATGGTTTTTTACAACGGTGGTATAAACACCGTTGTAATAAAAGCCTATCACAACTTTTATTTTTTGACTGTTGTAATATATGACTATATTATAATATTACTTATTTCCATTAAATAATTTTTAATAATTAATATTTACAACTAATTAGTAATTATTAATTAATAACCTATATATTAATATTAAATATTTAATTAAAAATACTTCAATAAATAAATAATTCATGCTAATAATTAGTAATTGACAACCAATTAGTAATTATTAATTAATAATCAATAAATACATATTAAATATTTAATTAAAAATACATCAATAAATAAATAATTCCTAATAATAATTACTAATTAACAACCAATTAGTAATTATTTAATAATAATAAATATATAAATATTAAATATTTAATTAAAAATAATTATTTATAACTACTTCATTATTAAGTACTAGTAATTAATTAGTAAGTAATAACTAATGAGCGGTTAATAATCAATTAATTAATAATCAATAAGTAAATAACAATTAATAAATATTTAATTTATAATTAATCATGACTATTACTAGTAATTAATATTTAGTATATAATATTTTTTAATAAGTAATCGTTGTTGAAAGTTTTTCCAAAATCTTTTGTCAAATATGATCCCTACGGGGGGGGTCCAGGGGGGGTGGCAACCCCCCAAGGTGGGGGGTGCGGGGGCAACGCCCCCGCTAACGGGGTTCGACCTGCCCGGTCAGGTCGTGGGGGTCCAGGGGGCAGCGCCCCGTCCGAAACGGTACATTTTGTGTACTGTTGAATTTGAATCTTACTCAAAATTTAACAACAATCGTTAATTAAGTAACAATTATAAGTTAAAAATCAGTAGTAAATAATAATAATAATTTATAATTAACTAAAATAATTTATGAAATTAATGATAAAAACATATATTAAATAAGTAATAGCTCCGCGCTGCAGCTATTTTTAGGGACAGTTTAATAGTTCAATCCAAATTTTAAGCGGAAAACCCAAAAAAATTGGCTCTAACTACAAGTTTAAGCGGGAAACGAAAAAAATTAGCACCGACCTACTTCGTATTTTTTTTAACAGTTGCGTCCACCCATTCTTCCCCTAAATCAATATCGACCTACCTCCAACCATTCGTTTCCCCAAATCAAAAACTAAAACTCAATCGAGTTTTCCTGTCCTACAATGGTGACTAGGGTTTCCGCCGCCCCATTCTCTTCCTCAGTTTTCGCTCTTCTGCTCTTCTTTTCCTCGTCGTATCCCTTCCTCTTGTCCCCTCTCTTCTCCGTCCTCTAGCCCTAGCTTTCATCGTCGTGGGTAGGAGCTCGCCTTTCTTCCTCTATCTATACTTAATCGGCCGCCTCTTTTCTGGTTTTCTCCTCTTAGTCGATCTGTTTTGTGGATCTATTTTGGATTTGCTGAATACGGTAAGTTTTGGATTTGCTATTTCCCACCTTAAAAGTTTTGGGGGAACGCACGTCTTGGCCTTGTTTGTAGCTCACTAATCCTCTTTCAGATCTCGCAGTTACTATATGCTGTGGATTAAACTTATTCCAGTGTGCCAGATGTTGTCAATATCTTCATTGTACTGGAGCATCACTATTGGAATTTAAGGTATTGTGACTGTGGTGGCTTTTGTTGGTTTGTTTGTTTGACTTGGTTGGAACTTGGATATGTCATTTGTGCTGTGAGTGTTTTGGCTTGGGTGTTCGTGTGGTCGTTCTTGAGTTGTCTGTGCTTTGGTTAGCTTTAGGATTTGTTGGTATTGCTCGGTGGTTTTGGGTTGCTGGTCGGTTGTGCTTTGTCGGAGTTCTTATTGATTGTCTTTGAAGTGTTAAATTGTGTTAAATTGTTTCGATTTCATATTAGTCTTTGAAGTGTTAATATGTTTGTCTAGAACTATGTACCTCACTCTTAGTGAATAATACACTTAGAAATAGATGGTTGCCAATTTTCCTTATCCTTATGTTCTTCATTGGTCCAAGTAACTAGCTTGTTTGTTTTGCGTAAATGCACTGTTGTTGACAATTTATAATTGTTACACATAACTCTTATGTCTGTATATTGGAATAGATAACGTTATCTAGGCCCGATAATTCTCCTTTGATCCCACTTTGGATTAGGAGTTGCAAAGATGTTAGTAGCATGCATCTAAGTATTGACAGGATTTCATTTGATTTTGATTCATGCTTATGATTAAATTAAATTTTGCTACAAACAAGTTTTAGCTGATGGAATATCCAGTTTTCAATATCTGATACCACTAATTCACTATCAAACGATATGTTGGGTTAGTAAATGTGTATAATATAGATCATGGTTCAGCTGAATAATTTGTGGGAACCATGTCAGACCATATTTTTAGCCGAAATTGCTGAAATAAAACGTTGATATCTATGCTTTATTGGTGCCATCTATTGTTATTAATATGCGACTAATGCAAGGCAAAATGTTTTTTCTAATAGATACTCGAGTGGGAGTTATCATGGAAAAAAGTATGAAAATTTCATTGGTTTGGCTGAAGAATCCAAGATCAAGTAAGGTTTCTACCTCAGAAATAAGGTTTTGCATGCTATTTTTTTTCCATAGTTCTGGGTAAAGTAGCAGTTTTTAGGCTATGTCTGTCCGGGAAGATATATAATTCTGTCCACAAAACCGATAAAAAAAAATATGTGTGTGTGTGTGTGTGTGCGCGCGCATGCATATATATATATATATATATATATGTATGTGTATATATATATATATATAAATTGATTTTTTTTCGACACAAAAATAAATGAAATGCAAAATATATATGCATTTGGGCATCACTGTACTCATGAATGAATGACACAGAGTAATAAGGATATTTGACGATGAGCATGATGTTGAAATGGATGATCGATTGGGGATGCTGGAGCATAAAGACTTGGTGTATGTCAGTGTGTATGTATATTTATACGAACGTGTGTATGTAACTGAGTGTATTGAGTGATCAGTTTGTAGTGAGGAATGTATGTATTGTTATGACTGTATTACGTAAAAGTGAGTTGTACGATAGTGGATCAGAAAGTTGTACTAATTCAAATATTGAAATAAAATATTTAATTGATTATTTCAGATCAGTGTAGTATCATTTTATTCAATATAAATATTTATTTTTATATGAAATGTAATGTATAACGAAACAAAAATCATATTGTTATAATTAATTGTAGTAGGAATTACTACAACGGTGGAAAAAAGTTGTAATATATATTACTACAACGGTGGAAAAAAGTTGTAAAATATACATATTACAACGGTGTTGCAACAGTGTAAAAACGTTGTAAAAGATATGAGTCTATTACAACTTCTTAATACACGACGGTTTGCCCACCGTTGTAAAATGTATATTACAACGGTGTTCCACCGTTGTAATAGGGTCATTTTGTTGTAGTGCTGACGGTGAATCAATATAAACAAAAATGATTTATTTTTAGGCCATTTACCACCGATTACTCCACCAATATAGCCCATTGGTTAAAACACAACACATGTTGACTTTCAGTCAATGATCACTACTAAATCAACAACCCAACCATGACAGTTCATATATGATAATATGAAAATAAATAATATATTTGAGGAATCCCGTTGGATCCCTCCAACCTATTCTTCCCTGTATACAAAATGATTATCACAAATCAGATCATTCAATTCTATTTAACTGATAAAATAAATAACGACCATCAACCAATTCACAAGCAATTCAAACAATTTAAGCACGTTTATTTTATAAACGCGACCAACATGGTAAGTTACCTTTATTGGAACCAATCGTTAAAAATAACGATTTTTGTATTTCAGTGAAATTAAACAATAGTTTAATTTCATCAGTTAAATCAACAAATAAATTATAACTAGCAAACAGTCAACCATTTGCAAACAGAGCACACAAAATAAAAAACCAATTTATATAAAATATAAATGGGAAAAATACTTATTGAGTTTAACTCACCTTGATCTGATTTGTCCTAAAACTGTTTGATTACAATTAAATTAAACAATCGTTTAATTTAAACGTAAATTCTTGCCCATCTCAATTCTGTCCAAATCGGTTCCAGACTGCAGTATTCGAGCATATGGTCCTAGCACCTTTTGTTTCGTTCAATTCTGATAGAAAAATATTTAAGTTTAAACAAACGTCATTTTAATTAAACTAATTAACTTCTAAAGATAGTTTAATAGAAGTAACTACTTTGTTATAAAAATTTCGGTTGATCCTGTTGTTACCCTCTTCCTCAAATCGGTTCTACGTTCTGCTCATCCATGCTTAGAAACAATAAGATCGATCCCTTTGCTCTCGTTCATTTAATTCCATGTGCCCATTTATACATAATATAAATATAAAAATGATATTAACTAATTATAGTTTTAATTCTAAACTAAGTACTTAATTACTTTTAATTATCAACAGTTCAAGCCCAAGCCTCACGTCTACTTGCTCCATTCCAAAACCTAAATCATGCCTCTTGTATGTTCTGTTCGAAAGCTCCTGTTCGAAAACCCAGCTCGTTATGATATATGTTTATACTAACTAAGTATATAATTAAATTTAAACTTAAATAGCTCATTACTTAGATTAATAGGATATTAAGATGAATAACCCTCCAGGTCCTTCGTTCCAGACATCACACTATCCCACTCATTCCTATTCTCTTTTGCACGTTCATATTGCTTCAGCAAATTGAAAACCCTGCACCAATTCAATTATATAGTTATAAAGTGTTTAATTAAACGCTAATTTGTCTTAATTATTATCTTAGTTAATGATTTACTTGGTTAACCTAATCACTTTCGAATTAAAACCCAGGCCGCATCTTCGTTCCAGAAAGGTGTCAATACCATGGTTATGTTCCAATCTGACAACAATTAAGAATGTTGGTAACGTTTTATAGTTATATAAATTGAATAATTTAATTAACCCTAAATTATTATTAACCTTTAATTATAATCACTTAGATTTTGAACCAAATAAGGCCGAACCCTATCCTGGAAATTTAAGGTCCGATTCCATTTTCTGTCTAAGGGCTTTGGTTCAAAATCTCCTCGTCATCTTCTTCTGATCCGTTGGTTCTCCGGCAAAAAGGATCGGCCCTCCAAATTTGTTTTCTCCCTGATTTGATCGTCACCTGCTTCTTCAGTATCGCAATATCCATCTTCCTGCTCACGCACGCCTACAACGAACGATCACCGCGACTCCCTGCGATCCACCAACGTTCGATCTGAGACCCCCAAATTTCTCTCACACGACTGTACTTACGTGGATACGAAGTAGTGTTGTTTAAGTGGGGTATTAGAATTATTAGGAAAGAGGCTTTTGTCTTTTAATGGTGAAGAGTTTTCGCTTGTTTGAAGGGTTTGACTATTCTTAGTTTCTGAAATTGAACGAACTAGTTGAGGCCAATACACACACAAGAAGGGATACACTGTATACATATATAGGCGAACCAGAGACTGGATAGGAACAACGTCCTCTCTAAATGGTACAGCGTAGCTGAGAATGAAATTAGGGTAGGTCGAGGCCTTCTTGTTTCATGTCAGCTAAAAGGATAGGGAAGAAATGAAAGGGTAGGCCTGCGCATTTGTAGGCTTGGTTGGCCGACGTGAAAGTGAAGTGAAATATCATTGCAGAGGAGAAAATAGACAGTTGTTGATACCTTTGCATGTGGATCTATTAAATTGGAAAAGAAATGATGGACTGACATTTCTACAATTTGCAGTATGAAATGGTCTGCACTGCGCGTTGGAAACAATAGGGTAGCTTGTATATTTTATTAAATCACTTAGGTATGCAAAACATAGGACATCTTAGGGCAAAACGTAGGATAGGCACACAGTAGGATTTGAAAACTTGTATATATATTCTTTTTATGAAACTTCAGTGTAAAGTAGTTGATAAAAACCACCCCAAACAATTTCTGTTTTCTGATAAAAAAGCTAATCTTAGTGTAAAAAGGTATTCCGGACCCAATGGGACAAGTTTAGTCGGATTTCGATCTCGTTTGAAAAAAAATTCCTTTATAAAACCAGAAATAAACACGCGTTTAATTTTTTTCACGGTCACTAGATAAGTCAAATTTACTTGAGACCTTGAAATTCTAAAATAATTAATCAATACGAACCCAATGGCACCAGTTTCATCGCATTCTGAGACTGTTTCCCCGGTACGCTATTTTTACGCGCACCGCAATGCCATTCTGGACACCAAATTACCCGGTCTTCAAAAATAACAAACTATATACCTATCCTGGCTCTAAACGCCGATACAAACTCAATGGAATTGATTTCATGGCTTAATTCGGTCGTCTTCTCAAGTTACACTCAAATATCTGCTTATTAAATTAAATTAATTACGCGCTATAGAAAATAACTAGGCGTTTATGGCTACCGTGGCCACATACGACATCGGTTTTCCACGCAATTCAAGATTGTATAATAATTTAACGTTACAGTTCCAATGACAGTAATTTCATCGCAAACGGTGACCGTTTGCAAAATGGCCATTTTAAAGGCCTATATTTTAAATGACGATTTTCACAGGTACTATTTAAAAATTTGATTTAGCCATAACTTACAATCTATAACACGAAATCTGAATTTTTCTCTTTCATATGAAAATTATAATCAACACGGTTCCAACGTTTCTCGTTTCACAGAAATCTGACTTATATCGGATCCTGTACATTCAATTAAAGCTCAAAATTCAATATTACGAACTTCAGCGCCATTTCGAGCTCGATTTATATTAAATATAAATTTAACGTTCAAATATCATTTTTAATAAAGAATTAAATATTAAAATTTATTAATACTCCAAATATAATATTTAAAATAATAAATTAAATTAAATATTTGACGGAAAAAATACGGGTCGTTACATTCGTCCCTCCTTGAAATAATTTCGTCCTCGAAATTGCTAAGGTAAGAAAGAATGTCACAAACCCATTATCTTTACAAAAATAAATTTAAAACTCGATTTTTATTTCCAAAACTAATCTAATTGGTTTTAAAACAAATTTAATCCAAATAAAAGAATTCCCAAAAATCTTCAAAAAATTTCTAACACCTTAAATTTTGGAATTTTTATGGTAGAGTCTCCCCTGTATGGAGGACATCTGCAATATCGCAGGTTCAAGAAATATATATCCATCGACCAACAGGGTCGGAAAAATTAAAAAACCAAACTCAAAACCCAAATAAACCAAAATTTCATATTCTGCATAGGCGTACCTTTTTGCGAGCGTTATTATGCGACAAGCAATATTTTATATTCGAGCTTGCTTAGTTATTATGCAACTCTATTCAAACTGGATTCAATCAACTCCAGAATTTTCTCTCGAATGTATTTTAAAGCTGAATTGGCACTTCTGCACCTGTTCTCAACTCAAATAAATTTCATTAGCCCCAAAACAAACATAAATTTGTTTCAAATATCCATATCATACGATCCAACCAATTCTACACAAAATCTATCCACATGAGATTATAATTATCTATAATCACTTCATTTATTCCTTTAATTATCCATTCAGGTTTATTAATCTGGATTATTTATCCAACTTATTTATTTCATATTGGTTTTAAACCAAGTCTATCATTTTCAGATTTATATTCAAGCAATCAACAACACAATCCAACCATACCGTTCAAATCAACATTAACAAATTAATCGATTTCCCATATTATAATAAATTGAGAAAATCATTACTTTTATTATAAAATAATTGGGCAAAAATAATTTCAAAAATAATCTTATATCAAATTACAAATATGCACTCTCATATATATAACAAACTCAATCTAGGGTATTACGAAAGCCATCTCTATCGAGTTTCGCCACAGAGCCAAGGTTATCACTAAACCAATAGCTCTGATACCAAATGTAGCGACCCAAATTTCCGGTACCTTTTGAGCTGAATAAACCACACCAGTCCAACCCAAAGTGCACGGAAAATGGATTTAATAGAATAAAGAAGTTAGAGGATGAGGTAAGAAAGAAAAGAATTTTAGAATAGAAGAAGTAGAAGAACCAACGCAACACAGAGTCTCACATCGCAGCGGAACAAAATATAATACAGAAATAACTTTATTGAGAGCTTTAAATAAAACTTACAATATCGGAGTACATCACACAATGGGACAGTTATAATAATCTATTCCCATATACAACACAGCGGAATAGTAGCTATATAATATCATACATCTGAACTCTTCCAGCTCGTCTCTTTACAGCATTCGATAACCTGAACCTGTGCATCCCGGGCTAACCCGAGCATTTACAAAACACTGGGTCAGTCTGGTGAAACAGAGTGAGAAAAACTCGCACAGTATTAAGGGTATCACACAACCTGATTTTTAAAGTTAAAATCTTTCAAAGAAAAGGATAATCGTAAGACCAAATCCACACATAAACACGGACGGTTTTTACCTTACGATAACCCAAAAACATTTTGAAACCAATATCTTGTCTGATATTATAATAATGTCTAAATACAAGTAAATAGAATCTAGTAGAACGCTTGCATCTCACACTCTACATATATAGTATACAAACAAAACCGCGGGCGCTTATTGGAAATTGGATTCTGACTATGACAAGGTATGGGACCACCTTCCGATAGTGTATCTCTAGAGGCGAATACACTGGGTTCAACAAGAACGTCTTGCAATCCGGCCCTCACATGGCCGACCACTCATTTCGCTTGAGTGTATCGAATGTATATCACCAACGGTGGTAGCTAGCCATCGTCTTCCCGAAAAGTGACAGCATTGAAATAGATTAATGAATGAAATGGATTTTCTCTAAATAGGTGATTAAACACCCTAATGGGAGCGACCTACATAGCCATGCTGCCTGCCCAATTTTTGTCATTTCTCGGTTGATGAGGCTTGAGGTTTGAATTTCCTTTACAACACCTGGCCACCATTCGCTTTGAATGCCACATCGTCAGATCCGGTATATATCACCAATTGACATCCACAAAAATACTCTAGTTGGGAGCTAACCAACTATAGCACGTTTGAAGAAATCAACGTACATGATCCTTTGGAAATACTCTATCAGACACTCGTCCTTACAAGTCATCCAGGAACAGGATGAACCGAAGGTACTCTCCTGCTGCATCTCATATAGGAATCACCCCATGGATCAGTAGCGAGAAGTCCTTGCAACCCGTAGGTTCCAACCACGACAGAACCACAGTACATCTCTGGCTGCAGACCAGAGATTATTAGCAGTTCTTCCATTTACGAAAATTCACGGTCTTCAATGCTCCATCTCGATCATCTTCTGATCTCTTCACGTATTTGTTGGTCGGAATGGTTTTCGAATACAAGTTCGATCCCGGTCTTTCCGTACCAACAATCGTATTGGAGAGATTTGATAGTCGGGGATTTAACTATCAAAATAAATAGTGTTTCAATCATGACAAACCAGTGAGTTTACTGGTTCAGTATTCGGCACCACTTGGCCTTTTGATTAAAACAAAAGTATTTTTAACTCTTAAATCTTTCGATATTATAAATATAATTTTCACGCTTCTTATTTAACAAAAGATTTTTCCATAAACAAATTCACTTTTGATACTTAGGAAGATCTTATATCATATTCAATTTCTATTTCCACTTGGAAATCAATTCACTTATTATTCGAAACAATGTTACGAAATATCTTCAGTTCAATACTTGAAAATGATAACCAATGCTTATTTATAAAATAAATCTATTTAAATACTCAGCTTTACATTTCCTTTTAACCTTGTGAATATCGTTATAATTTGCGCAATCCTCTTTCATTTCCATTTTTCCTTGAAATCCTTATTTATATATATTTTCAAATTTCTACCAAAATGTTGCGTCATTATTTCTCTAATGAAATAATAAATTTTACTAACCTCTTTTACCATTACAACTTATATCATTCTCAGATAATCCTGAAGTCGTTCAAGTTGGGGTATTTTAATTACCTCTCAGACCTTGATCAACAGCGTTCATGTCTTCAGATAGATACGAGTTGTAACCCAAAACCAATATTTCATTCTAATACCAATATAAATATCATTTTACTATTTTATTCCAAATATGGTTTCATAAAACCTGCTTACCCCTTTCGAACACTCTTTCTCGGCTATACCCATTTTTCTTTATTCAATAATTAAGAACTTTATAAACACCACTTTTTAACCATTACCTTTTTAAAACAATTTCATCTCATAATTCAGATTTGCTTACGCATTTCATAACCCTCTTCTTTTACCAAATTCCTTTTACTAACTCTTTCTAATTGATTCGACCATTCCCCACTTTGAGAATCTTATTTCAACTTTCCCCCTTACTTAATCCCACTATTAAGTAACGACGCTTTAACACTTTAAAACTCATTAATGTAATCCTGGTTTATTATAAACCTTTTTATCTTAATCTCCTTTTTACTTAATTCAAACAATTAAGTAACACTTCTTTTGAGCTACAATATTCGCTTAAAAATTCCCTTTATAACTTTGTTATAAAACTCAGGTTTTTGACAGATCCCGTTTGTAAACTCCTTTCACCATTTCATTAGATTTCCTTTCAACCTCGATTACTTTTGATGAATTTTCATTAAAAGTAATTACTAAATTATTATTAACTACTTTTGATGAATTTTCATTAAAAGTAATTACTAAATTTACAAATATACATAATCAGTGTGATGATACAAGGACGATTGTTTTGATATGAATTATCACTGACTTTTGGAACTGAGTTACCAAGAGAATACGTACATAAAACAAGAAACTAAGGATACTGAACACAAATGCATAACATTACATGACTGCACCAAAACAAAACAGTACAGATACAAAGACTATACAGGTGATACATAGACGATACAGTTGTATCTAATACAAAGAACGATGCAATAATTTAATTTTGTCATCTAATGTTTAGCCCTTGAAGCTAGTGGTTAAGTCTACTAACATCAGTTCGAAAACCAATAACATGATTTTGCAGCGTTGTAAGTTGATGTTGTATCTCATTTGCGTACTCAGCGGCTCGACTTGGAAACTGTTGGTCAATCCACTGCCAAAAGGTACACCCTGTGGGATAAACCCGACATCTAAAATAACGACGACCAATGTTGAATCCAATCGAAATAACATCTTCTGCAGCGGCATACCCACAATGACACATTATGATTGGTGAGTCAGCATGTTGTTCGTTAACCACTTGGTTGTTTTGATGCTGACGACGCAAACGACTATGTCGTCGCATCGCCCTTTCTTCACGTCGTTCTTCTTCTCGCCATTGTCTTCGGAGTTCTTCTTGCTCTAGTTCATACTCAAGCAAATCATCGTAGTGCCTTTCTTGCATCTCTATATAAAAATCAATAGGAGTTTCTGGTGATGATGGGTTTGACAGTCCTAGATCACCCATGCCCAGTGTATCTTCGTAGTCATACGATGTAGGAAGAGATATAGGCATTATTTAACTACAAATAGAAATAGACATTTGAACATTCATATTGGATTTCTTTTATCCTCTAAATTTTGTTAACACCTTTGGAAATAGGCATTATTTACCAATACATCAATGGTTTGGCAAACATAAAAATACAGAACTTGCACAATTTCAACACATGCAAACATATAAATACAACACTTCAAGTATAAAAACCCTAATTTAAGGTAATCGATATACCCAAATCACCTAGAGACTTTGAACGCAGATCAAAATAAGTTAGAGATGAAATCAACTAAATAAAACCTAAATGATGAAGCCCTAACTACCTGTAATTGTCCTAAACGATCCAAATTGGAGGTGTAAAGTTCGTAACCTGAGGAAGAGTAGCAATCGGAGGCGTTCTTGGACGGATTTCGTGGAGAGAGAAACGGACAGAAGGAGGAGTACCGGAGAAATTTGTTTTGGGGGGAAGTATTTCGTGAATGGGGAAACTATCGCGCCAAATTTTCACTAAGCTGTAGCAAGGATCAGCTTGAACCGTTGGATTAATCAGGAAAGAGGCTTGTGTCTTTTAAGGTGAAGAGTTTTCGCTTGGTTGAAGGGTTTGGCTATTCTTAGTTTTTGAAATTGAATGAACTAGCTGAGACCAATACACACACAAGAAGGGATACACTGTATACATATATAGGCGAACTAGAGACTGGATAGGAACAACGTCCTCTCCAAATGGTACAGCGTAGCTGAGAATGAAATTAGGGTTGGTCGAGGCCTTCTTGTTTCATGTCAGCTGAAAGGATAGGGAAGAAATGAAAGGGTAGGCCTGCGCATTTGTAGGCTTGGTTGGCCGACGTGAAAGTGAAGTGAAATATCATTACAGAGGAGAAAATAGACAGTTGTTGATACCTTTGCATGTGGATCTATTAAATTGGAAAAGAAATGATGGACTGACATTTCTACAATTTGCAGTATGAAATGGTCTACACTACGCGTTGGAAACAATAGGGTAGCTTGTATATTTTATTAAATCACTTAGGTATGCAGAACATAGGACATCTTAGGGCAAAACGTAGGATATGCACACAGTAGGATTTGAAAACTTGTATATATATTCTTTTTATGAAACTTCAGCGAAAGTAGTTGATAAAAACCACCCAAACAATTTCTGTTTTTTGATAAAAAAGCTAATCTTAGTGTAAAAAGGTATTCCGGACCCAATGGGACAAGTTTCAACGGATTTCGATCTCATTTGAAAAAAATTCCTTTATAAAACCAGAAATAAACACGCATTTAATTTTTTCACGGTCACTAGATAAGTCAAATTAACTTGAGACCTTGAAATCCTAAAATAATTAATCAATACGAACCCAACGACACCAGCTTCGTCGCATTCTGAGTCTGTTTCCCCGGTAGGCTATTTTTACGCGCACCGCAATGCCATCCTGGACACCAAATTACCCGGTCTTCAAAAATAAGAAACTATATACCTGTCCTGGCTCTAAACGCCGATACGAACTCAACGGAATTGATTTCGCGGCTTAATTCGGTCGTCCGCTCAAGTTACACTCAAATATCCGCTTATTAATTTAATTTAATTTAATTTAATTACGTGCTATAGAAAATAACTGGGCGTTTATGGCTACCGTAGCCACATACGACATCGGTTTGCCATGCAATTCAAAATTGTATAATAATTTAACGTTACGGTTCCAATGACACTAATTTCGTCGCAAACGGTGACCATTTGCAAAATGGCTATTTTAAAGACCTATATTTTAAATAACGATTTTCACAATGACTATTTAAAAATTTGATTTGGCCATAAATTACAATCTATAACGCGAAATCTAAATTGTTCTCTTTCATATGAAAATTATAATCAAAATGGTTCCAACGTTTGTCGTTTTACAGAAATCTGACTTATATCGGATCCTGTACATTCAATTAAAGTTCAAAATTCAATATTACGAACTACATCGCCGTTTCGAGCTCGATTTATATTAAATATAAATTTAACGTTCAAATATCATTTTTAATAAAGAATTAAATATTAAAATTTATTAATACTCCAAATATAATATTTGAAATAATAAATTAAATTAAATATTTGACGGCAAAAATACGGGTCGTTACATGTAATAAGATGCTTAATGTGCTTCATAAATTGCACAAGATGAGATAATGCTCATGCAGTAAGTCGACTAAGTAGGTATACTGGTAATCTAGGAAAGGAACACTGGAAAACACTTGTGAGAGTGCTGGAATATTTAAATAACACTGCAAATTATTGATTACATTGGAAAAGTATTCAACGGTCTTGGAGGGACATAGTGATGCAAATTGGATTGCGGATTCAAAGAAATCAAAAATCCACAAGTTGTTATGTTTTTACTCTAGTAGGAGCAGCAATGTCATGGAAATCTACTAAAAAAACATGCATAGCTCATTCCATTATGGAATCAGAGTTTATCGCTTTAGATAAAGCGAGCGAAGAAGCAGAATGGCTTCGCCATTTTTTAGAAGAAATTTTGTTTTGGCCTAAACCTGTACTGACCATATGCATACACTATGATAACCAAGAAGCTTTAAGCAGAGCTTAAAATTTGTTGTATAATGGAAAGTCATGACACATTCGTCGACGCCATAACACGGTTACCTTATACAGAAACCTATCCTAGCAACTATAGATCCCAAGAACTAGGATCAATAGGCATACCGGTCCTAAGTAATTCTGGAATCAATGCATTTGGGGACTAAGTCCTTACAAACCATCCTACGATGTATACTAAAATGCATGCCTATAGAAGTATTAAAAAGGTTAAAGCTATACTTTTTAATGATGACCATATGTTGAATAATTACAAGTGGGGTATATATAGGATACTCTTGATGGTAATTGAGATCACCTGTGTTTGTGTGAGCCGGGTCGGCTCTATGAGAATATCAAAGGCTTAATTTCTATAAACACTCGCATAACCAAATATTGTTCAAGACCAAAATGAACACAACTAAGAGATTGGATGAGAAGGGTAACAATGCTTCGTAAAACTTTTTGTCTATTTATACAACAGCTAATGGTTGAAGATGAAATAATTCACTTATTAACCAAGAATATCTGATGAGTTTTAACTAGGGAAAGTTTAAAGTGAAATACCTGTTTATCCTCGACACAACATTATTCCTCGTGTACTCTGTGATATTCCACTTTGTATGGGGAAAACATACATTATCATTCATATGGGAGACTGTTGGAGTTTCAAAGGTGAATGAAATATACATTAGTCTTATATTGCCAAATTTAAGATAAAAGTTATGAATATATACTATATTCGCAACCCCTATATAGTCCTTTAGGATCAGTGTAACAACCCAATTCCAACGGATTCAGATTTTTCAAAATTCTAAATCGGGAACCACTGAAACTCGAGCTAGCTTGTCTGGTATCCTATAGAAAAGACAGAGATAATAAATATATCAAAGCTTGATAAAACATCTCACAACAGAATGGATATAAAAATAACAATGAAATATAAACTTACTGAAATAATGACACTACCTAACAAGTGTCGAAAGGCTATCAAATATCTGCCATAAATCTAACCTGGAGTATGTTATGAGGAGAGGGTCAGAGCATAATTTTTGGTGACAGGACAAATTATACATTATGAAATAACACTACATATGCTGTTCAATTACATTTTCTTAATTATTAGGTTATTTAGGTTAACAACAGTCTAGGCTCTGCACACACATCGTAGCCGTCTACTCGCCAGTAGGTTAAACCTAAAATAATATATGCAGTAATGACCAACATCTCAAGGTACCCCCTGTAACACCCTCTATGTACGGTCTCCTCCGTCACACCATGGAAGCATGCACAATCTCCATACTACGACGAACTACGTATCGAAATCTCTATCGTTACGCCACGTAATCGCACAAAACCACCATCGTTATGCCACATAAGCATATGGATCCTCCTATCCCAACTCTTTGATCGAACCACGTCTCTACACGGAGTAATGCTCTAACATCTACAATACACCACCCAGTGCATGTATCTAACCCTCGCACGAATGTACTGCCTACTATAACCCGAGTTCCGTAATAGGGCTACATCCAATGCGTGAAACTCGATTGGGAGCTTTCGATATTTGTAAAGGACAGCTTCGTTAGGCCTACATTACATATATCCACATTTGGTCTGTCTCTTTTCACGTTGGCTATGGCTCCACCCTAGCCCCTCCCTCAATTAATGAAAGACTACCTTAAGATCCAAGGATGTGCACCTATCAACCAATCTTACATCCAATTTGGCGTGTCCCTCAACCAGTGTCCTGATAGTAAAAGACCATTGGTCTTTTGGTTTAGCTCTAATCTTTTCGCATCCCACTGACCGTCGATGATAAGTATCCAACAATTTCTACCCTTAATTTGGTCCTGAACACCTCCTGCCAGAGCGGGGAAAACCGCTTAATCATCCAACGTCATATGCCACAGCTTGCTGACTGCCACACCATAGTTCCAGTCAAGGTATACTCTAGTTGGTGCAATAGACCTGCCTCCAAGCGACGACTTCATCCGGTTGTTCCTTGGAGGGTCATCTTAGAGTACGCTACCATGTCCTGCAAAAGCCTAGTGCTTTCCCCCAGTCCCGTAGAATAATCAGTTGGGCGTGCTCCTCTCGTGTTTCCAAACAACGTGATGATCTATCCCATTGAGTCCTTCATCTCCATACTTATGGACAGGTCCAAGCGCATCACACCATCAAGTTATTAGATCCTATGTCTAATCTTTTAACCATGCACTTATTTTAACTTATCACGTTGTCAATTAACTTGATTATTTAATCATTCATTTTCTATTCAAGTTACTGGTTTATTAACTTATATTTGGCTGCTTACCTTTCCTAATCAGCCCCATGCCATCGAAATGGATCATATCTATGAGCCTCTTATTTTCCCTAATCAGCCCCATGCTGTTAGAACGGACTTCCACTTATTATTATTACTACTACTATTATTATTACATTCATTAAACTTAATCCTCTATATGTTTACTAATAATAAACCTACTTTATTCTTTCTCATTTAATTATAACCTCATTCTATATCATTACCACAATTGTTGCTGTGGGTTTGCTTATCAACTTAGTTCCCTTAACTAAGGTTTATTAATAAGTTCTTTTTTCATCATTGGTTTTAACCTACATTTATAATTTCACTTGTCCCTAGGACAAGCCTACCTATTATGTTTCATTTCCATTCATATAATTAGTTATAATATGTTATATTTAATTCATTCCCATTCATACAATTAATTATAACATGTTATATTCCTCATTCATTACATTTTCCCTTAGTTCCTTGTTATATGAGCGAACCTTTACTATTGTAACCTTTTTATATTTACCGTCTTGTACATTTTTATTATTACAGAAAATATTTCACACACTTCATTAAATTGGTTGGTGGAAATGTACAAAAATATATTTCCATAATATGCATCAATTAAGATACGTAGCTACAAGTTATTTCTCTTTATTACGTCATGTAAATATATATTTGATTAGTGTGCAATAAGGCAAAAACCCCTATTTCACATGATCCCTATTATCTTTCTTTTTCTAGTAACTACGTTCTCTGTAATTTACCGTAATGGTAATTTTGGAAATGTATCCCTTTTTCACCCCTAATTAACTCAGTCCACTACTAATTCCCTTATTCACAGTTATATATTACTTTCACATTTTTTTTTACAAAATTCCCAATTTCAATTTAATTACGGTAAATTTCTATACACAGTTAGGCTTACTATTTCCTATTCCATTTTTCCACATTTTACTATAATTTTTCTGAATCCAGTCTTTTAGTTATATTCTAAACAATATACATTGGGAATATACACATAATCATCGCCAAATTTACAATCTTATTATTACAATAATTTCTTAAGCCCAAATAGAAAGAAATAGGAATAAATTCACACAACAGTAATATTCTTAATGCTTTTATGGAATGAATTACATCATAATTACAACAATTTCAATTATTCATTACATTATAAATTACAGGGAATTAAACGATTAATATACCATTACCAAAAGCCATAATTTAAATCCACTCACCTGTTATCTTTCCAATTCCAAAATATGATTCAGAATTATTAACCGCGGTTTCCCACTAATTTGATCCAATATTTTAATAACCACAGATTTACAATTCATAACCCAAAAGAAAACAAAAGAATTGAATTGGAATCAGATCCACAGAACTTACCTCGTACAAAAAGGAATTCGAAGCGCCTACAATCCTAAACTATGAATTTCATTCTCCAATTCTTGTTTTTGAAGGTCTAAACTAATTTAATTTGGTTGAGAAAAGGTTTGGAGAAGAAATGAAATGGCAGAGCTTCCTTGTCTGCTTAGAAAATAATGAGTTTGATGACTAGTCTTGAACGTTTATCTATAATCGCTCAAAAGAACCTAGTCCGTTAGATTTGTAGAAAGCAAATCAGAACCGTTGATGAAAATAAAACACGTCATTTGACCTAAACTAGGCCTCGCTGTTAGCTAAATATGGTGGGTACGTGATTATTACTTGCCTTTATTTCTTTCTTAACGTTATAATTTAGTTTCTATCCATATTCTTGGTCTTATCCCAATTCAAATTTCAAATGAAAAATTAATACACACATTTAATTTCTTTTGTTTTAACTTTCTTCATATTTAATCTCTTTTTAATTCAATAAGTGATAATTTTAACGTTTATTTCTATTATATTACATGCCATTTTTAACGCGCATTAATTCCATTTCAAATGCGCATCATTAATATATTAATATGTGCATACCTATTCTATATTGAAACACTATTTAATTAATGTTATTTCAAACTTTCTTTTATTGCATATTTTTGTACCATTTATGACATGCGTTTCTTCTGTAAATTATATCTAAATATATTTATACGCATGCTCACACATATGTCATCCTTCCCATAAATATATTATTTACTTTTTGAATTTGATGCTAATTATATTATTTCTTTGTTAACGTCAATTATAACATGAAACTTTTAATTTTAATATCAATTACTTTCCTCTTTCTGACATACATAATTTTAATGTCAACATACATAATTTAAAAATATAAATTATATTTGCATACATTCACATACAAATATTTTCCAACGCTAAACTTCATACGTTCGTAATTTTGCCGTACGAACTCCGTTCGGAACATATTTTATATGTAAATTTATCAGAAAATTGCAACGAACATAACGGTACACATTCCAAAATCCAAGTCTGCCAATTCCAAAAATGTATGTTTTCCATTCATCATTTTTTGTAATTATTTAATCTAATTAATATTATAAAATGTAGGGTGTTACATTCTGCCACCCTTTTGGAAATTTCTACCCAAAAATTAAATAAATGGTAAGCTTATGTAATTTCTCGCATAATTTACAACCATCATGTGTACATCCAATTTTACAACCATCCATGTGCTAGTGTAATACATTATAAAAATTTATGCGTGCAATGAATTTCTAAGCAATACCTCCTGTAAGAATGTTGTCTTTTTCAAAAATATTTTGAAAACATGATGTGCACAGCCTAAACATACTTGCAATTTTTATATGAATGCAATATTTTTTAAGTCTTTTTTCCCACATTCTTACAGAATAAGTGTGTAGTTCATCCAATTTTGCATCCAAACCCTACCATCCAACTTTAAATTTTCAAAATTCAGAAAAATCTAATTTTCCAAATTGGGTTTTTCATGGTAGAAAAAAGTAGGATGTGGGAAAAGTCTATATTATCCACTTCACTTTTACGCACTATTTTCTATGTACTTGGAACCTTTGACAACCATTCTACAAAAATTCCTACTTTCTTTTCCAAAAACAGTTTATACAAGAAGAATTTTCTTTTTCAACTTTCCCAAACTTACTTTAGAAGAATTTATTTTCTCTTATTGTTCCCGTTTATTGCAGTTATCGCCTTTATTACTTTTTATTTTATTTGTTTTTCTTTTAGTCATTCATTTCTTGCTTTCATTGTTAATTCATTTGTGGCATCCTATATCTTTATTCATTTTTAGTAATCATCCCACATACCTAGAAAAAGAATGTCATACTAAGCCATTCTATTTTCAACAATAAAATAAAATACTACATAAGAGTGCAACTTTGTACTAAAAGAAAACATGCAGTACTACAATCACTACTAAGCAAAAGGTACGATGGTTAAATGTGGTTACGTACTCAGACTAGGAGGCCTAGGACCATGTTCCCGTGACATAAAAATGTCCTCTTCAGTGAATCCATCCGACCATAGCATTCCTCCTTTCCATCTATCACTCTCTACAAACTCATCCCGCTTACCTGCTAGTTCCAAGAGTCATTTCTAATTGTCCACCAATGATATACTGATATCCATAAGCTAACCATACCCGATACCCAGATGGATACAAACCTGACAACCCTTACTTCACCATGAAGTAACCTCATATCCTTGGGACTAGTTCTTATCATTTCTTAAAGTAAGACAGTACGCCATGCGTTCTAATTTCCTAAGAAGCGCTAAAAATGGGATTTCCATTAATCACACACCATACCATAATATTCCATACAAGAACCCAAAGCCTGCTCTTACTTTTCATTTACCTTCATATTCCCATTAGGTATGTTCTAGGTCTTTCCTTAAAAATTTAATCTTCTCTTATTTTATTACTGATTTGCTTAGAAACTTAATTCTCATTTGAATTAACCGACCTTTTCCCCTTAACTTGCATCATCTCTTAAATCAACATTTATGCGAAAAGTTGAAGAACTTAAGCCGTAGTCAAAATATAGGAAGTTGAGTTGATTAGTAAAACAACTTTCGGCTTTGTTCCTTTTCGGGGATGAAAAGTTTTAAGTGGGGAAGATTGTAACAACCCGGAAATGCGTGCCAATTTAAAAATTTTTATTTTGGCAATTTTAGTGAATTTTGAATATTTAAAATGAAATATTTTAAATAATAACGACGAGATTTTTTTTTTGAAAAGGATTTGAACGTATATATTTATATACGTCGTCGTTAGAATATAAATATTTGTATATAATTATAAAAGGAATTGAAAATGGCGCGGTAGTTCGATAATTCGATTTCAAATTTCAAATTTCAAATGAATGTACAGGATTCAAAATAAACCGGATTTTAGTGAAACCAAAAATATTAGAATCTAATTGATAATATCTTTCAAACAAATCCGAAAAATCAATTTTTCATAGCGGGAATCAAAAGATATGTCCAGTTGAAAATTCAGAATAGTCGCTATGGAATTCTGGCCCTTAAAAATGGAAATTTTGCAAGCGACCTCGGATTTCGACGAAACCACTTTGGTTGGATCCGTGATGCCAATTTATTGCTAGGTTTCAAAATTTGTAATTTTTCGAATCAATATGTGAGCGTGGCGAAGGAAAACGTGTTTGACCAGTTTCAGTTGATTTTAATCGACTGGAAAATGGCCATTTTTCAAATGGCATCAGAATTCGACGAAATTAGTTTTGTTAGGACTGTATCGTCAATATGAAGCTAGAAAATATTTTTTTTGGAATTTTTCGAGTTAGTATGTGACCCCAGTAGAGTGAAATGCACGTTCAAATTCAATATATAGAGTTATATTTTGAATTTTACGAAAACTGATCGAAACGATCGAATCAGCTTACGACACATATCCCATTGTATTCGAAATGAGGGTAATTATCTATGGACGACAGGCGGTGGGTCTCGTTTCGAGGTCGAAAATAAAAGTTGCTTTTTGAAATTAAATAAATAAATAAATTCACCCTCTCTCCTTATACTCTCAGGCCCCCCTGTTTCTTCAAATCGTTCAAAGCAACAAAAAAAAGGGGAAGAGGGGAGCGACGGGGGGGGGGGGGGGGGGAGGGGGGGCGCCGCTGCCATCGCCCCCCTCAAATCGCCGCCGCCACCGAACCCCATCCCCCTCCTCTCGATTCTCCCACTCCTCCCCCCTTTCGTTCGATGACCGACGCAACTCTCTCCTCCCTCGATTTGAAGCCCCTCCGCCCAGAAACCCACCTGCGCCCTACTCCTCCGACCCACGACGATCCTCCACCCCTTCGCCCTACTGAAGCCCGACGCCGACATCCACCTCCCCGCGTTTGACCTCGGCCACCCCCTGCCGCCTAGCTCCGCCAATGGTGAATCCCTTTTCCCCCTTCGCTTGAAAAAAAACACTGTAAATGTTTATTTTTATTTACAATTAATTTTATTTTAAGTTTAGCAATGAAAAATATTATTTCTTAGTGTGGAAAAATGAGCTTTTTCATAGTAGGAAAAATGTAATTTTTCATAGTAGAAAAATGAGATTTTTCAATGTATAAAGCTTTGATTTTTATTAATAAAAATATAATTTTTATATTTGTAGAGAGTTAAAAATATAATTTTTATATTTGTAGAGAGTTCAAAATATAATTCTTATATTTGTAAAGAGTTAAAAATATAATTTTTATATTTGTAGAGAGTTCAAAATATAATTTTTATATTTGTAGAGAGTTCAAAATATAATTTTTATATGATGTGAAGGTTAAAAATATAATTTTTATAATATAGAAAGGTTAAAGATATAATTTTTATATTTTAGAAAGAATGAAAAAAAATTGATTTTTATCATATGTGAAATATAAAAATATAATTTTTATAAAGTAGAAGTATTAAAAATATGATTTTTATATTATATAGATAATAAAAATTTAATCTTTATATTTGAAAAGGCGAAATTTTTATATAGAGAATAACGTGATAAAAATATGATCTTTATTACATGAACACCGATGTAAAAATAGAATTTTTATCTATATAGTAGTAGTATAAAAATGTGGTTTTTTATATACATAGCAGCAATATAAAAATGTGATTTTTATATATGTAGTGGCTACGGGCGACGAAAGTGACAAAGGGCGAGAACGGCGAAGACTTCTACATAAGAAGAGTCGTGGTATTGGATTAGCTAGTCTGTGAGAACTTCTCACTTTAAATCTTCTTTTCTAGTTAAAAATATATATATATACTAGGATGCAGACGGTGCTTAGCAGCACCCGACACCCGTCGTCCACAGACCATGGATGGCTTATATGCTTGTTTGATGTGTTGTGAAATTTGTTTGTGATGTTGATGTGAAATCGATAATAAAATATTCATGTGTTGAAATAAATTAATTATCGTTAAAAATATAATTTTTAACGTGAATGTGAATAAATAAATATTCATTTACAAACCGGACGGTTTGTTTATGTACACCTATTTGAAGGATATTGATTGGGACGATAAATTTTACACATCGCCCAACTGCACCAATAAAAATCTGTGTTTGTTGATTTGAAACCCCACACGGGTGTTGGGATGATATTTGGTGTACACTAATCCCAATTATTTAATAGTATGTCGATCGATTGGTCGACAGACTGTGTGAGCGTTAATTATCTATATTTAATGCTTATGCAGTTGTGTGGTGCACATTTGATGATGATTGATTATTTATTGTTGCTATTTATATACATGTGTTGTATGGAAACCATATAATTAACATTATATGGTAATTGATTGGGTCTCATTCCAATTGGGAAATAATGAATATTATGAAAGAAAATTCATGTGTTGAATAGAATAAATAGTTATGTGTTGACGGCGTTCAAGTGTTGAGAATTCATGTGTTGAAAGTGTATTCATGTGTTGAATAAAATATTTATACAATAAAATTTACCTTTTTATTGTAAGTAAGAAGAAATTTAGATTCATGTGTTGAATGGAATAAATATTCATTTGTTGAATAGAATAACGAATTTATTGAAATATATAAAGCCGTGTTGATTAGAGATGCGCCATTTTGACGTGAACGATATTTATATTGATTTTATTCATATTTTTTTATGAATATCGAAAAGTGATTTCAAAATTGAAATCAAATAGAAATGAATTCGAATTGAAATCGAATAGAAATGAATTCGAATTGAAATCAAATAGAAATGAATTCGAATTGAAATCTAATAGAAATGAATTCGAATTGAAATCGAATAGAAATGAATTCAAATTGAAATTGAATTAATTTGAAATTGAAATTGAATTGAAACTGAATTAAAAATCGATTTGAATTGAAATCAATTTGAAATGAATTTAAAACGAATCTATAAAGGAAATTCAATTTTGATTTGAAATTGAAAGGGAAGTTGAAATCGTTTCGAAAACGAATTTAAAATGATTTATAAAATACGTTTTAAAAAGGAAATCGACGAAATATATAATATATATATATATATATATATTATATATAATGGCCTGAATAGAACGCGCCGCTCTACGGCAGTTCGCGAATTTCGACCATTGACTTCGAATTGACATTACGGGAGATCCGACCGTAGGATTCTCCTGAAACTGGAACCGTTGGGTTCGTATCGAAAAGAGCTTTCCAATGAATATTATAGATTTGAAATCTAACGGTTGGATTTGGAATTATGTCCAAATCAAATTTGGAAAAGCTCGTTGTAAGTGCAGTTCGGTGGTCGTTGATGGAAATCGACTGTACGGGCCTTGATAAAATTATTAAAAATATCTATAATTTGCGTAAAATCATAAGAAATAGTTTGTGAAGAACTGGGATGAAAAATTCCACATTTGAAAAGATAAAAATAGATTTTTATCGAAATGAACTAGTTTTGAACTAGAATCAAAATCAATTTATTTTTGAAATAAATAAATTGAATTTGAAAGTGGTTTTGAAAATAATCAGAATTTCCAATACGTGAATTGGAATGGATTTGAATCGAAATTATCTTCGGAATATTTCGATGTTGGATTTCGTGATTATACAGATATGGTTTTGGAATTTTGAAAGATATATTTATATCGTTATTTCCAATACGATATTTGTTGGCTCCATAATTTGATATTGAATATAAGCCGGTATATTTTCTGTTCAGAGCCTTGTATTTAATATCAAATGTGATTTGGATTTGTCGTGAATGGTGTCTTCATTAACACCGATTCTTAAGCCCAATAGAGAAAAAGATTAAATCTTTTTATTTAGATTTAATGAAGTGTATCAATTAAATAATATTTAATTGGAATTGAATTTGAATGTGATTTTGGGTTTATCGTGAACCGTGTTTTCGATGACATTGGTTCTTTAACCCAGTTAAAGATAGGATATTGATTTTTGAAAAGATTAAAACTAAGTGGAGTTTTAATGAATCTTTAATTAGATTGAAATGTGAATTGATGATTTAAATTATCAAATCTGAAAAGTGATTGTGAATGGAGTATCACCAGTTTTGCTCCAAAGCGATAGTTAAATCTTTAATTAGATTTAAACGTGAAATGGTAATTAATTTTACCGATAACACCGTGGTGTTAGGTATGGAGTATTACCATTTTTGCTCCAGGGGATGAATAGGTTGGGATTGGGGAATAAAACAAATAATTACTTCGGTGTGGCTCGCTAATCCCGACTAGCTTGGAAAACCATAATATGGTTTGAAATGATATCCAAGGAAGATTAAAGAATAAATTTAGAAGAATTTATCTTGGATAAAATTAATGGGAACCTTTCCCTAAGAATGTGGATTTTTGAATAAAAGAATATTCTGAATTGGAATGAGGCGTATGTTGTGTTTGTGTAACATTTGTTTATCATATACGTGGGTTATTCAGAAAGGCCGGGTTTATACCCATTCTGAATAACCGATTCGACGAGATGTCGAAGATGAAGATGGTGGTTGAAGACCAGAAGTCTTCACATAGTTTGGGTGATTACTGATGATCTTGATTGGGCTGTACACCCAAGATGAGAGAAACAGTTGGTGATCGTCCAGACGTACTTGGAGATCGATGGATATGCGAGGAAAGTGCCTCCGGTTTCGTTCAGACCCAGAACGAACTTGTAAATGGACTGTGTGTCTGACATTGGATTTTATTCTGTGTTGATTGATCTCTATTAAATATACATCTGTTTGGCGGAGGAGAATTTATTCTCTTGCTTAACGCCCTTCTCTGAGACCTACGAGCTCAGAGGTTGTATATCGATGGACATCAGTCGCATGGAGTGAATTGCCAGTGTGGAACGCGTAAGTGGCAATTGTTCAAGGCTTCTGTTGAAAAGCAAAGTCTTGTGGTTGATGATCAAAGCACGGCCTGTGTGGCGTAGCTTTGTGTATAGCGTGAATTCGCGAGCCTCACACCTCGTTATGAGTCAAAAAGGGGATAAGGACCCAAGGAGTGCACGATGTTTCTTTCTAGCTAGTGGTGGTGTCAGTGCTTAAACTGGCTGATATTTATATACTTTTCACCTGTGTGGTTGTTGGAATGCGAGGCGCCTCAGATATTGGTCTGTTAGGACCGGGAAACGTGTGTTCAGGAATTGCCAATCCTCAAAAGTAAGAGAGGATCGGCCTTGTAGGTTCCAAAGGATCATAGTGGGGTCTTGAGACATTTGCTAGAGTGTCTCGAATCGGAGAGGAGCTTGCCCCTTGCCTCGACTCATGACGGAAATCCAATTTCCAATACGTGTATTTCGGTTTTATTTGTAGAGCCTAGTATGGCGACATAGTAGCATGCGATACTATGTCGTCTATGATTGATATTTATGATTGAAATTGTTTTGACGTTATACGCTTATTATAGTATCAAATGATTTGTTTTTAAACGTATTAAGCATTATTTGGCTGTTATAAGGGAAAACCCTATCCTCCGGCTTGCGTTGCATTGTGTGATGGGACCTAGGTCTTATAATAGCTTCATTTTTCGGAAAAGAATTGCGTTGTTTATTGATATGCACTGGTATTCTTGGGAGGAAACCCGTTCTGTGTTATACGGCGTGGTCCCTTGAATTACTCTCTTTTAAAGTAAAGTTTAAATAACTGTTTTAGTTCTCACACCAGTCACATGACTGACCTGGAGTTTATTGTTTTAACCTAAACTCTGGGTGCCCTTATTTTCGACACGGGCAGCTAGTAGTTTTGGTTTTGCAGATTTATATTCACCAGATCCTGATTTACAGCCGGAACGATGCTCGGAAAGCTCTGTATCCGTGTATTACTTTCAGTTGTGTTTTGTATTGTTTTTCTGCTGCTTTGTAATTTATTGTAATCTCTGATATTTACGAATGTATAATATTCATTTATACTCTGTATATTCTTGTATTCTGATGGAATTGTTGTAATAAGCAATGAAATGTTCTTCAGTTTGCGTTCTATTTTGTCGTGTTCTCAAGGTAATCCGGGCTTTCCTTACCGGGGAAGTTACGGGCTATCACACAACCAATAAATCTACACAATATAAAAAAAATTTATATTGAATAACAAATATGTTCACTCGTATAAACACTCAACTCAATTTAGGGTATTACTAACCCCATCTCCACTAAGTCACGCCACAGAGCCAAGGTAATTCACTTAACCTTAAGCTCTGATACCACTATAACGACCCGGGGATTTTGCAATCCTGGATATCGGTATACAACACTATGTCGACTATTCAAGCATCGGAAAAACCGGATAGTCCGTGAAAGAAATTAGAGGGTGAGAATAGATAAGATAGAAACTTAGAATTGAAGAAAAAGAACAACACAACATCAGAGTAAACACGAACCTCACAGCGGAACGAATAAATATATTTCATAACATAACTTTGAAATAAAACAGTATCTGTATACAATACCATTATTAGAGTATAACACTTACAACACAGCGGAAATAAAAATAGCTATATAATCCTGAAGCCTTCTGCTCCAGCTCTTCAAGTATCTGTAAATCCTGACTACTTGACTGCCCGTACACAATTGAGCACCCAAGAGTTTAGGGAAAACAAAACAAAATAAACTCTGGGTCAGTCATGTGACTGGTGTGAGTAAACTCAAATCATTTGATTTAACTTTCAAAATTCTTTTGAAACAAAGGATAATCATAAGAATGATCCACACATAAACACAGATGGCTTTTACCTTATGATAACCCAAAATATTTCTAAAACGATACTTGTCTGATATTATAATAATGTCTAGATCAAGTAAATAGAAATCTAGCAGAAACGCTTTCATCTAACGTTCTACATATATAATATACAATCAAAACCGCAGGCTCTTATTTGGGGAATGGATTCCAACTATGACAAGGTATGGATCCACCTTCCGCTCAGTGTAATCTAGAAGCAATACACTGGAGTTCAACAAGAACATCTTGTAACTCGGCCACACATGACCGACCATTCATTTCTCTTGAATGTATCGAATATATTGCAACCCCTCGGTTAGTATTCCAACATAACCTTTACCGGGAGTTATAGAATTGAAAGAAGTACAAATATGAATATTCTCTAGATGGTAACAATATACCCAAATTGGGTGCAACCCACTTAGCCATGTTGCCTGCCCGATTTCTGTCATTTCCCAATTGATGAGGCTTGAGGTTATAACGTATCTCTATACAGATCACGTCTTCGTTTACTTTGAATGCCACATCATCATACTCGTCAAATCACAAATTGATTTCCCTAAAAATACCACGGGTATAAAGCTAAGAGAAACGAATTCCTCCATCACCAACGTAAATATGTTTGAAATGATCAACTTACGCGATCTACCAGATATAATCTGTCGGACATTCGTCCATTCAAGTTGTCCTGGGACTGGGCAAATCGAAGGCACTATTCAGTACATCCATCTTAGGCAATCTCTACCTAAGATTTATACAATAGCCCTTGCACTTTACTCCGTCTTCAATATATTCAACATACTTGGTTTGCAACGCTTACGCTAATACGGAGTGGTTCTTCGGATAATAATCCAACCGATCTCTCCATATTAACAACGTAAAAATGGTCAAAAACTTTGATAGTCGGTGATTTAACTATCAAATGAAAACACGTGTGCAAACAACAATCTTATTTCCAATTGGAATTTCTATTGATCAATCATATATATATATATATATATATATATATATATATATTCATATTTCCTTATTTTCTATATTCAGAAAATATATGTTATGAACATGGAAAACATTTCCATTTCTTATTTTCTATTATTAGAAAATATTTCTGATTCTTATTTGGAAAATATTTCCAAAACTCCTTCATTGGCTTTAAACAGATGTTTGAATAAAACATCACTAAGCAAACTCAAACCATTACACTCATTAACTAAATTCACTTAACCATCCTTCAGGATCAAACCTTAACCATTCCTTAGTTAAGAAGGGAGTCAATCAAGTTGGGGTATAATTACCTCTCAGACCTTAACTGAACAACGTTTTAACTTCGGAATAGACAAAGTTTATCTTTTAAACCTTTAACAAACTTCCTTACGTAACTCTCGGATTCTATTTACATATCTACTTCTTTATTGAAAACATTGATTATAACTATAGCATTATAATTCCTACTTTCGAAATATCTAACTTCGAATATAACTTTTATTCTTTAATTTGAATAAATAAATAAACACCAAATTTATAAATAAATAAATCTTGATTTAAAAACCGGAAAGTATAAATACTTTCCCGAATTCGATATAATCGAATTCAACGATTTACTCTCTTCGAATAACTAATATTCGATTGACTCACTTCGAATAACTAATATTCGATTATCTCATTACAAATAACTAATATTCGATTATCGCACTTCGAATAACTTATATTCGATTAACTCTAGTTGCTTCTCTTATTCGAATAACTAATATTCGATTAACTTCTAATTGATTGACTCTAGATCGCAGCGATCCCAATGGTTACGCCTGATTCCCTCAGGAAACATTCGACCGCCATAGGCTATCTACAGCCCTGCGAATTACGCTAGCAGTCGTGCTAAATGGCAACTCATCCTGAATAACTATGTCTGTTTTAACTCTATCTCGAATAACTATATATTTAACTTATATTTGATTAACCCTATTTAATTAACTCTATCGATTAATTCTAACTGATTAACTCTAACTAATTTACTCTAACTGGTTAACTCTAACTGATTAACTCTAACTGGTTAACTCTAACTGATTAACTCTAACTAGTTAACTCTAACTGATTAACTCTAATCAATTAACTCTAACCGATTAACTCTAATCAATTGACTCTAACTCAAATCGATTAATTCTAACTCTAATCGATTAACTATAATTTGATTAACTCCTTTGTTTAACTCCTTTGATTAACTCCTTTGATTTACTCTACGTCCATATTCAGTTTCAACTATCGATGTTGAAATCAATTCTTACTTCTCTATATGCCAATGATAAACATTGTATTTAATTTATAAAATATTATTTATAAATTTATCTTCTCCACTTATCTGTTAAAATAGATATCTATTTAAAATCCATTTTAAATTCATATTCGGTTATACCCGTGTGCGAAGCACGGGTCTAAACTTTCCTAGTGTAAAATTTTCTTTGTATAAAATTCTTTTCATTTTCCAAATATACCTTTTATAATTCTATTTATTTTCTAAATAAATATTACTTTTTATTTTATCTTATTTATCAAATGATAAATATTCCTTCCTTAATTCTATTTATTTTCTAAATAAATATTTCCTTTTCTAATTGTTATACAAATATTTCCTTTTCTATTTTGTTTTACAAATATTTCCTTTTGTCCTATTTATTTTCCGAATAAATATTCCTTATAATATCTTGTTTATTTCATATAAATATTCCCTTTATTAATTCTATTTATTTTATAAATAAGTTTCCCTTTTATAAAATTCTATGATTTTATAAATATCTTCTTTTATAAAATATTTTGATTTTATAAATAAATATTCCTCTTTATAAAATCCTTTGATTTTATAAATATTTTATTTTCAATATACATTTTGAAATTTCTCTTTCCACATTCCGGTATTTCTTATGGTATTTAACATACCAAATCATAATGATCTATATCATTCTAACACACATAATCAATAACAGATTATATATCACATCATATATCACAATATATGAAAACCGTAAAATAAATGTTGAGGAATCCAGTTGGATTCCTCTAACCTGTTTCCCTGCATCACATATGTTAAACATATAAATAACAACAATTGCATATCAACATGAAATATTTTGATAAACAAAATCAATATTTGATTAACGATTTATATATATATCGTTATCTATCATTTCAACTGACTAGCAGTTCATCCAAACAGTCAACACACAACAATCAACAATATTTATCAGTTCTAAAAATACGTTATAAAAATATAAACTGTTCAGAATTAATGAGATTTACTCACATTGGTTTGGAGTCGACAGTTCTGTTTTTATTTCGTTTAAAAACAACGATTATTGGTTTGTCTATGAGATTCCAGTAGCTTAGTTCTTGGTCACATCGGTTCCATAATGTAGACTTCGTCATTATGATCCTAAGCTAACAAATTTCGCTACGTTCTGTTTTCATATGAGATAGTGGTACATTTTATAATCTATGGATAAATAAAATTATTTAATTAATTTACCATATAGTTAACTTTAATTAATAATTAATCACAAAGTCAGTAGGCATATTCACCTTCCTTGCCCCGTTCTGTTTCAACCCCGTGGAGTTTATGACCACATTCTTCAAGTCTAGTTCTTCTAATCATTGATTTCCATTTTAGAAAAACAACAACCCAAACTGTTAAGTCTCTTAACCTTTTGTTACTTCTAGCTGCAATAAACCATGGCCTTCTTTGTTAAAACTTCACGCTTCAGTACTAGATCTCAACGCCACATTCCAGCGTGCGTTCACCATTCTTCACCCATACCAAACACCCGGCTACAGCTCCATCCCATTCACCATTTTCATGAAACTGCGACTACAATGAAGACTCGCTACCTTATCCTACAAAGCTGCCACTACCGCTCCTTTTCAGTCTTTTCTTTCCAAACAGTGCACCTCCCCTTCTTCAGTTTCTCCTTCTCCCCATAATATCAATTCGCACTTCCTTCCAAAAATCATCCCCTGTCACGTTTAAAAATGAAACCTATCACACAACATTCTTTCAACTCCCCTCGCTCCTTCCTATAACAACACGAACCCCACTCCAGAGTTAATTCCGCCAACCCCTTCATGTACACACAGTATTTCATGTGTTACCCCTTCCACTTTTATTTTAGTTTAAGAACTATTTTTTTACATTTTAAAAACCCAGGTTTGCTTTTGTTGATAACAGAGATGGCGGTTACGATTTTGGATCCGAGAAAATGAGTGATTAGGAATTAGGTTAGAGGATTTAGTTGAGGTGTAATTATAAATAAAAGGATGCTCAAAGCTTAAGGCAACACAATCGGCCACGTAACCCGAGCATTAACCACAATGTTTGCATTGAATCAAACATATATTGTTTGTTTGAATTATAATATTGAGCGTACCCTATTACGTAAAATTCTACCTACATACAGACAGAAATAAAAATACCATTGTGTCGAGCTCAGTGCCCCGATCCCAAAAATATAATAATATAGGTCCGTTAACTTATTCTGTGAAACCTCGAAATGTTGATATAGGGTGCAAAATACTCCAAAATAAAAAGTGCTTATTTTCCAAAATAAAAATTACAGAAAAATTCTAAAAATTAAATTAT
Organism: Allium sativum; assembly: GCA_030737875.1. NCBI lineage: Eukaryota > Viridiplantae > Streptophyta > Magnoliopsida > Asparagales > Amaryllidaceae > Allium > Allium sativum. Next base: position 896,317,171 of record CM060918.1, read on the forward strand.
AACTATATCTAAAAGAATTTATCCAATTTTGAAGCCAATATTTAATTATAATAAAATATATCGTTATGGCTTATAAACGAATCCATAGCGACTATTTGAAAATTTGATTTGGACATAACTCAAAATCTACACGACGAAATCTCGATTTTTCTCTTCCATTGGAAAAATACCGTTCAACAGATTCAAACGTTTCTTGTTTCACAGAATTCCGATTTAAAATGGATTCTATATATTAATTAAAGTTCGAATCGCCAAATAGCGAACTGCACTGCCATTTCGAGCTCGATTATAATTAAATTATAATTATACGTTCAAACTTCGTTTAAATAATATATTTGTTATTCGAATTCAATTCCAAACTGAATTATATATATTTTGAATTGCCCAATTCACACTATATTGCCATTTCAACTAATTCTGATTATTCCAGGATTAAATATATTATTCTATTATTTAATTTAATTAAATATTCCATAAAATTTAATTAAACAACTATTTAATTCTCTAAATCACTAATTAAATAAATTAAATTAATTAATTATAATACCGTAAAAATACGGGACATTATAGTGTGTAATTATGAGAACTTGGATTTGAGGAACATGCAAGTAGATCGTGCAAAGAATCTAGCGGGCAACAAACGCAAGACTTCTAAAAGGAAGCCCGAATCAGGCAACACGGTAGAAAATGCCAAGCTGCAAACAAATAGGCCACCCAGGGGAAGTTGTTACAACTGCAGTCAAGCTGGACATTACTCCAGTGTATGCACCGCTCCGAAGCGGCAGAAGACCAACTAAGCAAGCTCGAGTCAGAATTATGGTGATAGGTGAAAGTGTTTCAACTGTCATCAAAAGGGGCATATCAAGACAAATTTCCCATTGCTGAAGAATGCTCAGGTTGCACGTGTATATGACGGGGTGAACCCGCCAGCTGCTACTCCAGGAGCAGGTAAAACCGATATTTTGGGAGGTACCCTTACTATTAAAAATATTCCTATTTCAGTACTATTTGACACTGGTGCATCACAAAGTTTTATTGCTAGTAATACTGTTAAAAAGTTAAAGTTAAATCTAAAGAACCTTAAAGAATCGAAAAGAGTTCACAATCCGATAGTAAGTTCTATTGTTCTCAGATCATATTGTAAAGTGCCTATCTCTTTTTCTCGATACCGATTTCCTTTCAAATTGGTCGTCATGAATTTTTCTCGATTCGATATTATTCTTGGGCTAGACTGGATAACGAAATATAAGGCAGAAGTGAAAGGCAACGAGAGGATAGTTACAATTAAAACAAAGCTTGGAGACATATTTATACCGTTCCATGGCTCAGACTCAGATAGAAAAGAGTTTTGGTCAGCGCTGGAAGTTATTCCCACTTTGTTAGAAAATATTCTTGTCATTAAACATTATGCGGATGTGTTCGAAGAAGTCAATAACTTACCTCCGCAAAGAAAAATTGAATTCAGGATCGATTTAATTTCGAATGCCAGGCCAGTAGTGCATTCAATTCGAAGAATGACTCTAAAAGAAAAAGAAGAATTAGGCGATCTAACTGACAACTTCTATGGAAAGGTCAAATCAGGCCTAGCTTCTCTAATTGGGGTGCAGTTGTGGTGTTTGTTCCTAAGTCAGATGGTACTCTCTGATTGTGTGTTGATTACCAAGACCTCAACAAGCAGATGCTCAAGAACAAATATCCATTACCTCGCATCGATGATTTGTTGGATCAATTGAATGGAGCGCAATTATTTTTTAGAATGGACCTAGCTACAGGTTTCCATCAACTAAGAATTGCCGAAGAATGTTTTCCTTTGACAGCTTTTAGAGGTCCAGACATATTTTATGAGTGGTTAGTAATATCGTTCGGCTTATGTAATGCTCCAGCGTATTTCGTCGATTTAATGAATAGAGTATTCATGGAAGTCTTGAATAAATTCGTGCTGGTATTCATCGATGATATTTTAATCTACTCCAAGTCAGAAAGCGAGCATGAAAAACATTTAGAACAAGTGTTCGGAATTCTGAGAAAGAACGCCTTCAAAGCAATTTTCTAAATGTATCTTCCGGCAAAATGAAGTGAAGTTCCTTGGTCACTTCGTATCAAAGAGAGGAATTTCTGTAGATCCAAGTAAAATTACAGCAATTCAAGATTGGAAGCAACCTACTACCCCCACAGAAGTCCGAAGTTTTCTTGGATTAGCCAGTTAATATCGAAAATTCGTTAAGGATTTTTTGAAGATATCTGTTTCATTAACAAAGCTTACTAAGAAGCACGCACAATTCAATTGGACTCCGGAATGTGAGGCAGCTTTCCAAGAGATGAAATTAAAATTGAAAACTGCTCCAGTATTAACGATTATCGATGGCAATCAGGATTTGACGGTTTGGACGGATGCTTCTATTGGAGGTCTTTGTGCGGTGTTAATGCAAAGAGGCCAAGTAGTCACTTATGCTAGCCGTCGGTTGAAGCTCATGAGAAGAATTATGCAACTCATGATCTTGAGTTGTTAGCCATCGTGTTTGCTATGAAAATATGGAGGCACTATCTATTGGGTGAGAAATTTGAATTATATACTGATCATCCATCATTGAAGTATTTGTTCACCCAGAAAGACTTGAATATGAGCCAATAGCGTTGGCTAGAATTTCTTGTAGCGTACGATCTAGATATTCTGTATATGCCGGGGAAAGCTAATGTGGTAGCGAATGCGCTTAGCAGAAAAACCGCAATCATCGCCAATCTTATTATTATTCCTTCGTTAATTGACAAGTTCTCCGTTCTTCAGAAAGACGATAATTTTGTTAAAAGATGATCAAAAGAATTCAAAAAGGTGAAGTCTCCAGTTTCCAAGTGGATAGTGAGGGAGTTTTGAGATTAAAAGGAAGAATCTGTGTTCCTGATATCCCTGAGCTCAAAAGAGATGTGCTTGATGAATGTCATAAGTCCAAACTTTGCATTCATCCTGGAGTTAGTAAGATGTACAATGATCTCAAATGCACATTCTGGTGGAAGGCGATGAAGAGAGACATTTCTCTATATGTTAGCAGGTGCTCTACTTGCCAACAAGTCAAAAGCGACCAACAGAAACGTGCCGGATTTTTGCAACCATTGGAAATTCCAAATTGGAAGTGGGAGAAAATTTCCATGGATTTCATAGATGGTTTACCCCGAACCAAGAAATGAAATAACAGTATTTGGGTGACCGTAGATCGTTTCACGAAGACGCCCATTTCATACCAGTCAGATCCAACAGAACTGCTCAAAGTCTAGCACAGATTTATTTCAAAGAAATTGTTAAACTGCATGGAGTCCCCATCAGCATAGTCAGTAATAGAGACCCAATTTTTGCTAGTAAATTTTGGGAAGCATTCCAAACAGAATTGGGAACAAAGATGAATCAAAGAACCGCATATCACCCTCAGACAGATAGCCAGACTGAGAGGGTGAATCGTGTACTAGAAGATTTACTACGGGCTTGTGTTAAAGATTTTGGCGGATCATGGGAAGACAACTTGCATGTAGCTGAATTCTCGTACAACAACAGTTATCAAGCGAGCCTGACAATGTCACCGTTTGAATCCTTGTACGGTAGACCTTGTAGATCTCCAGCATGTTGGGTAGAACCTAGAAACCGACTTGTATTAGGTCCCGATATGATTCGTGAAGCTTTGGACAAATTCGATTTCATTAAGAAACGATTACAAACAGCTCAAAGCTGACAGAAGAGCTATGCAGATTCGAGAAGAAGAGATTTATCATTTGTTGTTGGTGATTATGTGTATTTACGAGTTTTTCCGATGAGGGGAGTAGTCAGATTTGGTAAGACAGGGAAATTGTCACCCAGATTTATTGGTCTATTTCCTATTATTGAACGAATTGGAACTCTTGCTTATAGGGTTCAATTACCTAACTGGTTGCCTGGAGTACATGATGTGTTTCACGTATCTCAACTTCGAAAACATGTGCATGATCCAGATCTAGTTGTAGAAGAAGCAACGAAATAGGACTTGGAAATTACTCTGGAATTAGTAGTTAGAAGAGAGCCGATAAAGATTATTGGCAAAGAAACAAAAGAGCTGAGAAATAAGAAGGTTCATTTAGTTTAAGTGCAGTGGAGTGGAGATCCTAGTGACTGTACTTGGGAGACTGAAGAGTGCATTAAGCAAGCTTATCCCAATTGCAGAGTGGACATCTCTAACTATCTCTGGTGCAAGGTACATTTACAATACTTTGCGTTTCCGTTTTATTTCCTACTTTACTATTGTTTCCTTTTCGGGGATGAAAAGTTTAAAGTGGGGGAGATTATAACAAACCGGAAAATCAGAACCAATTTAAAATTTTTATTTTGGCAATTTTAATGAATTTTGAATATTTAAAATGAATTATTTTAAATAATAACGACTAGAAATTTATTTTGAATAGAATTAGAACGTATTTATTTATTTGAATCGACGTTAGAATATAAATATTTATTTTAATTATAAAATAAATTGGAAATGGCGCGATAGTTTGAAAATTCGATTTCAAATTTCAAACGAATGTATAGGATTCAAAATGAATCGGATTTTAGCGAAACCAAAAAATATTAGAATCTATTTGAAAATATCTTTCCAACGAATCTGAAAAATTAAATTTCATAGCTGGAATAAAAAGTTTTGTCCAGTTGAAAATTCAGAATAGTCGCTATGGAAAAATAGCCATTTTGCAAACGACCTCCGTTTTCGACGAAACCACTTTGGTTGGATGCAGAATGTCAAGTTATTGCTAGATTTCAAATTCCATAATTTTTGGAATTGATATGTGAGCGTGGCAAAGGAAAACGCATTCGGTAATTTCAGTTTGAATTGGATCGACCAGAAAGTGACCATTTTTCAAATGGTCTCCGAATTCGATGAAATCAGTTTTACTGGGACAATATCATCCCAACATAGCTAGATTTATTTTTCGGGAACTTTTAGAATCGGTATGTGGCCCCGACAAATTAAAATATACGTTCAAATCCAAATTTGAATGTTTTACATTTTAATTTGAAGAATAACTAACTGTAACAGTCGAATGGGCTTACGAAACATATCCCATTGTGTCCGAGATGTGGGTATTTAGCTAGGGGCGACAGTCGTTGGGTTTGGATGGGAGTTTGTATGGGAAAAACCCTAATTTTTGAATTAATATAAATATCTGCGAATAAGATTTTTTTTCTTTCATTAATTAATTTTATAAACAAAAATCAAAAAACCCATTATCTCTCCCTAGTTGATGGCGAAACCGTGTTCCATCGTTCCTGACCGATTTCCGGCCAAACCACCTCGAATCAGCCCCTGCTCCAGCTGAACTTTTTGAAGTACTCTCACCCCTCTTCAAATCCATCATATAAGTAGCACCCCCTCTCGCTTCGCATTTCTCGAAAACCACCCCTCTGAAACCGCAGACTTCGGGCCGTCGCCGCCCCTGATTCCAGCCATCAAGTTCACCTCCCCCCCCCCCCCCCCGACCGTTGATTTGGGCGCCTCTCCTCCCTCTTTGGCGTGGCACCTCCTGATCCTAACGCTGCACGGATTTCGAGAAAACCCTAAACCTAGTTTCGAAGGAGTGGCTGAGGTATACGACCTTGGTTTTTAAAACTGATTATAACACATTTAAGCATTGCTATTTATGATTTTCAAATAAAAATCATATCTTTTTGCTGTGTTGTCAAAATCCAGTGAAACCGGAGATATCAGACTCGTAGCGACGCCATCTACATTCTAGAAGAAGCTAGAATGCATTCTGGGCTCGCTACAATTTCAGAAGGATTAAAAATCGGTGTGAGACTTCTAAATTCAAATATGGAATGGAAATGCGTTGTATAAATTATATAAGCGAAGTACAAATTATACATGCGTTGTATACCTCATGTATGGGCATTGTATAAGTTATATGAGCGATGTATAAATTATACATGCATTGTATAAATCATATATGTGTTGAAAAGGAGTTGAAATCGGAATGAAATATATTTATATACGTGTATATATATACTCCCCTCGTCCACAAACCATGGACGACATGAATTGATTGTGATTGCCGTGAAAATTGGTTGATATGATGAATGGTTGAAAATAATTGATGATGGTTGAAATAATTGTTTGTGGTTGAAAACGAATTGGAATTGTTTGTGGAAAATTCATATGATATAAAATTGATCTTAGATCATTTAGATAAGCCCTTTATGGAACGCCGCGAGGCCTAAGGTAGTGCGAGGAGCCATACTCAGGACCGTGCCGGTTTTAAACTCCCTACCGTTATGCTACCGAAATTTTCAGAAATACTCATGTGTTTGAATTATTTTCATGTGTTGAATTACATTCATGTGTTGAATAAATTATTTAGATAACAAAAATCACATTTTTATTATGCGTATGAAGTATATGAAATATTTATATGTTGAGATATTCATATGTTGAGAAATTCATGTGTTGAATAAATTCTTTGAAAGATAAAAAACACATTTTTATCATATATATGGACTATATAAAATATTAGTATTTTAAATAAATTGTTTTAACACCAAAAATAACATTTTTATCTTATGTATGAAGTATATAAAATATTCGTGTTTAAAATAAATTGTTTAACAATAAAAAAATCACATTTTTATTATAGGTATGAACTATATAAAATATTCGTATGTTGAAAAGGATTCATGTGCTGAATAAAAGGATTGAACAATAAAATTTACATTTTTATTATGAATATGAAGTGCTAAAAACATTCATTTGTTGAATAAATATTTTGAACGATAAAAATATCATTTTTATCATGTATACGACTCACTAAAATTTGAACCTGTAATAGAATAACAAAATTAGATTTAATTATTGTGTGGATAATAGAATAACAAAAATAGATTTGAAAAATCCCATTTGATATTAAATACAAGGCTCTGAATAGAAAATATATCGGCTTATATTCAATATCAAATTCTACGACCAACAAATATCGTATTAGAAATAATGATATAAATATATCTTTCAAATTTCCATAATAATATCTGTATAATCACGAAATCCAACATCGAAATATTCCAAAGACAATTTCGATTCAAATCCATTCCAATTCAATTATTGGAAATTCTGGTTACTTTTAAAACCCTTTCAAATCCAATTTATTTATTTCAAAAAGATATGGATTATAATTCTAGTTCAAAACTAGTTCATTTCGATAAAATCTATTTTTATCTTTTTAAAAATGGAATTTTTCATCCCAATTATTTCCAAAAAAAATCTTATGATTTTACACAAATTATTACTATTTTAATAATTTTATCAAGGCCCGTACAGTCGATTTCCATAAACGGCCATCGAACTGCACTTACAGCGACCTTTTCCAAATTTGATTTGGACATAATTCCAAATCCAACCGTTAGATTTCAAATCTCTAATATTTTTTAGAAAGCTATTTTTGATACGAACCCAATGGTTCCGGTTTTAGGAGAATCCGACGGTCGGATCTCCCGTAATGTCCATTCGAAGTCAATGGTCGAAATTCGCGAACTGCCACAGCGCAGCGCGTTCTATTCAGGCCATTATATATATAGTATATATATTATATATATTTCGTTGATTTCCTTTTAAAACGTATTTTATAAATCGTTTTAAATTCGTTTTCAAAACGATTTCAACTTCATATTCAATTTCAAATCAAAATTGAATATTCCATATCATCGATATATAAATGATAGTATTTTCAAAATATTATATTTTGAAATCAATTCCTTTTCTATATTCATTATAAAAACGAATATAATCGATATAAATATCATTCGCGTCAAAATGGCGCATTAATCAACACGGCTTTATATATTTCAATAACTTCGTTATTTTATTCAACAAATGAATATTTTCTTCAACATATGAATATATATTTTATTCAATACATGAATTTTCTTTTATTCAACACATGAATATATATTTTATTCAACACATGAATTTTCTTTTATTCAACACATGAATATTCTTAATTTTCCAACTTGGAATGAGAACCAATCAATTACCATATAATGTTAATTATATGGATTCCCTACAACACATGTATATAATAGCAGCGATAAATAATCAACCATCATCCAGAGTGCATTCTGCACCGCATAAGCATCAAATATAAATATTTAACGCTTATAACAGCCTTTCAATCTATCGATCGACATACAACTAATTATTTGGGATTAGTGTACGCCAAATATCATCCCAACACCCGTGTGAGGTTTCAAACCAACAAACACGGATCTTTATTTGTGCAGTTGGGCGAGTTGTAAAATTTATCGTCCCAATCAATATCAGTCAAATGGGTGTACATAAACAAACCGTCCGATTTGTTTATAAATATTTATTTTATATACACGTTAAAAATTATATTTTTAACTATAAAATATTTATTCATTCCACATCACACAATAAAATTTCACAACGCATCAATCAAACAAACAAGTCATCCATGGTCTGTAGACGACGGGTGTCGAGTGCTGCTAAGCACCGCCTGCATCCTAGTATATATTTCAACTAGAAACTAAAATAAAAGTGAGGAGTTATCACCTTCGGGTTCCACTCCGCCTGTCCTTATCTCTGAACGGTTTGAATTCAGATTTGATTTCCGACAATACCATCGCAATCTGTATCGCGCAGTTTATTATTAAAAATCACATTTTTATACTGTTACTTCATACATCAAAATCATATTTTTATGTTGATGTTTATATTATAAAGATCATATTTTTTTCGCTACACATATAAAAATTTCTACATATATAAAAATTATATTTTTAATACTCTACTAAAATAAAAAAAATCATATTTTTAATACTCTACTAATATAAAAATCATATTTTTAATACTCTACTAATATAAAAATCATATTTTTATATAATTAAAAATCATAACTTTATCATATAAAAAATCAAACCTTTATCCTTTCAAAGATCGAATCTTCACCTTGTTATCATATATAAAAACTGACTTTTATTTTCTTTTTAATCCAATTACATTAAAATAAATAAAGATAAACAAAACTAAAAGAACTCACAGTGTTGTACGAAGAGGGAGGAGGGCGTTTGACTCGAATTGGAAGAAGGGGGAAGAAGAGAGGAGGGAGGCGCGGAGAGGGGGTTGCTGGTGGCGCAATCGCCGTCAGGTGGGGGTGCATGGTATCGGGGGTGGCCGACGTGGGGCCCAGTTGGCCGGAGGTGGTCTGTTTTGTGAAATTAGGGCATGGGGGCTTCGTCGATTGGAGAAGGGGGGAAGCGTCGCTCGTGGGTGATGGCCGGAGATGGGGGAGCGGCCGCTGGAGGAAGAGGGGGGCGCGACTGCGCCTGGCGACGGTGGATCGAACGCGACAGCGTTCTGCCTTTTTTCCCTTTATTTGATCTAAGCGAGGAAGATAGTGAAGGAGAGGGAAAGATGGAGGGGGTATATGAAAATATATTAATTTATTTAATTTAATTTCCTATAAAAAGCAACTTTTTATTTCGAACCCAAACTGAACCCACCAACTGTCGCCCCTAGCTAATTACCCCATTCCGAACACAATGGGTTATGTTTCATAAGCCAATTCGATTGTTATGATCAGTTTTATCAAATTCAAAATATAAATCAATGTATATTGAATTTGAACGCACATTTCAATTTACCAGGGCCACATACGGACTCTAAAAATTCCCGAAAAATATTTTCTAGCTTTGTATTGACGATTCGGTTCTAACAAAACTAATTTCGTCAAATTCTGAGATCGTTCAAAAATGGCCATTTTCTGATCGATCGAAATTGACTGAAATTGTTAAAACACGTTTTACTTCGCCACGCTCACATATTGATTCAGAAAATTATGAATTTTGGAATCTAGCAATAATTTGACATCCCGGATCCAACAAAAGTGGTTTCGTCGAAAACCGAAGTCGTTTGCAAAATTGCTATTTTGAGGGCCGGAATTCCACAGTGACTATTCTGAATTTTCAACTGGACATAACTTTTTATTCCCGCTATGAAATTTTGATTTTTTGGATTCGTCGGAAAGATATTTTCAAATAGATTCAAATATTTTTGGTTTCTCCAAAATCCGGTTTATTTTGAATCATGTACATTCATTTGAACTTTGAAATCGAATTTTCGAACTACCGCATCATTTTCAATTCCTTTTATAATTTAAAATAAATATTTATATTCTAACATCGATTCAAATAAATATATCTATTCTAATTCTATTCAAAATAAATTTCTCGTCGTAATTATTTTAAATAATTCATTTTAAATATTCAAAATTCATTAAAATTGCCAAAATAAAAATTTTAAATTGGCTCATATTTCCGGGTTATTACATGCAGGTCACTCAAAACTCACATCCACATGATGGAAAGATTCACATGAGAGTAGACACTATCATGCTCTACTTTAAAATTACATTGAATGCAACAATTAGGATGCACAAATCCTCCACTCAGATATGCAAGGTCAGAGCTGATGAGGTAAATCAGTATTTGTTTTTTCTACTTTATAAGGTCAATTAGTAGGAAGTTAACGACTGCAATATTAGAGTATTTAGAGGAAAAAACGATATCCTGTTAATGATGATAAGTATTTGGATATTCACTATAATGGTAATCTTCTAGAGATTCATTCAACGTTTGGGATGCATTTAGATCCAACTTGCATGTAAGACCAGGTGCATGTTATAATCTTCTTATTAGAAACCTATTTACATAAACAAAAAAATAAAAGATGATAAAATCAGCATAAAACCAACGGTCCAATTGATGCTGAACCTGGTACCTATATTACCACAGCATATGTTCGAAAGAAGGTACATATATTTTATTTTTTGTCAAGTTACCAGTGTTTTTGAAATTATGATGCAGGTTGAAGTGGAATGTATGGCAGATCCTGAAAGATTGGCACTAAGATTAGCTGGTGCATATGATGATACAATTACTACTTAGGTCAGTGAATCGAGTGACAATGTAGTGAGCAATGTATGTAAATATGAATGATTGTGTAATATGCGAGTGAATGTACAATAGTGGAGTCAAAATATATGTAATTTGAAATGTTGAAACAAAATATTTATACGAAGAAAATATTGCATTATAATTATATTTATTATAATATTATGAAATCTTTGAATAATAGCAGTTGAGGTGTAATTACTTTAGCAATTGTAAAAAAAATATTTAACAACTGCTAGAAACAGTTGTAAAAAAGGTTGACTTTATTACAATTGCCAGCTGTACTAGACATATTACAACTGTTTTTGGCGGTTGCGAAAGGAATTTTTTTTTGTTGTATTGGTATCTGTGGCAACACCTGTACCGATATTGCCATAGAGTCGTAAAGGCGTTGCCTTTGACTCTAAGGCAACGCGACAAAAGGCAACCCCAAAAAAGTGTTGCCATAGATCATTTTTTGTCTATAGCATCACTTTTTGGCACCTACTGCGTCACTTCTCTGGGGTTGCCGTAGGCCATCTATGGCGTATTGAATGCTATTTTTTTTAATTTATAGATGTATGTGTGTCATGATGAGATTTTAGTATTTAGGTTACCTTATGATTAACTTTTTCCATAACTGAAATACTATTTGCAATATGATTTTTCTAATTGCCTTATATTTTGCAATGGATTTTTATTAGCTGTATCTTAACATATATGTGGATTCAATTTATTCGTAATGTACACTGATAATTTACTTATTACTGTTGTTTTCTTGTGCTTTCTATTTCCGTTTAGGGATAAAATTAAAAATTACACATAAACAAAATAAGACAAAATTGTACAAGAATTCCAAATCATTGCCTAAGCAATACATATTTAATGTTCTTATGAATAAATCAATCATTATGAAAATTATACATCTATTTATTATTATATTATAATTCCCACTAATCTTTAATGATTACTAATTGGTCCGACCGTAAAATACCCAAATCGCCCATATTTATCAAGGTCATTTGATTATTCTAACCTTTGGTCAGACTTTGAATTATTCCCACTAATCTTTAATTATTCCAACTTTGTAATGCTATAAAATTGATTAAAAATATTATTTTATTGTAGTTTTTTAAATTATTTGAAACTACGTATGAATGACAATATATTAAAAAAATTACATGTATTGTTACAAATTAGGATTAATTATTCTAACTAATCAAGCACATGCAAATATTAAATACATAAATAAATATTCAACAAAAAAGTCTAAAAGGGTTGATATAATTGATTAAAAATATTATTTTATTGTAGTTTTTTAAATTATTCGAAACTACATACGAATGACAATATATTAAAAAAATTACATGTATTGTTACAAATTAGGAATAATTATTCTAACTAATCAAGCACATGCAAATATTAAATACATAAATAAATATTCAACAAAAACGTCTAAAAGGTTTGATATAATTGATTAAAAATATTATTTTATTGTAGTTATTTAAATTATTTGAAACTACATACGAATGACAATATGTTAAAAAAAATTACATATATTGTTACAAATTAGGAATAATTATTAAAAAAATTACATGTATTTTTACAAATTAGGAAAAATTACATGTATTTGGTCCGACCAACAAATGTAATTAATAATTTTTTTATTGCTCTTTACTTGATTTTTTTTTTGTCACATGTATAATTAATAATTTTGTCTATTCAAATATTTCTGGAAATGCTTTATTTACATAATATACGTAAACTATTATTTCCAAAATGGCGTAAATTACAATAAATATTTCTGGAAATATTATGTAAAAATAACATACATAATAACGTTTTCAATAATATACATAATATGACGAAATGCTTTTTAGTTCTTTTTACAAATGTATATTATACGTAATATACGTAAATTTACTAATCTTTTTAAGTTCTGGAAATAACATACATAATATACGTAAATTTACTAATCTTTTTTAGTTTTGGAAATAACATACATAATATATGTAATTTTACTAATCTTAAATTCACTAATCTTTCTTACAAATGTATATTATTTGTAAAAATAACATACATAATAACGCTTTCAGTAATATTTCTGGAAATGCTTTACATAATATGACGAAAAACTTTATTAGTATTTGGAAATGCTTTACATAATATACGTAAATTTAAGATTTCTTACTAAATATGATGATGTTATTTAATATATAATATTTCTGGAAACGCTGATATGACGAAAAACTTTCTTATCACATAAATAATATTTATGGAAATGCTTTACATAATATACGTAAATTTAATATTTCTTACTAAATATGATGATGTTATTTAATACATAATAATTCTGGAAACGCTAATTTCTTAACCATTTGTTCTTTATACTGCCTGTTTAGCTTTCACATTCTTACCAATTATTTCAACATTTCTTAACCATTTGCATATATATGCTTATCATCGTAAAATACGCAAGCTTCATTCATTTGCGAGATTTTAATTAGAATCCATAAATTCTTTGAAAATAAAATATTTTTGAAATTTAAATATCTCCCTTTTTAAATACTAGAGCATTTCTAATGTAGATGTTACAATTAGTTTCATAAAATTCGGATATAACTACTTCTGTGTATTTAATTTTAATTGTTTAAATGTGTAAAATCTATCAACATATACATATATGTGTATACCAACAATTATCTTCCCTGATTTCTTTCCTTTCTACTCAATGATTAGTACCAAATAACCTCTTGAATTTTGTAAAGTTATTAATATGTTTCAATTAAAATAATTAGAATACAACTATTTTTTACCTTTCAGAAATTAAAATTTATTTTAGAATTTAATGTTGAAATTAATGCTTTTAAATTAATTGGAATTCTATAGTTTAAATAGAACTAGACATAAATGTAATCAATGGTTTTAAAGAAATAAAAAGAAAAAACATATGATATGTTTAGTACGAAATCTATTAAATAACAGTAAAGCAGAAAAATTTCATGCTACCTCCTTGATTCTTTCTCCTTAATTCCCTTAATTATCTCTATTCTTCTTAATTCCCTCAAGATATTTATATTAAATCAAAATATTACACAATTTATACTATACTGTAGTTACCCAATTCAAAATAAATAGATCTGAGATATTCCATGTCATACAAGAATTGAATCATCGGTTTTTCTTTTAATTCCTTCGCGCTCCTCACCCCTGTTTTAACCCTAATTTCATCCAGCATTCCAAAGTCAAATTAAATTGGAAAATCGATCGTCGCCTTCTCTAATGTCTTCCATCAATTTGTAGTGGCGGATCTATTTCCCTTTCTCAGATCTATTTGAGGTGTCATACTGCATAGTTTGTTCCTTCGTATGTTTTTCTTAGCTAACGATCATACTCCAAGTAAAAATCCTTTTTCTGCTGGTTTTGTTGATTAGATTTGTTATGCATAACTAAACTTGTTTTTTTTTTGGATTTGCTTTATTTATTTCAACAATAAGGGCGGTGGATCTGGTACAATTATCCGACCGGGGTCATTTGCAACAAAGATTGGTTGTTAATAAGTTAAACTCAACTTCGCACTGCTGCGATTTCAAAAAAAAATGATGATGGTGGATCTGGCACAGTCATACAAACACTGAAACAGCTTAAGACCTTCTTTGATTTTGCTGGTAAGTTCATTTTTTTTTGTTATTTTGGGTTTCTCTAAACATTTACAGCTTACAAAATGCAATTTTGTTTTTCAGTTAAGAAGAACCGCTCATCCAAATATTGATAAATTTAATTATTCCTCAATATAGTACATGGATTAGTTTTATTTTTTTAGATTGCATGTCTGTATTTCAAAATTAATACTCTGGATCTATTTTACTCTTTCAGATAATATTAACAGCAAATGTCATTTTTACTGTACCCATTTTCAATCAACATGATGACCCCACTGTTGGTTATTTGTAAACTGTGATGGATGCAAGCAGTTAAAGATTAAAACCTAAATATTGTTTTGTGCTTTTTATTGACTTTTTTTTGTATACTATTAACTTGGGAATGATTAGGAAAACTCAAGAATACTTTTTTTTTTGAACATGTTGTTGTCAGTGGTGTGTAACATGTTTACGTTTGTTTGAATATACTACCTGTTCCAATCTTTATTGGTTCAATTTTTTAATATATCTACCAATCATCCAATGTAAAATATATTTCTTGTTTAATGTGTTGCATAATTATATTGCTAGACTGGCTTTTTTCCATATATGCTATATATCATTCTCAGTTTCATATGTATACTTATTTCTATTATTTTTCATTACTACAGTTCTTATTACCTTCACTTCTATTTCTTTTCGATCATTAGTTCTTAAACCACTACTTTTACATTAAAAAAATTGCTTACAGTTGATGCCAAACAATCGGTCACGACAAAAACTAAGAAGAAATTAAAAGATAATAACTATTAGAAGTCTATATTTTTCCATCTATAATTAATAGAAATATATATTTTAATCAAGCTTTATTACTGTTTACTGCCAGTATTTATTGCTTCTACAAGGAAGGTAGTGTTATTTGAACATTTAGATTTATCTTAATTTTTTTCTTATATGTAGATTGCATTATATGGTTAACATACGTCTTATGTTGTGTGTCTGAACACTTTATTAGAAACATAAACATCATAAAATGTTGCCACAACATTTTCTAAATTTAGTGCAAACATTCTATTTGTGTTTACTGAATTTAATATAATTTATGATAATTTTTACTTGAAATAAATTTATATTGCTTCCAAATACACCTGTTACATTTTCTTAATTTAGTGCAAACATTCTAATTATGTTTATTGAATTTAATATAATTTACGATAATTTCTACATGAAATAAATTTATATTGCTTCCAAATATACCTGTTTGATAAACAACCAAAAACGCATCAAGGAATTGTTAATTCCATTATTGACATAAATTGATTATGAGTCATATTTATTGGCTCATGTAATGCTCAGGCTTTTAATGGTATGTTATGACATTTTCCCTACTTTGAAAATTGTTCCCACATTATATTGATTTACTTGAATTCTTAACTTATACACTTGCAATTAATTTCAGTTGTTATATATATATACTTTTTCCATATATTCTTATATGTTTCGTTTCTTTATTTCTTTTTATATTATGTACCACACTGATATAACATTAATACCTTTACTCATTTGACTAAAATAGATACCAATTATTTGTATATAATTTTACAATGATATCTTAACATATGTAAGTAATATTTAACATATAACATTTTTCCATATATTCTGTAACATCCGATATTTTTGACCGTTCAAATCGACAATGATCCTTAATGTCGACATAAACAGATCAAAAATACAGATAGTTATTGGGATTAAAATAAGAAAAAGAAGAAAGAAGAAAACAAATACCGAATCTCGCAGCGGAGGGACAAAATATAATAAATAAATAACAGTTCATGAAGCTGTTAAAAACACACATTTGATTATATTTACACAATTTATCAGAGTAAATTAACATACAACATACCAATATATGCAGTGGAATAATAATTTTAATACGTCTGTTGAGCTCCATCTTCATCTTCATAATGGAATCTTCGCTAACTGTAACTCGGTCTGACCCGAGCGTATTGCAAAAAAAAAAGAAACACAACAAACACTCGGATCAGAACTAAATCATTCTCATATTAGTTAAATCAAATTTCATGCAATAATATGAGTGCAATAACTTAAGAGATGTTACGCGAATTTCCATCTCTTAAGGATCCGTCAAACTAATACTATATAATATAATACGCTATTATAATAATGTCTATGGTTAAATATAACATAATAAAATAATGTAAGCGGGATTACCATTATTACCCTTACACCGTTTATACCATTGCCGTACAGTTTGCATATAACACACCAGTACGTCGGCGGATAGGGATGCGCCGTGATACGACAACGTTAAATCAAAATCGTAGGGGGCTCGATCATGATAATATGACAAGGCACACGAGGAATGCCCAGAGTATGAATATACTAGTTGCACGCCTGGACTGGTGGTAACACATAGCCGCGACTACCGCCCACCTCGGACAACACTCCAAAATCACGGATGCGCATCAAATCAAATCAATCAACAGAGGGTCTATAGTAATAAAGGAAGAAGTGTTGCCGATGGAGGTAGCTAACCCCACTTAGTCACGGTATAGCCCAGTTTTTGTCATTTTAATTATGACCCGAAGGTCAAGGATATCCATCATCGTTCTCTTTCTTCAAATCCAGTAATCGCCTCCAAATCCATCCAACACCATTTCTGGAACTCCACCGCGTACACAGTTGTTAAAGTGGTTTTCGGTATTGGCAGAGAGTATGACAATATCCGATCCCGGTCTCTTTAACAACCAATCGTTTACATTTTTCACACTGGTCAGTTCTTTTACATTTCGAAGAGGTTCATACTTCATATCAAAATATCATTTTTTTTTCTTAAAATCATTTCAATATTCAATATAGAATATTATTCATAATAAAATCTTCATTTAAACCAATTTAAAATCTTGAAACGATTCCAATCTTAAAATAATTTGAATATTTAAAATAGTTTAAAAAAAATTAGAATAGTTTATATATGTTTTTGAAAAGTTTGAAATAAATAGCTTGTATATAAAATAAAGTTTATCAAAATTTAGTATAATCTACAGAAAATATATATATATATTAAAGTAATTTATAAATAATTGATTACTAAAATAGTTTATTAAAGATAATTAATATATATAAGAAAATAATAGCTATAAAGTAAAAACGTTTGTAAATTAAAATAGTTAACTACTAAAATAGTTTCTAAAATGGTTTATAATAATATAGTTGAGATTAGAATTGTTTCGACAAAATTTCAATTAGACTTGAAGTCATATTCCAATTTCAAATCAGATAAACTCAAATTCAATATTTCAATCGATTTAATTTCCATTTTACATTCATTTCAATTCAATCAATTTAATTCAAATAGTTAAATTGCAAATCAGAATCTCATTTTCAATGATTTCCATTTATAACAAATATTGAGTTCACAATTCAGATATCGTTTAAATCAATGTTGATTTAAATAAATTTCAAAGGTGGATAAATAATTCAATTTCAATGGATTCAATTCACATTCAATTTCATTTTCAGCTTCAGTTACAGCATTAAATTATTTCCCTTTTTGTTTTATATTTCAATACTCAAAGTTCAAGTTCAAAGGAAATCAATTTATAAAACATCGTTTATATTTTCTTTAAGCAATTCTCCAAAGTTCAAAGTTAAAACAAACTGGATTTAACCAACCGGTGTCTGTATATAATTTTCTATCCTATGGCCAAGTGATACTTAAATTTCAATTCCAGTATTTTGGGAAAGGATATATATCATTTCAATCCAAATCAGGGTCATAGGTATTTATCATTTCAACCTACGTTCTTAATTCATTTCAATGATTAATCTCGGGTTTATTTGATGCACGTAACATCTAGGGTAATGTTTGGGATTAATCAACAAAAATCAATAACATACATAAACAATGTCGATAACAATTAACACATTAAATAAATAAATTCAAGGCATACATCAAAATAAATACATCTAAACAGTTCAATGATATCAGTTACTAGTCATCAGGTATGCATGATGTTCTTTTTTTTCATTAAAACTAGAAATTAATCTATAACAATAAAATTTATATAACAGTCAAATTAAATTATACAGTCTGTGCAGATTTAACATAAATATGCAATTTAAACAATCAAACAACAAACAATACCATCATATCATGACATGAATTTAATTTAACTAACAATCGAATATTTTAGTTAGGTGTGAGTTGAACTCACCTTCAGTGGCATAGAAATAGAGATGATAACAGAGAGGCGCAGAAATGAACGGCACTGAAAGTTCAACAAACTGGACAAACAAATTACGGTCAAGACACGTAAAATTTAAGCAATGTTTGATTCAAAACTAGAATGTTTTTTTTTAATATGTTCCATTACATGCATGTTTGTTTGCTAACCATTCGGATGCCTTTTATTACGTAATGTATATCATTAAATGCATGCTTCTAGACATGCATCCAAGCATACAGGAAGGAAGAAACAATAAATATATCCTCTCTCTTTTTTTTATATATATAAAACGCACACGTTAGGCACACACAAAAAAAACAAAAACAAAAAACTTTGTTTCCTTCTCTTCAAAAGTTTCAACATGCATGGGTGTAATGTACTGTGTACATCATAGAACCAAATGCTTCCATCCCCTACTCTATATTATTACAATATACGTACATATTTCATTTGTATAAAGGCATATTTTACTACAACAAGTTTGTCAAAATGAAACAGTCTGTGCTAGAAGAAAGATTAAACTTTTAAAGAAAATAGTGCTCATGAAGATTGAATTGAGTAATGTATACCTAACCAAAGCCAAATATTTAACAGCTCAAGCCCAGATATGTTTTTTTCAAATGATGATTACCTAAAGATTTTTTTTTAAACATATATAAGACGCATGTGAAGAAATATACAAAATGTGTGGCATGGAACTTCTTATATACAAACCCAGTAGGCTACATTAAAAGTTTATAAGGAAAACAAAACTTTAACAAAATCGTTTTTTTATATATAAAGAAGTAGTTCGGTTTTAAACCAAAAGAGAAGAGATTCGGGTGTCGGGCTAGGTTTGGTCGGTGTTGGAATTTGCCGGATCTGGGTTGATCGGTGCCGGATTCATCGGCTGCCATGACAGTGGAAGCGAAGGGGAGATGGGATCGGTTTAAAGCTTTGTTCATGGTTTGGCAACAAAAAAAAAGTGTAGATAGTGAAAAACCAAGGCATGGGGTAAAAGGAAATGATGCTTAACAGTATACTAATTCCAAGGCCAATGATTGATCAGGAACCCAATCTTTGTCATTGGAAAAACAGTGGATCTATGAACCATGAATATAATTTTAGACTTTAAATTGCAAAAGTATTTCAAAAAAAATGAAATGAAATAAGGATGAAATCAATAGATTACCTGAGGAGGGATCTACAAGGTTGTTGAAGCGACCCGAACTTCCCCGGTCTCCGAAGAGATGAGAAAGAACGAATTACTGTGAGGACAAGACAAGTCAGAACACAAACAGAAGAACATTTCATTGTTATTACAACAATGCATCAGATTACAAGAATATACAGAATATGAATAAATTACATTCGATAAATATCAGAGATTAACAATAAGTTACATAGCAGTGGAAAAATAATACAATACACAACTAGAAGAGATATACGGATACAAAGCTTTACGGATATCGTTCCAGCTGTAATCCAGGATCCTGTGAATATAAATCTGTAAAACCAAAACTACTAGCTGCCCATGTCAAAATAGGGGCACCCAGAGTTTAGGTTAAAACAATAAACTCCAGGTCAGTCATGGGACAGGTGTGAGAACTAAAACAGTTATTAATCTTTATTTTTAAAGTTAGGTAAATCAAGGGACCACGCCGTATAACACGGAACGGGTTTCCTCCCAAGAATACCAGTGCATGGAACAACAGCGCAATGCTAAATAAAGAAAAATGAAGCTATTATAAGACCCAGGTCCTATCACACAATGCAACGCAAGCCGGGGGATAGGGTTTTTACCTTATAATAGCCAAGAATGCTTGATACGTTTAAAAGAAATCATTTGATACTATTATAAGTGTATAGTGTATAAAACAACTTCAAATCATAAGTATCAATCATAGGCGGCATGAATGCCCCATACCACTATGTCGCCATATATAGGTTATACAATCAAAATCGCAAAGTCACGTATTTGAAAATTGGGTTTCCATCTATGAACCGAGGCAAAAGATAGTCCTCAACCGATTCGAGACGCTCTAGCCCGCCCCTCAGGATCAGAGCTCGAGTGACCCTTGGATCCTCAAGGCCAGTCCACCGATGTGGATTAAACTTAAACCCTGAACATGCGTTTCCCCGCCCTATGGGGCGTAAATGAGCCAACGAATGACTCCATCGGACCCGGATTGTCCGATCAAACCGAGGCGCCTCGCAACAGCAACAACCACATAAGTCAAACTCGTCAGGGCGTGTAAAACCACTGACGCCACTTCTAGCTAGAAAGAAACGCATGCCCTCCCTGACGTCCTCTCCCGTTTTTGGTTCATACCTGGTGTGAAACTCGCGAAGTAAACGTTACACAAAGCTACGCCACAAAGGCCGTGCTTCGATCATCAACCACAAGACTTTGCTTTTCAACAGAAGCCTTGATCATTCGCCACTTAGGCATGCCACACCGGCAGTTCACTCTATGCGTTTGATATCCATCAGTATATAACCTCTGAGCTCGTACGTCTCAGAGAAGGGCGTTAAGCAAGAGAATAAATTCTCCGCCGCCAAACAGATATATATTTAATAGAAATCAATCACACAGACTAAAATCCAATGTCAGACATACAGTCCATTTACAAGTCCGTTCTAGGTCTGAACGAAACCGGAGGCACCTAGTACCCCGCATATCCATCGATCTTCAAGTACGTCTGGACGATCACCAACTGTTTCCATCTTCTTGGGTGTACAGCCCAATCAAGATCATCAGTAATCACCCAAACGACGTGAAGACCTCCGGTCTTCGACCATCGTCTTCATCTTCGACTTATCGTCGTATTAGTTATTCAGAATGGGATAAACCTGGTCTTTCCGAATAACTCGCGTATATTTTAAATAAGTGTTACACAAACACAACATACGCCTCATTCCAATTCATCAGTCACTAACCGTAAATTAATCAAGAGAATAATTCCCCAAATATTAACCCGGAAGGCCGAAACCAACATCAGATCAATATCCAGAAAACCATTCTGCTTAGCTAACCGACAGTTAGTTTCTAAATTTCACATTCATAGGGAAAGGTTCCCATTAATTTTATCAAAGATAAATTCCTTAAATTTATTCTTTAATCTTCTTTTGAATTTTGATTCAACTAGTCGGGATTAACGAATCTTACCGAAGTAATCATTTGTTTTAATTTCCCAATCCCAACCTATTCATCCCATGAAGTAAAACGGGCCTTACTTCATATCTAACACCACGGTGTTATCGGTAAATTTAATTACCGTTTCACGTTTAAATCTAATTAAAGATTTAACTATCGCCTGGAGCAAAACTGGTGATACTCCATTCTCGATCATTTCAATCTAATTAAAGATTCATTAAAACTCCACCTAGTTTTAATCTTTAACTGGGTTAAAGAATCAGTGTCATTTAAAACACGGTTCACGGTAAACCCAAAATCACCTTCCATTAATTATCGGGTTAAAGAACGAGTGTTATTTAAAACACCGTCCACGATAAACCCAAAAATCAATATCGATTCAATTCCAATTAAATATTATTTAATTGGTATACATCATTAAATCTAAATAAAAAGATTTAATCTTTTCTCAACTGGGTTCAAGAACAGTGTTAATGAAGACACCATTCACGACAAACCCAAATCACATTTGATATTAAACACAAGGTTCTGAATAGAAAATATATCGGCTTATATTCAATATCAAATTCTACGACCAACAGATATCATATTGGAAATAACGATATATATATATCTATATCTTTCAAATTTCCATAACAACATCTGTATAATCACGAAATCCAACATCGAAATATTCCGAGGACAATTTCGATTCAAATCCATTCCCATATAATTATTGGAAATTTTGGTTATTTTCAAAACCACTTCAAATCCAATTTATTTATTTAAAAATAAATAAAATTATAATTCTAGTTCAAAACTAGTTCATTTCGATAAAAATCTATTTTTATCTTTTCAAATATGGAGTTTTTCATCCCAAATCTTCACAAATCATTTCTTATGATTTTACACAAATTATTACTATTTTTAATAATTTTATCAAGGCCCGTACAGTTGATTTCCATCAACGGCCATCGAACTGCACTTACAGCGACCTTTTTCAAATTTGATTTGGACATAATTCCAAATCCAACCGTTAGATTTCAAATTTCTAATATTCGTTAGAAAGCTCTTTTCGATACGAACCCAACGGTTCCGGTTTTAGGAGAATCCGACGGTCGGATCTCCCGCAATATCCGTTCGAAGTCAATGGTCGAAATTCGCGAACTGCCGCGGCGCGGCGCGTTCTATTCAGGCCATTATATTATATATATAGTATATACAATATATACTTCGTCGATTTCAATTCAAAACGGGCTTTATAAATAGTTTTAAATTTATTTTCAAAACGGTTTCATGTTCATATTCAATTTCAAATCAAAATTGAACATTCCAATATAAATTCGTTTTAAATTCTTTCAAATTGATTTGAAATTCATTTCAATTGCATTTCAATTCGAATTCATTTATATTCATTTTCAATCCGAATTCAATTCTATTCAGTTTCAATTCGAATTTCTATTCTTTTCAAAATATTAGATTTTGAAATCACATTCGATATTCATTATAAAATGAATAAAATCGATATAAATATCGTTCACGTCAAAATGGCGTCAATCTAATCAACACGGCTTTATATATTGATATTTTCAAATATTCCATTTCGAATATTTCTATTTCAAATATTTCCTATTATCAAAATATTTGTTAATATCAAAATATTTCGTTCAACACATGACTAATCTCAACGGATGAGTACAGTCAACACATGAACCTTTATTTTATATTAATCTTTATTTTCTAAATTGGAATGAGGCCCAATCAATCACCATATAATGTTAATTATATGGATTTTCATACATCACACGTATATAATAGCATTGAAAAATAATCAACCATCAACCAAAGTGCACTACACTGTATAAGCATCAAATATAGATATCTAACGCTCATATCAGCTTGTCAATCAATCGATTGACATATTTAATCAATCAGGATGAGTGAACTTCAAATTTCATCCCAACACCCGTGTGGGGTTTCAAATAATCAAACACAGATTTTATTTGTGCAGTTGGGCGATGTGTAAAGTTTATCGACCCAATCAATATTAGTCAAATCAGTGCATATAAACAAATCGGCCGATTTGTCTATAAATATCTATTTATTCACTTTCACTATACTCACATTCACGCTAAAAATTATATTTTTAACGATAAAACATTTTATTTTAACATATGAATTTCTATTCAGTTCATTTACAAAATAAAAATGATATTTTTATTTTTCTAACTTATTTTAGAAAATTTCGGCGGCATAACGGCACGATACTAGAAACGGGACAAGGCCTAGCCTTATCCCCGGTCTAGTGAAGGCCCACGCCATTCATACATCAATCAAATCAATTTCATTTCACCAAACAATTCAATTCAAACCAAATAATCTAACCAACTACACAACCAAACAATTAAACAAACAAGCCATCCA
This sequence comes from Allium sativum, assembly GCA_030737875.1. Lineage (NCBI taxonomy): Eukaryota > Viridiplantae > Streptophyta > Magnoliopsida > Asparagales > Amaryllidaceae > Allium > Allium sativum. The sequence goes on from CM060918.1 coordinate 896,341,549, forward strand.
TGGTCTGTGGATGACGGGTGTCGGGTGCTACTAAACACCGTCTGCATCCTAGTATATATATATAACTAGAAAAATTAAATTGAAAGGTGAGAAGTTCTCACAAATAGCTATCCAATCATCTTGACTCTTCTTTTGATAGAAATCTTCATCGCTATCGCATCTTTGTCACCTTCGTTGCCCGTATTCACTACATATGTAAAAATCAAATTTTTACTTCGCTGTTCAATATAGAAAAATCGAATTTTTACTTCACTATTCAATATAGAAAAATCGAATTTTTACTTCGCTATTCAATATAGAAAAATCGAATTTTTACTTCGCTATTCAATATATAAAGGTTTCGCCTTTTTAAATATAAAGATTTCTCCCTTTCAAATATTTCATTATAAAAATCACATTTGATATTTTTCTACACATATAAAGATGCTATTTTTAATATTCCTATCTTGTAAAAATTATATTTTTACTTTTCTATTTAAACAAAAATCATATTTTTACACCTCCTATATAGTAAAGATTATATTTTTAATACTTTAAAAATATAAAAATCATATTTTTCCTATGCTAAAAAATATATTTTTACATGAATAAAAGTCCTATATTTTCAGTTTTTAAAATCGTATATTTTATCATATAAAAATCCTCACTTTTTATTTTTAAAAATCATTGCTTTTTAATACTATAATATTTATAAAAACTGATTTTAAATTTATGCTAAAAAAAATCAATTACATTATATAAAAATGAATAAAAATAAAATACAAAAACTTACAGTATTTAATTGGGAAAGGGGGGACTGGTGCTGTGCTTGGCGGCGTCGGGGAGGTCGGTGGGGTTTGGGCGCGTCTGGGTTTTGGGGGGGGAGCTCGAACGAAGGCCGGAGATGGGGGAAGCGGAGGGCGTCGGAGAGGGTTCCAGGAGGGGGAGGCGGTGGTGCCAGGGCGTCCGAGGTGGGCTAGGGGATTTAGGGGAAATCGGTTTGGGGAAGAAGAGGGAGGACGAGACGCGAGATGGCGGGAGAGAAGCAGAGCGTCGGCAGCGTGGTGGGGGTCCTCCGGCGATGGCGCGGAGGAGGTTGGAGGCGGCTCCGTCGAGGGTTGCTTCGTTTTTTTTTTTTTTTTTTTTTTTTTGAAATCGAAATGAACGGGGGGGCCAGAGGAGATAAAGGGGAGAGGAGAGAGAATGATTTTTTTTATTATTTATTTTAATTCCTAAATGTTGACTTTTTCATACGACCTCTATACGAGGCCCAACGACTGTCGCCCCTAGCGTTATACCCCCATTCTGAACACAATGGGATATGTATCGTAGGCTGATTCGATAGTTACAATCAGTTTCCGTCAAAATCAACATATAACTCTATATATTGAATTTGAACGCACATTTCAATTTACCGGGGTCACATACTAACTAGAAAAATTCCAGAATAATATTTTCTAGCTTCGTATTGACGATACGGTCCTAACAAAACTAGTTTCGTCGAATTCTGAGACCGTTTGAAGAATGGCCATTTTCCAGTCGATTAAAATTGACTGAAACTGGTCAAATGCATTTAACTGCGCCACGCTCACATATTGATTCAGAAAATTATGAAAATTGGAATCTAGCAATCACTTGACATCCCGGACCCAACAAAACTGGTTTCATCGAAATCCGAGGTCGTTTGCAAAATGTCAATTTTTAAGGGCCTGAATTCCATAGCGACTATTCAGAATTTTCAACTGGACATATCTTTCGATCCCCGCTATGAAATTTCAATTATTCGGATTCGTTGGAAAGATATTATCAATTAGATTCCATTATTTTTGGTTTCACTAAAATCCGGATTATTTTGCACCCGATACATTCATTTGAAGTTTGAAATCGAATTATCGAACTACCCCGCCATTTTCAATTCCTTTTATAATTATATATAATTATTTATATTCTAATGACGACTATATAATATATACGTTCTAATTCCATTCAAAATAAATTTCTCGTCGATTTTATTTAAAATAATCTATTTTAAATGTTCAAAATTCGCTAAAATTGCCAAAATAAAATTTTTAAACTGGCCCAGATTTTCGGGTTGTTACAGTTGTAGCTAGTTTCATGGAGAAGTAATGTTTGAGAATGAGAACGAATGGGTTTCTCACTAACAGAAATAAATAATATATAAGGGAGTCATCGCATAAAAGTCTCTAAGGCTTTTGAAATCGTAACGCTAAATCAATTAGTGAACTAATTTACTAATGTGACAAAGGCTTTTCCAATAAGATATGTTTTAAAAGTTATGAGATCATTAACTTTTAAACGTTATTAATGTTTCCCATTTACTGTCAATCAATTCTTAAATTTGAACATTAATGGATTTAAAAGAATTAAAAACGTACATACATTTATTTCTATATTTGACGAATGACAACCGTACTCTCTGCATATAACTAATTCCAATATATTAACATAACATATGATATTTAATATTTCAAATTTAGTAATTAATTTTTTTCCAATTTCATCTCCAATTAAATAAAATAAATTGTGCGAAATTATGGGATGTTACACTCTCCCCCACTTACAACTTTTCGTCCTCGAAAAGGCATAGTAAGAAATTGCCAGTTTATATATATTTTGCCATATAAATTTTTATTCAACTTGTCTCATCCATTAGTTTACGTAACCAATTTCATTAATAATTTAATTGAGTCATGAATTACCAAACCGTGATTTCTGAAAAATTGAATTGCCCATATCTTAAAATCTACTTGTCGAAATCCAAAATTTTCTCTTTCATTAGGAAATTATACTCCAATAGATCCAAAAGATTACTGTTTCAAAGAATTTCGACTTATTTTGGATCCTATACATTCATTTAGACTTTAATTCAAAGAATTACAAACCGCCGCAACGCAACGAGCTCGTTTTTAATTAAATTTAATCAATTCGTTCAACCTTCGTTAAGTTTATAAATTATAAGCCTATTCACTTATATTTTCACGAAGCAAATACTAATATCAAAACATTTCAGTTTATTACCAACTAATTTGCTTAATTAATTTTCCATTGATTCGGTTAATTCATATTACTTAGCATAACATAACTAAGCATTTATCGTTTTTATTACCTAACTTAAATTTTATTTATATTTATAACCAATCAAATTTTTCTTCACTTTTATTATCCCCTCTTGTACATATGCATTATTTAATTGCTTATTCTTATAGCATTCAACTTCTTAGTTAATTGGTAAGTTATTCATGTTATAGAACAGAACTGATTATTACACAAGTTTTAATGGTTACGGTTCGTATCAATTTATTATCCAATTCTTACGAATTTTATTTTAATTATAACTCTCTTAATATTCAGAAGTTTCAATTCATTACTTATTCAAGATTTCAAGAATTAAATTTCGGGTTCTTTTTTTTTCTTTCATATAGTATATCGTTTACATAAAACCATATTTTAAAAGGGATTTAAATAAAGTTCAATTTTGTAAAACAAAATACAAAATATTAAATGTCTCCCTACTTAGACTCTTGAAAATAAACATCGATGATGCGTGCACTCATCACCGAAATCATTTTCAAAGAAAAGAGGGTATACACTTATTTCTTTTTTTCCAATAAATCATTTAAAAACAATTTCTATATGAAACACTTTTAAAATATAAATATATTATTTCAAACCATTTGCAAATCAATATTACGAAATCACCTAAAATCAAATTCTCAAATTCATCTTTTACTTCTTATTTCATTATCAATAAATTTTCAATATTTGATTTTCTTAAACCGTTCAATAATCAATGGTTCTAATTATTAACCAATCGAATGATAAATGATGAAAATTTAACATTATCATCAACAAAATCAAAATTCATACATTTTCAAGTAATTCTATATATATAATATATTTCAAAAAAATATTATGTCGATAAGCTCTGCTCGAGTGTTTGGAAATCCCTGTCGATGCCATGGGGCCCCAAGTACCGACCAGAATTCAAAAATACTCAACATAACAAATCAACAGAATAAAAAATCATTTTTATATCAAAATACAAGTACGCTCTCTCATATACACTCAAACTCATTCTAGAGCATTCTTACTCCATCTCTAATGAGTTAATCCCACATAGAGCCAAGGTTTTTGCTAAACCAAAGCTCTGATACCAAATGTAACATCCGATACTTTTGACCGTTCAAATCGACAATGATCCTTAATGTCGACATAAATAGATCAAAAATACGGATAGTTATTGGGATTAAAATAAGAAAAGGAAGAAAGAAGAAAACAAATACAGAATCTCGCAGCGGAGGGACAAAATATAATAAATAAATAACAGTTCATGAAGCTGTTAAAAACACACATTTGATTGTATTTACACAATTTATCAGAGTAAATTAACATACAACATACCAATATATGCAGCGGAATAATAATTTTAATACGTCTGTTGAGCTCCATCTTCATCTTCATAATGGAATCTTCGCTAACTGTAACTCGGTCTGACCCGAGCGTATTGCAAAAAAAAAGAAACACAACAAACACTCGGATCAGAACTAAATCATTCTCATATTAGTTAAATCAAATTTCATGCAATAATACGAGTGCAATAACTTAAGAGATGTTACGGGAATTTCCATCTCTTAAGGATCCGTCAAACTAATACTATATAATATAATACGCTATTATAATAATGTCTATGGTTAAATATAACATAATAAAATAATGTAAGCGGGATTACTATTATTACCCTTACACCGTTTATACTGTTGTCGTACAGTTTGCATATAACACACCAGTACGTCGGCGGATAGGGATGCGCCGTGATACGACAACGTTAAATCAAAATTGTAGGGGGCTCGATCATGATAATATGACAAGGCACAAGAGGAATGCCCAGAGTATGAATATACTAGTTGCACGCCCGGACTGGTAGTAACGCATAGCCGCGACTACCGCCCCTCGGACAACACTCCAAAATCACGGATGCGCATCAAATCAAATCAATCAACCGAGGGTCTATAGTAATAAAGGAAGAAGTGTTGCCGATGTAGGTAGCTAACCCCACTTAGTCACGGTATAGCCCTGTTTTAGTCATTTTAATTATGACCCGAAGGTCAAGGATATCCATCATCGTTCTCTTTCTTCAAATCCAGTAATCGCCTCCAAATCCATCCAACACCATTTCTGGAACTCCACCGCATACACAGTTGTTAAAGTGGTTTTCGGTATTGGCAGAGAGTATGACAATACCCGATCTCGGTCTCTTTAACAACCAATCGTTTACATTTTTCACACCGGTCAGTTCTTTTACATTTCGAAGAGGTTCATACTTCATATCAAAATATCATTTTTTTCTTAAAATCATTTCAATATTCAATATAGAATATTATTCATAATAAAATCTCCATTTAAACCAATTTAAAATCTTGAAACGATTCCAATCTTAAAATAGTTTGAATATTTAAAATAGTTTAAAAAAAATTAGAATAGTTTATATATATGTTTTTGAAAAGTTTGAAATAAATAGCTTGTATATAAAATAAAGCTTATCAAAATTTAGTAAAATCTATAGAAAAAATATATATATATATTAAAGTAATTTATAAAATAAATATTACTAAAATAGTTTATTAAAGATAATTAATATATATAAGAAAATAATAGTTATAAAGTAAAACCATTTGTAAATTAAAATAGTTAACTACTAAAATAGTTTCTAAAATGGTTTAAAATAATATAGTTCAGATTAGAATTGTTTCGACAAAATTTCAATTAGACTTGAAGTCATATTCCAATTTCAAATCAGATAAACTCAAATTCAATATTTCAATCGATTAAATTTCCATTTTACATTCATTTCAATTCAATCAATTTAATTCAAATAGTTAAATTGCAAATCAGAATCTCATTTTCAATGATTTCCATTTATAACAAATATTGAGTTCACAATTCAGATATCGTTTAAATCAATGTTGATTTAAAATAAATTTCAAAGGTGGATAAATAATTCAATTTCAATGGATTCAATTCACATTCAATTTCATTTTCAGCTTCAGTTACAGCATTAAATTATTTCCCTTTTTGTTTTATATTTCAATACTCAAAGTTCAAGTTCAAAGGAAATCAATTTATAAAACATCGTTTATATTTTCTTTAAGCAATTCTCCAAAGTTCAAAGTTAAAACAAACTGGATTTAACCAACCGGTGTCCGTATATAATTTTCTATCCTATGGCCAAGTGATACTTAAATTTCAATTCCAGTATTTTGGGAAAGGATATATATCATTTTAATCCAAATCAGGGTCATAGGTATTTATCATTTCAACCTACGTTCTTAATTCATTTCAATGATTAATCTCGGGTTTATTTAATGCCCGTAACATCTAGGGTAATGTTTGGGATTAATCAATAACATACAAAACAATGTCGATAACAATTAACACATTAAATAAATAAATTCAAGGCATACATCTAAACAGTTCAATGATATCAGTTACTAGTCATCAGGTATGCATGATGTTCTTTTTTTATTAAAACTAGAAATTAATCTATAACAATACAATTTATATAACAGTCAAATTAAATTATACAATCTGTGCAGATTTAACATAAATATGCAATTTAAACAATCAAACAACAAACAATACCATCATATCATGACATGAATTTAATTTAACTAACAATCGAATATTTTAGTTAGGTGTGAGTTGAACTCACCTTCAGTGGCATAGAAATAGAGATGATAACAGAGAGGCGCAGAAATGAACGGCACCAAAACTTCAACAAACTGGACAAACAAATTACGGTCAAGACAGGTAAAATTTAATCAAAGTTTGATTCAAAACTAAAATGTTTTTTTTTTTGAATATGTTCCATTACATGCATGTTTGTTTGCTAACCATTCGGATGCCTTTTATTACGTAATGTATATCATTAAATGCATGTTTCTAGACATGCATCCAAGCATACAGGAAGGAAGAAACAATAAATATATCATCTCTCTTTTATATATATATATATATATATATATATATATCAAACGCACACGTTAGGCACACACACAAAAAAAACTTTGTTTCCTTCTCTTCAAAAGTTTCAACATGCATGGGTGTAATGTATTGTGTACATCATAGAACCAAATGCTTCCATCCCCTACTCTATATTATTACAATATACGTACATATTTCATTTGTATAAAGGCATATTTTACTACAACAAGATTTGTCAAAATGAAACAGTCTGTGCTAGAAGAAAGATTAAACTTTTAAAGAAAATGGTGCTCATGAAGATTGAACTCAGTAATGTATACCTAACCAAAGCCAAATATTTAACAGCTCAAGCCCAGCATATGTTTTTTTCAAATATTGATTACCTAAAGATTTTTTTTTTAAACATATATAAGACGCTTGTGAAGAAATATACAAAATTTGTGGCATGAAACTTCTTACATACAAACCCAGTAGGCTACATTAAAAGTTTATAAGGAAACCAAAACTTTAACAAAATCGTTTTTTATATATAAAGAAGCAGCTCGGTTTTAAACCAAAAGAGAAGAGATTCGGGTGTCGGGCTAGGTTTGGTCGGTGTTGGAATTTGCCGGATCTGGGTTGATCGGTGCCGGATTCATCGGCTGCCGTGACAGTGGAAGCGAAGGGGAGATGGGATCGGTTTAAAGCTTTGTTCATGGTTTGGCAACAAAAAAAAAGTAGATAGTGAAAAACCAAGGCATGGGGTAAAAGGAAATGATGCTTAACAGTATACCAATTCCAAGGCCAAAGATTGATCAGGAACCCAATCTTTGTCATTGGAAAAATAGTGGATCTATGAACCATGAATATAATTTTAGACTTTAAATTGCAAAAGTATTTCAAAATAAAATAAAATGAAATAAGGATGAAATCAATAGATTACCTGAGGAGGGATCTACAAGGTTGTAGCTAGTTTCATGGAGAAGAAATGTTTGAGAATGAGAACGAATGGGTTTCTCACTAACAGAAATAAATAATATATAAGGGAGTCATCGCATAAAAGTCCCTAAGGCTTTTGAAATCGTAACACTAAATCAATTAGTGAACTAATTTACTAATGTGACAAAGGCTTTTCCAATAAGATATGTTTTTAAAAGTTATGAGATCATTAACTTTTAAACGTTATTAATGTTTCCCATTTACTGTCAATCAATTCTTAAATTTGAACATTAATGGATTTAAAAGAATTAAAAACGTACATACATTTATATTCTATGTTTGACAAATGACAACCGTACTCTCTGCATATAACTAATTCCAATATATTACCATAACATATGATATTTAATATTTCAAATTTAGTAATTATTATTTTTTTCCAATTTCATCTGCAATTAAATAAAATAAATTGTGCGAAATTATGGGATGTTACATATTCTCATATGTTTCGTTGTTTTATTTCTTTTTATATTATGTATCACAGTGATATAACATTAATACCTTTACTCATTTGACTAAAATAGATACCAATTATTTGTATATAATTTTACACTGATATCTTAACATATATAAGTAATATCTTAACATATAACATTAATCTAACAATATGGACCATCATGTTTGACCAGCTAAAGAGATTGTACATAGCACAATATAAATCACTTTTGTCCCTACTTCTCCATATTGTCACACCCTTCTCATCTCTAAGCTTCTCTGTATTCTTAGGTTAGTACTTCTAAAACTGTCAATATCGCACATAGACATTTAACATCTCTTTTATTTTTTTTCATCCATATATCATTGATTATCAAAACTTAGCTAATTTTTCTTTTTTTTCTTCATAAGAACTTATATCAGCGGCATATATGGAAAGATTTGATAGCTTAAGTTCTCTAAGACCTATTGATAATAAATATGATTGGAAAATCAGAGTTTGAGTTATTAGAATCTGGGAAAGTTATAGCAGAAAAGGTGACAAGGAATATCTAGGAAGAAATCTCCTATTATTAGATGACAAGGTAAATAATTATATTTATACAGTTTATTCTTTATATATATATATATATATATATATATTGCAATCTCATAATTATTCATTTTTTTCAAATGTTTTTTATTGCATAACATAGCATACCCGAATTCATGCTTTTATATGGGCAAATCATGTTGAATACTTGAAGGACAAGTTGGAAGAAGGACAAATATACATTCTCAGCAATTTGTGTGTCAAATCCTACAAACCAGGATTTATAGAACCTATCCGCAACGATCTACAGATTTGGTTAACAAGACGCACCAAGGTAACCAAATTATTGAATTATGAGATGATGATACGGGAAAATGAATTTGATTTCTTTGATATTGCTGATGTGAAAGAGTTATCACTAGAGAAAGACCAAGCTCAATTATTAGGTATGATCTAAGATACTTTAGACATACATACACATCTGTTTTACAATAAGTGGCAAGTTTCATTTATTTATTTATTATTATTATTATTATTATTATTTATCATATTTTATTGGAGTGCTCAAGTATAAGGATTGTGATATTTCAAAAGATGGTTTAAATGAGTTTGTGAATGAAAATGGCAAAGAGCAATGCAATTTTATATTTGAACTTACAGACGGGAGGTATGTATATATAACACTTTAAATATCATGGAATTTAAATCTTTATTTTGTTATATGCATAAACAATATTTTGCTTCCCATTTTTATGTTTTGACATTTCTACTGTGAATTTTTGTTTTTGGGATGATTTTGCCAAATTGTTTGCCACCGCTTTAAAAGAAGCTACTGAGAAAACAGTTATCATCATTGTGGCAAGTTGAAGGTTGAATTCATTTAAAGGTACAATTTTAGTATGACTTTTATGTTATTCATAATTGCGAAAATTTATTAAAATATGTTTTGGTAGGATTTATCCCTTTTTTTCCATCATTCTAGCTCAATTTTCTCATCCATTGGTCCAATTATGCTATCGACTATTAATACTTTAATATGTGAAAATTTAATAACATGGCGTTACTTATATTGTAGAGCAACCTAATATGACCAATGTGGTGCAACACGGTTTCTCATCAACTACAATCATCACAGTGTTGTTAAAATGAGAAAGAGGTAAATTTGAGTTTTATTGAAATGTAATATAATATATTTTTTAAATATAATATACATCAAAAATTAAACTTATAAAATATGTAGGTTGGATATTATTGATTTCAATGAAGGAAAAGTTGATGTTAACGATATGATTACAAGAGATTATCAAATACTGAGTATTGGTGAGATAAGGAACTTGAAATCTGAATATATTGACGTATGCTCCCTAGACTTTTTTATTTTTTATTTTTAATTTGTCGTTCCTATTCAAGTACCTGAAGTTACTATATTTTATAAATTTTAGAAAGAAGTTATGTAACGGCAAGGAATTTCGTTCGATCCGAATCGATCGTTAAACCGACTAAGACCGTTCGAAACCCCTGATCGTTTTGAGAACAGGACAAATCAGAACGCAGACGGAAGAACATTTCATTGTTATTACAACAATTCCATCAGATACAAGAATATACATAGTATAAATGAATAAATTACATTCAACAAATATCAGAGATTTAAATAAATTACATAGCAGCGGAAAAATATACATAACACAACTGAAAGTGATACACGGATACAGAGCTTTCCGAGCATCGTTCCAGCTGTAAATCAGGACCCTGTGAATAAAAATCTGCAAAAACCAAAACTACTAGCTGCCCGTGTGGAAAATAGGGGCACCCAGAGTTTAGGTTAAAACAATAAACTCCAGGTCAGTCATGTGACTGGTGTGAGAACAAAAAAAGTTATTAATCTTTGTTTTTAAAGTTAGGTAAATCAAGGGACCACGCCGTATAACCCGGAACGGGTTTCCTCCCAAGAACACCAGTGCATAGAACAAACAGTGCAATGCTAAATAAAGAAAAATGAAGCTGTTATAAGACCCAGGTCCAATCACACAATGCAACGCAAGCCGGAGGATAGGGTTTTTACCTTATAACAGCCAAAGCATGCTTGATACGTTTAAAACACATTATTTGATACTATTATAGGTGTATAGTGTCAAAACAATTTCAATCATAAATATCAATCATAGGCGGCATGAATGACCCATACCACTATGTCGCCATACTAGGTTCTACAAATAAAACCGCAATATCACGTATTGGAAATTGGATTTCCGTCATGAGTCGAGGCAAGGGGCAAGCTCCTCTCCGATTCGAGACACTCTAGCAAATGCCTCAGGACCCCACTATGATCCTTTGGAACCTCCAAGGCCGGTCCTCTCTTACTTTTGAGGATTGGCCATTCCTGAACACACGTTTCCCGGTCCTTACAGACCTATATCCGAGATGCCTCGTATCCAACAACCACACAGGTGAAAAGTATATAAATTCAGGGCTGGTAGGTCACTGACACCACCATAGCTAGAAAGAAACGTCGTGCACTCCTTGGGTTCGTATCCCGTTTTTGACTCATACCGAGGTGTGAGGCTCGCGAATTCACGTTATACACAAAGCTACACCACACAGGCCGTGCTTTGATCATCAACCACAAGACTTTGCTTTTCAACAGAAGCCCTGATCAATTGCCACTTACGCGGGCCACAATGGCAATTCACTCAATGCGACTGATGTCCATCGATATACAATCTCTGAGCTCGTACGTCTCAGAGAAGGGCGTTAAGCAAGAGAATAAATTCTCCGCCGCCAAACAGATGTATATTTAATAGAGATCAATCAACACATAATAAAATCCAATGTCAGACACACAATCCATTTACAAGTTCGTTCTGGGTCTGAACGAAACCGGAGGCACTTTCCTCGCATATCCATCCATCTCCAAGTACGTCTGGACGATCACCGACTGTTTCCCTCATCTTGGGTGTACAGCCCAATCGAGATCATCAGTAATCACCCAAACGATGTGAAGAAATCCGGTTTTCAACCACCGTCTTCATCTTCGACATCTCGTCGAATCGGTTATTCAGAATGGGTATAAACCCAGCCTTTCTGAATAACCCACGTATATGATAAACAAATATTACACAAACTCAACAAACGCCTCATTCCAATTCAGAATATCCTTTTTTCATGAAATCACATTCTTAGGGAAAGGTTCCCATTAATTTTATCCAAGATAAATTCTTCTAAATTTATTCTTTAATCTTCCTTTGGATATCATTTCTAACTAGTCGAGATTAGCGAACCACACCGAAGTAATTATTTATTTTATTTCCCAATCCCAACCTATTCATCCCATGGAGCAAAACTGGTGATACTCCATACCTAACACCACGGTGTTATCGGTAAAATTAATTACCATTTCACGTTCAAATCTAATTACAGATTTAACTATCGCTTTGGAGCAAAACTGGTGATACTCCACTCTCGATCACTTTTCAGATTTGATAATTTAAATTATCAATTCACATTTTAATCTAATTAAAGATTCATTAAAACTCCACTTAGTTTTAATCCTTTCAAAAATCAATATTCTGTCTTTAACTGGGTTAAAGAACCAATGTCATCTAAAACACGATTCACAACAAACCCAAATTACATTTGATATTAAATACAAGGCTCTGAATAGAAAATATACCGGCTTATACTCAATATCAAATTCTGAAACCAACAAATATCGTATTGGAAATAACGATATAAAATATATCTTTCAAATTCCCATAACAACATCTGTATAGTCACGAAATCCAACATCAAAATATTCCGAAGATAATTTCGATTCAACTCCAGTCCAATCCACGTATTGGGAATATTGATTGTTTTTAAAATCACTTTCAAATTCAATTTATTTATTTCAAAAATAAATTGATTTTAATTCTAGTTCAAAACTAGTTCATTTCGACAAAAATATATTTTTATCCTTTCAAATGTGGAATTTTACATCCCAGTTCTTTCCAGTTCATATATCATGATTTTACACAAATTATAGATATTTTTAATAATTTTATCAAGGCCCGTACAGTCGATTTCCAACAACGGCCATCGAACTGCATTTACAACGACCTTTTCTGAAATTGATTTGGACATAATTACAAATCCAACCGTTAGATTTAAAATTTCTAATATTCATTGGAAAGCTCTTTTCGATACAAACCCAACGGTTCCGGTTTTAGGAGAATCCGACGGTCGGATCTCCCGCAACGTCAATTCGAAGTCAATGGTCGAAATTCACGAACTGCCGCGGCGCGGCGCGTTCTATTCAGGCCATTATATATATAATATATATATATTATATATATTTCGTCGATTTCCTTTTTAAAACGAATATTATAAATAGTTCTAAATTCGTTTCAAAAACAATTTCAAATTCATCTTCAATTTCAAATCGATTTGATTTCAATTCAATTCGAATTCATTTCAATTTTATTTAATTCAAATTCGTTTCAATTCAATCCAAATTCTAATTCATTTCAATTCAATTTGAATTTACCTTCTATTTAATTCAATTCGAATTCATTTCAAATTGATTTCAATTCAATTTCAGTTCGTTTTAAATTTTATTCAAAACGATTTCAATTCGTTTTTAATTCAATTTCAATTTAATTCAATTTGAATTCATTTCTATTCAGTTCCAATTCAAATTCACTTTCTATTCAATTCGAATCGAATTCCTTTTCTATTCGATTCGAATTCATTTCAAATTGATTCAATAAAATTTCAATTTGATTTTTAATCTAATTTAATTTGAATTTCATTTCAAAATATTAAATTTTGAAATCACTTTTCAATATTCATTATAAAACGAATAAAATCGATATAAATATCGTTCACGTCAAAATATCGCAACTCTAATCAACACGGCTTTATATTTTTCAAAAACTTTGTTATTCTATTCAACAAATGAATATATATTCTATTCAACACATGAATCTATATTTCTTTCAACACACGACTATTTTTGTTATGTAAAATATTTTATAAAACTATGGTATCTATCGTTTGATTTTTTTATTAGACTCTACCGTGAAGTAGTTCTAATTTTAAATATGATAAAGATGTGAATTTTATTTTTAAAATATTTTACTCAACACATGAACATCGTCAACACATGAATTTTCCCTTTATAATATTCATTATTTTCCCGATTGGAATGAGGCCCAATCAATTACCATATAACGTTAATTATATGGATTCCATACAACACATGTATATAATAGCAACGATAAACAATCAACCATCATCCAAAGTGCACCACACAACTGCATAAGCATCAAATATAAATAATCGACGCTTACACAGCCTGTCGACCAATCGATCGACATATAATTAAATAATTGGGATTAGTGTACCCAAATATCATCCCAACACCCGTGTGGGGTTTCAAATCAACAAACACAGATTTTAATTTGTGCAGTTGGGCGATGTGTAAAATTTATTGACCCAATCCATATCAGTCAGATCAGTGTATATAAACAAATCGGTCGATTTGTTTATAAATATTTATTTATTCACTTTCACTATATTCATATTCACGTTAAAATTTATATTTTTAACGATAATTAATTTATTTCAACATATTAATCTATATTATTGATTTCACATCCACATCACAAACAAATTTCACAACAAATCAAACAAGCATACAAGCCATCCATGGTCTGTGGATGACGGGTGTCGGGTGCTGCTAAGCACCGTCTGCATCCTAGTATATATATATATATATATATATATATATATATATAACTAGAAAAAGAAATTTAGAGTGAGAAGTTCTCACCGATAGCTAATCCAAACGCCACGACACTTCTAATGTAGGAAATCTTCACTGTTCTCGCCTTTTGTCCCTTTCGTCGCCCGTAGTCACTACATATATAAAAATCGAATTTTTACTTCGCTATTCAATATATAAAAATCGAATTTTTTACTTCGCTATTCAATATATAAAAATCGAATTTTTACTTCGCTATTCAATATATAAAAATCATATTTTTACTATCTCGCTATATGGATAAAATTTCTATTTTCACATCGCTACTATATAGATAAAAATCCTATTTTTATATCGCTACTATATAGATAAAAATTCTATTTTTATATCGCTACTATATAGATAAAAATTCTATTTTTATCACGCTATTCTCTATATAAAGATTTCTCCTTTTTTTAAAAAATAAAGATTTAATTTTTATTTCACTACATATATAAAGGTGATATTTTTACTATCTCACTATATGGATAAAAATTCTATTTTCACACCGCTACTATATAGGTAAAATTTCTATTTTTACACCGCTACTTTATAGGTAAAAATTCTATTTTTACATCGATACTATATAGATAAAAATTCTATTTTTACATCGCTATTCTTCATATAAAGATTTCGCCTTTTCAAATATAAAGATTTTGCCTTTTCAAATATAAAGATTTCGCCTTTTCAAATATAAAGATTTCGCCTTTTCAATTTCAAAAATCTAATCTTTTCTATTTTAAAAATCTTATCTTTTCTATTTTAAAAATCTTATCTTTTCTATTTTAAAAATCTAAGTAAATAAATAAAATCAGTCCCTTACCTAGCTAATACGCACCCAAAAACTGAATGTATAAATTAAAACTGATTTTTAAAACTGAAAATCACCTTTCTCTGTCGATCTCGCCGGAATCAGATCGGAGGTGAGGTACAAGGGTGGCGCCGGGCCCGTCAGAGGTGGTGGGTGGTCTGGTGGTGGCGCCATGGGGCTGGCGACCGGCTTGGGGGCGGTTTCCGTGGGTGTTAGGGTTTTAAATGGAAGAGGGGAACGTGGGGCTGAGGGGGAGGGCGCGGTGGAGAAGGTCGGCGGCGGTTGCTGAGGAGGGGGGGGGGGGGGCGCCTCGCGCGGCAGCGCTTTGGAGGCTCTGTCGCCCTCCCGCTTTTTTTTTTCTGAAATGATACGGGGGGGGGGGGGGGGAGGGGCAGATAAAGAGATAGGGAGAGAGTGGGAAGAGTTTTTATTTTATTTTATTTTAATTATTTAATTTCAAAAAGGTTGACTTTTTCATACGACCTCTAAACGAGGCCCACCGCCTGTCGTCCATAGCGTTTTACCCCCATTCCGAATACCATGGGATATGTATCGTAGGCTGATTCGATCGTTACAATCAGTTTCCGTTAAAATCAACATATAACTCTATATATTGAATTTGAACGCGTATTTCAATTTACCGGGGTCACATACGAACTCTATAAATACTAGAAAAATATTTTCTAGCTTTGTATTGATGATACGGTCCTAACAAAACTAGTTTCATCGAATTCTGAGACTGTTGGAAAAATGGCCATTTTCCAGTCGATTAAAATCAACTAAAACTGGTCAAATGCGTTTTCCTTTGCCACGCTCACATATTGATTCGAAAAATTATGAAATTTGGAATCTAGC
Source organism: Allium sativum (assembly GCA_030737875.1). Lineage (NCBI taxonomy): Eukaryota > Viridiplantae > Streptophyta > Magnoliopsida > Asparagales > Amaryllidaceae > Allium > Allium sativum. The sequence goes on from CM060918.1 coordinate 896,357,923, forward strand.
AATAACTTGACATCACGGACCCAACAAAAGTGGTATCGTCGAAATCCGAGGTCGTTTGCAAAATTCCCATTTTTAAGGGCCTGAATTCCATAGCGACTATTCAGAATTTTCAATTGGACATATCTTTTGATTCCCGCTATGAAATTTCGATTTTTCGGATTTGTTGGAAAGATATTCTCAAATAGATCCTACTATTTTTGGTTTCACTAAAATCCGGATTGTTTTGCACCCGGTACATTCAATTGAAGTTTGAAATCGAATTATCGAACTACCGCGCCATTTTCAATTCTATTTATATTTATATATAATTATTTATATTCTAACGACGACGTATATAATATATACGTCGAATTCTATTCAAAATAAATTTTCCGTCGTTTTTATTTAAAATAATCCATTTTAAATGTTCAAAATTCGCTAAAATTGCCAAAATAAAAATTTTAAACTGGCCCAGATTTTCGGGTTGTTACAATCTCCCCCACTTAAAACTTTTCGTCCCCGAAAAGGAACGAAGTCGAAAGTGGTTTGATTAATCAACTCTACATTCGATCTGGTTTTCATTCTCCAACTTTTCAGTTTCTGAGAATTTTCAAATTCTTCAAAAATTTGGCTAACACCCGGAATTTTCGAAAAATTTCGCCATAACCTCCCCTGCACCGGGAGCCACGGGAAAATCCCGAAATTGCCATATAGGCCTTTTGATCTCAAAAAGAAAAAGAAAAAGCCAAGCGGCTAGCCAATAGGCTCATAAAATCATCATCACCCAAACAAAACAGTAAATTATAGTAAACATGTACCTATTTATCGGGCAAACAAATTTTATTCTTCGGCTCTAGCCTCCTTGCCATGACCTGTTCAATGTAAGTACATGTATATGCAAGCAAATTCGACCAATTTTCAATATAATTCAATATGTGATTCAATTAGGCTAAATGGTTCAAAATTATCAAACAAATAAACAAACAACACAAACATCAATCAATTAGTGAATTAACGTTTGAAATTTATAATTTTGATACATATACAAAAAATCATGTTTTGATACCAATTCACAACAATATAAATCTATCTATATTAGTTTTGGTTCTCACACCAGTCTAATGGAAATATATAGAAATCACACCTTCGTCACTCGAAAATAAATACTGGTAACGCTGCAGCATTATCAGAATCATCCTCGGGCAACTAGAGTGTGATCCTATATCTATCTAGTATATTAAAACTTCGAATATACGTTCATGACGCGTATACGCGAAATCTTTATATACTCGATTGTCCATATTCAAAATAAATAAATATTCAAATACGTATAAAGCGATTTAAATCTTCAAAACAAAATTGTTTTCATTTGAAAAATATACTATTCACACTCGTTCTAGGATACTACTGATCCTATCTCTAACGAGTCATTCTAATTGGATATTACTAATCCAATATCTGATGAATTCTTTCGTTTGGTTCTATTGTGCCTTGTTCTCGAGCTCTGTAAACCAAAGCTCTGATACCAACTGTAACGGCAAGGATTTTCGCTCGATTCGAATCGATCGTTAAACCGACTAAGACCGTTCGAAACCCCTGATCGTTTTGAGAACAGGACAAATCAGAACGCAGACGGAAGAACATTTCATTGTTATTACAACAATTCCATCAGATACAAGAATATACAGAGTATAAATGAATAAATTACATTCAACAAATATCAGAGATTTAAATAAATTACATAGCAGCGGAAAAATATACATAACACAACTGAAAGTGATACACGGATACAGAGCTTTCCGAGCATCGTTCCAGCTGTAAATCAGGACCCTGTGAATAAAAATCTGCAAAAACCAAAACTACTAGCTGCCCGTGTGGAAAATAGGGGCACCCAGAGTTTAGGATAAAACAATAAACTCCAGGTCAGTCATGTGACTGGTGTGAGAACAAAAAAGTTATTAATCTTTGTTTTTAAAGTTAGGTAAATCAAGGGACCACGCCTTATAACCCGGAACGGGTTTCCTCCCAAGAATACCAGTGCATAGAACAAACAGCGCAATGCTAAATAAAGAAAAATGAAGCTGTTATAAGACCCAGGTCCCATCACACAATGCAACGCAAGCCGGAGGATAGGGTTTTTACCTTATAACAGCCAAAGCATGCTTGATACGTTTAAAACACATTATTTGATACTATTATAGGTGTATAGTGTCAAAACAATTTCAATCATAAATATCAATCATAGGCGGCATGAATGACCCATACCACTATGTCGCCATACTAGGTTCTACAAATAAAACCGCAATATCACGTATTGGAAATTGGATTTCCGTCATGAGTCGAGGCAAGGGGCAAGCTCCTCTCCGATTCGAGACACTCTAGCAAATGCCTTAGGACCCCACTATGATCCTTTGGAACCTCCAAGGCCGGTCCTCTCTTACTTTTGAGGATTGACAATTCCTGAACACACGTTTCCCGGTCCTTACAGACCTATATCTGAGGCACCTCGTATCCAACAACCACACAAGTGAAAAGTATATAAATGTCAGAGCTGGTAGGTCACTGACACCACCATAGCTAGAAAGAAACGTCGTGCACTCCTTGGGTCCGTATCCCATTTTTGACTCATACCGAGGTGTGAGGCTCGCGAATTCACGTTATACACAAAGCTACGCCACACAGGTCGTGCTTTGATCATCAACCACAAGACTTTGCTTTTCAACAGAAGCCCTGATCAATTTCCACTTACGCGTGCCACACTGGCAATTCACTCCATGCGACTGATGTCCATCGATATACAACCTCTGAGCTCGTACGTCTCAGAGAAGGGCGTTAAGCAAGAGAATAAATTCTCCGCCGCCAAATAGATGTATATTTAATAGAGATCAATCAACACAGAATAAAATCCAATGTCAGACACACAATCCATTTACAAGTTCGTTCTGGGTCTGAACGAAACCGGAGGCACTTTCCTCGCATATCCATCCATCTCCAAGTACGTCTGGACGATCACCAACTGTTTCCCTCATCTTGGGTGTACAGCCCAATCGAGATCATCAGTAATCACCCAAACGATGTGAAGACTTCCGGCCTTCAACCACCGTCTTCATCTTCGACATCTTGTCGAATCGGTTATTCAGAATGTGTATAAACCCGGCCTTTCTGAATAACCCATGTATATGATAAACAAATATTACACAAACTCAACAAACGCCTCATTCCAATTCAGAATATCCTTTTTTTCATGAAATCACATTCTTAGGGAAAGGTTCCCATTAATTTTATCCAAGATAAATTCTTCTAAATTTATTCTTTAATCTTCCTTTGGATATCATTTCTAACTAGTCGGGATTAGCGAACCACACCGAAGTAATTATTTATTTTATTTCCCAATCCCAACCTATTCATCCCATGGAGCAAAACTGGTGATACTCCATACCTAACACCACGGTGTTATCGGTAAAATTAATTACCATTTCACGTTCAAATCTAATTACAGATTTAACTATCGCTTTGGAGCAAAACTGGTGATACTCCACTCTCGATCACTTTTCAGATTTGATAATTTAAATTATCAATTCACATTTTAATCTAATTAAAGATTCATTAAAACTCCACTTAGTTTTAATCCTTTCAAAAATCAATATTCTGCCTTTAACTGGGTTAAAGAACCAATGTCATCTAAAACACGATTCACAACAAACCCAAATTACATTTGATATTAAATACAAGGCTCTGAATAGAAAATATACCGGCTTATACTCAATATCAAATTCTGAAACCAACAAATATCGTATTGGAAATAACGATATAAAATATATCTTTCAAATTCCCATAACAACATCTGTATAGTCACGAAATCCAACATCGAAATATTCCGAAGATAATTTCGATTCAACTCCAGTCCAATCCACGTATTGGGAATATTGATTGTTTTTTAAATCACTTTCAAATTCAATTTATTTATTTCAAAAATAAATTGATTTTAATTCTAGTTCAAAACTAGTTCATTTCGACAAAAATATATTTTTATCCTTTCAAATGTGGAATTTTACATCCCAGTTCTTTCCAGTTCATATATCATGATTTTACACAAATTATAGATATTTTTAATAATTTTATCAAGGCCCGTACAGTCGATTTCCAACAACGGCCATCGAACTGCATTTACAGCGACCTTTTCTGAAATTGATTTGGACATAATTCCAAATCCAACCGTTAGATTTCAAATTTCTAATATTCATTGGAAAGCTCTTTTTGATATGAACCCAACGGTTCCGGTTTTAGGAGAATCCGACGGTCGGATCTCCCGCAACGTCAATTCGAAGTCAATGGTCGAAATTCACGAACTGCCGCGGCGCGGCGCGTTCTATTCAGGCCATTATATATATAATATATATATATTATATATATTTCGTCGATTTCCTTTTTAAACGAATTTTATAAATAGTTCTAAATTCGTTTCAAAAACAATTTCAACTTCATCTTCAATTTCAAATCGATTTGATTTCAATTCAATTCGAATTCATTTCAATTTTATTTAATTCGAATTCAAATTCGTTTCAATTCAAATTCAAATTCGTTTCAATTCAATTCAATTTGAATTTACCTTCTATTTAATTCAATTCGAATTCATTTCAAATTGATTTCAATTCAATTTCAGTTCGTTTTAAATTTTATTCAAAACGATTTCAATTCGTTTTTAATTCAATTTCAATTTAATTCAATTTGAATTCATTTCTATTCAATTCCAATTCAAAATCACTTTCTATTCAATTCGAATCAAATTCCTTGTCTATTCGATTCGAATTCATTTCAAATTGATTCAATAAAATTTCAATTTGATTTTTAATCTAATTTAATTTGAATTTCATTTCAAAATATTAAATTTTGAAATCACTTTTCAATATTCATTATAAAACGAATAAAATCGATATAAATATCGTTCACGTCAAAATAGCGCAACTCTAATCAACATGTCTTTATATTTTTCAAAAACTTTGTTATTCTATTCAACAAATGAATATATATTCTATTCAACACATGAATCTATATTTCTTTCAACACACGACTACTTTTGTTATGTAAAATATTTTATAAAACTATGGTATCTATCGTTTGATTTTTTTATTAGACTCCACCGTGAAGTAGTTCTAATTTTAAATATGATAAAGATGTGAATTTTATTTTTAAAATATTTTACTCAACACACGAACATCGTCAACACATGACTATTTTTATATTCAACACATGAATTTTCCCTTTATAATATTCATTATTTTCCCGATTGGAATGAGGCCCAATCAATTACCATATAACGTTAATTATATGGATTCCATACAACACATGTATATAATAGCAATGATAAACAATCAACCATCATCCAAAGTGCACCACACAACTGCATAAGCATCAAATATAAATAATCGACGCTTACACAGCCTGTCGACCAATCGATCGACATATAATTAAATAATTGGGATTAGTGTACCCAAATATCATCCCAACACCCATGTGGGGTTTCAAATCAACAAACACAGATTTTTATTTGGGCAGTTGGGCGATGTGTAAAATTTATCGACCCAATCCCTATCAGTCAAATCAGTGTATATAAACAAATCGGTCGATTTGTTTATAAATATTTATTTATTCACTTTCACTATATTCATATTCACGTTAAAAGTTATATTTTTAACGATAATTAATTTATTTCAACATATTAATCTATATTATTGATTTCACATCCACATCACAAACAAATTTCACAACACATCAAACAAGCATACAAGCCATCCATGGTCTGTGGATGACGGGTGTCGAGTGCTGCTAAGCACCGTCTGCATCCTAGTATATATATATATATATATATATATATAAATATAAATATAACTAGAAAAAGAAATTTAGAGTGAGAAGTTCTCACCGATAGCTAATCCAAACGCCACGACACTTCTAATGTAGGAAATCTTCACTGTTCTCTCGCCTTTTGTCCCTTTCGTCGCCCGTAGTCACTACATATATAAAAATCGAATTTTTACTTCGCTATTCAATATATAAAAATCGAATTTTTTACTTCGCTATTCAATATATAAAAATCGAATTTTTACTTCGCTATTCAATATATAAAAATCATATTTTTACTATCTCGCTATATGGATAAAAATTCTATTTTCACACCGCTACTATATAGATAAAAATTCTATTTTTATATCGCTACTATATAGATAAAAATTCTATTTTTATATCGCTACTATATAGATAAAAATTCTGTTTTTATCACGCTATTCTCTATATAAAGATTTCGCCTTTTTAAAAAAAATAAGGATTTAATTTTTATTTCACTACATATATAAAGGTGATATTTTTACTATCTCACTATATGGATAAAAATTCTATTTTCACACCGCTACTATATAGGTAAAAATTCTATTTTTACACCGCTACTTTATAGGTAAAAATTCTATTTTTACATCGATACTATATAGATAAAAATTCTATTTTTACATCGCTATTCTTCATATAAAGATTTCGCCTTTTCAAATATAAAGATTTCGCCTTTTCAAATATAAAGATTTCGCCTTTTCAAATATAAAGATTTCGCCTTTTCAATTTCAAAAACCTAATCTTTTCTATTTTAAAAATCTTATCTTTTCTATTTTAAAAATCTTATCTTTTCTATTTTAAAAATCTAAATAAATAAATAAATAAAATCAGTCCCTTACCTAGCTAATACGCACCCAAAAACTGAATGTATAAATTAAAACTGATTTTTAAAACTGAAAATCACCTTTCTCCGTCGATCTCGCCGGAATCAGATCGGAGGTGAGGTGCAAGGGTGGCGCCGGGCCCGTCAGAGGTGGTGGGTGGTCTGGTGGTGGCGCCATAGGCTGGCGACCGGCTTGGGGGAGGTTTCCATGGGTGTTAGGGTTTTAAATGGAAGAGGGGAATGTGGGGCTGAGGGGGAGGGCGCGGTGGAGAAGGTCGGCGGCGGTTGCTGAGAAGGGGGGGCGCCTCGCGCGGCGGCGCGATGGAGGCTCCGTCGCCTTCCCGTTTTCTCCTTCTTCTTTTTTTGTTTCTGAAATGATACGGGGGGGGCAGATAAAGAGATAGGGAGAGAGTGGGAAGAGTTTTTATTTTATTTTATTTTAATTATTTAATTTCAAAAAGGTTGACTTTTTCATACGACCTCTAAACGAGGCCCACCGCCTGTCGTCCATAGCGTTTTACCCCCATTCCGAACATAATGGGAAATGTATCGTAGGCTGATTCGATCGTTACAATCAGTTTCCGTTAAAATCAACATATAACTCTATATATTGAATTTGAACGCGTATTTCAATTTACCGGGGTCACATACGAACTCTATAAATCCCAGAAAAATATTTTCTAGCTTTGTATTGACGATACGGTCCTAACAAAACTAGTTTCGTCGAATTCTGAGACCGTTGGAAAAATGGCCATTTTCCAGTCGATTAAATCAACTAAAACTGGTCAAACGCGTTTTCCTTTGCCACGCTCACATATTGATTCGAAAAATTATGAAATTTGGAATCTAGCAATAACTTGACATCACGGACCCAACAAAAGTGGTTTCGTCGAAATCCGAGGTCGTTTGCAAAATTCCCGTTTTTAAGGGCCTGAATTCCATAGCGACTATTCAGAATTTTCAACTGGACATATCTTTTGATTCCCGCAGTGAAATTTCGATTTTTCGGATTCGTTGGAAAGATATTCTCAAATAGATCCTACTATTTTTAGTTTCACTAAAATCCGGATTGTTTTGCACCCGGTACATTCAATTGAAGTTTGAAATCGAATTATCGAACTACCGCGCCATTTTCAATTCTATTTATATTTATATATAATTATTTATATTCTAACGACGACGTATATAATATATACGTCGAATTCTATTCAAAATAAATTTTCCGTCGTTTTTATTTAAAATAATCCATTTTAAATGTTCAAAATTCGCTAAAATTGCCAAAATAAAAATTTTAAACTGGCCCAGATTTTCGGGTTGTTACAAGTTATTTGTCAAGTAACCGTTAGGAATGTAAAAGAGGAACAAACTTGGTATTATGATGCTTTCTTAGAATGTAGTGATCAAGAAGTTGAGGAGAAAAATGGGAAGTATAAATGTCCTAATTATACAAGAAGCATACCCTATCCAGACATGAGGTAATTTTCTGTAATGCTAGAGAAAAATTTACTTACTTTCCGACTAATAGTTTATATATATATATGTGTGTGTGTGTGTGTGTTTGTGTGCAGATTTAGATTATGTGTTATTATTGAAGATAATAGTGGCAGTGCTGCAATAATTTTGCAAGACCGTGAGGTTTACAGAATAGTTAAGAAAAAATGTTTATGACATAATGGGAGATCAAGAAAATGTATGTATAGCTCCAAATATACTAAAAGAAAATTTTAATACTTTATTTTTTGACAAAACAAATAAATTATAATATTCTTTCTAGCAAGGAAAGAAAAATGAATTTCCAACAATTTTGAAGTGTTTGGAGGGAAGGCAGTATACAATTACTATATGTGTTGGTAAGAATAATGTACACAGAGGTTCAAGCATGTACACGGCCACATACATATATGAAGGTTTTGAGTTGATTGGGAATTCTATGATAGAAAGTGAAGACGGTGCAGTTGCGTTACAAAGTTCACAAGTATTTTGTTGTCACACACACACACACACACACACACACACACACACACACATATATATATATATAGTTATATAGTTATATAGTTATTCATGTTCATTCCAACAAGTTATTTTATTTCATTTGTATGCAGATGTCTATACCAAGTTTCAGCAATGAATCTAAAACTAACATCAATATGCAAAGCTCCGGTACTGAAAAATCTACAAACACTAATAGTTTGAAGAGGAAAAGCAAAGAGATTGATAATGATGTCATGCTGCCTTGTATTTTTGATGACTTTAAGGATAAAAAAGATGATGAAAATGAATTTATTTCAAAACTGAAAGCAATTAAAAAAGAAAAAGTAAGTTATATATATTTGATGGTTATTTTATATACGGTATACATATTATTATTATTTTGTAAGGAATGACTAACTAATTTTTCATCTATTCAAATGTTTGTTGCACTACAGGAATAAAAACTATTCAAAAAAGTGGAAATCATGAAGTTATGCTAGAAACAAGATTGGACTTGAACATAATTTTCATGTTTATTTTGTTTGGAATGGAAACTACTCATGATCTTATATTTATTTTTCTCTGATTTTCATATTTATTTTGTTTGGAAAGAAAATTACTCATGATCTAATATTTATTTTGCTCTGAAAATTGCTATTGTTCAATGTATTTTTCTGTTATGGATGTTTATTATTATGTTGTAATTTGAAATTTTAGTTAGAATGCCTATTATACATATAAAAATTTATTTAAAACTTAATAACAAAGCAGACATTGCATCATTATATATATATATAATGACATCATCACACTTTTTTGCTTCATCCAAAAAAGTTATCATATTGTAGTTTGTATATAATTTATATAATATTACTTGAATTGTATCACTTATATAATTTTAATGATTATTTGTTCAATTTTTCACATTTAAAGATCACAAAATAAGTTTAAATTGTAATGAATTAAGAACATGTTTTCAGAATAAAATCACAAATAATCAATTTTTTTTATATCTATGCCAAAAAATAACCATTCATTACAAATAAATTAGATGGATAACAAAATAATTAACCAAATAATCATCCACGACAAAATTATTGTTGAATGAACAACATGATAATTAATTATTGTTACTACATAAATTAATAAGATGGATAACAGAACAATTAATCAAAATAATCATCCATAATAAAATTATTTTGGAAAAATTTATTATTGTTGCGACATAAATTATAATATTTAAAAATATATATGTAACTATTTAATATTAATTACGTTACTTTAGTTTTCTTTTATTTTAGATATTTAATCATTACGGTATTTTTTTAATAAAATAAATTTTAATGCCCAGTAAAGCGAGCAAAAAATACTAGTAGTTAATTAATTTTATAAGAAATTCAATCTTGCCATATGTATGAATATCTATAAAAAAAATGTTAGTATTGTAGAAATTTAAAAGGCAGCTTCTTATTACATAAAAAAATTAAAAAAAAACCATATATGCCATATAAGCCAAACACATAAAATAAAACCACTAAACGAACTAAGTATGCATGATTTCTTAATAATTTCACGTTCTACTTTGATTTCTTGATGACCCTTGCTGCAATGTGAATAAAAACAATTTCAGAGGATTTCTTGCTATATCCTGTATGAAGTTATATCTTTAAATTTTTATCATGTAAGAATTTATGTGCTTTTACTTTTCTTCATACCATCAAAATAATTTCGCCATAATCATGTCATATGACCAAGAATTTACTTTCCTTCACTTTGATAAAGGATACTTGGCTGATTATACTTTTTAATTAGGGATAGAAGAAATACAAATGACTGTTTATGGAAAGCAATTAACATCCTCAATTTGCTTATTGATTACCATGACATTCTTCATTTCATTTTATCTCTTAATAAAAACCTGCCCTTTTATTGCATCCAGCAGGAATTGAACCTACGAATTTGCCAATTATGAGTTGGGCGCTTTAACCATTCAGCCATGGATGCTTAACAGGGCTCAACCAACATTTATTGAATTTGAAAGAGACTCAGAAGAAATGGTCATTCACTATTTCTTGAAGCTCGATCTCCCCCCCCAGATGAACCATATAGCCAAGAGAAACCATGAACCAGAATAGAAGAGCTTGCCCCGCCCATGAGTAAATATTTCGTAGTATAGTACATCTCTCTTGGTATATCCAGATAATAGGTAGGAATCTCGACCTTCTATCTTCCTTTTTAAGTGACATCTATACAAATAGCGTATTAGAAGAATTAAATCATGTAGTTGATTTCGAATTGCTAAAGCTGCGTATTATCAAAATAAATTGACCAATATGCAAATTTATTTGGGTAACATGGATGGAAAATAATTCTATGCATATTGCTTGGTCCACTGCTTTTCTATCATTGAACTTTTTCATAGCAGATTTGTACTTTACTGGATAGGATAATCCAGATTTCCATTCCATCACATATGCACCAAAAAAAATAAACTGCCTTTTTATAAACGAACTAAGTATGTATGATTTCTTTTCTATCCACAATAATCTATTTATTTACCATATTAGGTGAATATTTTAATTCTTATTATAGCTACAAAGATTCAAATGGAATTGTCTAAGGCATGGTATATGATTTGAATAATATATTTTATTACTATCATAGTTGAAAATTTTCCAAATTTATGATCGAAAATTATATTAAAAACATATCTATTAGTCTGCACGGTCGAAATCTTATTTTGTTATTTTCTTTTAAAATTTTCAATTTTAGAATAGACAAGCAAGTTTTTGACCATATATTCCATAAGGGAATGAATCTTACTTTTGCAATGTTATTTTTTTTTTTTAATTTATAGATGTATGTGTGTCATGATGAGATTTTAGGAAGAAATTAATTGATTTTGTCTAGCTTACCTTACGATTAACTTTTTCCATAACGGAAATACTATTTGCAATATGATTTTTATAATTGCCTTAGATCTTGCAATGGATTTTTATTAGCTATATCTTAACATATATGTGGATTCAATTTATTCGTAATGTACGCTAATAATTTACTTATTATTGTTGTTTTCTTGCGCTTTCTATTTCCGTTTAGTGGTTTTATTTTATGTGTTTGGCTTATATGGTATAATATTATTTTTTTAATTTTTTTATATAATAAGAAGCTGCCTTTTAAATTTGTACAATACTAACATTTTTTTTTATAGATATTCATACATATGGCAAGATTGAATTTCTTATAAAAGTTAATTAACTATGCATAATTTACATAATGATTAATTTATTCATAAGAACATTAAATATGTATTGCTTAGACAATGATTTGGAATTCTTTTACAATTTTGTCTTATTTTGTTTATGTGTAATTTTTAATTTTATTTTCTTATGTTGATATGGTAGGTGATAAATTTTTGGGTTACAAATAGCGAGAGTTCCGAATATAGAAGTCAATGACCCTAATATAGCTGGTGATAAAAAAATATTTATATGAAATTAGCACAAATAAGAGAAAATTATAGGTGACATAATCGATTTGCACTGATATGTCATAGTTAACTGCCATGAAATAACTATTACAGGTGATGTATCTTACACTGGAACAACTGCCATAATTTTGCATTGGATATCCAGTGTAATTGATTACCTACCACAATTTTGCACTAATATGTTAGATAATTTATGGCAGATGAAATTTCTATGTAAAATGGATATTTTCCATGTTTAATTTTCACTGAAGAATGTTACATAAATAATCAGTGCAACTTTTATTTCATGCATAGTTATAATTTTTAAGATGTATATTTTTAATTTTTATTAGATCTGCTCATAATAACCATGCATAATTTTATTTTCCCTTTTTCTTTTCTTTCACCAATGCAAAATTATAATTATAAGAATATCCATTTATTTTTGTTTCTAAGTATCCTAAAATTATTTTCCATACTAAAAGCATTTTATTTTGCAAGTTTTATTCATGAAACAGAGAAAATTAGGGTGGGTTTTCAATATTTTAGTTTTCAACCGTGTTATACAATAGCCAATTCACTGAATTTCTATTATCATCATTGTCGTATTCCTTCATCCATTTGGGAGCACTAAAGAACTTAGTTATCAATTATGATAATTCCAATTTTTTAAGCAATAAGTTAGATTGTTGTGCCCTAGATTGATTCCTACAAGCTTCCCAATAAACTATAGGCATTTTTTTAATGTATTATGATGATTTTTTTGTTCAGGAAAATGGCTATTGTAATATTATTGATTTGGAGTGGTTGGATGAACATAAAGCTAACATTCCTTTTATGCATTAGCTGCTAAAATGATTGATATTATATTGCTTCGTATTCCATGCTTCATTCTTTCATAATTTAATTTATCACCAAAATTAAGATCATGATTCATAACAATTTGTTTCGGTTTCAGAAATTCATCATCATGACAAATTTGAGTGGTGCTTACTTATAAAGAATAGCTGCTTTATAGACATTTGGATGATTCATCTGGGTCTTCTTTAGATGTTATGCACTATGTACTATTGTTGTATGTTAACAGGTTTTCGAACAAGACAAATAGAATTTCAGGAGGGATTTTTTTTTATTTATTTATGTGTTTCGACGGTGGTCTTAGATTCGTAATAAATTAGTATTCAGTTTGCAAATATAAGAAAATTATTTGATTAGCTGGATATAATTTATTTTATTATCAGACGACAAGCTGTTAAGTTTGTTTTAGATGATGAATCGGCTGACCATTTAAGTTATTTTATTTACCTTTTGCATATAGCTCTGAAAGGTGTCATTGTCATTTACTCGTTATCACTACATGTCTCATTATTCATGTTTTTTCTTTTGTAAGTGTTTAATTTGTTTTTCGATATGTAGGTAATTAAGGTTGGATTAAATGGGGACATGACAATTTATGTGATCTGATGGAACGGTATATTTCGTAGCACATATAAGAGGTATGCAACCATCAATACTCACTATAATTTTAGTCTCATTTTATAGGTATTGTTTTCTATTTTTATCTAATACGTAGGATAAACATGTACCTTGCATTTATTTTGCATCACACTCTCATTTTGAAATTGTCAACAAATATAATGGAAAGTAATTATATTATGTTTTAGGTTGGTGCAAGTTAATACCTATAGTTGATGAAGTTGATGATAAAGTCGGCCAGAAGGGAAGCTTATAGCACGTGAAAGTTGTAGAAACAATATCTGAGATATAAATTATGAAACAATCATTGCATTGGAAGGTAAGAATAAAAAATAATAGAGGACTACTTTATGTTCAAAAGACCACACAAGTGCCTCAAGAAGTAGAAGCAAATACATAGTAGAAGTTGTTAAATTCTTTCATGAGATAATATATGTGATAGCATGATTTGTACCTAAACCGTACAATGTTCCAAATTGTGGTGCCTGTTTCCTTCGAATTAAGAGAGAGAAAACATTACTACAAGGCTACATGAAATTATAGAATCAGGCATATCTTCATTGTCTGATTGCTATACTTGAAAATTATGATGCATTTTTTTTTAATTAATGAAAATTCTTATTTTAAAGTTCAAACTTATCCTGCATTGTTACTGTAATCTTTTTCTTCGTTACCTACATTTTTTGATAGACTTTCTATTCATTATGTTGCAAAAATATCTAAAGTTTTAACGATTATAGTGGTTGAATGAATCCTGATGGTTCTTCTAGAATATGATGTTATATTTCAAGTGTAATTAAGATTATTTCATAGGGCAAGGAGGCGGTACCGACCTTCTTATGTAAGCATAAAATAAGGAATGTGGGATTATTGAGATTTCCATATAATAACATGAAAAGATAAAAAAATGCAAAGTAATATGGGTGCACAATGTCTGAATTGTGGCATAGTTCGAAGTTGCAACTGTAATAAAATTCTCTTCTAAAAATATGTGAATAATAGAACGTCAGGTGTATTACTGCATACTTCCACATTTGCAGATTGATCATGAAAGATCAATGTTGTGGAAGAATGTAGAACAGACCCAAGGTAACTACATATGTAGGATTAAGTTTAGGAATGCCTTGATCAAATGCTTTTTTTTCTACAACCTGTAATGTCATGATTAATGATCTCAGTTCTGCGAAACTTAATACGATTTTTTCTTAAGTTATCACTTTCTATTATAACCAATGTATTACTCATTTATTCTACATTCATGTAGTGAATGCTGACTATAAAATGAGAAAACTACACGCCAATTCAATTTTTACAGAATTTCAAAATTGTATGTATGAGTTACCGTAAGAATATATACCGCTCACCATTGAAAATAAGTTTTTGCGGCTGTAAGTCCTAAATAGAAGAGCTATCAAAGTTTGTTCATAAAATATTAACACTTTTATGTGCAATAGTACAAAAATATACTAATGATGTAGCTATGTACCAGTTGATCGATCAACAAGGGTCCAATTTAACACTCATTTGCAATGCACACATATCGATGATAAAATTATTTTTTGATAAACAACAGAACAATTTATTATTATTGCCGCATAAATAATTATATATATATATATATATATATATATATATATATATATATATATATATAACTACTTAATTATTAATTACAATACTTTATTTTCCTTTCATTTTTTATATTTAATCATTACAATATATATTTTTAATAACACAAATTTTAATGTCCAGCAAAACAGGCAAAAAATACTAGTATCTAATAACATACTATACACAATATATATTTAGATAATCATTAATACATATGTAAAAATATTTTATATCATTACGTGAGATTGTTACCATCAAAACTATCATTTACGGTACTAACATATTAAACATCAAGGTTTCTAAAAAACACACGAAAATCAGGGAGTGATTAGGTAATATGATTTTACAGCGATACACACCCCCTGTAGTGAATATCAAATATCACAGTTTGTAACGAATACAGAAAAATCGTTGACTAATTACGTGACATATGATTTTACAGTGTGGTCTAGAATGTCTGTTGTCTCTCTCAATATGATGTCCGTGTGAAGAAAGAGCGTTAATACTGTAAAATATGACATATAATACACAACAAAGAGTATTTTTCATCACCAATGAGCATTCATACTTCTAAGTTCATCAGTGCTTATCATGACCATCCACCAATCATCCAATTTACGGCTCCGTGGACTTCAATTCAGTAATGTATCGACAGAGAAATCAAGTTCTTGAGATGCCTGTTTCTTCATGAGAATGGCTAGGAATGTCAGATTGACTGTCAAGGGGCATGTACTGAGCCATTATTTGTCTGATTTCTGAGTCCATATAAGACTGCAAAGAAATCAAGAAATATTCACTCATTGATACAACGTGCTTTCAAATTAAGAATAGAGAACATCCACGACTACCAACAAAACTAACCATCTAATCCTTTATCTTTTAACAATTCTTAGCTGATTATTTTCTAAAGATGAGGTTGGACACAGACAACAGAAATGCAAGGCGATTAACTTATCATGGTGGAATAAATAAAGACGAAGGTAGACATAATTACATTAAATATTGATTAACATGCTAGATTTATTTAACACGTTTAATTTTGTGGACACAGAAAAAAACATTCAAGGACATATTTCTTTTTGTTACATATGCTATTAGTCAAATATATAATGATTGGATTTCTTTTTCTGAGTGGCAAAGCAGTTGGTAGAAAAGGAAAATTTTCCTACCATTTACATTCAAATCTTCTACAGTAAACTTTGAAATAATTTCCTAAGAATGAATTTAAAAGAATAACAGCACGAATCTTACCCTTAACCTATATTTGTAGACAATATAGCCTCCAATGCCAGCCATAGACAAGGCAACTAAAGTGAGCCAAAGAGCGGTTAGTGTCGCCTGAGCTTTATTCACACCTTTACCTGCACGGGTACATTAACAAAATATGAAGCAAAGATCATGGAATTTCCAAAATATCACGAATTAGCCTCACTTATACAAGTGTCGTGCTCATTGATATACAAAAGATTTCCATTGCATGTACAGTCATATCCTCCCCAATTATTTTTGCAGCTGCATTCAGGACACTGGCATGCCGTCTTCTCCCTGCACTCATCAATATCTGCCAGCACATGCAAGTTGATATATAAATTTTTATTAGAGTTCATGAAATTTTATTCCATGTATGTAACAACGTAATCGTTAGGAAGTTGACAATTCATGGTTAGAATCTTACAAGAAATTTCTTTCTTGCAAACTTTATGAAAACAGTCCTATGTATACGAGAATATAATTGGAAGTAGATGGACATGCATTTGGATTTCACCTGGAGTATCCTCAGTAACATGACCAAAATTACAAAGGAATATTGACACTTTGAAATACATTTTTTCAAAGTATATTTGCTTATCTACAAGGTTTCATAGGGTGAGGGTGTCTTTAGATGATAATAAGGGTCTTTGGCAAGCTTTCCCTATTTTGAATTCAAATAAATTTCGAAAACATAAATACGAACTTTCATAATAGTAAGTGTAAAAATATGTTTATCAGCGCAAATTCCCTAACACGGACAGCAAATACACGTCTACAAATGCAAGTTTCCATCTTGTTGCCAACTTCAAATTTTTCTACAGCCATGTTAGCTCTTCACATCCTGTAACTCTCTTGCGATTGTTCCTAATGGATTTCTATGCTTCTGAGTACAACTAGAAACTACTCATTTGAACTTCCACTTGTTGTTGCTGTTTCATTTTTCTTTTTAATTAACGGACTGACCCATGGGAAAACAACACTTTATGATCATATGATGGGAAAACCCCCAGGCAGTTGACAGAACCGACTTTTAGCATTGAAGAACACATTTTGAAAATCGCAGGAATAAGTTATAAATATGATAATTCGGAAATCGTAAACATTCAAATATTTGTTTTGTATGAAATTTAAGTGGAAAAGTACAAACAGATCAAATATCCCCTGCAGCAATTAATGCCAGCTGAATAGTAATCGGGATAAAATTTCATACCTTCACAACTCTTGATACCATCACCTTTGAACCCAGGAGGACACTTACATTTGTCATGTCCAACATCCTGCAAGATACAAAAACATTGCAACCAAAATTAAAGGAAAAAAAGTACATCATAATCCGAATTGTATAATATTCAATTCAATACTGGTAAAAATTAACACCTGGCATGCAGAAAAGGTTTTATAATCCTTAGATTCTTGCCAGCAACCCCCATTATTTATCCTGCATCTTCCAGGACCATTTGCTGTGAATTGAAAGAAATTTACATTTCTCTTTGGAACATCATTTGAATTCATAATATATCACCAAATTGAAGAGAAAAGAAAAACACATTCGTCATGATAATGGTTAAGACAAGCATACAGAAAGACATGACATATACTTCATGTTAGTTATGAAGGAAGCTAATTTATGGGTTTGGAGAATAAATATTAAAAGAACACAAATGGTAATTATCTCTTAGCATGCTGGTGTGGAAGCAAAAATCAGAAATGATAATAATCTCTTAGCATGCTGGCATGAAAGCAAAAATCAGCACATAGCCAAGCTTGAAATGAAGGGTTTACCTTCACAGTGATTGTAACCATCTCCCTTAAATTGCACACCGTTTACCAGGGGACACTCACAAACCCTGCCACGAAATGTGTCCTATGAAGGAGATAATGAACGTCAGCGTTCACTAATAGTTATTTACTCAAATGATAATACAAGCTAATACCTTGCAGGCGGTAACATTTGCAACCTTATCCTCCCAGCAACCACCATTTCCATCTAGACATTCATTAGTTTCTATGTCTACAATGATAAAGTGCCTAAATCAGATGCACAGCGTAAAAAAAAAATTGAATAGTAAAAAGAGAACAAAAAAGAATCTCACCGTTGTTCAAACAAATAGCTGGCTCAGTAGTTTCCTCAAATCCAGCACAGACAGCTTTTAACACAGCTTTCTTATCCAGTTTCCCTTGAGTTATGTGAATAAAGATGTCAGTTTACATGACTAATTTAGTATACAAAATAATGGCACAAAATCACATTTTATTTTATTTTATTTTTGAAAGGGCCCTATAAAAGGGCAAGCATCAACATATGCTGGATTCAAAACTCCTATTGTTGACCATGAACAATAAATATTGGCAAATAGGCGATTTTGATATAAACAACTAACTCACCAGAAAAGAAATTTTGTCGAACACTTAATTTTGACCCCAAAGCAAGCAATGGCAATGGGAATTTAGGTGCAAATAACCACGATACAATATTTTGTCCGACTCCAGATTGTAACAGTAAACCATAAGAATTGGCCAAATGGGATTAAGGTGTGAACGATTCTATGTGTTTGTGCATGTACACATACATTTTGAGTAAATCCTACTTCTGACCAGAAATCATAAGCACGGGCCAAAGGGGTTTAAGAAGCTAACAGATCATACTAGGGGGAAAAAATAATCGTTTTGACTAACCTCTATATTGTCGGTTATTAACTATGAGAGTAGGCAATATTGTAACATCTCCCCTTGAACCTTTCCCAATCTACAAAAATATTTGCTATATCATGATAGATCAAGCCTCTAGTGGAACTGGGATATATGTATACCATCAGCATGGGGACAAATAACAAACATTACCTGTGCTTCCTGCTCTTGCTTCAAAACAGAATTGTCGGAATCAGCATTTGGATCTCCCATGCACTCTTCAATCTTTTTGGCATCAAGACCTACAAATTTGATGCATATTCGGATATAAACTACCGAAGTGGCTAAAGTTTTGGCCTTAACTCCTCACTTCTAATACAATTGTAGGTACGCTCCCTGTATCTTTCTCCATTTATAGTAATCAATATACATACATACATACATACATACATACATATATATATATATATATATATATATATATATATATATATATATAGGGTAAGTGTGGTTGATGAACATTCAAAATCATGCATTTGGATCTCCCATGCACTCTTCAATCTTTTTGGCATCAAGACCTACAAATTTGATGCATATCCGGATATAAACTACCGAAGTGGCTAAAGTTTTGGCCTTAACTCCTCACTTCTAATACAATTGTAGGTAAGCTCCCTGTATCTTTCTCCATTTATAGTAATCAATATATATATATAGGGTAAGTGTGGTTGATGAACATTCAAAAACATGCTGTGGAAATTTTGAAAATTTGATGAGTTTGGAGACATGGAATCATGGGAAAAAGTTCTTTGGGGTGCCTTGAATCAGAATACAAATAGGTTTCCTCGTTGTACGAATATAAAAAGAACTACAAACAAGATATTAAATTTCATAATTTGAGGCTTACCCAAGGAAGTAATAACTTTGTCAGCGCATTCTTTGTTGTATTTCTTCTCCTTCATAGGACACCTTATACGAAAATCAGTAACATAATCCCACCAAATCCATGATCTTTTATTTTCACTTGCAACTTTATATACACAAAGCTGTCTCAAATTTTCAAGCACAACATCTTTCCCATCATAACCAGTGCTAAAATCTTGCTCCGGATCTGGTGCACAATATCTTCCATGGTTTATGCATTGGGAACTACATTGTTTGCTAACAACAAACGCCTCAGGACAATACCAGGTAATATAGTGAGGAGTGAACTGACTGTAACCTCCTTTCTCAAGTATTTGTGCTGCACCCTTAAATTCTGTTATGAATTCCATCAACATGGTACATTTAATACCACACTCGTCATTACTATTAGTCCACAACTCATATTCAACACGGTCATCAGGGTGAGGCACTGCTTCTCTCCAATCGAGGTTTACATTTACCATTTTGCCACTGGTGATAACATCTTTTAGTACTTGACCAAATTTTTTGTCAATGAGAGCAGAAGGAATGGTTATGTTTTGAATGTATTTTGCTGCTTCGTCTTCATCATGGGGCAAATCCATGGTTATTAATGGTTCGTCCTTGTCATCTACTACTAGTACTGCGGAAGCACCAGCATTTTGGGCATTTAGTACTTTCTTAGCAAAAACGCAATCTGTATAGAAACATAGAAGAAAAATACTTAAGTGTTTCTTAGAGATAAATCTAGGACAATAGTGACGAGAAATAAGTTAGCAATAAGATTGATGAAACTAAAGACAGTTTTACGATGTGGAGACGGAGAGTTTGGATCACTGACAGTCACTTACAGTTAGCGCATTTTCTACAAACGCAAATTTATCGTCTTGTTTTTTTTTTTTTTTTTTTTAATATGATTCTACCACATACGATCACAATATATAAATCCCATATCCAACCGATAATGCATCGCATTCAAATCCAAATCTAGATCCAAGTTACCTGTATATCACCATTGCCTTGTTACTTTGATCTGTTTGTTACGACTACCATCATGAATAATTTGAGTAAAATCCTGATTTTTCTTTTATAAGAAAAGAGATTACTTACGCAAACTAATATAAACAAATATATTTAGGAAATTAGTTTCAGAAAATATACAATATACATTTAGACAGAATAAAAAACAATGGTAATCTATTTACCAAAGTTGTATGAGGACATTATACGATAGAAGTGCTTTTACTCATCGTGAATTGTAATTTTTCTTCAAGACTGTGTGATATTAAAGATTCATATTATAACAAATCACATAATTTATGATTAAACTAAACTCAATCTGTATCTAATTCACTATTCAAAACAGATCCAGAACATAAACAGATTAATGGATTGAAATATCAAATCTTAAAAATCAGTTTATTTACTATCGACCCAGAATAAATATAGATCAAGGTCTGTTACATTGAAAGATTTATGGTCTAGTAACACAATTTTAAATTAATGGCAAATCGGGTTACTTTATAAACGCATTCGTATAAATAAATTTCAAATAACATTGGTAAGAAAGCTCAGATTCAATTGTTGGTGGTTGGTTCCGTAAGCAAGAAGGTGGCAGCTGGACAGAGATGTAAGAAAAGAACACGATGAAGATTACAGCAATTTCAAATTTTCATTTTTTTTTAACTGTGTACTACTTTAATGGCATGTACAATTTGCTTTCAGTGTCATAAAATTATGTTGATGAATGCAAAACTCCACCCCCGCCAAACAACCCTCTCCCCCACCCCCCAAAAAAAAAAAAAAAACTTTCTAGTTACATATGCATAGACATGATAGACTACAGTTTATAGTTGATACAAGTTTACGAAGGAATCCTACAAAACTATCAAATTGGATATGTCAACTAGCAACCAAGAAGATGGGAAACAAATATTAGAACGGGAGAAAATGGATAAATATGTCAACTAATTAATGAATAAAAATCAGAATGGGGTAATCATAGTTTATTCAATATTACTTTGTTCAGAATACAGTTAGCTAGTTAAACAATATAAATTCATATCAAATTTAAGTATTTCCCTCTTTAATTTTCTAAAACCAAAACCGTATAATTAAGATCAGCTAATAAAGCAACAATCAAATACATTCTCTTCTTGTTTCCTGATTTAGCCTGCAACCTATCACCAATTTTTTCAAAGCTGCTCAAATCAGAAAGTAACAAAAAGGCATCAGTTTTGAACTTATAAATATTATAACAAAATTTCTAAGTGGCTACTTTTCGAAACAATTTCTCGTTCGGAGCTAGTTCGCAAATTTATTACCAAACCAGTCTGCTTTCTATCCAATCAGCTGCCAAATCAGCAGTTTGTAACTGCCTCTTCACGGCGCAACACATAGTTGCGCCCAGTTTTTTTGTTTAACTATACTATGGCTAAGCCGCATTTTTTTTTTAATTTAAAAAAAATATACAAGTTAATAATGACACAACTCATAGTTGTGCCACATGAAAGTTAGGGTTTTATTTTTTAAATTAAGGAAAATAAGTCCTCATGATTTAATTATTTAATATGGGGCGCAACTCATGGTTGCGCCCCATGGATTTCAGTTATAAAAGTGTTGATTGTGCACAAATCAGCCCTATTTGATAATAAGTTTTGAAACTAGCCTCAAACGCGGAATTGTTTCGAAAAGTAGCGTACTTTGAAAATTTGTTCCAAATATTATACTAGTAACAAAATAATAATTGGTAAAAACTAAACATTCGTTTATGATCTTACATTAAAAAAAAAATTTGATGATTTTTCATCATAATAACCTTTTGTTAGGGGCTGAATGATTATGACCTAACTGGCTTTTTGTAAAACTCTCCCTGCTAGTTACAATTTAAGATACAACTGCCATTAGTTTTATTTTATTTCACTTAATTAGACGATAGGCTTTAATTCAGATCTACTTAGAGGTCAACAAAAAACGATGCCTGTTTTTTTCATCTGACTAGATCCAATCACGGGGTCAGCATCTAACTAGAATCTCAACAGAAGATAACAAGCTGTAACTATTTTCAACATATTGCGCTTTATGCACAAATAAGATTACTTTTTCCACCACAAAAAAAAAAAAAAAAAAAAAAAAAAAAAAAAAAGAATTTAATAAAATCAATAAATCAAAACCAAAAAACTAAATTTTTTGTTTCATCATTAAAATTTTCCACACCATAAAATGTACCCTCAAAACCGTTTCCTCATAGCATCATGAAAGGCTTTGACTAAAATCTAGAGGCCAAATCATTTCATCTTTTCCATCACCCTAATTTGACATCTTAATTTTGCTGACTTGTGATATTATGCACAAGAAAGAATTTGCAGAACATCAGTTTTATATTAACTAATAGTAATAAAATCAGTTAATATTTTCATATGCAAACATAAAATGAGCAGATAAAATTGTTGTGACAAAACAACTTATCATAACTTCTCAATTTTATTATGGTTCATATGATTTGAAAGATAAAATTATCTAAAATACGAATTTGGTCGTGCTTCTGTGAACCTTAAAATAGCTATATATCATTGTTGCTGGAAAATCTGAACATACATTATCCACATATGTTTTGTGCTGAACAAATTTAATTCAAACTTATATTTTAGTATTGTGATGGAGGTAAGATTTTCAATCGATGATTTTTAATTATTCATGTAACTGGCAGATCATCAAAGTATAGAGGTACAGTTTAAAGCTGCAAAAGAAGAAAGCTATTACAGGTTCAAATTTATGTGTGCACTGTAAGTGAATCTGATCCTACGTAGCTAAGCTTATGTATTGTTTCCAGAAAGACAACAAAAAATAGGAACTAAAATGAGAAGTTCGCTGCTTCTGAATTTGATTAATTAAACAAGTTCAAAGATATATGGAAAAATAATTAGGTATGGTTTCAAAGTTGAAGAAGTTAATTTGACATGGTAAATAAACAATACAGTTCACGCTAGTAGAGTAATATTCTACTAAGAACAACATCATTCAGGATATAATCAAAGAAATAAAATTAAAAGTCATAAGCGGATTCCTAGTTGCCTCCATTATGGTGACATACTAGGATCATTTGGCGATACCTTGAAAACATCTAAAAACAATATTAAACTCATTCATTCTGATGGTCAATTTTAATAAACAAACAATATTATAACCTTATGATGTTTTCTCTTTTATAATAAGGCATGAAGTACGAACATAAACAATATCTAGTTAGACGGATACCCCCCAACCCCCCCCCCCCCAACCCCAAAAAAAAAAAACAATTACCAAGGAAAGAAGGCAGTTTTGAAGTCATTAGCTAGCGTCACTAAGGGAAGAGGAGGGAAATAACATCTAATTGGTGAAGAATAAACAAATTACTGGGCCCCTAACTTCTTGCTATTGTTATAATATACTTTTTCAACTTTCAAGCTAGACCAGAATTATTAAACGTGAGACGCGCACCGAAGCACCAAGGCCCTTTGGAGCATAAGCGCAACGCGCAAACACGAAGCACGCGCTTCATTAAAGAAAAGCGCATAATGTATAAAATTATAGATACACATATCTTGCACATGTAAACAATGTAAACGTTATGAAGTAATAGAAAAGAACACATTCATATGCAAATCAAATTGTCACTACATCAAACAAAGAGACTGTAAACATTAAAGAACATACGGTATGGTATTAGAAAGAAATGCATGACGGTTGTTATGTTTATACGAACTAATTTAAAACAAACAAACAAAATTAAGAAAATCATGGAGTTATGGTGCAAAAATCAGTAGCAATGTCCTTATATATGCAGAAAGAAAACTAGTACATAACTTGTATATACATGTGTATATAGTATAAACACAAGATAAATAGTAGTAATAAAGAACCTCAATAAAAAAAAGTAAAGCGAAGTACCAAATATAACTTGTATATATGTGCACATGTAATATATACATAAACACACACACACACACACACACACATATATATATATATATATATATATATATAATATAAAAAATAAATACAAACATATATATTCAGTACTAAAGAACTCATTTCAATACTGAAGAAACTCAATGAGGCAAATTGACTAGGACATAGCAGAGTACATATGCCACTAAAGAACGCATTTCAGTACAGAAGAGACCCACTGAGACTAATTGACAAGCACATAGCAGAGAAATTAAAAGAATAAAAAAGAAAACAGAAGAAGATAGAAGTTATAGATGAAATATAAGAAAAGAAGGATTAAAGAAGAAGAGAAGTTTATTTGGTTGTTGTATGAGTTGAAGCCGTTGTAAGAAGAAGATATCGTTTGAAGCGTGTACCAGTTAAAGTCATAATTAGTGAAAACATGATTATTTTAGACAATCAAACCTGATCAAAGCTTGTAAATTACATTTCTTTCCTTTTTTCCTCAAATTTTCGCACGGCTTCAACTGAGCGCGCATACTTGGCGCATTACTGCACGTTGCACATAACGCATAATCGAGAAAAGTGTGCGCATAGTTCAAGTCGCATCACATACCTTAAGCGCGCTTCAGAAGCGCATCGTTGCGCGTATGCGCGCACATATGCGCGTTTTTAATAACATTGAGATAGTCATTGGATTATGAATATAAGTTTATCATACCATATTGTTTATTATATAGTATACAATAATATGGTGGATTATGTTATAGGTATTCTTAGTTTCCAACAAGTTACATCATTATGAATAAAATAGAAAATTTTGAAATAAAATAAAATTAGGTCTTGGTATATATGGAAGGCTCAAGCGAAATTATTTGATCAAAATTAATTATTATAAATCAATTCATTTCCTAATCCATTATAAGAAAAAGGCAGCCAAAAAGACCATTTCCAGAAATACCTAAATCATCTAATTTCGCATTAACATCTCTTAGGAAGAAACAAAAGAATGCTTCTCGACATGGCAATCTTTGGAGAGCCTCCTCCAAAACTTACTGTTGAGAAGATACACTCTCGTTGGCAGCGAGCCTTCGAAATGATCTTTTTGGCTGCCTTTTTGTTATCTGACATGATGCTGTCAGGTAAAATTATACGATCTAATAGAAGAATGCAATTATGTAAATACAAAAATTAAGCCTTTTAACCTTACCGAAACCCTTAGAATATTGTTATAATAAAGAGCATATACGATGGGACTTCCGGTAAGGGGAAGAAAGGTTTAATCACTGGGATTGATTAGATAAAAAAAAAATTGCTATAATTTATTTTCCCATGATCGGATATTTTGGGTCCAAACTGAATCCGTACAGGCAAACATGAGGACAATAATTCCAGATTAGATCGATAAAAACTCGAACTTCGACCCAAGTGGAATTTGTTCCATAAATAAAAGTATTTCAAATTTTCCGAAAATTAGGTCGAAGGTCCAGTTTAGTCACAACTACCTCACAAAATACGAATACTCAAGGAATTCGTGATTTAGCACCTCAACTCAGATATTAAACGGTCGATTTGCGGGTGAAAATCAAAGAATCAAATTCTAAGGCAAGCATTGAACTGATAATCGGCTTTTTAGACTCAAGTCCCGAAATCGAAAAAGAAATGTTTACCTTAATCTTTAGTTTTGATGTGTTGAAGCGATTTGTGATATTCTGGAAAAATCTAATACTTGTATGAAAACTTTTTCAAAACAATAGAAGCAAAGAAGTTGCAATGAAAAGGGGTTCCTAGGTCTGGTAACAGACCCAGGTTCAAACCCTACCTTGACCCTCACAAAAATAGTACTCATATATTATAGGCACTATGAGTTAAAGCGGACAAGTGCAACCTAATTTTCCTTAAAAGTTTACCGGTCCGTGGGGTTCTCCTACAGTAAATTCAAAAGAGAAAAAAAATATGTGGTTCCCTACAAAGAAACCATTTATGTGTGCATCAATGTTTTAAAAAATACGTGTGAGGCACACCTTGAGGTAAGACGGGTGCAAAATGCCTTGAGGCATACTATAAAGGTAGTTTAGTCCCGAAGCATACGTTTCAACGATCTAAGGCATGTGAAATATAGCTTGAGGCATCCAAAACAAACACCCTATAGGAAGTTGCTTGTGCTAAAAAAAACAACCAAATGGAAAATATGATTTTTTTTTTTTAAATAAAAAAAAATAGATTACTTATTTGTTGCTACTGCTTGTATTAAAATGTCGACAGATATTGATTCTTGAAATGGAACTGCTTTTGATGTTTTATTTGATTTAAAATAAATTGAGTGTTGCGTTTATGTGTATGTAATAATAAATCATTTATATGTTACAGCATCTTTAAATGAAATGTTTTATTTATACTAATTTACGTAAATGACGAAGATATCATACATGTTAGCAATTTATATGGGTTGAATTAATGCTTACATATAATTGTATTATATTTGAATCACTTTAAACGTTCGAAGTTTTTTATTTTAACATTTGATATTTACTGTTCTATGTTTAATTTAATGCCATGTTTATACGAAAAACTACCTCAAAGCTCGAGGCTTACATCTTACCTTGGAAGAAAAAAGAGATTTTGTATTCCTTCACCTTTTAGAGCATCGGTGTACATACGTAAGCAATATGTAATAGTTGTATACATCTCAATGACAAAATTTTGAATGTTACACAAAAGTGTTGCACTATTTATTAATGAAAAATGCCAGAACAGCACTTGAAAAAGTTGCATTAATTATTGGTAAAATATTCAAATGTAAATATATGAACAGTACACAAAAACTTTGCATCCTCTATTGAATAATGTATGCAAGTAAGAAAAAATAGCATGTTATGTACTTAAGAAGCCATTTTCACGTATATATGTGCATGTCATGGACAACTAGCTTAATTGGTTAGTGGTACGACTCTTTAGACTTCGATCTAGAGGTCATGGGTGTGGACCACTGAAACATCAAAATGGATGCACTGCTTGAATAAAATATCACTCTTATTATTAAAAAATTGTGTGTATTATACAAAATGCACAGCTTATTTGAGAAATAATTTACACTATGTCGTTGTGTAATGTAACATGCAATATGTATGGTCAATATTATGTATGTGATGGTACCAAATTAAAAATATATGTATTACATAATATGGAAAAAAGGCAAAGGCTACATAATCTGTTCTCGTGCTCCTGATGCAAGGCGCAAGCTTGAAGCCTTTGAAGCATAATTCATTCGAGTAAACAACCAAAAGTTAAATATATAAATTTATGAATGTTGAATCTCACAGTACTAAGCATAATTCATTCAAGGTGATTCTAATAATATACAATCAATTATATAGAGAACATTGATTTGAAAACTTTCTAACTTATAAATCATTTAGTAATATGTACATGAATAAAACATTAATTTACTTTTAATAATAATAATAATAATAATAATAGAACCTTGGACATGGTTCTATTTAAAAACTTGATATCACAACAAAAAACATTTAGCACCATCTGATTTTAAGTTGAAACATAAACCACAACAAATAGCATCAAATTCACATACATTTGGGAAAGTAAATTTAAACGCGCTATTACAAGTCGCTGAAAGGGAGATAGGTTGTTCTTTTTTTATTATTCCTCTTCGATTCTCGAGATTAAAGAAAAGTTAGCTCAAAATTAGAAACCAATTTCAACTTGGAAATCGAGTTGGAAATCAATTACCAAATTGAATTCAAACATTAAAAGAAATTACATGGTGTTGCCTTTTAATCCTTTTTATTAGCTAAGAAATGATAAGGTTCTGTAACCTTTGTTAGACCAACCTTTTAATCTAGTTAGATGTGATTTTTTGTCTAACGACGTACTCCTCAGCAGCCTGAGGCATACTATATGTATGTTTAGTACATCTTGCATCCCTCGGTTTGTTAAGACGTACACCATAGAGGCAAAATGCCTTTTCAAGGAAGTCACAAAATGATTTGTCTCCGCTTCATCATGTGGCAAGCATTGAGACAAGTCTTTTAAAACATTAGCAACAATACGATGAGCGTTTTGCAATGAGCAAATATATCTGAAAAATATAATGATTGCATGGGATGCATAACATACAAAGCAAATGTTTTGCACGCTTTTACGATATACAAAGGTCGAGTGCAAGGACTTCCACTTTATGTAATTCATGTAAAAATTGATTTAAGTTTTTACATGACATATAATTCCAAAAGGACATAAATATATGATTTAATGGTAAACTTTAAGAATTTAAGATTCAATTTAAGATCCAAAATTCTTATTAGAAGTCGTTAAAATTTTAAGATTCAATTTACTATGTGAAATGATGACATTGACAAATACCTAAGCAATTAATTTGACGTGGCGAGTTTGCACAAAGATGCAAGAGAATGTAGTTTGGACTTTGGTTAGAACGTAAGGTGTATTTATTGAAAAATAACACATTTTATATAACCTAATTCTTCATAAATATTAGATATATGATTTGAAATTTAAAAAAAATGATTTCCCTTAAAAACTATAGTGCATTTTCAACTTGAGTGGAAATGTGAACCACATTATAAATTAGCTTATGCTTAATTTATGGACTTATTACTACATTAAGAATTTATTATGAATTGCAAGATTAATTCATTTGTTATGTATCTCCAACTGTTAAATCTAATATTACATATCAATTTTTGTTACATGTGTGTAGTTAAAAGATTTTTTTTAAAAAAAAAACTATAACTAAAAATTAGGCTTTTTCTTTTAATCATTTTTCATGTTCGACATGCATGGCCTTTAGATTTATCATTTACATTTGACCAACTTATAACTGGAGAATATTAGCAAGTACCTACTAGGCACGCGGTAATCTGCATAAAATGATTAAACCTATTCTTATTTTTTTTTTCTTCTTATAGTTATAGCAAAGGTAATTTTAGATCCAAAATTAATATTTTATTTTGTCTTTTCATTGACTACATTAATATGTGTCCTGAATGTTTATATTTCATGGTTTTGTTATTTATGGTTGAGGTTATTTAGAAAGGTAGTCAAACGAGTGACTTATTAAGAATAACGGTGTTTCAACTTTCAACAGATTTTTCAACAAATTGATGTTACTTTCACAATAACTATATCAACATAAGTGTGAACCACGAAAGTGGTCAACACCCCAAAATAGAGAATTCTAGGTAAAATCCTTAGTTGACTATAATTTGGTTAAGTTGTGCCTTTCGTCCTAGTTGTAAGCTTGAGTTTCCATTCAAAAGTGTAAAGAATTGATAGGTCGAATTAGATGAATTCCAGTGCAGTAAATCTCTTTCCATCCAGTCAAAGGCTTGATTGCTTACCAAATGTGTGTTCCTGTTGAACAATAAAATATATAATTAGATGCTTGAATCTTGTTCTTAAATTCCTTTTGAATCTGAAGATCTTGATCTAGATTGATATGGTTTTACAGGCCAAAGGTGTCAATAGGCTTAACGATGTTCAATAGGTCCTTTTTCGAATAGAGTAAATTTGGTTTCAATGTGTTTGAGTTTTTAGCTGAATTCCTTCAGTTTTGTGAACGATGGGACTCTTTCAACTAGGTAATTTGATTTGCCAAGGGTAGCAGTTAAGGGGCTTTCAATTAGGGCGGTACCTATCTAGAATTCATTTCTTGATTATGGGGTGCTTTCGACTAAATGGTGAGAACCTTTTAGGGTTGTAGGTACGAGATCTTCGAATAAATCTACGGTTGTTAGATTCTTAGTTGTTGTTGAATGAATCCTTTCGAATAAGTAGGTGAATCTTTTAAATGTCATTAAATAGGAGCTTTTGAGTTGACCAATAATCATCACGTAACTTGGGAAGCCTTCATATAAGTCAATAGTTAACAAGCTACAGGCAAAGACCCTTTGAATAGGTTTAGCGTTATCTGATACCTTCTTACCCAAGAGCCCTTTCAACGGTGTCAGAAGCGGTTTGATATGATAAACCTCCTCGAAAATTAAACCTGCAAAGTTCATGTTATAATAATATTACAATTAATGATTACCTTCAAATTACCTTAATTGATTGAAAATAATATCTTTTTATTAATGATTTTGAGGAATACAAGGACTTATGTATTACAATCCGCAAAATCCCCAATATAATTAGAAAATTAGGATTTACAACTCGTAATTTTAGAGACAAGTGTGAGAATGAGAAATTTGGATCTTGATTCTAAACCACTAGGGTCGTATTTATAGGTGCGGGTTGACCCCCTTCCGCCTTAGTGCTCCTGCTTTCATGCCTTTGCTGAAGTAAAATTGAAAGGCTATTTGAAGCAGCCCACGTATTCTTGGTCTTGATTCTATCGACGCAGTTGACAGGAGAGAAGCGGGAATAGGTCTAACTGGTAGCCTTCGGCGGATGCTTTAAGAATGGCTCTCGACTCTATCGAAAGGAAAATTTTGAATTTTCGAAAGCCTGACGCTTGCAGTGGGAAGATGCCTTCGAATACTAGTTTTCAAATGGTTCGACCCACTCAGAGGGATTGATTGCTATAGGTCCAATCACTTCGAAGGACCGTTTTACCCAAGACAAAATTTATCTCAAGCTGTAGAGATTTTTCTCCAGTGTCCAGATGGTCAGAACTCCCATTAAATGGAATCGATGAGTGTGTCTGGTTCAAAGGGTACGAACTTGCTTCTTTTCGGTTTATTTGAAGGTTGTTGCTTTGCCAAGGTTTTGTGAGATGATCCCTTCGGCTCCATCAAATGGGTTTGTCTTTGTTGAAAGGTAGCTTATGCTTCTTTTATCTTCTTCGAGAATGCAATATGTGGTGATATGCTTTCGACTCCTTCAAAAGCTCCTTGCTCTTATCATCCCTTCATCGTAGCTTGCCTTTCGTCACGATTGTGGTAATTTTTGTAGTAAGAATAAGCACTATAAATGGTATTAATCTTGGTGAGGGAATCCAAACTTCAGATATAACCGCTCAATTAAACATTGATCCTAAAGCATTGTGCGATGCTTATTGATGCCCCTTGGAAGCTAGGATGCTTTTATGTACACTTTTTACTTTTTCAACATGAATAATAATTTGATATGTTTAGGTTTACTTCAATTTTATTATGCACCTTTATAATTAATTTGATTTATTAATATTATGGCTATTGTGACACTAATTACATCTACACAACCTGTATTTTTCGTGTATCAAAAAGATATTATAAGCAAATTTCACATTTGACCCATTTTTAATTATTATCAAAATATATTGTTTTCGAATTATTTGCAATGTACGCTAGTCACTTTTTACTAAGATAAGCATATGGACGCAATTGGCAAATTTCATCCATACAAATTTACATTGGTGTATTTGACAATTGTACTTTTTTGCTTTGTATTAGCATAATTAATCTTGTTTTCATGAAAAATATGTACACTTAATAAACGCGTTCATACACATTGCATGCACATAATTGGCAGTTGGATACACATGTTTTTTTTTTTAACAAAAGATTTACCAAAAGCTATTTTATATTACCTACTTGTTCAAAAATGATTAATTCATGTCAATAGTTATATAACTTGGTAACTTGGTCTAAATAGAAAAAAAAACATCATAATGCTACTAGTTTATTTTTACTTGTTTTTTTTTATACATTAGTAGTTTGTTTAACAAAAACAATCATTAATGTCGACTTCACGAAGGACATAATATAATGCTCCATTTGGAGTCCGACGAGTTCCACCTAGGCTCTAGGGATTTTGGGTGCCTAGGGCCCCGCTAAGTTTCACCTAGGAACATACTTTAAAATTAGAAATAGTTATAACATGAAATGCAAACAAATTAATGGTAAGAAATATATACATTTTAACAAAAGACAAAAGTAAAATAGAGATATGGGATATCCGCACAAGATGGAGTTTTTTCTTTGCTTCACAATTTTAAGTTAAATTTCCTATCATCATCTTAGATCCAAAACAAACGATCTCCGTCATGAAAGGAACACTTCACATATTACAATCATGAACCCTCCTCGGTCTATGATAGTAGAACTACTATTCCTACCACAGATATCCACAATACAGCTTATCTGTTACAAAAACGAGAAAAAAGAGAGCTACTGCGTGGTGTTCATTAAATTTATTTACAGTGACAATCTAGAAGTGTGAATAGAGCTCACAGAAAAAACAAAAACAAAAATTACA
Organism: Allium sativum; assembly: GCA_030737875.1. Lineage (NCBI taxonomy): Eukaryota > Viridiplantae > Streptophyta > Magnoliopsida > Asparagales > Amaryllidaceae > Allium > Allium sativum. The sequence goes on from CM060918.1 coordinate 896,391,060, forward strand.
TGATGTTTCATATTCTAGTGTTGTCACATTGCCGATGCAGTTTAGTGCTAATCCTTATATTCAGTTGTTTTCACCATCGTCATCCCACACCTTTACCCATCATAAGTTGCTTTTTTTCCAATCACAAGTCTAGAGATAAATCCAAAACTAAAACCTAATGGAATGGCTTAAAATATAACAGAATAATAATTATCTTTAAAGTCGGACCACAATATTCCCTAATTGACTAAAATAACTTGAGCTAAACAAAATAAAATGAACTCATGCAGTGACAAACAAAACCATGCAATTTATGCATAATCAAATCACTGTCAGTATCTTAATTAATAGAGAAGTATAAGCTACAATTCTATAATGGATAAAAATTTGAAGCCTGCAAGAAAAAGAAAAAAATTGTTCACCTCCACGATCAAGAAGCAAAAACGTAGGCATGGCCCCAGGTTTGGATTTATAGTTCGAATCAAACCCTACACATCCATTTGTATTCTTATTCTTTGGGTAAACAACAGTTCCTGCCATGCTTCCTCCGTACTGCGGCAAGCCGAAGTTTCCAATCGCCGTATCGTGCTTTCCTCGCATATCGTTGGGTGCCGTCACCATTAAGCTGTTGCGTTCTACTACAAATCGAGACAGGATTTGATATGGGTTTAGGAGTAGGAGGATTAAACAGATTACAGGCAAAAGTGAAGTATACTTTATCATTTGATAGACGCAGAAATCTTCTAAATTTGGGATTTTGGACGGGAATAGGCGACTGAGAGGAGACCAGGAACTGTAAATAATCTTACCGACGAAGAAGCCCCCGCAAGTAAAAAAATAAAAATAAATAAATAAATGCGCTCTTCCCAGCAAAAATTGGCTGCGGTCAATCGCGTCCCAACCGTGATACCGACCATGCGTAGGATTTGAAAGTTGCGAGCTTTATCAAAGTTCAATACAGAGTCTTAGTATTATTCTTAGTATTTCGTTTAATCAATGTCGGTGGGACGTATTTAAATTGCGCCATATTCTATTTTGCCTCCCATTTCTCCATAATTCTGACTTCTAATTTCTTTTATTTTAAAGGAAATCGTGTGGAGATGCCATCACGTGTGATCAAAATCGCAAGACGTACAGCTCGATCGTAGCAGATAAGACGGTTGGTTCTGCCCGCGTTGCCTTTACGTTCAAGACTACAATATTCGAAAGGCGTATTCTACATGAGTTACCTGAGGTTATTCGCATCGTATGTCCACAACTCTTGAGACCGTTGAGGTATATTTTTAGACTATAATATAATTGGTAGTGTACAAAGTAATTATCTGGCACATTACATAACATAGTCATGTTGTGGTGTTATCTTATAGTATATTAACCACAAACAAATGTCATTTCATTGGTCCCGCTACCTCAACTTTCGTGGCAGTTGGTCGGAGTGTATTACACATTTTTGCGACTTACTGCCTCAGAATTTATAGGATATGCTACGCACTAGCCCATTCGGAAAGTTCTTACATATTAGACCTACCCAGTAATTTGACCAGCCACCATTAATTGCATTAGTCAAGAGGTGAGGGTCAACCACACATACATTTCATTTTCTAGATTTTGAGCTCGGTATTACCCAACCGATTTTTATATGCTCACAAGAATTGAGATATGGGTTATAGATAGTGTTATATCAATGTGAATCTAACTACACGACGCTTGAGACGTACACCTTGTATTTCATGTGTTCGCCCTCGACCATAGCTCGTCTAGAGTTGTTACCCTGACATATTTACTATAGCGACCCGAATTTTTGGTGGTTAGATCTATATGCAAGTTTACATCTTTATGTTAGATCTATATGAAAGATTACATCTTTATGTTTAGATCCATATGCAAGTTCACACCTTTATGTTTGGATCTATAGCAGTACATAAGTTATGCAAGTTTATGCCCATTACCTATGCTAGTTTAGATCCATATGCTAGTCATGATCCTTAGATCTATTTGATATGTTATGTGATGTTGTTTTTCTTTTTATGAGTTAGACTATTTGCGAGTCTAACATATGTCATATGAAAACGTACGAATAGTGTGGGGACGATGGGATAGTATTGAATATACATAAAAATGGTGAAATTGGCATAAATGGCCTTAAAAAGACATATAATCAATTTAAGATATTAATTGACATATTTGGTATTTATGGACATAATTTAGGTGACAATTATGAACATAAGTATATTTGGAAATTATTGACAAATTTGAATAGGGATATTAATCCATTTTGGGGTTAAATAAAGATGTGTAATAATAAACTGCCTAAGACACGAGGTTAGACTCGTTTGTGATGTAAGACTGCCCGGACCTACCCGGCAAATCCAGCAGCCACAAATGCCAGTCTAATGTGAGAGGTCAAAGGCACGAATTAAATGTGTAACAATTGTAAAGACACTAGGTTAGGCTCGTTTGTGGTGTAAGACTGCCCGGACCCGCCCGGCAAATCCAGCAGCCACAAATGCCAGTCTAATATGGGAGGTCTTTACAAGGTTACGGTTTTAATGAATTAAGAAACACTTAACCAGATAAACATGTGGTGGGACATGGGGGGTTAAGTGGGTGCCTTGGGTGACATGTGAAATTAAGAGGGTGCCTTGGGTGACATGTGAAATACGATTAGATGCACTTAACCAAGATTGAAACATGTAAGAAGACATGAATAAGAATGGGGTTAAGTGGGAAAAAACTTAGAGGGGACCAAGCATAGGTGGAAAGCTTGTGTCATGCAAGGGGGCCCTTTTCAAACTAGTAACCCATTAAGTATCTTTGTGGGCTCGACCCAAGTTGAGGACGGGACACGCGTACTGGGTTGATTGTAAGAGGTCAAAACGGGTTAGCGGCGGCAAAGCAAGTCCAACGGGGTCATGTGCGTGTATGGGCCCGGGCTAGTAGGTAAGACGTTGTTGCATCGTGTAGATATAAGCCGTGCATTTTTGGTGGTATCGGGTTGCCACTTTGGGGAGTCATACATCCCACTGTGGGGCCAGCACGGGTATCTACGAGTTAGGGAGCCGATCGAATGGGGGTAGTGGGTACAACTAGTGGAGATAGGTGCAGACGACACCTATGAAGGCAGCTAGGGGTGCACGAAACTACCATTATTATTATTAAGTTCTATAGGCAGGATCAACTTTTAGGGTGACTAGTGATGGTGCAGTATAGTAATTATCCTATAGTAATTGGGAACGAGATTAACGCTAGAATATTCCTCTTAACTGCTTTGTCATGCCCACTCGTTTCATGGCCATATCTTATCTTACCAGTTTATGCCTTATCCTAGTTACTTTAATAATTATATTGTTAAAGTTATTATACTCGCCAGACTTTATGTCTGACCCCCCTTGTTTTCGCCTCTTTTCTTCCTTTCCCCCCCAGGTTCTCAGGGTGGGACTAGTACTAGTGGAGCTTGATCTTGGATCTCTTTCTCTCTCTTTTGGAAGTGCTTGGATTGTTGAAAGTAAAGTTCAGCTCATCTCTTTTATGGCTACTTGTGTTGGGGTTTATGCTTTTTATTTTATGTACTCTGAAACAATTTATGAAGATGGATATTAAGTGTACTTGGTTTATGAAGTTGTTGTAATCAAACTATTTCTCCGCTGCAATAAAAGTTGATTTAAAATTTTCAATTACCATTATTTATATATGTCTTGTTATATTATGTTCTATACACTAAATACGCTCCATGGAAGTTAATGCATTCCCTTTTGTGAGTGACATTAATGGACGTGGGGTGTCACACGTGGTACCAGAGCTGAAGCTTACCAGACCAGATATGAATTTTGAAATAACTATTTTTCAAAAAGCATTTTTATAAAGAAATACTTTCAAAAGTATGTTTTAAGGGAAGTATTTTCAAGAGAAAAGTTTGTTTTAAAAACATAACCCCCAAGAGCCATATATCTTTCTTTCGAATTCTCCGTCTTGAATCTCTTCATTTTCTTTTCAGCATGTCTAGAATTCCCGAGATACCCGAGGGGATACCGATACCAGGATGGTTCAGAAGGTATCTGGAGCTAGGGCCAATGTCGCAGGCCCAGCAAATGCTCCTCCTCCTCCCCCTCCCCCTCCTCCTCCTCCACCCCGTGTTGATACTTTTGCAAAGATATGCAAGGATTTTAGGGCAATGGGCGGGAAACCTTTTCACGGATTAGAGACGTTTGTGGAAGCTCGAAATTAGCTTAAGGAGGTGGAAGATCTATTTGGTATATTCGAGGTGGAAGATGGAAGGAATGTAACGGCCCGAATTTCCATACTCTTTGAGTCGACTAATAACACCACACGTCCAGCTCAAATTGCACAGAAATACGAATCATTATTAGAAAGAAGTTAGAGGATGAGAAATAGAAAGAAAGAAATATTAGAATAGAAGAAAACGAAGATCACAACTCACAGCGAAACGACTAAAATATATTAGATAACATAAACTTTGAAATACCAATCAGTAACTTTATATACATCCCATCATCAGAGCACAACAATTATCTCTGGAATAGTTATAAACACATGTTTCCAGATACAACCCAATACACAGCGGAAAATATGAAAGTCTATAGCTAACCGATGAAGCCTTCTGCTTCGAGCTCCTCCAAGTGAATCTGAAAAATCCCGATTACTTGACTGCCCGTACAAATTTGGGCACCCAAGAGTTTAGGGAAAACAAACAAAATAAACTCTGGGTCAGTCATGGGACTGGTGTGAGTAAACTCCAACCATTTGTTTAACTTTCAAAATCCCTTCGAAAGAAATGATAATTATAAGACCGATCCACACATAAACATGGATGGTTTTTAACTTACGATAACCAAAAATATTTTTGATAGCAAAATCTGGTGATATTATAATAATGTATACATCAAATAAATAGAATCTAGCGGAACGCTTGCATCTCATGCTCCATATATAATATTAAGTCAAAAACCGCAGGGCGCTTATTGGAGATTGAATTTCCAACATGACAAGGTATAGGACCACCTTCCGATAGTGTATCTTTAGAGGAGAATACACTGGGTTCAATAAGAACGTCTTGCAACCCGGCCCACACATGACCGACCACTCATTTCGCTTGAGTGTATCGAATGTATATCACCAACGGTTGGGATCAGCAACCGTTTCCCGAAAGGGACAACATTAATAGATTAAAGAAGCAATTGGATTTTCTCTAGATAGGTGAATATACATCCTAATGGGAGCGACCCACATAGCCATGCTGCCTGCCCGATTTTTGTCAATTCCCGGTTGTGAGGCTTGAGGTTTGAATTATCTTCCAGAACATCTGGCCATCATTCACTTTGAATGCCACATCGTCAGATCCATCGGAAATCACTAATTGATTCCCACAAAAATACTCAGATTGTTAGGCTAAAGAAGTTTCCCTTCTTTGCCACCAACTTCGTACGTTTGAAGGAATCAACGTACGTAATCCCTTTGGAATACTCTGTCAGACGCTCGTCCTTACAAGTTGTCCTGGGTCTGGACAAACCGAAGGCACTGTTCTATTAACCCATCTTGCGCAATTTCTACCTAGGGTTAACAGAACAGCCCTTGCATTTTACTACGTCTTCAATTATCTTCAGCCTAAGTTGATTCATAACGCTTATACCAATACGGAGTGGTTTTCACATATTAAATCTGATCCCGGTTGTGATGACCCCAAACTTCCACGAGTGAAAGCAAGGAGAAACCATATGGAATACAACATAATTATAATATAACAAGTCACCGGAAACAACATAGCACAGGAAATCCATAAAGTAACAACATCATAGCAGCGGATATATAATGTCATCAGTAATAGAAATCCACAGTCACAGAATCTAAAATGTAAATGTTCCATTTTATCTCATCGTCCTTACATACACCCTCCTTCTTCTCTTATCCTTTCACCGCTTAACTTACATGAAAATGTAATTTATGATTAGACGGTGAATTGTTCCTTTTATTTTATTTTTATTTCATACTTTCTATAATTTGCCTTAAAATGTAAATTATAATTCGTCGTTCTATTTATTCCATTTTATCTTTCAATTACATTATGATTCCACTTACATATAAAATATTCCTTCTCTTTTAAGTGCATTCCTAGTTTCTATTACATCAAAAATGTAACTTCATTTTACGATGAAATTGTCATTTCTAATTACTTAAAAAAAAGTAATCTTTAAGTTACATCCTCATTTTATTTATATAAAAATAAAATAAAAAATGTAACTTTCATGCCTGCCACCTACTAATTTTATTTGCATCGAATGAAATGTAAATTTTATCTCTGGTGTAATTTCTTACATATATATTACATAAAAAAAAATACTCTTCTTCCTACGGTGTATTTTCTCTTTTATATACATTATAAAATAATGTAAGTTTATCCTACGATGCATTCCTCTTTTTTTTTCTCTACATTATAAAATAATGTAAATTTATCCTACGATGCATTTCTCTTTTTTATACATTATAAAATATAAAAAAAAATAATGTTAAATCATCCTACAGTGTAAATTCTTTCATTTTAACATTAAAATAAATGTTAAATCATACTATGGTCAAATTCTTGTATTTACATTGAACATAATGTTACTTTACATAATATGACATTTTCTATTTTTATCATAACAACAATTCTATTTTACATACAATGCACTTTTCTTTTCTTTTTAACATGACAAAAATGCTATTTTTCATACAATGCATTTTTATATTTATTAACATGACAAAAACGCTATTTTTCATACAATGCATTTTTCTATATTAACATTTGACCAAAAATATCAATTTCATACGGTGACCATTTTTCTATATTAACATTTGACAAAAATGTCAATTTCATACGGTGACAGTTTTCTATATTAACATTAAATAAAAATGACAATTTCATGCGGTGACAGTTTTCTATATTAACATTAAATAAAAATGACAATTTCATGCGGTGACAGTTTTCTATATTAACATTAAATAAAAATGACAATTTCATGCGGTGACAGTTTTCTATATTAACATTTGACAAAAATGTCAATTAATCATATGGTGACAGTTTTCTAACCTTTAACATTAACATAAATGTCATTTACCTACGATGAACATTTTCTATTTTAACATAACAAAAATTGTTCATCAACATACAGTGAATAATTACTATTTAAATATTTAACAAAAATTGTTCATCAACATACGGTGAATAATTTCTATTTACATATTTAACATGAAATCAAAGGGATCTAATACTAGCTATTCAATCATATAACCATCATCATCAAACATGTCCAAACAAACAGATCTGAATTTATATTATTCATATCACATACTGAATAATTCATTTTAATATAAATTAAAAAAAAACTCTCACCTTGATTGGATAAGAATTATAATAAATCCAAATAAATTTCAGAATGCTCCAATCAATCACAGCAGATCCTAATCGTCGTCACGGTTCTAACGGTTCTGAAATTTTCAGAATCGGGGTTCATATGCCTTAGTTATCAATGTTTTAAACATACTGACTTTTAACAACTGCTGCAGTCACGCCTAAAAGCGTCACAAAATCTGAAATAGAAATTTACCTTAATTGTTCAGTTTTGCTCAAAAATTCAAATCCAGTTTTCTCTCGATTCACTGAACGGTTTTGAGTGCTGTTTGTTGGACAAGGACCGGGAAGGAGAGGTCTACTTGCGCCGGGAAGGGGGTGGCGCTCGGCGGCTTCAGGTGGGCTCGGCGGGGGTGCGAGCGGCGGCCGTTCGGGGCCTAGGGGCGGGCGCGACGGTGGACGAGGACGGGTGAAACTGGTATGGGATCGAAGGTCTTGGTTTTCTCTTCGAAACGGGTATGGGTTTGCAGGATTTCGTGGAGTATTGAAAGAGAATTTGGAGTTTGAAAATTTGAGCAAGAAATGGGTTGCGGCGGCCAAAATTGAACGGGGAAGAAGCAGTACTGTTCACGTATACGGCTGCGTATTTATACCGGTATTTCTAGGGTTTTATTTTTAATTATTAAATTAATTAATTCCAAAAATTAGTGTTTTCTCATACGATCCCCGATTCGCGCTCAACGACTGTCGAACTTAATGTTTTGACGTCTTCTGAATGCGATGGCGCTATTGCCAAGGCCTAAATCTGAAGTTACAGCCTGGTTTTCTTTTATTTTCAAATTAAATCGTTTAATTTAAATTTGAACATACGTTTTAATTTCCTGAGGCCACATACTGACTCAGAAAAATCCAGAAAAATTATTTTTGGCATCGTGATGACGATACGGTTCTAACAAAGCCAATTTCGTCGAATTCTGAGACCGTTCGAAAAATGGCTATTTTCAAGCCGTTCAATTTCAACTGTATTTGACCAAACACAGTTTCTTTCGCTACGCTCACATATTAAATCGAAAAATTCTAAAAATTGAAACCTAGCCATATTATGACATTCCGGGTCCAACGAAAGTGGTTTCGTCGAATTCCGAGGTCGTTCGCAAAATGGCCATTTTTAACTGTTTCAGAGTTATTTAAAATTGGAAATTTTAAATTTGGACTAAAAATTCAACAAAATTCCCAGAAATAAAATTTTCAAACTGGTTCAGATTTCCGGGTCATTACAATCTCCCCTCCTTAAGAACTTTTCGTCCTCGAAAAGGAAAAAAAAACAGAAGAGTAGGAACCAACACAGAGAATATTGAAATGATTAAGCGTACCTCAAAACAAAATCTAATCTGAGATATCCACTCGGCATTTGGGATAGGCCTGTTTGAAACTCTCTTCAGTTTCCCAAGTGCAGTCCCTAGGATCGCCACTCCATTGCACCTTAACAAGGTTAATTCTTTTATTCCTCAGAACTCGGGTTTCCTTGCCAATAATCTTTATCGGCTCTTTCCTCACTGTTAGATTTGGAGTAATATCCATGACTTGTTGATTTAGTTCATCTTCAATCAAATCTGGGTCATGCACATGCTGGCGGAGTTGGGACACATGAAATACATCATGCACCCCTGGCAACCAGTCGGGCAACTGCACTCGATAAGCCAGGGTACCAATCCTTTCGAGAATAGGGAATGGACCAATGAATCTCGGCGCCAATTTCCCAAACTTCCCAAATCGAATCACCCCCCTTAGTGGAGAAACCTTCAAGTACACATGGTCACCAACGGAGAATTGTAAATCTCTTCTACGCTTGTCTGCATAGCTTTTCTGTCGACTTTGAGCAGCCAGTAACCGCTTCTTAATTTTATCAACTTTGTCTGAAGCTTCTCGGAACATGTCTGGACCCAAAACAAGGCGATCTCCTTTTTCAATCCAACAGGCTGGCGATCTACATGGCTTATCATATAAGGCTTCGAATGGAGACATCTTCAAACTTACTTGATAGCTATTGTTATATGAGAATTCAACTAAATGCAAGTGATCCTCCCAAGAACCTCCATAATCGAGTATGCAAGCCCGCAACAAATCTTCAAGAATGCGATTCACCCTCTCAGTTTGGCCATCTGTCTGAGGGTGGTATGCGGTACTAAGGTTTAACTTTGTTCCCAACTCATTTTGGAATGCTTCCCAAAACTTGCTAGTGAAGATAGGATCACGGTCGCTAACAATACAGCTAGGAACTCTATTTAACACAAAAGATTTCCTTTGATTAGACATGAAAATTTCCATTTAGAAAACGATGAAAAGGAAAGATTTAGTTTTATTACCCATATAGCCTGACTATTTCTTTGAGATAAATTTGTGCCAGACTTTGAGCAGTTCTGGTGGACTTGACAGGTATGAAACGAGCGACCTTGGTGAAGCGGTCCACGATCACCCAAATGCTGTCATTCCCTTTCCTAGTGCGGGGCAACCCATGTATAAAATCCATAGAGACTTGGTCCCACTTCCCTTCTGGTACCGGCAATGGTTGCAACAATCCTGCTGGCTTTTGTTGATCGCTTTTAACTCGCTGACATGTAGGACATCTACTCACATAGATGGATATATCTCTCTTCATATCTTTCCACCAAAATGTGCGCTTTAGATCATGATACATCTTGTTCACGCCTGGGTGGATGGAAAGCTTTGATTTGTGCCCTTCATTTAATACTTCCCTGATGAGCTCTGGGATTTTTGGAACACAGATCCTCCCTTGCAATCTAAGGACTCCCTTTTTATCTATTTGGAAGCTCGTGCTTTCACCTTCTTGAACTCTCTTGATCATTCTTTGGATAAACTTATCCTCCTTTTGGAGGGTAGAAATTTTATCAATCAAAGAAGGGGTAACGATGAAGCTTGCAACCATGACAGCCTTTCTACTGAGTGCATCTGCCACAACATTGGCTTTACCCGGCGTATACAAGATGTCGAGATCATACGCCGCAAGAAATTCTAGCCACCTTAAATTCAAGTCCTTTTGATCGAAGAGATATTTCAAAGATTGATGGTCTGTGAATAATTCGAATTTTTCGCCCAAGAGATAATGCCTCCAAATTTTTAAAGCAAAGACTATGGCTAACAGCTCTAGGTCATGGACACGATAATTTTTCTCATGCGGCTTTAGTTGACGGCTTGCATACGCAACAACTTTGCCCCTTTGCATCAATACTGCGCCAAGACCACCATTTTGAGAAGCATCGGTATAGACGGCTAGATCTTGGTTGCCATCGATGATGGTTAGCACGGGAGTAGTGATCAAACTCTCCTTTAGCTTTTGGAAGGACTCCTCACACTCTGCCGTCCAAATGAACTTGGTATGTTTCTTGGTGAGCTGTGTTAAAGGGCCAGATAGCTTGGAAAATTTTTTGACGAACTTTCTGTAATATCCAGCCAACCCTAGGAAGCTTCTTACTTCTGTGGGTGTAGTCGGTTGCTTCCAATCTTGAATGGCGGAAATTTTGCTTGGGTCCACAGCAATTCCTTCTTTTGACACAACATGGCCCAAGAATTTTACCTCTTCTTGCCAAAATGTGCATTTTGAAAATTTTGCTTTTAGAACATTTCTTTGCAGGATCTCTAGCACTTCTCTTAGATGCCCCTCATGCTCCTCCTTGGTTTTAGAAAAGATCAAGATATCATCAATGAAGACTAAGACGAATTTATTCAAGACCTCTCTGAAGACCCTATTCATCAAGTCAACAAAATAGGCTGGAGCATTGCACAGACCGAACGGCATTACCAACCATTCGTAGAATAAGTCAGGACCTCTGAAAGCGGTCAAAGGGATGCATTCTTCGGCTATGCGGAGTTGGTGGAAACCTGTGGCTAGGTCCATCTTCGAAAACACCTTGGCTCCATTTAAATTGTCCATCAAATCATCTATGCGAGGCAAGGGGTATTTGTTCTTCAAGGTCTGTTTATTTAGGTCGCGATAATCCACACAGAGCCTTAGAGTGCCGTCAGATTTGGGGACAAACACCACAGCTGCTCCCCAATTGGAAAAGCTAGGCCGGATTAATCCCTTCTTCAAGAGCTGTTTGGTTTGGGTACTCAACTCTTCTTTTTCTTTAGGGGTCATCCTTCGTATAGCATGAACTACAGGCCTTGCATTAGGGACAAGATCAATTCTGAAATCGATTTCCCTCCACGGTGGTAAACTATCTACCTCTTCAAATACGTCCCCGTAATTCTTGACAATAGGAATATTCTCTGAAGAGATGGGCGTGACTTCTAAAGAAGACCAAAAAGCTTTCCTATCAGGCTTTGAGCCATGGCAAGGTATAGCAACGGTATTTCCTAATCCTGGTTTCGCCTTCACTACTCTTTCTGAGCATAGAACTTCAGCGTCATATTTTGTAAGCCAGTCAAGACCAAGGATAATATCAAATTCTGAAAAATCCATAATGATCAAGTCGAAGGGAAATTTGAAACGAGAGTAAGAAATAGGCACCCTACAGTATAAATCAAGGATGATAGAACCCCCCACAGGATTATGAACATTAGTTGACTCCTTAAGGCTTCTTTGTTTTAAATCTAACTTCTTAACCGTGTTGCTAGAAACAAAACTTCTTGATGCACCCGTATCAAACAAAGCAGTGACCGGAATATTTTTAATAGAAACAGTACCATCTAGAACATCAGGCTTACCTCCCTCAGTAGGTGCAGAGGAAGATGGTGTACCTGCTCCCTCATAGACATGGGCAATCTGAGCTCCTTTCAACAGTGGGCAGTTGGCCTTGACGTGCCCTTCTTATGGCAGTTGTAGCAGTCCTTGGTTCTATCACTCCTAGCCTTCTTTGGGTTCTTGCACTCCGAGCTATAATGTCCAAATTGCTGGCAGTTAAAACATTGCACCTTTGACTTATCCCCCTTCTTAGTGGCCCCCGAACTACTCCCTTCAGTCTTTTTCTTAGGCTGCTTCCTTTTGTTGTTGTTGTTAGCTAAGCTCCTCTCTCTGTCCTGCTGAGAAACCTTCTTGTCATTCTCTTCATAACGGCAAGCGAACTCCACCATCTTATTGAAGGAAAGGTCGATGTGGGCAGTGACTCTATCAATATATTTCCTTGCAAGGCCATTTATGAATCTCTTATTCTTCTGAAAGTCATCTCGAATCAGTTCAGGTGCATAACGGGAAAGGTCCTCGAACCTACGAACATACTCTGAAATGGACTTGTCGCCTTGCTTCATATTGGCGAGTTCGTCGTGTTGCCTTTCTACCTCCTGCCTCGGAATGTATTTGTCGTTGAAAAGCTCCTTAAATCTATCCCAAGACATATTATCTTCGTCGCCTCCAATGTTGACCACCTCCCACCAGTTTTGCGCTTCACCTTGAAGATGCCATGCTGCAGTGAATCTCTTTCTCTGATCATCTAGACCCAGTCCTCCAAATATCTTTTCGCAATTTTTCAGCCACGCCTGAGCTTGTACCATGGTCTCGGAACCGGTAAATGGAACTCCACCTAAATTCTTGAACTTCTTTGCCACCTTATCCAAATCAAAAGGCTGAGGCGGTGGTGGTGGTGGGGGTTGTTGTTGGACAGTGGGCTCCTCGGTTTCAGTGGTATTTCGCCTTCTCCTAGCGGCTCTAGCAGCAGCGGTACTCATTTTAAGTTAGTTCTGTACAATCAAGGGACGAGTCAGAACCACTTTAATGATGATTTAAGAAATGATAAGATAAAAGGATAGATAAAAGATGGTGATAGAGTGACTGACTATTATGTATCCTTATGAAATGTTCGCAGTAGAATAATGTGATTCTACGTAAACGAGTTACTATAAATATGTTATATTCCGCTTTGTAAACCAAAGCTCCGATACCAACTGTGATGACCCCAAACTTCCACGAGTGAAAGCAAGGAGAAACCATATGGAATACAACATAATTATAATATAACAAGTCACAGGAAACAACATAGCACAGGAAATCCATAAAGTAACAACATCATAGCAGCGGATATATAATGTCATCAGCAATAGAAATCCACAGTCACAGAATCTAAATTATTACAACAAGCTTTTTTTTTTTAGAAAATGACATAAGTTCCAACTCCAAATTAAATAACATGAAATGGAAATAAGTCTGATGCCTGAAATAAAAGGAAAAATGCGATAAAACAAAAGATAGGGGGTCTTCGAAGCTCCAAGTCATCACCTCTTCACCAAAGCAAATTCCAAGAGAGAGAATATAAGCAGCTCCAAAGAAAACTCCAAGCAGAAAGGAAACCTGTCTACTTGGCTGCCCGTGTGGAAGAGAGGGCACCCAAGTTTGCAAAAAGGTGAAACAAACGATGGGTCAGTTGTGGGACTGGTGTGAGAATTCTTAACTAACTTAACTCATACAAAATAAGGCAAATCCAAAGACCACGCCGCTAACGCGGAACGGGTTGTACCAATGGATTGCTGTGCATAACTACAGTGTCAGTACAGATAAATAAAACGTAACACAACGCAATGTCTTTTGAAAAATGGAACCACCATAAGACTCAGGTCCCATCACACAATGCAACGCACACCAAGAGGATAGAGTTTTACCTTATGGTGGTTAAACATGCTAAATACGCCAAATACGAAGCTAATACTATCATTAAAGTGTATAGTTTTTAAAACAAAACAAAGCAATGTATTAATCCTAGGAAGCATCGGTACCATATATTATGCCTCCAATATTAGTAATACAATCAAATCCGTCGGGTCGTATTGGAAAGTTGGGTTTCCATCATGAGTCCAGGCTAGGGAGGACTCCTTACCGATTCGAGACACTCTAGTTAATGCCTCAGGATTACCCGTAGTTAACCCTTGGAAATGGCAGGGCCGGTCCTCAAATACAGCTTAGAGGATTGGCAATTCCTAAGCACACGTTCCCCGGTCCTATAGGACCTATCCGAGGCTCCTCATTTCATCATCCACATAAGTAAAATGACTACTAACTAGAAAGAAACGTGCTACTTTCCCTGCGTTCCCTTCCCCCTTTTTAGACTCAACCGGTGTGTGAGGCTCGTGAAGTCATGTATCCCATACCACCAGGTTCTGCTTTTCAACAAGAAACCTTGATCATTTCATCTTAGCATGCCACACCGTCACTCCATACCGTGCCCTCGACCGTCTGTCAATATATAAACGGGTGTTAAGTAGAGAATGAATTCCCTACCACCAACATTTTTATGTTAACAGAAAATCGACAACATGATATTTAATGGGGTACGATGTCAGACACACCATCCATTTACACCCATGCTCTGGGTCTGAACGAGGGTCAAATCCGTGAAACCAACGCGTATGTTTGGACAATTACCACGACTCTTGAATCGGGAGCTACCCAATTCAGAGTCTTGATCGTTGTCCATTCGAGGGAAGATTTACGGTCTTCATACGCCGTCTTCATATTTAGACTCTTGAAATCGTACAATCATTTGGAATGGAATAAATCCGGACTTTCCAAATAATCTCGCATTCATAATTTTTGAGAAAAACACATTTCAGGTCATTATGTTGTTTTATAGCGATTAATCCTTGCCTTAATTATTTAATATAATTAATCTCTTTATTTAACGACGCTTCAGGTCAAGGGCGACTCTGGCGCTGTTTTCCATCAATTTTGATTTTTCACATTTCTCAAAATCTAACCGTTGGGTTTTAACGTAGCTTATATCGTTGGAAAGATTTTTTTTCCAAGACGGTCCTAACGGTTTCAGTTTTGGGAAAATCCGACGGTCGGATCTTCTGGTATAGTCGTTTAAAAGTTCGATTTCAAAACGCGAACTACCGCGCTCGATTCGTTAAATTTTAATTATGTATACATGGTTCGTTTAACTCATCGTCCTTACATACACCCTCCTTCTTCTCTTATCCTTTCACCGCTTAACTTACATGAAAATGTAATTTACGATTAGACGGTAAATTGTTCCTTTTATTTTATTTTTATTTCATACTTTCTATAATTTGCCTTAAAATGTAAATTATAATTCGTCGTTCTATTTATTCCATTTTATCTTTCAATTACATTATGATTCCACTTACATATAAAATATTCCTTCTCTTTTAAGTGCATTCCTAGTTTCTATTACATCAAAAATGTAACTTCATTTTACGATGAAATTGTCATTTCTAATTACTTAAAAAAAAGTAATCTTTAAGTTACATCCTCATTTTATTTATATAAAAATAAAATAAAAAATGTAACTTTCATGCCTGCCACCTACTAATTTTATTTGCATCGAATGAAATGTAAATTTTATCTCTGGTGTAATTTCTTACATATATATTACATAAAAAAATACTCATCTTCCTACGGTGTATTTTCTCTTTTATATACATTATAAAATAATGTAAGTTTATCCTACGATGCATTCCTCTTTTTTTTTTCTCTACATTATAAAATAATGTAAATTTATCCTATGATGCATTTCTCTTTTTTATACATTATAAAATATAAAAAAAAATGTTAAATCATCCTACAGTGTAAATTCTTTCATTTTAACATTAAAATAAATGTTAAATCATACTATGGTCAAATTCTTGTATTTACATTGAACATAATGTTACTTTACATAATATGACATTTTCTATTTTTATCATAACAACAATTCTATTTTACATACAATGCACTTTTCTTTTTTTTTAACATGACAAAAATGCTATTTTTCATACAATGCCTTTTTATATTTATTAACATGACAAAAACGCTATTTTTCATACAATACATTTTTCTATATTAACATTTGACCAAAAATGTCAATTTCATACGGTGACCATTTTTCTATATTAACATTTGACAAAAATGTCAATTTCATACGGTGACAGTTTTCTATATTAACATTAAATAAAAATGACAATTTCATGCGGTGACAGTTTTCTATATTAACATTAAATAAAAATGACAATTTCATGCGGTGACAGTTTTCTATATTAACATTAAATAAAAATGACAATTTCATGCGGTGACAGTTTTCTATATTAACATTAAATAAAAATGACAATTTCATGCGGTGACAGTTTTCTATATTAACATTTGACAAAAATGTCAATTAATCATATGGTGACAGTTTTCTAACCTTTAACATTAACATAAATGTCATTTACCTACGATGAACATTTTCTATTTTAACAAAACAAAAATTGTTCATCAACATACAGTGAATAATTACTATTTAAATATTTAACAAAAATTGTTCATCAACATATGGTGAATAATTTCTATTTACATATTTAACATGAAATCAAAGGGATCTAATACTAGCTATTCAATCATATAACCATCATCATCAAACATGTCCAAACAAACAGATCTGAATTTATATTATTTATATCACATACTGAATAATTCATTTTAATATAAATTAAAAAAAAAACTCTCACCTTGATTGGATAAGAATTATAATAAATCCAAATAAATTTCAGAATGCTCCAATCAATCACAGCAGATCCTAATCGTCGTCACGGTTCTAACGGTTCTGAAATTTTCAGAATCGGGGTTCATATGCCTTAGTTATCAATGTTTTAAACATACTGACTTTTAACAACTGCTGCAGTCACGCCTAAAAGCGTCACAAAATCTGAAATAGAAATTTACCTTAATTGTTCAGTTTTGCTCAAAAATTCAAATCCAGTTTTCTCTCGATTCACTGAACGGTTTTGAGTGCTGTTTGTTGGACAAGGACCGGGAAGGAGAGGTCTACGCACGCCGGGAAGGGGGTGGCGCTCGGCGGCTTCAGATGGGCTCGGCGGGGGTGCGAGCGGCGGCCGTTCGGGGCCTAGGGGCGGGCGCGACGGTGGACGAGGACGGGTGAAACTGGTATGGGATCGAAGGTCTTGGTTTTCTCTTCGAAACGGGTATGGGTTTGCAGGATTTCGTGGAGTATTGAAAGAGAATTTGGAGTTTGAAAATTTGAGCAAGAAATGGGTTGCGGCGGCCAAAATTGAACGGGGAAGAAGCAGTACTGTTCACGTATACGGCTGCGTATTTATACCGGTATTTCTAGGGTTTTATTTTTAATTATTAAATTAATTAATTCCAAAAATTAGTGTTTTCTCATACGATCCCCGATTCGCGCTCAACGACTGTCGAACTTAATGTTTTGACGTCTTCTGAATGCGATGGCGCTATTGCCAAGGCCTAAATCTGAAGTTACAGCCTGGTTTTCTTTTATTTTCAAATTAAATCGTTTAATTTAAATTTGAACATACGTTTTAATTTCCTGAGGCCACATACTGACTCAGAAAAATCCAGAAAAATTATTTTTGGCATCGTGATGACGATACGGTTCTAACAAAGCCAATTTCGTCGAATTCTGAGACCGTTCGAAAAATGGCTATTTTCAAGCCGTTCAATTTCAACTGTATTTGACCAAACACAGTTTCTTTCGCTACGCTCACATATTAAATCGAAAAATTCTAAAAATTGAAACCTAGCCATATTATGACATTCCGGGTCCAACGAAAGTGGTTTCGTCGAATTCCGAGGTCGTTCGCAAAATGGCCATTTTTAACTGTTTCAGAGTTATTTAAAATTGGAAATTTTAAATTTGGACTAAAAATTCAACAAAATTCCCAGAAATAAAATTTTCAAACTGGTTCAGATTTCCGGGTCATTACACCGGTCTTTCCATATTGGCAACGGAGGTATAAAATAAATCAAAACTTTGATGGTCGGTGATTTAACTATCAAAGAAACATCCATTCAATCGACGCTCCTATTTCCAAATGGAAATTCTATCAATCAAGCATCAAACAACACTGGGCCCCTTTAAATCAATTCCTGATTATATTATTATTTCCAATTTCTGTTTCCCTATCTTTTGTATCCTTTTGAAGCTCGATTTCCCCGCTCGATTCTTTGAAAAACATTTCTAATATCTAATTTCTATATTCGAGAAAATATCTCTTATTCTAGTTAGAAAACAATTCTATAATATATTAACGAATCTTTAATTTCTATATTCAAAAAATATACCACATTAATATTGGAAATATTTCCAAATTCTTTTTCAGAATTCCTCGTTGACCAATTCATTTCATTCTCTATACGTAGAAAATATCTCTCAATTTATTTGCGAAAAATAATTCAAATTCTTTTAAATTAACGCGATGTTATAAAACACCGTTATTATAACTCAAAACATTAACCAATTATTAACTAACCATAATGCTAACCAATCCTCATTATCGAACCTTAACCATTTCTCCATCAATCATGAAGACAATCAAGTTGGGGTATATTTACCTCTCAGACCTTAACTGAACAACATTCTCAACTTTGAAATAGTCAAAGCTCACAACTTTAAACCAAACATCGCTTACGCGACCTTCGGATCCGATCTAAGAACATACCTCGTTCACGGGAAAAACTTTGATTATAACGGTAGCGTTATAATCGCTGTCTCCAATTATTTGATTTATAAAACATTACTTTTAACAACAGCGTTACAATCGCTGTCTAGAATTTTAGAACCTTTATTTTAACAACAGCGTTAAGATCGCTGTTAAGATTTTCAAAACATTTATTATAACGACAGCATTAAAATTGCTGTTTAGGACTTCACAAAACATTTATTATAACGACAGCGTTAAAATCGCTGTTTAGGACTTTACAAAACATTTATTATAACGGCAGCGTTAAAATCGCTGTTTATAAATATTTGGTTTATAAAAATATAACTTGTACTTATTAATTTCATTAATAAGTAATAATTAAATAATTAAATTTGAGTCAAAAACGGAAAGTAAAAATAACTACTTCCCTAAACAAGATATAACCGAATTCCAATAAATAACTTTCTCTCGAATAATCTATATTCGATTTATATTCCGAACTTCAGAATTTATCTACCATTTCAGGTTGATTCAAATTCTAAATTCACTTTTGAATCTGTCCTTTTCAAATCCTTGCCCAATTCCTTTATAACCATTTTGGTTTACCAAAACGTTATTACAATTTATTTTATATTCCAAATGTTGGAATAAAACTCATAGTTTTATTTTAAGACGATGATCCATTTCCCTTTCTCATTCACGTTCCAATTTGGATTCATATTTCAAATCCAAATTTCCTCTATAGATATTTTATTTGCCAATATTTACTTTAAACCATTGTTTGCTTTAATTCTGAATATATTTCCTTTATATACCATCATTTGGTTTTGTTCTTACAAATATACTTTTAAACTCAAATTTCTATTTAAAACTTCTATTCAGAATTTTCCAAACAATATACTTTTATTCCAATAATTTGAAATCTCGTTTATGATTTCCTTTGAAATTTGCTAAGTTCAAATCTCATCTGAAATATGGCTTTCAAATTTGATTTCCATTTTTTTTCATATAACTTCAAAATTTGAATTTACAATTCATTTTATCCAATGTTACATAATTCATTTAATTTATAACATGTTTAAAATCAACCCCTTATTTTAATAAACAAGTTTCTACTTTTGAACTCTCTTTGAAATTTACACTTTAATTTTGGAGAAAATATATTTCCTTTTAAATCTCAAATTCATTTCCTATATTTTAGTATATTTTACGGTATTTAAATACCAAAATTTTAGGGCCAGCGACAACAAAATCAATCATAGAATACTATCACATCATATAACGCAAATATATGAAAACAATAATATAAATGTTGAGGAACCCAGTTGGACCCCTCCAACCTGTTTCCCTGCATCCACAGATGTCAATCAACATTTATTTCACATAAATATGAGATATCATAGTAAACAGAACAAATACGGTATAATTATATCAACCAGTTTTATCAACCATTCATCCAAACAACCATCACACAATATGAAATAAATTTAAAACTTGTTTATATAAAAATATAAACAAGGTAGAGTTAGTGAGTTTACTCACCTTGGTTTGCAGTTGACGATTCTGCTTTCTATTTCATTTAAAATCAAACGATCGTTTGATTTTTACCGCAAAATTTCAACAGCTCGGTTCTCGGCTACATCAGCTCCATAAGGTAGTATTTGTCGAGATGATTCCCCCATCTCTTATTTCATCGTACGAACAAAATTTACTTAACTGACACACAAACAAATGTCCAACTCAGTAGCAGAACGATGTTTTGATTTTGCTAACTAATGTTACTATAAAATATAGTTATTTAATTATGTTAATCGTAATCCAATTCGTTCGCTAATAATTTATCCATACCCTACGTTTAATCAAAGGTGAAACAATATTACTAGCATGATCTACTCCTTAAAATGATTATAGCGTCAAAACCGCAGGTCAAACGAGCTCTATATAAAGATGTTCTTGACGTTAAAGTTTGAACTAAACTATTCAACTTCCTTTGGTATTTGATAAATTAAACACAAATTCCTTACCTATGATTTTACTGGCTCTACCCAATGCGCTGGAACTCGAAGTCAAACAAGGCGCAACAACCCATTCTCGGATGTGTTTCCTTTCTTCCTTGATTATTTCCTATCCCTATCTTCCACCATCACGTTGATCTATCCTTCCGCTCATCAACACAAGCCCACTGATCATTCCTGAACAACTCACGCTCCTTCACACTCAGCAAACAATGCCCCAACCACTACTATTGCCCTCAGCAACTCACCTTTACTCAAGGTCAATCTTGCCATCATCACGTAAATAGAACAGTCTGCACTTCTCCTTTTAATTCGCACTCTACACAGCAGTTTTAACAAAGCTGTGAATTTGTTTTATTTCAATAATTGCTTCCCATAAATTCCTTAAGCATGGTTTAAATCCACTAACCCATCTTCTCCAGAAAAATAAACCACCCGCCTACAGTGTTCTTCCCCCACCAAACATCCCGCACCTTCACATCTTAACCTCAACAATTCCTCCAGCTTACTCTCGCTAATCAAGTTTAGCTGCACACTGTAGAAAAACAAAACCACACCACTCACAAACTGCACTGTCCCCTTCAATACTTCTAACCACACAGACCATTTTTCTACCGCAAATCATCATCCCTGAAGCCCCACAGTAAATCCATATTTCATGAAAATAAAACCATTACCTCAAGCATTGGTTCCAGTCTATCCTTCGCAGCATCTTCCCGCCATTCAACTTCACACCGCAGCCTCTCCCTTCGACCAAAGTTCATCCCATTGTGCTGCGCCTCTCCTCTGGCCCATGGCAACACATAGCAGTGCCGCCCAGTTCCGACAAACCTCATCCAACATCGACGTCGATCATTACCAGAGGCTCGCCCTAGTTCAATCGCAAGTCCGACTAGGCAGGCTGACCCAACAGTTGAAGTTTCAGCTACCGGAAAAGCCCCCAACTACTCAAAACTTCGAAAGAACGCGGACCTAACATCGACGGAATTTGAGCACCTTAAATATTTGATACGAGATTGAAGTTCAGGATTTAATAGAATTTTATTTCGATTTTCTTGTATTTTTGAAGTGGCGATTTATCTTTTGAAGTGAATGATTTCTTTTGTCTGAAGCCGAAGAAGAAAAACAATGGGAAACAACAGTATTTAAAGGGGAACGACTTGGGGAGCACAGAGTTGAATTACTTGAGATGCACGACTATAGGATGGCTTGGGAGGCACGGGTAGTTGGATTGGAGAGCACGGAATTAAAATGCCTTGCTAGGCACGGTTCCTTGGTCCTCACGTGTATGTGGTTGGCGCGCTGTTTATTTTCTATTAAATTTTGAGTTTGATAAGGACATAAAAGTTGTACCTGCAAGTTCTTTGTTTTGAAAACATTACGCTGGAAATGTGATTCCAATTACACGTTACTAGTAAGTTAAGTGTTTCATAATGTTTTACAACCTATATTCTTAACACACCTACTATTTGGAAATATTTATCCGTACATGTATGCCTTTTCATTTGATTTCATTATTTCACAGCTTAACACAACGTGAACCCCAGGGGATATATTTGTTTTGATACGGTGATCTTAGGAGAGTAACGTGCCTTATTAAAATATATGTTTAATGAAATCTAACGGTATGCCGTTACTTAAAACTTCATTCATGTACGAACTTCTACGGACAGAAATAAGAGTACGATCGTGTTCAGTGAGGTACCACGATCCCAAAAATATAATAACATCGGTAGTTTAACTTATATTATGAAATCCCAAAATATTGATATAAGGTGCAAAATACTCCGAATAAAAAGTTCTATATTTAATTAATTAAAAATTACAGTAAAATCCTAAAAAATTAAATTATAACTACGCTTCAAAAGAATCTTGTCCAAATTTAAGACCGGTATTTAAATATATTAAATAAACCGTTATGGTCTATATGCGATTCCATAGCGACTTTCTGAAAATTTGATTTGGACGTGATCCACAATATATAAGACGAAATCTCGATTTTTCTCTTCTGTTAGAAAAATATAGTTAAACAGAACAGAACATTTCTTGTTTCAAATAAATCCGACTTATATTGGATTTTGTATATCCAATTGAAGTTTAAATCATAAATAACGAACTACCGCAACTATTTCGAGCTTGTTTTAAATTATTTTATAAATTATACGTTTAAATATCATTTTATTAAATAAATTCCTATATATAATTCAAATAAAATATTTAAAACAAATTTAAATATTCGGAATTCAACGGCTGAAAAATCCGGGTCGTTACAAGGAAGGTCCAATTGGCTGCTTGGTTAATGAAGGACGAAGCCTCGTTTTGATGGGAAGTCACGAACGGAGAGCGTCTGGTGGAGACATGGATAGATTTCAAGCGTAGGTTCGAAATGAAATTTCTCTCACGAGCAGAAGAAAATTTATATATATAAAGGTTCTTAGCGTTGAAGCAAGTGGATTTATCAGTAAAGGAGTACGTCAACAAATTTAATCAATTGGCGAGATTTGGCTTGGAACTGGTAAACACACATGAGAAGAAATCCCTAAGGTTCGTTAAAGGCTTGAATGAGCCGCTACATGGGTTGGCTATGACCTACATTCCGATGGGGGCTACCTTTGAGAGATTGGTTGACATGGCGCTTATGCATGAGGAAGTGAAAGGTGCTAATGCTAATAAGGCACCAGAGAAGAAAGGAGACCAAAAGAAACCACAACAGCAAAACAAGAAAGGCGGGAAGAACAATAATGGCAAAGGAAAGAAGAAGTGCTTTAATTGTGGGACACCTGGCCACCTGAGCAAAGACTGTAGGAAAAAGAAGAAGACTGGTTGTTTCCACTGTGGAGAGGCAGGTCATCTAGTTAAGGACTGCCCAAGGAAACAGGGGCAAGGGCAAAGAGCAGGGTCCACTTCTGGAGGGCAGCTTCAGGCTCTCATGGCACCAGGGCAGGCGAGAGGGCAGATTCAGGCTCTCATGGCACTAGGACAGGAGAGAGGTAGAAACATTTCCGTTGAAAGTTTAGTTTTTTCTGTTTGATCTTCCTGTTCGTACTTTGTTTGACTCTGGTGCTTCACATTCATTTGTATCTTCTTCGTTAGTTGAAACACTGCACCTAAATACTAGTCTAGTTACGGATCCCATAGTAGTCTCAAATCCTATTGGTGGTTCGGCTCATCTTTCTATGATTTATCGGGATTTGAGAGTGTCTATCTTGGGCGTTGGGTTTGAATGTAATGCCTTTGTTCTTAGCTTCATGGGCTACAGCTTGATTCTAGGTATGCATAGGCTAACTAGATATGGGGCCATCCTAGATTGTGAAAGAAGGGTAGTTAGATTGTTGACTCATTGTGGACAGACACTTGATATTTCTTGTGACCCTAGAGGTCCGGTAATGCTTAGCTACCTAGAATCCCTTGACGCATCCAATGATGATTTGAAATCTGTTCATGCTGTCCGTGAATATAGTGACGTCTTCGATGAAGTTCGAGGTTTACTTCTGAGCCGTGAGATAGACTTTCGAATATACTTATTAGATAATGCAAAGCTAGTTGCATTACCAGTGTGCCACATGGCTCCGAGAGAGATTAGAGAACTCAGTAAGCAAGTGAAAGAGTTGCTTGCGAAGGGGTTCATAAGAAGAAGTATTTCGGAGTGGGGTGCTCCAGTCATTTTTGCTATGAAAGTTGATGGTTCACTTAGATTGTGCGTGGACTATAGAGAGCTGAATAAGCTAACGAAGAAGAGCAGACACTCGTTACCGAGGATAGACGATTTATTCGATCAGTTGGTGGGTGCCCCAGTTTTCTCGCAACTGGATTTGGCTACAGGGTTTCATCAGCTAAGGGTGGCTGAAGATAGCATCGATAAGACTGCATTTAGAACTCCTGACGGTTTCTTTGAGTGGCTCGTCATGCCTTTTGGTTTGACGAATGCACCTGCATACTTTGTTGACTTAATGAGTAGGGTGTTTAGGGAGTTTCTAAACAAATTTGTGGTTGTCTTTGTAGACGATATTCTGGTTTTCTCTAAAAATGAAGAAGAGCATGCCCTACATCTTAGGGAAGTCTTAGAGACCCTACGAGCGCATCAACTTAAAGCTAAGTTCTCCAAGTGCCATTTTTGGAGAAAATAAGTAAGGTTCTTAGGACACATGGTCTCTAGGAAGGGATAGCTGTGGATCCTGCTAAGGTAGTGGCAATCCAAAATTGGAAAACGCCTAAGAACGCAACAGAAGTAAGAAGCTTTTTAGGGCTGGCTGGTTATTATAGGAAGTTCGTTAAGGACTTCGCGAAGATATCAATCCCTCTCACTAGATTAACGAAGAAGAATTTGACTTTTACTTGGGACATTGACTGTGATGATGCTTTCCAATGTCTGAAGAGGGCTTTGACGATAGCTCCAGTTTTATTTTTGCCAGACAGGAGTAAGACATTCACTATATATACCGATGCTTGCTGGAAAGGGCTTGGCGCAGTTTTAATGCAAGAGGGAAGGGTGATATGCTATGGTGGAAGGCAGTTGAAAGCCCACGAGAAAAATTACCCTACCCATGACTTAGAGTTAACGGCCATAGTTTTTGCACTTAAGTTATGGCGTCATTATTTGCTTGGCGAGAGGTTTGAGTTGTATACAGACCATAAATCGCTAAAGTACTTATTCTCTCAGAAGGACCTAAACTTGAGGCAACAGAGATGGATGGAGTTTTTGGCATCCTACGATTTTGAGATCGCATATACCCCTGGCAAGGGTAACGTTGTAGCCGACGCCTTAAGTAGAAAGAAGTTAACTTTAAGTCCTTTATTCGTAGAGCGGCAGAGTTTGGAGTATATATCTACTTTTGACTTCAGACCTTCTGTTGATTATGTACCCGAATTATTGGCATCGTTAGAGATGCAACCTACACTTTTGGGTCGAGTTGGAGAGGCACAGCGAAACGACCCACAGTTGGTTGAGATAGTAGGCAAGCTTATAGGAGGGGAGTCCTCAAGACATCTTGATAGATATGCTATAGATGAGAGAGGTTGGCTACGTAGAGATGGGAGACTTTGCGTACCACAAGACGAGAGTTTGAAGAAGGCAATTTTGAAGACTCACATCGCTCTAAGATGACCATACATCCTGGTGGTGATAAGATGTATAGGGATATGAAGCGAGTTTTCTTTTGGGCCGGAATGAAGAAGGACGTGGCTGAGTTCGTTGCTAGATGCTTAGTGTGCCAACAAGTCAAGGCGGAGCAAAAGAAGCCAGGAGGTTTGCTCCATCCTTTAGAGATTCCGCTTTGATAATGGGAAAGCGTTTCCATGGATTTTGTAGATGGGTTACCAAGATCAAGGAGGGGTAATACAGGGATTTGGGTAATTGTAGACAGACTTACCAAAAGTGCCCATTTTATTCCCGTTAAAATCAGAAGGACCGCCGCGTGGTTAGCATCCGTTTACCTTTGAGAGATAGTCTGTTTGCATGGCATACCCTCTAGCATTGTGAGCGATAGAGATCCCATTTTCACGAGCGAATTTTGGAAAAGTTTACAAGAGGTGGTTGGAACGCAATTATGCTTAAGTACCGCTTATCATCCTAAGACGGACGGCTAGACCGAGAGAGTGAATCGGATTCTAGAAGACCTTCTAAGGCTATGCATCCTAGACTTTGGAGGAACATGGGAAGAGAACCTCCCCTAGTAGAGTTCACCTATAATAATAGTTTTCTGGCTAGCATTGGCATGGCACCTTTTGAGGCTCTTTATGGACGACCGTGCCGATCACCTACATGTTGGTGGGAATACACGGATAAGGTTTTGCTTGGACCAGACATGATTAGGGAAACTTCGGAGAAGATAGACCTGATTCGACGGCGAATGAAGACGGCGCAGGACCGACAGAAGTCATATGCTGATAGGAGACGAACCGATCTTGAGTTCAATGTTGGGGACATGGTTTTTATTAAGGTGTCACCGTTGAGAAACGTAGTCCGTTTTGGATCAGTAGGGAAGTTGGCACCAAGGTTCGTAGGACCCTTTCCAATTACAGAGAGGATTGGGCAGATGGCGTATAGAGTAAAGTTACCGGAAAAGCTCAGCGGAGTTCATGATGTGTTTCACATTTCGCATTTGCGTAAGTGTTTGCACGATATGGTGGAAGTGGTAGAGTCGAGCACGCTCGAAGAAGTGGAAGTAGAGCGCAATGCCACGATCAGACGAGCTCCTACACGCATTCTCGGATCGGAGGTCAAAAAGCTTCGCAACAAAGAGGTCAAGTTGGTCAAAGTGCAATGGGGAGATGATCAAAGAGACGCGACTCGGGAGACGGAAGATAAGATGCGTACGTTGTATCCTTTCCTTTTTGAGGGTACGTTTTATTTTCTCCTTTTTCTACCGCTTTGTTGATATTTGTCCTGTCTTTTAGTATTATTTTTGCGATGACATCTTCGATCTTTAGTTAGGAAGAACCCTATGGTTGAAACATGTATTTGAGACATGTTATGTTTGGTGGATGCGAATGGGTGCAAGTGGTTGTTAGTGGTTGCTCGTGGATGCATGTACACACACCTTAGGCACTAGATCAGCTCAATCACCTTCATATTGCATATAAATGTGTGTGCATATTTAAATTAATGGATGTATAATGGTTGTGTTATCGTATATATGCTGCATTTTGATGAATGGTTGTGCACACATGTAGAAATAATATGTATCGGTAGGATTCTTTCGCATACATAATGGACGCATGGCACTATCATGATTTGCATTAAGGAGGTCAACTGAATCAGTAGACCACCTGATTTTGCATTAGATAAGGAACATATACACACACTTCTTTCATATGTTCATACAGCATTAGAAATCTTGTAAGGACAATGGATGCCTGTGTTTGATGGTTGAGTAGATGGATGATTGGATGTTAGGATATGCATTCTCCTTAACTTGGAGATTTCGGGGGCTGAAATCTTTTAAGGAAGGGAGAATGTAACACCCCGTAATTTTATATATTAAAGTTAACAAATTAAAGAAAACTTAATTTCAAATGTGGGAATTAAGGGAAACGGGTTGCGCCATTGTGTTCATCTCGGAATTCTGCTTGAGATAGAGTCCGTATTTGTGTGAATTGGACTTTGTATGAAGAAGTTATGGCCTTCCAAAGTTTCAGAAATTAGTTAAATTAAAAACAGCTTCAGGTTCAGAAAATAAAAAATAAAAATAATAATAAGGGACCAGGTCGACCAGGGGGTCGACCCTAGTGTCGACCTCCCCCTATACAGGTCGACCTTAGTGTCGACCTGAGGGTCGACCCCCCCTCAACCAGATCTGAAAGATGATGTTTTTGTGACCTGTTGCTGAGTCATTAGGGCTGAGGTGTCATTCTATCTTGACTGGATGGTCTTGATTGATTCTAGGTTAATCTAACGGCTGTTAATTAACTAATCTTCTATAAAAACACCCTAAAACCCCTAACCCTAATCACATAAATTCATAACAAGAGCCGCCAAGTCGTCAATGGAGGACCTAGAGTAGCCGCAATACACTTTCAACCCTAAAGCAAGATAGAGGCTTGAATCAAAATCAAATCAAATCTAAAAAACAACTAAGTCTACATCAAAGGCGAGCAATCCAATTTCAGAATACAGATGCCAAAAAGACAAGACTATTCTTTTTAATTGTGAGTATGATAGCTTTCGCAAGATAATTAATTAATTTAATTATGATATGATATAATTGGGATTATGAGAATATGATTTTGAATCATGTGATGTAAAATGTATGTATGTTTGTGGTGTTGGATCATATGTTAGTTCTCATGTGAATTTTATGCAAGTTGAATCATATACTTTATGCTAGTTGAATCATATATCTTATGCAAGTTGAATCGTATATCTTATGCAAGTTTGTGATGATTGAATCATATATATATATATATATGTATGAATCTTAAGCAAGTTTGGGTTGTTGAAATATATGTGGAACATGTATATGCATATGCTAGTTTATGTGACATTAATCTACATGTTTAGATCTATATGCCAGATTACACCTTTGTGTTTAGATCTATAAGCAAGATTACACCTTTATGATTAGATCTATATGCAAGTTTACATCTTTATGTTAGATCTATATGAAAGATTACATCTTTATGTTTAGATCCATATGCAAGTTCACACCTTTATGTTTGGATCTATAGCAGTACATAAGTTATGCAAGTTTATGCCCATTACCTATGCTAGTTTCCTATCATATGCTAGTTTGAATGAAATTCATATGCAAGTTTATGTCATGATCCTTAGATCTATTTGATGTGTTATGTGATGTTGTTCTTCTTTTTATGAGTTAGACTATTTGCGAGTCTAACATGTGTCATATGAAAACGTACGAATAGTGTCGGGACGATGGGATAATATTGAATATACATAAAAATGGTGAAATTGGCATAAATGGCCTTAAAAAGACATATAATCAATTTAAGACATTAATTGGCATATTTGGTATTTATGGACATAATTTAGGTGACAATTATGGACATAAGTATATTTGGAAATTATTGCCAAATTTGAATAGGGATATTAATCCACTTTGGGGTTAAATAAAGATGTGTAATAATAAACCGCCTAAGACACGAGGTTAGACTCTTTTGTGATGTAAGACTGCCTGGACCCGCACGACAAATCCAGCAGCCACAAATGCCAGTCTAATGTGAGAGGTCAAAGGCACGAATTAAATGCGTAACAATTGTAAAGACATGAGGTTAGGCTCGTTTGTGGTGTTAGACTGCCCGGACCCGCCCGACAAATCCAACAGCCACAAATGCCAGTCTAATGTGGGAGGTCTTTACAAGGTTACGGTTTTAATGAATTAAGAAACGCTTAATCGGATAAACATGTGGTGGGACATGGGGGTTAAGTGGGTGCCTTGGGTGGCATGTGAAATTAAGAGGGTGCCTTGGGTGGCATGTGAAATACGATTAGATGCACTTAACCAAGATTGAAACATGTAAGAAGACATGAATAAGAATGGGGTTAAGTGGGAAAAACCTTAGAGGGGACCAAGCATAGGTGGAAAGCTTGTGTCATGCATGGGGGCCCTTTTCAAACCAGTAACCCATTAAGTATCTTTGTGGGCTCGACCCAAGTCGAGGATAGGACACACGTACTGGGTTTGATTGTAAGAGGTCAAAACGGGTTAGCGGTGGCAACGCAAGTCCAACGGGGTCATGCGTGCGTGTGGGCCCGGGCTGGTAGGTAAGACGTTGTTGCATCGTGTAGATATAAGCCATGCATTTTTGGTGGTATCGGGTTGCCACTTTGGGGAGTAATACACCCCACTGTGGGGCCAGGATGGGTATCTACGAGTTAGGGAGCCGATCGAATGAGGGTAGTGGGTACAACTAGTGGAGATAGGGGTAGACGGCACGTATGAAGGCAGCTAGGGGTACACGAAACTACCATTATCATTATTAAGTTCTATAGGCGGGATCAACGTTTAGGGTGACTAGTGGTGGTGCAGTATAGTAATTATCCTATAATAATTAGGAATGAGATTAACGCCAGAATATTCCTTTTAACTGCTTTGTCATGCCCACTCGTTTCATGGTCATATCTTATCTTACCAGTTTATGCCTTATCCTAGTTACTTTAATAATTATATTGTTAAAATTATTATACTCGCCAGACTTTATGTCTGACCCCCCTTGTTTTCGCCTCTTTTCTTCCTTCCCCCCCGGTTCTCAGGGTGGGACTAGTACTAGTGGAGCTTGATCTTGGATCTCTTTCTCTCTCTTTTGTAAGTGCTTGGATTGCTGAAAGTAAAGTTCAGCTCATCTCTTTTATGGCTACTTGTGTTGGGGTTTATGCTTTTTATTTTATGTACTCTGAAACAATTTATGAAGATGGATATTAAGTGTACTTGGTTTATGAAGTTGTTGTAATCAAACTATTTCTCCGCTGCAATAAAAGTTGTTTTAAAATTTTCAAGTACCATTATTTACATCTGTCTTGTTATATTCTATTCTATACACTAAATACGCTCCATGGAAGTTAATGCATTCCCTTTTGTGAGTGACATTAATGGACGTGGGGTGTCATAAAAGTAAAGTTGAAAATAACTGTTTTAGTTCTCACACTAGTCACATGACTGATCTGGAGTTTATTGTTTTAACCCAAACTCTGGGTGCCCCTATTTTCCACGAGGGAAGTTAGTAGTTTTGATTTTGCCGATGTTATATTCACAGGATCCTGATTTATAGCTGGAACTATACTCGGAAAGCTTTGTATCCGTGTATTTCTTTCAGTTGTGTTATATATTATTTTCAGCTGCATTGTAATTTGTATATCTCTGATATTTATCAATTTTATATTATTTGTTCATACTCTATGTATTCTTTTACTCTGATGTAAATAGTTGTAATAAGCAATGAAATGTTCTTCTGTTTGTGTTCTGATTTTTCGTGTTCTCAACTGAATCCGGGCTTTCCCATTAGGGCGAGTTTGGGTCGTGTCAAGTATCCCAGATGCCAGTAGAAAGAAAACAGAGGGTAAGATAAGAAAGAAAGAACTATTAGAATAGAAGAAAAGGAGGAAGAAAAAGAAGAACAACATATAATCAGAGTCTCATATCACAGTGGAACAAAATATAATATAAAAATAAATCTTTATTGAGAGCTTGAAAAATACTTACAATCATCAGAGTACATAAACACATCTGGACAGTTATAATAACATGTCCTTATATACGACACACTACGGAAAAACATATATCATACGTCTGAACTCCTCCAATACGTCTTCTGAAATTCGCAGCATCCAAATCAAAACCTATATAAATCGGTCTAACCCGAGCATTACAAACGTCGGATCAGTCTAGTGAACCAGAGTGAGAAACCTCACTAAGTTTAAGGGTATCTTCCAACTTGATTTTAAAGTTAAAATCATTTCGAAAGAAATGGATAATCGTAAGACCAATCCACACATAAACACGGACGATTTTTACCTTACGATAACGCAAAACATTTTTGAAATCATATCTTTTCTGATATTATAATAATGCCTAAATACAAATAAATAACAATATAGCAGAACGCTTGCATCTCACACTACACATACATAGTATACAATCAAAACCGCGGTATCTTATTGGAGAATGGATTTCCATGGCAAGGTATGGGCAACCACCTTCCGACAATGTACCTCCGGAGATGAATATATTGGGGTTCAAAAAGAATATCTTACAACCCAGGCTAAAGATGACCGACTCCTTACTTTACTTGAGAGTACCAAATATGTCATCACCACGGTTGGGGGCCAGCCAACCGTCGAAAACATACAGATAAAAACAAAAGGGACAACCGAAGGCATTTTGATTTCTCCAAATCAGGTAATGATATACCCTAATGGGTGCGACGCACATAGCCATGCGACCCCGGTTGATGAGTCTTGAGGTTAACATTACCATTACAACATCATATCATCATTCACTTTGAATGTCACATCGTTAGATCCGTCAAATCACTAATTAACGTCCACAAATATACTCTGGGTATTAAAGAAGTGCCCCTCTTTGCCACCGACTTGATATATTTGTAAATCCAACGTATTTGGTTTTTAGGAAATACTCTATTAGACATTCGTCCATACAAGTCATCCAGGAACAGGATGAACCGAAGGCACCCTCCTACCACATCCTAGGAATTACCTTATAGATTAGTAACGAGTAGTCCTTGCAATCCGTAAATTCTCAGTCACGACTGAATCACGTCAGAGTACGTCTGGTTGCAATCTCAGAGAATATTCGACAAGTAATCCTTCCACTAAAGAAGATCCACGGTATTCAGTTTCTCCATCTTCAAACAATATCTTCACGTATTTGCTAGTCAGAATGATTTTCGAATATGAATCTGATCCCGGTCTTTCCGTACCAACAATCGTATGGGTCAGATTTGACAGTCGGTTATTTAATTATCAAATAAATAATCATGAAAATAAATTGAGTTCACTGATTCAGTACTCGACATTACTTGGCCTTTTTAATAAAAAACAATCAAGGAATGTTAATTTAAAACCCATAAATATTTCAATATAATGAATATAGCTTTCCGCCTCTTATTTAACATAAGCTTAATTTCATAACTAATTTATTTTATTGCTTAAGAAAATATTCTATAATCATATCCAACTTTCTATTCTAGTATCATTCTTCATTATCCATAATTAGGAAATTAATTCATCTTATCATTCGGAAAAAAAGGCTACGAAATCTCTTTCGCTTCATTACTTGGAAACTAAACCCAATACTTATTATTTTAGAATAAACCCATTCTAACACTTCACTTTTCATTTCCTTTTACCTCGGAAATACCATATACTTTCACATAACTCGTTTTATCATCTGTATTTCGGGAAATTCAATATATACACATATATTCTCAATTCTTCCCATTTTCGTTACTTTGGAAATCTCATTATATATATTCTCAAATCTTTCCATTAATGTTGCGTTATTATTTCTCATATAGAAATAATTAAATTATTTTTAACCTCTTTTCCATTACAAACTAATATCATTCTCAGATAATTCTGAAGTCATTTAAGTTGGAGTATTTATTTACCTCTTAAACCATGATCAACAACGTTCTCATCTTAAGATAGATATGAGTTGTAACTCAAAAACCCAAATTCATTCTAATATCAAACAAATCTCATTAAACTATTGTATTTAGAATATGGTTTATAAAACCTTCTTATTTTTGAAATATCTCTTTTTAAATGTAACTTATTATTACTTAATATGTTGATTAAGTGATTTCTTAATAAAAATCACTTCTTAACCTTAACTTCTTTCAAAGAATTCATTTTATAACTCACATTATTATTTCCAAATCCCATTACTAAATCCTTTATCAAATTCAATTACGAATCCCTTTTAATCATTCCTTGTCGAAAATCTCATTTCGATTCTATTCGTTTCTCTCAATTCCATTATTCAATAACGTTAATTTAAAATTAACGCTTTTAACTTCACATCTCTTTTTATAAATAAAAACTCAGGTTTAATATAAAACCCCTTTTATCTTTATTTCCTTTACTTAATTCGAATATTAAGTAAAAATTTATTTTAAACTATCGTATTTGGTTAAAATCTCTTTTATAACTTCATTATAAAAACTCGGTTTTAATATAAAACCCGTTCATAAACTCCTTTCAAAACCCAACTATGTTCTATTTTAACTTAGATTATTTCACTTAAGTGAATTTCATTTACAAAGTAATCACTTAAATTATTATTCATTAAAATATTAACCTTCTTAATCATTAACTACCATAAAAGTTATTATTTTCCTTATTAACTAAAATAAATAGTATATCTCTTTTTAAAATCTTATTAAGATTAAAACAAATATTCGTTAAACTATTTCATCCAAACAATTTAATCAAATAACAAATTTCAAACAAGATAGTTGATTTAGTTAACTTAAAACACGGTTATCTTGTTAACCAATTCCAATTAGTTCTTCCTTAAAATTAATAATATAATTAACTTAAATAATTTCATTTAATTGTTTCTTATAAATAATTATCCAACTCTTAACCGTTATGTTAATTTTCTACTCTCTTGCTTATATATCTGGTTAACATTAGATTTTTCTTTATAAAACCATTTACTACTCATTTATAAATTTAAACAATAAATAATAAATATTTATTTCCTTTTAATAATTTTATTCAAATAATAGAATAAAAATCTATCTTCAGGTATAAAATAAATTTTATAACTTCATTCTCGTCGATTCACCTGATGATGAATCAATATTTATAAAATGATTCATTTTTAGGCCATCTACTACCAATTACTCTACCAATTCTGCCTATTGATTAAAACAAAACAAATGCTGAATTTTCAGTAAACGATCAACAACTAAATCAATTATCCAACCAGAACAGTTCAGTTGATGATAATATGAAAATAAATAACATCTAATATATTTGAGGAACCCAGTTGGATCCCTCCAATCTGTTCATCCTTGGATTAAAATAGATTATCTCACATAAATTCATTCAATTTGATTTAACTGATAATTTTCTATAACGGTAAGTAACGATTATTTAACATCAAACAATTCAAATAATTAAACATGTTTATTTAATAAATGTGACCAACAAGGTAAGTTACCTTCATTGGATTCAACCGTTAAAATAACGATTTGATATTCGCTGGAATTAAACAGTGTTTAATTCATTGATTCAATCAATATATGAATATATACTTAACAAACAATCAACCATTAGCAATCATAGCACACAATTTATCAAAACCAATTTATATAAAATATAAGTGGGAAGAACTGAGTGAGTTTAACTCACCTTGGGCTGATTTGCTGTAAATGACTCATTTTAATTAAATTAAATAGTAAAACTGCGGTAGGTTCCAATCACGTCTGTTTCTGTCTAGAATAGTTCCAGAATGTAAATCTTGTTATCACGATTCTAGTGTAACTTGTTTGGTTAAATTCTGTTAAGATATGAACAAGTTATTAGCATTTTATGTAATGCCTGGAAAATTCGACGCTCGAATTTTCGACAATAATACATAACTTCGTGTAACACAGGGGTGGTCCTAGGACTTTCGATGCCTAAAGCGAAAAGTGAAAAAGAGGCCCTTTCATAGAGTCTAATATATTACATCGAAACAATTTTTATTGTTTAAAAATAACGAGAATATATATATATATATATATATATATATATATATCTTTCTTCATGATAATAATCCAAATTATACCAAAAAAAACTAGATACTAATTATTTGTGAATATTTTTTAGTCTTCTCACTTGCAAAATTGCTAATAATATAGTCATATTCAAGTTCATTGATCATATTTTGTTAAGTCAATAGAAATGCCAAAAGAATTTGGCTTCTCTTCAATAATATATTTGTGCATAATTGTAATGGAGATCCTAGGCTTTTCATTTCTAGGGATTGGGTTCCACAATCGGGATGTGTAACCCAAGTGACCGAATTATGAGAACTTCCAAAATTTTTAGTAATAATGTAATTAAAAAAAATACATGCAATTAAATTTAAAGCATAAAATCAAATTATCCAAATTAGTGAATTACTAACCTATGAACAAGATTCTTTGTAGTTTCGGTTCGGCTTCAAGTTCAACAAAAAATGCCATGTCTGGCGTCTGGCATCTACCTTTCAGCTTTCCTGCTTGAAGAACGCGATTTGGATCATCGTTGTTTAGAGTCGGTTTCACGATTTGGTTTCGTCGTTTGCTGATTTCCCAGATTTGCAGATCGCAATTTTTTTGTATGAATTGATCGATTTATGGTGCCCCATTTTTTTTGTTGCCCCAAACCGTCGCTTTTATCGCTTGTCCAAAGGGTCGGCCCTGTATTACATGCCAAAAATCCAAGTATCAAATCCCAGAACATTAATAGAAAGAAATTAGAGGACGAGAGAAGAAAGAAATATAAGAATAGAAGAATAAGAAGATCAGAATCTCACAGCAGAACGAACAAAATATAATATATCAAAACTCTTTATACAAAATGAAACAGTATATATATGATTACAACATCAGAGTATACATTCCCATCAATCAATACACATAGCGAAATAAACTAGTATCAATAAATACGTGCAACACGTCTCGGCTCCAACTCCTCTTCTGAAAAATCCAAGCGAAACCTAACCTGGAATATACTCGGTCTGACCCAAGCACATTTGAAGCAGAGCAAATTTCACCCGGATAAGTCTGGAATACTTTTAGTGATAAATTCATAGCACAAAAACTTGTTTAACTTTGAAAATCCTTTTTCAAAGAAAAAGATAATAGTATGACCAACCCACACATAAACATGGATGGTTTTTACCTTACGATAACCCAAACCAGGATTGTTATATCAAAATCCAGTGATATTATAATAGTGTCCATTAAATCACAAATAAATAACCATCTAGCAGAATGCTTGCATCTCACTCTCTACATATTCATTATAAAATCGAAAACCGCAAGGCGCTTATTAGAGATTGGATTCCCACTATGACAAGATATGGAACCACCTTCCGATCAGTGTACTCTAGAGGGGATACACTGGGGTTCATTGTTGAACATCTTTCAACCCGGCCACACATGACCGACCACTCATTTAACTTGAGCGTATCGAATGTATTGTCACCCCTATGGCTTTTTGTCGCATGACCACCGTAATTTTCGGAAGATACAGAATCGAAATAAGAACAAAAATGGAATTTCTTTAGATGGTGACAATACATCCTGCTTGGGAATGACCCACCTAGTCATGTTGCTTGCCCGATTTTTGTCATTTCCCGGTTGTGAGGCTTGAGGTGTCGATTTCTTTTTAGAACATCTGGCCATCATTCACTTTGAATTCCACATCATCATATCCGTCAAATCACTAATTGACCTCCATAAATATACTCTGGGTGTTAAGTAAGAGAATTTCTTCGCCATCAACTTGGTAAATGTGTAAAAGTCAATGTGCGTGACTCTTAAGGAAATACACTGTCAGACATTCATCCATACAAGTCATCCAGGAACAGAATGAACAGAAGGCACCCTCCTACTGCATCCTAGGAATCACCTAAAGGATCAGCAACGAGTAGTCCTTGCAAATCCGTAGATTTCAATCACGACAAAACCATAATTTATCTTCAGGAGTGACCCAGAGATTATAAGTAGTTATTCTATTTCATGAAAATCTATGGTCTTCAATTGCTCCATCTTCATTTGCTGTAGATTAGTTTCGATCGCAACGTTGATTCGAAGTGGGTTTGGGTCTGGTTCCCATCGCGGTCTCTTCGAAACAACACGTGAAAAAGTCCAATATTTCATTGATAGTTTGGTGTTTTAACTATTATGTCAAAACAATAGGGTCAAGTATGTTGGCAGCTCTGATCCTTTATTTGGAATTATTAACTAAATTGTTCCTTCGATTCTTAAAAATCGGTTTATATTCATATTCCAAATCCCATTGTTTTTGTTACATTGAAACAATAACATTTCTTTATTCCCAAACTCCACATCAGTACTGCACTTTGAAAACATCCCTATATTTGCTAAATCCTTTATTTCCTTTACGTCAAAAAGATCACCATATATATATATATATGTATGTACGTATATTTAATTCCAAGGTATAATATATTTCCGCTTCAAAAGTTGAGTCAAACGATGTTTATTTATACATCAACTTACTTTAATACAGTAAGTCTGATTACATTAAAAAACTTGCAAAA
This sequence comes from Allium sativum, assembly GCA_030737875.1. Taxonomy (NCBI): domain Eukaryota; kingdom Viridiplantae; phylum Streptophyta; class Magnoliopsida; order Asparagales; family Amaryllidaceae; genus Allium; species Allium sativum. Next base: position 896,429,027 of record CM060918.1, read on the forward strand.
ACATTGCAATATCCTCTTAAACAAATCTTAACACCTTTACCATCACAACTAATATCATCCCTTGATAATAGCGAAGTCGTTCAAGTTAGGGTATTCTAATTACCTTACAGACCTTGATCGACGACGTTCTTATCTCAGAATGGATAAAAGTTTGCACCACAAACCCTACCATTTCATTTACTATTTACACAAAAACATGGTTTTAATAACTGTTCCTTGCATTTGCCACATTTACTTCCCATTTAACTCTTTAACCCTTTACCCAACGTAAAATCTCTTTTTCTTTGAAACCCGGTAATATAACTCGTTTGGTTTTGCTTCAAAACCATTAACTGAGTCTTTTACACAATTCTACTATGCCTCACACCCATTTTATTTAATCCAATTTCTTAAGTAAACCTTATTTTAAATTCATCGCCTGGATTCATACTTCTTTATAAACTTGGTATTCGCTTACCAATCTCCTCTTCGATTTACTTAACTTGAATTCAAATTCTAAATCTTCTTATGGAATCCATTTATCATTTCCCCTTTTCGAAATCATACTTCACATTATTGTACTTAATTATATAATTAAGTAAAAAAAATCTTATTGAAATCTTTCCAATTCCCTTGCTTATACTTAATCCAATCATTAAGTAACAATTACTTAAAAATGACACATTAGCTTTAAAACTTGTTTTTATAACTTTGGTATACATCGCTATTAATACGATTCATTTTAAAGCTTGATCACTTCCAAATTGGCTTCCATTTAACAGGGTGGATTACCTTAATTATAATTAAAATAATTAATTCCGTTATTAATTGAAGTAAAATATAGTTCACTTCATTAAAAATAGATCAGTGGATCGCGTAACGCCCTTATTAAATAATACCTACTTCACTTGTGATTTTATAAACATTGTTAAATATCATAAATAAAAAGATAATTAATATTTTAGGAACATTATTAAATCAATGGTTCATTAAACCATTCCTATTAGATTAATTGAAGACCGATCAATCTAATTATTAATTCCAATTAAATAATTGACCCCGTCAATTTAACATCATCCATTTATTTATTGATTCCACTTACTTCTCTCATTAGATTAATCTAATTATATTCCTTAACTGTTTTTCCTCAACAGTAATTTCCTAAAAATTAATCTATAGGTTCAATTTATTAAAAACATTGAAACCATTTATAAATATCGATTGTTTAAAACTTTATTTTAAATAAAAATATATTTTTGAAACTTCACTTTAGTTATAAAAATAAATTTTATAACTTCATTTACATTAATTCGCCTGACGGTGAACTAACGTCTTGAAAACAACGCTTAGATCATTTGCTCCCAATAACTTAATCAATACCATTTATTGATTAAAATCATCACATCAACGTTGAATTTCAATTTAACATTAAATATATAATTAACCATCAACATTCAATTAGAATATAACATTGTTTGGGGGTAAACAGTTCATAATTAAATAATATGAAAAAAACGAACAACATATAATATATTTGAGGAATCCGGTCGGATCCCTCCGACCTGTTCTTCCCTGCATCAGAGATCATCATATCATATAATAACTGCATATGACATGAATATTTTAAAATAAATCATCCAATAAGCCACTAACATAAATGTCAACAACAATCAATAGCATCCAAGTCATCCAAACGTCCAATTTATATACTTAACTATAAATTTGGGTTATATGAATTTATCACATCATAGCAGTCCAGAAAAGTGTGAGAGTTAACCACATTTATTTTCGACGATCGATTTGCGCGTTGTTTCATTTAATTTTAAACAGGAATTTAAAATTAAACGAAAGTCCATCTGCATCTAAATCTTTCCGAACCAGCTCAACAACGTAGGTTCCGTCGTTGCGATCCCAAGGGATCCAATTTTTCATAATTTTGTACACGAACGAACAAGATATGCTTTTGACAAGTTTATAATTTAATTTAAGTAATATATATTTATTATAAATAAACTAAATTAACCATTATTATGTATTTAATTACCGTGATAATCCACTAATCCTTGCCCTTAAACAAACACGTCGTCTACTGTTGTTTCACGAAAACCGGATACCTCATTCGGCAAAGCCGATCCTTTTCTTATCATTATCGTTCCCCTTTGTTTCTCTTTTCCTTTTTTTATACGCCTAGCCCTAAGGCCCACAAACAAACCTCAGCACAGTTTCTATGAAGCTTCTTCTCCTACATTTCCTGTTTCAGTGACTTTTTGTCACACCCGAACCTTACATGCTCCTCTACCCCTTTCCACTGACGCCACCGTCGGCCTAGGGCATTAGACCACCCAATTTTCCATTTCGAACACCACCGTCCCCCAAGCTTCCCCTCTTGACCTATCTCGCCTTCCTCTAGTGATCCCACAGATCCCACCATTTCCGTAGACCTAACCTCAAAACTGTTATCAACCTCCACTACCTAGTTACCTCTCAGTTCGAAATTCAAGTCCTTCAGATGTTCTGCTCTTTCTCCTTTATACACACACAGACAACACCCTAACTTCCCCTTCCTCCTCCATACATTGTCACCATACCCCAGCGCCGCCAGTCTTCTCGTCTGCGCCTCCTCCTCCTTCCCTACCTGAAAATTGCACCTCCCCTGAGCCTCGAGATCACCACAAAACCGAGTCTAGTCCTTTACTTCCTAGTTAACCAACTCACGCATGTCAATGGCTTGTCTTTCATCTACCACCCCCGGTTTCCTCTTTTCCACTGTTCAACGAACCAGATCGCTGCCATTTTTCTGTCTGTAAGCTCACCGCAACCATCACCATCATCCACCGATCACCCCGTCTGACGCACCCAACTATGCGCCTCCATTGCAACATCTCCGAAACCGACCCATTCACACACATAATGCTTGTTGTTTCCATTCAAACCCTACATCATTTCTCCTTTGTCTCCAAAATGAACTTGTTTTCCCCTGCTACTCATGCATGCACACACTACACTTGACTGAGGCCACAACCTTCCCCTGCTAGCTTGCACCGAAGCACATACAACAACATCATTTGGTTTTTTTAGAAGAAAACTTGCGTTAATCAGAAGAGAAGCTTTGGTTAGATTAATGGATCCTGTGTTATAATTATCTAAAGGGAAATTTTAATATGGAGGGAAAAAAGCTAAAACTCAAAGACCAAATTAGAGAAACAGATATTCACGCATATATTTTTAGGAGAAATCAGGATGGATGGGAACAATGTCAATCGTGCACAGTAAGACGTAAGTAGGTCTGCGCCTTTCTTTCAGGTTAGGGTGGCTGGATAAGTTTATTTCCCTTCAACTTAGAACGTATATGTTTGCATACTATTGGAAAGAGAGCACGTTTTGTACCAACAAAAATGAACTATCATTTCATTTTGCAGATGGAAGATAAGACTTTAATTGATATCTTTCTTAGAATTTGAGTTTGTAACAACCCGGAAAATCAGAACAATTTTAAATTTTTTAATTTGGCTATTTTAATGGATTTTGGATATTTAAAATGATTTATTTTAAATAAAAACGATTTAAAATTTATTTTAATCGAAGTTAAAACGAATAAATTTATTTTAATTATAAAACGAGCCTAAAATGGCGCGATAGTTTAAAATTTCGATTTCAAATTTTAAATGAGTGTGCAGGATTCAAAATAAATCGGATTTCAGTAAAACCCGAAATATTTGAATCTGTTTGAAAGTATCTTTCCAATGAATGTGAAAAATCCAGATTTCATAATGGGAATTGAAAGTTATGTCCAGTTTAAAATTCAGAATAGTCGCTATGGAATTTATATATATTTTATATAATATATAACCTTTAAAAATAGCCATTTTTGCAAACGACCATTGTTTTCGACGAAACCACTTTGGTTGGATCCAGAAAGTTAAATTATAACCATATTCCAATTTTCATAATTTTTGGAATTAATATGTGAGCGTTGTAAATTAAAACGTGTTTGGTACTTTCAGTTTGAATTTAATCGACTAGAAAATGACCGTTTTTTAAATATTCTCCAAATTCGACGAAATTAGTTTTGTTGTAACAACACGGATTTTGCCCGAACCTAATCGATCGTTAAATCGTTCAAGACTGTTCAAGTCCCGCATACGCTAACTTCGGGCATACAACACATCAGAACAAATAACAGAAGACTTTTATAAACATCATAATAATGTTACATCAGAATACAAAATATATTAGAGTACATCGAAAAATAATTCTACAATGGAAGATTAATTTACAGTTTATTCAATACAGTGCAACGGAAGACTATCAATGCTCTGGACACAACTTTAAGCTTCAATCCAGAATCCTGCTCAAAAGATAAATATCTGCAAAACAAGCCACTTGACTGCCCGTGCGGAAAATAAGGGCACCCGAGTTTGCTAGTGAAACAAACTACGAGTCAGTCATGGGACTGGTATAAAAAATCTTACTTAACCTATTTAATAATAAGGCTAATCACAGGACCACGCCGCTAACGCGGAATGAGTTTACTCCATTGGATTGCCAGTGCATAAACAACAACCATAAATAAACTTATGGATCAACAATGCATCATACAACATGCAATTTCTTAATCTACCCATTTAGGCTTAATCCCTAAACTTAGATTTCAAAATCCAATTCACTTTATAGAAATTATTTCTTTGGACTTTATTTCCCGATTTCTTATTTCAAATCATTTGAAATACATACCTAAATTTTATAATAAAGTAGATTTCACTTCGGGATCTCAAAAACAAAACATTTGGAAATATGAATTCTAAAACGAATGCATAAAAATAAATATGCAACCAAATACCGCGCTCCCCGTCGATAAGGCAAAGGGCATGCACCTAAGCAACTCGATATATATATGTGCACCTCCTACTATGGAGCAGGTTACACTGACGATGCACCTCCCATGCATGGAAGTATACACCGCCCAAAGCCATTTAAGGTTATAACACCCATACTTTTAGTCGTCTGGGTTACTCGAATCTCTAGCCACATACCAAATCATTTCATATCCCGAAGTAGGAAAAATCATTTCACAACATAATAATCACAAGTACTTTCTAATCTATATAGACTTCCAATTCCAAATCATTTCGAAAACATCGGGTATAGCCCTCGAAATCCTTTCTGTTTTATAAAACATTTTATAAAACATTCCCTGTCCAAAATCGGGAATACTATTCTTTTTACTTAAGAAATCTCATTTCAAAATCATTTATTAAATTTTATAATAAACAACCTCGCTAAACACCTTATAGTCAAATCGTGAAGTGTTTCACAAGGTGTTAGCACATAGATATTTTTACCCAACCCAATGCTAAATTTAAAAACATATTTTGCTCATAAACTGGCCGAGTACAATCCAAACAGTCAATCCATCACAATCAGCATCAACAACCAAGTGTATTTGGTTCAATCAGATTTCATGTTTGACTAAAAAATTTTACATTTCATATGCATACAATAAAAAGAATATGTTATTGTCTATACATTTTTACATTAGCAAATGTAATTTCTTATGTTAACATATTTTATCAAACAATACATCTTTTTAATGATTCATTTAACATTAACAAATGTAATTTCTAATGTTAACATATTTTATCAAACGATATATATTTTTAATGATTCATTTAACATTAACAAATGTAATTTCTTATATTAACATACTTTATCAAACGATACATCTTTTTAATGATTCATTTAACATTAACAAAGGTAATTTCTTATGTTAACATATTTTATCAAACGATACATCTTTTTAATGATTCATTTAACATTAACAAATGTAATTTCTTATGTTAACATATTTTATCAAATGATACATCTTTTTAATGATTCATTTAACATTAACAAATGTAATTTCTTATGTTAACATATTTTATCAAACTATACATCTTTTTAATGATTCATTTAACATTTACAAATGTAATTTCTTATGTTAACATATTTTATCAAATGATACATCTTTTTAATGATTCATTTAACATTAACAAATGTAGTTTCTTATATTAACATATTTTAGCAAACGCTACATCTTTTTAATGATTCATTTAACATTAACAAATGTAATTTCTTATGTTAACATATTTTATCAAATGATACATCTTTTTAATAATTCAATCTTACATTAAAAATGTAAAATTTACCTCATTTCTTATATACAATAAAAAAGTAAATTTTTATTGTTAACTTTTCTTTTTCAAAAAAATGATCATTTTGAATCATTTCTTATATACAATAAAAATGTAAATTTTTATTGTTATTTTTTTAATGTTAACATATTTTTAACAAATAATGAATCTCTTTTAAATCTTTCATTCATACATTAAAAAAATATGTAACTTTTTAATGTTAACATTTTTTTAACAAACAATGAGTTTCTTTTAAATCTTTCATTCATACATTAAAAAATGTAACTTTTTAATGTTAACATGTTTTTAACAAATAATGAATTTCTTTTAAATTTTTCATTCATACATTAAAAATGTAACTTTTTAATGTTAACATGTTTTTAACAAACAATGAATTTCTTCACAAACACGATCGATTTCGTTTCAGCCACAATCAAAACAACCACAATCACAATCAAATTCACACCACAATACAATCAAGTTGTCCATGCTTAGTGGATGACGAGTGTTGGAGTTGCTAAACTCCGTCTGCAACCTAATATAATTTTATTCATTTATTTTTGAATTCAGAAATCTCACATCACTCAACCAATTTTTCCACATCGACTAAATGTAATTTTATAAACCCTTTTTAGAAGTGAGTTAGAATTCCCACATGTAAGCTAAAGATAATATTTTTAGCTAACAAACATTTGTGAAGATTAAATACTGATAAAAATCATGGTAGTTTATATAAAATAAATAACTATACAAGAGAATTTAGTGAGAGAGTTCTCACCTTGATCGGCTAGAAATCATTAAATAAACAATTGTTTTACTTAATTAAACAGCATGTATAATCTTATCAGAATTTCCAATAGCCTCCATTTAAATTCTGATTTGTTCCATGTTGTAGATCTCGTCCTACTATTCCATAGAAACTTGTTTCACTGATTTCTGATTTGTTTCGCACAAGATAAAACAATTTAAATATTAATTACAACTTGAGAAAATTAACTGTAATTAATTTAATAATTATTAACCTTAATTACATTTTTAACCAATCAGGCCGCTCCCTTTTTTCTCTTCATCGTCGTTCTTCTTTTGTGTATAACCGAACCCAACATCGAAGAAGAAAACCCACCGCCGAACGCGGCCTCACTCCACCAGAATATAATCGCATCCCCTCATAAGATATGCCGGAGCGCCGCCATCACCCACCCCGAACGTTGACGAACTCACACCTACCCATAACCCAGAAACGCCTCTAAACTTGCCGACTTCGAGGTGACGCTCTGGCAAAACCGGACCCTTAAACTCGATCTTGACCATTGATAAACAAGAGCTAGTTAAGCTCTACCCATTTTTCTTTGAAAGTTGTGGAATTCGATGAAGGGATGGAGAGAAAAATGGATGAGAAGGGGGGAAGACGCTGGCCATTAAATGATTGAAGTGGCGACTGTATCATTTAGAATTAGGGTTAAGTTACAAATGGCCCTTTATATAGATATTTATAATCTTAATTAATTAATTGATTCTTTTATTTCAAAAAAAACAACCGTTTATCCATATGTTGTATGTTACAAAGAAAATAAATTGGCTGAGGTGGCGTATTTGTTTCTCATTTCTGATTCCTTAAATCCCCTTTGATTACATGCTATAATGGCACATTTATCTACAATAACTAATGAGCATATATTATGGCATTTAATAATAAGTCACTGATTTGCAATTAGTAATTAATTCATTTACATTCATTCCCACAAATCCAATTGTCCTTATTCATTAAAAATTTCAAATTCAAATCTACCCTTTAATTACACACATTATTTGCATTAATCAGTTGTAACATTTTAAGAATTCAATTCTCATTTATTGATCTTTAATTTACAATTCTTCATTTCATATTAATTATTTGGCCATATCAATTAATAGGCTCAATCGACCCATCCATTTCCAACGACCTGTTTATTAAGTCTTATTATTACTTTATTTCATAAAAATGAATTATGCACTTACATATTTTGATTACCCAAATTAACTAAGTTAATTCTTTCCTAATTTATTTCTTTTTCTTAATCAACCAAATTATTAAATTTAAACCTTTTATTGCTAACTTATTCAGACTCGGCTCTTTTCAATTACACAATTATTATGCGTTTATTTCCATTTCTATCCACATTTATGTATTCTTAATTACACAATTTATTATAGTAGAATTTCGTATTTAATTTGCTGAAGATATGTTTCTTTGGAAGATTTTCTAATTGGTTTTCATAAATTAATTGTAAACAAAGCATGTTGACTTCGTTCAATTACAAGGAATGTATGATTTTCTTTTATTTGAAATAAGCAGTGTAAAATACAAAGAAAACATGTACATTTATTTTTTCATATGAATTGCTTTTCAATTCAAATTCCTTCATTCTTTTAAGAAGGAAAAAAACATACAAAAGCTAATTGATACTCTTCCCTCGAATTAAACTATAGAAATCTCAAAACTAATGCAATATGCTAATAATTTAATCAATCATTATTGCTAATTTAACTCAAATTAAAATAAAAATTACTATCACTTACAAGTTTACTATTTTCTTTATTATCAATTGTTTGAAGTTAATCATTACAAATATACATACAGTTTGATACTAATTTCAATTCTTATAAATCACTATTTATTTAATTACAAATAATTGTTTATTAGAAATAAATTTCAAATCATACATAAATAACATCATAATTTTATTTCAAAGTTTTTTTATTAATAATTTTAATTTACAATGAAAGTTTTTAATTCTAACGCATTTTCTGTCAAAATTTCTTAAAATAAAATTTTCAAATTGGTTCTGATTTTCCGGGTTGTTACATTTGTTATGACCGTATCGTCAAAACATAGGCAGATTTATTTTTTTTGGAATTTTTGGAGTCAGTATGTGGCCCAAGTAAATTGAAATGTACGTTGAAATCAATTTTGATCGTTAAAATTAATTTATATTTTAATTTAAAAGAAAACTGATCGAAATAGTCGAATTGGCTTACAGGGCATATCCCATTGTGTTCGGAATGGGGGTAATTAGCTACGGGCAACAGTCGTTGGGTTCGGTTTGGAGTTCAAATCAAAAAGTTACTTTTTGGAATTCAAAATAATAATATAAATCATTAAATAATGGTAAACCCTTTTATTCCCTTCGGCCCCATCGTTCAGAACAAATCGAACTAGAATATGAAACAAAAACCCCATTCCCTCTCAGATCGAGCCGCCGCTCTCTTTTGCCCCACCCTCCGCCGTCGCCATCGTCGAGCGCACCCCCTCCAGCGTCCCCCCTTTCCTCCACGACCTCCCTCTCGTCCTCCTCCACTCAAAAACCATGCACCCAATCAAAAGCCGCTGCCACACCCTAATTTCGGCCATGCAGTCCGCTGCCGCCGCTACCTCCTCGACTCCAGCGCGCGCCTTCGCTTCCCACTCTGGCGCAGTCGACGTTTAGACCAATAAAGGTGAGTTTTTTTTGTTTTATTTTATTTTTAAATCTGACTTTTTTTATATGTTAAAAACATATTTTTAAAATCAGTTTTTATACGTTAAAAATATATTTTTAAAATCAGTTTTTATATGTTAAAAACATATTTTTAAAATCAGTTTTTACAGGTATTTAGCATTATAATAAAAATGTGATTTTTATAATGTAAACATCGTTATAAAAATATGATTTTTATTAAATATAACATCGCATAAAAATATAATTTTTATGTAGATAATATAGAAATAAAAATATGATTTTTATATATATAGTAGCGTTATAAAAAAAATCAGTTTTTTTCTTTTATAATATTGTAAAATAAAAATATGGTTTTTATATATAGTAAAATAAAAATATGGTTTAAATATATATATATATATATATTAGCAAAATAAAAATATGGTATATATATTAGCAAAATAAAAATATGGTTTATATATATATATTAGCGAAATAAAAATATGATTTTTAGTAGATAAAAATACGATTTTTATCATAGGAATGTGATGAATAAAATAGTCATGCTATGAAATAATTTTTAGTTAAATAAAAATATGATTTTTACTATTTGAATGGCATGTTAAAAACATGATTTTTATAAACTTAGCATTATTATAAAAATACGATTTTTATCATATGAATAGCGATACAAAAATTTGATTTTTATCATATGAATAGCGATACAAAAATTCAATTTTTATCATATGAATAGCGATATAAAAATTAGATTTTTTTATATATGAAGTAGCAATATAAAAATATAATTTTTATACAGAAAGTAGCGTTGTAAAAGTCTAATTTTTATAATGTAGATTTGAAATAAAAATATGATTTTTATAATATATGTAGCGTTATAAAAATATGATCTTTATAATATATGTGGCGAAATAAAAATATGATTCTTAATAATATAGAAAGGTTTTAAAATGCGATTTTTAAATATATAAGCACCATATTAAAAATGTGATTTTTACTATGAATAGCATGAAAAGGGTTGCGTTGGGATTTCGGGCAAATCCAAACTGTTCAGGAATTCAGAAATAAAACGGCGGAGTGGATCCCAAAGGTAAGAAATTTATTTTCTCACTCAAATTTATATTACAGTTAAATATATAGTAGGATGCAAATGGTGTTTAGTAGCACCCGACGCCTTTGATTGAAACCATGGATGTTTGGTTGTTTGTTTGGATTGATTGATTTGTTTGAATTTGGTTTGGAATGTGACTGGAATTGACTGAATTTGGTTTGTGTATGGCGCGAGCCATTATTAAGCGAGGGATAAGGCTAGACTTTATTCCGGTTCTAATATCGCGCCTTATGGTGCTAAAATTTTCTAAAATATGTTAGAACAATAAAAAACATCATTTTTATTGTACAAATGAACTGTATAAAATATTCATGAGTTGAAATAAATATTTTATCGTTAAAAATATAATTATTTAACGAGTATATGAATGAAAATAAATATTCATTTACAAATCGGACGATTTGATTATGTATGCTAATTTAACTGATATTGATTGGGATGATAATTTTACACATAACCCAACTGCGCAAATAATATTCAATATTTGTTGGTTGAAACCCCACACGGGTATTGGGATGATATTTGACGTATACTAATCCCAATTGTTTAGTTGTATATCAATCGATGGGTTGACGGACTGTTATAAGCATTAATTATTTATATTTAATGCTTATGCAGTTGTGTAATGCACTTTTGATGATGGTTGACTGTGTTTGATTATTGTTGTGTACATGTGTGTATGAAATCCATATAAATAAAATTATATGGTAATTGACTGTGTCTGATTCTAATTCGGAAAGAACGAATATTTTAAATTAACAAATATTTTATATTAATGAATATTTAAATTAACAAATATTTTAAAATGATGGATACTAAATATTTTAAAATAACTAATATTTCAAAATAATATTCAGTAATGGATCAAAATATGATTTTGATGTCCAATTTGGGGTGGACACGAAAATATTGAAATATATGAAGCCGTGTTGATTAGATATGCGCCATTTTGACGCGAACGATATTTATATCGATTTTATTCCTTTTTATAACGAATATCGAAAAGGAAGTGATTTCAAAATCTAATGTTTTGAAAATATTATCATTTTTATATTATAATTGTAACGGCCCGAGAAAAATTCGACGCTCGAATTTTCAACAATGATACACAATCCCGTATCACTTGCCAAAAATCCAAGTATCGAACCCCTGACTGTTAATAAAAAGAAGTTAGAAGGTGAGAAGAAGAAAGAAAGAAATGTTAGAATAGAAGAAAGAAGAAGAACACACATAAGAATCTCACAGCGGAACGAATAAATATAATACATCAAATACCTTTATAAAGGAAACTGTATATATACATACCAATCATCAGAGTGCATCATATATCAGACACAACGGAAATACACTTTAGATAACTAATGGTGAAGCCTTCTGCTTCTAGCTCCTGGAAGAAATTCCAAGCGGAACCTAACCTGTAAATATACTCGGTCGGACCCGAGCACATTTGATTTAAAACAAAATTCACCGGGTCAGTCTGGAATACTTTCAGTGATAAATTCAAAACGCGGCAACTTGTTTAATTTTGGAATTCCTTTTGAAATAAAAGGATAATAGTAAGACCAGTCCACACATAAACACGGATGGTTTTTACCTTACTATAACCCAAACCTATTTTGAAATCAATATCTTTTTTGATATTATAATAGTGTCTATCAAACCTCAAATAAATAACAAATTAGTAGAACGCTTGCATCTCACGCTCTACATATATAGTACACAATCAAAAACCGCAGCGCTTATTGGAAATTGGATTCCGACTATGACAAGGTATGGGACCACCTGCCGATAGTGTATCTCTAGAGGCGAATACACTGGGCTCAACAAGAACGTCTTGCAAGCCGGCCCACACATGACCGACCACTCATTTCGCTTGAGTGTATCGAATGTATATCACAAACGGTTGGGCTCAAACCACCGTTTCCCGAAAAGGGACAACATCGATAGATTAAAGAACCAAAAGGAATTTCTCTAGATAGGTGATTATACACCCTAATGGGAGCGACCCACATAACCATGCTGCCTGCCCGATTTTTGTCAATTCCCAGTTGATGAGGCTTGAGGCTAGAACACATCTCGTCATCATACACTTTGAATGCCACATCGTCAGATCCATCGAAATCACTAATTGACGTCTACAACAATTCATCACGTGTTAGCTAAAAGAAGTTTCCTTCTCCGCTTCCACTCTTGGTACGGTTGAAGAAATCAATATACGTGACTGTCTGGAAATACTCTGTCAGACACTCGTCCATACAAGTCATCCAGGAACAGGATGAACCGAAGGCACTCTCCTACCGCATCCTATATAGGAATCACCCTAAGGATAAGTAGCGAGAAGTCCTTGCAACCCGTAGATTTCAACCATGACAGAACCCCAGTATATCTCTGCGTCGACTCATAGATTGTTAGTGGTTCTTCCATTTATGTAGATATACGGTCTTCAATGCTCCATCTTCATCGCCTGCCAATTAGTCGCGAACGTACAGTTGAATCGAAGTGGTTTTGGGCCTAGTTCCCATCCCAGTCTCTTCGAAACAACTCGTAAAAAGGTAAACAGAATATTCCATTTGATAGTCGGTTGTTTAACTATCAAATCTTAACAGTGATGTTAAGTATATTGGCAGTTCAGGTCATTTGTATAAAAATACTTCATTAAACCATTTGTCGATTCTTATAATCGATTCCATAAATCCTATTTCAACCAAATCTTCTGTTTTCGTTACTTTGAAAAAAAAACCATTGATCGATATTCTCTTTAGAATAATGTATTTACCCAATTCCACTTTTTATTTCCTTTATTCGGAAATATTCTTATATATTACATAAACCAACTTTATTTTCTCTTTATCTTGGAAAAACATCGTTATAGTTCCATAATCCCCTTTACCTTTCTATTACCATTTGAAATAGAGTTATACTTTTAATTACATTATATAAGTAAAATCATATTTCACCTCTGACCCAAATAATACATCACTTATTTTAAGCCCAAAGGTTTTATTATATTTCTAAACCATTACGAATAAATATTGCAAAGTTATCTCAATATATTATTCCCAACATTCTTTACCATCGCAAACCAATATAATCTTTTGATAATAGTGAAGTCGCCCAAGTTGGGGTATTTTAATTACCTCTCAGACCTTGACCGACAACGTTCTTATCTCTAGACAATAAAAGTTTACCACTTAAAATCCTAATATTTCATTTCCATTTCTATTCACTATGATTCTATAAATCATTTCATTTGAAAACCCACTTTACATTCTAATTCTCGTTTCTTGATTAAGTAAACTGCTCAACAAAATCTTATTTGCCTTTCGATTCCAATATGGTACTTTAACCCACTTCTTCCTTTGGTAACCCCCTTAGAATCTTTTTACTTAATTCATTAAGTAAATATCCAAACCTCTTTTAATTTCTATTTTTATCATACTCGGTTTATTTAATTAAATAAACCTTATTTATGTCCTCGCTTTAGCTTACAAATCCCCTTTTCACATCTTGTTTGAAATCATGAATATAAATCCCCTTTAAGCTCTTACTAGATCGCAATTAAACTTGTTTTCTTTTGTTTACTTCTTAGATTTAATTTACCTTTAGAAACCATCGCTCTAATTATCATTATTTGAAATGATAATCTACTTCAATGTTTAACCACTTTAAAGGTAGTTAATTCCATTAAATAGAGTAATTAACCAATTAAAGGATTATTAAAAAAAATAACTTCATTAACCATAATTAACTTGATAATCGTTTTTTAAATACATAGTTAATCAACGACTAACTAACTTCTAACAATATTCATTAAGTTTAACAAATATTCTAAACTATCGATTTGATTAAATTTAAATCAAATCATTTTAATTGTCAACTTTGTTTAAAAGAGTCGCTTTTGTCGACCTTCAACATCAGTTAACCATTAACTGATATTCATTCACCGTTTCCCCTTTTTAAATTAATTAATAACTTAATTAATTTAAAAATATCATTCTAATTGTTATATAAAACAATTATTCAATTCTACTCATCAATATATTAGTTTCTACTGTTCTGATCATTAATGACATTATACTTCATTATATAAAACTTTTAAACAAATTCTTGACAAATATGATTATAAATATAAATATATTTATAAATTTCTATTTTAATTAACTCGTATAAAAAACTTTAAATTTCTTTTTTAGTTATAACAATAAATTTATAACCAAAACCTTCGTCAGTTCGCCTAGCTGCAAAACGACGCCATAACCGATGGATTTTACACTATCACAGCCAATCACTTAATCAATACTATCGATTGATTAAAAATCATATCAACGATCACATCCATTCAAACATCAACATTCAACAGGTTTTGATGTCAATTTGGGGTTTAATCAGTTCATGTGTAGACGATGTAAAAATAAGCAATACACATGATATTTTGAGGAATCCGGTTGGATCCCTCCAACCTGTCCTTCCCTGCACTACGGACTGTTATAACATTTCATGATAGTATATAATTTAAATAAATAAATTAATGGTGATACTATAATCAACAGCAACCATTAAATCAACCATAAGCAACCAGAGCAGCCAATCAACCAATTTGTATTTTTATATGGATTTATCACATCATGGCAGTCCAGAAAAAGTGTGAGAATTAACTCACCAGTTATTTTTCAGTCGATGGTTTCAGATAATTTTAAACGGATGTTTAAAATCACATGAAATTCCAACTGTCTCTGTTTGCAACCCAACTAGTTTGTGCGCGTAGTGCTCGTCGCCACGATCCCAATGGATCCCGTTTCATCGTTTTTCGTTGACGTATGCATAAGATATCGCATTTTAAAGTTTATATAAGTTTAACGATGTTGACACACTTTTTGGTAAAAGCTGTTACACTGAATATCTGGATAACATCACACTCGGATATGGAGAACATCGTCAGAAGACAGGCAGCAATTTGGTCAAAGTCGCATCACGAACAAAGAAAGGTCCGAAACTCCTATCAAATGACCTTTTTTGGGCCCGAAAACAGCGATTATGGAGCCTAGCTCTATAATTCTTGTAGATCTCTGAATTAGCTTCAGTTTGTGCTTTGGTTTGGCTCAATCGGACTTACGGTTTGAAAGTTATGCCCGTTTCCGTGAACGAGTGTAATCTGGCGATTTCTTGGAAGAAGTGACGAAGCATCATTGGCTCGGATCGTGGGACCGGCTCGTGGGACCCACCTTGGCTTGTGGATCACCATCTCCACCTGGCTCGTGACGCACCTCAGCTCGCGCGCCCTCTTCGACTCGTGAAGCACCTGCCTCAGCTCGTGATGGTGCTTGTGGGCACGACCCGTTCGTGGTGTATATGGGGATCACGATCCCATGACCACGAACCGACCCTATGACCACGATCCGACCCCCGAACCTGTTGATACGCACACTGTTTTGACCTGTTCTCATGCCACTTCTTGCTCCTATTTTCCCGGATCGGGTGCCATGTACCCCATCACGAACCGGTCTTCCCAGAAGCTCTCCTACAGCTATAAATACACCGTTTGAAGGCATTTTCAAGGATCTTTTGGCTCTAACTCCTCAGAGCTTCCACCACTACTCTCTGCAAAGCAATTTCAGCAGCAAAGGAGCCAAATTCCACATCATAACACGAGGATTTCATGTATAATCTTATGATTTCTTACCCCTTTTCATTGTAAACATGAGGATTTCGTGTATAAACCGAGATAATCGTACTTGTAACTTCTTTAGGATTTAAGAAGAGATAAAGTGGACGTAGGCTTGGTTTGAGCTGAACCACTATAAAAACTTTGTGTGTTCCCCATTTTTACTGCTTTTCTGCATTCTGTGATCTTTGATCTGCATTTGGGTGTTAGGCCCAGATTTTGGCCTAACATTTTGGCGTGCCAGGTAGAGGGTGGCACACTACACTACTTCAATTTCTAGCTCTAAAGGAATTAATTTGCTTGGCTATTGGATCAATGGTTAAAAGGAAGAAGACGGGAACTTCTGCTCATGCCGATGATGTTGAGGCCGAAAGCACGAGAAACGAGGCAAGCCAGGAAGCTTCCTCTCACGAAAACCCATCAGCATACTTGACCAGAGAAGAGATGGACAGCGTTCTCGCTGAATTGAGAGATCAAATGGCAAGGCAGGATGATCACCTCAGGAAACAACAGGAGATGATCGATGTATTCTTCGCTCAGATGGATGGAAGGCCGAGCAATGCTCAAGTCACTGGAAATGAAGCCACTGAGATGGATCGTGCATCACTCGGACTTGGGGGCAACCCCCTCGCTCAACAACAGAACTCGTCTCGTGATATACCTCTGGACCGCGACCCGGATCGTGATACACTACCAGGCTCATGAGCCGATCCCAACAACTCGCTCCCGCCTGCTCAACAACAACCAGTTCATGACCTACCTCCTGGACCCAGTCGGATCGCCCCCCTGCTTCACGAACCTAGCTCACGAAACGAATTCCGTGACTCACGACCAGGTCGGGTCGCCCCCCTGGACCACGACCCGCTCACGACAGCTCACCAACAGCTTCCATCCTCTCCTGCATTCAACTTTGGGGGCACCAGCTCTGATTTTGGTAGTTTGAAACAACTTTTTGAAGGCAATCGACTCGCTGAACTGATTGAACGCCTCTCGAGAGGCCGTACTTATCAGAACGACGTGGACGATGTCAACCACAACCCATTCACTCAGGAAATCAGGAATTCCCTCAATCCCCCGGATTTCAAACTTCCATAACTGGAGCCATACAATGGCAGGACGGATCCTACCGTGCATCTCATGCGCTACAAATGACATATGGAAGTTCAATCGGCGTCGGAAAACGTCATGGCAAAATGTTTTCCCCTCTTTCTGACTGACATAGCCGCTATGTGGATTCGGCAGCTAGAAACGGAATCGATCAGTAGTTGGAACATGTTGGTCACACGCTTTATTGAACAATTTTGGGTTCGCATCGCTCGACCCAAGAACGTCATGTCACTTACTACAATCAAGCAGAGGCCCAGAGAAACTCTGCGTTCATTCCTGGAAAGATTCAACGTTGCAGCAACATCAGTTGACTGACCTGAACCATTGATGGTGCTGATGGCAGCAGTATCCGGTGTTTTGGATAGCTCGGAGTTCAAAAAGTCCTTGTATCGAGACCCACCGCGAAACCTCGGCGAATTTTATCTTGAAGTAGACAGATCTGCGGGAAGAAGATGCAACCTCCGAGAATAAAGTTCTCGATGTCAAAATGCTTAAAGACGGAGAACCGTCCGATTCTGGAAATGGCAAAGGAAAAGCCTCCGTCAGGAATGATCGCAACACTCAGCCCCGGAGAGGGCCCAGATATGAAAAGTACACTTAACTCAATGCCCCACTCTCAGACATCTATCTAGACACGAACGGTGCTATCTCCTACCCAAAGCCTCCTAGGAGAGAGCCATCACAAAGAGAACGCGATTATGGAAAGCACTGCATATTCCACGATATGGACGGACATGACACAAATGACTGTAGGCATCTTCGTGATTTGTTTGAGGAACGGGTTAGACGTGGAGAGCTGCCCGAGTATGTGAAACTACCGACAACGCCTGCACCTGCGCTGCTACCTCCTGCTCCCCGGAGAGGGAACGACCCTGGATCCAGCTCTCGTGGGCTCATCATCAACTGATCTGGATGAGATCAGCTTTCATTTTCTGCATTTCTTAGGCTTTAAGATTTGTTTTTTCTTTCATTAGGTTTTCCGATTGGTTGAATTGGAGTACACACATACGGGGTTAGGATGTATCCCCAAAGCGTGCTCTGGACTTGGTGTCAAACCAATTAGGATTTGCTTTGGTTTTGCATTTTGAATTGAATAAGGACTTTCCAAGCATGGATTATGTTTGTAGAATTTAAGTATCTTGTCAGGATGTGGCAGGATCCTCAACTTTGGTTAAAGTATGGATTATACTTATTATGGAACTCTAGGTATGGATTATGCCTAGGGACGGACTATCTTGTCAGGCTGTGGCAAGCGTAGCTCTACTTCAGGTCTGAGTATGGTTTATACTCACTTTGGAATCTTAATTATGGATTATACTTAGGAACGACAAATGGTCTTGTCAGGATGTGACAAAAGAATTCGGGTATGGATTATACTCGGTTTAAACTCCAGGGTATGGATTATGCCCTGCAAACGGTCTTGTCAGGATGTGACAAAAGAAATCGGGTATGGAATATACTCAATTTGGACTTCTGGGTATGGATTATGCCTGGAAATGTTGGCCCTTGCCAGGATTTGACAGGATGACTCGAACGTCCCTTGAGTATGGTTTATGCTCATTAGACGCCGAAGCATTGGTTTATGCTCAGAAAATTTGAACAATATCGCCAGGATTTGGCATGTTTGTTTTTCCTTTATCTCTTTACAGGTATGGATTATATCTGTAGCTGGCAGACCCGGCAAGGTCATGGCATTATCGAATTCCTATGGCTTATAGATTTCCTGGACTATCCAGAACACATCTTCCTTCAACCTGCAAGATACGTTCTGGAGGGAAAACTTGTTGACACACTTTTTGGTAAAAGCTGTCACACTGAATATCTGGATAACATCGCGCTCGGATATGGAGAACATCGTCAGAAGACAGGTAGCGTTTTGGTCAAAGTCGCGTCACGATCAAAGAAAGGCCCGAAACTCCTATCAGATGACCTTTTTTGGGCCCGAAAACAGCGACTACAAAGCTTTGCTCCGTAACTCTTGTAGGTCTCTGAATTAGCTTCAGTTTGTGCTTTGGTTTTGCTCAATCGGACTTATGGTTTGAAAGTTATGCCCGTTTCCGTGAACGAGTGTAATCTGGCGATTTCTTGGAAGAAGTGACGAAGCATCATTGGCTCGGATCGTGGGACCGGCTCGTGGGATCCACCTTGGCTCGTGGATCACCATCTCCACCTAGCTCGTGACGCACCTCAGCTCGTGGGCCCTCTTCGACTCGTGAAGCACCTGCCTCAGCTCGTGATGGTGCTTGTGGCCACGACCCGTTCGTGGTGTATATGGGGATCACGATCCCATGACCACGAACCGACCCTATGACCACGATCCGACCCCCGAACCTGCTGATACACACACTGTTTTGACCTGTTCTCATGCCACATCTTGCTCCTATTTTTCCGGATCGGGTGCCACGTACCCCATGACGAACCGGTCTTCTCAGAAGCTCTCCTACAGCTATAAATACACCATTTGAAGGCATTTTCAAGGATCTTTTGGTTCTAACTCCTCAAAGCTTCCACCACTGCTCTCTGCAAAGCAATTTCAGCAGCAAAGGAGCCAAATTCCACATCATAACACGAGGATTTCGTGTATAATCTTATGATTTCTTACCCCTTTTCATTGTAAACACGAGGATTTCGTGTATAAACCAAGATAATCGTACTTGTAACTTCTTAGGATTTAAGAAGAGATAAAGTGGACGTAGGCTTGGTTTGAGCCGAACCACAATAAAAACTTTGTGTGTTCCCCATTTTTACTGCTTTTTATGCATTCTGTGATCTTTGTCCTGCATTTGGGTGTTAGTCCCAGATTTTGGCATAACAAATGATAATTAATTAAATAATTAATTTATTAATTACCTCCCTAAAACAATTCCACCTCACCTAATTGGTTCCACGTCAGCACACCCATTCTCCGCTCACGCGTTTTCATCTGATGCTTCCTCTCCAAACCCGATTACTGCTTCGTTCATCCTCAACGTTACCAACTCACAGCCTTCTACCTCCTGCCACGCCTCCCTCCGGCACAGCTGAACACGCCCCGACCACCTCCCTGGAACCGCGCCACCGTGAGCCCCCTTCACTAGTGACACTAACCTCCGGCAACCCTCCAGGCCGCCAGAATCCGCCACAAACTAATCTCCGTTTAAACCCAAAATCCGACCGCCACGAACCACCGTATGCCTCGCTACCGTCGCCAATAGCTCGTCCTCTGTCATGCCGTCATCCCCCTTCAGAGACCCGACGCCCATAAGCCTTCCACCGCCGTCAATTTGAGGATTTAGGGTCGCAACTGCAAAGAAAACCCCCAAACTGTCATCCTCGATCAACCTCCTCCACAGGCCGTATCAGCACCTCCGACCAAAGCCAAAAACATAGCCCTCTCTCTCTCCTCTACAACATCACCTTTGAGTCCACCATCGATTGTCAATCCAATCTCCCCCAAAACCAGTAAAAATGAAAATGATTTACCATCGTTCATCGCGATTTCCGGCCACCACAGTTGACGAAACTTCCTCAACTTTTGGCTGACAACGACCCTATGACCCTATGACCGCGATAGCCCTTGCCCCGATCTACGACTTCCCTTCAGGTTCCCCTAGCAATTTCATCACGGATCGAGAGATATAAATGATTTAGGATGTGGAGTTTTTTTTGGCAAAAATTGATGATGAAAATTGAGGCTTGGCTGGAATTTCTGAGGGGGGAGGGATTATATAAGTGTGTTTTATTATATTTTAACTCGACGTGACGTCTGACAACGTCCGACGATTTTTATTTCATGCCTATCGCTATTTCTGAATGCTGTTATTCTCTCCTGTTCTCACATAAAAACCCTGTTTAACATGCGAATGGACGATATAATATAATTTGACGATACGGTCCTAACGAATCTTGTTTCGTCGAATTCCGAGTCCCTTTGCTCGAACAACCCTCATTCACGTCCAATTTGGTTGTTTTTATTTGCATTTTATTTTGCCACGCTCACAAAATGACCCCGAATGATGCGCAAACTGAAATCTAGCAATAATTTGTTGTTGCAGTCTCAATAAAATTTGTTTTGTCGAAAACAGAGGTCGTTTGAATAAAGT
The DNA here is from genome assembly GCA_030737875.1 of Allium sativum. Classification (NCBI taxonomy): domain Eukaryota; kingdom Viridiplantae; phylum Streptophyta; class Magnoliopsida; order Asparagales; family Amaryllidaceae; genus Allium; species Allium sativum. The sequence goes on from CM060918.1 coordinate 896,450,614, forward strand.
CCCTTTTATAACTGCCCAATTCAAATAAAATAAACCAATTTTAAAATACCTCAATATAATATTAATAAAATATTGAAATTGGCCATATACGACCAGAATTACATATATTACCAGAATAAAATATCCCGGGTTGAATTCCAAGCCAAATCGATATTCAAAACATTTAAAAACCCCTTTATTTAATATAAATAACGATAAAATTTATAAAGAAATTCCAAAGCGACTATTTTAAAATTTGATTTGGATATAAAATAAAATCTACAACATGAAAACTCGATTTTTCTCTTTCATTAGAAAGATATTGCCCAATCGGTCCTTACGTTTCTTGTTTCAAGAACATCCAACTTATTTTGAACCATGTACAGTCAATTGAAGTTCAAAACTCCAATTTACGAACTGCCGCACCGCTGCAACTCGTTATATAATTAAATTATAAATTATACGTTCAACGGTCGTTAAATAAACGATATCGTCGATATATTTTTAATACAGACCATATTAACCCTTTATATTTTGCCAATTCACGTTATATGGTGAATTCAACATTTTTTTCCAATATTTTGAAATTAAAAATATTGTTATATTTATTTATATTATTAATTAAATATTCAAAATAATTAAATTTGATTATTTAAATCCAAACTAACATTTTAAATAAATAAAATAATTTAAATAATCGGCCAGAAAATACGGGTCGTTACAATAATGATAAGGAAAAGTCAATTTTGATTTATAATTGAAAATGAAGTTGGAATCGTTTTAAAACGATTTATAAAATACGTTTTAATGGAAATCAATGAAATATATATTTAATGGCCTGAATAGTACGCACCGTGCCGCGGCCATTCGCGAATTTCGACCATTGACTTCGAATTGATATTATGGGAGATCCGACCGTCGGATTCTCCTAAAATTGGAACGTTTGGGTTCGTATCGAAAAGAGATTTCCTACGAATACAAGATATTTGAAATCTAAAGGTTGGATTTGGAATTATGTCCAAATCAAATTTGGAAAAGGTCACTGTAAGTGCAGTTTGATGACCGTTTATGGAAATCGACTGAAAGGGCCTTAATAAAATTATTAAAAATACTGATAATTTGTGTAAAATCATAATAAATGATTTGGAAAGAATTGGGATGAAAAATTCCACGTTTGTAAAGATAATAATATATTTTTATCAAAATGAACTAGTTATTAACTAGATTTGAAATCCAATAATTTTTAAATAAAATAAATTGGGTTTGTGAATGGTTTTAATATAACCAGAATTTCCAATATATGAATTGGAGTGGATTTGAATAGAAATCATCTTGGGAATATTTCGATGTTGGATTTCGTGATTATACAGATATTGTTATGGAAATTTTGAAGATATATTTATATCGTTATTTCCAATGCGATATTTGTTGGTTTTAGAATTTGATATTGAATATAAGCCGATATAATTTCTATTTAGAGCCTTGTATTTAATATCAAATGGAATTTTGGGTTTGTCGTGAATGGTGTTGTAACGACCCAGATATTTCGGTCATTTGAATTCGAATATTTAAATTGGTTTTAAATATTATATTAGAAATATTAATGGATTATTAATATCGAATTCGTTATTTAACGACGACTGAACATTTTAATTTATATTTTAACGGTATTTTATAAGTGGTATGAACAACTATTTTTCCAAACGACCTCCGTTGTCGATGAAACGAATTTTTATTGGAATACGTGTAACTAACAATTTCAAGGTTACAAGTTTTAGGCCAATCGAAGTTGTATTTTAAATCTCAAGAAACCATGAACCCTGCGTAGGACGATGAAGACAATAAACAAGAGAACCTGATAAATCAATTTATTTAAGAAACAATAAACAAATGTGTGAAGTTAATGGAAGTGACTAACAAAATAAACAAGCAATTCTTACCATGATTAAATATAATAAAAGTTTGAAAATTTATGGTAGAAAGCGACTGACACATGTTATTCGAGGACATATAAAACGTTCCACTAATTATTCATACAAAGATCATTGTTTAACAACAAATCAAATCAGGAATTTTGGCTTAACCTTTTTACTGGATCACTACAATGGAACAGATAATCCATATATAAAGCGAACTAAAACTGACTTGCCTAAAACAACAAATAAAATCACACTGATCAATAATATCATGACCAAATCAGGAAAATGAAATAGCCTGGTAGCTCTCCAGTCGTGAACTATTTTTCCACTCTAAATCTTCCCACTAAATTTGAAATCCATGGCAGTAGTTATTTCAGACCGCTCCCCATAAGCCCTAGCTTTTTTGCCTCTCATTTATTTAACCCAAGCTTTGCTCTTTCTACAGCCTTTAATACACCTTCCTGGCCCATTGTATTAGCACCAGTTGGTTATTGAAAGTTAAAAGATTTGTATGGTTTTTTTTAGTGTGGACCTTGTTATCATAAGTTGGGTTTTGTGGAAGAAATCCTAAGGATCCATGTCTGGGATGCTCAAACATGAGATTGAACATTTTTCTCTCTTGCCTATAAATGAGAAAATTATAAAAGCTGGAAATAAGCAGTTCACCGATGTACGAATTTAGCACAATCGGTGACGATAAAATAAAGAACAGTGTAGTCTATGCAGAAGCACTTCAATCCAAAAATGTATTATTAACCATGTAAGCTTTTAAAGATAAAAGAAACAATAATGTTAATATGTTATATTTAGTCACATAATAATGCAAATTATTAGGTACCAAGCTAAACAAAAAGAACAAGGCAAATCTTATAAAAACTTCATTAGTATTAACCATACACTGCAATGTTAACAACGACACTGAAAATTACCATATGTAAATGTTGATGGCATGACTTTCTGTGAAAAAAACAAATAACAAATGCTTAAAAACCTTTAAATTTGGATACACTAGACTAGTTTATTCTATAACTTATGCCATTAGGGATACGGGAAGACTTTTAACTCCATTATTTAAACAATGTACAGCGTACCCAGTACAAGCAACACAACTACCTACCGATGTAAATAATAACCAATACTGCAAACCTAAAATATGCCTACCCACTAATTCCTTCATGGCCAAGTGAGACGACCCGAATTCCCGTTCTCACGGAAACAAGGTTATCTTTGGAATATAACACAGAAACATATAATAGCAGAACAGAATTAATAAATACACCAGATAATGAACAATAGAATATACTGGATAAAAGTAATCATCAGAGTTACACAGCATACAGGATCTTACTTAGAACAAATACAGTTCAGGTATACATAAATGTCTACAGCGGAAATAAACAAAATATGTACAATAGGAGCTGAACAGCATAAAAAGAAATAAATGATAGAATCCATCTTCAGCTCCAGCTACCCAGAAAGAGAACCAGCTAAACCTGAATACAAGGCTGCCCGTGTAGAAAAAGGGGCACCCGAGTTTGAAAGTGAAACAAACTACGAGTCAGTCATGGGACTGGTATGAGAAATCCACTCAACACATATATAATTGGCTAATCACAGGACCACGCCACTTTCGTGGAACGGGTTTATTCCATTGGATCGCCAGTGCTTTAAAACAAATCTTTCTTTTAAACATCGCTATGCTTTTATAAAAATGAAGCCATTATAAGACTCAGTTCCCATCACACAATGCAACGCAAACCGGAGGATAGAGTTTTACCTTATAATGGCCAAAATATGATTGATACGAATAAAACAAAGGCATTTGATATTATTGCTAGTGTTTATATGTTTTGAAACCAATTTCAAATCATAACTATCAATCATAGACGGCATGGGTACCATATATCATGTCGCCATATATATATACAATCAAAACCGCACGATGTCGTATTTGGAAATTGGATTTCCGTCATGAACCAAGGCAAAAGATAGTCCTTACCGAATTCGTGACTCTCTAGCCCGAGCCACAGGATCAGAACGCATCAACCCTTTAGATTGTCAGGGCCGGTCCACCGATGTGGATTATTATGCCTGAACACTACGTCTCCCCGCCCTTTGGGGCGTAAACGAGCCAACGAATGACTCCATCGGACCCAGATCGTCCGATCAAACCGAGGCGCCTCGCAACAGCAACAACCACTTAGGTGAAAAGTATATAAATGTCAGGGCTGGTAGGTCACTGACACCACCCTAGCTAGAAAGAAACGCAGGCCCTCCCTGATGTCCTCTCCCGTTTTAGGTTCATACCGGGGTGTGAGGCTCGCGAATTCACGTTATACACAAAGCTACGCCACACAGGCGGTGCTTTGATCATCACCACAAGACTTTGCTTTTCAACAGAAGCCCTGATCACTGCATCTTAGCATGCCACACAGGCAATTCATGCCATGCGACTGATGTCCATCGATATACAACCTCTGAGCTCGTGCGTCTCAAAGAAGGGCGTTAAGCAAAAGAATAAATTCTCCGCCGCCAAACAGATGTATATTTAACAGAGATCAATCAACACAGAATAAAATCCAATGTCAGACACACAGTCCATTTACAAGTCCGTTCTGGGTCTGAACGAAACCGGAGGCACTAAATACCTCGCAAACCCTTTGATCACCACGTACGTCTGGACGATCACCACTCATTATCCATATTTCGGGATGCCTCCCAATCAGGACCTCGGTTACCATCCAAACGAGGTGAAGATCTCCGGTCTTCGACCACCGTCTTTACCTTCGACTTTCAATCGTCGGTCAATTATTTGAAATGAGAATTAACTCGGCCTTCTCAAATAATTCACGTATATTTAGAATTTCAATTCAATTTATTTCAATGGTTAAATTATTCGACAACACCAATTTTGTCCTTTAATGTAATTTTCACACCAAACACATTCAACCATCAAACATCACATAAATCAAGCAAATTCAGTTTATTTCCATTCCATATCGCTTATGATATTTTATAACTATTTATCGCTATTTTTATTTATTTTAAAATAGCCATTTTATTCAAAACGACGCTTCGGGCCATAACGCGGCCGTGGCGCTGTTTTTCTTCAGAATTGATTTACACATATCTGAAAATCTAACCGTTGGATCTTCACAAAGTTTACATCATTAGAAAGGTCTTTTCAAAACGAACCCAACGGTTCCAGTTTCGGGAAAATCCGACGGTCGGATCTCCCGGTACAATCGTTTGAAATTTCGATTTCAAAATACGAACTGCAGCGTCGTTATTCGATTAAATATATAATTATATTTTTATATATATATAAATATAATCGCTTCTGGCGCTGCTTTTCTTCAGATTTGAATTAAACATTCCAGACAATCCAACCGTTGGATTTTTACAAGGTTGGTGCCGTTGGAAAGATTATTCCAAGGCGAACCCGACGGTTGAGATTTCGGGAAAATCCAATGGTCGGATTTCCCGTACTAGTTGTTTGAAAACACGGTTTCAAAACACGAACTGCACGGCTTCGTTTCGTTTTAATTTTATTTATATTTATATAAATATAAATATAGTTCATTCAATGATTTCCATATCGTTTTAACTTCAAATATTTTTCTAACGCCTTAAATTTTGGAAAAATTTCGCCATAACCTCCCCTGCACCGGGAGCATCGGGAAATCGCAAATAGCTTTCCCGGTCCTTCTAATCTCAAAAAGAAAAAGAAAAAGCCAAGCGGCTAGCCAACAGGCTCAAAATCATCACCCAAACAAATCAGTAAATGTGTACCTATTTGTCGGGCACAAAATTTTATTCCTCTTCTCTAGCCCCTTTGCTATAACCTGTTCAATGAATATTGCATGTACATATATATACAGTTCTTATCATTTATCAATTTCTATTCGACTTCATATTTGATTTCTATTTGGTTTAAAAACTCCATTCATTCTAATGTTACATAAATAGGTGCAAATCATTTCATTAGCTAATTAATGAATATTTCAACTCATATATGTTTATTTTGAACAAGTGGCTATTTTTAACACTTCACATTTCAATGATTTATGCATACAATAAAAATGTGATTTTTATTGTAAAACAATTCATTTCAAAACACTATTTTTCTATATAGTTCATATAGGTGACAAAATAGGATTTTTATTATAAAACAATTTCTTTTTAAAACGAGATTATTTTACACAGTTCATATAGTCGATAAAAGGCGATTTTTATTATCAAACAATTTATTTCAAAATATGAATACCATTCAACACATGAATTTCTAAACAACGAATGAATATCAATTCAACACATGAATGTTTTCTATAGTTTCTATATATAGATAAAAATGTGATTTTTATTATCGAACAATTTATTTCAAAATATGAATACCATTCAACACATGAATTTCTAAACAACGAATGAATATCAATTCAACACATGAATGTTTTCTATGGTTTCTATATATAGATAAAAATGTGATTTTTATTATCGAACAATTTATTTCAAAATATGAATACCATTCAACACATGAATTTCTAAACAACGAATGAATATCAATTCAACACATGAATGTTTTCTATGGTTTTTATATATAGATAAAAATGTGATTTTTATTATCGAACAATTTATTTCAAAATATGAATACCATTCAACACATGAATTTCTAAACAACGAATGAATATCAATTCAACACATGAATGTTTTCTATGGTTTTTATATATAGATAAAAATGTGATTTTTATTATCGAACAATTTATTTCAAAATATGAATACCATTCAACACATGAATTTCTAAACAACGAATGAATATCAATTCAACACATGAATGTTTTCTATACAATGAATAAATATAGTTTAAGCATATGAAAATAATTCAAACACACAAATATTATTCAAAATTTCGGCAGCATAACGGCAGGGTAGTTAAACCGGGACCGTCCCTAGTACGGCTCCTCGCTCTACCTTAAAACCTCGCGGTTTTTGACAATGGGGATCATGCATTTAGTTCGCACGCAGGCGGCATGTATATATTTATTTCATTTCCACAAACTAATCCTATGTGGTTTCAACCAAATATTTCACAACCACAAATGGGTATTTTTCAACCACAATCAACCAATATCAATCACAAACAATCCCAAACAATCATTCGCTATCAATCAATTATCACAACAATTTCAATCAATAAATATCGTCCATGGTTTGTGGACGAGGGGCGTATATATATATATATATATATATATATATATATATATATATATATATATATATATATATATATATATATATATATATATATTTATATATAGCAAATCACTTTTACTTCAACACATATATAATATTTTTAAATCAGAAATCTCACCAATAGCTATCCAATACCACGACTCTTCCTTTATAGAAATCCTTGTCAATTTCGCCTTCTTGTCGCTTTGTTGCCCGTATTCTCTACATATGTAAAAATCGAATTTTTACTATGTTATTCAATATATAAAAATCGAATTTTTACTACGCTATTCAATATATAAAAATATGATTTTTACTTCGACTTTCAATATATAAAAATATGATTTTTCTTTTTAAAGAAATCAGTTTTCAATACCTTTTAAAAATCAGTTTTTATAACTTTAAAAATCAGTTTTCAAAACCTTTTAAAAATCAGTTTTTAAACTTTAAAAATCAGTTTTCAAAACCTTTTAAAAATCAGTTTTTATAACTTTAAAAATCAGTTTTCAAAACCTTTTAAAAATCAGTTTTTATAACTTTAAAAATCATTAGTTCCGGAATTAAAAATAAAGATAAAATGAAATAAAAGAACTTACTGTGTCTACGAAGAAAAGGGGGCGTCAGGGTCGGCGGCAAGAGGAGGTCATCAGGGCGGTGGCTTCGAGGGTGGCGCTCGGGGTTCGAACGGGGAGGCGGCTTCGAGCGGAGAAGGCGTTGACTTCGGGGGGCGGTCGGATTGAAGGAGGAGGAGGGCGGTGGATCGATTCGCTTGCGATGGAGGGAGGAGCGGGCGGAAGCGGTCGGTCGGTCTCTGTCTTCGACGAGGTTTTTTTTTTTTTTTTTAATTTCTGTTTAACTGAAATAAAAGTGAACAGGGGGGGGGGGGGGGCAGGAAGAAAGATAAAGGGAGGGAATTTAGATTTTTTTTATTATTATTTAATTATTTAATTTTGCAAATAGGTTGACTTTTACATATGACCTCGAAACGAGGCCCACCGCCTGTCGCCCATAGCGTTTTACCCCCATTCCGAACACAATGGGATATGTATCGCAAGCTGATTTGATCGTCACAATCAGTTTCCGTTGAATTTACATTTAAATCACTATATTGAATTTTAAACGTACATTTCAAATTACCGGGGCCACATACTAACTAGAAAAATTCCAGAAAAATATTTTCTAGCTTCGTATTGACGATACGGTCCTAACAAAACTAGTTTCATCGAATTCTGAGACCGTTTGAAAAATGGCCAATTTCCAGTCGATTAATATCAACGGAAACTGGTCAAACGCGTTTTCCTTTGCCACGCTCACATATTGATTCCAAAATTTATGAAATTTGAAACCTAACAATAACTGGACACTGCGGATCCAACAAAAGTGGTTTCGTCGAAATCCGAGGTCATTTGCAAAATGTCCATTTTTAAGGGCCTGAATTCCATAGCGACTATTCAGAATTTTCAACTGGACATATCTTTTGATTCCCGCTATCAAGTTTCGATTGGTCAGATTCGTTAGAAAGATATTATCAATCAGATTCCATTATTTTTGGTTTCACTAAAATCCGGATTGTTCTGCACCCGGTATATTCAATCGAAGTTTGAAATCGAATTATCGAACTACCGCGCCATTTTCAATTCTATATATAATTATAATTAATTATATTCGTTTTCAAATGTCGATTCAACTCAGTTTTCATCGCCATTATTTAAAATGTTTATTTTAAATATTTAAAATCCATTATTTTAGCCAATTTAAAAATTTTAAATTGGTTCAGATTTTCTGGGTCGTTACAATCTCCCCCACTTAAAACTTTTCGTCCCCGAAAAGGAACAAAGTCGAAAGTGGTTTGATAAATCTACAATCACACAATACACAACCAATTTGTTTCTAACCTTCAGAGTATAGAATAAATAGTGCACATCCAAGGGAAGAAAATAGCAACAGAATAGAGAATTAAATGGTAATGCCAAGTATGGTAAATGTACCTTGCACCGGAGTCAATCAGAGATATCTACTCGGCATCTAGGATAAGCTTTCTGAATGCTCTCCTCAGTTTCCCAAGTACAATCTCGCGGATCTCCACTCCATTGCACTTTGACCAAGTGAACCTTCTTGTTCCTCAGCTCTTTGGTTTCTTTGCCGATAATCTTTAGCGGCTCTCGCCTCACAGTTAATTCTGGAGAAATTTCAATATCCTGCTGAGCTGCTTCTTCCACGATCAAGTCTGGATCATGAACGTGCTTTCGAAGTTGAGATATATGAAATACATCATGCACTCCAGGCAACCAGTCTGGCAATTTAACTTTATATGCGAGAGTTCCAATCCGTTCCAGAATAGGAAACGGACCAATAAATTTGGGCGCTAACTTTCCAGTTTTACCGAACCGGATAACTCCTCTCATCGGCGATACTTTCAAATATACGTAGTCGCCAACTTCAAAGGATATATCTCTTCTTCTTCTATCGGCATAGCTCTTTTGTCGGCTTTGAGCGGCGAGTAATCGCTTCTTAATAAAATCGACTTTGTCGGCAGCTTCTCGAATCATATCAGGCCCTAACACAAGTCTATTTCCAGGCTCGACCCAACAAGCAGGAGATCGGCAAGGTCTACCATATAATGCTTCGAATGGCGACATTGTCAGGCTTGCCTGATAGCTGTTGTTATAAGAGAATTCAGCCAAATGCAGATGGTCTTCCCATGATCCACCGAAATCTATAACACAAGCCCGCAATAGATCTTCTAAAATGCGATTCACCCTCTCAGTCTGACCGTCTGTCTGAGGATGATAAGCGGTGCTCAAGTTTAACTTCGTTCCCAGCTCGACTTGAAATGCTTCCCAGAATTTGCTAGTGAATATTGTATCTCTATCACTTACTATACTGAGCGGCACTCCATGCAGTCTAACTATTTCCCTGAAGTAAATCTGCGCCAGACTCTGAGCGGTTCTATTTGATTTGACAGGTATGAAATGGGCGGTCTTCGTGAAACGATCTACGATCACCCAAATACTGTCATTTCCTTTTCTGGTCCTGGGCAGACCATCGATGAAATCCATAGAAACATGTTCCCACTTCCAGCCCGGAACTTCTAGTGGTTGTAACAATCCAGCCAATTTCTGCTGGTCGCTTTTGACTAGCTGACAAGTAGGGCATCGGCTAACATATAAGGAAATGTCCCTTTTCATCGACTTCCACCAGAAAGTGCGTTTGATGTCATTATACATTTTGCTTACTCCCGGATGGATACTGAGTTTTGACTTGTGGCATTCATCCAACACTTCCTTTCGAAGTTCAGGAATGTTAGGAACGCATATTCGACCTTTGAGCCTTAAAATCCCATCATTGTCTACTTGAAAACTCGAGGGTTCGCCTTGTTGAATTATCCCTCTGATCTTCTGAATGAAGTGATCATCCTCCTGAAGAGCAGATATCTTATCTAGCAATGAAGTCGTGATAATAAAACTGGCGATCATTACATTCTTTCGGCTTAATGCATCAGCCACGACATTGGCTTTTCCTGGAGTATATATAATTTCAAAGTCTTATGCTGCAAGGAACTCCAGCCAACGTTGCTGCCTCAAGTTCAAGTCCTTCTGAGTGAACAGATACTTTAACGACTGGTGATCTGTAAACAATTCAAACCTCTCGCCCAGAAGATAGTGTCTCCAGATTTTCAAAGAGAATATGATAGCCAATAACTCAAGATCATGAGTTACATAGTTTTTCTCGTGTGGCTTAAGTTGACGGCTAGCATAAGCAATTACTTGGCCCCTCTGCATTAACACTGCGCCAAGGCCTTCTCTAGAAGCATCAGTCCATACTTTTAAATCTTGGTTGCCATCAATAATGGTTAACACGGGAGCTGTTGTTAGTCTTAACTTTAGCTCTTCGAAAGCCTCCTCACTTTCTTGAGTCCATTTGAACTTAGAATGCTTCTTTGTAAGCTTCGTTAAGTGGCCAGATATTTTCGAAAAGTCCTTAACGAACTTCCGGTAATAGCTAGCCAATCCAAGAAAACTGCGGACTTCGGTGGGAGTACTGGGCTGTTTCCAATTCTGAATAGCTGTGATTTTACTTGGATCCACAGCAATTCCTTCTTTCGATACGACGTGGCCCAGAAATTTTACTTCATCTTGCCAGAAGATACATTTGGAAAATTTGGCTTTTAATACATTCCGTCTGAGAATTTCTAAAACCTGTTCCAGATGCTTTTCATGTTCGGCCTTTGATTTAGAGAAGATTAGAATATCATCAATAAAAACCAGAACAAATTTATTCAATACTCCTCTGAATACTCTGTTCATCAGATCGACGAAATAAGCTGGAGCGTTACATAAGCCGAACGTCATTACTAACCACTCGTAGAATAAGTCGGGGCCTCTGAACGCTGTCATTGGAACACACTCTTCGGCAATTCGAAGTTGATGGAATCCTGTAGCTAGGTCCATTCGTGAGAATACTTGTGCTCCATTTAATCGATCCAACAAATCATCTATTCGCGGCAATGGATACTTATTCTTTATGGTTTGCTTGTTCAAATCACGATAGTCCACGCAGAGCCGTAGAGTACCGTCAGATTTTGGGACAAATACCACTGCTGCACCCCAATCAGAGAAACTAGGCCTGATCAGACCTTTCCATACTAGCTGTCGTGTTTGATTGTCTAATTCCTCCTTCTCTTTCAAGGACATTCTTCGAATAGCATGAACTACTGGCCTTGCATTCGGAATTAAAGCAATCTTGAAATCTATTTCTCTCTGCGGAGGTAAGCGAACAACTTCTTCGAACACATCCGCATAGTTTTTGACGACAGGAATATCTTTTATGAGGTCAGGAATATTCTCAGTGATTTCAGGAATATCTTCAATTTGGGCTGGAGAAACATTCAAAGCTGCCCAGAAGTCTTTTCTATTAGCATTCTGACCTTCACAGGGAATGGTTATATAACTCCCGGATTTAATCTTAGCTCTAACAACTCTCTCGGCGCATCTAACCTCTGCTTGATATTTGGTTAACCAATCCAATCCCAAAATAAGATCGAATTCATCAAAGTTCATGACGACAGAGATAATAGGGAATTTATAGCAAGAAAAAGAGACGGGTACTGCACCAACCCAACTGAGATCGATGGAACCTCCAACTGGATTTCGGACAGTCATTGGTTCCTTGAGCTTCCTCAAGTTCAAATCAAGTTTCTTAGCTGCATCTTTCGAAATGAAGCTTCTTGACGCGCCTGTGTCAAACAGTACTTTAACTGGAATGTTTTTGACAGTAAGCGTGCCTTCTAAAACATCGGCCCTTTCTTGACTAGCTGAGGGCTCAGAAGTTTCTGCTATTTCATTCACCTGAACTATTTTGGTCTTTTTTAAGAGCCAGCAATCCTTTGCGAGATGACCAGTCTGCTTGCATTTACTGCAACCTCTTTTCTCTTGGAAATTCTTCTCTGATTTAGATCCACTCTTGATTCGTTTCTTTAGAGATCTGCAACTTATCGAGAGATGTCCTTGCTTATTGCAGTTAGAGCATACAGTTGCCGTTACTGGTTTCTTCTCAGCTTTGGCCCTTTTCCTCTTGGCACTGGGCTTCTTACTGATTTCAGGAATATCAGTTTCCGACTTTTCCTTGTCACTAGAACAAACTTCTTCATCGCGTAACATTCCTTTCTTATGGAGATCTTCATACTGATAAGCCATGTATATCATTTCTGGAAAAGGAAGCTTCACATGCCCCAATACTCTATTCTAGTATTTCCTTTGAAGTCCATGAATAAATCTCATATTTTTCCCCTTCGGATTTTGAATTAGATGAGGGGCAAAGTGAGAAAGTTCATTGAATTTCTTATGATATTCGGGGATGGTCATATCACCTTGTATTAGATAAGAAAATTCATCACATAATCTCTCGGTTGCTCTGGGAGGAGTAAATCTTTCTAGGAAAATCACTTTGAATCTGTCCCAGGTGATATCACCTTCTGGATTATTTTTGATGATTGTTTCCCACCAGATTAAAGCTTCTTCTTTGAGCGCCCAAGATGCTACTAACCGTTTCTGGTCGTCTCTCAGCTGGATATGCTCAAAGATTCTATCGACAGAACTCAACCAAGCTTGAGTTTGAATAATAGATTCATTGCCCGAGAATTGCGCTCCGTTCAGATTTCGATATTTCTTTAATAGAGCCTCTAGATCGGGTTCTGTATTCCTTCTGTTTCTGGCACTCATTTTTCTAGTACTTCTGCAATTAGCAGATCAAGTGTCAGGTCACAGAAAAGGTATTTTAAAATATAGAAACACATACTTCAAGTGTAAATGTGTCCATCGAGGTGTAATTTATTCTGCTTTACTCATACTAGGATATTGCTGATCCTATCTGTATTGAGTTACCCGTCCTAGAACACTACTGGTTCTATTTCTAACGAGTTCGTTCAAATGTTATATTCCAGAACTAAGCTTAACCAAAGCTCTGATACCACGTTGAGACGACCCGAATTCCCGTTCTCACGGAAACAAGGTTATCTTTGGAATATAACACAGAAACATATAATAGCAGAACAGAATTAATAAATACACCAGATAATGAACAATAGAATATACTGGATAAAAGTAATCATCAGAGTTACACATCATACAGGATCTTACTTAGAACAAATACAGTTCAGCTATACATAAATGTCTACAGCGGAAATAAACAAAATATGTACAATAGGAGCTGAACAGCATAAAAAGAAATAAATGATAGAATCCATCTTCAGCTCCAGCTACCCAGAAAGAGAACCAGCTAAACCTGAATACAAGGCTGCCCGTGTAGAAAAAGGGGCACCCGAGTTTGAAAGTGAAACAAACTACGAGTCAGTCATGAGACTGGTATGAGAAATCCACTCAACACATATATAATTGGCTAATCACAGGACCACGCCACTTTCGTGGAACGGGTTTACTCCATTGGATCGCCAGTGCTTTAAAACAAATCTTTCTTTTAAACATCGCTATGCTTTTATAAAAATGAAGCCATTATAAGACTCAGTTCCCATCACACAATGCAACGCAAACCGGAGGATAGAGTTTTACCTTATAATGGCCAAAATATGATTGATACGAATAAAACAAAGGCATTTGATATTATTGCTAGTGTTTATATGTTTTGAAACCAATTTCAAATCATAACTATCAATCATAGACGGCATGGGTACCATATATCATGTCGCCATATATATATACAATCAAAACCGCACGATGTCGTATTTGGAAATTGGATTTCCGTCATGAACCAAGGCAAAAGATAGTCCTTACCGAATTCGTGACTCTCTAGCCCGAGCCACAGGATCAGAACGCATCAACCCTTTAGATCGTCAGGACCGGTCCACCGATGTGGATTATTATGCCTGAACACTACGTCTCCCCGCCCTTTGGGGCGTAAACGAGCCAACGAATGACTCCATCGGACCCGGATCGTCCGATCAAACCGAGGCGCCTCGCAACAGCAACAACCACTTAGGTGAAAAGTATATAAATGTCAGGGCTGGTAGGTCACTGACACCACCCTAGCTAGAAAGAAACGCAGGCCCTCCCTGATGTCCTCTCCCGTTTTAGGTTCATACCGGGGTGTGAGGCTCGCGAATTCACGTTATACACAAAGCTACGCCACACAGGCGGTGCTTTGATCATCACCACAAGACTTTGCTTTTCAACAGAAGCCCTGATCACTGCATCTTAGCATGCCACACAGGCAATTCATGCCATGCGACTGATGTCCATCGATATACAACCTCTGAGCTCGTGCGTCTCAAAGAAGGGCGTTAAGCAAAAGAATAAATTCTCCGCCGCCAAACAGATGTATATTTAACAGAGATCAATCAACACAGAATAAAATCCAATGTCAGACACATAGTCCATTTACAAGTCCGTTCTGGGTCTGAACGAAACCGGAGGCACTAAATACCTCGCAAACCCTTTGATCACCACGTACGTCTGGACGATCACCACTCATTATCCATATTTCGGGATGCCTCCCAATCAGGACCTCGGTTACCATCCAAACGAGGTGAAGATCTCCGGTCTTCGACCACCGTCTTTACCTTCGACTTTCAATCGTCGGTCAATTATTTGAAATGAGAATTAACTCGGCCTTCTCAAATAATTCACGTATATTTAGAATTTCAATTCAATTTATTTCAATGGTTAAATTATTCGACAACACCAATTTTGTCCTTTAATGTAATTTTCACACCAAACACATTCAACCATCAAACATCACATAAATCAAGCAAATTCAGTTTATTTCCATTCCATATCGCTTATGATATTTTATAACTATTTATCGCTATTTTTATTTATTTTAAAATAGCCATTTTATTCAAAACGACGCTTCGGGCCATAACGCGGCCGTGGCGCTGTTTTTCTTCAGAATTGATTTACACATATCTGAAAATCTAACCGTTGGATCTTCACAAAGTTTACATCATTAGAAAGGTCTTTTCAAAACGAACCCAACGGTTCCAGTTTTGGGAAAATCCGACGGTCGGATCTCCCGGTACAATCGTTTGAAATTTCGATTTCAAAATACGAACTGCAGCGTCGTTATTCGATTAAATATATAATTATATTTATATATATATGTAAATATAATCGCTTCTGGCGCTGCTTTTCTTCAGATTTGAATTAAACATTCCAGACAATCCAACCGTTGGATTTTTACAAGGTTGGTGCCGTTGGAAAGATTATTCCAAGGCGAACCCGACGGTTGAGATTTCGGGAAAATCCAATGGTCGGATTTCCCGTACTAGTTGTTTGAAAACACGGTTTCAAAACACGAACTGCACGGCTTCGTTTCGTTTTAATTTTATTTATATTTATATAAATATAAATATAGTTCATTCAATGATTTCCATATCGTTTTAACTTCAAATATTTTTCTAACGCCTTAAATTTTGGAAAAATTTCGCCATAACCTCCCCTGCACCGGGAGCATCGGGAAATCGCAAATAGCTTTCCCGGTCCTTCTAATCTCAAAAAGAAAAAGAAAAAGCCAAGCGGCTAGCCAACAGGCTCAAAATCATCACCCAAACAAATCAGTAAATGTGTACCTATTTGTCGGGCACAAAATTTTATTCCTCTTCTCTAGCCCCTTTGCTATAACCTGTTCAATGAATATTGCATGTACATATATATACAGTTCTTATCATTTATCAATTTCTATTCGACTTCATATTTGATTTCTATTTGGTTTAAAAACTCCATTCATTCTAATGTTACATAAATAGGTGCAAATCATTTCATTAGCTAATTAATGAATATTTCAACTCATATATGTTTATTTTGAACAAGTGGCTATTTTTAACACTTCACATTTCAACGATTTATGCATACAATAAAAATGTGATTTTTATTGTAAAACAATTCATTTCAAAACACTATTTTTCTATATAGTTCATATAGGTGACAAAATAGGATTTTTATTATAAAACAATTTCTTTTTAAAACGAGATTATTTTACACAGTTCATATAGTCGATAAAAGGCGATTTTTATTATCAAACAATTTATTTCAAAATATGAATACCATTCAACACATGAATTTCTAAACAACGAATGAATATCAATTCAACACATGAATGTTTTCTATAGTTTCTATATATAGATAAAAATGTGATTTTTATTATCGAACAATTTATTTCAAAATATGAATACCATTCAACACATGAATTTCTAAACAACGAATGAATATCAATTCAACACATGAATGTTTTCTATGGTTTCTATATATAGATAAAAATGTGATTTTTATTATCGAACAATTTATTTCAAAATATGAATACCATTCAACACATGAATTTCTAAACAACGAATGAATATCAATTCAACACATGAATGTTTTCTATGGTTTTTATATATAGATAAAAATGTGATTTTTATTATCGAACAATTTATTTCAAAATATGAATACCATTCAACACATGAATTTCTAAACAACGAATGAATATCAATTCAACACATGAATGTTTTCTATGGTTTTTATATATAGATAAAAATGTGATTTTTATTATCGAACAATTTATTTCAAAATATGAATACCATTCAACACATGAATTTCTAAACAACGAATGAATATCAATTCAACACATGAATGTTTTCTATACAATGAATAAATATAGTTTAAGCATATGAAAATAATTCAAACACACAAATATTATTCAAAATTTCGGCAGCATAACGACAGGGTAGTTAAACCGGGACTGTCCCTAGTACGGCTCCTCGCTCTACCTTAAAACCTCGCGGTTTTTGACAATGGGGATCATGCATCTAGTTCGCACGCAGGCGGCATGTATATATTTATTTCATTTCCACAAACTAATCCTATGTGGTTTCAACCAAATATTTCACAACCACAAATGGGTATTTTTCAACCACAATCAACCAATATCAATCACAAACAATCCCAAACAATCATTCGCTATCAATCAATTATCACAACAATTTCAATCAATAAATATCGTCCATGGTTTGTGGACGAGGGGCGTATATATATATATATATATATATATATATATATTTACATATAGCAAATCACTTTTACTTCAACACATATATAATATTTTTAAATCAGAAATCTCACCAATAGCTATCCAATACCACGACTCTTCCTTTATAGAAATCCTTGTCAATTTCGCCTTCTTGTCGCTTTGTTGCCCGTATTCTCTACATATGTAAAAATCGAATTTTTACTATGTTATTCAATATATAAAAATCGAATTTTTACTACGCTATTCAATATATAAAAATATGATTTTTACTTCGACTTTCAATATATAAAAATATGATTTTTCTTTTTAAAGAAATCAGTTTTCAATACCTTTTAAAAATCAGTTTTTATAACTTTAAAAATCAGTTTTCAAAACCTTTTAAAAATCAGTTTTTAAACTTTAAAAATCAGTTTTCAAAACCTTTTAAAAATCAGTTTTCAAAACCTTTTAAAAATCAGTTTTTATAACTTTAAAAATCAGTTTTCAAAACCTTTTAAAAATCATTAGTTCCGGAATTAAAAATAAAGATAAAATGAAATAAAAGAACTTACTGTGTCTACGAAGAAAAGGGGGCGTCAGGGTCGGCGGCAAGAGGAGGTCATCAGGGCGGTGGCTTCGAGGGTGGCGCTCGGGGTTCGAACGGGGAGGCGGCTTCTGGCTTCGAGCGGAGAAGGCGTTGACTTCGGGGGGCGGTCGGATTGAAGGAGGAGGAGGGCGGTGGATCGATTCGCTCGCGATGGAGGGAGGAGCGGGCGGAAGCGGTCGGTCGGTCTCCGTCTTTGACGAGGTTTTTTTTTTTAATTTCTGTTTAACTGAAATAAAAGTGAACGGGGGGGGGGGGGGGGCAGGAAGAAAGATAAAGGGAGGGAATTTAGATTTTTTTTTATTATTTAATTATTTAATTTTGCAAATAGGTTGACTTTTACATATGACCTCGAAACGAGGCCCACCGCCTGTCGCCCATAGCGTTTTACCCCCATTCCGAACACAATAGGATATGTATCGCAAGCTGATTTGATCGTCACAATCAGTTTCCGTTGAATTTACATTTAAATCACTATATTGAATTTTAAACGTACATTTCAAATTACCGGGGCCACATACTAACTAGAAAAATTCCAGAAAAATATTTTCTAGCTTCGTATTGACGATACGGTCCTAACAAAACTAGTTTCGTCGAATTCTGAGACCGTTTGAAAAATGGCCAATTTCCAGTCGATTAATATCAACGGAAACTGGTCAAACGCGTTTTCCTTTGCCACGCTCACATATTGATTCCAAAATTTATGAAATTTGAAACCTAACAATAACTGGACACTGCAGATCCAACAAAAGTGGTTTCGTCGAAATCCGAGGTCATTTGCAAAATGTCCATTTTTAAGGGCCTGAATTCCATAGCGACTATTCAGAATTTTCAACTGGACATATCTTTTGATTCCCGCTATCAAGTTTCGATTGGTCAGATTCGTTAGAAAGATATTATCAATCAGATTCCATTATTTTTGGTTTCACTAAAATCCGGATTGTTCTGCACCCGGTATATTCAATCGAAGTTTGAAATCGAATTATCGAACTACCGCGCCATTTTCAATTCTATATATAATTATAATTAATTATATTCGTTTTCAAATGTCGATTCAACTCAGTTTTCATCGCCATTATTTAAAATGTTTATTTTAAATATTTAAAATCCATTATTTTAGCCAATTTAAAAATTTTAAATTGGTTCAGATTTTCTGGGTCGTTACACCAAGCCATAGTACACACCCTATATTTTCTTTTCAGCAACTAAGTTAGATGACAACACTACCCTAAGACATCACCTATACACTGCAGTGCCATGTTAAGATGAACAACTATTCTAAAGCCTACCAAGCCTAAGACTGATGGCCATGACTTCATCTGTTTAATCAAATCAATACCCATTTTCCTACACGTCTAAACATAGTCTGAAATCAGTACTGATCTTCCAAAGCTATGCACATGCTAAATGGAAACTGCACAGCTACCATTTCTCTTGTCTACTTTGATTTTACAAATGCGCACATCTACTCTCTATCTACCTAATCTACAACGTAACCGTGCCTGCCAAGGTAACTCCCCTTATATATACAGGGCATGCCTTTGATCTTGGTGTACAGTGGAGAGAAAATTAATACCCACCGATCAATGAAAATAAAAGAGGGAGAAAAAAAGCTGAAGTGAGAGTACCTTTTCGTGGTGGTCATGGTTTCAGTAGCACGAGGCGAACACAATAGGAGTAGCGGTGCAGGATTCAATGGCTGTGGCCTGCGGATTCACGGGTGAACAACGAGTAGGTCGAGGTAGATCGATGGGTGGCGGTC
Organism: Allium sativum; assembly: GCA_030737875.1. Lineage (NCBI taxonomy): Eukaryota > Viridiplantae > Streptophyta > Magnoliopsida > Asparagales > Amaryllidaceae > Allium > Allium sativum. The sequence continues at coordinate 896,470,604 of CM060918.1, forward strand.
TCGAAGTCTCTGATGGGGTGAGGCGGTGGCAAGTGAGAGATAAATGGAATTGCTGTGTTCGTTTTAACTCGGTGTAGTCCTACAGGCCATTGATGGCAACAAGATTGGTCGAGGGGGTAGGCAGGCCGGCGGAGGTCACTATAGGAGACGGCGGTAAGAGGATGGTGGCACTAGGAGGCGATGCCGATCATTTCTAGGTCAAATATTGGTTCTTTTTTTGGGAAATTGAGGAGGAAAACGATTTGGGATTTGGTTTTCAACACTGGGGTAATCGGGTATTTTTATTTCACCTGGGTGAAGATAATGGGGCTGGTTGGTCTGATGCGGATCGAACTATAGGGTGAGCCCAATTTTTTTTAAATTAAAGAAAAAGGAGTGTTTAAAGTTAAACTTAAATAATATATAACCTTGTAGATTTAACAACTAATCCAATACGTTGACAGAATTGGAAGAAACAAAAGGCGATGGAATCGTCTTGACGAGCACTACAGTATGGTGTTGGTTTGGTCAGTGACGAAGGCAGTTGGAACTGTTAGTAAAATTTAACGTCAGCTTAATTTGACTAGAACGAATCGTTTTATCGATGAACTAAACCAAGGTGAGTTGAACTCACTCAGTTATCCCACTTATAATTTTTATAAGTCGGGCTTATTATTTATATGCCATGTTTCCTAAAGTGTTGGTTGATTTGATAATTGTTTGGGTGGCGGTGAAATATTTCATATCTATTATTTAAATTAAATGGTTGTTTAATTTAATGACATCGTTATTTTTAATGATTATTTCCAATAGAGGTAACTTACCTTGTTGGTTACATTTATAATAATATAAGCGTATTTGGATGCTTGGATGGTTGTTATTGGTTGACCACTATCAGTTGAATTGATTATTTATTTGCATATGACCATTATATGAACTGTTGACCCCATATGATTAGATTATTGAATTGGTTATTGATTGTTAAACCCAAATTCAACATTTGTTTAGTTATTAACCAATAGGTGATATTGGTTGAGAAATTTATAGTATATGGCCAAAACACAAACTATTTGATAAAGATTGATTCACCGTCAGGTGAATCGATAGAAATGAAGTTATGAAATTTATTTTATAACTGAATATAGATTTTTAAATATAATAAGTTTATAGAAAAGAAATAAACCAATCATATTTATATATTGTTCGTTTAACCACAAATCACTATTTTGTACCAAAATTGGACGTGTGCGAAGCACGTGCCTCATCATAATTGTTAATGAAGCTTAGATTGTTAAGCAAGTGAGCAAGGATTAAGGTAACGATTTATAAATGAGATTATTCGTTCTAAGAAACAATTAAAAAGAGATTATTTTGAAATAGATTATTATTTAATCAAAGTAAATGAGATTATTTAAATTAATAATATTATTTATTAATGAAAAGACGAGTTAGGGTTGGTCAACGAATTAACCATGTTTTAGAATTGACTAAGCCAACTGTTTTAATGGAAACTGATTATTAATTGAAATTGGTTTTGTGCTGACTAATCTAATGAAATCATTCAACGAGTAATTGTTTAACTTAGTAAGATTTTAAAAAGGGAATTTAATATTAATTCCAGTAAACGGTGAAGTATATTACCAATTCTTAATTTTAATAAGATAAGAAATCTTTTTCTTAAATGAAGTTCATTTAAGTAAGGAACTGAAGTTGGTAATGAATTATAATTGAATTTAAAGGTGAGTTGATGAACGTGTTATATTTAAACCAAGTTTGGTAGTTCGAATTATAAAGGTGATTTAAGCGAAGGCGATAAGCTTAGAATAAATGTTACTTAATGTTTTAATTAAGTAGAGGAAATCAAGATGAGAAAGGGTTTGATATTAAACCAGAATTGTATAAACGAGTTTATAAAAGGAGATGTGACGTTAAAGCGTTAATTTTAAATTAACGTTACTTAATAATGACATTAAGTGAAATGGATGGCATTTGAAATGAGATTTCCCAGAATAAGTGATTGAAAGGTTTAGGAAAGGATTCTTGTAATTGAGTTTGGTGAAGGATCGAGTAATGGGATTTGTAATAAAACCCAGATAATGAAACAAATAGTTTGAAGATGTTAAAGTTTAAAAGTTGATGTTATTTAATCATTTACTAAATCAATAAATTTAGTAATAGTAATATATTTAACAAGGAGATTTCAAAGGTTAAAATGTTTTATAAAACCATATTTTAAATAAAATAGAGAAGCGGTATTTGTTGGTAATGGGATAAATACGAGTTTTTGAATTACAATTCATATTTATCTTAAGATAAGAATGTTGTTGATCAAGGTCTAAGAGGTAATTAAAATACCGCAACTTGAACGATTTCAGGATTATCGAAAGATGATATCAGTTGTAATAGTGGAGATGTTTGAAGTAATTTGTTGTGAGGAATAATGATGTAACGTAATTTGAAGAATTTGAGAATATATGGGATTCCAAAAATAAAAGGAATTAAAAAAGGGGCTTGAGAATATGAAGTGATATTCCCGCAATAAAAGAAATAAAAAGGAGATTGGTGAAAATATAACGATATTTTCATAATAAGAGGATGGGATTTGGGATAGGTTTATTCTGAAAGGGAAAAGTGACGATTATGGTGTTCAAATAACAAAAAAAGGAGATATCGTAACGATCGTTTAAAATGATAAATTGAATTGGTTTCCCAATCTTAAATAATAAGTGATGTTATAAAAAATTGTTTGAAATGGTAGTGAATGGGAAATTGGATATGATTTTAAGGTATTTATTTTGAGTATTTGAATAAACTGATTTGAGAATACTGATATACTAAAATTGATATATTATCTTTGGTATTACAATTGATATATTATTTTAATGGTCAAGTGATGCTGTGTAATAAATCAATGGATCTGTTTTATTTTTATGATTGTTATTTTGATAGTTAAATAACCGACTATCAAAATCATGGCCAATGCGTTGTTGGTACGGAAAGACCGGAATCGAATTTATATTCGAAAACCATTCTGACCAATAAATACGAAATCGTCGAAGAGGATGATCGAGATGGAGCAATTGAAGACCGTAGATCTTCATAAAATGGAAGAGTTGCTTACAATCTCTGGCTGATCCCTAGAGATACACTGTGATTCTATTGTGGTTGAAGTCTACGGATTACAAGGACAACTTGCTGCTGATCTATAGGGTGATTCCTAGGATGTGGTCGGAGGGTGCCTTCAGTTCATCCTATTCCTGGATGACTTGTGTGGACGATGTGAACGGTGACTAGATGTTCCAAAAGTCGATTATAACCTCAAGCCTCATCAACCGGGAAATGACAAAAATCGGGCAGGAAGCATGGCTATGTGGGTCGCACCCATTAGGGTGTATAATCACCTATTTAGAGAAATTCCTTTTACTTCTTAAATCTATCGATGCTATCCCTTTTCGGGAAATGGTGGGTCGCACCCAACCGTTGGTGATATACATTCGATACACTCAAGCGAAATGAGTGGTCGGTCATGTGTGTGCCGGGTTGCAAGACGTTCTTGTTGAACCCTGTGTATTCGCCTCTAGAGATGTACTATCGGCAGGTGGTTCCATACCTTGCCCGCGGTTTTGTTTGTGTACTATATATGTGGAGCGTTAGATACAAGTGTTCTGCTAGATTCTATTTATTTGTATTTAGACACTATCATAATATTAGAAAAGAATATTATTTTCAAAAATGTTTTGGGTTATAGTAAGGTAAAAACCGTCAGTGTTTATATGTGGGTTGGTCTTACTATTATCCTTTTCTTTCAAAAGGATTTTGGACCTTAAAATAAATATGGGTTTTATTAAAACTTAGCGAGTTTTCTCACCCTGGTTCACCAGACTGACCCGGTATTTGAAATGCTCGGGTTAGACCTAGTTGTACATGTTCAGGTTATCGGATGCTGTGAATTCCAAAGGCGAGTTGAAGGAGTTCAGATATATGATGTTATACCGTTATTATTCCGCTGTGTGTTATATGTGAGGACAGGATATTATAACTGTCCATATATATGGATGTACTCTAATGTTGTAAGTTTTCATTTCAAAGCACCGTATAAAGTTTATTTATATATTATATTTTGTTCCGCTGCGATGTGAGACTTTATGCTGTGTTGGTTCTTCTTATTCTTCTATTCTAACTTTCTTTCTTATCTCACCCTCTAATTTCTTTCTAATAACGTGCCGGTGTTTTCGATGCTTGAATGTTAGGCATGGTGTTATTGTGTCGATTTTCGGGGTCGAAAATCCCTGTTCGTTACAGGTGTCTTAGAAAACACTGTTCTTAAACCCCATGTGAAAAGAATAATTATTTTAATTAAGATTATTAGAGTTTCCAATTAATTAACATTTAATTGGATTAAAATGGAGTGTGAATTGGGTTTATTGTGAACTATGTGTTTAACAACATTTGTTCTTTAACCCGATTAACAATGAAAGGAGATTTGGAATTTATAAATCTTTTAATTAAGATTAATGGGATTTTTGAAAGTAAAGTTTTCCAGTTTAATATATTAAATTGGAATAGAATGGAATTCGAATGGGTAATTATCGAAGTGATCTTCTGTGGAGGAAGATTGTTACTATGTATGGAATTTATAAGCTTTGCCGTTATCCCATTTATATTATTAGTCGGATACGAAAATAGATATCGATTATATATATTGATCTGTTTTCCGTGAAGATTCCATAATTAATGGAATGTGATTTAGGTTTATCGTGAACTGTGTTTTAAATGACATTAGTTCTTTAACCCTGTTAAAGACAGAATTACGTGTCTAACATTGTATTTCGAACTGTATGGTTGATCTCTACTAAATATATATCTGTTTGGTGGTGGATAATTTATTCTCTTGCTTAACACCCTTCTCTAAGACGTACGAGCTTAGAGGTTATATATAGGCAAAAATCAATAGTACGGTGTAGATTGTTGATGCGGCATGTTTGATTTTCCAAAGTTAAATAATCATTAATATTGATTTTTTGGAAGATTAAAACCAAGTGGAGTTTTAATGAATTTTAATTAGATTAAAAGGTGAATATGATAATTTAAATTATCAAATTTGGGAAATGATCGAGAATGGAGTATCACCAGTTTTGCTCCAAGAAATAGTTAAATCTTTAATTAGATTTGAACGTGAAATAGTAATTAATTTTACCGATAACACCGTGGTGTTAGATATGGAGTATTACCAGTTTTTGCTCCGTGGAATGAACAGGTTGGGATAATAAAAGAAATGATTACTTCGGTAAGGTGCGCTAAATCTGGACTAGTTTGGATAAACCTTAATTTGGTTCGAATTGATATCCAAAGGAAGATTAAAGAATAAATTTCAAGGATTTATCTTTGATAAAATTAATGGGAACCTTTCCCAAAGGATATGAATATTTAAATAAAAGAATATTCAGAATTGGAATGAGGCGTATGTTGTGTTTTATAGAACTTGTTTATAAAATACGCGAGTTATTCGGGGATGCTGGGTTTATACCCATTCTGAATAACTGATTTGACGATGAAGATGGTGGTTGAAGACCGGAGGTCTTCACATCGTTTGGATGATTACTGATGTCTTGATTGGGTTGTACACCCAATACAAGGTAATAAGTGGTGATCGTCCAGACGTACTTGGAGATCGACCGGATATGCGAGGACCTCTCTCCTGTATTGGACATATGAGATGAGGAATAAGGTGCCTCCGGTTTCATTCAGACCCAGAACGAACTTGTAAATGGATGTGTGTCTGACATTTGATTTTATTCTGTATTGATTGATTTCTATTAAATATATGTAACGAAAAGGAATTTCGCTCGATCCAACTCAGTCGCTAAACCAACCCAGACCGTTCAAAACGCCTGATTGTTTGAGAACACGACAAAATAGAACGCAGACGGAAGAACATTTCGTTGTATATTACAACAATTCCATCAGAATACAAGAATATACTGAGTACGAATAAATATTACACAGAAATATCAGAGATTTAAATTACATTTAAATACATCGCAGCGGAAATAATACAAAACACAACTGAAGGAGATATACGGATACAAATCTTTCCGGATATCATTCCAGCTGTAAACCAGGATCCTGTGGATATAAATCTGCAAAACCAAAACTACTAGCTGTCCGTGTCGAAAATAAGGGCACCCAAAGTTTAGATTAAAACAATAAACTCCAGGTCAGTCATGGGACTGGTGTGAAAACTAAAACAGTTATTAATCTTTATTTTTAAAGTGAGGTAAATCAAGGGACCACGCCGCTAACGCGGAACAGGTTTCCTCCCAAGAATACCGGTGCATATAACAACAACGCAATGCTAAATAAAGAGAAATGAAGCTATTATAAGACCCAGTTCCCATCACACAATGCAACGCAAGCCGGAGGATAAGGTTTTTACCTTATAATAGCCAAGAAATGCTTGATACGTTTAAAACAAATCATTTGATACTATTATAAGAGCATAGTGTATAAAACAACTTCAAATCATAAGTACCAATCATAGACGGCATAAGCGCCCCATCCCACTATGTCGCCATACTAGGCTCTACAAATAAAACCGCAAATGTCACGTATTTGGAAGTTGGATTTCCATCTATGAACCGAGGCAAAAGATAGTGCTCAACCGATTCGAGACTCTCTAGCCCGAGCCTCAGGATCATAACGCATCAAACCTTTGGATCGTCAGGGCCGGTCCACCGATGTGGATTATTATGCCTGAACACTACGTTTTCCCGCCCTTTGGGGCGTAAATGAGCCAACGAATGACTCCATCGGACCCGGATCGTCCGATCAAACCGAGGCGGCTCGCAACAGCAACAACCACATAAGTCAAACTCGTCAGGGCGTGTAAAACCACTGACGCCACTTCTAACTAGAAAGAAACGCAAGTCCTCCCTGTTGTCCTCTCCCGTTTCTGGTTCACAACCGGGGGAGTGAGGCTCGTGAATTCACGTTACACAAAGCTATGCCACACAGGCGGTGCTTTGATCATCACCACAAGACTTTGCTTTTCAACAGAAGCCTTGATCAATTGCCACTTAGGCATGCCACACAGGCAATTCACTCCATGCGTTTGATATCCATCAATATATAACCCCTGAGCTCGTACGTCTCATAGAAGGGCGTTAAGCAAGAGAATAAATTCTCCGCCGCCAAACTGATATATATTTAATAGAAATTAATCACACAGACTAAAATCCAATGTTAGACACACAGTCCATTTACAAGTTCGTTCTAGGTCTGAACGAAACCGGAGGCACCTAGTACCCCGCATATCCATCGATCTCCAAGTACGTCTGGACGATCACCAACTGTTTCTCTCCTCTTGGGTGTACAGCCCAATCGAGATCATCAGCAATCACCCAAACGATGTGAAGATTTCCGGTCTTCGACCACCGTCTTCATCTTCGACACCACGCCGAATCAGTTATTCAGAATGGGATAAACCCGGTCTTTCTGAATAACTCGCGTATATAATAAACAAGTGTTACACAAACACAACATACGCCTCATTCCAATTCAGAATATTCTTTTGTTCAAATATTCTTATACTTTGGTAAAGGTTCCCATTAAGTTTATCAAAGATAAATTCTTTAAATTTATTCTTTACTCTTCTTTGAATATCAATTCAAACTAGTCGGGATTAGCGAACCACACCGAAGTAATTATTTATTTTATTTCCCAATCCCAACCTATTTATCCAATGAAGTAAAACTGGTAATACTTCATATCTAACACCACGGTGTTATCGGTAAATTCAATTACCATTTCACGCTCAAATCTAATTAAAGATTTAACTATCGCCTGGAGCAAAACTGGTGATACTCCATTCTCGATCTTTTCAATCTAATTAAAGATTCATTAAAACTCCACTTAGTTTTAATCTTTAACTGGGTTAAAGAATCAGTGTCATTTAAAACATAGTTCACGATAAACCCAAAATCACATTCTATTAATTATCAGGTTAAAGAACAAGTGTTATTTAAAACACTATTCACGATACACCCAAAAATCAATACCAATTCAATTCCAATTAAATATTATTTAATTGATACACTTCATTAAATCCAAATAAAAAGATTTAATCTTTTCTCAACTGGGCTTGAGAACAGTGTTAATGAAGACCCCATTCACGACAAACCCAAATCATATTTGATATTAAATACAAGGCTCTGAATCGAAAATATATCGGCTTATATCCAACATCAAATTCTACGACTAACAAATATCGTATTGGAAATAACGATATGAATATATCTTTCAAATTCCCATAACAATACCTGTATCATCACGAAATCCAACATCGAAATATTCCACAGACAATTTCGATTCAAATCCAATCCAATTCAATTATTGGAAATTCTGGTTATTTTCAAAACCATTTTCAAATCCAATTTATTTATTTTTTAAAAAAATAAATAAATTGCTACTCTAGTTCAAAACTAGTTCATTTCGATAAAAATCTATTTTTATCTTTTCAATTCTGGAGTTTTTCTTCCCAATTCTTCACAAATCATTTCTTATGATTTTACACAAATTATTACTATTTTTTATAATTTTATCGAGGCCCGTACAGTCGATTTCCATCAACGGCCATCGAACTGCACTTACAGCGACCTTTTTCAAATTTGATTTGGACATAATTCCAAATCCAACCGTTAGATTTCAAATTTCAAATATTTATTAGAAAGCTCTTTTCAACACGAACCCAACGGTTCCGGTTTAGGAGAATCCGACGGTCGGATCTCTCGCAATATCCGTTCGAAGTCAATGGTCGAAATTCGCGAACTGCCGCGGCGCGGCGCGTTCTGTTCAGGCCATTATATTATATATATAATATATATAATATATACTTCGTCGATTTCCTTTTAAAACGTATTATATAAATCGTTTTAAATTCGTTTTCAAAACGATTTCAACTTCTTTCCAAATTCAAATCAAAATTGAATTTTTCCTTATAAATTCGATTTAAATTCATTTCAAATCGATTTCAATTCAAATCGATTTTTAATTCAATTTCAGTTCGTTTTCAATTTCATTCAATTTCAATTCGAATTCATTTCTATTCAATTTCAATTCGAATTCATTTCTATGCACTTTCAATTCGAATTCATTTCTATTCACTTTCAATTCGAATTCATTTCTATTCACTTTAAATTCGAATTCTAATTCTTTTCACTTTCAATTCGAATTCTAATTCGTTTCACTTTCAATTCGAATTCTAATTCTTTTCAAAATATTAGATTTTGAAATCACTTTCGATATTCATTATAAAATGAATAAAATCGATATAAATGTCGTTCATGTCAAAATGGCGTCAATCTAATCAACACGGCTTCATATATTTCTATTTCCAAATATTCTATTTCAAATATTTCTTTTTAAAATATGGAATGAGGCCCAATCAATTACCATATAATGTTAATTATATGGATTTTCTACAACACATGTATACAATAACAACGATGAAAAATCAATAATCATCCAAGGTGCATTCTACACTGTATAAGCATCAAATATAAATATTTAACGCTCATAACAGTTTGTCCATCAATCGATCGACATACAACTAATTATTGGGACTAGTGTATGTTATATATCACCCCAATACCCGTGTGGGGTTTTCAAACAATTAAACACAGATTTTATTTGTGCAGTTGGGCGATGTGTAAAATTTATCGTCCTAATCAATATCGATCAAATCAGTGTATATAAACAAATCTCCGATTTGTTTATAAATATTTATTTTATATACACGTTAAAATTCTATTTTAACTATAAAATATTTTAACTATATAAATATTTTATTTCATTTCACATCACATCACACAATCAACTACCCATCAAAATCAAACAAACAAGCATACAAGCCGTCCATGGTCTGTGGACGACGGGTGTCGGGTGCTACTAAACACCGTCTGCATCCTAGTATATATTTTAACTAGAAAATTAAAATAAAGGGGAGAAGTTCTCACCAAAGCTAAATCCATTCACCGCGATTCTTCTTCTATAGGAAATCTTCACCTTTTCGTCTTTTGTCACATTCGTTGCCCGCACTCACTACATATATAAAAATCACATTTTTATATTCTCTAGTGTATAAAAATCATATTTTTCTTTCTAATGTGATTCTATAAAAATCGTATTTTTATTTCAAATTTATATATATATAAAAATCGTATTTTTATATCGCTCTATATATTATAAAAATCACATTTTTATATCGAAACTATATAGGTAAAAATCAGATTTTTATTTCAAAACCCTACATATAAATATCGGATTTTTATACTGCTACCTCATATGTAAAGATCGAATTTTTATAGCGTTACTTCATATATAAAAATATAATCTTTTCATATTTAAAAATCTGTTCTTTTCTATTATAAAAATCTCGTCTTTCCTATTATAAAAATCTCGTCTTTCCTATTATAAAAATCTCAACTTTTCTATTATAAAAATCTCGTCTTTCCTATTATAAAAATCTATATCTTTATTTCCAGCATTATATTTTTAAAATTGATTTTTAAAACTAATCCTATAGAAAATAAAATAAATAAATTAAATAAAAACTTACTTTCGTTCAACGGAGAGGGAGGAGGCATTCATCAGCGTCAGAGGGTGGCCAGAGGTTGAAGGGGATCGGCGGGGTGTTATTTGCAAAACCTAAATCATTAAAAATTGGATTTTTATTTGCCAGAGGGCTCGGGGTCGGAGCTGGGTGGTCTGTGGGGCGACGCTGGGGTCGTGGGTGGTCGAGGAGGGCGGCAGGGGGTGCGTGGCCAGTGGTGGCCGGAACAGGCTGATTTTGGGCGCGGGTCTTTATTGGACGGAGAGGAGAGAGAAGGGGAAAAGGGGGGTCGCCGTGGGGTCAGGAGGTGGCGCGCGAGGGTAGGGGTGGCCGACGCTGGGGTGCGATGGCGCCTGGAGGGCGGTGGCGGCGGGAAATCGAGGGTGACGGGGTATCGATTTGGGGGAACGACGGGTTAGGGATTCAGGGTTTTTTTTCCTTTTGAAAATTATGGCCTTCAAAATATATATATAACTCTCACATTCAACCTCCAAATCGAACCCACGCCTGACGTGCCTAGCTAAATACCCCCATTACGGATACAATGGGATATGTCTCGTAACCCAATTCGGCCGTTACGATTAGTTTTTACTTAAATCAAAATATAAATCTTTATAATTTCCATTTGAACATACATTTTAATTTACCGGGGTCACATACAGTCTCTAAAAATAGCCGAAAAATTATTTCTAGCTTCGTATTAACGATACGGTCCTAACAAAACTAATTTCGTTGAATTCTGAGACCGTTTGAAAAATGGCCATTTTCCAGTCAATTAAATTCAACTAAAATTGGTCAAATGCATTTTCCTTTGCCACGCTCACATATTGATTCGAAAAATCACGAAATTTGAAACCTAGCAATAACTTGACATCACGGATCCAACAAAAGTGGTTTCGTCGAAATCCAAGGTCATTTGCAAAATTTCCATTTTTAAGGGCCAGAATTCCATAGCGACTATTCTGAGTTTTCATTTACGCATAACTATTGATTCCTGTTATGAAAATTTGATTTTTCGGATTCATTGGCAAGATATTCTCAACTAGATTCAAACATTTTTGGTTTCACTAAAATCCGGTTTAATTTGCACCCGGTACATTCATTTGAATTTTGAAATCGAATTATCGAACTACTGCGCCATTTTCAGTTCCTTTTATAATTATAAATAAATATTTATATTCCAACGTCGAGCTATATAAATATATACGTTTGAATTCTATTCAAAATAAATTTCTCGTCGATATTATTTAAAATAATTCATTTTAAATAATCAAAATTCTCTAAAATTGCCAGAATAAAAATTTTAAATTGGCCCAGATTTCCGGGTTATTACAATATATATCTATTTGGCGGCGGAGAATTTATTCTCTTGCTTAACACCCTTCTCTGAGACGTACGAGCTCAGAGGTTATATATCGATAGACATCAGTCGCATGGCGTGAATTGCTTGTGTGGCATACTGAGATGCGAATGATTAGGGCTTCTGTTTAAAAGCAGAGTCTTGTGGTTGATGATCAAAGCACGACCTTAAAGGGCGTAGCTTTGTGTATAACGTTAATTCGCGAGCCTCACACCATGGTGTGAATTAGAAACGGGATGAAGGATCCAGGGAGAATGTGAATTTCTTTCTAGTTAGGAGTGGTGTCATGGTATGGAGCCCATACATTTTACTTATGTAGTTGTTGGAAAGCAAGGCACCTCAGATATAACTTATCGGTCACTACGGGGCCGATGGATTATATGGTCAACATACTGACCATTACGCCCCATAGGGCGTGGAAACTCATTGTTTAGGAGTTATAATCTTCAAACGTAAGAGAGAACCAAACCTTTGGCTCCTAGGTGCAGTTGCGACTGTAGCTGAGACATGGTAGGCTAGATTGTCTCGAATTCGGTAAAGACGATCCCTTGCCTTGATTCATGATGGAAATCCAACTTAAAATATGACATTGTGCGGTTTTAGTTGCAGAACTAGTATGGAAACATAGTAGCATGGGATACTATGCCGTTTATGATTGATACATTTATATTTGAAGCTGTTTTATACACTGTACACTTATAATAGTATCAAAATGATTTGTTTTAAATGTACCAAGCATGTTTGGCTGTTATAAGGTAAAACTCTATCCACCGGCTTGGGTTGCATTGTGTGATAGGACCCGAGTCTTATAATAGCTTCATTTTTCCAAAAAGCATTGTGATGTTTTTTATGCATTGGTATTCTTGGGAGGAAACCCGTTCCGTGTTATACGGCGTGGTCCCTTGATTTACTTTATTTTAAAGTAAAGATTTAATAACAGTTTTGGTTTTCACACCAGCCACATGACTGACCTGGAGTTTATTGTTTTAACCTAAACTCTGGGTGCCCCTATTTTCCATATGGGCAGCTAATAGTTTTGGTTTTGCAGATTTATATTCATAGGATCCTGGTTTATAGCTGGAACGATATTCGGAAAGCTCTGTATCCGTGTATGTATTATTTTTCCACTACTATGCAATGTATTAAATCTCTGATATATTCCATTTTGTTTTATTTATTCATACTCTATCATATTCTTGTTCTCTGATGTAAATTGTTGTAACGGCAATGAAATGTTCTTGGGTTTATGTTCTGATTTGTCGTGTTCTCAACTCAATCCGGGCTTTCCCGTAAGGGCGAGTTTGGGTCGTTTCATCGTGGTTTCAAAGATTTGGTTTACAGCGCTCGAGAACAAGACACATAACCAAACGAAAGAATTCATCAGAGATGGGATTAGTAATATCCAATAAGAATGACTCGTTTGAGATGGGATCAGTAATATCCTAGAATGAGTTGGAAGAGTGATATTTTTAGAATGAAAATGAAACAAATTTTGTTTTGAAAATTTAAATCTTGTCATACATATTTTGAATATTTTATTTTATGTTGATTTGGACTATGGAGTACATAAAGATTTTGCATATACATCTGATCCACGTGTATACGAAGTCTCGAATATACTGAATAGATATAGAATCATATTCTAGTCGCTCGGGGATGGTTCTGATGATGTGGCCACATCATCAGCATATGTGCTCGAGTTTCGAAAGTGTGATATCTATATATTTCAAATTGATTGGTGTGAGAACCAATACTAGATAGGGATTATTGTTGTGAATCGGTATCAAAAACATGATTTTTCAGTATATAAAAATTATGAATTTGAAATGTTAATCAACAAATTGATTACTGGTTGTGTTGAATGATAATTAGTTTGATTGATTAAAATGTTGGACCAATAAGAGAACAACATGTTAATTAAGCCAAATCAAATCAAAATATTGAACTGAATTAAAAATTGTTTGAAATTGCAAACAAGTACATGTATATACATTGAATAGGTCATAGCAGGGAAACTAAGCAGAGTAATAAAATTGTCTGCCCAACAAATAGGTACATGTTTACTAATTTATTGGGTTTGGATGATTTTATGAGCCGATTGGCTAGCCGCCTGGATTTTTCTTTTTGTTTTGGATTGATGAGGGCCCTACATGGCTAGTTGTAGTTTTAAAGGTCCCCATGTACAAAGGAGGTTATGGCGAATTTTTTAAAAAATTTAGGGTGTTAGCCAAATTTTTGAAGAATTAGAAAATTCTTAGAAACAGAAAAGTTGAAGAATGAAAGCCAGAAAGAAAGATGAGTCGGTTAGTTAAACAACTTTCAGCTCCGTTCCTTTTCGAGGATGAAAAGATTTTAAGTACGGGAGATTGTAACAACCTGGAAAATCAGAACCAATTTAAATTTTTTAATTTGGCTATTTTAATGTATTTTGGATATTTACAATGATTTATTTTAAATAAAAATGATTTAAAATTTATTTTAATCGAAGTTAAAACTAATAAATTTACTTTAATTATAAAACGAACCTGAAATGTTGCGGTAGTTTAAAATTTCGATTTCAAATTTCAAATGAATGTACAGGATTCAAAATAAATCAGATTTCAGTAAAACCGTAAATATTTGAATCTGTTTGATAATATCTTTCCAAAGAATGTGAAAAATCTAGATTTCATAATGGGAATTGAAAGTTATGCCCAGTTTAAAATTCAGAATTGTGGTATGGAATTTATATATATTTTATATAATATATAGCCTTTAAAAATAGCCATTTTTGCAAACGACCTCCATTTCCGACGAAACCACTTTGGTTGGATCCGGAATGTCAAATTACAGCTAGATTCCAATTTTCACAATTTTTGGAATTAATATGTGAGCGCGGTAAATTAAAACGCGTTTGGTACTTTTAGTTTGAATTTAATCGACTGGAAAACGACCGTTCTTCAGACAGTCTCCAAATTCGACGAAATTAGTTTTTTTATGACCGTATTGTCAAAACATAGCCAGATTTACTTTTTTAGAATTTTTGGAGTCAGTATGTGTCCTCGGTAAATTGAAATGTACGTTGAAATCAATTTTGAACGTTAAATTAATTTATATTTTAATTTAAAAGACAACTGATCGAAACAGTCGAATTGGCTTACGGGGCATATCCCATTGTGTTCGGAATGGGGGTAACTAGTTAGGAGCGACTGTCGTTGAGTTCGGTTTGGAGTTCAAATCAAAAAGTTACTTTTTGGAACTCAAATAATAATATAAATTATTAAATAAAGGTCAACCCTTTTATTCTCTCCCCCCCATCGTTCAGAACAAATCGAATTTGAAAAAGGGAAAAAGAAAAAAACACGTTCCCTCTCAAATCGAGCCTCCGCTCTCTTTTCCCCACCCACCACTGCCCCCATCGTCGAGCGCACCCCCTTCAGCGACCCCTCTTCCTCCACGACCTCCCTCTCCTCCTCCTCCACTCAAAAACCATGCACCCAATCAAAAGCCGCCGCCACACCCTAATTCCGGTCACGTAGACCGCTGTCGCCACCTCCTCGACTCTAGCGCGCCTCCGCTTCCCCCTCTGGCGCAGTCGACATCCAGACCAATAAAGGTGAGTTTTTTTTTGTTTTTTTATTTTTAATTCTAAATTTTTTTATATGTTAAAAACATATTTTTAAAATCAATTTTTATATGTTATAAACATATTATTAAAATCAGTTTTTATATGTTAAAAACATATATTTAAAATCAGTTTTTATAGGTATTTAGCATTATAATAAAAATGTGAGTTTTATAATGTAAATATCATAATAAAAATATGATTTTTATTAAATATAACATCGCATAAAAATATAATTTTTATGTAGATAACATCGAAATAAAAATATGATTTATATATATATATATAGTAGTGTTATAAAAAAATCGGTTGTTTTCTTTTATAATATTGTAAAATAAAAATATGGTTTATACATATAGTGAAATAAAAATATGGTTTTTATGTATATATTAGCAACATAAAAATATGGTTTATATATATATATATATATATATATATATATTAGCGGAATAAAAATATGATTTTTAGTAGATAAAAATATGATTATTATCGTATGAATGTCATGAATAAAATAGTCATGCTATGAAATAATTTTTAGTTAAACAAAAATATGATTTTTATTATTTGAATGGCATGTTAAAAATATGATTTTTATGTACTTAGCATTAGTATAAAAATTCGATTTTTATCACATGAATAACGATATAAAAATTCGATTTTTATCATATGAATAGCGATATAAAAATTCGATTTTTATCATATGAATAGCGATATAAAAATTCGATTTTTTATATATATATGAAGTAGCGATATAAAAATATAATTTTAATATAGAAAGTAGAGTTGTAAAAATCTTATTTTTATAATGTAAATTTCAAATAAAAATATGATTTTTATAATGTATGCAGCGTTATAAAAATATGATTTTTATAATAAATGTGGTAAAATAAAAATATGATTTTTAATATATATAGAAAGGTTCAAAAATGCGATTTTTAAATATATAAGCATCATATTAAAAATGCGATTTTTACTATGAACAACATGAAAAGGGTTGCGTTTGAATTTCGGGCAAATCCAAACTTTTTAGAAATTCAGAAATAAAACGGAGGAGTGGATCCCAAAGGTGAGAACTTTATTTTCTCACTCAAATTTATATTACATTTAAATATATAATAGGATGCAGACGGTGCTTAGTAGCACCCGACACCTTTGATTGGAACCATGGATGTTTGGTTGTTTGTTTGGATTGATTTATTTGTTTGAAATTTTTTTGGGATGTGAATGGAATTGACTGAACTCGGTTTGTGTATGGCGCAAGCCATTATTAGGCGAGGGTTAAGACTATATCTTATTCCAGTTCTAGTATCACGCCGTTATGCTGCCTTTTTTTTAAAATATGTTAGAACAATAAAAATATCATTTTTATTGCATAAATGAACAGTATAAAATATTCATGAGCTGAAATAAATATTTTATCGTTAAAAATATAATTTTTAGCGAGTATATGAATGAAAATGATTATTCATTTACAAATCAGATGATTTGTTTATGTACAACCATTTAACTGATATTGATTGTGACGATATCTTTACACATCGCCCAACTGCACAAATAATATTCAATATTTGTTGGTTGAAACTCCACACGGGTATTGGATGATATTTTACGTACACTAATCCCAATTGTTTAGTTGTATGTCAATCGATGGGTTGACGGACTGTTGTAAGCGTTAATTATTTATATTTAACGCTTATGCAGTTGTGTAATGCCCTTTGAATGATGGTTGACTGTGTTTGATTATTGTTGTGTACATGTGTGTATGAAATCCATATAAATAAAATTATATGGTAATTGACTGTGCCTGATTCCAATTTGGAAAGAACGAATATTTTAAATTAATGAATATTTTAAAATGACGAATAATGAATATTTTAAAATAACTAATATTTTAAAATAATATTCAGTAATGGATCAAAATATGATTTTGATGTCGGATTTGGGTTGGACACGAAAATATTGAAATATATGAAGCCGTGTTGATTAGATATGCGCCATTTTCACACGAACGATATTTATATCGATTTCATTCATTTTTATAGTGAATATCGAAAGGAAGTGATTTCAAAATCTAATGTTTTGAAAATATTATCATTTTTATATTATAATGATAAGGAAAATTCAATTTTGATTTAAAATTGAAAATGAAGTTGGAATCGTTTTAAAACGAATTTAAAAACGATTTATAAAATACGTTTTAATGGGAAACGATGAAATATATATTTAATGGCCTAAATAGAACGCGCCCCGCCGCGGCTGTTCGCAATTTCAACCATTGACTTCGAATTGATATTACGGGAGATCCGATCGTCGGATTCTCCTAAAACTGGAACCGTTGGGTTCGAATCGAAAAGAGCTTCCCAAAGAATACAAGGGATTTGAAATCTAAAGGTTGGATTTGGAATTATGTCCAACTCAAAATTTGGGAAAGGTCGTTGTAAGTGTAGTTCGATGTCCGTTTATGGAAATCGACTGAAAGGGCCTTAATAAAATAATTAAAAATATTGATAATTTGTGTAAAATCATAATAAATGATTTGGAAAGAATTAAGATGAAAAATTCCATGTTTGTAAAGATAAAAATATATTTTTATCAAAATGAACTAGTTATTAACTAGATTTGGAATCCAATAATTTTTAAATAAAATAAATTGGGTTTGTGAATGGTTTTAATATAACCAGAATTTCCAATATATGAATTGGAGTGGATTTGAATAGAAATCATCTTCGGAATATTTCAATGTTGGATATCGTGATTATACAGATATTGTTATGGAAATTTTGAAGATATATTTATATCATTATTTCCAATACGATATTTGTTGGTTTTAGAATTTGATATTGAAAATAAGCTGATATAATTTCTATTTATAGCCTTACATTTAATATCAAATGGAATTTTGGGTTTGTCATGAATGGTGTCTTAAATAACACTGTTCTTAAACCCTATGTGAAAAGAATAAATCTTTTAATTATGATTATTAGAGTTTCCACTTAATTAACACTTAATTGGAATAAAATGGAATGTGAATTGGGTTTATTGTGACCTGTGTTTGTAACAACATTTGTTCTTTAACTAGATTAATAGTGAAAGGAGATTTGGAATTTATAAATCTTTTAATTAAGATTAATGGGATTTTCCAAAGAAAAGTAAATCATCATCAGTATTTATGTTCGTGTTCTGAAAGTGTGATATCTATATATTTCCATTAGACTGGTGTGAGAACCAAAACTAGATAGGTTCTATTGTTGTGATTTGGCATCAAAAACATGATTTTTGTATATATATTATGAATTTTAAATGATAATCAACTAATTGATTGCTGGTTGTGTTGTTTGTTTATTTGTTTGATAATTTTGAACCGTTATGCTAGATTGAACTGAATATTGAACTGTATTGAAAATTGTTTGAAAATGCATGCATATACATGTACTTACATTGAACAGGTCATAGCAAAGAGGCTAGAGCAGAGGAATAAAATTGTTTGCCCGACAAATAGGTACATGTTTACCATAATTTACTGTTTTGTTTGGGTGAAGATGATTTTATGAGCCGATTGGCTAGCCGCTTGGCTTTTTCTTTTTCTTTTGGATTGAAGAAGGCCATGGAGGCTATATGAAATATCCCGAAGTCCCCGGTGCAGGGGAGGTTATGGCGAAATTTTTCAAAAATTTAGGGTGTTAGCCAAATTTTTGAAAATTTTGAAAGGTTCTTAGAAACTGAAAAGTTGAAGAACTTAAGCTGTAATGAAAATAAATGAAGTTGGATTGATTAGTTAAACAACTTTCGGCTTCGTTCCTTTTCGGGGACGAAAAGTTTTTAGTGGGGAAGATTGTAATAACCCGGAAATTCTGAGCCAATTTAAAAAATTTTATTTTGGTAATTTTAGCGAATTTTGAATATTTAAAATGATTTATCTTAAATAATAACGACGAGGAATTTATTTTGAATAGTATTAGAACGTATATATTTATATACATCGTCGTTAGAATATAAATAATTATTTGTAATTATAAAAGGAATTGAAAATGGCGCGGTAGTTCGATAATTTGATTTCAAATTTCAATTGCACATATCGGGTGCAAAATAAACAGGATTTTTAGCGAAACCAAAAATATTAGAATCTATTTAAGAATATCTTTCCAACGAATCCGAGAAGTCGAAATTTCATAGCGGGGATCAAACGTTATGTCCAGTTGAAAATTCAGAATAGTCGCTATGGAATTTTGGCCCTTGAAAATGGAAATTTTGCAAATGACCTCGGTTTTCGACGAAACCACTTTTGTTGGATCCGTGATGTCAAGTTATTGATAGATTCCAAAATTCGTAATTTTTCGAATCAATATGTGAGCGTGGCAAAGGAAAACGCGTTTTACCAGTTTAAGTTGATTTTAATCGACTGGAAAATGGCCATTTTTCAAACGGTCTCGGAATTTGATGGAACTAGTTTTGTTAAGACCGTATCGTCAATACGAAGCTAGAAATATTTTTCTGGAATTTTTCTAGTTAGTACGTGGCCCCGGTAAATTGAAATGCGCGTTCAAATTCAATATATAGAGTTATATGTTGATTTTGACGAAAGCTGTTCGAAATGGTCGAATCAGTCTACGATACATATCCCATTGTGTTCGGAATGGGGGTAAAACGCTAGGGACGACAGGCGGTGGGTCCCGTTTCGAGGTCGAAATAAAAAGTACCTTTTTGAAATTAAATTAATTAAATAAAATAAAAACCTCTCCCCTCTCTCTCTGTACTCTCAGCCCCCCCGTATCATTTCAATCGAAGGAAGATAAAAAAAACAAAAGAAAAGAAAAGGGGGGAAGAAGGCGGAGGAGCCGTCGCTCCTCCATGGGTGGCGCCACCGCGCCCCGATGAGCGCGCCCCCTCCAATTCCCCTCTCGTGTTCCTCCGCCCTGCCCTCCTCTTCCTCGAGTCAGAGATCCCCCAACCCTCAAAGACCCAACCCCCTTTGCCATTAACGACGAGGCGCCTCCACAAGCGAAGCCCCACCAAAGCCGCCCACCGCCGACTGCTCCCCTCCGTTCTCCCTCCCTCCGTGGAAGCCCGCTGCCGCCCAATTCAACCCCAAACCGAACCCTAGGTTCACCGCCACCACTGCGTTGGCTCCGTCGACCTGTAGCGCCCAAATGTGAGTTGTCTTCGCTCTATTTTTATTTATTTCTATTTGAATTTGGTTAGGGAAATATACGATTTTTATTATGGTAAAGGTTCGATTTTTAATTTAGTAAAGAATCGATTTTTAATATAGCAAAGAAGATATTTTAACTTAGTAAAGACGGGATTTTTTAAACAGATTAAAAATATGATTTTTATATAATAGAGAATATAAAAATATTATCTTTATATATGTAGCGAATAAGAAAAGGTATGATTTTCAAAATAACAAAGGATTGGATTTTTACAATGTAAGGAGCGAAATAAAAATCTGATATTTATTGTATATGTGTTGAGATAAAAATGTGATTTTTATAGCGATGATATAAAAATTCGATCTTTATATATGAAGGAAAAATATAATTTTTATATTAGTAGAAGGTTAAAAATATAATTTTTATATTAGTAGAAGGTTAAAAATATAATTTTTATATTAGTAGAAGGTTAAAAATATAATTTTTATATTAGTAGAAGAATAAAAATATGATTTTTTATTTGTTGAAATGAAGCAATAAAAATATAATTTTATTATGAACAGCGGACTGCATTAGAATTTCAAACAAATATAGACGGTTCAACAGATTAAAAGCAAAGCACGGCGGAGTGGAACCCTCGGTGAGAACTTCTCACTTTAAATTTTCTTCTATAGTTAAAAACATATATTAGGTTGTAGACGGTGCTTAGCAGCACCCGACACCCGTCATCCACATACCATGGATGGCTTGTATGTTTGATGTGGTGAAAATTTATTGTGTGTTGTGAGATGGAATAAAATATTTATATAGTTAAAAATATTTTATCGTTAAAAATATAATTTTTAACGGGTATGTGAATGAATAAAAACCTGTGTTTGTTGATTTGAAACCCCACACGGGTATTGGGATAAGATACGGCATACACTAATCCCAATAATTAGTTGTATGTCAATCGATTGATTGACATGCTGTTATAAGCGTTAGATGTCTATATTTGATGCTTATACAGTGTAGTGCACTTTGGATGATGGTTGATTATTTGTCAGTGCTATTATATACATGTGTTGTGTGGAAACCATATAATTAACATTATATGGTAATTGATTGGGCCTCATTCCAATTGGGGAAATAAAGAATATTATAAAATATAAATAACCATGTGTTGAAAATTATCATGTGTTGAAAGAAATATTTTAACAATAAAATTTACATCTTTATCATATTTAAAGTTAGAAACTAACTGGAAAATAGATAAGATGAGTGGTTTCCTGGGTATTGATCTGATATTGGTTTCGACCTTCGGGGTCAATACTTAGGGAATCATTCTCTTACTACTTTACGGTTGGAGTCTGATTTAAAAATCAAACGATAGATACCATAATTTTATAAAATATATTAAATAATAGAAATAATCATGTGTTGACAGTGCTCATGTGTTGAGAATATTCATGTGTTGAAGAAAGATATATTCATGTGTTGAATAGAGTAAATATTCGGTTGTTGAATAGAATAACGAATTTATTGAAATTTATAAAGCCATGTTGATTAGAGATGCACCATTTTGACGTGAGAGATATTTATATTGATTATATTCATTTTTATAATGAATATAGAAAAGGAAGTGATTTCAAAATATAACGTTGATTGGGCCTCATTTCAATTTTGATTCAAAATTGAATATGAAGTTGAAATCGTTTCAAAAATGAATTTAAAACGATTTATAAAATACGTTTTAAAAGGAAATCGACGAAATATATATAATATATATATATATATATTATATATATAATGGTCTGAATAGAACACGCCGCGCTGCGGCAGTTCGTGAATTTCGACCATTGACTTCGAATCGATGTTGCGGGAGATCCGACCGTCAGATTCTCCTGAAACCGGAACCGTTGGGTTCGTATCGAAAAGAGCATTCCAATGAATATTAGAAATTTAAAATTTAACGGTTGGATTTGGAATTATGTCCATATCAAATTTGGAAAAGGTCGCTGTATGTGCAGTTCGATGGCCATTGGTGGAAATCGACTGTACGGGCCTTGATAAAATTATTAAAAATATCTATAATTTGTGTAAAAGCATAAGAAATGATTTGTGAAGATTTGGGATGAAAAACTCCATATTTGAAAAGATAAAAATAGATTTTTATCGTAATGAACTAGTTTTGAACTAGAAAAAAAATCAATTTATTTTTGAAATAAATAAATTGAATTTGAAGTGCTTTTAAAAATAATCAGAATTTCCAATACGTGAATTGGAATGGATTTGAATCGAAATTGTCTTTGGAATATTTCGATGTTGGATTTCGTGATTATACAGATATTGTTGTGGGAATTTGAAAGATATGTTTATATCGTTATTTCCAATACGATATTTGTTGGTCATAGAATTTGATATTGAATATAAGCCGATATATTTTCTATTCAGAGCCTTGTATTTAATATCAAATGTGATTTGGGTTTGTCGTGAATGGTGTCTTCATTAACACTATTCTTAAGAACAGTAGAGAAAAGGTTAAATCTTTTTATTTAGATTTAATGAAGTGTACCAATTAAATGATATTTAATTGGAATTGAATTTGAATTGGTTCTTGGGTTTATCGTGAGCGGTGTTTTGAATAACATCTGTTCTTTAACTCGATTAACAATAGAAAGTGATTTTGGGTTTATCGTGAATCGTGTTTTAGGTGACATTGTTTCTTTAACCCAGTTAAAGACAAGATATTGATTTGTGGGAAGATTAAAACCAAGTGGAGTTTTAATGAATCTATAATTAAATTGAAATGTGAATTGATAATTTAAATTATCAAATCTGAAAAGTGGTCGAGAATGGAGTACCACCAGTTTTGCTCCAAAGCGATAGTTAAATATTTAATTAGATTTGAACGTGAAATGGTAATTAATATTTACCGATAACACCGTGGTGTTAGATACGGAGTATTACCAGTTTTCTCCATGGGATAAATAGGTTGGGATTGGGAAATAAAATAAATAATTACTTCGGTGTGGTTCGCTATTCCCGACTAGTTTGGAAACCGTAATATGGTTTGAAATGATATCCAAAGGAAGATTAAAGAATAAATTTAGAAGAATTTATCTTTGAAAAAATTAATGGGAACCTTTCCCAAAGAATGTGATTTTGTGAATAAAAGAATATTCTGAATTGGAATGAGGCGTATGTTGTGTTTGTGTAACATTTGTTTATTATATACTCTGGTTATTCGGAAATGCCGGGTTTATACCCATTCTGAATAACCGATTCAACGATATGTCGAAGATGAAGACGGA
Organism: Allium sativum; assembly: GCA_030737875.1. Taxonomy (NCBI): domain Eukaryota; kingdom Viridiplantae; phylum Streptophyta; class Magnoliopsida; order Asparagales; family Amaryllidaceae; genus Allium; species Allium sativum. Next base: position 896,494,599 of record CM060918.1, read on the forward strand.
GGGTGAAGACCGGAAGTCGTCACATCGTTTGGGTGATTACTAATCATCTTGATTGGGCTGTACACCTAAGAGGAGGGAATCAGTTGGTGATCGTCCAGACGTACTTGGAGATCGACGGATATGCATGGAAAGTGCCTCCGGTTTCGTTCAGACCCAGAACGGACTTGTAAATGGACTATGTGTCTGACATTGGATTTTATTCTGTGTTGATTGATCTCTATTAAATATACATCTGTTTGGCGGCGGAGAATTTATTCTCTTGCTTAACGCCCTTCTCTGATACGTACGAGCTCAGAGGTTGTATATCGATGGACATCAGTCACATGGAGTGATTTGCCTGTGTGGCATGCCTAAGTGGCAGATGATCAAGGCTTCTGTTTAAAAGCAAAGTCTTGTGGTGGATGATCAAAGCACAGCCTATGTGGCATAGCTTTGTGTATAACGTGAATTCGCGAGCCTCACACCTCGGTATGAGTCAAAAACGGGATACAGACCGTTGGGAGAACACGACGTTTCTTTCTAGCTAGTGGTGGGGTTAATGCTTAAAATGGCTGACATTTATATACTTTTCATCTGTGTGGTTGTTGGAATGCGAGGCGCCTCGGATATAGGTCTGTAGGACCGGGCAACGTGTGTTCAGGAATTGCCAATCCTCCAAAGTTAGGTGAGGACCGACCCAACCGATTCCAAGGATCATAGTGGGATCCTGAGACATTTGCTAGAGTGTCTCGAACGGAGAGGAGCTTGCCCCTTGCCTCGACTCATGACGGAAATCCAATTTCCAATACGTGATATTGCGGTTTTAATTGTAGAACTAGTATGGCGACATGATATATGGTACCCATGCCGTCTATGATTGATATTTATGATTGAAATTGTTTTGACACTATACACTTATAGTAATAATAAAACATGAAATTTCACGTACCAAGCATTCTTGGCTATTATAAGGTAAAAACCCTATCCTCCGGCTTGCGTTGCATTGTGTGATGGGACCTGGGTCTTATAATAGCTTCATTTTTCCAAAAAGCATTGCGCTGTTTTGATATATGCACTGGTATTCTTGGGAGGAAACCCATTCCGTGTTATACGGCGTGGTCCCTTGAATTACTCTCTTTTAAAATAAAGATTTATAACTGTTTTAGTTCTCACACCAGTCACATGACTGACCTGGAGTTTATTGTTTTAACCTAAACTCTGGGTGCCCCTATTTTCGACACGGGCAGCTAGTATTTTTGATTTTGCAGATTTATATTCATAGGATCCTAATTTACAGCTGGAACGATGCTCGGAAAGCTCTGTATCCGTGTATTACTTTCTATTGTGTTTGTATTGTTTTTCCGCTGCTATGTAATTTATTGTAATCTCTGATATTTATCGAATGTATTTTATTTATTCGTACTCTGTATATTCTTGTATTCTGATGGAATTGTTTGCAATAAGCAATGAAATGTTCTTTTGTTTGCATTCTGATTCGTATTGTCCTCAATTCTATCCGGGCAAACTTCACGGGGAAGTTTGGGTCGTCTCAGTTTGGTATCAGAGCTTTGGTTTACAGAGCTCGAGAACAAAACACATTAGAACCAAATGAAAGAATCCATCAGATATTGGATTAGTAATATCCAATTAGAATAACTGGTTAGAGATAGGATCAGTAGTATCCTAGAACGAGTGTGAAGAGTATATTTTTCAAATGAAAACAATATTGTTTTGAAAATTTAAACAAGAGTATTCGTATTTGAATATTTTATTTGTATTGAATTTGGACAATCGAGTATATAAAGATTTCGCGTATACGCGTCATGAACGTATATTCAAAGTTTTAATATACTGGATAGATATAGAATCACATTCTAGACACCCGGGGATGATTCTGATGATGGTGCATCATCATCAGTATTTATGTTCGTGTTCCGAAAGTGTGATATCTATATATTTCCATTAGACTGGTGTGAGAACCAAAACTAGATAGGTTCTATTGTTGTGATTTGGCATCAAAAACATGATTTTTATATATATATATATATATATATCAAAATTATGAATTTGAAATGATAATCAACTAATTGATTGCTGATTGTGTTGTTTGTTTATTTGTTTGATAATTTTGAACCATTATGCCAGATTGAACCGAATATTGAACTGTATTGAAAATTGTTTGAAAATGCATGCATATACATGTACTTACATTGAACATGTCATAGAAAAGAGGCTAGAGCAGAGGAATAAAATTGTTTGCCTGACAAATAGGTACATGTTTACCATAATTTACTGTTTCGTTTGGGTGAAGATGATTCTATGAGCCGATTGGCTAGCCGCTTGGCTTTTTCTTTTTCTTTTGGATTGAAGAAGGCCATGGGAGGCTATATGAAATATCCCAAAGTCCCCGATGTAGGGGAGATTATTGCGAAATTTTTCGAAAATTTAGGGTGTTAGCCAAATTTTTGAAAATTTTGAAAGGTTCTTAGAAACTGAAAAGTTGAAGAACTTAAGCCGTAATGAAAATAAAGGAAGTTAAGTTGATTATTTAAACAACTTTCGGCTTCATTCCTTTTCGGGGACGAAAAGTTTTAAGTGGGGGAGATTGTAATAACCCGGAAATTCTGAGCCAATTTAAATTTTTTATTTTGGCTATTTTAGCGAATTTTGAATATTTAAAATGATTTATCTTAAATAATAACGACGAGAAATTTATTTTGAATAGAATTAGAACGTATATATTTATATACATCGTCGTTAGAATATAAATAATTATTTATAATTATAAAAGGAATTGAAAATGGCGCGGTTGTTCGATAATTTGATTTCAAATTTCAATTGAACATACCGAGTGCAAAATAAACCAGATTTTAGCGAAACCAACAATATTAGAATCTATTTAAGAATATCTTTCCAACGAATCCGAGAAGTCGAAATTTCATAGCGGGGATCAAAAGTTATGTCCAGTTGAAAATTCAGAATAGTCGCTATGGAATTCTGGCCCTTGAAAATGGAAATTTTGCAAATGACCTCGGTTTTCGACAAAACCACTTTTGTTGGATCCGTGATGTCAAGTTATTGCTAGATTCCAAAATTCGTAATTTTTCGAATCTATATGTGAGCGTGGCAAAGGAAAACGCGTTTTACCAGTTTTAGTTGATTTTAATCGACTGGAAAATGGCCATTTTTCAAACGGTCTCTCAATTCAATGGAACTAGTTTTGATAAGACCGTATCGTCAATACGAAGCTAGAAATATTTTTTTGGAATTTTTCGAGTTAGTACGTGGCCCCGGTAAATCGAAATGCGCATTCAAATTCAATACATAGAGTTATATGTTGATTTTGATGAAAACTGATCGAAATGGTCGAATCAGCCTATGATACATATCCCATTGTATTCGGAATGGGGGTAAAACGCTAGGGACGACAGGCGGTGGGTCCTGTTTCGAGGTCGAAATAAAAAGTACCTTTTTGAAATTAAATTAATAAAATAAAACAGAATAAAAACCTCTCCCCTCTATCTCTATACTCTCAGGCCCTCCCGTATCATTTCAGTCGAAGGAAGATAAAAAAACAAAAGAAAAGAAAAGGGGGGAAGAAGGCGGAGGAGCCGTCGCTCCTCCATGGGTGGCACCACCGCGCCCCGATGAGCGCGCCCCCCCTCCGATTCCCCTCTCATGTTCCTCCGTCCCGTCCTCTTCTTCCTCGAGTCAAAGATCCCCCAACCCTCGAAGACCCAACCCCCTTTGCCATTAACGACGACGCGCCTCCACAGGCGAAGCCCCACCAGAGCCGCCCACCGCCGGCTGCTCCCCTCCCTCCGTCGAAGCCCGCTGCCGCTCAATTCAACCCCAAACCGGACCCTAGGTTCGCCGGCACCACTGCGTTGGCTCCGTCGACTTGTAGCGCCCAAATGTGAGTTGTCTTCGCTCTATTTTTATTTATTTCTATTTGAATTTGGTTAGGGAAATATACAATTTTTATTATGGTAAAGGTTCGATTTTTAATTTAGAAAAGAATCGATTTTTAATATAGCAAAGATGATATTTTTAACTTAGTAAAGACGGGATTTTTTAAATAGATTAAAAATATGATTTTTATATAATAGAGAATATAAAAATATTATCTTTATATATGTAGCGAATAAGAAAAGGTATGATTTTCAAAATAACAAAGGATTGGATTTTTACAATGTAAGGAGCGAAATAAAAATCTGATTTTTATTATATATGTGTTGAGATAAAAATGTGATTTTTATAGCGATGATAAAAATTCGATCTTTATATATGAAGGAAAATAATAAAAAATATAATTTTTATATTAGTAGAAGGTTAAAAATATAATTTTTATATTAGTAGAAGGTTAAAAATATAATTTTTATATTAGTAGAAGGTTAAAAATATAATTTTTATATTAGTAGAAGGTTAAAAATATAATTTTTATATTAGTAGAAGAATAAAAATATGATTTTTTATTTATTGAAATGAAGCAATAAAAATATAATTTTTATTATGAACAGCGGACTGTATTAGAATTTCAAACAGATCCAGACGGTTCAACAGTTCAAAAGTAAAGCACGGTGGAGTGGAACCCTCGGTGAGAACTTCTCACTTTAAATTTTCTTCTCTAGTTAAAATATATACTAGGATGCAGACGGTGCTTAGCAGCACCCGACACCCGTCATCCACAGACCATGGATGGCTTGTATGTTTGATGTTTGTTGTGGTGAAAATTTATTGTGTATTGTGAGATGGAATAAAATATTTATATAGTTAAAAATATTTTATCGTTAAAAATATAATTTTTAATGGGTATGTGAATGAATAAAAATCTGTGTTTGTTGATATGAAACCCCACACGGGTATTGGGATAAGATACGGCATACACTAATGCCAATAATTAGTTGTATGTCGATCGATTGATTGACATGCTGTTATAAGCGTTAGATATCTATATTTGATGCTTATACAGTGTAGTGCACTTTGGATGATGGTTGATTATTTCTCAGTGCTATTATATACATGTGTTGTGTGGAAACCATATAATTAACATTATATGGTAATTGATTAGGCCTCATTCCAATTGGGGAAATAAAGAATATTATAAAATATAAATAACCATGTGTTGAAAATTATCATGTGTTGAAAGAAATATTTTAACAATAAAATTTACATCTTTATCATATTTAAAGTTAGAAACTAACTGGAAAATAGATAAGATGAGTGGTTTCCTAGGTATTGATCTGATATTGGTTTCGGCCTTCGGGGTCAATACTTAGGGAATCATTCTCTTACTACTTTACGGTTGGAGTCTGATTTAAAAATCAAACGATAGATACCATAATTTTATAAAATATATTAAATAATAGAAATAGTCATGTGTTGACAGTGCTCATGTGTCGAGAATATTCATGTGTTGAAGAAAGATATATTCATGCGTTGAATAGAGTAAATATTCATTTGTTGAATAGAATAACGAATTTATTGAAATTTATAAAGCCGTGTTGATTAGAGATGCGCCATTTTGACATGAGCGATATTTATATCGATTATATTCGTTTTTATAATGAATATAGAAAAGGAAGTGATTTCAAAATATAACGTTTTGAAAATACTATCATTTGTATATCGATGATGTGGAATATTCAATTTTGATTCAAAATTGAATATGAAGTTGAAATCGTTTCGAAAACGAATTTAAAACTATTTATAAAATACGTTTTAAAAGGAAATCGATGAAATATATATAATATTATATATATATATATAATGGCCTGAATAGAACGCGCCGCGCTGCGGCAGTTCGTGAATTTCGACCATTGACTTCGAATTGACTTTGCGGGAGATCCGACCGTCGGATTCTCCTGAAACCGGAACCATTGGGTTTGTATCGAAAAGAGCTTTCCAATGAATATTAGAAATTTGAAATCTAACGGTTGGATTTGGAATTATGTCCAAATCAAATTTGGAAAAGGTCGCTGTAGGTGCAGTTCGATGGCCATTGGTGGAAATCGACTGTACGGGCCTTGATAAAATTATTAAAAATATCTATAATTTGTGTTAAATCATAAAAAATGATTTGGGAAGAATTGGGATGAAAAACTCCATATTTGAAAAGATAAAAATAGATTTTTATCGAAATGAACTAGTTTTGAACTAGAATAAAAATCATTTTATTTTTGAAATAAATAAATTGAATTTGAAGTGCTTTTAAAAATAATCAGAATTTCCAATACGTGAATTGGAATGGATTTGAATCGAAATTGTCTTTGGAATATTTCGATGTTGGATTTCGTGATTATACAGATATTGTTATGGGAATTTGAAAGATATATTTATATCCTTATTTCCAATACGATATTTGTTGGTCATAGAATTTGATATTGAATATAAGCCGATATATTTTCTATTCAGAGCCTTGTATTTGATATCAAATGTGATTTGGGTTTATCGTGAATGGTGTCTTCATTAACACTGTTCTTAAGCCCAGTAGAGAAAAAGATTAAATCTTTCTATTTAGATTTAATGAAGCGTACCAATTAAATGATATTTAATTGGAATTGATTTTGAATTGGTTCTTGGGTTTATCGTGAGCGGTGTTTTGAATAACACCTGTTCTTTAACCCGATTAACAATAGAAAGTGATTTTGGGTTTATCGTGAATCGTGTTTTAGGTGACATTGGTTCTTTAACCCAGTTAAAGACAAGATATTGATTTGTGGGAAGATTAAAACCAAGTGGAGTTTTAATGAATCTGTAATTAAATTGAAATGTGAATTGATAATTTAAATTATCAAATCTGAAAAGTGATCGAGAATGGAGTACCACCAGTTTTGCTCCAAAGCGATAGTTAAATCTTTAATTAGATTTGAACGTGAAATGCTAATTAATATTTACCGATAACACCATGGTGTTAGATATGGAGTATTACCAGTTTTCTCCATGGGATAAATAGGTTGGGATTGGGAAATAAAATAAATAATTACTTCGGTGTGGTTCGCTAATCGCGACTAGTTTGGAAACCGTAATATGGTTTGAAATGATATCCAAAGGAAGATTAAAGAATAAATTTAGAAGAATTTATCTTTGATAAAATTAATGGGAACCTTTCCCTAAGAATGTGATTTTGCGAATAAAAGAATATTCTGAATTGGAATGAGGCATATGTTGTGTTTGTGTAACATTTGTTTATTATATAAGAGGGTTATTCGGAAAGGCCGGGTTTATACCCATTCTGAATAACTGATTCGACGATATGTCGAAGATGAAGACGGTGGTTGAAGACCGGAAGTCTTCACATCGTTTGGGTGATTACTGATGATCTTGATTGGGCTGTACACCCAAGAGGAGGGAATCAATTGGTGATCATCCAGACGTACTTGGAGATCGATGGATATGCGAGGAAAGTGCCTCCGGTTTCGTTCAGACCCAGAACGGACTTGTAAATGGACTGTGTGTTTGACATTGGATTTAATTCTATGTTGATTAATCTCTATTAAATATACATCTGTTTGGCGGCGGAGAATTTATTCTCTTGCTTAACGCCCTTCTCTGAGACGTACGAGCTCAGAGGTTGTATATCGATGGACATCAGTCGCATGGAGTGAATTGCCTGTGTGGCACGCCTAAGTGGAAGATGATCAAGGCTTCTGTTGAAAAGCAAAGTCTTATGATGGATGATCAAAGCACAGCCTGTGTGGCATAGCTTTGTGTATAACGTGAATTCGAGAGCCTCACACCTCGGTATGAGTCAAAAAGGGATACGGACCGTTGGGAGAACATGACGTTTCTTTCTAGCTGGTGGTGGTGTCAATGCTTAAAATGGCTAACATTTATATACTTTTCTCCTGTGTGGTTGTTGGAATGAGAGGCGCCTCGGATATAGGTCTGTTAGGACCGGGAAACGTGTGTTCAGGAATTGCCAATCCTCCAAAGTTAGGTGAGGACCGGCCCAACCGATTCCAAGGATCATAGTGGGGTCATGAGACATTTGCTAGAGTGTCTCGAACGGAGAGGAGTTTGCCCCTTGCCTCGACTCATGACGGAAATCCAATTTCCAATACGTGATATTGCGGTTTTAATTGTAGAACTAGTATGGCGACATGATATATGGTACCCATGCCGTCTATGATTGATATTTATGATTGAAATTGTTTTGACACTATACACTTATAATAGTATCAAATGATTTGTTTTAAAGTACCAAGCATGTTTGGCTATTATATGGGAAAACCCTATCCTCCGGCTTGCGTTGCATTGTGTGGTGGGACCTTGGCTCTGATACCAAATGTAACACCCCACCTCCACTAGGATCACTCCTTAGAATGTACTAGCTTTGGAGGGGCGTTATTGTGAAGGTAAGCATGCACAGAGATATCGCAAGACAGAATATATAAAAATAAATATAAGTAAAGCAGCGGTAGCAGATAAAAACCCATCATCATCATCTCACAAAACCAACATAGTCAAGTACATAGTATCAAAATGTCATGATCCAAAATACAACATAAGTCTAGATACGTAGAAACAAAATACATGGTAAAACATCAGTACTAATCCACAGAAATAAAAAATAAGCCACAGCTAGCTCAGATCCATACATGAGCTATCCAACAAGCAAGCCAAAGATCCACTAAGCAGATGTAGCCCCTCCCTGAGAACCTGTGGGGGGGGGGGGGAAACGGAAGAAAAGAAGCGAAAGAAAACAGGTCAGTCAAAAAGACTGGTAAGCCCTACTACGATCAATCTATAAACTAATAAAGTTAACAGCATGATGGAAACTGAGATGAACATACTGGCAATAGATAAAGGTGACATCACATAGATGGGATTAAACTTTGCACCACAGTGTACTAGCAAACCCACAAAACAGATCTTGATCCCTTAGCCCAAACTTTGGCCCAATAACATGAAGTGACCTTAGTATAAGGTCCAGCCCAACGGTCTAGTCGATCGGCTCCCTATAAACCTAACACGTCCAGTGTTGGTGTCCATACAGCCCACATGGATGTAGTCAGACTGCGCTGGGTCCACCTTTGGGTGTATCAAGCCCTCGGGTGTCAACCCCAGACACCTAAGCAATAATGCACAGTCTAAATCTACTGGTACCCGTGCCTCGAGTTTGTCCAATATCGGACTACGTGCACGTCCGTAGCCCGCCGGACCCGCACCGCTGTACCACTCAGCCGTCGCTTTGGTCGCTTACATCCGTCCAGTAATCGTGCCCCGCCCTAACCTAGCTGTAGGGTTGTGGTGATACCAAACTGGGATTACTGCTGGAACAGACCACGTTGCTAGGGTTTCTAAGAGGGTTAAGTGCGGTTTAACCCCTCACTAATCATGGATTAAATTAGTTAAGTGTAACCACTTAACCCCATCTAATCCTCGCATCCCCATTATTGGTTAAGTATTAGTGGGCCATGACTTAACCCTAATCATGAGGCATTAATTTATTAATGCACCCAACCTCTCACATTAGACATCCGTGGTTACCTGGGAAGATTTACACCACGTCTAGGTCTAATCTCGGGTCTTACGGTGCAACATGACCAACTACCCACATTAGATAACATGTAATGGCCAACTCGAGGTTTTGCGCTGTTTTGATATATGCACTGGTATTCTTGGGAGGAAACCCGTTCCGTGTTATACGGCGTGGTCCCTTGAATTACTCTCTTTTAAAATAAAGATTTATAACTGTTTTAGTTCTCACACCAGTCACATGACTGACCTGGAGTTTATTGTTTTAACCTAAACTCTGGGTGCCCCTATTTTCGACACGGGCAGCTAGTAGTTTTGGTTTTGCAGATTTATATTCACAGGATCCTGATTTACAGCTGGAACGATGCTCGGAAAGCTCTGTATCCGTATATTACTTTCAGTTGTGTTTGTATTGTTTTTCCGCTACTATGTAATTTATTGTAATCTCTGATATTTATCGAATGTATTTTATTTATTCATACTCTGTATATTGTGTTCTGATGGAATTGTTTGTAATAAGCAATGAAATGTTCTTCTGTTTGCATTCTGATTCGTCTTGTCCTCAATTCTCTCCGGGCTTTCCTTCATGGGGAAGTTCAGGTCGTCTCAAAAGCACAGTTGTAATAAATGTTTTTTACAACTTTTTTAACAGACTGTTGTAATAAACCTATTTTCAACAACTTTTTTATTTTATCTGTTGTAATAGATATCTATTACAACATTTCTTTTTCGTCAATTGTAATAGATAAGTATACTAGCAAATGATAATAATATTAATAATTAATTTATAAATAGTAATACTCCTTAAATAATAGTATTAATAATTCATAAGTATTATTGTTTTTGAAATATAATATAGTTAAGAATTAGTATACATATTTTAAATTTTAAATATTTAATAATAATTTATTAACAAATAATAATTTGGAGTTAATAATTAAATATGCAAAGCATTAATAAATAAATATTCAATTTTTTTGCAACTATATTTTTTTATCACTTGTAATAGATGCCTATTACAACTTTTTTATATATCGTACTTTTAAATATTTAATATTAATAATTAGAATAATAAATAATTATTATTAAATAATTAATTATTATCAATTAATAATTAATTTTTGATAATTAATAATTAACGCTTAACATTAATAATTAAGTAGTAATATCTAATATTTAATAAATATTTTTTGATGATTAATAGCTATTTTTTATTGGAAAGTTGTATAAACTTATTATCAACGGTTCTTTTTTCTAATTACTGCAATAAAGGCCTATTAAATATCAATAGTAATTAATATTTAATAACTAATTATACTAATATTTATAACACTCAATAATCGAAATTAAATGAAAATTTAAAATTAATAATAACTAATAATTTCTATTAAATAATTAAAAGTAACACTTATTTTTTAATAATTATTGTTGAGTATTTAATAGTTAATAACTAGTAACATATGCATAATAATTAATTTTTTAATAATTCATATTCTGTTGTAAATAAGAAGAAATAAGTAATAATTAATAATAACTATCATTAGCAAGTATAAATCAATATTTTAATAAAAATTAATTACTAGGAAATCCATATTATATTTAATAATATATACTTTTCGTGAAAATTTTGACATTTACCATTAGCAAGTAATTTTGGCATTCTCAGGAAATTCATATTCTAACTTACAATATTTAATTGTACAAATTTTGGCGAAACTTTGGTCTTGACGTATGAAAAACGGGACGGTCTTTGTTAATGCGATGAAATTTTGGTGGCAAAAGTGAAATTTTTGGCTCCAAATTGATGCTCCTTTTCTCTTCTCTAAATCAACATCGTTCCCAATCCTACCTTTTCAAAAAAACTTGCTCTTTAATAAACTTTAATTTGTACCGTCGAATATGGATGGATCCATGGATTTAATGATTTGATGACTTTTATTAGCATCCACCTACCTCTAGTTGCATATTGTCGGATTTGATTGGTTTGAGAGCGAAGCAGACTTCCTCAGAGAAACTTCTATCGACTGTTGCCGGTTTTAATCAAATTATAAAGAGTATAATCTATCAGAGAAAAGCATATTATTTGCTGGTTTTTTCTTCTTACATCAAACTTTGGTAAAACAGATCAATTTTACCTTACGCTCCTTCCCAAATCAATCATCGATATTAAAACATAGATCAAAATTCGAAGAATAAGTGATTGTTGTAGTTCAATTTTCAGGTGAATATTTCAAACTAGCTATGTAACGACCCGATAGGAATTCGATGCCCGAATTCTGACAACAATATATAATCCCACATTTCTTGCCAAAACTCAAGTATCGAACCCACCAGATTGTTATTTGAAAGAATTTAGAGGGTGAGATAAGAAAGGAAGAAATATTAGAATAGAAGAAGAAGAAGACCCAATACAACACAGAGTCTCACATCGCAGCGGAACAAAATATAATATAGAAATAAATCTTTATTGAGAGCTTTGGAAATATACTTACAATCATCAGAGTACATCTCACATCTGGACAGTTATAATTGTCTGTCCTCATATACAACACACAGCGGAATATTATTACTTCATACATCTGAATTCTTCTAGCTTGTCTCTTCTCAACATCCGATAACCTGAACCTGTATACCTCGGTCTAACCCGAGCATTTCAAATACCGGGTTAGTCTGGTGAACCAGAGTGAGAAAATCTTGCAAAGTTTATATAACAACCATCTTGATTTTTAAAGTTCAAAATCCTTTTGAAGAAAAAGATAATAGTAAGACCAGCCCACACATAAACACGGACGGTTTTTACCTTACTATAACCCAAAACAGTTTTGAAACCATATCTTGTCTGATATTATAATAGTGTCTAAATACAAATAAATAGAATCTAGCAGAACGCTTGCATCTCACGCTCCACATGTATAGTATACAAACAAAAACCGCGGGCGCTTATTAGAGATTGGACTCCGACTATGATAAGGTATGGGACCGGTAACGTCCCGTATTTTTAGTGGTTTGATATATAATATATTTTATTTTATTAAATATTGAATTGGAATTATAAATAGATTTATTTTGTTTATTAAAACGAAGTTCAAGAATATATAATTTATTTTATAATTAAAACGAACTCGAAACGACGCGGCAGTTCGTAATTTACGATTTGAACTTAAATTGATTATATAGAATTCGTTTTAAGTCGGGATTCTGCGAGACAAGAAACGTTATGATCGATTTGATTTTAATTTTATAATGGAGAAGAAAAATCGAGTTTTCATATTATAGATTTTATTTTACGTCCAAATCAAATTCTGAAATAGTCGCTGTAGAATCGATTATAGACCATAACGATTTATTTAAATATAATTACATATTGGCTTTGAATTTGGATAAGTCCTTTGAGGCGTAGTCATAATTTAATTTTTAGAATTTTGCTGTAATTTTTAATTCGTAAAATAAGCAACTTTTTATTTGGAGTATTTTACACCCTATATCAGCATTTTGGGGTTTCACAAAATGAGCCAACTAGTCTACATTATTATATTTTTGGGATCGTGGCACAATGTCTGTCACAACGGTATTTTTAGTTTTGTCGGTAGCAGTCCGTGAGCGAATAGAATTCTATGCAATGGATACCCTTAATAAATATCTAATATAAGACAAAAATGCCTTACCTTTGCACATCACAAATTCTTTTCCCATACCGACAATACTATTAAATTATGGTGCACTGAAATGTCAAGTTAAATCAAGTGCAGGAAGAAGCTAACCTTCATTTCCTTCTTTCGTTGGTACGCTATAATATATAAAGTATAAACATACCATACAGCTGAAATGACAACTCACAATGTTAAATCTAACAATGGTCACTGCTATCTTATTTTACATACGCCGACCTTTCTTTTCTTCATCAGCCACCCAAAAAATACAGTGCAGATCCTAGGTAAAAGAAAACTTCACACACTCTTTGAAATAGATACCCATAGCCTCTAAACATTTCTCTAGCCGATCTATTGAAGTGAAAACACAACTGCAAACCTACCTATCTTTTTCTCCGGACATCCTCTGCGAAAACACTGCTACTCTAGTATTTTCTTAGCCGGGTAGTTTCGTTTCAGCGGACAAGAAAACACGCTGAACCCCATTGTAGACTACAGCTATATGTTCCCTACAGTATGCCTTTGATTTAACGCGATCCTTGTCACTTAATCCTTACCCTATAAATAAGGGTGTTGTCTTCGTTCTTCCGCCTGAAACAAAAAGAACGTGGCGAGCTCCATTCCGTTAAAAAAAAATGAAGAGAAAGATCCTGCAAACTATAACCAAAGCCTCGTTTCTGAAAAAAAAAAGAATACTGTTTCCAGGAAAATATTTAGTAAATATACAAGAACCCAAACTTCATTCCATGAATTGCCTATTTCGTCTCAAACTGTGGTGTTATCGCAAGATGGTTACCGATGAGGTGCAGTAGGAAGTTGCGGCGGATCGGGTGTTGGAGTGAAGGGTGTATGCTGTAGACAAAGAAGTTTGAGATGGGGGGGGGGGGGGAGGGGGTTCATGCATAGTAGTATGGCGTGTGTTTGCAAGTGGGAAGAATGAGCTGTAGACGGGTTGTTTAAATGAGGAGTTGTGAAGGGAGCAGGACTGGGGAGTTTCTCATGAGGTTGAGCTCGAAGTGTACGGTAGGGTGTTTCACATTGGGGTTGTTTTCCTAGAACAAAAAGTATAGGATAAGAAGATGGGGATGTGGGCTGTGAAGGGCTTGCGGGCTTTGGGCCTTTAAGTTAAAAAGGAAATAAAATTAAATAAATGTGGCGTGGGTTCAAGTATAGTAGGGAGACGCAAGGGCTTGTAAATGTGTGAGGGTATAGGTTAATGGCGTGGAAATGGTAAGCTTCAGGAACTATGTTTTGTTTTAGAAATGGGAAAGAAAAGATAGGAAAAGGGGATGCTGGCCTCTAACCAACGTGATGAACAAAGAAGGGGTCTGTCAGTATATGTTGCGTGGGGTAGGAGTTTTAGGGGGCTTGGTCATAACATATATACATCGCATATGACATGCATGGATTTGCGGCACATGTTCGAACGCGGGGAAGTATTGTTGTGGAAAAAGCTAAGGGAGCATGGACAGTTAGGAAACGACTAAGGAAATAAACATGGGATCAAGGAACGACTAAAGAAGGTAATTAAGGTTAAACGTTAGTTAAGTTCTAATTATTTGTTAAACCAACTAAAAATGGGTTAAATAATGTATACAATGTCGAAATAACAACAATTCATCTGTATATCGTCAGAATCGCGCGAAATCAGCCATGTGGGAATCGCTTCGACAAAGAAGACATGTACGAACTAAACTGGAATTATTTGGAGATAGATGGGATTTTAATATAATTTCAAGCGTATATTGGAATTATATGAACCGACACTGGAGTCATCAATTGAAAATAAAAGGTGAGTTAATTCTCACACATTTCTGAAATACAATGATGTGCAAAATTCATAAAATTTGTTGATCATTGGTTGATTGGATCCCTTGGATGCCTATGGTTGATTTAATGGTTGACGTTAATAATATTATTGTCATTTAAAATATTTCTATCTACTGATATGAAATATTAGAATGATCTGTGATGCAGGGAAGAACAGGAGGAATCAAACTGGATTTCTCAAATATTTAGTATACCGTTATTTCATATTTTATATGAACTGTTTAAAACCCGTTGACTTTAAAACCCTGTTGGTTGTTGATTGTGGTTGAACTCTAAATCAATATATAGTATTGATTACAAAATAAATAGCAGATGGCCCAAATATACACCATTGTATAAAGATCGATTCACCGTCAGGTGAATCCTAGAAATGAAGTTATAGAATTCATTTTATAACCAAAAATATATTTTAAAATATATTATTTTAAATAAAGTTTCTAAAAGGGAATAAAACCAGCCAAGTATATACATTAATTGGTTTAATCACAAATTACCATGTTTGTACAAAAACTACCGTGCGCGAAGCACGTGCTTATTAAGTGATTTGTAAACAATTGTATTTCGCTAATTCAAGTGGCCAGAATCAACGTAACAATTAGAATAGACTTATATTGATATTGATTCAATGGAAATCAAAGTGAATAGAATTATTAAGATTTATTTAATTATTAATTAATTTAAATGCCAAGATCAGTAACGATTAATTAACTGGTTGATCACGTTTAAAGTTGAACAAGTTAACGACGTTAACTGGAATTGTTTATTTAATTAGTTCACTAATCTAATGAGGATAGTTAATGGTAAAAAAACCATGTTATTTTGAAAGGAAGGTTGAAGGATGATTATTATTATTTATTCAATAATAATCAAATGGGATTATTTAAATTAATTAGTTTGGTGATTAATTTAAAATGGGATTTGTGTGATATGGGAAATGAGTGTCGGTTTTTATTACAATTGATATCTATGTTACAGATTGTTGTTGATCAAGGTCTGAGAGGTAATTAAAATACCCCAACTTGAATGACTTCAGGCTTGTCAAAGGATGATATCGGTCATAATGGTGAAAGTGTTAAAATAAAATATTTTGGTAATGAAATAAAAATATAACGTTACTTGAAGGATTCAGAAATATATATATGTAATGATATTACAAAATAAAAGGAAATAAAAAGGGGCTTGATGGTATGAAATGATTGGTGGAAAGATAACGTATTTTCAAAGTTATGGAATGGGATTTAAATGGGGTTATTCTAAAGAGATGAGTAGTGATTTTGGTGTTCAAATAATGAAGCCAAAGAAGATGCCGTAATGATTAAATGATAAATTTGAATCGATAAGAAATGTTATGGGAATGTTTTGAAATATTAGTAAAGTCTAAATTAGATATGATTTAAGATATTTTCTAGGTTTATAGGTAAAAGGATTTAAGTATAATTAGATATTGAAACAGTATAATAATTTTAGGTATTTCAACTGATATATTATTTTTAAATGGCCAAGTGATGCTGTGTAATAAACCAATGGACCTGTTTATTTTATGACTGTTTATTTTGATATTTAAATAACTGACTATCAAAATCATACCTAATGCGTTGTTGGTATGGAAAGATTGGGATAGAGTTTATTCGAAAACCATTCCAACCAACAAATACGTGAACGAAGAAGATATCTGATGTTGATCGAGATGGAGCAATGGAAGACCGTAAATCTTCATGAATGGAAGGACTATTGTTTGATTTCTCTAGCTGATCCCTAGAGATATTTTAACAATGATTCTGTCAGGATTGAAATCTACGAATTACAAGGACTACTCGCTACTGATATATAGGGTGATTCCTGGGATGCGGTAGGAGGGTGCCTTCGGTTCATCCTGTTCCTGGATGATGTGTATGGACGATGTGCATGGTGGCTAAATATTTCAAAAGTCGATTATAACCTCAAGCCTCACAACTGGGAAATGACAAAAATCGGGCAGGCAGCATGGCCATGTGGTCGCACCCATTAGGGTGTATTGTCACCATCTTGAGAATATTCATATTTGTTACTTCTTTTCATCTCTGTATCTCGCGGAAACTACGGCGGTCGCGACAAAAAGCCGTAAGGTGACAATATATTCGATACACTTAAGAGAAATGAGTAGTCGATCATGTGTGGGCCGGGTTGCAAGACGTTCTTGTTGAACCCAGTGTATTCGTCTCAAGAGATACACTATTTTGGCAGGTGGTCCCATACCTTGTCATAGTCGGAAACCCATCTCCAATAAGCGCCCGGGGTTTTGATTGTATACTACATATGTGGAGCGTGAGATGCAAGCGTTCTGCTAGATTCTATTTACTTATATTTAGACACTATTCTAATATCAGAACAAGATATTGATTTCAAAATGTTTGGGTTATAGTAAGGTAAAAACCGTCCGTGTTTACGTGTGGACTGGTCTTACTATTATCCTTTTGTTTTCAAAAGGATTTTCAAAGTTAAGCAAGTTGTTTGTGCTATGAATTTATCACTGAAAGTATTTCAGACTGATCCGGGTGAATTTTGCTTTGCTTCAAATGTGCTCGGGTCAGACCGAGTATATTATCAGGTTAAGTATCACTTGGAGCTTCAGGAAAGGAGTTGGAGTCGAGACGTAATCCATATATTTACCGGTGCTAGTTTATTTCCGCTGTGTGTTGTATTAATCTGAATGTATACTCTGATGTGTAATCATATATATAGTTCTTTTTGTATAAAGTATTATTGATTATTATATTTTGTCCATTCCGCTGTGAGACTCTGATCTTCTTATTCTTCTATTCTAACATTTCTTTCTTTCTTTCCTCACCCTCTAACTTGATTCTAATAGCTTTCTGGGTTTTTGATATTTGAGTTTGGGACACGGGATGTATAGTGTCTGAATTCAAGTGTCCAAATTCCCGGATTGCTACAGTTGGTATCAGAGCGATGTTTAGTGATAACCTTGGCTCTGTGGTATAACTCAATAGAGATTGGGTTAGTAATACCCTAGATTGAGTTTGGATATATATATATACGAGAGTGTGTATTTGTAATTTGACATAAAATTATTTTAAATTATTTTTTTCGATATTTTATAAAGAAGGCAAGTTTTAAATTTCTTATGATATTATTAGTGTTTAATTCAGTTAGAATTTAATATGGAATTCAAATGAAATTGAGGTTGGTTCAATATAACTCGGGAAAAATTTGTGAATATGAAATTTAGTATAGAATTAAATATATTAGAATTTAACTTAGTAAGTTAAATATGGGATGATTTTATGGTATTGTGTATTGTTTGATTTATTGAATGTTAGTTGGTTAACTTATGTTCGAAAACGAGTTAATAAGGAATTGAATAAATTGGGAAGCAAGAAAATAAATCCCAGTATAAAGAACTGGAAATAAAATCAGTTGTGAAATGGAACTGAATTATTTAACCTTGGATTGTTATTTGCATCATATGAGAAGTTAAGTGCAGAATCCTGAAGGCTATTGAGTTGATTTGATTACACAGATTGAAAGTACAGATTGATGATGAAGAACAGTTAGTTGGTTTTCTTTGGAAATTGGAATTTGAGATTGCCCGACAAATAGGTAAACCTTAATATTGATTGAGTGATAAATTTTATACCCCTGAGTGGGATGGTCATTTGGTTTGGTTTCTTTTGGAGAAGTTGAGGCACAGTATGGCAGTTGTGGTTGTATCGATCAAGCCATACAGAGGAGGTGCTGGCGAATTTTTCGAGAAATCATAAGACTTAGAATATTTTTATTCTAAAAAGATTATTTTAAGAGTAATCGGGTTTGTCGCATTCTATTCACCTTAGCAATTTCTGGGATGAAATTCATTTAAGGGGGAAGGAATGTAACGTCCCGCATTTTAAGTGGTTTGATATATAATATATTTTATTTTATTAAATATTGAATTGGAATTATAAATATATTTATTTCGTTTATTAAAATGAAGTTCGAAAATATATAATTTATTTTATAATTAAAACGAACTCTAAACGACGCGGTAGTTCGTAATTTACAATTTGAACTTCAATTGATTATATAGAATTCGTTTTAAGTCAGAATTTTGCGAAACAAGAAACTTTATGATCGATTTGATTTTAGTTTTCTAATGGAGAAGAAAATTCGAGTTTTTGTATTGTAGATTTTATTTTACGTCCAAATCAAATTCTGAAATAGTCACTGTAGAATCGATTGTAGACCATAACGAATTAAATATTGGCTATGAATTTGGACAAGTCCTTTGAGGCGTAGTCATAATTTAATTTTTAGAATTTTACTGTAATTTTTAATTCGTAAAATAAGCAACTTTTTATTTGGAGTATTTTACACCCTATATCAGCATTTTGGGGTTTCATTCAATGAGCCAACTAGTCTACATCATTATATTTTTGGGATCGTGGCACAATGTCTGTCACAACGATATTTTTAGTTTTGTCGGTAGCAGTCCGTGAGCGAATATAATTCTATGCAATGGATACCTTTAATAAATATCTAATATAAGACAAAAATGCCTTACCTTTGCACATCACAAATTCTTTTCCCATGCTGGCAATACTATTAAATTATGGCGCACTCACATGTCAAGTTAAATCAAGTGCAGGAGGAAGCTAACCTACATTTCCTTCTTTCGTTGGTACGCTATAATATATAAAGTATAAGCATACCATACAGCTGAAATGACAACTCACAATGTTAAATCTAACAATGGTCACTGCTATCTTATTTTACATACGCCGACCTTTCTTGTCTTCATCAGTCACCCTAAGAAATACAGTGCAGATCGTAGGTAAAAGAAAACTTCACACACTCTTTGAAGTAGAAACCCACAGCCTCTAAACATTTCTCTAGCTGATCTATTGAAGTGAAAACACAACTGCAAACCTACCTATCTTTTTCTCCGGACATCCTCTGCGAAAACACTGCTACTCTAGTATTTTCTTAGCCGGGAAGTTTCTTTCCAGCGGACAAGAAAACACGCTGAACCCCATTGTAGACTGTAGCTATATGTTCCCTACAGCATGCCTTTGATTTGACGTGATCCTTATCACTTAATCCTTACCCTATAAATAAGGGTGTTCTCTTTGTACTTCCACCTGAAACAAAAAGAACGTGGCGAGCTCCATTCCGTAAAAAAAAATGAAGAGAAAGATCCTGCAAACTATAACCAAAGCCTCATTTCTGAAGAAAAAAACAATACAGTTTCCAGGAAAATATTTAGTAAATATACAAGAACCCAAACTTCATTCCATGAATTGCCCATTTCGTCTCAAACTGTGGTGTTATCGCAAGATGGTTACCGATGAGGTGCAGTGAGAAGTTGCGGCGGATCGGGTGTTGGAGTGAAGGGTGTATGCTGTAGACAAAGAAGTTTGAGACGTGGGGGGGGGGGGGGGGTTCATGCATAGTGGTATGGCGTGTGTTTGCAAGTGGGAAGAATGAGCTGTATACGGGTTGTTTAAATGAGGAGTTGTGAAGGGAGCAGGACTGGGGAGTTTCGCATGAGGTTGAGCTCAAAGTGTACGGTAGGGTGTTTCACGTTGGGGTTGTTTTCCTGGAACAAAAAGTATAGGAGAAGAAGATGTGGATGTGGGCTGTGAAGGGCTTGCGGGCTTTGGGCCTTTAAGGTAAAAAGGAAATAAAATTAAATAAAGGTGGCGTGGGTTTAAGTACAATTGGGAGACGAAAGGGCTTGTATATAGGTGAGGGTATAGGTTAGTGGCGTGGAAATGGGAAGCTTCAGGAACTATGTTTTGTTTTAGAAATGGGAAAGAAAAGATATGAAAAGGGGATGCCGACCTCTAACCATCGTGATGAACAAAGAAGGGGCCTGTCAATATATGTTGCATGGGGTAGGAGTTTTAGGGGGCTTGGTCATAACATATATACATCGCATATGACATGCATGGATTTGCTGCACATTTTCGAACGCGAGGAAGTATTGTTGTGGAGAAAGCTAAGGGAGCATGGACAGTTAGGAAATGGCTACGTAAATAAACACGGGATCAAGGAACGACTAAAGAAGGTAATTAAGGTTAAACGTTAGTTAAGTTCTAATTATTTGTTAAACCAACTAAAAATGGTTTAAATAATCTATACAATGTCGAAATAACAACTCCTCATCTGTATATCGTCAGAATCACGCGAAATCAGCCATGTTGGAATCGCGCCGACAAAGAAGACATGTACGAACTAAACTGGAATTATTTGGAGATAGCTGGGATTTTAATATAATTTCAAGCGTATATTGGAATTATATGAACCGACACTGGAGTGATCAACAGAAAATAAAAGGTGAGTTAATTCTCACACATTTCTGAAATACAATGATGTGCAAATGTAATAACCCGGAAATCCGAGCCAATTTAAAATTTTTATTTTGGCAATTTTGATGAATTTTGAATACTTAAAATGAATAATTTTAAATAATAACGATGAGAAAATTGTTTTGAATAGAATTAGAATGTATATATTTATATAGACATCGTTAGAATATAAATATTTTATTTTAATTATAAAAGGAATTGAAAATGGCGCGGTAGTTCGTAAATTCGATTTCAAATTTCAAATGAGTGTACAGGATACAAAATAAACCGAATTATAGCGAAACCAAAAATATTAGAATCTATTTGAGAAAATCTTTCCAACAAATCCGAAAAATCAAAATTTCATAGCGGGAATCAAAAGTTACGTCCAGTTGAAAATTCAGAATAGTCGATACGGAATTCTGGCCCTTAAAAATGGAAATTTTGCAAACGACCTCGGTTTTCGACGAAACCTATTTTGTTGGATCCGGGACGTCAAATTATGGCTAGATTCTGAAATTCGTAATTTTCTGAATCAATACGTGAGCGTGGCAAAAGAAAACGCGTTTGACTAGTTTTAGTTGATTTTAATCGACTGGAAAATGGCCATTTTTCAAATGGTCTTGGAATTCAATGAAATTAGTTTTGTTAGGACCGTATCGTCAATATGAAGTTAGAAAATATTTTTTGGGAATTTTTAGAGTTAATATGTGGCCCCGATAAATTGAAATGTGCGTTCAAATTCAATATATAGATTTATATTTTGATTTTGATGAAAACTGATCGTAACAGCCGAATTGGCTTGCGATACATATCCCATTGTGGTTGGAATGGGGGTAATTAGCTATGGACGATAGTCGTTAGGTCTCGTTTAGAGTTCGAGATTTAAAGTCAACTTTTGGGGGATAAAATATTAATAAATTGAAATATATAATAGGGCCTCCCCCTTCTTATTCTCTTCCCCGATTTCAGATTTAAAAAAACAAACAAAAGGAAATAACCGATCTCGTTCAGCGCCGTTGACCTCGTCTCCCCCACGCTAGCTCCGCCACCAATGTGCCCCGACCCCACTGCGCCGTGCCACAGCCCTCCTCAGCCCAGCGTGCAACTGTGTCAGCCCCCTTCGCCTTCGAAAACCCTAGGAAGGTAAGTTTTCTAATTTTACTCTTTACTTTCATATGGTTAGCAAGTTATAAAATAATTTTTAACTAGAATATAGTATTAAAAATATGATTTTTATATTATAGAAGTATTAAAAATATGAATTTTATAAGATAGAGAATAAAAAAATATAATTTTTATATATGTAGTGAAATAAAAATCTGATTTTTATTATATATATGTTGAGATAAAAATGTGATTTTTATAGAAGCGAAATAAAAATTCGATCTTTATATAAGTAGTAGAAATATAAAAATATAAGATTTTTATATAGAAAGAAGTGATAAAAATATAGGATTTTTATATGTGAAATGCCATTGTAAAAATGTGATTTTATTTATTGGGATGAAGCAATAAAAATATAATTTTTATTATGAACAGCGTGGTAAGGACTACATTGGAATTTCAAACAAATCCAAACGGTTCAGAAGTTCAGAAGTAAAAATGGCGGAGTGGAACCTTCGGTGAGAACTCCTCACTTTTATTTTGATTTCTAGTTGAAATATATAATAGGATGCAGACGGTGCTTAGTAGCACCCGACACCCGTCGTCCACAGACCATGGACGACTTGTATGCTTGCTTGATTGTTTGTGTTGTGAAATCAAATATATATTCATGTGTTGAAATAAAATATATATTCATGTGTTGAAGTAAAATATATATTCATGTGTTGAAGTAAAATATATATTCATGTGTTGAAGTAAAATAAATATTCATTTACAAATCAAACGATTTGTTTATGTACACCGATTTGACTGATACTGATTGGGACGATAAATTTTACACATCGCCCAACTGCACAAATAAAAATCTGTGTTTGTAGATGTGAAACCCCACATGGGTATTGGGATGATATTTGACGTACACTAATCCCGATTGTTTAGTTGTATGTCAATCGATGGGTTGACAGACTGTGTAAGCTTTAATTATTTATATTTAATGCTTATACAGTTGTGTGGTGCACTCTGGATGATGGTTGATGATTTATCGTTGCTATTATATACATGTGTTGTAGAAAATCCATATAATTAACCTTATATGGTAATTGATTGGGCCTCATTCCGATTTGGAAAATAAGGAATATTATAAAAATAAATTCATGTGTTGAATAGAATAAATATTCATGTGTTGAATAGAAAATAAATTCATGTGTTAAATAGAAAATAAATTCATGTGTTGAATAGAAAATAAATTCATGTGTTGAATAAAAATAAATTCATGTGTTGAATAGAAATAAATTCATGTGTTGAATAGAAAATAAATTCATGTGTTGAATAGGAAATATATTCATGTGTTGAATAGAAAAATAAATTCATGTGTTGAATAGAATAAATTAATGTGTTGAATAAAAATAAATTCATGTGTTGAATAGAATAAATATTCATGTGTTGAATAGAATAAATATTCATGTGTTGAATAGAACAAACATTCATGTGTTGAATAAAAGCCGTGTTGACTAGATTGACGCCATTTTGACATGAACGATATTTATATCGATTTTATTCATTTTTATAATGAATATAGAAAAGAAAGTGATTTCAAAATATAACGTTTTGAAAATATTATCATTTGTATATCGATGATGTGGAATATTCAACTTTGATTCGAAATTGAATATGAAGTTGAAATCATTTCGAAAATGAATTTAAAATGATTTATAAAATACGTTTTGAAAGGAAATCGACGAAATATACATAATATATAATATATAATATATATATATATATATATATATATATATATATATATTATATATATAATGGCCTGAATAGAACGCGTCGCGGCAGTTCGTGAATTTCGACCATTGACTTCGAATGGATATTACGGGAGATGCAACCGTCGGATTCTCCTAAAACCGGAACCGTTGGGTTCGTATCGAAAAGAGCTTTCTAAAGAATATTAGAAATTAGAAATCTAACAGTTATATTTGGAATTATGTCCAAATCAAATTTAAAAAAGGTCGCTGTAAGTGCAGTTCGATGGCCGTTGATGGAATTCGACTGTACGGGCCTTGATAAAATTATTAAAAATAGTAATAATTTTGTGTAAAATCATAAGAAATGATTTGTGAAGAATTGAGATGAAAAATTCCAAATTTGAAAAGATAAAAATAGTTTTTTATCGAAATGAACTAGTTTTGAACTAGAATAATAATTTATTTATTTTTGAAATTAATAAATTAGATTTGAAAGGGTTTTAAAAGTAACCAGAAGTTTCAATAATTGAATTTGAATGGGATGTGATTTTGGGTTTATAATGAACGGTGTTTTAAAAGACATTGGTTCTTTAACCCTGATAAAGACAGGATATGATTTCCCAAGTTAAGCAATCATTAATATTGATTTTTGGGAAGATTAAAACCAAGTCGAATTTTAATGAATCTTTAATTAGATTGAAATGATCGAGAATGGGGTATCACCAGTTTTGCTCCAGGCGATAGTTAAATCTTTAATTAGATTTGAACGTGAAATGGTAATTGGATTTACCGATAACACCGTGGTGTTAGATATGAAGTATTACCAGTTTTACTTCATGGGATGAATAGGTTGGGATTGGGAAATAAAATAAATGATTACTTCGGTGTGGTTCGCTAATCCCGACTAATTTGAATTGTTATTCAAAAGGAGATTAAAGAATAAATTTAAAGAATTTATCTTTGATAAAATTAATGGGAACATTTCCCAAAGTGTAAGAATATTTGAATAAAAGTATATTCTGAATTGGAATGAGGCGTATGTTGTGTTTGTGTAACACTTGGTTATTATATACGCGAGTTATTCAGAAAGATCGGGTTTATCCCATTCTGAATAACTGATTCGACGTGGTGTCGAGGATGAAGACGGTGGTTGAAGACCGGAGGTCTTCACATCGTTTGGGTGATTACTGATGATCTTGATTGGGCTGTACACCCAAGAGGAGGGAATCAGCTGGTGATCGTCCAGACGTACTTGCAGATCGATGGATATGCGAGGTACAAGGTGCCTTCGGTTTCGTTCAGACCCAGAACGAACTTGTAAATGGACTGTGTGTCTGATATTGGAATTTATTCTGTGTGATTGATTTCTATTAAATATATATCTGTTTGGCGGCGGAGAATTTATTCTCTTGCTTAACGCCCTTCTCTGAGACGTACGAGCTCAGGGGTTATATATTGAAGGATATCAATCGCATGGAGTGAATTGCCTGTGTGGCATGCCTAAGTGGCAAATGATCAAGGCTTCTGTTGAAAAGCAGATTCTTGTGGTTGATGATCAAAGCACAGCCTGTGAGGCACAGCTTTGTGTAGCGTTGATTCGCGAGCCTCACACCCCGGTTATGAACCAGAAACGGGAGAAGGACCTCAGGGAGGACATGCGTTTCTTTCTAGCTAGAAGTAGCGTCAGTGGTTTTACACGCCCTGACGAGTTTGACTTATGTGGTTGTTGCTGTTACGAGGCTCCTCGGATATATCGGTGACTATGTAGAGCCGATGGAGTCATTTGGCTCATTTACGCCCCAAAGGGTGGGGAAACGCAGTGTCCAGGGTTTAAGTTTAATCCACATCGGTGGACCGGCCCTGACGATCCAAGGGACGATGCGTTCTGTTCCTGAAGGGCGGGCTAGAGGCTCTTGAATCAGTAAGGACTATCTTTTGCCTTGGTCCACAGATGGAAATCCAACTTCCAATACGTGATATTTGCGGTTTTGATTGTAGAGCCTAGTATTGGCGACATGATATATGGTACCCATGTCGTCTATGATTAATACTTATGATTGAAATTGTTTTGACACTATACACTTATAGTAATAAAAGATGAAATTTAGCGTATCAAGCATTCTTTGGCTATTATAAGGTAAAACCCTATCCTCCGGTTTGTGTTGCATTGTGTGATGGGACCTGGGTCTTATAATAGCTTCATTGTTCTTTATTTAGCATTGCGTTGTTGTTTTATGCACTGGTGTTCTTGGGAGGAAACCCGTTCCGTGTTATACGGCGTGGTCCCTTGATTTACCTAACTTTAAAATAAAGATTAATAACTGTTTTTGTTCTCACGCCAGTCACATGACCGACCTGGAGTTTATTGTTTTAACCTAAACTCTGGGTGCCATTATTTTGACACGGGCAGCTAGTGGTTTTGGTTTTGCAGATTTATATTCACAGTATCCTGATTTACAGCTGGGACGACACTCGGAAAGCTCTGTATCCGTGTATTACTTCTAGCTGTGTATTGTATTATTTTCCGCTACTATGTAATGTATTGTAATCTCTGATATTTAGTAAATGTGTAATATTGATTTATACTCTGTACATTCTTGTATTTTGATGGAATTGTTGTAATAAGCAATGAAATGTTCTTCTTTTTGTGTTCCAATGTGTCGTGTTCTCAAAGCAATCTGGGGTTTCGAACGGTCTTGGTCGGTTTAGCGATCGATTCAGATCGAGTGAAATTCCTTTTCATTACAGCAAAATTCATAAAATTTGTTGATCATTAGTTGATTGGATCCCTTGGATGCCTATGGTTGATTTAATGGTTGACGTTAATTATATTATCGTCGTTTAAAATATTTCTATCTGCTGATATGAAATATTATAATGATTTGTGATGCAGGGAAGAACAGGTAGGAGGAATCAAACTGGATTCCTCAAATATTTAGTATACCTTTATTTCATATTTTATATGAACTGTTTAAAACCTGTTGACTTTAAAACCCTGTTGGATGTTGATTGTGGTTGAATCTGAATCAATATATAGTATTGATTACAAAATAAATAGCAGATGGCCCAAATATACACCATTGTATAAAGATCGATTCACCGTCAGGTGAATCCTAGAAATGAAGTTATAGAATTCAATTTATAACCAAAAATATATTTTAAAATTAATTATTTTAAATAAAGTTTCCTAAAGGGAATAAAACCAACCAAGTATATACATTGATTGGTTTAATCACAAATTACCATGTTTGTACAAAATCTACCGTGCGCGAAGCACGTGCTTATTAAGTGAATTGTAAACAATTGTATTTCGCTAATTCAAGTGGCCAGAATCAACGTAACAATTAGAATGGACTTATATTGATATTGATTTAATAGAAATCAAAGTGAATAGAATTATTTAGATTTATTTAATTATTAATTAATTTAAATGGCCAGATCAGTAATGATTAATTAACGGGTTGATCACGTTTAAAGTTGAACAAGTTAACGACGTTAACTGGAATTGTTTATTTAATTATTTCACTAATTTAATGAGGATAGTTAATGGTAAAACAAACCATGTTATTTTGATAGGAAAGTTGAAGGATTATCATTATTATTTATTTAATAATAATCAAATGGGATTATTTAAATTATTTAGTTTGGTGATTAATTTAAAATGGGATTTGTGTGATATGGGAAATGAGTGTCAGTTTTTATTACAACTGATATCTATCTTACGATAAGATTGTTGTTGATCAAGGTCTGAGAGGTAATTAAAATACCCCAACTTAAATGACTTCAGGCTTGTCAAATGATGATATCAGTCATAATGGTGAAAGTGTTAAAATAAAATATTTTGGAAATGAAATAAAAATATAACGTTACTTGAAGGATTTAGGAATATATATATAATGAGATTCCGAAATAAAAGGAAATAAAAAGGTGCTTGATGGTATGAAATGATTGGTGGAAAGATAACGGTATTTTCAAAGTTATGGAATGGGATTTAAATGGGGTTATTCTAAAGAGATGAGTAGTGATTTTGGTGTTCAAAAAATGAAGCCAAAGAAGATGCCGTAATGATTAAATGATAAATTTGAATCGATAAGAAATGTTATGGGAATGTTTTGAAATATTAGTAAAGGATAAATTAGATATGATTTAAGATATTTTCTTGGTTTATAGGTAAAGGGATTTGAGTATAATTAGATATTGAAACAGTATATTAATTTTGGGTATTTCAACTGATATATTATTTTTAAATGGCCAAGTGATGCTGTGTAATAAACCAATGGACCTGTTTATTTTATGGCTGTTTATTTTGATAGTTAAATAACCGACTATCAAAATCATACCCAATGCGTTGTTGGTATGGAAAGACCGGGATCGAGTTTATTCGAAAACCATTCTGACCAACAAATACGTAAACGAAGAAGATATCTGATGTAGATCGAGATAGAGCAATGGAAGACCGTAAATCTTCATGAATGGAAGGACTATTGTTGGATTTCTCTAGCTGATCCCTAGAGATATTTTGACAATGATTCTGTCAGGATTGAAATCTACGGATTAGAAGGACTACTCGCTACTGATCTATAGGGTGATTCCTGGGATGCGGTATGTGGGTGCCTTCGGTTCATCCTATTCCTGGATGATGTGTATGGACTATGTGCATGGTGGCTAAATTTTTCAAAAGTCGATTATAACCTTAAGCCTCACAACTGGGAAATGAAAAAAATCGGGCAGGCAGCATGGCCATGTGGGTCGCACCCATTAGGGTGTATTGTCACCATCTATAGAATATTCATATTTGTTACTTCTTTTCATTTCCGTATTTCCCAGGAACTAAGGTGGTCGCGACAAAAAGTCGTAAGGTGACGATATATTCGATACACTCAAGAGAAATGAGTGGTTGGTCATATGTGGGCCGGGTTGCAAGACATTCTTGTTGAACCCAGTGTATTCGTCTCTAGAGATACACTATCGGCAGGTGGTCCCATACCTTGTCATAGTCGAAAACCAATCTCCAATAAGCATCCGCGTTTTGGATTGTATACTACATATGTGGAGCGTGAGATGCAAGCGTTCTGTTAGATTCTATTTACTTATATTTAGACATTATTCTAATATCAGAACAAGATATTGATTTCAAAATGTTTGGGTTATAGTAAGGTAAAAACCGTCCGTGTTTACGTGTGGACTGGTCTTACTATTATCCTTTTGTTTTCAAAAGGATTTTCAAAGTTAAGAAAGTTGTTTGTGCTATGAATTTATCACTGAAAGTATTTCAGACTGATCCGGGTGAATTTTGCTTTGCTTCAAATGTGCTCGGTTAGACCGAGTATATTATCAGGTTAAGTATCACTTGGAGCTTCAGGAAAGGAGTTGGAGTCGAGACGTAATCCATATATTTACCGGTGCTAGTTTATTTCCGCTGTGTGTTGTATTAATCTGAATGTATACTCTGATGTGTAATCATATATATAGTTCTTTTTGTATAAAGTATTATTGATTATTATATTTTGTCCATTCCGCTGGGAGACTCTGATCTTCTTATTCTTCTATTCTAACATTTCTTTCTTTCTTTCCTCACCCTCTAACTTCATTCTAATAGCTTTCTGGTTTTTTATATTTGAGTTTGGGACACAGGATGTATAGTGTCTGAATTCAAGTGTCAAAATTCCCGGGTCGCTACAGTTGGTATCAGAGCGATGTTTAGTGATAACCTTGGCTCTGTGGATAACTCAATAGAGATTGGGTTAGTAATACCCTAGATTGAGTTTGAATATATATACGAGAGTGTGTATTTGTAATTTGACATAAAATTATTTTAATTTTTTTTGATATTTTATAAAGAAGGCATGTTTTAAATTTCTTATGATATTATTAGTGTTTAATTCAATTAGAATTTAATATGGAATTCAAATGAAATTGAAGCTGGTTTAATATAACCCGGGAAAAATTCGTGAATATGAAATTTATTATATATATTAGAATTTAACTTAAAAAGTTAAATATGGGATGATTTGATGGTATTGTGTATTGTTTGATTTATTGAATGTTAGTTGGTTAACTTAAGTTCGAAAATGAGTTAATAAGGAATTGAATAAATTGAGAAGCAAGAAAATAAATCCCAATATAAAGAATTGGAAATAAAATCAGTTGTGAAATGGAACTGAATTATTTAACCCTGGATTGTTATTTGCATCATATGAGAAGTTAAGTGCAGAATCCTGAAGGCTATTGAGTTGATTTGATTACACGGATTGAAAGTACATATTGATGATGAAGAACAGTTAGTTGGTTCACTTTGGAAATTGGAATTTGAGATTGACCGACAAATAGGTAAACCTTAATATTGAATGAGTGATAAATTTTTATACCCCTGAGCGGGATGGTCATTTGGATTTTGGTTTCTTTTGGAGAAGTTGAGGCCTAGTATGGCAGTTGTGGTTGTATCGATCAAGCCATACAGAGGAGGTGCTGGCGAATTTTTCGAGAAATCATAAGACTTAGAATATTTTTATTCTAAAATGATTATTTTAAGAGTAATCGGGTTTGTCGCATTCTATTCACCTTAGCAATTTCGGGGACGAAATTCTTTTAAGGGGGAAGGAATATAACGTCCCGTATTTTTAGTGGTTTGATATATAATATATTTTATTTTATTAAATATGGAATTGGAATTATAAATAGATTTATTTCGTTTATTAAAACAAAGTTCGAAAATATATAATTTATTTTATAATTTACGAACTTGAAACGACGCGGCAGTTCGTAATTTACGATTTGAACTTCAATTAATTATATAGAATTCGTTTTCAGTCGAAATTCGTTTTCAGTCGGAATTCGTTTTCAGTCGGAATTCTACTCTGTTGTTATTTTCTTTTCATGGATGTGCACTTTTAACTCTATAGTCTGAATGATTTTAAAAGAGTATAGAAGTTGATCAGTATATTTTTGAAAGGTTAAAACGATTTGATTGTTGGTTGTGTTGTGTGATTGTAGATTTATCAAACCACTTTCGACTTTGTTCCTTTTCGGGGACGAAAAGTTTTAAGTGGGGGAGATTGTAACGACCCAGAAAATCTGAACAGATTTAAAATTTTTAAATTGGCTAAAATAATGGATTTTAAATATTTAAAATAAATATTTTAAATAATAGAGATGAAAACTGAGTTTGAATCGACAATTGAAAACGAATATAATTAATTATAATTATAAACAAGGCCTGAAATGGCGCTGCAGTTTCAAAAATTGAATTCAAACTTTGTCGGACTGTACCAGGTGCAAAACAAAACGGATTTTAGCGAAACCAAAATATTTAAATCTGTTAGTGAATACCTTTCTAACGAATCTGAAAAATCGAATTTTCATAGCGGAAAGCAAAAGTTATGGCCGAATGAATTTTCAGAAAGGTCACTATGGAATTTATATAGCCCGTAAAATTGGCCATTTTGCATACGACCTCGGAATTCGACGAAACCACTTTTGTTGGATCCGGGATGTGAAGTTATTGCTAGGTTTCAAATTTCATAATTTTTGAAGCTAATATGTGAGCGTGGCAAAGGAAAATGTGTTTTGGTCAATTATAGTTAAATTGGATCGACCAGAAATGGGCCTTTTTGCAAACGGTCTCAGAATTCGACGAAACTAGTTTTGTTGGGACCGTATCGTCAAAACATAGCTAGATTTATTTTTCTGGAATTTTTCGAATCAGTTTGTGGCCCTGGCAGGTTGAAATGCATGTTCAAATTAAATATTGGATGTTTTATATTTTAATTTGAAGGAAAACTGACTGAAACATTCGAATGGGCCTTCGAGACATATCCCATTGTGTTCGGAATGGGGGTAAAACGCTGGGACGACAGTCGTTGGGTTTGGATTGGGGGTCGTGTAAGAAAACCCCTTTTTTATAAACCATCGGCCAATAATATTATTTCTTCATAAATTAAAAATAAAAATAAAATCGAAAAAACCCTCGCCGCCCTCCTGATATCGACGGAAGCCGTTTTCGCCACTTCCCAAGCAATTTCTGGCCGCCACGCTCATTTTCAGCTCCACCCCCAGTTGAACTTTTTGAAGAGCATCCTCCACTCTTCAAATCCGCACCAGTCTCGCCCCTTCTGGTTTCGTATCCCGCGAGAATCGCCCTCCTGAAGTTTCGACGTTCAAGCCGCCGATTCTCCCCCACCGTGGATCCGAGTTGGCCGCGCTTCCAGGGGGTGGTGCGCCTCTCCTAGCCCGCCAACGTGGCACAAGCCGATCGCGTTCAAGTGCTTCGAATTC
The DNA here is from genome assembly GCA_030737875.1 of Allium sativum. Classification (NCBI taxonomy): domain Eukaryota; kingdom Viridiplantae; phylum Streptophyta; class Magnoliopsida; order Asparagales; family Amaryllidaceae; genus Allium; species Allium sativum. The sequence continues at coordinate 896,526,993 of CM060918.1, forward strand.
AAAGAAAATTGAAGACCTAGATTTGAAAATTACTGAAAGGTATCGGCCTGTATGAATTAAATTGTTTTCAACTTCTAAAAGCATTGCAAACCTTGTAAAAATCATATCTTTTTGCTGTGTTAACGAAATTCGATGAAACAGGAAACATCGTGACCGTGTGGACGTCTTCTACATTTTAGAAGAGACCGCGTATTTTTCTGAGCCTTCTGCTATTTTTTGTGGAGTGGAACCCAATGTGAGATTTCTAATTTATAAACAATATGGAAAACGACGATGTGTAAACTATATAGTCGATGTATGATTTATATAAGCGTTGTACACCTCTTGTATAAGCATTGTATAAGTTGTACGTTCGATATATAAGTTATATATGCGTTGTAAAAAATTATATATGTGTTAAACTAAAAGTGAATTGCTATATATATATATATACACACACACGCCCCTCGTCCACAAACCATGGACGATATTTATTGGTTGTGATTGGTGTGAAAATTGATTGATAGCGAATGGTTGTTTGGGATTGTTTGTGATTGATATTGATTGATTGTGGTTGAAAAATACCCATTTGTGGTTGAGAAATTTTTGGTTGAAACCACATAGGATTAGTTTGTGGAAATGAAATAAATATATTCATGCCGCCTGCGTGCGAACTAGATGCATGATCCCCATTGTCAAAAACCGCGAGGTTTTAAGGTAGAGCGAGGAGCCGTACTAGGGACGGTCCCGGTTTTAACTACTTTGTCGTTGTGCTGCCGAAATTTTGAATAATATTCATGTGTTTGAATTATTTTCATTTGCTGAAACTACATTTATTCATTGAACAGAAAACCTTCATGTGTTGAATCGATATTCATTCGTTGATTAGAAATTCATGTGTTGAATGGTATTCGTGTTTTAAATATAAAAATCACATTTTTATCTATATATAGAAACTATAGAAAACCTTCATGTGTTGAATCGATATTCATTCATTGAATTGAAATTCATGTGTTGAATGGTATTCGTATCTTGAAATAAATTGTTTTACAATAAAAATCACCTTTTATCACCTATATGAATTATATAAAATAATAGTGTTTTGAAATGAATTGTTTTACAATAAAAATCACATTTTTATTATATACATCAATCGTTGAAATGGGAAGTGTTAAAAATAGCAACTCGTTCAAATAAATACGCATGAGTCGAAATATTCATTAATTAGCTAATGATATGATTTTTGCCTATGCATGCAACATTAGAATGAATGGCGTTTTTAAACCAAATGGAATCAAATATGAAGTTGAATGGAAAATGATAAATGATAAGAACTGTATATATGTACATGCATATTTATTGAACAGGTTATAACAAAGGGGTTAGAGAAGAGGAATAAAATTTTGTGCCCGACAAATAGGTACACATTTACTGTTTTGTTTGGGTGATGATTTTATGAGCCTGTTGGCTAGCCGCTTGACTTTTTCTTTTTCTTTTTGACATGAGACGCCCGTGTGGCTATTTGGGAATTTTCCCAGCCCTTCCCGTACAAAGGAGGTTATGGCGAAATTTTCCAAAATTTAAAGGCGTTAGTGAAATATTTGAAGTGAAAACGATATAGGAATTTTTGAATGAACTATATTTATATAAATATATAAATATAAATAAAATTAAAACGAAACGTGGCTGTGCAGTTCGTGTTTTGAAACCGTGATTTCAAACAACTAGTGCGGGAAATTCGACCGTTGGATTTTCCCGAAACCGCAACCGTCGGGTTCGCCTTGGAAATATCTTTCCAACGGCACCAACTTTGGAAAAATCCAACGGTTGGATTGTCTGGAATGTTTAATTCAAATCTGAAGAAAAACAGCGCCAGAATCGATTATATTTATATATATATATAAATATAATTATATTTAATCGAATAACGATGCTGCAGTTCGTATTTTGAAATCGAAACTTCAAATGATTGTACCGGGAGATCCGACCGTCGGATTTTCCTGAAACTGGAACCGTTGGATTCGTTTTAAAAAGACCTTTCTAATGATGTAAATTTTGTGAAGATCCAACGGTTGGATTTTCAGATATGTGTAAATCAAATCTGAAGAAAAATAGCGCCACGGCCGCGTTATGGCCCGAAGCGTCGTTTTGACTAAATTGGCTATTTTAAAATAAATAAAAATAGCGATAAATTGTTATAAAATATCATAAACGATATGGAATGGAAATAAACTGAATTTGCTCGATTTATGTGGTATTTGATGGTTGAATGTGTTTGGTGTGGAAATTACATTAAAGAACAAAATTGATGTTGTCGAATGATTTAACCGTTGAAATAAAATTGATTTGAAATTCTAAATATACGTGAATTATTTGAAAGGGCCGAGTTAATTCTCATTTCAAAAAATTGACCGACGATTGAAAATCGAAGATGAAGACGATCGTCGAAGACCGGAGATCTTCACCTCGTTTGGATGGTAACCGAGGTCCTGATTGCGAGGCATCCCAAAATATGGATAATAAGTGGTGATCGTCTAGACGTACGTGGTGATCGATGGGTTTGCGAGGTATTTAGTGCCTCCGGTTTCGTTCAGACCCAGAACGGACTTGTAAGTGGACTGTGTGTCTGACATTGGATTTTATTCTGTGTTGATTGATCTCTATTAAATATACATCTGCTTGGCGGCAGAGAATTTATTCTTTTGCTTAACGCCCTTCTCTGAAACGCACGAGCTCAGAGGTTGTATATCGACGGACATCAGTCGCATGGCATGAATTGCCTGTGTGGCATGCTAAGATGCAGTGATCAGGGTTTCTGTTGAAAAGCAAAGTCTTGTGGTGATGATCAAAGCACCGCCGGTGTGGCGTAGCTTTGTGTATAACGTAGAATCGCGAGCCTCAGACCCCGGTATGAACCAGAAACGGGAGAGGACATCAGGGAGGGCCTGCGTTTCTTTCTAGCTTGGGTGGTGTCAGTGACCTACCAGCCCTGACATTTATATACTTTTCACCTGTGTGGTTGTTGCTATTGCGAGGCGCCTCGGTTTGATCGGACGATCCGGGTCCGGTGGAGTCATTCGTTGGCTCGTTTACGCCCCAAAGGGCGGGGAGACGTAGTGTTCAGGCATAATAATCCACATCGGTGGACCGACCCTGACGATCTAAAGGCTTGCCTGCGCGCTTGCCTGTGGCTCGGGCTAGAGAGTCACGAATTCGGTAAGGACTATCTTTTGCCTTGGTTCATGACGGAAATCAAATTTCCAAATACGACATCGTGCGGTTTTGATTGTATATATATATGGCGACATGATATATGGTACCCATGCCGTCTATGATTGATAGTTATGATTTGAAATTGTTTTCAAAACATATAAACACTAGCAATAATATCAATTGCCCTTGTTTAATTTGTATCAAGCATATTTTGGCTGTTATAAGGTAAAACTCTATCCTCCGGTTTGCGTTGCATTGTGTGATGGGAACTGAGTCTTATAGTGGCTTCATTTTTATTAAATGCATTGCGTTTTTTAAAAGAAAGATTTGTTTTAAAGCACTGGCAATCCAATGGAGTAAACCCGTTCCACGAAAGTGGCGTGGTCCTGTGATTAGCCAATTATATATGTGTTGAGTGGATTTCTCATACCAGTCCCATGACTGACTCGTAGTTTGTTTCACTTTCAAACTCGGGTGCCCCTTTTTCTACACGGGCAGCCTGTATTCAGGTTTAGCTGGTTCTTTCTGGATAGCTGGAGCTGAAGATGGATTCTATCATTTACCTCTTTTTATGCTGTTCAGCTCCTATTGTACATATTTTGTTTGTTTTCTGCTGTAGACATTTATGTATAGCTGAACTGTATTTGTACTAAGTAAGATCCTGTATACTGTGTAACTCTGATGATTACTTTTATCCAGTATATTCTATTGTTCATTATCTGGTGTATTTATATAATTCTGTTCTGTTGTTATCTGTTTCTGTGTTATATTCCACGGATTACCCTTGCCGCCGTCAGTACGGGGTTTGGGGTCGTCACATTATACTTGAACAAGTTTTAAATAGAAACTATTTTGCTAATTCACTGAGTTGGTTTGTATTGTTGCCAAGTATTATATTCACGTTGTTGGAGGTGAAAAACTTTTTTTTGATTTAAATATGTAATAGTGTACTTTTGTCCTAAGCCTAGTCACTAACTAAACATTAAAACAGCATAGAACTGAGAAGTAATATAACCAAATCAAAAATGCTGAGATATCATTGAAAATGACACAAAATTTTCTAGTGATGTGATTTATTAATGTGGACACAACAGAAGAAGATTCTTTTAATAAAAGATGCATAAGATAATTTATCTTATATTCTCTTGTTGCCTTTTACAACACTAATTGGTATTTTGAATCCTTTGTTATATGGATGTTTCTAAACTTTAAATCTCAGTATGCATGGTATATTGGTTTATAAATAACTGTACAATGCTGTCATGTTCAACCATAGGGTCTGTAAATATATTAATAACATATAAAATAATATCGATAAATTATTAAATAAAATTCTGAAGCCGTTAAATCCAAATAAATAAATAAATTATTATCGTCAAATATATCCGAATGGAATATCACTTCGGATTTAGCCAGGATCGAATTAAAATTCCGCTTCCAAAGGTTCGAATCAACCGATATCGAAATTTATATAGAAAACGTTGTTAAATTTATAAAATAAACATTATCGTTTATTAACGATTTCCATAGCGACTAATTTAAAAATTGAGTTGCACATATTTGACAATCTATAAACTGAAATCCTATTTTTTCTCTTCCATTCGAAAATTATAATCAGACAGATTCAAACGTTTCTCGTTTCACGAAATTCCGACTTATATCGGATCTTATATCTTCAATTGAAATTCAAATCGGAAATTTCGAACTACCGCATTGTTTTCGAGCTCGTTTTAAATATATATAAATTATAACATTTAAACTCAATTTTAATAACAATTAAATATTAAAAATCCATAAGTATTCAATTTAAAATATTTAGACAAAATTAAATATTCAAATTAAAGTGGCCGAAAAATCTGGGTCGTTACAAGCTAACACAAAATGATATGGTTACCTATTGGGTCAGCTAAGTGTAATAATTCATTTTTACAAAAGAAAATTGTTTTTTGTTTTGTTCCTACAGTAGATCGGGTACGGTTTTCGTTCATCAAGTTTAACCCATGATAACCTTTCAATTGTTTTCATTTTTATTCATGGAACATTATTTATAGAGCCAATTTTTTCAATCGTGTTTGTTATATATTTCGTCAATGGAAGTACTCGCTGCAAATAAACTTATACATTGCTTGTCGATGATATAATTTGTTGTTTGCATTTAAACAAGTTCGACACCCATAATATGTTTCTTTTTTATACCAATTTTGATTAGCATGGCCAAATATTTCCATTTATATTTTTTACAATCTATTGGAGCATAGTTCACATGGTCGTTTTTTTATAAAGAGTGTAATTTGGCTTATTTTCTATTTTTGAGCTTGTTTCCAGATTCAAAGGATGAACTGGTAAGACTTTATGAAGTTAAAGTTTATGGCTAGTTAGATATGTATTCCTGTTTTGGTTATATATGGCAGCAGAATATATTAAGCTGAAGATTCAAGATGCTACACTTCTTGTTGTAAAATCTGATGTTCTTGGTTGAATTACTGCTTCTTTTGGTTGCTTTTCGCAACATCCAAGGAATCAAAATATACGAGGTTTAAGTTTATGGCTAGCTAGATCAACAACTGGACACACACACAAAAGCACACACTTTATTAAATTATTTAATCATGGATCAGGTGGTTCATATAATCATACTGACTATGCTTATTATATTTGAATTTATTCACTATGTTCTGAAAAATGACTTAGATTGTTGGATATTTCCCTAGTATGGTATATTAACATTGTAGGGAATAGAAATCCATTACGTGAGCTTTTAGGGATGAAATTTGGCTAGGCTTTGATGTGTGTTTGCTATATCCCTGATATCTTGATTTTCTTAGGTTCTGTTTGTTGAAATGCGTACAAAGGGTGTTTGGATGTAATATAATATGCTACGCAATTGACTTGGCTGTGGTTGATACTTCTTTTTTGACCTGTGTACTATAGGACTGGTCGACAGAAAAATGTGACTTTTTTGATGGTATCTTCTAACCTCATAGCATTCCTTTCTGCACCACTTATAGGCACTCTGGAAAATGCCAAAGATTGAAGGTCATCAGTGCCTTCATTATCGAAAAGTTTCATATCGCAGGAAGAACTCCCACCACTCACATTTGAATACGCATTGCAATCTTAAGAAGATCCACTGAATCGGCTGATTCTACAAACCCATTATCGTAGTTCATCATATAATTGTTAACATTCATCGGCTGATTCGAAATCAAAGTTTGAGTCTGATAGAAGTCATTGTATGGCAAACTTTCTTCTTGTGGACTTGAGGTTGAACTAGCAGCAAACTGTTGCAGGAGCGCTTGGGTTTTCAGCGAGGTTAGCTAAGACTGCAAATTCACAACCTACACAAATGTCAAAAGATACATCATGAACCATTTGATACATCATGGATGGCACATACTTTGTCCTAAGAGGAGAGATCTTGTCTTGGATCAACTAATATAGTTAATTATGTGTATGATTTATATATTCAGTGTATTATGTAAACCAATGATGAGAGATTGAAAAACCTAATATATTGTTTTGGTTTAGATTTTAAGTTTGTTTGATATTTTCAGTTTTGTAGATAATATGGTCAATTTGATATCATGGATGGTGCATACTTTTAATAACATATATTACAACGGTTATAAAAAGTTGTAATAAAGTTTATTGCAACGGTGGAAAAAAGTTGTAAAATATACATTTCACAATGGTGTTACAACGGTGCAAAATAGTTGTAAAAGATTTTAGTCTATTACAACTTCTTAATAGAAGATGGTGGCTCCACTATTGTAAAAAGTCTTTTACAACTTTTTTTCATGGTTGTAATAGCGTCAATTTGTTGTAGTGATTGTATTTCAAACTGTATGGTTAATCTCTGCTAATTATATATCTGTTTAGTGGCGGAGAATTTACTCTCTTGCTTAACGCCCTTCTCTAAGACGTACGAGCTTAGAGGTTATATATAGGCAGAAATCAATAGTACGGTGTAGATTGTCGATGCGACATGTTTGATTTTCCAAATTTAAATAATCATTAATATTTATTTTTTGGAAGATTAAAACCAAATGTAGTTTTAAAGAATCTTTAATTAGATTGAAAGGTGAATATGATAATTTAAATTATCAAATTTGGGAAATGATCGAGAATGGAGTATCACCAGTTTTGCTCCAAGCGATAGTTAAATCTTTAATTAGATTTGAACGTGAAATGGTAATTAATTTTACCGATAACACCATGGTGTAAGATATGGAGTATTACCAGTTTTTGCTCCATGGAATGAATAGGTTGGGTTTGGGATAATAAAAGAAATGATTATTTCGGTAAGGTGCACTAGATCCCGACTAGTTTGGATAAACCTTAATTTGGTTTGAATTGATATCCAAAGGAAGATTAAAGAATAAATTTAAAGATCCTTTGATAAAATTAATGGGAACCTTTCCCAAAGGATATGAATATTTAAATAAAAGAATATTTAGAATTGGAATGAGGCGTATGTTGTGTTTTATAGCACTTGTTTATAAAATACGCGAGTTATTCGAAAACACTGGGTTTATACCCATTCTGAATAATAGATTCGACGATAAGTCGACGATGAAGACGGTGGTCGAAGACCAGAGGTCTTCATATCGTTTGGATGATTACTGATGTCTTGATTGGGCTGTACACCCAAGACAAGGTAATAAGTGGTGATCGTCCAGACGTACTTCGAGATTGACCGGATATGCAAGGACCTCTCTCCTGTATTGGACATATGGGACGAGGAATTAGGTGCCTCCGGTTTCGTTCAGACCCATAACGAACTTGTAAATGGATGTGTGTCTGACATTGGATTTTTATCTGTGTTGATTGATTTCTATTAAATATATATTTGTTTGGCGGCGGAAAATTTATTCTCTTGCTTAATGCCCTTCTCTAAGACGTACGAGCTCAGAGGTTATATATCGATAGACATTAGTCGCATGGCGTGAATTGCCTGTGTGGCATGTTGAGATGCGAATGATCAAGGCTTCTGTTGAAAAGTAGAGTCTTGTGGTTGATGATCAAAGCACAGCCTTAAAGGGCATAACTTAGTGTATAACGTTAATTCGCGAGCCTCACACCCCGGTGTAAAACAGAAACGGGATGAAGGATCTAAGGAGAACGTGCGTTTCTTTCTTGCTTGGAGTGGTGTAATGGTATGGAGCCCAGACATTTTATTTATGTGGTTGTTGGAAAGCGAGGCACCTCAGATATATCGGTCACTACGGGGCCGATGGATTATATGGCCGACATACAGACCGTTACGCCCCATAGGGCTGGGAACCGCATTGTTCAGCAGTTATAATCCTCAAACGTAAGAGAGGACCGACCCTATGGCTCCTAGGTCCAGTTGCGACTGTAGCCTGGGACAAAGTAGGCTGGATTGTCTCAAATTCGGTAAGGACGATCCCTTGCCTTGGTTCATGATGGAAATCCAACTTCCAATACGACATTGTGCGGTTTTAATTGCAGAACTAGCATGGTGACATAGTAGCCTGGGATACTATGCCATCTATGATTGATACATTTATATTTGAAGTTGTTTTATACACTATACACTTATAATAGTATCAAAATGATTTGTTTTAAACATACCAAGCATGTTTGGCTGTTATAAGTTTAAACTCTATCCTCCGGCTTGCGTTGTATTGTGTGATGGGACTTGAGTCTTATAATAATTTCATTTTTCCAAAAAGCATTGCGCTATTTGTTTTATGCACCGGTATTCTTGGGACGAAATCCGTTCTGTGTTATACAGCGAGGTCCCTTGATTTACTTTGTTTTAAAGTAAAGATTTAATAACTATTTTAGTTCTCACACCAGTCACATGACTGACCTGGAGTTTATTGTTTTAACCTAAACTCTGGGTGCCCCTATTTTCCACACGGGCAGCTAGTAGTTTTGGTTTTGCAGATTTATATTTACAGGATCCTGGTTTACAGCTTGAATGATATTCGGAACGCTCTGTATCCGTGTTTCTCTTTCAGTTGTGTTATATATTATTTTCCCGCTGCTATGCAATGTATTAAATCTCTGATATTTTCCATTGTGTATTATTTATTCATACTCTATCATATTCTTGTACTCTGATGTAAATTGTTGTAATGGCAATGAAATGTTCTTCGGTTTATGTTCTGATTTGTCGTGTTCTCAACTCAATCCGGGCTTTCCCGTAAGGGCAAGTTTGGGTCGTTTCAGAGTTCGTATGGATTCATTTTTATTTTAGTTTTAGTTTAAAGGCTTGAAACAGCACTAGAATATGTCGCAGACGTTAACATGGCTACATAAATGGGTTTGCCTAGATATTTATCATTTTATTTGTTAGGGTACTGCTAATTTTAGGCGATTATTTAATTTTACGGCTAATTGTCATTGGACATTTTTAATTAGCACTGTCGCACACGAGCTTCAACAGAAATGAATATAGATGCACTACTGTAGACATTACGAACCCAAAGAAATTTATTTAGTTGGAAATGGACTCCGTTTGCGCAACAACATTATTTTAATTTATCGGTTCATCTTTTAAAATTTCATCCGCGGACAAAATATCTTCATTTGGCTCCAAATCGGAAATATAACATAATTAGCTATATGTATTCCAATAAAATTTGTTTCATCTAAAATGGAGATTGTTTGGAAAAACGATTAATTTTAAAGCTTATATAATATCGATAAAATAATATTAAATTCATAAACAATTCAATTTAACGATAATAAATTAATATCGTCGTATATATATTTAAATAGAATCTTATACAACTTCAGATTCAACCAATATATATATTTTAAAACTAAATATTCCAAAATTCGGGTTAAACCAGTATCCAAATATATAGAAATTTCTTCATATTTATTAATAAACCGTTATAATTTATTAACGATTCTATAGTGACTATTTGAAAATTTGAATTGGGCATAACTTGTAATCTATAATATGAAATCTCAATTTTTCTCTTACATTAGAAAATTATCATCTAACAGATTCAAAAGATTCTTGTTTTATAGAAATCCGACTTATATCGGATCCTATAAAATTAAAGTTCAAAAAATCAATATTACGAAATACCGCGTCATTTCAAGCTCGTTTTAATTATATTATAAATTTAAACATTCAAACTCCATTTTATTAAGTAACTTCGATATAAAAATCCATTAATATCACCAAATCAATATTTAAATATTTGTAACTAATGTTCAAAAACCTGGGACATTACATTCTTCCCCCTTAAAAGAATTTCATCCCCGAAATTACTAATGTAGGAAAAATGCTACAAACCCAAAATATATTTAAATTAAAATCTTTAGTTTCTGTTTCCAAATTAATCCAATTATAAAAAAGTATTAATTTATATATAAAACAAATCCCAAAAACTTCCAAAAGATTTGAAATTTTTCTAACATCATAAATTTTGGAATTTTTTTGGTAGAGTCTCCCTTATACGGAGGGACTTCTGTAATATTGTAGGAATAAAAATAAATTCATCGACTCATATGGTCAGAAATTCAATTAAAAACCCAATCTCAAAATCCATATCAAAAACCAAAAATTTATATTTTCCCTAGATGTACCTTTTTGCGAGCATTATTACTCGATAAGAAATAAATTATACTCGAGCTGGCTCAATTATTATGCATCTCTATTCAAACTGGAATCAATCAGCTCCAGAATTTTCTTGGATAGGTTTTAAGATGAATTCACTCTGCACCCGTTCTTAAACTCATATGAAATTCATTATAACCATAATCATGCCTGTTAGATTCAAATATCCATATTATTCATTCTAACTAACTCTACACACAATTCATTAGACATGAAATTTCTTAATAACCAATCAATTTCATTTCCATTCATTCATTCCGGGCCATTAGACTTCTATTCCAATAAGTTTGACTTTCTTATTTCAGTTTGGTTTTAATCAAGTCCATTCATTTTTGAACTTATATTCATGTAATAAATCTCAACAATATAATCCAAAACATTCCATTTGTATTCACGTATAACTATTTCTCATCTCGAGTCAAATTAGTGTTGACTTAAGTTGTATTTTATTTCAATATTCAAGTTCAATTTTTCAACATATAACATTAACTTAATGTAAGTAAAATGTTCATATTTCACATTTCAAATATGAAATGTCATATGGTTAATTCAATCCAACCTTAATATCAAGCTGATTCAAATTAATATTGGTATATTTGATTTCCCATATCATAATAATTTAAGAAAAGGGAAAAATAGGGAGAAGGACAAACTTAACAAAATATTTGGTGAAAAGTATAGAAAGTTTAGAATTTAGCGAGAAAGACAATTGGTAGTGTAAATGGAAAAAGGATAATGCCCCCCCTGAATTCCACTTCTAGTGTAAATGTGTCCTCTCTAATTCTGAAACTTTTCATACTTTTCACCAAACTTTTTGCAAACTTTGTCCTTTAAAAGAAAATCCTCTTAAGAAAATTATTTCTTTTATAGCTTTATAAAAAGGAAATTAATTTACAAGGACAAATTGTTTGAAAATTTTAACCACAAGGACAAGAGACTAAAAATTTATTCAAAAGGACAAAATATAGCCCAAATTTATTCAAAAGGACAATACACATAAAAAACTTTCTTATAATTTTTTTTTGTACAGATTTTAGGTATCAGTTTTGTATATTTATAGGTATTTATTTGCTCTCTGCAGCTAATAGATAACAGTTTTGTATGTCCGAAGGTATCAATTTTTATTGCCTTAGTCATGCACATGTTGATTACATATCAATAGTACTTATTTCTACGTTGAATCTTAAAGTTGAAAAACAGGTTGCAACAATTTATTCCACTTGAACCCTTTGTTTATCAAAAGGAGTTACTTGCTATCATACATTATTCTAGATTTTTAAAATGAATGTTGAACCATTCATTGTATCAACTATCAACAAATGAATAAAAAAAACGCATGCATGAGAAATTCGAAGTTAACTTCATTGTTTCATCCTTTTAAATACATAGCAGTACACACGTCATATAGTTTCAAGAATAAATTTGATTCCCAAGATTGTATCCTTACATGTCACAGTCCACACGGGGACCTTTAAAAAAACAATCATAATAAGAAACTCACTTTTCCCAACTCTTGAAGATAGAAAAATAATATAAGCAGGTTCTGAAAATTTCCACAATGCTATGACCAAATAAAAGCAAAAAAATAACAGAAAAAATTGACCAATCAATAAGCCATATGTTCCTACAGAATATAAGTTTTTATTTTTCAAGCTGTAGGCTAAAAACCGATACCTTTAGGACACACAAAACTGCTACTTATTAGCTGCAAAGAGCAAACCGATACCTACAGACGTATACAACTGATGCCTAAAATCAACAAAATAAAAAAATTAAATTTTTTATTTAATTTTTTTATGTGTATTGTCCTTTTGGATAAATTTAGGTAATGTTTTGTCCTTTTGAATAAATTTTTAGTTTCTTGCCCTCGTGGTTAAAATTTTTAAACAATTTTTCCTTCACATTATTTTCCTGCTTATAAAATATATTGGGAAAGAAAATTTTAAAATAATTTTTATATCAAATTACAAATATGAGCACTCATACAAATACTCAAACTCAATCTAGGATATTACTAATCTCATCTCTATTGAGTTGCGCCACAGAGCCAAGGTTCTCGCTTACCCTTCAGCTCTGATACCAACTGCAACGTCCCAAAAAATTTGAGCTCGAATTTTCGACAATAATACATAACTTCGTATTACATGCCAAAAATTTAAGTATCAAATCCCAGAACGTTAATAGAAAGAAATTAGAAGATGAAAGAAGAAAGAAATATTAGAATAGAAGGATAAGAAGATCAGAATCTCATGGCAGAACGAACAAAATATAATATATCAAAGCTCTTTATACAAAATGAAACAGTATATATATGATTACAACATCAGAGTATACGTTCCCATCAATCAATACACATAGCGAAATAAACTAGTACCAGTAAATACATGGAATACATCTCAGCTCCAACCCCTCTTCTGAAAAATCCAAGCGAAACCTAACCTGGAATATACTCGGTCTGACCCAAGCACATTTGAAGCAAAGCAAATTTCACCCAGATCAGTCTGGAATACTTTCAGTGATAAATTCATAGCACAAAAACTTGTTTAATTTTGAAAATCCTTTTTGAAAGAAAAAGATAATAGTAAGACCAGCCTACACATAAATATGGATGGTTTTTACCTTACTATAACCCAAACAAAGCTTGATATACCAAAATCCAGTGATATTATAATAGTGTCTATCAAATCACAAATAAATAAGCATCTAACAGAATGCTTGCATCTCATGCTCTACATATTCATTATAAAATCGAAAACTACAGGGTGCTTATTGGAGATTGGATTCCCACTATGACAAGGTATGGAACCACCTTTCGATCAGTGTACTATAGAGGGGATACACTGGGGTTCAATAAGAACATCTTGCAACCCGACCACACATGACCGACCACTCATTTAACTTGAGCGTATCGAATGTATTGTCACCCCTATGGCTTTTTGTCGTGCGACCATCATAATTTCCGGAAGATACAGAATCGAAAGAAGAACAAAAATGGAATTTCTCTAGATGGTGACAATACACCCTACTTGGGAATGACCTACCTAGCCATGTTGCCTGCCCAATTTTTGTCATTTCCCGGTTATGAGGCTTGAGGTCTCAATTTCTTTTTAGAACATCTAGCCATCATTCACTTTGAATGACACATCATTAAATCCATCAAATCACTAATTGACGTCCACAAATATACTCTGGGTGTTAAGCAAGAGAATTTCTCTGCCACCAACTTGGTAAATTTGAAAAAGTCAATGTACATGACTCTTAAGGAAATACTCTGTCAGACATTCGTCCATACAAGTCTCCAGGAAGAGGATGAACCAAAGGCACCCTCCTATCGCATCCTAGGAATCACCCAAAGGATTAATAGCGAGTAGTCCTTGCAAATCCATAGATTTCAATCACGACAAAACCACAGTTTATCTTCACGAGCGACCTAAATATTATAAGTAGTTCTTCCATTTCATGATAATCTACGATCTTCAATTGCTCCATCTTCATTTGCTGTAGGTTATTTTCGATCGCAACGTTGATTCAAAGTGGTTTTGGGTCTAGTTTCCATCCTGGTCTTTTGGAAACAACATGTCAAAAAGTCCAATATTTCATTGATAGTTTGGTGTTTTAACTATCAATGTCAGAACAGTACGGTCAAGTATATTGGCGGCTTCGATCCTTTATTTGGTATTATTAACTAAAATGTTCCATCGATTATTAAATATTGATTTATATTCATATTCCAAATCCCATTATTTTCGTTACATTGAAATAATAACATATCTTTATTTCCAAACCCCACATCATTACTTCACTTTGAAAACATCCCTATATTCAATAAATCCTTTGTTTCCTATACTTTGAAAAGATCACCATATATATATATATATATATATATATATGTATATGTATATCTAATTCCAAGGTATAATATATTTCCGCTTCAAAACTTGATTAAAACGATTTTTATTTATACATCGATTTAACTTAAAATAGTTAGTCCCATTACATTCAAAAACATGCAAAAACTTTGCAATATCCTCTTAAACAAATCTTAACACATTTACTGTCACAAACTAATATCATCCCTTGATAATAGCGAAGTCATTCAAGTTGGGGTATTCTAATTACCTCTCAGATCTTAATCGACGACATTCTTATCTCAGAATGGATAAAACTTTGCACCACAAACTGTAACACCACAGTCCATTAATGTCACTCACAAAGGGAATGCATTAACTTCCATGGAGGTCATAAGTGAATATAGAACAGAGAAATTACAACAAGACATATAATAAATAGCACTTGGAAATCTAAAACTTCATTTTATTGCAGCGGAAATTAAATATGTCTGTTACATCATAAAAACCATAGATCATAACCAAGTACAACATCCGTCTCCACAAAAACAAAATACATAATCCCATTACAATAAATAGCCATTAAAAAGAAAGATAACAAGTTGGACTTTACTTCTGCAGTCCAAGCTTTCCAAGAGATAAGCGATCCAATTAGACTCCACTAGAACTTGGCCCAACCTGAGGACCTGAAGGGAGAAAAAGATGGAAAAAGAGGGGGTCAGACATAAAGTCTGGCGAGTATGATAATTCTACAATACTATTATCAAAATAACTGGACTAAGGCATAAGCTGGAAAACAAGGAAATGTCTATGAAAGAGCAGATTAAGGACATAGACAATCGCTAAAGGCAACGTTATAGGCGCTCCTAAATACTAAAGGATAAACACTATACTGCACCACACCAGTCACCCTAAAGATTGATCCCACTTAGCTTCACTTAGAAACTTTCTTAATGGCTTTACGTACTCCTAGCTGACTACATAGGTGCCGCCTGCCCCTATCTCCACTAGGTGTACCCCACTTTCCATTTTTCGATCGGCTCCCTACTCGTAGATAACCGTGCTGGCCCCACAGTGGGGTGTATAATTCCCCTAAAGTGGCAACCCGATATAACGGAGATGCACGGCTTATACCTACACGATGCAACAACGTCTTACCTACCATCCCGGGTCCACACACGCATATGAAACCCGTTGGACTTGCGATGCCACCGCTCCCTGTTTTTGCCTCTTATAGTCAGACCCAGTATGCGTGTCCCGTCCTCGACTTGGGTCGAGCCCACAAAGATACGTTTTGGGATACTGGTTGAAATGGGCCCCCATTATTTCCCATAAGCATTCCACCTAAGCTTGTCCCATTAGTCCATCCACTTAACCCACTTAGTCATGTTCATTTACATGTGTATTTGGTTAAGTCTAATCGTATTTCAAATGCCTCTAAAGGCAACCACTAGATTCCTCATGCCACCCAAGGCACCTACTTAACCCCCATGTCCCACCTTACATGATTATCTGGCTAAGTATTTCTTAATTCATTAAGGCCATAACCTCATAAAGACCTCTCACATTAGACTGGCATTTATGGCAGCTGGATTTGCCGGGCGGGTCCGGGCAGTCTTACACCATAAAAGAGTCTAACCTCGTGTCTTTACAACTGTTATGCTTTAGTTTGGGCCTAGGACCTCTCACATTGGGCCGACATTTGTGACTACTGGATTTGCCGGGCGGGTCCGGGCAGGTTTACGTCACAAACGGGTCCAACCTCGTGTCCTAAGCATTGATTATTATTAATAATCCACTTTCCCCAATTTTAATAATTCCCTACTTGAATTATTAATTAATTCCAAATTCAACAATGTCCATAATTGACTCAATTATGGACATCCATTTAAGGCATGCAAAATCATATCAATTGCACCCCAATTTATTAATTTCCTAATATTACCCCTACCCCACGTTTGAACGTTTATTCGCAAACTGTATGCTAGACCCGATTAGTCTAACTCATAGCATAAAAGAAAATATTCACGACAACAACATATATATATGACTAAATAAATCATAACAAGGGGTGAAACTTGCATACATCCAAAATTACAACTTGCATAAGGTTATACATGTCATGGATCTAAGGGTGTCAACTTATTCATAATTCACATAATATGATTTTGATCAAATTTCATAAACTTGTATAGGACATGTGTGAATCAACATCATTAACAATATGGTTTTATATGGGTACACCTAACTCAATAGGCAAATTCCCAAAAATCAAAATTCATTTAATCACAGATTCATGTATACGGGTACACCTAACTCAATAGGAAAATTCCCATATTCAAGATCCAATTAATTTGTAGATTCATGTATATGGGTACACCTAACTCAATAGGCAAATTCCTATAATCAAGATCTATTATAAAAAACATAAACTTTAAACATGATCCAATTCGCATAAATAATAACATCATGATTTTACAACTTGTATGATTCAACACAACTTAACATGACATCATTATCAAATAACATAAGTATTTCAACATATGTGATAATATGAGATCTACAACATATATAAGATTTACAACATAGCATATCATAATTTGCAACATAGCATGATATGATTTACAACATAGCATAGCATGATTTACAACATGGCATAACATGATTTATAACATAGCATAGCATGATTAATCACATATGACATAGCATAGGATTATTTACAACATAATCACTACAACATAACAACATATATATGATAACGTAATAGCATAACAAGAGATCCACAACATAATTCAGAAATACATAACAATTCATATCACTTTCTTGTGATCCATTCATAACTTACTCAAATTATTTTATAATAATATTGTGAGATTCATCATACTCACCATTTAAAGAAGAGAAATAGAAAGAGTCTTTGATTTAATTTGTTTGTTGAGTAGATTTAGTTGTAGGCTAGGCTTTCTCCTTCTTCTTTAGTTTGTGACGGCTACGCTGAACTCCATGGCAACGGCATGTCGGTAGCTCTCCAATTTTTCAAGTGATTTAGGGTTAGAGTCTACCCACTTATTTATAGATGTTAGGATGCATTTAAGCCATTAGATTAACCCTAGAATAGATTAGAGCCATTAGATTTCGACCAGCCCTTAAAACACAGCCCGAAAACCCAACCAGATGCACCCAGGTCACCTGGGCTCGACCAGGGAGGTCGACTCCCAGGTCGACTCTAGTGTCGACCTGGCCCCCCCAGGTCGACTCCCAAGTCGACCCCCAGGTCGACCTGGTCTGGGCGGGAGTTTTCCCGCCTGCCTCCATTTCTGTGTTTTTGAAATCTGTTTCGAAATTTGAATTTTTCGTGAAACTTCTCGAGGCCATATCTCGGTCATACGAACTCCGATTTACAAAATTTCGAACTCTATTTCGCGTATTTTTCCGAGACGAACACAATGGCGCAGCCCGTTTCCCAATATTCTTATATTTGAAATTAATTATTCTTTCATTTGTGAATATTAGTATTAACTGATTTACGGGGTGTTACATTCTCCCCTCCTTAAAGGATTTCGACCCCGAAATCTTCAAGTCAAGAAGAATGTTTAACCTAACATCCAATCAACCATCTACTCAATCATCAAACACTGGCATCCACTGTCCTTATAGACTTCTAATGCTTTTATGTTTAAATGCATAGTGTGTGTATATGTCCATATCTAATGCAAAATCAGGCGGTCCACTGATTCAGTTGACCTCCTTAATGCAATTCATGATAGTGCCATGCATCCATTATGTATGCAAAAGATCCTAATTGCTTACATACTACTTTTATATGCGTGCACATCCATTCAACCAAATGCAGCATCCATATGATGGTACAACCATTATACATCCATTATACTAAATACATTCATTTATGCAATATGCAATATGTAGTGACTGAGCCGATCTAGTGCCTAAAGTGTGTGTAAATATGCATCCACGAGCAACCACTAGCAAACACTTGCATCCATTTTGCATCCATCAGACATAACATGTCTCAAACACATGTTTCAACCATAGGATTTATCCTAACTAAAGGTCAAAGATACTAACGAGAGGATATACTAAAGATAAGATAAGATAAGCTAAGCGATAATGGAGAAATTAAAAGACATACCCTTAAAAAGGAAAGGGTACAACGAACGCATCTTCTCTTCTATCTCCCAAGTAGCGTTGCTCTCATCATCTCCCCATTGCACTTTAACTAGTCTGACCTCTCGGTTCCTCAACTTTTTGATCTCCGACCCAAGAATGCATGTAGGGGCTCGTCTAATTGTTGCATCACGCTCTATTTCCACCTCTCTAAGCAAGCTCGGCTCTACCACCTCCGCGGTCTTGTGCAAACACTTCCTCAAATATGATACATGGAATACGTCGTGTACTCCACTAAGTTTCTCAGGCAACTCCACCCTATACGCCATCTTCCCAATCCTGTCTTTTATAGGAAACGGCCCTACAAACCTTGGCGCTAATTTCCCAACGGACCCAAAGCGAACAACATTCCGTAACGGAGACACTTTGATAAAAACCATGTCCCCGATGTCAAACTCAAGATCCGTCCTCCTCTTATCAGCATACGATTTCTGCCTATCTTGTGCTGCTTTCATCCTCCTTCGAATCAAATCAATCTTCTCCGAGGTTTCCCTAACCATATCGGGCCCAAGTAGGATTTTATCGGTAGATTCCCACCAACATGTAGGCGAACAGCAAGGCCTTCCATAAAGAGCTTCGAAAGGTGCCATGCCAATACTGGACTGAAAGCTATTATTATATGCGAATTCTACCAACGGAAGGTGCTCTTCCCATGTACCCCCAAAGTCTAGGATACAAAGCCTTAAAAGATCCTCTAGAATACGATTCACCCTCTCGGTCTGGCCGTCCGTCCGAGGATGATATGCGGTGCTCAAACATAGCTGAGTCCCTACCGCCTCTTGTAAACTCTTCCAAAATTCGCTAGTGAAGATGGGATCACGGTCGCTTACTATACTAGAAGGAATACCGTGCAAACGAACTATCTCTTTAATGTATATAGAAGCCAACCACGGAGCAGTCCTCTTACTTTTCACGGGAATAAAATGGGCGCTCTTAGTAAGTCTATCTACTATAACCCAAATCCCCGTATTACCCTTCCTTGATCTTGGTAATCCATCCACAAAATCCATTGAGACGCTTTCCCATTTCCATAGTGGAACTTCCAATGGGTGAAGCAACCCACCGGGTTTCTTTTGTTCCTCTTTTACTCGTTGGCACACCAAGCATCTAGCGACGTACTCGGCCACATCCTTTTTCATACCAGCCCAAAAGAAAACCCGCTTCATATCTTTGTACATCTTGTCTCCGCCGGGATGAATGGTCATCTTTGAGCGATGAGCATCATCAAGAATGGCCTTCCTTAAGTCTCCATCTTGTGGTACACAAAGTCTATTATCCCTTCGTAACCAACCCTTATCGTCTAGGGTATACCTACGAAGATGGCTAGACGACCCCCCCCATCCTTTGAGCTTTTCTACTATCTCAACCAACTGTGGGTCGTCTTGCTGTGCCTCACCAACTCGTCCTAGAAGTGTAGGTCTAACCTCCAAGGATGCTAACAAACCAGGTACTAGGTCAACGGAGGGTCTAAAGTCAAACATGGAGATGAATTCTAAGCTTCGTCGTTCAACAAACAACGGACTCAAGGACAACCTTTTCCTACTTAAGGCGTCTGCGACCACGTTACCCTTGCCCGGGGTGTATGCTATTTCAAAATCGTAGGATGCTAAGAATTCCATCCACCGTTGCTGCCTTAAATTCAAATCCTTTTGAGAGAATAAGTATTTTAATGATTTGTGGTCAGTGAACAGTTCGAATTTCTCACCAAGAAGATAGTGATGCCAAGACTTAAGCGCGAAAACAATTGCGGCTAACTCAAGGTCATGCGTAGGGTAATTCTTTTCATGAACCCTCAACTGCCTTCCACCATAGGCTATTACTCTTCCCTATTGCATGAGGACCATGCCAAGTCCCGTCCCACAAGCATCAGTATAGACGGTAAACGACTTATTCCCGTCTGGCAGCACTAAGACTGGGGCTGAAGTTAAGGCTCTCTTTAAACGTTGGAACGCATCATCGCAATCTTCGTCCCACGTCAAAACCAGGTTCTTCTTCGTTAACCGTGTTAATGGAGCTGATATTTTTGTGAAGTCATTGATAAACTTCCTATAATAGCCAGCCAACCCCAAGAAACTTCTTACTTCGGTTGCATTTTTAGGGACCTTCCAATCTTGGATGGCCACCACCTTTGCGGGATCCACTGCTATCCCTTCCTTGGAAACCACATGCCCTAAGAACCGTACTTCTTTCCTCCAGAAGTGACACTTAGAAAATTTTGCCTTAAGGTTATGCGCTCGAAGGGTTTCCAACACTTCCCTATGATATAGGGCATGCTCTTCTTTGTTCTTAGAAAAGACTAAGATGTCATCCACAAAGACTACCACGAATTTATTAAGGTACTCCCTAAACACCCTACTCATCAAATCAACAAAATATGCGGGGGCGTTTGTCAAACCAAAGGGCATCACTAGCCATTCATAAAATCCGTCAGGAGTCCTAAAAGCAGTCTTATCTATACTATCCTCAGCCACTCTCAGTTGATGAAAGCCAGTGGCTAAGTCCAACTGCGAAAACACTGAGGCGCCAACTAACTGATCAAAGAGATCGTCAATCCTCGGCAGTGGGTGTCGGTTCTTTTTAGTAAGCGTGTTTAGTTCTCTATAGTCCACACAAAGTCTAAGGGACCCATCCGCCTTTGTGGCAAATACTACTGGAGCACCCCACTCCGATATACTACGTCTTATGAACCCCTTCTCAAGCAACTCCTTCACTTGCTTATTGAGTTCCCTCCTTTCACGAGGAGCCATGTGGCGCACTGGCAAAGATACGGGTTTAGCATTATCCACAAGATAAATTCGAAAGTCTATTTCCCACTTTGGAGGTAAGCCCTTCACCTCCTCAAACACATCCGGATATTCCCGGACCACCTCTACCGATCGCAGATTCTCTACAGACGCGTCAAGCGATTCAAGATAACTTAGCATAACGGAATCTATGGGATTACAAAAGATGTCGAGAGTGTTACCAAGGCGAGTCACAAGCCTAACTACTCTCCTTTCACAATCAAGAATGGCCCCATTTCTAGATAACCAATCCATTCCTAAAATTAGCCCATAGCCCGTGAAGCCCAATACATAAGCATCACATCTAAATTCAACGCTAAGTATAGAGATTTTCAAATCCAAACATATCATGGTCAAATGAGCCGAACCCCCAATTGGATTTGAAACAACCAAGGGATCCTCTACTAAACTGGTGTTCAAGTGCAGTAATTCAACTAATGATGCAGAGATAAACGAATGAGATGCGCCAGAATCGAATAAGGTACGGACAGGATGATCAAACAGAAAAACTAAGCTTTCAACAGAAATTGTTCTACCTCTTTCTTGCAGCGGTGGGGGCCGCAATAGCCTGAACTTGCCCCCTTGCCTGCCCTGGTGCCATAAGAGCCTGCACCTGTCCTCCCGAGGTAGACCCTGCCCTCTGCCCCTTCTTTGGGCAGTCCTTCACCAAATGTCCCGCATCTCCACAATGAAAACAACCAGTCTTCTTTTTTATTTCTACAATCTTTGCTGAGATGGACAGGTGTCCCACAATTGAAGCATCTCTTCTTCCCTTTGCCATTATTGTTTTTACCACCCTTCTTATTTTGCTGTTGGGGTTTCTTCTGATCCCCTTTCTTTTCAACTGCCTTATCCTCATGCATAAGTGCCATTTCTACTAGCCTTTCAAAGGTGGCTCCCATAGGGATGTGGGTCATAGCCAACCCTTGCAACGGTTCATTCAAGCCTCTAACGAACCTCAAAGCTTTCTTCTCTGGCGTGTTTACCAACTCCAAGCCAAACCCTGCTAACTGATTAAATTTATTGACATATTCCTTCACTGATAAGCTCCCTTGCTTTAATGTCAGGAATTTTTCCATATTTAAATTCTCCTCTGCCCTTGAAAGAAACTTTGCCTCAAACCTTCGTCTGAAATCCGCCCATGAATCAACTGGACGTTCCCCGTTAGTGACCTCCCACCAAAACGAGGCCTCTCCCTTCATTAACCAAGCAACTAAACGGACTTTCCTCCCATCTTCCACTTCAAAGATATCCAATAATTCCTCAGTCTCCTTAAGCCAGTCTCTGGCCTCCACAAACATCTCAGTTCCTTGAAAAGTTTTTCCTCCTATAGCCTTAAATTCCTTGCACGTCTTTGCAAAAGTGTCAACACGAGGAGGAGGAGGAATGGGTGCAACTAGGAGTGGAGTAGCATCTGCTGGGCCTGCAGTGGTGGCCCTAGCCTCCAAATATCTCCTAAACCACCCTGGAACCGTCACACCTTCTGGGAGATTAAGATCTTCAGCCATGCTGAAACGAAAAAGGAAAGATTCAAAATGGAGAATTCGAAAGATAAAGATAAGGATATGGCTATTTGGGACTATGTTTTTCATAAAAACTCTCTTTAAATAACATGTTTTTGAAAGCACTTCTTCCAAAAATACTTTAGAAAAATATTTTTCTAAAAATTTTATCTGTTCTGGTAACCTTATGCTCTGATACCACGTGTAACACCCCACGTCCATTAATGTCACTCACAAAGGGAATGCATTAACTTCCATGGAGGTCATAAGTGAATATAGAACAGAGAAATTACAACAAGACAGATAATAAATAGCACTTGGAAATCTAAAACTTCATTTTATTGCAGCGGAAATTAAATATGTCTATTACATCAAAAAAACCATAGATCATAACCAAGTACAACATCCGTCTCCACAAAAACAAAATACATAATCCCATTACAATAAATAGCCATTAAAAAGAAAGATAACAAGCTGGACTTTACTTTTGCAGTCCAAGCTTCCCAAGAGATAAGCGATCCAATTAGACTCCACTAGAACTTGGCCCAACCTGAGGACCTGAAGGGAGAAAAAGATGGAAAAAGAGGGGGTCAGACATAAAGTCTGGCGAGTATGATAATTCTACAACACTATTATCAAAATAACTGGACTAAGGCATAAGCTGGAAAATAAGAAAATGTCTATGAAAGAGCAGATTAAGGACATAGACAATCGCTAAAGGCAACGTTATAGGCGCTCCTAAATACTAAAGGATAAACACTATACTGCACCACACCAGTCACCCTAAAGATTGATCCCACTTAGCTTCACTTAGAAACTTTCTTAATGGCTTTACGTACTCCTAGCTGACTACATAGGTGCCGCCTGCCCCTATCTCCACTAGGTGTACCCCACTTTCCATTTTTCGATCGGCTCCCTACTCGTAGATACCCGTGCTGGCCCCACAGTGGGGTGTATCATTCCCCTAAAGTGGCAACCCGATATAACGGAGATGCACGGCTTATACCTACACGATGCAACAACGTCTTACCTACCAGCCCGGGTCCACACACGCATATGAAACCCGTTGGACTTGCGTTGCCACCGCTCCCTGTTTTGGCCTCTTATAGTCAGACCCAGTATGCGTGTCCCGTCCTCGACTTGGGTCGAGCCCACAAAGATACGTTTTGGGATACTGGTTGAAATGGGCCCCCATTATTTCCCACAAGCATTCCACCTAAGCTTGTCCCATTAGTCCATCCACTTAACCCACTTAGTCATGTTCATTTACATGTGTATTTGGTTAAGTCTAATCGTATTTCAAATGCCTCTAAAGGCAACCACTAGATTCCTCATGCCACCCAAGGCACCTACTTAACCCCCATGTCCCACCTTACATGATTATCTGGCTAAGTATTTCTTAATTCATTAAGGCCATAACCTCATAAAGACCTCTCACATTAGACTGGCATTTATGGCAGCTGGATTTGCCGGGCGGGTCCGGGCAGTCTTACACCATAAAAGAGTCTAACCTCGTGTCTTTACAACTGTTATGCTTTAGTTTGGGCCTAGGACCTCTCACATTGGGCCGACATTTGTGACTACTGGATTTGTCGGGCGGGTCCAGGCAGGTTTACGTCACAAACGGGTCCAACCTCGTGTCCTAAGCATTGATTATTATTAATAATCCACTTTCCCCAATTTTAATAATTCCCTACTTGAATTATTAATTAATTCCAAATTCAACAATGTCCATAATTGACTCAATTATGGACATCCATTTAAGGCATGCAAAATCATATCAATTGCACCCCAATTTATTAATTTCCTAATATTACCCCTACCCCACGTTTGAACGTTTATTCGCAAACAGTATGCTAGACCCGATTAGTCTAACTCATAGCATAAAAGAAAATATTCACGACAACAACATATATATATGACTAAATAAATCATAACAAGGGGTGAAACTTGCATACATCCAAAATTACAACTTGCATAAGGTTATACATGTCATGGATCTAAGGGTGTCAACTTATTCATAATTCACATAATATGATTTTGATCAAATTTCATAAACTTGTATAGGACATGTGTGAATCAACATCATTAACAATATGGTTTTATATGAGTACACCTAACTCAATAGGCAAATTCCCAAAAATCAAAATTCATTTAATCACAGATTCATGTATACGGGTACACCTAACTCAATAGGCAAATTCCCATATTCAAGATCCAATTAATTTGAAGATTCATGTATATGGGTACACCTAACTCAATAGGCAAATTCCCATAATCAAGATCTATTATAAAAAAACATAAACTTTAAACATGATCCAATTCGCATAAATAATAACATCATGATTTTACAACTTGTATGATTCAACACAACTTAACATGACATCATTATCATATAACATAATTATTTCAACATATGTGATAATATGAGATCTACAACATATATAAGATTTACAACATAGCATATCATAATTTGCAACATAGCATGATATGATTTACAACATAACATAGCATGATTTACAACATGGCATAACATGATTTATAACATAGCATAGCATGATTAATCACATATGACATAGCATAGGATTATTTACAACATAATCACTACAACATAACAAAATATATATGATAACATAATAGCATAACAAGAGATCCACAACATAATTCACAAATACATAACAATTCATATCACTTTCTTGTGATCCATTCATAACTTAATCAAATTATTTTATAATAATATTGTGAGATTCATCATACTCACCATTTAAAGAAGAGAAATAGAAAGAGTCTTTGATTTAATTTGTTTGTTGAGTAGATTTAGTTGTAGGCTAGGCTTTCTCCTTCTTCTTTAGTTTGTGACGGCTACGCTGAACTCCATGGCAACGGCATGTCGGTAGCTCTCCAATTTTTCAAGTGATTTAGGGTTAGAGTCTACCCACTTATTTATAGATGTTAGGATGCATTTAAGCCATTAGATTAACCCTAGAATAGATTAGAGCCATTAGATTTCGACCAGCCCTCAAAACACAGCCCGAAAACCCAACCAGATGCACCCAGGTCACCTGGGCTCGACCAGGGAGGTCGACTACCAGGTCGACTCTAGTGTCGACCTGGCCCCCCCAGGTCGACTCCCAAGTTGACCCCTAGGTCGACCTGGTCTGGGCGGGAGTTTTCCCGCCTGCCTCCATTTCTGCGTTTTTGAAATCTGTTTTGAAATTTGAATTTTTCGTGAAACTTCTCGAGGCCATATCTCGGTCATACGAACTCCGATTTACAAAATTTCTGACTCTATTTCGCATATTTTTCTGAGACGAACACAATGGCGCAGCCCGTTTCCCAATATTCTTATATTTGAAATTAATTATTCTTTCATTTGTGAATATTAGTATTAACTGATTTACGGGGTGTTACACAAACCCTACCATTTCATTAACTATTTACATAAAAATATGGTTTTAATGACCGTTCCTTGTATTTGCCACATTTATTTCCCATTTTACTCTTTAACCCTTTAACTAACATAAAATCTCTTTTGCTTTGAAACCCGGTAATATAACTCGTTTGGATTTGCTTCAAAACCATTTACTAAGTCTTTTACACAATTCTACTATGCCTCATACTAGTTTTATTTAATCCAATTTCTTAAGTAAACCTTATTTTAAATTCATCTCCTGGATTTATACTTCTTTATAAACTTGGTATTCGCTTACCAATCTCCTCTTCGATTTACTTAACTTGAATTCAAATTCTAAATCTTCTTATGGAATCCATTTGTCATTTCCCCTTTTTGAAATCATACTTCACTTTATTTTACATAATTAAATAATTAAGTAAAAACAATCTTATTGAAATCTTTCCAATTCACTTGCTTATACTTAATCCAATCATTAAGTAAAAATTACTTAAAAACGACACATTAGCTTCAAAACTTGTTTTTATAACTTTGGTATACATCGCTCTTAACCCGAGTCATTTTAAAACTTGATCACTTCCTAATTGGCTTCCATTTAACAAGGTAAATTACCTTAATTATAATTAAAATAATTAATTCCATTATTAACTGAAGTAAAATATAGTTTACTTCATTAAAAATAGATCAGTGGATCGCGTAACGCCCTTATTAAATAATAACTACTTCACTTGTGATTTTATAAACATTGTTAAATATCATAAATAAAAAGATAATTAATATTTTAGAAACATTATTAAACCAATGGTTCGTTAAACCATTTCTATTAGATTAATCGAAGACTGATCAATCTAATTATTAATTCCAATTAAATAATTGACCCCGTCAATTTAACATCAGCCATTTATTAATTTATTTCACTTACTTCTCTTATTAGATTAATCTAATTATATTACTTAACTATTTCTACTCAACAGTAATTTCCCAAAAAATAATCTATAGGTTCAATTTATTAAAAACATTGAAACCATTTATATAAATATCAATTGTTTAAAACTTTATTTTAATAGAAATATAATTTTAAAACTTCACTTTAGTTATAAAAATAAATTTTATAACTTTATTTACGTCAATTCGCCTGACGGTGAACTAACGTCCTTGTAATAGTGCTTAGAACATTTGCTGCCAATAACTTAATCAATACCATTTATTGAGTAAAATCATCACAATGACATTGAATTTCAATTAGACGTTAAATATATAATCAACCATCAACATTCAATAAGAATATAACGTTGTTTGGGGTAAATAGTTAATAATTAAATAATATGGAAAAATCAAACATACAATATATTTGAGGAATCCGGTTGGATCACTCCAACCTGTTCTTCTCTGCATCAGAGATCATCATATCATATAATAACTGCATATGAAATGAATATTTTAAAATAAATCATCCAATACGCCACTACTATAAATGTCAACAATCAAAGCATCCAAGACATGTAAACATCCAAGTTATATAATTAACTATAAATTTTGGTTATATGAATTTAACACATCATAGCAGTCCAGAAAAGTGTGAGAGTTAACTCACATTTATTTTCGACGATCGATTCGCACGTTGTTTTGTTTAATTTTAAACAGGAATTTAAAATTAAACGAAATTCCAGCTGTATCTGAATCTTTCCAAACTAGCTCAATAACTTAGGCTCCATCGCTGCGATCCCAATGGATCCAGTTTTTCGTAATTCTGTACACAAACGAACAAGATATGCTATTGACAAGTTTATAATTTAATTTAAGTAATATATATTTATTATAAATAAACTCAATCAACCATTATTATGTATCTAATTACCGTGATTATTCACTAATCCTTGCTCTTAAACAAACGCGTCATCTACTGTTGTTTCACGCGAAGCCGATCCTTTCATTATCATTATCATTCCCCTTTGTTTCTCTTTTCCTTTTTCTATATTCCCAACACTAAGGCCCATAAACAAACTTCAGCCTAGGTTTTTTGATGCTTCTTCTCCTACATTTCCTGTTTCAGCGACTTTTTATCACACCCAAACCTTACGTGCTCCTCTCCCCATTTCAACTAACGCCATCGTCGACCTAGGACATCAGACCACCCCAATTCGCCATTTCAACCACCACCGTGCCCCAAGCTTCCCCTCCTGGCCGATCTCGCCTCCTCCAGTGATCCCATAGATCCTGCCATTTCCGTAGACCCAACCTCAAAACTGTCGTCAACCTCCACTACCTAATTACCTCCCAGTTCGAAATTCAAGTCCTTAAAATGTTCTGCTCTTCCTCCTTTATACACACACAGACAAGACCCTAGCTTCCCCTTCCTCCTTCATACATTGTCACCGTACACCAACGCCGCCAGTCTTCTCGTCTGTGCCTCCTCCTCCTTCTCTACCTGAAAACCGCACCTCCCCTGAGCCTCGAGATCGCCACAAAACTGAGTCTAGTCCTTTACTTCCTTGTTAACCCACTCACGCATGTCATTGGCTTTTCTTTCACCTACCACCGCCGGCTTCCTCTTTTCCACTATTCAACGAACCGGCTCATCGCCATTTTTGTCTGTAAGCTTACCGCAACTGTCACCAGCATCCACTGATCACCCCGTCTGATGCACCTAAATGTGCGCCTCGATTGACGGCATCTCCGAAACCGACCCATTCACACACATAATGCTTGCTCTTTCCATTCAAACCCTACATCATTTCTCCTTTGTCTCCAAAATGAACCTGTTTTCCCCTGCTGCTCATGCACTACACTTGACTGAAGTCACAACCTTCCCCTGCTAGCTCGCACCGAAGCACATACAACAACATCATTTGTTTTTTTAGAAGTAAACTTGCGTTAATCAGAAGAGAAGCTTTGGTTATATTGATCGAGTCTGCATTATAATTCTCTGAAGGGAAGTTTTAGTATGGAGGGGGAAAAATGCTAAAACTCGGAAACCAAATGGGAGAAACCTCAAATTAGAGAAACAGTTATTCATGCATATATTTATAGGAGAAATCGGGATGGATAGGAACCATGTCAATCGTGCACAGTAAGACGTAAGTAGGTAGGTTAGAGTGGCTGAATAAGTTCATTTCCCTTCAACTCAGAACGTATATGTTTGCATGCTGCTGGAAAGAGAGCACGTTTTGTATCAATGGAAATGAACCATCCTTTCATTTTGCAGATGGACGATAAGACTTTAATTGATATCTTTCTTGGAATTTGAGTTTGTATGGATTCATTTTTATTTTAGTTTAAAGGCTTGAAACAGCGCTGAAATATGTTGTAGATGTTAACATGGCTACAGAAATGGGTTTGCAGAGATATTTATCTTTTTATTTGTTAGGGTACTGCTAATTTTATGCGGTTATTTAATTTTACCGCTAACTGTCGTTGGACGTTTTTAATTAGCATTGTCGCACACGAGCTTCAACGAAAATGAATATAGATGCACTACTGTATCTTGACGTTACGAACCCAAAGAAATTTATTTAGTTGGAAATGGACTCCGTTTGCACAACAACGTTATTTTAATTTATCAGTTCATCTTTTAAAATTTCGTCCGCGGACAAAATATCTTCATTTGGCTCCAAATTGGAAATATAACAATAACTAGTTATATGTATTCCAATAAAATTTGTTTCATCGAAAATGGAGATCATTTGGAAAAACGATTAATTTTAAAGCTTATACAATATCAATAAAATAATATTAAATTTATAAACGGTTCAATTTAACGATAATAAATTAATATCATCGTATATATATTTAAATCGAATCTTATACAACTTCAGATTCAACCAATATATATATATATATATATATTAAAACTTAATTTTCCGAAATTCGGGTTAAAACGGTATCCAAATATATAGAAATTCCTTTATATTTATTAATTAAATCGTTATAATTTATTAACGATTCCATAGCGACTATTTGAAAAATTTTAATTGGACATAACTTGCAATCTATAATATGAAATCTTAGTTTTTCTCTTACATTAGAAAATTATCATCTAATAGATTCAAACGATTCTTGTTTTGTAGAAATCTGACTTATATCGGATCCTGTATATTCAATTAAAGTTCAAAAATAAATATTACGAACTACCATGTCATTTCAAGATCGTTTTAAATATATTATAAATTTAAACGTTCAAACTCCATTTTATTAAATGAATTTAATATAAAAATCCATTAATATCACCAAGTCAATATTTAAATATTCGTAAATGATGTTCAAAAACCCAGGACGTTACATTCTAAGTTATATAATTTAGATATACCAAACAATTCCTTAATTATTTTGTTAATTAAATAATTAATATAAACTAATTACATTTTATAATTTGTTCGGCCGAACAGTTTCTCTCGTGAATTGCTCACTGCTTCATTCCATGGTCCTATTCATATATGAAAGAGTTAATAAAATATTTGTCCATACGATTTTAATTTAAAAATGGTTAATTTCAAATTAGGATCAGTTAACCTTAATCATGTATTAAGGTTTTTAAATCGGCCGATTAATTTCTACTTCCTCACGAAATGGCTCCTGGCTCTTCGATTTTCTATGATTACTTCGTTCAAACGTAAGGCTCACCAGCCATTCCTGCCAAACAACGGTCAAATATTATATGATTTTTATATAACATAATCATTTCTTAATCAACATTAACTAAGTTAATTCATACTTAGAAACAAACAAGGCCGATCCATTCCTCTTTACCCACGCACGTCAGAGATACATCCACCGCCGCCTGAGATTCTTTGTAACACCCCGTATTTTCTGTGAACATTAACAAATTAAAGAATACTTAATTTCAAAAGTGGGAATTAAGTAAAACGGGTTACGGCATTTGCATTCGTCTCGGAATTCTGCTTGAGATAAAGTCCGAGTTTGCATGGATCGGACTCCGTATGAAGAAGTTATGGAGTTCAAAAGACTTCAAGTATAAACAGAAATTAAATTAAAAGTCAAAAAACAGTTTGAAATTCGAAATTCGGTTAGAACAGCTGGTTGGGAAATTTCTCGCTCCGGGGTGTCGACCCCCCCAAGGGGAGTCGACATAGGTGTCGACCCCCTATAGGGGTGTCGACATAGGTGTCGGCCCCCCCGTAGGGAGTCGACCCCTTTGAGATCCAATTCGTGTGACGAATTTTTATAGCCCTGCGCTGATGTGGCCTTCTCTGATTGGCCTGATGACAAATTTCTGAGGTATTAGGGCTTATGTGTCATGCTGTGTTTGGCGGGATGACACATCTCTTTGGTTTGGATGGCTCTGATTAATCCTAGACTAATCTAAAGGCTAGAATTAATCCTAGACTTCTATATAATCACCCCAAAGCTCAACCCTAGGCCTCATAACCCTATTCTATTTAGCTGTCAAGCTGCCTATGTCTAAGCTAGCCTAGTCTCCATCTTCTCTAAATTAGAAATCAAGTTAGAAACCTCCAAACCAAATCCGAACTAGAGAATCAAATGTCTACATCAAAGGACAAGCTTAACAAATTCAGAAATCAGATCACAGAATACAAGATCCGTTCTTTTTCTATAAGTTCAGTTTTTATTCCGATTTAAACACCTAATAGAAATCATGACTGTAATAATCGGATTTAGAACTATACCTAATTCTAATTCAAGCTTATCCTTTTGTCAAATCTGAATTTCCTATGCCTATGAGACTATTGTGATTGATGTAATGACACCTATCATGCCTATGGGACTGTTGTGACTGACATAATGAAACCTATCATGCCTATGGGACTGTTGTGACTAACATAGTGAAATCTATCATGCCTATGAGACTGTTGCGATGGACATAATGGAACTTATCATGCCTATGAGACTGTTGTGATTGATATAATGGGACTTATCATATTGTAAATCAAAATTAGTGATTTTCTTAAGTCCAATCCTATCTAATCTTTATACCTATTGTGTAAATTGCTTAGCTTGCCCACACTTATTATTAATGATGTACAACATGCCTGTTGAAACATGATACTTGAATTGGGTATACCTTTACATGCCTATTTTTCCTTATGTCAATTCTTATGCTCCTTCTCTATTTTTCCTTTTTTTATTTTTTTTGTGAATACTAAGTTCATTCGGAACTTAGATTGAATCTCGTTGTACGTGCGATTATAACGCAGGAAAATTGGGTATAATTTAATTGAGTAAATTTTGGCATAGCATGTGAATGTGGTATAAAACTTGTACTGACTACACTTGGGAAATATTGACATAAACTTGGACACATATGACAATTATGTAAAATAGCTAAATATGAACATGCCTAACCCGAGGTTAGATTGAGTTGCGGTGTAAGACTGCCCGGAACCGCCCGACACATCCAGCGACCGCAACAATATAGATCTAATGTGAGAGGTTAGCGCATTAATACCAAAAACCCGAGGTTAGATTGAGTTGCGGTGTAAGACTGCACGGAACCGCCAGCACATCCAGTGACCGCAACAATATAGATCTAATGTGAGTGGTTGGTGCTTTAATGAATGAATTAAAGCTACGGAACAGACAAGCTAAGAATGGTAGGGTTTAGTTAATTAAGGCAACACTTAACCAATATAACATGTTAAACGGATTGGTGGGGTTAGGTAAATTTGAGAACACTTAACCGTTATAACATGTTGATTAGGAAACCCTAGTAATGGGGACCCATTTCAGCAGTAACCTACATAGATGTATCAGGGTACCCTGAACTAGGCAGGGTGGGGCACGATTACTGGGCTGATTATAAGCGGTCAAAATAGCGGCGGGTGGTGCAGCAGTGTAGGTTCTGACGGAGTATGGGCATGCACGTACTCCAGAGTGGAAAAAGCAGGCACTGGGCATCAGTAGTATACATTGTGCATCTTGAATTTGTGTCAGGTTGCCTCCATAGGGATTGAGACACACCCCATGGCGGGACCAACACAGGTATCTACAATCAAGCAGGGCTGAATGGCACAATTAACAAATGAATGTGAGTAGAAGCAGATCGGAAAAGGGATCACTTTGTTATGAACACATGATGGTAGTTGAAACATTCGTTAGTAAATGCAGAAAAATAGAAATGAGTGCGATAGTATATTCAATTTCTCTTGTCTTATCTTATATTATCTTATTGCTACGATATTGTCCTATATTCAGTTTATTCATGTCATGATCCTTTTACCTGTTCACATGCTGAATAATCACCGGACTTACCAGGCTTATGTCTGACCCATTTTCTTTCTCCTTCTTTTCTTCCATTTCCCCTCCCCAGGTCCACAAGGAGGGAATACTTCAGCTTAGTGCAGACCTTTTCCATCTTGAAGAGAGTAGATGTATTGCTTGGTTTCTCTTTCCTTGGGCTATGGCTGTGGACACACTTTTATTGGGGATTTATGCCGCTTTACTTCTGTTTTATGCTTCTTTATGTACTTGGAGTTTTAAATCAAGACCTATGTTTTATTGTAATAATTTAGAAGTTGGGTTTTGAGACAATGCTTGTAATGTTTTGACTGAACCACGTTATTTATGAAATGATTTCAGTTTTCCGCCGTTTATATGTCTGTCTTGTTAATTATCTGTGCCTTTTACCCAAAATGCTTCACCAAAGTTAATGCATTCTGTGACGATCCCAAAACCCCGTGACACGGTGTTAAGGATAATCATTGGAATATAACACATTAATCATCATTAGCAGATCACGGATAATAGCATAACAGGAAATAGAATAATTTACACACATATGACAGCGGAATCATATAGATATCATCACATCAGAGAAGCACAGTACAGGATACAACTTAGTGCATAATGATACATAATCAGTCACCATCGCCTGAGGCGGAATCATACATAAAGGGTACACAAAAGGAATATCAGTCTACATCGCCAATGGCGGAATCATAATATAAATACAATAATGGCGGAGAAAATCCAAGTCAGCACGGTGTAGTCAAGCCTCGCCATGAGCCAAAAGGTGCGTCAGAAACCTGTAACTAGGCTGCCCGTGTGAAAATAAGGGCACCCGAGTTTGCAAGGTGAAACAAACTACGAGTCAGTCATGGAACTGGTATGAGAAATCTACTCAATTTATTAACAACAATAATAAGGC
Organism: Allium sativum; assembly: GCA_030737875.1. Classification (NCBI taxonomy): domain Eukaryota; kingdom Viridiplantae; phylum Streptophyta; class Magnoliopsida; order Asparagales; family Amaryllidaceae; genus Allium; species Allium sativum. The sequence goes on from CM060918.1 coordinate 896,561,640, forward strand.
AAATCAAAGGACCACGCCACTTTCGCGGAACGGGTTTACTCCAATGAGTGCTAGTGCATGAAATAAAATAAATGATTAAATCAACGCAATGCTTTTTATAAAATGAAGCCATTATAAGACTCAGGTCCCATCACACAATGCAACGCAAGCCAGAGGATAGAGTTTTTACCTTATAATGGCCAAAGGTGCTTCATACGAATAAAACAAAGGTGTTTGATATTATTACTAGTGCATATATGTTTCAAAAGCAAATTCAATCATAAATATCAATCCTAGGCGGCATAGCTACCATCTACTATGTCACCATACTAGTAATACAATCACATCCGCATATTTCGTATTGGAAATTGGATTCCTTCATGAGTCGAGGCAAGGGGCAAGCTCCTCTCCAATTCGAGACACTCTAGCAAATGTCCCAGGACCCCACTATGATCCTTGGATCTTCAGGGCCGGTCCTCTCTTACTTTTGAGGATTGGCAATTCCTGAACACACGTTTCCCGGTCCTTACAGACCTATAATCGAGGCGCCTCGCATTCCAACAACCACACAGGTGAAAAGTATATATAATGTCAGGGCTGGTAGGTCACTGACACCACCTTAGCTAGAAAGAAACGTCGTGCTCTCCCTGCAGTCACTCTCCCGTTTTTGACTCATACCGAGGTGTGAGGCTCACGAATTCACGTTATACACAAAGCTACGTCACACAAACCATGTTTTGATCATCAACCACAAGACTTTGCTTTGCAACAGAAGCCTTGATCATATGCCACTTAGGTGTGCCACACAGGCAATCCACTCCATGCGACTGATTTCTGTCAATACATAACCTCTGAGCTCGTACGTCTCAGAGAAGGGCGTTAAGCAAGAGAATAAATTCTCTGCCGCCAAACAGATATATATTTAACAGAGATCAATCAACACAGAACAAAATCCAATGTCAGACACACAGTCCATTTACAAGTCCGTTCTGGGTCTGAACGAAACCGGAGGCACCAATTCCTCGCATATCTGTACAATCAACAGTATGTTTGGACGACTACTACTTCAATTCCTTCATGGTAGCTACTCCAATCACGAGTATCAGTAGCGCCCATCCATCCAATATGGAGATCGTCGGTCTTCAGTCGTCTTCGACTCTTCGACTTCTCAACGTCGATCGATTATTTGAAATGAGATAAACTCGGCCTTTTCAAATAACCCACGTATATTTAGATTTTCAAATCAATTATTCACATGGTTGGACTATTCAACATTCACATTTCAGTTATTTAGTTATAATTTTCATGTCAAATACATTCAACCATCATATATCAAGCAAACACAACAAAATTGGTTTGTTTTCACTCTATATCGTCTATAGCACTTTATAACGATATATCGCCATTTTTATTTTATTTAAAACGGCCATATTTAATTAAACGACGTTTCAGGTCGTGTCGATGCACTGGCGCTGCTTTCCACTAATTTTGTTTTACACGTATAGGAAAATCTAACCGTTGGATCTTCACGAATTTTACATCATTAGGAAGGTCTTTTCAAAACGAATCCAACGGTTTCAGTTTTGGGAAAATCCGACGGTCGGATCTTCCACACTAACCATTTGAAGTTACGATTTCAATTTACGAACTGCAGCGTCGTTATTCGATTTAATTTAATTATATTTACATATATATAAATATAATCGTTTCTGGTGCTGTTTTTCCTTAATTTTGAATTAAACATTCCAGACAATCCAACCGTCGGATCTTCACAAAGTTGGTGCCGTTGGAAAGATATTTCCAAGGCGAACCCAACGGTTGAGGTTTCGGGAAAATCCAATGGTCGGATCTTCCGCACTAGTCATTTTCAATCACGGTTTCAAAATATGAACTGCACGGCCATGTTTCGTTTTAATTCAATTTATATTTATATATTTATATAAATATAGCTCATTCAAAAATTCCTATATCGTTTCCACTTCAATTATTTCACTAACGCCTTAAATTTTTGGAAAATTTCGCCATAACCTCCTTTTTACGGGAGGGTCTGGGAAAATTCCCAAATAGCCACACGGGCGTCTCATATCAAAAAGAAAAAGAAAAAGCCAAGCGGCTAGCCAACAGGCTCATAAAATCGTCACCCAAACAAAGCGGTAAATGTGTACCTATTTGTCGGGCACAAAATTCTATTTCTCTTCTCTAGCCCCTTTTTGCTTTAACCTGTTCAATAGATATGCATGTACATATATACAATTTCTAACATTTATCATTTTCCATTCAATTTCATATTTGACTTGCTTTGGTCTAAAAACACCATTCATTCTAATATCGCATGCATAGGCTAAAATCATATCATTAGCTAGTTAATGTATATTTCAACTCATGCACGTTTATTTGAACAAGTGGATATTTTTAACACTTCATATTTCAACAGATGATACTTTTGGCGGACTAAAATAGATTTCAACACATGACTATTTTATTTAGTTCCTATGCATGTTAAAAATAATACTTCTATCACAAATATTTATTTCAACGTCCGCATCTCTTTAGCATGTCACACATATGATAAAAATGATATTTTTATCGTTCAAAATATTTATTCAACCAATGTATAGTTTCAACACTTCATAGTTTCAATAAAAATGTAATTTTTATCATTCAATCTTTTTATTCAACACATGAACTTTTCCACTACACACACTTCTCAACAAATGAGCATTTCCACACATGGACATTTTATTTATGTTGTTCTTATTAGAAAGATGAAATTTTGATTGTTGAAACTATTTATATAAGGCGAATATTTTTCATACTTCATATATATATAAAAATGTGATTTTTATTGTTAAAGCACTTCATTCATTCACAAATGAATTTAATTTTCATACAACACTTTTCGACACATGAATATTTCCACACATGGACATAGTTTCAATATATGACTTTAATTTCTATGCATGAAAATAATTTCAACATATGAAAATAATTCTAACACACAAAGATTATTCAAAATTTCGGCAGCATAACGGCAGGGTAGTTAAAACCGGCACCGTCCCTAGTACGGCTCCTCGCTCTACCTTAAAACCTCGCGGTTTTTGACAATGGGGATTCATGCATCTAATTCGCACGCAGGCGGCATGTTTATTTTTATTTCCACAAATATTTCCAATTCATTTCAATCGCCAATGGGTATTTTTCAACCACAACCAAACAATATCAACCACAAACAATTATTCAACCATTCGTATTTTTCACCCAATATTTCACATCAATTCACCACAATAAATATCGTCCATGGTTTGTGGACGAGGGGAGTATATATATATATAATATATTTTACTTGCATTTCAACACACATATCAATTATTCTATGCATGTAAAAATTCATACTTCGCTCATATAGCTTACACTACGCATGTACATGAGGTATACAACACGTATGTAATTTATATTTCGCTTATATAAATTATACACGACATTTTCCACTCACTTTCACGTTAATTTAGATTTCTCACCTTGGTTTTCTGAGCGCTAAAAATCGATACGATGTCAGAAAAATCCGCAGCTTTTTCTATTGGGTAGAGAGCTTCCTTGCGGTCTCGATGTTTCCTGTTTCATCGAATTTCGTCAACACACCAAAAAGATATGATTTTTCAAAGTGTACAGATCAAAGAAAAACGCACTTTCAGAAAGCTTCAAAACTAGGTCAGCGATTTTTGATCAAACCGTGTAGCGGTTGGATGATCGGCCAGTGCAGGGTTGTAGGCGGAGGAGAGGCGCACGTGCGGGCCCCACGGCGTTGAACTCGGCGTCCTCTGGGCGGCGAAATCGACCTCCGAACGGTCGGACTTTGGAGGAGCGGATCCGGCGAAATACTCAACGATGCTGGGCGAGGTTGGTATGGATTTGAAGCTCGTCTCGAGCTCTACGAAAAACTCCAAAGGGCCCTGGTGTTTTGATGAGCGGATGTGGAGATTTGGAGGAGAGAAGGTGGAGAAGGAAGCCGCCGTTCGATCTGGGGGGGGTCGGGGGTTTTCCGCGTTTTTTTATTTTTAAAATTTATGAAAGAAAAAAATATGATTGGCCGAGACTATATTAAATTTTTTAAATAGTGTTTTCTTAAACGAACTCCTTTTTAAACCCAACGACTGTCACCCCTAGCTAAATACCCCCATTCCGGACACAATGGGATATGTTTCGTAGGCCAATTCGACTGTTACAGTCGGTTATTTTTCAAATTAAAGTATAAAACATTTAATTTTTAACTCTGAACGCACATTTCAATTTGCCAGGGCCACAAACTGATTCGAAAAATTCCAAAAAAATAAATCTTGCTATGTTTTGACGCTACGGTCCCAACAAAACTAGTTTCGTTGAATTCTGAGGTCATTTGAAAAATGACCATTTTCTGGTCGATCCATTTTAATAGAAATCGACCAAACACATTTTCTTTTGCCACGCTCACATACTAGCTTCAAAAATTATGAAATTTGAAACCTAGCAATAGTTTGACATCCCGGACCCAACAAAAGTGGTTTCGTCGAATTCCGAGGTCGTATGCAAAATATCAATTTTCCAGGCCTATACATTCTATATACCGACTCTTCTGAAAATTCATTCGGCCATAACTTTTGATTCCCGTTATGAAACTTCGATTTTTCAGATTCGTTAGAAAGGTATTGACTAACAGATTTAAATATTTTTGGTTTCACTAAAATCCGTTATATTTTCCACCCTGCACAGTCGGTCAAAGTATGAATTCAAATTTTCAAACTGACTTACTATTTCTAATTCACTATTTTATTGGAATATTCTATTTCAATGGTTCAAATTGCTTTGAAATAATCAATTTAAAAAATTTAAATTGGCTCGTATTTTCCGGGTTATTACAATCTCCCCTACTTAAAACTTTTCGTCCTCGAAAAGGAAACAACAGTAAAGTAGGAAATAAAATGTAAATGCAAAGTATGGTAAAGGTACCTTGCACCGGAGTTAGTCAGAGATATCCACTCTGCATTTGGGGTAAGCTTGCTTAATGCTTTCCTCAGTTTCCCAAGTACAGTCTCTAGGATCACTGCTCCACTGCACTTTAACTAAATGAACCTTTTTGCTTCTGAGTTCTCTAGTTTCTTTGCCAACAATTTTTAATGGCTCTCTTCTGAGTGCTAATTCTGGAGTTATCTCCACATCCTGTTGCGCTGCTTCTTCTACAACAAGATCCGGATCATGCACATGTCTCCTAAGTTGAGATACGTGAAATACATTGTGCACTCCAGGCAACCAATCTGGCAATTGAACCCTATAAGCAAGAGTTCCAATTCGCTCAAGTATAGGAAAGGGACCAATAAATCTCGGTGCCAACTTCCCAGTCTTACCAAATCTGATTACTCCTCTCATCGGAGAAACCCTTAAATAAACATGATCACCAACAGCAAATGTCAAATCTCTCCTTCTAGAGTCTGCATAACTTTTCTGTCGGCTTTGGGCGGTTTTCAATCGCTTCTTGATGAAGTCCACTTTATCTGAAGCTTCTCTAATCATATCGGGTCCTAGTACAAGTCTGTTGCCAGGTTCTACCCAACATGCTGGAGATCTGCAGGGTCTGCCATATAATGCTTCAAATGGTGACATTCTCAAACTTGCTTGATAGCTATTGTTATATGAGAACTCTGCCAAATGCAAATGATCTTCCCATGACCCACCAAAATCGATTATACAAGCCCGCAATAAATCTTCTAGAATTCTATTCACCCGCTCAGTTTGACCATCTGTTTGGGGGTGATAAGCGGTGCTCATATTCAGTTTTGTTCCCAATTCTGTCTGGAATGCCTCCCAGAATTTGCTAGTAAATAGGGGATCTCTATCACTGACTATGCTGATGGGAATTCCATGCAGCTTAACAATTTCTCTGAAATATATCTGTGCTAGACTTTGGGTAGTTCTATTGGATCTGACAGGTATAAAATGGGCAGTCTTCGTGAAGCGATCTACGATTACCCAAATGCTGTCATTACCTTTCTTGGTTCGCGGCAAACCATCTATGAAATCCATGGAAATCTGTTCCCATTTCCAGCCTGGGACTTCCAACGGTTGCAACAGTCCAGCTAGCTTCTGTTGGTCACTCTTGACCAATTGACAAGTAGGGCATCTGCTAACATACAAAGAAATATCCCTTTTCATTGCCTTCCACCAGAAAGTGCGTTTGATATCGTTGTACATTTTACTCACCCCAGGATGGATGCAAAATTTGGATTTATGGCATTCATCTAGCACTTCTCTTCGAAGGCCTGGAATATTTGGGATGCAAATCCTGTTATTTAACCTGAGAACCCCCTTATTGTCAATACGGAAACTCGTGGTTTCACCTTCCTTGACTCTCTTACTGATTCTCTGAATGAATTCATCTTCTTTCTAAAGGGCTGAAATCCTATCAATCAATCCAGGTGTAATTATAAGATGGGCAACAATTGCGGTTTTTCTACTAAGTGCATCCGCTACTACGTTAGCTTTCCCCGGCGTATACAGGATATCAAGATCATACGCTGCAAGAAATTCTAGCCAACGCTGCTGTCTCAGATTCAGATCTTTTTGGGTATATAAATACTTCAATGATTGGTGATATGTGTACAGTATAAATTTCTCGCCCAATAAGTAATGCCTCCAGATTTTTAAGGCAAAAACGATGGCTAGCAACTCAAGATCATGAGTCACATAATTCTTCTCATGCGGTTTCAATTGGCGGCTTGCATAAGCGACTACTTGGCCTCTCTGCATTAATGCTGCACCAAGACCTCTAATAGAAGCATCTGTCCAAACCGTTAAATCCTGATTGCCATCAATAATAGTTAACACTGGAGCGGTGGTCAGCTTCGATTTCAATTCCTGGAAAGCTTCTTCACAGTCGGAAGTCCACTTAAACTTCTCATGTTTCTTTGTGAGCTGCGTTAACGGACCGGATATCTTCGAAAAATCCTTAACGAACTTTCAATAATAACTAGCCAATCCCATAAAACTTCTAACTTCTGTGGGAGTAGTGGGTTGTTTCTAGTCTTGAATCGCTGTTATTTTGCTTGGGTCAACAGAAATTCCTTTCTCTGACACGACATGGCCAAGAAATTTGACTTCTTCTTGCCAGAAGACACATTTAGAGAATTTGGCTTTGAAGACGTTCTTCCTTAGAATCTCCAATACTTGTTCTAAGTGTTTTTCGTGCTCGGGTTTTGATTTGGAGTAGATTAAAATATCATCGATGAATATGAGGACAAATTTATTCAGAACTCCCCTGAACACTCTATTCATTAGATCGACAAAGTATGCTGGAGCGTTGCTTAGGCCAAACGGCATTACTAACCATTCATAAAATATGTCTGGACCTCTGAAAGCGGTCAAAGGAACACACTCTTCCGCTATTCTCAATTGATGAAAACCTGTAGCTAGGTCCATTCGGGAAAATACTTTCGCCCCATTCAATTGGTCTAGCAAATCATCAATGCGGGGTAATGGATATTTATTTTTAAGCGTCTATTTGTTGAGGTCTCGGTAATCAACACATAATTTAAGAGTACCGTCTGACTTCGGGACAAACACGACAGCTGCACCCCAATTAGAAAAACTAGGTCTGATTAGACCTTTCCACAACAGTTGACGAGTTTGATCGCCTAATTCTTCTTTTTCTTTCGGAGTCATTCTACGAATTGGATGCACCACTGGTCTGGCATTAGGAATTAGATCGATTCGGAATTCTATTTCTCGTTGCGGAGGTAAGTTTTCAACTTCCTCAAACACATCCACAAAGTTGTTAACAATCGGAATCTTTTCTATGGAAGTGGGGATAAGTTCTAATGCTGACCAAAATTCTTCTCTATTCGGATTCGAACCATGACAGGGAACCGTAATATATCCAAGCTTCGTTCGAATTTTAACGATTCTTTCCGCACAATTCACTTCGGCTTCATATTTCGTTAACCAATCCAGCCCGAGAATAATATCGAATTCGGGAAAATCCATAACGATTAAATCAAAAGGAAATTTGTTGGAAGAATAAGAGATCGGCACTCTACAATATGAACCGAGAGTAACAGGACCCCCTAACGGGTTATGAACTTCAACCGATTCTTTAAGCTTTCGCTGTTTTAACTTTAATTTGTGCACTGTGTTTCTAGCAATAAAACTACGCGATGCACCTGTGTCAAATAATACAGAAACAGGAATATTCTTAATTGTAAGGGTACCTCCCAAAACATCGGGTTTACCTGCTCCGTCGGAAGCAGCTGGCGGGCTAGACCCGTCATAGACATGAGCTACTGTAGCTTTCTTCAGCAAAGGACAGTCTTTGACCAGATGATCGGTCTTGCGAAAGTTGAAGCACGAGCGAGGGTTCTGAGAGCCTTGGCTCGAGCCTTGAGAGTTTGTTTTCTGCCTCTTCGGAGCTGTGCAGACGTTTGAGTAGTGCCCCGGCTTACCACAATTAAAGCAATTTCCTCTTGGCGGCTTGCCAGTCTGAGGCTTTGAAGATGCTGCTTGGCTTGACTCGCCTTGATTTACAGCAGGCTTGCGCTTGTTTCCGGCTTGGCTTCTAGCGCGATCCTGATCCAGATGCCTTTGATCAAGGTCTTCATAGTTGCATGTCATTTCCACTAGCTCGTTGAAATCCAGCTTGACATGGGCCATGGCTCTATCATGATATTGTTGTCTTAGTCCAAGGATAAACCTCTTATTTTTGGACTTCGCAGTAGCGACGAGTTCTGGAGCATAGGGCGACAACATTGTAAATTTGTTCAGATAATCCTGCACGGAAAGATCCCCTTGCTGGAGATTGGCGAAATCATCGTGCATTCTTTCTAGAGCTTGTTCTGGGACATATTTCTCCTTGAAGAGTTCTTTGAATCCATCCCATGTTCTTCCAGCTTCTCTATTCCCGGCGGTAAGAGATTCCCACCATAATTCGGCTTGTTCCTGCATAAGCCAGGCGCCCATAATAGCTTTGTCTTCGTCTCCAAGCCTTAGGCCTTCAAGAATTTTCTCGCATGTTTTGAGCCATGCAAGAGCCTCTATTACGGTGCCAGTTCCCGAGAAGGTCTTGCCTCCTAAGTTCTTATATCTCTTAGCTACACGGTCAAGCTCGAAGTATTGAGCTGCCGGAGGTTGTATCAAAGGTCCTTCTTGAGCTGGGATTTCTCCCCTTCCTCGGCCTCGGCCGGCACGGCCTCCTCTAGCGGCGGCTGCTCTGGTAGCCATTTGTCAAATTCTGTATAAGCAACGGAAAAAGTCAGCTAACAGAAATGATAGTCTATTGCATAGTTAAGCAGAAATTCCTACGGAAAGATAACGATGGACTGATCAATTGTTTTTGCTATTCTGCTCAGCTCATTCTAGGACTTTACTAGTCCTATCTATAATGAGAGACTCGCCTTAGAATACTACTGATTCTATTTTGATGAAGTGTTTAATGTGTTAGACTCCAGAACTAAGGTTAACCAAAGCTCTGATACCAGCTGTGACGATCCCAAAACCCCGTGACACGGTGTTAAGGATAATCATTGGAATATAACACATTAATCATCATTAGCAGATCACAGATAATAGCATAACAGGAAATAGAATAATTTACACACATATGACAGCGGAATCATATAGATATCATCACATCAGAGAAGCACAGTACAGGATACAACTTAGTGCATAATGATACATAATCAGTCACCATCGCCTGACTTGGAATCAAACATAAAGGGTACACAAAAGGAATATCAGTCTACATCGCCAATGGCGGAATCATAATATAAATACAATAATGGCGGAGAAAATCCAAGTCAGCACGGTGTAGTCAAGCCTCGCCATGAGCCAAAAGGTGCGTCAGAAACCTGTAACTAGGCTGCCCGTGTGAAAATAAGGGCACCCGAGTTTGCAAGGTGAAACAAACTACGAGTCAGTCATGGGACTGGTATGAGAAATCTACTCAATTTATTAACAACAATAATAAGGCAAATCAAAGGACCACGCCACTTTCGCGGAACGGGTTTACTCCAATGAGTGCTAGTGCATGAAATAAAATAAATGATTAAATCAACGCAATGCTTTTTATAAAATGAAGCCATTATAAGACTCAGGTCCCATCACACAATGCAACGCAAGCCGGAGGATAGAGTTTTTACCTTATAATGGCCAAAGGTGCTTCATACGAATAAAACAAAGGTGTTTGATATTATTACTAGTGCATATATGTTTCAAAAGCAAATTCAATCATAAATATCAATCCTAGACGGCATAGCTACCATCTACTATGTCACCATACTAGTAATACAATCACATCCGCATATTTCGTATTGGAAATTGGATTCCTTCATGAGTCGAGGCAAGGGGCAAGCTCCTCTCCGATTCGAGACACTCTAGCAAATGTCCCAGGACCCCACTATGATCCTTGGATCTTCAGGGCCGGTCCTCTCTTACTTTTGAGGATTGGCAATTCCTGAACACACGTTTCCCGGTCCTTACAGACCTATAATCGAGGCGCCTCGCATTCCAACAACCACACAGGTGAAAAGTATATATAATGTCAGGGCTGGTAGGTCACTGACACCACCTTAGCTAGAAAGAAATGTCGTGCTCTCCCTGCAGTCACTCTCCCATTTTTGACTCATACCGAGGTGTGAGGCTCGCGAATTCACGTTATACACAAAGCTACGTCACACAGACCATGCTTTGATCATCAACCACAAGACTTTGCTTTGCAACAGAAGCCTTGATCATATGCCACTTAGGCGTGCCACACAGGCAATCCACTCCATGCGACTGATTTCTGTCAATACATAACCTCTGAGCTCGTACGTCTCAGAGAAGGGCGTTAAGCAAGAGAATAAATTCTCTGCCGCCAAACAGATATATATTTAACAGAGATCAATCAACACAGAACAAAATCCAATGTCAGACACACAGTCCATTTACAAGTCCGTTCTGGGTCTGAACGAAACCGGAGGCACCAATTCCTCGCATATCTGTACAATCAACAGTATGTTTGGACGACTACTACTTCAATTCCTTCATGGTAGCTACTCCAATCACGAGTATCAGTAGCGCCCATCCATCCAATATGGAGATCGTCGGTCTTCAGTCGTCTTCGACTCTTCGACTTCTCAACGTCGATCGATTATTTGAAATGAGATAAACTCGGCCTTTTCAAATAACCCACGTATATTTAGATTTTCAAATCAATTATTCACATGGTTGGACTATTCAACATTCACATTTCAGTTATTGAGTTATAATTTTCATGTCAAATACATTCAACCATCACATATCAAGCAAACACAACAAAATTGGTTTGTTTTCACTCTATATCGTCTATAGCACTTTATAACGATATATCGCCATTTTTATTTTATTTAAAACGGCCATATTTAATTAAACGACGTTTCAGGTCGTGTCGATGCACTGGCGCTGCTTTCCACTAATTTTGTTTTACACGTATAGGAAAATCTAACCGTTGGATCTTCACGAATTTTACATCATTAGGAAGGTCTTTTCAAAACGAATCCAAGGTTTCAGTTTTGGGAAAATCCGACGGTCGGATCTTCCACACTAACCATTTGAAGTTACGATTTCAATTTACGAACTGCAGCGTCGTTATTCGATTTAATTTAATTATATTTACATATATATAAATATAATCGTTTCTGGTGCTGTTTTTCCTTAATTTTGAATTAAACATTCCAGACAATCCAACCGTCGGATCTTCACAAAGTTGGTGCCGTTGGAAAGATATTTCCAAGGCGAACCCAACGGTTGAGGTTTCGGGAAAATCCAATGGTCGGATCTTCCGCACTAGTCATTTGAAATCACGGTTTCAAAATATGAACTGCACGGCCACGTTTTGTTTTAATTCTATTTATATTTATATATTTATATAAATATAGCTCATTCAAAAATTCCTATATCGTTTCCACTTCAATTATTTCACTAACGCCTTAAATTTTTGGAAAATTTCGCCATAACCTCCTTTTTACGGGAGGGTCTGGGAAAATTCCCAAATAGCCACACGGGCGTCTCATATCAAAAAGAAAAAGAAAAAGCCAAGCGGCTAGCCAACAGGCTCATAAAATCATCACCCAAACAAAGCGGTAAATGTGTACCTATTTGTCGGGCACAAAATTCTATTTCTCTTCTCTAGCCCCTTTTTGCTTTAACCTGTTCAATAGATATGCATGTACATATATACAATTTCTAACATTTATCATTTTCCATTCAATTTCATATTTGACTTGCTTTGGTCTAAAAACACCATTCATTCTAATATCGCATGCATAGGCTAAAATCATATCATTAGCTAGTTAATGTATATTTCAACTCATGCACGTTTATTTGAACAAGTGGATATTTTTAACACTTCATATTTCAACAGATGATACTTTTGGTGGACTAAAATAGATTTCAACACATGACTATTTTATTTAGTTCCTATGCATGTTAAAAATAATATTTCTATCACAAATATTCATTTCAACGTCCGCATCTCTTTAGCATGTCACACATATGATAAAAATGATATTTTTATCGTTCAAAATATTTATTCAACCAATGTATAGTTTCAACACTTCATAGTTTCAATAAAAATGTAATTTTTATCGTTCAATCTTTTTATTCAACACATGAACTTTTCCACTACACACACTTCTCAACAAATGAGCATTTCCACACATGGACATTTTATTTATGTTGTTCTTATTAGAAAGATGAAATTTTGATTGTTGAAACTATTTATATAAGGCGAATATTTTTCATACTTCATATATATATAAAAATGTGATTTTTATTGTTAAAGCACTTCATTCATTCACAAATGAATTTAATTTTCATACAACACTTTTCGACACATGAATATTTCCACACATGGACATAGTTTCAATATATGACTTTAATTTCTATGCATGAAAATAATTTCAACATATGAAAATAATTCTAACACACAAAGATTATTCAAAATTTCGGCAGCATAACGGCAGGGTAGTTAAAACCGGCACCGTCCCTAGTACGGCTCCTCGCTCTACCTTAAAACCTCGCGGTTTTTGACAATGGGGATTCATGCATCTAATTCGCACGCAGGCGGCATGTTTATTTTTATTTCCACAAATATTTCCAATTCATTTCAATCACCAATGGGTATTTTTCAACCACAACCAAACAATATCAACCACAAACAATTATTCAACCATTCGTATTTTTCACCCAATATTTCACATCAATTCACCACAATAAATATCGTCCATGGTTTGTGGACGAGGGGAGTATATATATATATAATATATTTTACTTGCATTTCAACACACATATCAATTATTCTATGCATGTAAAAATTCATACTTCGCTCATATAGCTTACACTACGCATGTACATGAGGTATACAACACGTATGTAATTTATATTTCGCTTATATAAATTATACACGACATTTTCCACTCACTTTCACGTTAATTTAGATTTCTCACCTTGGTTTTCTGAGCGCTAAAAATCGATACGATGTCAGAAAAATCCGCAGCTTTTTCTATTGGGTAGAGAGCTTCCTTGCGGTCTCGATGTTTCCTGTTTCATCGAATTTCGTCAACACACCAAAAAGATATGATTTTTCAAAGTGTACAGATCAAAGAAAAACGCACTTTCAGAAAGCTTCAAAACTAGGTCAGCGATTTTTGATCAAACCGTGTAGCGGTTGGATGATCGGCCAGTGCAGGGTTGTAGGCGGAGGAGAGGCGCACGTGCGGGCCCCACGGCGTTGAACTCGGCGTCCTCTGGGCGGCGAAATCGACCTCCGAACGGTCGGACTTTGGAGGAGCGGATCCGGCGAAATACTCAACGATGCTGGGCGAGGTTGGTATGGATTTGAAGCTCGTCTCGAGCTCTACGAAAAACTCCAAAGGGCCCTGGTGTTTTGATGAGCGGATGTGGAGATTTGGAGGAGAGAAGGCGGAGAAGGAAGCCGCCGTTCGATCTGGGGGGGGTCGGGGGTTTTCCGCGTTTTTTTATTTTTAAAATTTATGAAAGAAAAAAATATGATTGGCCGAGACTATATTAAATTTTTTAAATAGTGTTTTCTTAAACGAACTCCTTTTTAAACCCAACGACTTTCGCCCCTAGCTAAATACCCCCATTCCGGACACAATGGGATATGTTTCGTAGGCCAATTCGACTGTTACAGTCGGTTATTTTTCAAATTAAAGTATAAAACATTTAATTTTTAACTCTGAACGCACATTTCAATTTGCCAGGGCCACAAACTGATTCGAAAAATTCCAGAAAAATAAATCTAGCTATGTTTTGACGCTACGGTCCCAACAAAACTAGTTTCGTTGAATTCTGAGGTCATTTGAAAAATGGCCATTTTCTGGTCGATCTATTTTAATAGAAATCGACCAAACACATTTTCTTTTGCCACGCTCACATACTAGCTTCAAAAATTATGAAATTTGAAACCTAGCAATAGTTTGACATCCCGGACCCAACAAAAGTGGTTTCGTCGAATTCCGAGGTCGTATGCAAAATATCAATTTTCCAGGCCTATACATTCTATATACCGACTCTTCTGAAAATTCATTCGGCCATAACTTTTGATTCCCGTTATGAAACTTCGATTTTTCAGATTCGTTAGAAAGGTATTGACTAACAGATTTAAATATTTTTGGTTTCACTAAAATCCGTTATATTTTCCACCCTGCACAGTCGGTCAAAGTATGAATTCAAATTTTCAAACTGACTTACTATTTCTAATTCACTATTTTATTGGAATGTTCTATTTCAATGGTTCAAATTGCTTTGAAATAATCAATTTAAAATTTTTAAATTGGCTCGTATTTTCCGGGTTATTACACATTCCCTTAGTGAGTGACCTTAATGGAGGTGGGGTGTTTCACTTGGTATCAGAGCGATGGTTTACTAGATCAGATAAAAGTTTTTGAAAACTGTTTTTTTCAAAAAGAAATTTAAAGAAGCATTTTCAAGAAAAAGTGTTGTTTTATTTTAAAAGCATAATCCTCAAAGCCATATGCACTATCTTTCTATCCTTTGTTTTGAACCTTTTCTTTTCGTTTCTGCATGTCTGGGGATCTCAATCTTCCCGAGGGCGTACCGATACCTGACTGGTTCAGAAGGTATCTGGAGGCTAGAGCTAATGGCGCAGGCCCATCAGACGTTCCTCCTCCTCCAACTGCAGTCGTTCCTCCTCCTCCTCCGCGTGTGAATGCTTTCTCGAAGATATGTAGAGACTTTCGAGCTATGGGTGGAAAGAATTTTAATGAGACTGAGTCATTTGTGGAAGCAAGAAACTGGCTCAAGGAAACAGAAGATTTGTTTGTTATCTTTGAAGTGAACGATAGGCAGAAGATACAATTGGCTGTATGGTTACTTAAGGACGAAGCCTCTTACTGGTGGGAAGTTACTAATGCTGAGAGACCAGTTGAAACTTGGGAGGATTTCAGAATGAGATTTGAAATGAAGTTCCTCTCGCAAGCTGAACGAAGCCTACAGATGGAGAAGTTCTTAGCACTCAAACAGGGAAGCCTATCGATTAAGGAATACGTCAACCAATTCATCCAGCTGGCTAGATTCGGACTGGAGTTAATAAACACTCCACATAAAAAGGCTCCCTGATTCGTTAAAGGGTTAAATGAGCCACTACACAGCCTAGCTATGTCCCATATACCTATGGGTGTGACTTTTGAGAGACTAGTGGACATGGCACTATTATAGGAGGAAGACAAGGATGGCAAGAAAGAGGCAAAGGTGGAATAACCTCTAGACAAGAAAGTGAAGGGATAGGAGAATAAGAAAACGGATTCCAAGAAAGGCGGGAAGAATAACAAACCCTATGACAAGAGGAAGTGTAAATTTTGTGGCATACTTGGACATCTAATTAAAGACTGCAGGAAGAAGAAGAGGAAGATGGGTGGTTGCTTTCAATGGGGCGAGATAGGACATATGGCTAAGAATTGCCCAAAAAGGCAAGGGCAGAGGACTGGATCTACTTTTGGAGGGTAGATTCACGCTCTCATTGCACCTTCGCAAGAAAGAGGTAGAAATACTTCTGTTGAGAGTTTAGTTTATCTTTCTGATCATCCAGTTCATACTCTTTTTGATTTGGCACATCACACTCTTTTATATCTACTGCTTTAATTGAATCTATGCACCTAGATACTAGTATAGTAGAGGATCCCATGGTTGTTTCAAATCCAATTGGGGGTTCGGCCTATTTATCAATGATTTGTTTGGATTTGAAAATTTCTATACTAAGCATTGGGTTTAGATATAATGCTTATGTTTTGGGTTTCACGGGCTATGGGTTGATTCTAGGCATGGTTTGGTTATCCAGTAATGGTGCCATCCTCGATTGTGAAAAGAGAGTGGTTAGACTTATAACTCACCTCGATAACACTCTCAAAATTTCTTGTAATCCCATGAATTCTATTATTCTTAGCTACCTAGAATCTCTTGATGCGTCTGTTGAAAACTTGCAATCTGTTAGAGTCGTCCGTGAATACCCGGATGTCTTTGAAGAGGGGAAGGGTTTACCTCCAAAGCGAGAGATAGACTTCTGCATATACCTTGTTGATAATGCAAAACCTGTTGCTTTACCCGTTAGACACATGGCTCCAAGGGAAAGGAAAGAGGTCAGCAAGCAAGTTAAAAAGTTGCTTGAAAAGGGGTTCATAAGGCGGAGTATTTCTGAAAGGGGTGCTGCAGTGGTGTTTGCAACCAAAGCGGATGGTTCACTTCGCCTGTGCGTGGACTATAGGGAGCTAAACAAGCTAACCAAGAAGAATATGCACCCACTTCCGAGAATAGATGACTTGCTCGACCAGCTCATAAGTGCCTCGATTTTCTCCCAACTAGATCTGGCCACCGAATTTCATCAGCTAAGAGTGGCTGAAGACAGCATAGATAAGACCATGTTCAGGACCCCGAATAGTTTCTTCGAATGGCTTGTCATGCCTTTTGGCTTGACAAACGCACCCGCCTACTTCGTAGACTTGATGAGTAGGGTGTTCAGAGAATTCCTTAATAAATTTGTAGTGGTCTTCGTAGACGACATTTTGATTTTCTCAAAAAGTGAGGAAGAACATGCTTTGCATTTAAGGGAAGTTATGGATACTCTTTGTGCACATCAATTGAAAGCTAAATTCTCCAAATGCCATTTTTGGAGAGAAGAAGTAAGGTTTCTTGGACATGTGGTGTCCAAAGAGGGAATAGCTGTGGATCCCGCAAAAGTAGTTGCGGTGCAAGATTGGAAGATTCCACGGAATGCAACCAAAGTTCGGAGTTTTCTCCGGCTAGCGAGCTTTTACAAAAAGGTCATTAAGGACTTTGCGAAGATCTCAGCCCCACTTACTAGGTTGACGAAGAAGAACCTAACTTTTGCCTGGGATTTGTATTGTGATGTTGCTTTCCAATGATTGAAAAGGGCTCTAACAACAACCCCGGTTCTAACATTGCCTGATGGGAGTAAGATGTTTACGGTATACACAGACGCATGCGGTACCGGACTAGGCGTCGTCTTGAAGCAAGAAGGCAAGGTAGTTTGTTATGGGGGAAGGCAGTTGAAGGTGCATGAGAAAAACTACCCAACTCATGATTTAGAGTTAGCTACCATTGTTTTCGCTCTTAAGTCATGGCGTCATTACCTACTAGGAGAAAGGTTTGAATTGTTTATTGACCATAAATCATTAAAGTACCTTTTCTTATAGAAAGATCTTAACTTAAGACAACAAAGGTGGATGGAATTTCTTGCCTCATACGATTTTGAGATTTCTTATACCCCTGGCAAGGGCAATGTGGTAGAGGATGTCTTAAGTAGGAAAAACTGACCTTAAGTCCTCTCTTTGTAGAAAGGCAAAGCTTGGAGTACATGGCAAACTTTGACTTTAGACCCTCCTTTGAATTTGTACCTTGTTTGTTAGCTTCGCTAGAGGTGCAGCCTACTCTTTTGGACTCAATAGGAACCGCGCAACGTGAAGACCCTTAGCTAGTAGATGTGATGGATAAGCTAATTAGAGGTGAGACTTCTAGTCACCTCAATAGATACTCCATCGATGACAAGGGTTGGTTGAGACGGGATGGAAGACTATGCATCCCACAAGCAAGGGATTTGGTGAAAACCGTTCTTGAAGAAGCACACCATTCTAAGTTGACCATACACCCAGGTGGGGACAAGATGTATAAAGACATAAAAAGGGTTTTATTTTGGAAAATTCTTGATATGCCAGCAAGGCAAGGCATAGCAGAAGAAGCCTAGTGGTCTACTTCATTCTCTAGAGGTCCCACAGTGGAAATGGTATAGCATTTCGATGGACTTTATTGATAGGTTGCCTAGGTCAAGAAGGGGGAATACCAGTATTTGGGTAATAGTGGATAGGCTCACTAAAAGCGCTCACTTTATATCTGTTAAGAGTAGGAGGATTGCCTCATCATTAGCATCCATTTATCTTAAAGAGGTAGTTCGACTGCATGGAATACCCTCTAGCATAGTAAGTGATCGAGACCCTATCTTTACAAGCGAGTTTTGGAAGAGTTTGCAAAAGGCTGTAGGCACACAGCTGTGCTTAAGCACTGCCTATCACCCTCAAACCGATGGTCGGATGAAAAGGGTGAACAGAGTATTAGAAGATCTCTTGAGATTGTGCATTCTTGATTTTGAGGGGACATGGGAGGATCACCATCCTTTGGTGGAGTTCGCCTATAACAATAGCTACAAGGCCACCATAGGCATGGCACCCTTTGAGGCCTTTTATGGGAGACCATGCCGATCACCAACTTATTGGTGGGAGTCTACAGACAAGCTCGTACTTGGGCCTGACATGATCAGAGAAACTTCAGAGAAGGTGGACTTGATACGAAGACGAATGAAGACCGCATAAGATAGACAGAAGTCCTACGCTGATAAAAGAAGGACTGACCTTAAGTCTGAGGTTAGAGACAGAGTTTTTCTTACAGTATCTCCTTTGAAGAATGTCGTTCGCTTTGGGTCTGTAGGAAAATTGGCATCAAGATTTGTAGGGCCATCTCCTATCATTGAGAGGATTTGGAAGATGGCTTATAAATTAGAGCTTCCCAAAAGATTGGCTGGAGTACATAATGTCTTTCATATCTCTCATCTACGAAAGTGCTTACATGAGTCTGCGGAGGTTGTGGAGCCAAGCATGCTAGAGGAAATAGAAGTGGAACGAGAAGCAATGGTGAGAAGAGTTCCAACTCGTATCTTGGGTATAGAAGTTAAAAAGCTACGCAATCATGAGGTCAAGCTATTTAAAGTACAATGGAGTGATGCTGAGGAAGACGCGACTTGGGAGACTGAGGACAAGATACGAGCAACCTAACCTTATCTTTTTGAGGGTACATTCTTGATCGCTTTTTCCATAAGTTTATGCACGCTTGCATATATCTTTTAAGTAATCTCCTCGGTCCTATTCTTGATCCTTAGGTAGAAACCAACGAATGTAAACATGTATTTGAAAACATGTTATGATTGATGGTTGCAAGTGGTTGCTAGTGGTTGCTCGTGTATGCATACACACACACGGTACTAGATCGGCCCAGTCACTTTCATATTGCATATGCATATATGTATTTATATATGGATCGAACTTGATGTGTTATCCTGTGGATGTTGCATTTGTATGAATGATTGTGCACTCATGTAGAAGTTAAAAATACGATTAGGAATAATTGCATACATGATAGACTCATAGCACCGACATGATTCGCAACAAGGAGGTCAACTGTATCAGTAGACCGCCTGATTTTGCATTAGATAAGGACATATACACACTATGAATATGATCATAAAAACTTTAGAAATCTTTTAAGGACAATGGATGCCCGTGATTGATGGTTGAGTAGATGGATGTTGGTTTTTCGGATACATTCTTCTTAACTTAGAGAATTCGAGGATGAAATCCTTTAAGGAGGGGAGAATGTAACACCCCGTATTTTCTGTGAACATTAACAAATTAAAGAATACTTAATATTTATAGTGGGAATTAAGTATAATCGGTTACGCCATTGCGTTCGTCTCAGAATTCTGCTTGAGATAGAGTCTGAGTTTGCGTGGATCGGACTCTGTATGAAGAAGTTACGGAGTTCAGAAGATTTCAAGTATAAACAGAAATTAAATTAAAAGTCAGAAAACAGTTTTGAAATTCAAATTAGGTCAGAACAGCTGGGCGGGAAATTTCCAGCTCAGGGGTGTCGACCCCCCGATGGGGAGTGGATATAGGTGTCAACCCCCCTGTAGGGAGTCGACCCCTTTGAGATCCAATTCCTATGACGAATTTTTATAGCCCTAAGCTGATGTGGCCTTCTTTGATTGGCCTGATGACAAATTTCTGAGGTATCAGAGATTATGTGTCATGCTGTGGTTGGCTGGATTACACATCTCTTTGGTTTGGATAGCTCTGATTACTCCTAGACTAATCTAAAGGCTAGAATTAATCCTAGTCTTCTATATAATCACCCCAAACCTCAACCCTAGGCCTCATAACCCTATTCTATGAAGCCGTCATGTTGTCAATGTCTAAGCTAGCCTAGTCTCCATCTTCTCCAAATTATAAATCAAGTTAGAAAGCACCAAACCAAATCCAAACTAGAGAATCAAACGTCTAACAAATTCAGAAATCAGATCCCAAAATACAAGATCCATTCTTTTTCTGTAAGTTCAGTTATTATTCCGATTTAAACACCCAATAGAAATCATGATGTAATAATCGAATTTAGAATTATGCCTAATTCTAATTCATGCTTATCCTTTTGTCAAATCTGAATTGCCTATGCCTATGAGACTATTGTGATTGATGTAATGACATCTATCATGCCTATGGGACTGTTGTAACTGACATAATAAAATCTATCATGCCTATGAGACTGTTGCGATTGACATAATGGAACCTATCATTCCTATGACTGTTGTGATTGATGTGATGGAACTTATCATGTTGTACATCCTATGCCTATGAGGCTATTGTGATTGATATAATGGGACTTATCATGTTGTACATCAAAATTAGTGATTTTCCTAAGTCCAATCCTATCTAATCTTTATACCTATGGTGTAAATTGCTTAGCTTGCCCACACTTATTATTAATGTACAACATGCCTGTTGAAACATGATTCTTGAATTGGGGTATACCTTTACATGCCTATTTTTCCTTATGTCAATTCTTATGCTCCTTCTCTATTTTTCCTTTTTTTATTTTCTTTTGTGAATACTAAGTTCATTCGGAACTTAGATTGAATCTCGTTGTACGTGCGATTATAACGCTGGAAAATTGGGTATAATTTAATTGAGTAAATTTTGGCATAGCATGTGAATGTGGCATAAAACTTGTACTGACTACACTTCGAAAATATTGACATAAAACTTTGACACATATGACAAATATGTAAAATAGCTAAAGATGAACATGCCTAACCCGAGGTTAGATTGAGTTGCGGTATAAGGCTGCCCGGAACCGCCTGGCACATCCGGCGACCGCAACAATATAGATCTAATGTGAGAGGTTAGCGCATTAAGCCCAAAAACCCGAGGTTAGATTGAGTTGCGGTGTAAGACTGCCCGGAACCGCCTGGCACATCCAGCGACTGCAACAATATAGATCTAATGTGAGAGGTTGGTGCTTTAATGAATGAATTAAAGCTAAGGAACAGACAGGCTAAGAATGGTAAGGTTAAGTTAATTAAGGCAACACTTAACCAATATAACATGTTAAACAGATGGGTGGGGTTAGGTAAATTTGAGAACACTTAACCGTTATAACATGTTGATTAGGAAACCCTTGTAACGGGGACCCATTTCAGCAGTAACCCACAAAGATGTATCATGGTACCCTTAACTAGGCAGGGTGGGGCACGATTACTGGATGATTATAAGCGGTCAAAATAGCGGCGGGTGGTGCAGTAGTGTAGGTTCCGACGGAGTATGGGCGTGCACGTACTCCGTAGTGGAAAAAGCAGGCACTGGGCATCAGTAGTATACACTGTGCATCTTGAATTTGTGTCGGGTTGCCTCCATAGGGATTGATACACCCCATGGCGGGACCAGCACAGGTATCTACAATCACGTGGGGCCGAATGACACAAGTAATAAATGCATGCGAGTAGAAGCCGATCGGAAAAGGGATCACTTTGTTATGAACACATGATGGTAGTTGAAACATTCGTTTGCATGTGCAGAAAAATGGAAATGAGTGCAATAGTATATTCAATTTGTCTTATCTTATTTATGTTATCTTATTGCTTTGTTATTGTCCTATATTCAGTTTATTCATGTCATGAACCTTTTACCTGTTTACATGCTGAATAATCACTGGACTTACCAGGCTTATGTTTGACCCGTTTTCTTTCGCCTTCTTTTCTTCTGTTTCCCCTCCCCAGGTCCGCAGGGAGGGAATACTTCAGCTTAGTGCAGACCTTTTCTAGCTTGAAGAGAGTAGATGTATTGCTTGGATTCTCATTCCTTGGGCTACGGCTGTGGTTACACTTTTATTGTGGATTTATGCTTCTTTACTACTGTTTTATGCTTCTTTATGTACTTGGAGTTTTAAATCAAGACAGATGTTTTATTGTAATAATTTAGAAGTTGGGTTTTGGGACAATGCTTATAATGTTTTGACTGAACCACATTATTTATGAAATGATTTCAATTTTCCGCTGTTTATATGTCTGTCTTGTAAATTATCTGTGCCTTTTACCCAAAATGCTACACTAAAGTTAATGCATTCCCTTAGTGGGAGACCTTAACAGAGGTGGGGTGTATCATTCTAGCCATCGGACGTTGATCGCTGGTGCCCAAATCGAGCACCCAGACCTCCTCCTTCTCCGACATAAACCCTGACCAATATAGCTTCGCTATTAGCCTGAAAATCACCCACAACCGCACAGTCTTCTTCATTCAATCTCTGCCACTACGCTACGATTCCGAAGACACCACCGATCATATGGGAGAGCTCGATACGTTCTATTGTATTGAAGAAGAAAGAACTTGATTTCAGTGAACAGATCGAGAGAAAAAAGGATGAGAGATACGAAAATTTCTACCCGTTGTCCTATGGATGGAGGTGCAGGTTACAGTGTTGACCACACAATTATTTATGATTGTGAGAATTAGGGTTGGATTAATAAAATGTGTATATATAGGGTGCCATTTGATTAAAATATTATAAACCAAACTTCGTGATGAAGTAACATGTAAAACCAAGTACGTACGATCTCCAATTGAGATGAAATTCCTAATTATAGCATAGAAAAATATTCCAGAAACGATGGGATAGGTTTCGTTGGATTCCGAGGTCGTTTGTAAAACTCCCTTTCTAATTCACACGTGAAAATCACGCATTTAAATTTCCTATGATCATAAATTAAATCCAATCAACTTGAAACCTTGAAATTCTGCTAGACTTTTTCCTTACGGATCCAATGAAATCTGTCTCATTAAAATCGGAGTTTGTTTGGCCAGTCGTTTATTCCTTTAAAGTTACCCCTGTCTAAGTTGGCCAAAATAATATAAACGATTAAATAAAAATAGAGTTGTTTTTTGCTACCGAAGTCACATGCCACATCCGATTACCATGAAATTTCATATCATACAATAATTTAATGCTACGGTTCCAATGAAACTGATTTCATCGAAAACCGAGGCTATTTGCAAAATGGCCATTTTTAATGCTTATAAAATATCGAATAAATATTAATTAAATTTCAAAAAAAATTCAATTAAAATAATTATAAATTATTATTATCGTAAATATCCAAATTAAAATATCATATAATTCCAGATATACCTCAATATGGATTATACAACTCAATATCAACATTTTCGAGTTAACGATATCCAATTTATGTCAAAAACCCTTTTAAATATGTTAAATACACGTTATATTTTAATAATGATTTCATAGTGATTGTTCTAAAATTTGAATTGGAAATAACTAAAAATCTATAATATAAAATCTCAAATTTTCTCTTTTATTATAAAATCATAATTAGTTAGGTTCAATCGTTTCTTATTTCATAGAAATCCGACTTATATCAGATCCTGTATATTCAATTAAAGTTCAAAACTCAATATCAAGAACTAATGCTCCATTTAGAGCTTGATTTAAATTATATATAAATTAACGTTCAATTTCATTTTAAATAAATGAATCCAATATTAAAATCCATTAATATTCCAAATATAATAATTGAAATAGATTTAAATATTCAAATCCGAATGACCAAAAAATCTGTGTCGTTACAAGTGGTCAGGGACTCAGGTTGATGGAGAAGTTGGGGTTGTAGTTTGTGGATGAAGTTGGCGATGGTAATGAAGATGCAAGTGATGCAAAAGCAGGAAGGGTCCGAGATGTCCATTTTTATGTTATGCTGGCATAGGTTACAAGATGGACTTTAAGAGTAATTAGGGTTGATTAATTTAATTATTACCTTAGCTAATGACATTTAATTATATAGAAATTTGCAACAATTATCTTAATTTGATCCATGCAAAGAATTGAAAGTCATCAATCACATTGGAGACATAAAGACGAAATATACATTATGGCACTAATGCGGCTGAGAACAGAGCTACTAGAATTTTGTCATAAAATCAAAACCTAGTTTGATTTTAAACAAAAAAAGCAGAATCGTCAACTACGAACCAAAATGAGTGAACTCACAAACGTTGGCTTGTCTATATTTTATATAAACGAGTTTTAAATTAATATATAGTGATTTATGTTGTGTGATGGTTGTTTGGATGAATTGTTGATAATTTGGTTGCAAATATATATTAAGTTATATATATATAAGTATATATATGTATCGTTTGTTGATTATTAATTCTATTTACCATAATCCCATATTGGAACAAAAATGATGTTATTTACGTCGTTAACATCTGTGGATGCAGGGAAATAGGTTAGAGGGATCCAACTGGATTCCTCAAAATTTATATTACTGTTTTTATTTATTGTGATATATGAAGTGATATATAATCTCTGATTGATTATGTTGTGTCTGGATGGGTTTGAACCTGGATTTTGGTTTTTTAAAATACCGTGAAAAGATTATTGAATATAAGAAGTAGTTTTTAAAATGGGTTTTAATTTAAAGGATTTTATAAAATCCACGGATTTTATAAAAGGAATATTTGGAAAGTAACAAAGAAACTCCTGTAGAGAATTATTAAAAGTTTATATGGAAGTTTTAAAAGGGCAGTTTTGTTAAATACAAATGGTGAAATGAAAAGAAAATAAAGGATTATATGGAATAAATATTATTTTTGGAAAATTAATGAGATCATAAAAAGAGAATCCGAGATATAAAAGGTTTATAGGAAGATTGATTTTAGAAGTAGATTTTTAATGGAAATCGGTTTTTAACAGATATGTTGAGATAATTAATTTATAAATGAAATTTATTAAGAGAAATAATTATCATTGGATAAATTGAAATACAAATTCAAGTCTTATTTTATATAGAGCAGTGGGAATTGGTTTTTACACCGATATTTGTAATTGGATTTAAACTTAGCAGTTATCAAGGAAATTATAAACGAGATTATAAATGGTTGGAATATAAATGAGATTTTGCATGGAAAAATTGTTGATAGAAATTACAAATAGAATTTGGATTTGAGATATTATTTATAAGTACGAGACCAAGCTGATTTGATTGTATAAAAAGAATTAGCATTCACGATTGAAATGAATAACGGTTTATAGCAAATATTTCGTGAATGAGAATATTTATAAAGGAAATTTAGGTTTGGAAATATAATTCAAATAGAAATTTGAATAATAAGGAAATCAGATTAGAACGAAATAGTGAATTCTATTTCGAGGAAAAAATGGGCTAGCTGTGGATTCAAAAGTGTAAATGAATTGGTGATAAATCGAGAGAAGGATTTATAGAATTTCCTTTATATAAGAAAATAATATTTTTACTAGTAAGACTATTCGTTATAAAAGAGCTTAAGGTATTTATAAATCCTCTTGAAATTTGTGAATCATAATTTAGTAAATGAATGTGATCTTATAAGAGATATCTTATAAATTAGAATATAAAATATAGAGACTTTAGAAATAAATGAAATGGGATGTGATGTGGATCTACAAAATGACTGAATAACTAGGATTTGAACCTGTAATGATATTTACAAACAAAATCAAGATTTATTTGATAATACGAGTCCATAATTCTAAAGAAATGATATTCACACTTAAAGGCGAATAACTGTTTGAAAGCAAATGTTTTGCAGATCGAAATAATTATAAGGGAATTTGGGTTGACTTGTAACGATGAGATCATTCCGAAGTACGGAATATAAATCGAATAGAAATTTTTTGAAAGAGGGTTATATATTGAATTCGACTATGTTGAATTCAGGAAAGTACTATTTACTTTCTGTCTTAATCAAGATTTAAAATAAATAAATAAATAATTATTCATTTATTCAAATTAGTGTGTAAAAGTTATTTTTTTAAGGTTTTATAATTTAGAGCATGACTTATAACGTTATTGTTGTAATCGATGATTTTCATAAAAGAAGTGGATTCTTTAA
This sequence comes from Allium sativum, assembly GCA_030737875.1. Lineage (NCBI taxonomy): Eukaryota > Viridiplantae > Streptophyta > Magnoliopsida > Asparagales > Amaryllidaceae > Allium > Allium sativum. Next base: position 896,588,198 of record CM060918.1, read on the forward strand.
CCGAATCTGAAGGTTACGTAAGCGATGATTTTTTTAAGATTTGGGTTGTGAACTTGTCCATTCCAAAGTTAAGAATGTTGTTCAGTTAAGGTCTGAGAAGTAATTATACCCCAACTTGATTGACTTCATTATTGACTAAAGAATGGTTTAGGTTCGATAGTGAGAATTGGTCAAGTATGATAAGTTATTGAATGATTAATGAGTTGAGTTGTCAAAACGATGTTTACAACATTCGTTTAAATACATGTAAATGAAGTGTGGAAACGTTTTCCAATGATAATTAGAGTTGTTTTCTGAACATAGAAAATGCATTGATTTGGTTAATGAGAAGTTAAGAAAAGGAAATTGGAAATGTTTTCCAATGTATATTTTATAAATATAGAAATAAGAATTTTTGAATATATGTAAATTTTTTCCAACTATGATAAGAGATATTTTCTAGAATATAGAAAATAAAGAGTTTACGATATTTGGAAATGTTTTCCAAGAATCATAAGAGGCTAAATGGGTTTTGAAGAATACCCAGTTTAAAGATATTATAAGGAAATTGGGAAGTAATAAATTAATAAAAAATTTAATTTAAAAGGGCTCAGCGTTCTTTGATGGTTGATCAATAGAATTTCAATTTAGAAATAGGATCGTTGGTTGTACGGATGTTTACTTTGGCAGTTAAGTAGCCGGTTATAAAAGTTTTGGCCCATTTTATAGTTCCCTTACCAACATAGAGAGATCAAGATCAGCTTATCATCTGAAACCGCTCCGTATAGGCATAAGCGTTGCATATCAAATTATGTTGAAGATAACTGAAGACGCATTAAAGTGCATGGGTTGTTATGTTAATCCTAGATAGAAATTGCCTAAAGTGGATTGATGTGATGGTGCCTTTGGTTTGTCTAGTCCCAAGACGATGTATATGGACGGATGTCTGACAGAGTATTTCCGGATGGTCAAGTATATTGATTTCTTTAAATGTACCATAGTTGGTGGAAGAGAAGGAAACTCACTTAGCTTAACACCCACTGTATTTTGGGGAAACCAGTTAGTGATTGGACGGATCTGACGATATGGCATTCAAAGTGAATGATGCATTGATGTTATAAAGGTAAGACATAGCCTTAGGCCTCATCAACTGGGAAATGACAAAAATTGGGCAGGCAACATGGCTATGTGGGTAAATACCATTAGGGTGTATTGTCACCATCTAAAGAAATTTCATTTGTTCCTTCTTCTGTCATTTCTGTATGCTTGCGGGAAACGGTTGCTGATCCCGAACGTGAGTGACAATATATTTGATACACTCAAGTTGAAAAGTGGTCAGTCATGTATGGCCGGGTCGCAAGATGTTCTTGCTGAACCCAATGTATTTCTCTCTAGAGATACACTATTAGAAAGTGGTCTCATACCGTGTCAGAGTTGGAAATCCATTCTGCAATAAGCGCCCTGCGATTTTTGATTATATACTATGTATGTGGAGAGTGAGATGCAAGCTTTCCACTAGATTGCTATTTATTTGATTTGGGCACTATTATAATATCAAAATTGTTTGATACAAAGAATATTCTGGGTTATCGTAAGTTAAAAATCATTTGTGTTTATGTGTGGTCTTACAATTATCCTTTCTTTAAAAAAATGATTTTTAAAAGTTAAACCAAATGGTTGGAGTTCACTCACACTTGTCCCATGACTTACCTGGAGTTTATTTGTTTTGTTTTTACCCTAAACTCTTGATTGCCCAAATTTGTACGCGCAATAAAGTAGACAAGATTTTATAGTTATACTTGGAGGAGCTTGGAGAAGGAGGTTTCAGCATTACATAAGTATTATTTATTTCCGTTGTTGTGTTGTGTTGTAATCTGATGAAGATATGTATATACAGTTACAAATTTGTATTTCAAAAGTTATGTTATATAATATATTTTATTCGTTCTGCTGTGAGAATCTGGATCTTCGTTTCTTCTATTCTAATTTTTCTTCTTTCTATTTTTCACCCTCTAACTTGTTTCTATTAATGATCCGGAAAATCTCCGGTGCTTAGTTATTCGACATGGTATTTGTGTCGATGATCAAGATCAGGAATTGGTTGGTTCGTTACATTTACTTGAGTATATTTTAGTGTATATGGGTACTAACACTATGGACGATGTTGTATTTCGGGCTTTTCTGTTATATCTTTTTGGTTCGGAATTTTTTTTCGAGCCAATAGAGTACAATTCGACTAGGTCATCAAGCAGTGTTAGTTGATTTAAAGCATATGCGTATGATAGACTGGGATTCGTCCATAATGGGTTGTTTTTACACCGCACTTTATTCTTTTTCTCTCGGGGAGGTGGCTCAGATGTTTGGACTACAAGTTGTCATGTTGATACTACGAGTACATGGTACACATGCGACGATGGGAGAGTATCCAACTGGTTTCGAGTAAGCCTACCGGTATTGGCACAATTTGATGAAGTCCCGATCTCAGCTTGATCTGAGGTGCAGGGCCAATATTTAACGACCACCATGGGGTTCTTTCTGGATTACTCTAATAAAAGTTGGTCTGCTCCATGGTGCTCATCCTCTCTCCATTGCACAATGTCTATGTCTTCATTGTGTTGTTTTGCTCTCATCGGCTTATCTTCATGTTTGGTACTTGGGAGACAAATGTAACTTCCATTCCTAGGGTGATCTGCGTGTACTTTGTGATCCACTATCCTATGATGATATGTTCGGCAGACGTTAGACTATTGGATCGCAATACATACAGGGCCTTGGTGAGGCAGGCTAGGTGGATACATAGAATTTTTTTCATATCGGGAGTTGGTTTTGATATATACTAGGACAGAGTTGCTCCTCGATGCTACTTGTTATCGGATTATAATTAGGGTGTGAACTTCAATCATGTGGGTCCACATTTGGTTACTAGTAGATTTCATCCTCTGCCATTTACTTTTGATCTCACGCCATCACAGTACTCCCAGCATCCCATAAATTATGGTCTTGATGATTATTTCAGAGCATACGATCTCAGCAGTGCTTTGATCACGGAGCCTATTGTAGATCCACCGGATGAGCCTATTATTGGTATCCCTACCAATGGACTTTACCCGCATTATATGGTAATTAAACTAATTGTTAAAATAATTTCTTGTAATCATTTAAGAAAAATACAGTGAAATAAGACTTTTTTATTACAATATTCACCTAATTTGGACCAGCACAGACGACATATTACCGCTATTTAGCATACGGCGGTACTTAGTTCTTAGATGTTGGGTTAGTAGCATAAAATGGAGATATTGGCAATGCATGATCAAATGCATGTGATGCAGTTCAGATGCAGGCTTAGATCGACGAGCTACAGGCACGCTTGGATGCATTAGATTTTAGAGTGTCGAAGGTATTGGTGGTGCATGGGGTTCAAAGGGTGCATGTGTGACGACAATGATGAGAACGATGACCTGGACAAGGGCAACGACGATGATGGTGCAGTAGGTATATGATGATCATTGATTTTGTATTAGATTTCATGATGTACATATATATGTATCATTTTGTATCATTATATGTTACATGCTAGTTTAGATTGAGCGTATTATATTGTAACAACCCGGAAAACCAGAACCAATTTAATTTTTTTATTTTAGCAATTATAATGAATTTTGAATATTTAAAATGATTTATTTTAAATAATAACGATTTAAAATTTATTTAAATCGAAGTTAGAACATATATAATTATTTTAATTATATAACGAGCCTGAAATGGTGCGGTAGTTTGAAAATTCAATTTCAAATTTCCAGTGAATGTACAGATTCAAAATAAATCGGATTTCAGTATAACCATAAATATTTGAATCTATTTAATAATATCTTTCTAAGGAATGTGAAAAATCCAGATTTCATAACGGGAATTGAAAGTTAGGTCTAGTTGAAAATTTAAAATAGTCGCTATGGAATTTAATATAATATATAGCACTTAAAAATAGCCATTTTGTAAACGACCTCTGGTTTCGACGAAACCACTTTGGTTGGATCCAGAAAGTCAAGTTATTGCTTGTTTTAAAATTCTATAATTTTTGGAATTAATATGCAAGCGTTGTAAATTAAAAATGAGTTTGGTAATTTCGGTTTGAATTGGATCGACCAGAAAATGGCCATTTTTCAAATGGTCTCCAAATTCGATGAAGTTAGTTTTGTTGGGACCGTATCATCCAAACATAGATGGATTTATTTTTCTGGAACTTTTGGAATCAGTATGGGGCACCGACGAATTAAAATGTACGCTAAAATTTAAAATTGAATGTTTATATTTTAATTTGAAGAAAAACTGACTGAAGCTGTCAAACGGGCTTACGAAAAATATTCCGTTGTGTTTTGAATGGGGGTATTTAGCTGAGAAAGTCACTCGTTGGGTTTGATTTGGAGTTCGGATAAGAAAACACTATTTTTGGAATATATATATATATATATATATATATATATATATATACATCGACCAATAAAAAAATTCCTTTCATTATTTTATTTTCCAAAAATCGAGAAAAACCCCCTGTAACCTCTAGACCGACAATGGAAAGCTTTTCTTACCTTCTCTCCTCGATTTCTCCAAATCCACGCTATAAAATTCAACACTCCTTCAGGGAATTTTGTAGAGGAGCTCGAGATCTTCAAATCCATACCTGATTTGACGATTATCGTTCAGTATTTGGGGAGATCTGATGCCACGAAGTCGAGCCCTACATCGCACCGTCGCGACCAGGATTCGCCACTAAGGTCGGCCGCTCCACCGGCATCAGACACGCGCTTACTCCCTCTTCAACGTGGCGAAGGCTGATCATCCTTACGTGCTTCGGATTTCACGGAAACTAAAAACCTAGTTTCGAACGAAACTGAGAGGTAACGACAGTATTTAAATTAAAAGGTTAATAACACTTTAAAGCATTGCGAAGCTCAATTTATTAATAAAAATCATATCTTTTCCATATGTTGTCGAAATCCAGTGAAACAAGAGACATTGGACTCGTGACATCGTGCACTACATACTAGAAGTGTCTGAAAAATTTTCAGAGCTAGCTACAATTTTTGGAGGAGTGGAACCCATTGTGAACAATCTAAATACAAATAAAATGAATAGAAATATATTAGGTTGTAGACGGAGTTTAGTAGCTTCAGACACCATCGTCCACAGACCACGGACGATTTGTTTGATAGTATTGTATTGTAGAAATTGATTGTGGTTGCAACAAAGTTGATTGTGTTTGTGGTGAATTCATTATATTATGAAAATGAAAGAATTGTAATGCTGCAAGGCCTAGGATAGTAGAGGAGCCGTGCTGGACACGGTGCCGGTGTTATCTACCCTGCCGTTGTAATGCCGAAATTTTCTAAAATGAGTATATAAAATATTCACATTTGAAATAAATTGTTTGAACAATAAAATCACATTTTTATTATGTATAAAAAATATTCATATGTTGAATTAATTGTTTGAACAATAAAAATCACAGTTTTATTGTGTATATGAAGTATATAAAATATTCATATGTTGAATAAATTGTTTAAACAATAAAAATCACATTTTTATTGTGTATGTGAAGTATATAAAATATTCATATCTTGAATAAATTGTTTGAACAATAAAAATTACATTTTTATTGTATATATGAAGTATATAAAGTATTCATATGTTGAATAAATTGTTTGAACAATAAAAATCACATTTTTATTGTGTATTTGAAGTTTATAAAATATTCATATGTTGAATAAATTGTTTGAACAATAAAAATCACATTTTTATTGTATATATGAAGTGTTAAAAATATTAATGGGTTGAATAAATTCTTTGAATAATAAAAACCACATTTTTATTGTATGTGTGCACCATTAAAAATAACCGTGGGTTGAAATATATTTTTGTTCGCCAAAAATATCATTTTTATCATATATAAGAAGTAATAAAAATGGTCATGTGTTGAAATATATTTTTGTTCGCCAAAAATATTACTTTTAACATGTATGTGAATTAATAAAAATGGTCAGGTGTTGAAATATATTTTTTTCGCCAAAAATACTATTTTTAACATGCCAATGAAGTAATAAAAATAACCATGTGTTGAAATATATTTTTATTAGTTAAATTTTTATCACATGTATGAAGTGTTAAAATAACCACAGGTTGAAATAAATGTTTGTTCATTAGAAATATTATTTTTAACATGTGTATGATGTGTTAAAATAGTCATGTATGGAAATAATCATTTGTTCACTAAAAATATTATTTTTAGCGTAGCTAATCCGTTTTTCTGTTCAGCATATGTATTTGAGTAAAGAAATTATTTGTGTGCCCGACAAATAGGTAAACCTTAATGAGTTGGCTACGCAATTTTATTTATTATATAAACTCCTGTGAATGCCATTGGATGTGGTGTACTGGTTATGTTGTGTGAGATTATACACAACGTGATAGGATAATAACAATTAATTTTGAACTACACTACATGGCAAACTTCGTGAAGATAACACACTCTATCATATTCCATATAGGCATTTGGAGCTTATATGACGAGATTGAGATTACCATACGGGCAAGACGCTCGTATGGAGATGACTGAATTACAGGTTGAACTGAGGACTGATATGGACTAAATAAAATATAGTAGTAAATTGTCAGATTTAATAAAAACCTCACACGGGTCTGGAGTTGACAATAATCATGTCTCTGTAGTTATTAGATACGACACATGGATTATTTATTTTCCAACACTAGACGAGGTGACGAGATTTATCTCTGGAGTAATTTACACACTCCCTCGGGCATAGAATAGGTCACTAAAAATTGTGTATGCTTATTCTGGATTTATTGGGTGCCTAACACGACCCGATAAATTTCCAAACCCCTCTCTGTACAAAGGAGGTTATGGCGAAAATTTCCGAAATTTAAAAGTGTTAGCTAATTTTTTGAAGTGAAAATGGTTTGGAAATCATCGAATGAATTATATTTACATAAATATATATATATATATATTAAAATAAAACGAATAATGACACTGTAGTTCGCGTTTTGAAATCATAATTTTAAATGTTTACTATGGAAGATCTGACCATCAGATTTTCCCGAAACCGGAACCGTTGGGTTCGCTTTGGAAAGATCTTTCCAACGATATAAAATTCGTTAAGGTCCAGTGGCTAGATTTTGTGAAATGTTAAATTCAAATTTGGATGAGAGCAGCGCTAGTGCCATCGAATGACCTGAAACAACGTTCGATGAAAATGGACTATTTATATATATAAAAAAATAGGGAAAAATAATTATAAAAGATTATAAACGATATGGAATGGAAATAAACTGATTTTACTTTGTTTATTGGATATTCTGATGGTTAGATGTATTTGAAATGAAATAACTATATTGGATTGAAACGTGAATGTCAAACAATCTAACCAAAGAAAGAATTAGTTTGAATTCTGTATATACGTGGATTATTTGAAAAGCTTGAGTTAATTCTCATTTCAAATAATCAAACAACGACGAGAAGTTGAAGATACGAAGACAGTGCAAGACCGATAATCTTCACAACGAATGGATGGCTACTGATCTCTTTGACTGGAGTTGCTGCCTTGTAAGGTTTACAGAGGTAGTTTTCCGAACGTATTTGTTGATTGTTCAGATGTGCGAGGGCCCCTCTCCTGTATTGGACATACGGGATGAGGAATAAGGTGCCTTCGGTTTCGTTCAGACCCAGAATAAAATGGATGTGTGTCTGACATTGGATTTCGTTCTGTGTTGGTTGATCTCTTTTAAATATATATCTGTTTGGTGGCGGAGAATTTGTTCTCTTGCTTAACACCCTTCTCTAAGACGTACGAGCTTAGAGGTTATATCGATAGACATCTGTCGCATGGCGTGGAATGTCGATGTGGCATGCTGAAATGAGGTGATCAAGGCTTTTGTTGAAAAGAAGATCCGTGTGGTTGATGATCAAAGCCCGACTTTAAAATCATAGCTTTGTGTATAGCGTTAATTCACGAGCTTCACTCCCCAGCATGAACCAGAAACGAGATGAAGGATCCAGGGAGAACATGCATTTCTTTTTAGCTAGGAGTTGTGTCCTGGTATGGAGCCTAGACATTTTTACTTATGTGGATGATGGAAAGCGAGGCGCCATGGATATATTGGTCACTACGGGTCCGATGGATGATATGGTCTACAAACTAACCATTACGCCCCATAGGGCGGCGAACGCATTGTTTAGGAGTTATAATCCTCAAACGTAAGAGAGGACCAGTCTTGTGGCTCCTAAGTGCAGTTGCGACTGCAGCCTTAGACATGGTAGGCTAGATTGTCTCGAATTCGGTAAGGACGGTCCCTTACCTTGGTTCATGATGGAAATCCAACTTCCAATATGACATTGTGCGGTTTTGATTGTAAACCTATATATGGTGACATGATATATGTTACCCATGCCATCCATGATTGATACAATATGATTTAAATTGTTTTTGAAACATATATGCACTAGTAATAATATCAAACGATTTTGATTTATACATATCAAGCATATTTTTGCCATTATAAGGTAAAACTCTATCCTCTGGCTTGGGTTGCATTGTGTGATGGGACCTGAGTCTTATAATGGCTTCATTTTCTATGAAAAGCATTGTGTTATTTAAATGATTCACTTTATTTATGCACTGGCAATCCAATGGAGTAAACCCGTTCCGCGTTAGCGGCGTGGTCCTGTGATTGACCTTATTATTAAATAGGTTAAGTAAGATTTCTCATACTAGTCTCATGACTGACTCATAGTTTGTTTCACTTTGCAACTCAAGTGCACCTATTTTCTACACGGGCAGCCTTGTATTCATGTTTTAGCAGGCTCATTCTGGATAGCTATGGAGTTGAAGATGGATTTTATCATTTCTATTATGTTGTTCAAATTTTGTTATGTTTGATTCCGCTGCAGACATTTTATATAAAGCTGAAACTGTATTTTGTACTAAGTATGATCCTGTTATGCTATGTAACTCTGATGATTATATTTGTTCCAGTGTAATTTGATGTACATTATCTAGTGTAATTCTATATTTCTGTTTTGCTGTTATTGTTTATGTGTTATATTCCACTGATTATCCTTGCTTCCATGGCACAGGAGTTTTGGGTCATCACTGTTGGTATCAGAGCTTTGGTTAATCTTAGTTCTGGAATATAACATATTAACGAACTCGTCAGAAATAGAATTAGTAGTATTCTAGGGCGAATAACTCATTATAGATAGGATCAGTATTGTCCTAGAATGAGTATAGCAGAATAAAATACACCCCAATAGATGCATTTATATTTAAATATATGTCTCTATGCTTTACAATATCTTTTCTGTTGGTCTGACTCTTTGTATGCTATTTGCAGACATAATAGAAAATGAGTGGTAGAAACAGAAGAAGTAATTTATGGTTCAGCAATCTAATGAGCCAATCGTGCTCCCACAGTCAGGACCAGATCTAGAAGCTCTAGTAAAGAAATATCGAAATCTGGGTGGAGTACAATTCTTGGGCAAAGAATCTATTATTGAAACACAAGCATGGATGCATTCTCCTTAGAGAATTTTTGAAGGTTTAAAGCTGAGAGATGATAAAAAAAGATTACTGACTTCTTGGGCACTCAAAGACGAAGCATTAATCTGGTGGGAAATTGTTACAAAGGATAATCCAGAAGGTAATATTACATGAGATAGATTTAAATAAATTTTCAAAGAAAGATTTTATTCCTCCAGAAGCAACGGAGCGGTTATATGATGAGTTTTACCATCTAAAACAAGGAGATATGACCAGTCAGGAGTATCAGAATAAATTCTACGAACTTTCCTATTTTGCCCCGAAGCTAATTGAGGATCATTTGAGGAAGAATTTAAAATTTATTAACGGACTTCAAAGAAAATACGAAGGTAGAGTAACTGCACATGTGAATCTTCATTTCTCTAAGATGATACAAATGGCTTATCGCTATGAGGATCTTGATAAGCAAGGTGGTTTGGAAGAGGAAGAGGAAAGCAGTTCTAGCAACAAAGGAAGTCTGAAATTGATAGTCCTAGTGCAAGTACAAAGCCAGAGGACAATATGGAACCTGATTCAGGTAAAATATCTGGAATAACTAAAAATAAGAGAGTAAAGACAGTCGTATGTCTCAGGTGCAATAAGCAAGGGCATTCGATAAGGAACTGTAAATCTTTGGAGAAAGACGGATGTAAGTCCAATGTGAAGCTTCAAGAGAGCAGGGGATGCTATAATTGCCATCAGGATGGTCATCTTGCAAAGGATTGCCTGCAATTAAAAAGGTTGAAGTAGCTCATGTATGTGAAGTAGCAGAAACTCCATCCCCCCCTCAGCTAGTCAGTAAAGGCCAGATGTCTTAGAAGGCACGCTCATTGTCAACAATATTCCAGTTAAAGTATTGTTTGATATGGGCGCATCACAAAGTTTCATTTCGAGTAATACAGTCAAGAAGCTAAATCTAATTTTGATAGGTCTTAAAGAACACCTTAGAGTTCATAATCCAATAGGAGGTTCTCTGGTCCTTGATTCGTGTTGTAAAGTGCCCGTCTCTTTTTCCCATTATCGATTTCCATGTTTCTTGATCGTCATGAATTTTTCCAAGTTCGATACTATTCTTTGGCTGGATTGGTTAATTAAATACGAGGCCGAAGTTAAATGCACAGAAAGAGTAGTTAAAGTTAAAACAAAGCAGGCAAATATTGTTATACCCTGCGTAGGCTTAGATTCAGATAGAAAAGAATTTTGGGCTGCTCTTGGGGTCTCCCCTACTGCTATTGAAAATATTCATGTCGTTAAAAATTATGCGGATGTGTTTGAAGAAGTTGATAGCTTACCCTCGCGTAAAGAAATTGATTTCAGGATTGATCTAATTTCGAATGCCAGGCCAGCAGTGCATGCAATTCGGAGGATGACCCTGAAGGAAAAAGAAGAGTTGGGCGATCAAACTCGATAGCTTTTATGGAAAGGTCTGATTAGGCCTAGTTTCTCTAATTGGGGAGCAGCTGTGGTGTTTGTCCCAAAGTTAGACGATACTCTCAGACTATGTGTTGATTATCGTGACCTCAACAAGCAGACAATAAAGAATAAATATCCATTACCCCGCATCGATGATTTATTGGATCGTTTGAAAGGAGCACAGGTATTGTGAAGAATGGACCTAGCTACAGGCTTCCATCAGCTGCGTATTGCCGAAGAATGTGTTCCTTTAACAGCTTTCAGTGGTCCAGACTTATTCTATGAGTGGTTAGTAATGTCGTTTGGCTTATGTAATGCTCTAGCTTATTTTGTCGACTTAATGGACAGAGTATTCAGAGAAGTCTTGAATAAATTTGTATTGGTTTTCATCGATGATATTCTGATCTTCTCTAAGTCAGCCAGCGAGCATGAGAAACATTTGGAACAAGTGTTGGAAATTCTGAGAAAGAACATTTTAAAAGCCAAATTTTTCAAATATATTTTCTGGTAAGAAGAAATAAAGTTCCTCGATCATGTAGTATCGAAGGAAGGAATTTCAATAGATCCAAGAAAAATTACAGCTATTCAAGATTGGAAACAACATAGTACGGCTACAGAAGTCAGAAGTTTTCTAGGACTAACTAGTTATTATCAGAAATTCGTAAAGGATTTTTCAAAGCTATCTAGTCCAATGACACAACTTACTAAGAAGCATGCAAGATTTAATTGGACTCCAGAATGTGAGGCAGCTTACCAAGAGCTGAAATTAAGATTGACTACTGCTCCAGTGTTGACCATTATCGATGGTCATCAAGATTTTACGGTCTATAAGATGCTTCTCTTGAAGGTGTTGGTGCGGTATTAATGCAAAGAGGCCAAGTAGTTGCTTATGCTAGCCGTCAGTTGAAGCCGCATAAAAAGAGATATGCAACACATGATCTTGAGTTGTTAGCTGTCGTGTTTGCTTTGAAAATATGGAGGCACTATCTTTTGGGTGAGAAGTTCGAATTATATATAGATCATAAGTCATTGAAGTATTTGTTCACCCAGAAGGATTTGAATTTGAGGCAGCAGCATTGGTTAGAATTTCTTGTAGTGTATGATCTAGATATTCTGAGGGAAAGCCAATGTTGTAGCTGATGCGCTCAACAGAAGGAATGCGATCATCGAAAATCTTACTATTACGCCTTCATTGATTGATAAGATCTCTTCTCTTCAGAAGGATGATCACTTCATTCAGAGGACCAGAGAGGGAATTGAGAAAGGAGAAACCTCAAGTTTCCAGATTGATAATAAGGGAATTATGATGTTAGAAGGCCGAATTTGTGTTCCGAATATTCCTGAGCTTCGAAAAGAAGTAATGGATGAATGTCACAAATACAAACTTAGTATCCATCCAGGAGTGAGTAATATGCATAATGATCTCAAGCGCACGTTCTGGTGGAGGTCTATGAACGAGACATTTCCATATATATGTTAGTAGGTGTTCTACTTGCCAATAGGTCAAGAGCGACCAATAGAAACTTGTAGGATTATTGCAACCAATGAGGTTCCAGATTGGAAGTGGGATCAAATTTCCATGGATTTTATAGATGGTTTTCCCAGAACCAAGAAAGGAAATGACAATATATGGGTGATCGTAGATAGTTTCTCGAAGACCGCCCATTTTATACCTGTCAGATCAAATAGAACAGCTCAAAGTCTGACACAACTATATTTTAAAGAAATTATCAGACTACATGGAGTTCTCAGTAGTATTGTTAGTGATCGTGATCTAATATTCGCTAGTAAATTCTGGGAAGAATTCCAAGAAGAGCTGGGAACAAAGTTAAACCTTAGCACCGCATATCATCCTCAAACAGATGGCCAAACTGAGAGGGTGAATCATATACTAGAATTTTTATTGCGGGCTTTTATTCTTGATTTTGGCTTGTCGTGGGAAGATCACTTGCATTTGGCTGAGTTTTCATATAATAATAGCTATCAAGCAAGCTTGAAAATGTCACCATTCGAAGTAATGTATGGAAGACCATTTAGATCTCCCGCGTGTTGGGTAGAATCAGACAATCAACTAGTATTGGGTCCCGATATGACTCAAGAAGCTTCAGATAAAGTCGATTTCATTAAGAAGCGACTGCAAACAGCTCAGAGCTGACAGAAGAGTTATGCTGATTCCAAAAGAAGAGATTTAGCATTTGCTGTTAGTGATTATGTGTATTTGAGAGTTTCTCCGATGAGAGGAGTAGTTCGATTTGAGAAAACGGGGAAGTTGGCGCCTAGATTTATTGGTCCATTTCCTATACTCGAAAGGATTGGAACTCTTTCTTATAGGGTTCAATTGCCTGACTGGTTGCTAGCAGTACATGATGTACTTCACGTGTCTCAACTCTGAAAGCATGTGCATGATCCATACTTGATTGTGGAAGAAGTAGCGCAACAAGATTTGGATATTACTTCAAAATTAGCAGTGAGAAGAGAGCCACTGAAAATTATTGGCAAAGAAACTATGGTTTTGAGGAACAAGAAGGTTCGCTTAGTCAAAGTGCAGTGGAGCACAGATCCTTGAGACTGTACATAGAAGACAGAAAACAGCATTAAACAGGCTTATCCCAAGTGCACAGTGGACATCTCTGATTAGCTCTAATGCAAGGTACATTTACAATATATTCTATTTCCATTTTGTTTCCTACTTTACTATTGTTTCCTTTTCGAGGACGAAAAGTTTTAAGTGAGGGATATTGGTATCGGAGCAACCGTGATGACCGCAATCTCCCATGCCACGAAAGCAAGGATAATCAGTGGAATATAACACATAAACAATAACAATAGAATAGAAATATAGAATTACACTAGATAATGTACATCGTCTATTGTAACAACCCGGAATATCATAACCAATTTAAAAATTTTATTTTAGTAATTTTAATGAATTTTGAATATTTAAAATGATTTATTTTAAATAATAACGATTTAAAATTTATTTAAATCGAAGTTAGAACATATATATTTATTTTAATTATATAACGAACCTGAAATGGCGTGATAGTTTGAAATTTTGATTTCAAATTTCCAATGGATGTACAGGATTCAAAATAAATCGGATTTTAGTAAAACCAAAAATATTTTAATCTTTTTAATAATATCTTTCTAACGAATGCAAAAAATCTAGATTTCATAACGGGAATTGAAAGTTATGTCCAGTTGCAAATTTAAAATAGTCGCTATGGAATTTAATATAGTGTATAGCCCTTAAAATAGCCATTTTGCAAACGACCTCCATTTTCGACAAAACCACTTTTGTTGGATCCGGAATGTCAAATTATTGCTAGGTTAAAATTTCATAATTTTTGAAATTAATATGTGAGCGGTGTAAATTAAAAACGAGTTTGGTAATTTCGGTCTGAATTGGATCTACCAGAAAATGGCCAGTTTTCAAACGGTCTCTAAATTCGACAAAATTAATTTTGTTGGGACAGTGTCGTCTAATCATAGCTGGATTTATTTTTTGGAATTTTTGGTATCAGTGTGGGGCCCTGGCAAATTAAAATGTACGTTCAAATCTAAAATTGAATGTTTATATTTAATCTAAAGAAAAACTGACTGAAACAATCAAATGGGCTTACGAAACATTTTCCATTATGTCCGGAATAGGGCTATTTAGCTAGGGGTGACACTCGTTGGGTTTGATTTGGAGTCCAGATAAGAAAACACTATTTTTGGAATAAACATATATATCAGCCAATAAAAAAATTCCTTTCATTATTTTATTTTCCAAAAATTGAGAAAAACTACCCGTAACCTCCAGACCGATGGCGCAAAGCTTTTCTTACCTTCTCTCCTCAATTTCTCCAAATCCACACTATAAAATTCAATGCTCATTTAGGGAATTTTGTAGGGGAGCTCGAGATCTTCAAATCCATACCTGATTTGATGATTATCGTTCAGTATTTGGGTAGATCTGACGCCACGAAGTCGAGCCCTTCATCGCACCGTCGTGACTAGATCCTCCACTGATCTTGACCAATACTCCGGCGTTATATGCGTGCCTCCTCCCTCTTCAACGTGGCGAAGGCTGATCATTCTCACGTGCTTCCGATTTCACGAAAACTGAAAACCTAGTTTCGAACGAAATTGAGAGGTAACGATAGTGTCTAAATTAAAAGGTTAATAACACTTTAAAGCGTTACGAAGCTCAATTTATTAATAAGAATCATATCTTTCCATATCTTGTCGAAATCCAGTGAAATAAGAGACATTGGACTCGTGACATCGTGCACTACATTCTAGAAGTGTTCGGAAATTTTTTAGAGCTAGCTACCATTTTTGAAGGAGCGAAACGTGATCAATCTAAATTCAAAAAAAAAATGAATAAAAATACATTAGGTTGTAGACGGAGTTTAGTAGCTCTTGATACCATCATCCACATACCATGGATGATTTGTTTGATAGTATTGTGTTGTAGAAATTGATTGTGGTTGCGACAAAGTTGATTGTTTTTGTGGTGAATTCATTATATTGTGAAAATGAATTGTATTATGGAAATGAAAGTATTGTAATGCTGCAAGGCCTAGGATAGTAGAGGAGCCATGCTTGACACAGTGCCGGTGCTACCTACCCTACCGTTGTAATGCCGAAATTTTCTGAAATGAGTATATAAAATATTTATGTCTGAAATAAATTGTTCGAACAATAAAAATCACATTTTTATTGTGTATATGAAGTATATAAAATATTCATTCATATGTTGAGTAAATTGATTGAATAATAAAAATCACATTTTTACTGTGTATATGAAGTATATAAAATATTCATATGTTGAATAAATTGTTTGAACAATAAAAATCACATTTTTATTGTGTATATGAAGTATATAAAATATTCATATGTTGAATAAATTGTTTGAACATTAAAAATCACATTTTTATTGTGTATATGAAGTATATAAAATATCCATATGTTAAGATAAAAATCACATTTTTATTGTGTATATGAAGTATATAAAATATTCATATGTTGAATAAATTGTTTGAACAATAAAAAATCACATTTTTATTGTGTATATGAAGTATATAAAATATTCATATATTGAATAAATTGTTTGAACAATAAAAATCACATTTTTATTGTATATATGAAGTGTTAAAAATATTCATGGGTTGAATAAAATCTTTGAATAATAAAAACCACATTTTTATTGTATGTTTGAACCATTAAAATAACCGTGGGTTGAAATATATTTTGTTCGCCAAAAATATCATTTTTGTCATATATAAGAAGTAATAAAAATGGTCATGTGTTGAAATATATTTTTGTTCGCCCAAAATATTATTTTTAACATGTATGTGAAGTAATAAAAATGGTCAGGCATGTTTTTGTTCGCCAAAAATATTATTTTTAACATGCCAATGAAGTAATAAAAATAACCATGCATCGAAATATATTTTTATTAGTTATAAATGTTATTTTTATCACATGTATGAAGTGTTAAAAATAACCACAGGTTAAATAAATGTTTATTCATTAGAAATATTATTTTTAACATTTATATGAAGTGTTAAACATAGTCATGTATGGAAATAATCATTTGTTCGCTAAAAATAACATTTTTAGCGTAGATATGCATATATATACATATGCTGAACAGGAAAATGGATTAGCTATTGAGTAAAGAATTTATTTGCGTGCCCGACAAATAGGTAAACCTTAATGAGTTGGCTGCGAAATTTTATTTATTATATAAACACCTCTGAATGCCATTGGATGCGGTGTGCTGGTTATTCTGTGTGAGATTATAAACAATGCCATGGGATAGTAACAATTAATTTTGAACTACACTACATGGCATACTTCGTGAAGATAGCACACTCTATCATATTCCATATAGGCATTTGGAGCTTATAAGACGAGGTCGAGATTACCATACGGGCAAGACGCTCGTATGGCGATGACTGAATTACAGGTTGAACTAAGGACTGATATGGACTAAATAAAATATAACGGTAAATTGTCAGATTTAAAAAAACCCCACACGGGTCTGGAGTTGACAATAATCACGTCTCTCTAGTTATTAGATACGGCACATGGATTATTTATTTTTCAACACTGGACGAGGTGACGAGATTTATCTCTGGAGTAATTTACACAATCCCTCGGGCATAGAATATGTCAACTAAAATTGTGTATGCTTATTCTAGATTTATTGGGTGCCTAATATGGCCCAATAAATTTCCAAACCCCTCTCCGTACAAAGGAGGTTATGGCGAAATTTTTCGAAATTTAAAAGCGTTAGCCAAATTATTGAAGTGAAAATGGTTTGGGAATCATCGAACGAATTATATATATATATATATATATAAATTAAAATTAAACGAATAACAACGCTGCAGTTTGCATTTTGAAATCATAATTTTAAATGATTATTATGGAAGATCCGACCGTCGGATTTTCCCTAAACCGGAACCGTTGGGTTCGCTTTGGAAAGATCTTTCCAACAATATAAAATTCATTAAGATCCAACGGTTATATTTTGTGAAATGTTAAATTCAAATTTGGATGATAACAGCGCCAGTGCCATCGAATGACCTGAAACGCCGTTCGATGAAAATGGACTATTTTTATATATATAAAAATAGGGAAAAATTGTTATAAAATATTATAAATGATATGGAATGGAAATAAACCAATTTTACTTGGTTTATTGGATATTCTTATGGTTAGATGCATTCGACATGAAATAACTATATTGAATTGAAACATGAATGTCAAATAATCTAACCAAGGAAAGACTTATTTTGAATTATGTATATATGTGGATTATTTGAAAAGGCCGAGTTATTCTCATTTCAAATAATCAAACGACAACTAGAAGTCGAAGATATGAAGACGGTGCAAGATCAGTAATCTTCCCATCGAATGGACGGCTACTAATGTCTTTGATTGGAGTTTCTACCTTGAAAGGGTTACAGTGGTAGTTTCCCGGACGTATTTGTTGATTGTTCGGATGTGCGAGGGCCTCTCTCCGATATTGGACATATGGGACGAGGAATAAGGTGCCTCTGATTTCGTTCAGACCCAGAACGAACTTGTAAATGGATGTGTGTCTGACATTGGGTTTCGTTCTGTGATGATTGATCTCTATTAAATATATATATCTGTTTGGTGGCGGATAATTTATTCTCTTGCTTAACACCCTTCTCTAAGATGTACGAGCTTAGAGGTTATATATCGATAGACATCAATCGTCTGGCGTGGAATGCCAATGTGGCATGCTGACATGTAGTGATCAAGGGTTTTGTTGAAAAGCAGAGCCTTGTGGTTGATGATCAAAGCACGACTTTAAATAGCATAACTTTGTGTATAGTGTTAATTCACAAGCTTCACTCCCCGGTATGAACCAAAAACAGGATGAAGGATCCAGGGAGAACATGCCTTTCTTTATAGCTAGGAGTGGTGTCATGGTATGGAGCCAGACATTTTTACTTATGTGGATGATGGAAATCGAGGCGGCTCGGATATATCGGTCACTACAGGGCCGATGGATGATATGGTCGACATACTGACCATTACGCCCTATAAGGCGGGGCAACGCATTGTTCAAGAGTTATAATCCTCAAACGTAAGAGAGGACCGACCCTACGGCTCCTAGGTGTAGTTGCGACTGTAGCCTAATACATGGTAGGCTAGATTGTCTTGAATTCGGTAAGGATGATCCCTTGCCTTGGTTCATGATGGAAATCCAACTTCTAATACGACATTGTGCGGTTTTGATTGAAAACCTATATATGGCGACATGATATATGGTACCCATGCCGTCTATGATTGGTACATTATGATTTAAATTGTTTTTAAACATATATGCACTAGTAATAATATCAAATGATTTTGATTTATACGTATCAAGCATATTTTGGCCATTATAAGGTAAAACTCTATCCTCCGGCTTGTGTTGCACTGTGTGATGGAACCTGAGTTAATAATGCCTCCATATTCTATGAAAAGCATTGCATTGTTTAAATGATTCACTTTATTTATGCACTAGCAATCCAATGGAGTAAACCCATTCCGCGTTAGCAGCGTGGTCCTGTGATTGACCATATTATTAAATTGGTTAAGTAAGATTTCTCATACCAGTCATATGATTGATTCCTAGTTCGTTTCACTTTGCAAACTTGGGTGCCCCTATTTTCTACATGGGCAACCTTGTATTCAGGTTTTAGAACGCTCATTCTGGATAGCTATGGAGCTGAAGATGGATTCTATCATTTCTATTATGCTGTTCAGACTTTGTTATGTATATTATGTTTGATTCCGCTACAGACATTTTATATAAAGCTGAAACTGTATTTTGTACTAAGTATGATCCTGTTATGCTGTGTAACTCTGATGATTATATTTGTTCCAGTGTAATTCGATGTACATTATCTGGTTTAATTTTATATTTCTATTCTGCTATTATTGTTTATGTGTTATATTCCACTGATTATCCTTGCTTCCGTGGCACGGGAGTTTGGGGTCATCACATATATGTTGTTTGTGTTGTTGATCGTTGTATGTTACATATCACTACTTCATACTACAATACCTTGTTGTTGGTCATTTCTTTTATCTAATCAAACATTTTAATTCGTCAATTCATCATGTAAAATGATAAATCGAGTTACATTTTTGACATGCATATGTAGTAAATTAATAATAACCATAGAGATACATCAGACATTAACGGTAGAAAAAACTACAAGTTACGATCAAACTGCATGTTTTCTAAGGCATTTCTAAGATGTCTTATTTCTTGGTCTAACTCGTTTGCATATGTTATGCCTATTAGACACAAACAACGGTTTATCCATTCTATATTATTGCACCCTTCTAGGCATAAAGGGTATAACTAGATTCCACGACCTATATTCTTTCCATCTTCCCTAACCACAACTTCAACTGCATGGTGGCAGCAAACTAAGTACGAATCGACCGATTGATCAGTAGGAGGTTGAAATTTTATACCAGATTCTCCTCCTGTTGTTGATGATGTTGAATATTCACATGTTGACACAGACGTTGGATAAACACATGTTCATATAGTGGTTGAACATCCTCTTGGAGTCTAAGTTGGTCAAAATCTAGGAATTCACGGTCAAAGTCTTCGTAGTGTTGTTCTTGATAATTGATGCAAATGTCATTCATGTGTGGACTATCAATAGGAATGTAGGATGCATCAATGTCAATTGACGATGGCTAGGAAGGCATTGTTATGAGGAGTAGAGTAATGAAGAAGTTGACAAGTGTAAAGAAAAGCACTTTCTATTTATATAGAAGTTTGTGAACACTAAAGTGGCTACCCTATCTATCATTATTTATCTGTAAACAACGTGGCTATAGTGTGTCCTATCTCGGTCATTGCTGGTCTGTCTTGTCTCGACCATTGATTGTCTGTAAACAATGTTGTTGTAGTGTCTATAAATAACGTGGCAACAATGTTTATCCTATCTCAGTCATTGATCAGGTCATTGAATGTTTGTAAATAATGTGGTTACTATTTTTGTGAATAATTTTGCTATAGTGTCTGTCCTGTCTCGATAATTGATTATCTGTAAACATCGTGGCTCACAGTTGACACTTTTCAAACTTGACATTCCTACTACTTACAAATGTTCCTTTATGTATTCCTAACTTTAAACATAAACTTCTAAACTAAAATTTCCACCATAAGTTGGTCCTATTCGGAGTTACATATACTCATGAAAGCATATATTGAAGTTGATCGTAGGCTTGAAAGTATGCTACGTACAAATGTTGTTGTAAGCCATGAAATGTTTTAGAACATGGTAAAATAAGCATACAAAAATCATCCTAACTTCCCTGCGAAACAATCTTATTTATAAATCCATAAAATATATAGTGTTTTTATGAGAGCTTGTGATTAGTACTGTTAGCACCAAAATAATCAAGAGGAGGCCAAAATCCCGAATCAGGGTGAAGGGATGCTAAAACAAGCAGTTCCTTAGGGGAGGTGGAATTAAATCGTTAACAGATGCTTTCGAAATAAAAGATAATAGTCAAAGGATTCTCCTTCTTCTGGGAAAGCCCTTGTTGGTTTAAACCAAAGGGCAAGAGCACCTGATCTGTTATCCCCAAATGTGAAAAGCTTGGATTAGCATAACTCTCGGTTAACCTGAAAGGGAAATAAAGAAAAGCTTTAGCCTTCACCAATCAAGCATTGCAAGTAAAGCTACACACTCTAAGAAAGGCGAAGTCGCAAGCAGCACTGGAAGCTGGAATCTCTAACAAGTTTACTTTCTCAATATCCAGCTAAAAGTTCCACCTTCGGAGAAACTCATTCGAAGGTACCTACTGTAGTTTTGAAGAAGCTCTCACAAGGAATAGCGGAAAGCATATTCACGAAGCCTCTATGTATGCTTGCACCAAAAAGCTAGGTCGAAGCCTAAGTAGCAAAGGATGGGCCAATTCACACATATAAATACCACCCTAGAGGTCCAAAATTGGTATCCAACTTCTCAATCTTGTAATTCTAAGTCTGAGTAAAGAAAACCTAAATTTCTAAATTGATTTGGAGAAAAACAGTCTGTAATCATAAAGATCAATAATAAACGGTGTTTGCCAAGAAATTTAGGTAATGAAGTCATAATTATTTCATTATTACTATATCAGTGTCGTAAATTTGCGGGTTCCAAATTCAATGGTCCCATAATGAAAGGGCTCAACCATGATACCTCTCGAGTTATTACGGAAGTTAGTAATTCCCATCCAAGTCAATGCCGACATTAGAATATCCATGACCCTATAAAATATTGATTATTGCAAAGATCATTCAATCTAGTTTAAACCCTAAATTACACTGTAATCACCGTATAGGGCCTTCGTTATCCTAACTTGAACCACCTAAGTCTGTAACTGAGCTATGGATTTAAGAGAGTAACTAACCCAATAAGAATTCAACACTTCCCCTTATGTATTAGTGAGAGATTCAATATTTGCCTTACGATAGGATATTAACGTGACCATATGAGCATTTAAATGGAAGAAACAAGTTACCAATGGTCATGGCACCAAGGCCCTTTAGTCTATCTGAAAGGGTTATACCAAAATCATAGGATAAATATCAACCTAAAGCCAATCCAATGGGAAATGTGAACTGTTTGGGAATAGAATACCATCTTCCATACTACAAAGTCTCACTATTCAATCTTTCTTTCTACAATAATCCACTTTCGAAATTTACCAAAAGCGTTTTATAGGAATTCAATTACGGAAACAATACTCAAACTAGTCTTACTCTTTTCATAATGATTCTATTGGAATATACTCTTTTGGGGGTTATTAACCATAAATTTGGCTAACATTTTAGCGGTAGAAAGAGTCCTTGAACCTCCGAAACCCTTAACCTCCCTACTCGAAAAAGCTTTTTCTAAGATAAATGAATGAATTATAAGTATTAAGAACCAGAAATGGTTTGCAAAGGATTGTGTGTACCTCAAAGGTCATTTCACATAATCCAAATGACACTAACCATGGGTTGAGGAAGAACACATACATAACAAAAGAACATTTCCAAAAGACTAGGTATAAGCCCAAAGGAATAAGACAAACACCTACGCAGTCTTATAAGGAAAAAGTGGTTGCGACGACTCCTATAAATCATGAAAACAAAAAGGAAAGGAGGGAAGAAGAAGGATCTTTAAACCTAATCATATAAGAAATATCTTATGTAGATCTAAGAACACATAAGGAGTAAATGCTGTGAGCGAAGGCTTTAAACGTGTCAACCAAGAGAAGGTTTAGGCCTATGAATTAGGTATCAAAATTATAAACCCACTCAAGGAAGGTTCGACATCATCATTCACTTATGAACGAGGCATGAAAGATGACACTGATTTGTTCCTTCAAATGAAACAGGAAGCACAAACTTATTCACAAGGAACAAAATTTGAAAAGGAAATGATTTGGGATTATGGGGCCTTTTTCTAAAAATGGCGACCCAATACAAGTGAGCCATATTGCCAAGCTATATCCAATAGGAAAAAATCATAAGAGAAAACAAAAGTCTATTAATGAGATTTCTTCATGCTATTTACCGGAAGTAAATCCAAAAAGGAAAATGATTAATAATAACCAAAATCATGGTTAAAAGGTAAAAAATGAAGCATGGGTCTTCGAAAGGAAAACTGAAACTCAATTCGTCTATGGAATATGAATTGATTACTTCAATGGAAAACTTTGTTCTACTGAGAAAAGAAGCCCTTGATTATTGACGATCAACGAAAAGAGAAAGGAGATATGATAGGAGTGGGAAGGCAGCTATTGCGATTACCATGTGATGAATGGTTACAAAACCTTTGGGAAATAGATATTCCACTTCTATAGACAAGGGAAATTAAAAGAATACTTTATGAATTGTAAATAAGTTTTTAATGAAATCAAACTAAATCTAAAGAAATAATTCCTACAAGCATAATGACTAAGAGTCAAGATAAGAAATTCTATCTGGGTGGGGTGAAATTGTCTTTATAAATGGATAAACGATAAAAGTCAAGGACTTAGTCAAGGAGCTTCCTGAAATGGGAGAGGGGTAAATTACAGACATATGACACCCATTAAATTCCTTGGTATACCAAGATCCTTCTTCGAAGAGGGAGGGGGTAAGCCTAGGATGTTATAACCCGCCTTACACCACTAGAGCTCAAAACTAAAAATTCGCACTGCACAATCACCCGATCGATGTGAAGCGATCATCAAGAGAAAGAAATAGTTAGAAAGAAGAGAAAGGGGAGAAAAAAGAAGGGAATATGAGAGAATAGAAAGAAGGCAAAAAAATATAAATACAATCACAGCACCTGTCGTATATCTCACAGCGCATCAGATAACATATAATAATAATATCAAATATGAACAGGCGAGACAGTAATAACTATATAAACCAGATAATCAGAGTATACATGCTCATATAGTTGTACAAAACAATAATAGAGCCTATACGTGGGATAAATAAACCCAACCGATAAATTGTCTCTAATAGAACACATAACATTGCCAAGGCTCCATAGTGTGACACAGTGGAATGAACATATATAATACAAGTATAAATATGTAAGATGTAGCCTCCTACTAACCACCTACGCAGCTCCTAATAATATCGATACCTATCACCTGGTCTACTCATCAGCATCGTCGATGAGCATCCAAGGTAATAATAGGGAAATAAATCCTTAGGTTAGACAATAAGTCTGGTGTGAGCGATAAAAAAATCTTAAAATACTATAAAAGTTGTAACACCCCACCTCCACCAGGGCCACACTCACGAGTGCTAGCACTAGCTTTGGAGGGGTGTTGTCTAGGTAAACATGCACAGAGATATCACAAGACAGAACATAGATAAATAAATAAGTAAAGCAGCGGTAGAAGTTTAAAAACCATCATTTCAAAACCAGCTAGTCAACTTACATCAAAGTACTTAGTCATTATTTTCCAACTACCACAAGTTTAGAAAATATAAACTGAAAATAACATAAAGTAAAATATCGCCAAGATAGAAGTGGTGAAGCCATAGCAAGCTCTAGTCCAAACCGTACATGAGCTGTCAAGAAAGCAAGCCAACTGTCCAAGCTACGCACTAGTATTCCCTCCCTGAGAACCTGGGGGGGACGGAAGAAAAGAGGCGAAAGAAAAAGGGTCAGTCATAAAGACTGGTAAGTCCTACCTACTATTAGTATAAAAACTAATAAAGTTAACTAAACATGAGAAACTGAGATGAAACATAAAGATGATAACTAACTGGCATGATAAGTAGATAACAAGGTAGATCGAGTGTGGCATCGCATATACAAGGTTTAATTTTGCACCAATAGTACTAGTAATCCAACCCATGTCAAGTATAAACAAGAAATAATCCCTTGGCCCAATATCATGAGGTGACCCAAGTCGGGGTCCAACTACACGGTCTAGTCGATTGGCTCCTTATAAGCCTAACTCGTCAAGTGTCGGTGTCATACGGCCCAATCACGGAATGTAGTCAAACTGTGCTAGGTCCACCCTAGGGTGTATCAAGTCCTAGGGTGCCAACCACTGACATAAATCAAGCACGCACAGTCTAAACCTACTGGTGCCCGTGCCTGCTTTTTTCAACTCCGGACTATATGCATGACCATAGTCCGCCTGAACCTACACCGGCGCACCAATTCAGCCGTCGTTCTGGTCGCTTATAATCAGCCCAGTAATCGTGCCCCACCCTAGCTTAGTACCTAGGGTATCGTGATACATCCAAGAGGGTTACTGCTGAAAAGGACCGCGTAACTAGGGTTTCTAACGGGTTAAGTGTGGTTAACCCTATCCAATCATGTTCAAGTTGGTTAAGTGTACCCAAGTGGTTCATGACTTAATCCCATTCAATCATGTATCAAGTTGGTTAAGTGTTTCCAAGTGGTTCATGACTTAACCCTAACATGTGGCATTAATTAATTTTATGCACCCAACCTCTCACATTAGACTTTGTTGTGGTTACTGGATATGCCGGGCGGGTCCGGGCAGCTTTACACCACAACCTAGTCTAACCTCGGGTTTCAAGCGTGATGTGACCAACTTCTCACATTGGGTCCTATTGTTTGTAGCCACTGGATTTGCCGGGCAGTTTCGGGCAGATTTACGCTACAAACTCAACCCAACCTCGAGTTGGCCACTTTATGGTTTTCTACATGTCATGACCACATTCACGTTTCAAGCAAAATCAAGTTTCATGTCATATTTCCAAGTCATGTTATTTCAAGTTTGCCTAACTACCCATAACGTATCCCCATCGCACATGAATTCGCATCAAAACAAGTGAATCAAGGAACATAAAAATATGACCAAGAGGGGCATAAGGTGGTAAAGGTGGTCATAAGTTGAACATGATGATATTTGAGGCAAAGGTGTTCATCACAACTAGCATATATGATTATTGGCCTCAAAACATGCATGACATCAAACTTAGCAAATAAACTAGCATGTAGTTCAACATCATAGGCAAAGGTGAAACATGATAATAGTTGACATAGGGTGATAAGCTTGTGGGTAGCATGTAGTTCAACATCATATGCAAGTTAACATCAAGGTTATGAGAGGTTCTATGTTGCATTATGCATAACTACCAAGTTCTATGTTGCATTATGCATAACCACCAAATGAAGCTCATAGCTTTCTACCCAAAAATCAAGGTAAATGGTACTAGGTTCATGTTAGTGCCACAATCATAGATCAAAAGAGTCATAAATGGATCTATGCATACAAATATAGCCCCAAGACAAGTATTATACCCAAAAGTCCCATTATAATTTTCTACATGATCATATTAACGTCATAGTTTAAATCTAAGAGTAGAGTGGGGCTTACAAAGCGTGGCTATGAGAACTAGAACCAAATAGAACAAGATAGAGACGTTGTAGAAGCTCTAGGAATGATGTAGCAACACAAATAGCCTTGAGAATAAGTAGCTCCTTTGATTTGATGAAGAAAGATGGCTCCTTTTTGCCTTAGAAGCTCTCAAGATGAAGATGGAGGCCATGATTATGGAGCATTTTGGCAGAATTTAGTTGTTAGGATGATTTGTGATGGTTTAGGCTAGGTATTAGGGTGTTTTTATAGGTGTAGAGACTAGTTTAGGCCATAGGATTAACCCTAATTTAGATCTGAACCATAAAATCCCGTTACAGGCTAGTTGGGCAGACCAAAGGAGCAAAATGGTGCACCAGACCAACAGGGTCCGACCAGGGGAGGTCGACCCCCAGGTCGACTCCCCAGTCGACCTGGGGGGGGGGCAGGTCGACTCCCCAGTCGACCCCCCAGTCGACCTGGGGTAGGGCGGGAAAATTTCTCGCCCAATCTATTTCTGGCTGGATTTGAATTTCGGGCTGAATTCTGATTTTTCTGAAATCTTCTATGGGCCATATCTTGGTCATACGGACTCTGATTTACGAAATTTCGGACACGTTTTCATGTAGAATTTCGAGAGAACGCGATGGCGTAACCCATTCCCATTGATTCTTAACTTATGATTTAATTCTGCCCTGATTTCTTGTTTTAACATGTTATTAAAAATTCGGGTTGTTACATTCTCCCTACCTTAAAGGATTTCGTTCCCGAAATCTCCAAGTTAGGAAGAACGTATCCTACCATCCATCATCCATCTACTCAAACATCATCCACGAGTAATCATTGTCCTTAAAAGCTTTCTAGTGCTGTATGAACATATGCAAAAGTGTGTGTGTATATGCTCCTATCTAATGCGGAAATCAGGCGGTTACTAACTCAGTAAACCTCCTTAATGCAAAATATGTTAGTGAAATGAGTCCAAATGTATGCAAATTACTAACATAATTTATAATCTCTACATGAGTGCACATAACATTCAATCATATGCAACATCCACGTGATAGCATAACAAGTTTCATCCATGAATAAGCATAAACACTCATGCACATGCAATATGAAAGTGTGTGAGCCGATCTTAGTGCCTAACGTGTATCATGCATCCACGAGTAACCACTTGCAAACACTTGCAGCCATTTGCAAACATCAAGCATAACATGTTTCAAATACATGTTTCATCCAAAGGGTTTCTACCTAAGGTTCTCATGACAAGATTAACGAGATAACAAGATAAACATGGATAGTAAAAGAAAGATATGCTAACTAGAAAAGAGATCGAGAATGTACCCTAAAAAAGAAATGGAAAAAGCCCATGCATCTTCTCCTCGGTTTCCCAAGTTGCATCTTCATCGGCTTCACTCCACTGAACCTTTACCAACTTGACTTCTCGATTCCTTAGCTTCTTGATCTCTGTTCCCAAGATACGAATTGGAGCTCGCCTCAGGGTTGCCTCTTTCTCTACCTCCACGTCTTCAAGGATGCTAGGCTCAACTACTTCGGCTAATTCATGTAGGCATTTTCGGAGATGCGAGACATGAAAGACATTGTGCAATCCAGTCAGCTTTTCCGGCAATTCCACTCTATAAGCCATTTGCCCAATCCTCTCGATGATAGGGAAGGGTCCTACGAACCTTTGTGCTAGCTTTCCAACTGCTCTAAAACGAACCACATTTCGTAAGGGAGAAACCTTCACAAATTCCATATCTCTAACTTCAAACTCTAAGTCTGTCCTTCGCTTGTCTGCATAGGATTTCTGTCTGTCTTGGGCCGTTTTCATCCACCTTCGAATCAACTCAACCTTCTCGGATGTGTACCTTATCATGTCGGGCCCAAGTATAAGCTTATCCGTCGTCTCCAACCAACATGTTGGTGACTTGCACGGCCTCCCATACAAAGCTTCGAATGGTGCCATCCCTATGCTTGGTTGGTAGTTGTTATTATAAGCAAACTCTACGAGAGGGAGGTGGTCTTCCCAAGTGCCACCAAAGTCAAGAATGCATAGCCTCAACAGATCTTCTAGTACCCTATTCACCCTTTCGGTCTGGCCATCCGTCTGTGGGTGATAGGCTGTACTTAGATTCAATCGCGTACCCATCGCTTCTTGCAAACTGTTCCAAAATTGGCTAGTGAAGATTGGGTCACGATCACTCACTATGCTAGAAGGAACTCCATGCAATCGCACTATCTCTCGAAGATAAACAGATGCTAGCCATGATGCGGTCCTCTTGCTCTTCACTGGAATGAAATGGGCGCTCTTCGTGAGTCTATCCACTATAACCCATATGCTAGTATTCCCCTTCCTTAATCTTGGCAATCTATCCACAAAATCCATAGAGATACTTTCCCACTTCCATAGCGGGACCTCCAATGGATGCAATAGCCCACCGGGCTTCTTCGACTCGACCTTTACTTGTAGGAAAACTATGCATCTAGAAACAAACTCTGCCACATCCTTTTTCATCCCATCCCAAAAGAAAATGCGCTTCATATCCCGGTACATCTTATCCCCTCCGGGATGTATGGTCATCCTCGAGTGATGCGCCTCCTCAAGGACTTTGTTTACTAAGTCTCCCACCCGTGGGACACATAGTCTTCCATCACGCCTTAGCCATCCCTTGTCATCAATAGTATATCTAGCGAGGTGACTTGACGTCTCACCTCGAATCAACTTGTCCATGATCTCGACTATCTGCGGGTCTTCCCACTGTGAAGCCCCAACTTGATCAAGAAGTGTA
This sequence comes from Allium sativum, assembly GCA_030737875.1. Taxonomy (NCBI): domain Eukaryota; kingdom Viridiplantae; phylum Streptophyta; class Magnoliopsida; order Asparagales; family Amaryllidaceae; genus Allium; species Allium sativum. The sequence goes on from CM060918.1 coordinate 896,617,332, forward strand.
GGTCTAAGCTCAAGGGATGCTAACGAACCAGTCATCAACTCAACAGCAGGTGTAAAATCAAAGGTTGCCAAGAACTCTAGTCTTTTCATCTCAACAAACAAGGGACTCAAAGTCAACCTTCTTCTACTTAGCGCATCTGCCACAACATTACCCTTGCCAGGGGTGTAAGCTATATCGAAGTCATATGATGCCAAGAATTCCATCCACCTCTGCTGCCTTAGGTTCAAATCTTTCTGCGAGAAGAGGTACTTGAGCGACTTGTGATCAGTATATAACTCAAACCTTTCGCCTAGAGGATAATGGCGCCAGGATTTTAGTGTAAAGACGATCGCTGCCAACTCCAAATCATGAGTGGGATAGTTCTTCTCATGAACTTTGAGTTGCCTACCCCCAAAGCATATCACTCTCCCTTCCTGCATCAGGACAGCGCCTAATCCCGTTTCACATGCATCGGTGTAAACGGTAAACATCTTCCCTCCATCGGGTAATGCTAGAACTGGAGCTGTGGTGAGGGCTTTCTTGAGCCTTTGGAAAGCAAGCTCACACTCTAAGTCCCATGCAAAGACTAAGTTCTTCTTCGTTAACTTAGTGAGAGGTGCTAAAATCTTAGCGAAGTCCTTAATGAACTTCCTATAATATCCTGCCAGACCGAGAAAGCTTCTCACCTCAGTTGCATTCTTCGGAACTTTCCAGTCTTGTACCGCCACCACTTTAGCGGGATCCACAGCTATGCCTTGCTTAAAAACTATATGCCCAAGGAACCGAACTTCCCTTCTCCAGAAATGGCATTTAGAGAACTTGGCTTTTAACTGATGAGCTCTAAGCGTATCCATAACCTCCTTGAGATGTATAGCATGCTATTCCTCGTCCTTAGAGAAGACCAGAATATCATCCATGAAGACAACCACAAACTTGTTAAGGAACTCCCTAAACACCCTACTCATCAAATCAATGAAGTATGCGGGTGCATTAGTCGAACCGAACGGCATGACAAGCCATTCAAAGAATCCATCTGGAGTCCTAAACGCAGTCTTGTCAATACTATCCTCAGCCACTCTGAGCTGATGGAATCCGGTGGCTAGATCGAGCTGAGAGAAAACAGAAGCACCAACAAGCTGGTCAAAGAGATCATCAATCCTCGGTAACAGGTGCCTATTCTTCTTTGTCAGCTTGTTTAACTCACGATAATCAACACATAGATGAAGCGAACCATCCGCCTTAGTAGCGAATACCACAGGAGCACCCCATTCAGAAATGCTTCGCCTAATGAAATTTTTCTCAAGCAACTCCTTGATTTGCTTACTAAGCTCTCTTCTTTCTCGCGGGGCCATGTGCCTAACAGGCAATGAAACTGGCTTGGCATTATCAACAAGATAAATACGGAAGTCTATCTCTCATTTAGGGGGTAACCCCTTCACCTCATCAAAAACATCAGGATATTCTCGGACCACCCTCACAGATTAAAGATTGTCAATAGACGAGTCGAGGGATTCAAGATAACATAACATGATGGGATCTAGAGGGTTACAAGAAATCTCTGCGGTATTGCCAAGGCGAGTCATAAGCCTCACTACCCTATGCTCACAATCGAGAATGGCTCCATAACTGGACAACCAATCCATGCCCAAAATCAACCCGTATCCCATGAACCCGAGAACATAAGCATTGCATGTGAATTCTACGGTCAAGATAGAAATCCTCAAATCCATACAAATCATAGATAGATGGGCAGAACCCCCAATTGGATTTGAAACACTAACGGGATCCTCAACTAGACTAGTACTTAGGTGCAAACTTTCAACAATGTCAGAAGAAATAAAGGTATGCGATGCACCAGAATCAAATAAAGTTCGAATAGGAAAACCAGAAATGTAAACAAGGCTTTCTACAGAAATACTACCTCGGTCCGGAGCTGGAGTAGTGTTGAGAGCATGCATCTGCCCTCCAGAAGGTCCTGCTCGCTGAGTCTGTCCTTGCCCTTGTCCTTGCTTCTTTGGGCAATCCTTGCTGAAGTGTCCAGACTCTCCGCAATGAAAGCATTCTCCCAACTTCCTCTTCTTCTTCCTACAATCTTTGGCTATGTGTCCAGTGATCCCACAGAAGTTGCACTTTCTTGTGTCCTTTGCCTTGTTGTTGTTGGCCTTGTTACCCTTGTTGTTCTTGTTGTTCTTGTTGTTCTGATTGCTCTGTTTGCCTCCCCACTTGGAGTCCTCCTTCTTGGTTTGAGTCTCATTAAGCTTAACTTCTTTCTTGTCATTCTTATCATCTCCTTGAATCAAGGCCATATCCACTAAGCTCTCAAAAGTGGCCCCCATGAGTATATGAGACTTGGCCAAACCTTGTAATGGCTCATTCAATCCTCGAGCAAAGCGTAGAGCCTTCTTCTGAGGTGTGTTAACGTCTAAACCGAATCGAGCAAGCTGGTTAAACTAATTCACATACTCCCTCACAGTCATGTCCCCTTGCTTCAAAGATATAAACTTCTCCATTTGAAGATTCTCCTCAGCAGATGATAGAAACTTAAGCCCAAACCTCATCCTAAAGTCGGCCCAAGTCTCTATAGGCCTAGTAGCGTTGGTGACCTCCCACCAATAAGCAGCTTCCTCTTTCAATAGCAATACTGCCAACAGAACTTTCCTACGGTCTTCTACATCAAAGATAGCAAAAAGGTCTTCAGTTTCCTTTAACCAGTTTCTTGCCTCAACATAAGTCTCTATCCCAACAAAATTCTTGCCACCCATTGCCTTAAAGTCTTTGCAAATCTTGCGAAATCCGCTTGTGGATGCTGAGGAGGAGGAGGAGGAGGAACCTCAGGTACAGGAGGAGGAGTGGGGGTGTTTGCTGGGCCCACATCGTTGGCCCTAGCTTCCAAGTACCTTCGGAACCATCCGGGTATGGGTACTCCCTCGGGTAGGTTAAGATCGGACATGCTGAAAAAAGGAAAAGATAGATTCAGAACGAGGAAACAGAGGATAGTGCTAATGGCTTTTGGGGAATAGCCTTTTAAAATAAACTAGACTTTTCTTGGAAAAATACTTAATTGGTTTTGAAAATAGTTTTTCAAAAAGGGTTTTTAAAACTTTTGTCCGGACTAGTAAAACCTCAGGCTCTGATACCAAATGTAACACCCCACCTCCGCCGTGGCCACGCTCACGAGTGCTGGCACTAGCTTTGAAGGGGAGTTGTCTAGGTAAACATGCACAGAGATGTCACAAGACAGAACATAGATAAATAAATAAGTAAAGCAGCGGTAGAAGTTTAAAAACCATCATTTCAAAACCAACTAGTCAACTTACATCAAAGTACTTAGTCATTATTGTCCAACTACCACAAGTCTAGAAAACATAAACTGAAAATAACATAAAGTAAACTATCCCCAAGATAGAAGTGGTGAAGCCATAGCAAGCTCAAGTCCAAACTGTACATGAGCTATCAAGAAAGCAAGCCAACTGTCCAAGCTAAGCACTAGTATTCCCTCCCTGAGAACCTGGGGGGAGGGGGGAAACGGAAGAAATGAGGCGAAAGAAAAAGGGTCAGTCATAAAGACTGGTAAGTCCTACCTACTATTAGTATAAAAACTAATAAAGTTAACTAAACATGAGAAACTGAGATGAAACATAAAGATGATAACTAACTGGCATGATAAGTAGATAACAAGGTAGATCAAGTGTGGCATCGCATATACAAGGTTTAGTTTTGCACCAATAGTTCTAGTAATCCAACCCATGTCAAGTATAAACAAGAAATGATCCCTTGGCCCAATATCATGAGGTGACCCAAGTCAGGGTCCAACTGCACGGTCTAGTCGATCGGCTCCCTATAAGCCTAACTCGTCAAGTGTCGGTGTCATACGACCCAATCACGGAATGTAGTCAAATTGTGCTAGGTCCACCGTAGGGTGTATCAAGTCCTAGGGTGCCAACCACTGACACGAATCAAGCACACACAGTCTAAACCTACTGGTGCCCGTGCCTGCTTTTTTCAACTCCGGACTATGTGCACGACCATAGTCCGCCTGAACCTACACCGGCGCACCAATTCAGCCGTCGTTCTGGTCGCTTACAATCAACCCGGTAATCGTGCCCCACCCTAGCCTAGTCCCTAGGGTATCGTGATACATTCAAGAGGGTTACTACTGAAAAGGACCGCGTAACTAGTGTTTCTAACGGGTTAAGTGTGGTTAACCCTATCCAATCATGTTCAAGTTGGTTAAGTGTACCCAAGTGGTTCATGACTTAACCCCATCCAATCATGTATCAAGTTAATTAAGTGTTTCCAAGTGGTTCATGACTTAACCCTAACATGTGGCATTAATTAATTTAATGCACCAAACCTCTCACATTAGACTTTGTTGTGGTTACTGGATATGCCGGGCGGGTCCGGGCAGCTTTACACCACAACCTAGTCTAACCTCGGGTTTCAAGCGCGATGTGACCAACTTCTCACATTGGGTCCTATTGTTTGTAGCCACTGGATTTGCCGGGTGGTTCCGGGCAGATTTACGCTACAAACTCAACCCAACCTCGAGTTGGCCACTTTATGGTTTTCTACATGTCATGACCACATTCATGTTTCAAGCAAAATCAAGTTTCATTTCATATTTCCAAGTCATGTTTTTCATGTTATTTCAAGTTTGCCTAACTACCCATAACATATCCCCATCGCACGTGAATTCGCATCAACACAAGTGAATCATGGAACATAAAAATATGAACAACAGGGGCATAAGGTGGTAAAGGTGGTCATAAGTTGAACATGATGATATTTGAGGCAAAGGTGTTCATCACAACTAGCATATAGGATTATTGGCCTCAAAACATGCATGACATCAAACTTAGCAAATAAACTAGCATGTAGTTCAACATCATAGGCAAAGGTGAAACATGATAATAGTTGACATAGGGTGATAAGCTTGTGGGTAGCATGTAGTTCAACATCATATGCAAGTTAACATCAAGGTTATGAGAGGTTCTATGTTGCATTATGCATAACTACCAAGTTCTATGTTGCATTATGCATAACCACCAAATAAAGCTCATAGCTTTCTACCCAAAAATCAAGGTAAATGGTACTAGGTTCATGTTAGTGCCACAATCATAGATCAAAAGAGTCATAAATGGATCTATGCATACAAATATAGCCCCAAGACAAGTATTATACCCAAAAGTCCCATTTCAACTTGCTACACGATCATATTAACTTCATAGTTTAAATCTAAGAGTAGAGTGGGGCTTACAAAGCATGGCTATGAGAACTAGAACCAAATAAAACAAGATAGAGACGTTGTAGAAGCTCTAGGAATGATGTAGCAACACAAATAGCCTTGAGAATAAGTAGCTCCTTTGATTTGATGAAGAAAGATGGCTCCTTTTTGCCTTAGAAGCTCTCAAGATGAAGATGAAGGCCATGATTAGGGAGCATTTTGGCAGAATTTAGTTGTTAGGATGATTTGTGGTGGTTTAGGCTAGGTATTAGGGTGTTTTTATAGGTGTAGAGACTAGTTTAGGCCATAGGATTAACCCTAATTTAGATCTGAACCATCAAATCCTGTCACAGGCTAGCTGGGCAGACCAAAGGAGCAAAATGGTGCACCAGATCAACAGGGTCCGACCAGGGGAGGTCGACCCCCAGGTCAACACCCAGGTCGACTCCCCAGTCGACCTGGGGGGGGGGGCAGGTCGACTCCCCAGTCGACCCCCCCTATCGACCTGGGGTTGGGCGAGAAAATTTCCCGCCCAATCTATTTCTGGCTGGATTTGAATTTCGGGCTGAATTCTGATTTTTCTGAAATCTTCTATGGGCCATATCTTGGTCATACGGACTCTGATTTACGAAATTTCGGACTCGTTTTCAAGTAGAATTTCGAGACGAACGCGATGGCATAACCCGTTCCCATTGATTCTTAACTTATGATCTAATTCTTCCCTGATTTCTTGTTTTAACATGTTATTAAATTTGGGTTGTTACAGAAGTCCTAATAGTGTGTATGTGTGTGTATATATATATATAACACGGAGGGTATGGAGAGTCATACCTGCTCCACCCTTGCATCCACAGAGTTAGCACACAACCATTGATATATGCTACACTATGATCAACATCATATAAATACGGTGTGATAGATGCCCAAGAACTAATGATGATAAATAAGTAAACCTCCATAGCATCCATCATCCATCCTCACATTCACTCAGTACGTAAAGTATACGATACTCAATACTTTGGTCACCAAATCCATCGATGCGCTGGCAGTCCCTACTGTAACAGGCTCTAACAAACTATCATTAAGCCCTACTTCAGTGGACTATAACAAATAACCCAACACAGTCAATACTGCAACTAACGCTGGGGTCCGGCCAATTTGTCCATATTGCAACTGGCGCTAATCTATCTTTGTTCCCCTCTTTCAGAGGTGTACCGAAATCGTGAATACTAATAGCTCCTTCACACACGTTCTTCGTAGTAGAATCCATCTTTAGACTATTTATAGGAATCCCCATTGAAGTCGATCGACAAGTGGGCTATCCTCGACAAACTGCACTACCGTGAGATCTCATCGACTGCCCTCCAAATCGTAACAACCATGTGTCATACCATCCTCATACGATAGTCATCTCATTATGACTTGATGCCGTCTTTTCTGCATATCGAAGAAAAGCAATACATCGCAACAACATTTCTCTACATCTTGGGACCATCATCGCCGAATGACAAATCGCTACATAGAAGCATCACATCGTCACCTCAAGCCAAAGCCACTTATTGAAAAGCCATCACATCGAAATCACTATCGAACAAACCCCCATATCCCGCTCCTAAAAATTGCACCATCGTCCATGTAAAATCGTCCAAGGCAATAGTAAACATTTCCAACTGTTTTATAGTAATTGATAGTGATTGCTTGAATCACCTATTTAACCAAATTGGTTAAATATGCATCCAGGGAAAATGTATGATATTCGTTGCGAAATCCAGCTTGTCGCCAAGTCCATCTCCCATTCCAAATTGGCCATCAAGCTCCAGTGTTGCCCCATCTTTGAATCTGTTGCCAAGCTCCAAAGCTGCTGCATCGTAGAATCCATCTTTGCGCTCTGAAGCTCCTTCAACTATATATCTTGCTCGCTAGAGTCTACCATCCTAGTGTGTTCAATCAATATACACCAACATATGCATTTGATCAATAAGCACCCCAAGCTCTAATGAACGAAATATTTCCTAATACTAGATCGCCTTTGATCGACGTATTAATCGAACTAAGAAAACAATTCAACCTTGAAACCAATAGTTAAAATTAATTCCTTAACTAGCATGTGAGCATCCATAATAGCAGTAATACATCAAATAAAACCCATCTATAACAATCAAAGTGAAATAAGTGTCCACATAACCTATATCTACTAGTGTGGTCAAAATATCGTATAGTAGCACGTAAACAGATAAATGGTCCGCACAATAAATATCGTACAATAGCAAGTAAACAGGTAAATAGCATGCATAATAGTGCATAATTTAGCAAATGTGATATTTCGGTTAAAATTACTTGAATCACTTTCTATTATTTTTATTTATTATCTACTAGGTTCAGCAACCCTAAATATTACGTTTTATAATTTGAAAATAGTTTAAAGCGTCAAATCTATACTATTTGAACAAATAAAGTTTGGTGAGATATAATATCACTCCTATTAGCCAGGTCAGCCCAAATTAGCTCTACAATGTAGAGCTCGCCAATACGAGTCCATCAGAAGAAACAACGTCCAATTTTGACCTCGTACTTAAAGTTATCTCATATATAAGTTTTACAACTATTAATTAAACTTAACTAAACAATTAATATAACCAATTACCTGATAAGCATTAACATTTCTTCCACATAGTGCCTAGGTCATGTACATATCAGTACACATACCCATGCAAATAAACTCCTTATTCCGATCTCATGCTCATTCCTTCAAGATTCCCTAATATGATTTCGCCAACGAACTCTACAACCAATCCTCTTTGTTGTGATATCCATAATACATGGTCCAATCCCCTCTGGCAAAGACCGATTTTTTGACCAAATTTTCCCAAGCAAATGTCGCATTTTGCTCCTGGCCACCGCAAACCTCACCATCGATGTCAATGGACACCCCTTCACTCGTGAAACACCCCACTTTCCTTAGATTTGCTTAACTCTGATCATATCATAAGGAACCGAACCCTATGTCACAACATAGAGAAACCGATCGTCTCAAACCCAATCGCAAAACTGAGTAATGGCATAGGTAGAAAGATCATTGTCATGTAAGTGCAACAGAGTTAGTTTCATGATTTAAGGTGGAATGGATGTTGATATTTTGGTTTTTAAGGCATAGAAAGTGGCGGCCATTGCTGGGCGATGTAACAGTAAATCAAAATTAGGAAAGAATCGATTTGGATTGGATAGGTTACTATAGCTTATATTTTGAATATTTTATTATTTCACATTTAACTTCTCCTATAGAAATTGATGCGCGTTTTACCTAACCACGATCAAACAACTTAACCAAACGCTACAAAACATGATGTTGTGCATCACTACGACGATATAGTTTCAAAGGTATAAGTTTCGTTGAATTTTGAGAGTATTTCCCGAAACGATAGTTTTACACGTATATTGAGATCGTTATGACCATCAATTGGTCTTGAAATCAGAATATAGCGATCTTTATATTTTTTTATTAACGTAAGAAACCATACGAACTCAACGAAACTAGTCCCGAGTCTCGATTTCATCTTTTGTGAAAACCCACTCTTTGGAACTGTCAATCGAATAATTAACAATCAATATTTAAATAAAATATTTAAATATTTAATTGTTAAAATATGGGTCATTACACAGGACATAAGAGCCTAGCACTGGGTAAACCTAGGACATACGAGCCTGGTCCCCAAAGTCCTTGAGGTGCCCTCTGAATAAGGGAAGGGTAATATATTTTCGATGCATAGTCATGGTTTCGATTAAAGTCCTTGATTACAGTTAAGGCGCTTAATGGAGGAGGGATGCGTAATCTATTTCTGCTGCACATTCCCAGTTCCAAGTGAAGCATGCCAAGCTCTACTTTGGCATAAGCATGTCAAGTCTCTTCTTATGTCTCATCCCACAAAAGGGAATGAAAGCACAATAGGAGCACCTAAAGCATGCCAAGTCTTTGCTTTAGGGAAAATCCTAAAGATGGAAAGAGTTTTTAAAATCAAAAGCTCTTTCATACCTGAAAATCGAAAGAGGACATTCCACACTTCTATTAAAGCCAAAGACGGCTTCCTGACTATTAAAATCAAAAGTGAACATTCTGGACTTCTATTGAAGCCAAAGACAACTTTGTAACTATTGGAACCGTAAGAGGACACTTTGGACTTCTATTATCCTAAGTTCTTGAATCTGGGTTTCAGGTCTCCTAATAAGCCGAAAAAGGCTTCGTGTACATTATTTATAGAATTAGGATTTGTGGATTTCTTAGTATCTTGTTTCCCGAATCTAGGTTTCAGGTTTTCTGATAAGGCGAAGAAAGATTCGCATATATTATTTCTAAAGTTAGGATTTCTTGATTTTTAAGTGTCTTATTCCTGAAACTGGGTTTCGAATCTTCTAATAAGCTCAAGGAGGCTTCGTATACATTTCCTCTAGAGTTGATATTTCTGGATTTCTAAGTATCTTATTACCCGAATCTAGGTTTTTTTTCCACTCAAAGTATTTCCAAACTTCATCCTTCTCTTTTTTGACCCATTCCTTTACAAGCTCTCCATCTAAGCCATTCGGTGGGTTTATCGAACGAGGAAAATGTTCCACTACATCTTTTTGGTGTCTTGTTGCTCCAAAATGGCTGGATGGAGTCCCAAATAAGGTATTGGAAAATCAAGGATGCTATCATTCAAAATAAATTCCAACGATTTAAAAGAGCCCTAGATTTTCTCTAGCACTACTAGATAAAGTTGAATAGAAATCACCCTTTTAACATCAATTTGTAAAACCACTGACGTTAAAAGTTCTTTTAACATCAGTAAATTTTAAAGCAATGTTAAATTGTCCTCTAAACATCGGTTGTTAAAATAACCAATGCCTATCTTTTGAAAAAAAACTATTACCTTCGGCCGCAAAAAAAGCGTCTCCCAAAATCATTTCTCATGCCTTCTATTCTTTAAAAACAATGGCAGGCGAAACCCTCTTCCATTTCCTTAATTGCCTCGCCTAGCCACCTCCAAATCGCCTCGCTACCACCTGCAAATTGCGAGCCACCACTAGCAGTTGAGTAGGAATGGAAGTGGAAGCATTTTCTTCCTTTAAATTAGGGTTTTTGATAAGAATTAATGCTTCGCTTTCATATTTTTACTTTTATCTCTAGCACAATAGTAATTGGATAATTGTAAGTGATTTTTTTTATTGCTTAGTTCGATCTGTCCTTTTATCTCAAGCACGGTTTATGTTTAAACTGAACTCGAATACACTTGTATGCCAATGATGACTAGTTTTAAAGTAGGAGTGGAAACTCCTATTTTTTAATATTATTTTGATTGACCAATTCAAGTGATTTTGATTTGCTATATGTTGCTCAATTCATACATTCACTCTGAAAATTGTAATCTTTGAATTAAGGTTTATATAATTCTTAGCTTAAATGGGAGTTTATATAATTTAATGGTTGTTGCTATGCTGATAAGAATTTGTTTCTTGCAGCACTTGTATTCTATTCATGATATTTTGCATACTTGCCTTACTTTTGATTTATATGTATGAGTGATAACTCATACACTCATATTGTCGTGATGTGTTGATTCATGCATGTCTAGCATCCATGCATGCTTGGCTCAGCTGCTCCTTGTTGCTTTTATGCCTTACTTGATGTTGTATGTTTGGACACATAACTTAGTATTTACGTGTATATGTAAATTATTAGCATACATACACTTGCTAAGAACAGATACTACACTTGGTCAAAACTAATAAGAACAAATAATATAGAATCAAAAGATGATGACGGACAACCCAAATACCTGAGGCGATAATGTAAAAATATATTATTTTTTATTCGAGTTATATTTAGTGGTTTCTACTGATTGTCTCTTGTGATTTTAGGTTGATCTACTTGTGGTTTATGCACCGGTTAGGGGTAAGGCTTGATCTTATGGTTTCGATTGAGCTAGTCGCAACAACAGGAACATCTTCCGAGTTGGTGGGTTAAAGCTAGTCAAAAGGGGATACTTTTGATTAGTCTAATCCCACTAATTTCAGACAATGTTCATGTAGTTTTCAGACGGTTCCCCCGAAACCGCAAGATTGAGCCTTACCCTAGCTCAAAAAGGGAGCACAGCTACTATAGGTATGTTGACAGTTTATACATGATTTTTTTGTTTGAGTTATATTTAGTGGTTTTTGATCAGTGTCTCTTACTTAGTGGTTTTTGCACTGGCAAGTGGTGACGCATAAGCAATAATTTCCAAAAGATCAAAAATTCCAAAGGTGTTGTTAGTTGCACAATTAATAATTTGTATGCTACCTTAGAGAGCTTCTTACTTGAAGAAATTTGAGGCCTCTAAGGTAGCATACAAATTATTACTTGTGTAACCAACAACACCTTTGGAAATTTTTATCTTTTTGAATTATTACATGAGCTTATGGTTTCAGTGGAGCTATTCGCAACAATAGGAACATCACCTGAGTTGGTGGGACAGGGCTAGTCTAAAGTGGACATTTTTGATTACTCTAATCCCACCAACTTCAGACAATGTTTCTGTCTCTGTTTCTGGGAAAAATATTATTGAATAAAAATACCATTTGAATATTTAATTTCTTTGCAATAGCGTTATTTTTCAGTATCAATTATGTTTAAACAAACTGATGTAATAAGGAGCCTATAGCATCAGCCATTCAAAAAAAGTGATATAATAAACCATCTATACATCGCTTATTGTAGAAAATCGATGTATATAACAACAAGTAACCTTGGTACTTTTAAAGTGACTGACGTAATCATCTTTTCAATAGCGGTCCTTTATAAATAACCGACGTAGAATTCCCGTAAAGTCTTTGGCCGTAAAGAATCAGATATCCTAATAAAAACATTGTATAAAGTTATCTTAGACATCAGACAAAAAGCGATGTAGAAGACGTTAACCTCTCTTTACACATGCGAAAACATCGGTCGAAATTCTTTCAGAGATCGAGCAAAAACTGATATCGTAGGTAGTTTTCTAGTAGTGTAGCTAGAATACAAGGTTGCAACTAATTGTTTTGGAGCAAATTCATATCCCTATCGAAATCTTCCATAGGGTTGGCCTTCACCATGTTCTTTCTGGTGACTAAAACATTTTCTTATTGGACAAGCTTCCCTTCCAAGTCCCTTCTTTATTCCCAGAGACTTTGTACAATAACCCGTTGCTCTTGAAACTTTTTGAACCATTCAAAAGCATGAGGTTTATCCAGAAATTTTGAAGGAATCTAGTCTCTGTAGGGCTTTTCCTATTTATGTGCCAGTTAGAATTTAAGCAGGGAAACCTCTGGAGAATGTGATCGGGCTAGATGGGAAGCCTTATAAAAGTCAAGATACGTGATAGCGTTATTTGTAAAAAATGCATAAAAATAAGTTATGAATAAGAAGATAACACAAAGAATGCACACATGAAAATATTTTCATATTAACTTCAGTTAGACATTTACAAGATCTTAGAGCAACTCAAACCTCCTTACCAGTCAAAAGTTATAGGCAAAACAAGATTTGCTAAGGGCAAAACGGGAATTTAAAATTCGACAAAAATCGTGAACATGTGAAATGACCCCTATAGTCGTTCCCCAAAGTTATACGACCATACGACTTCATATGTAAGTGAAATAAATATTTTACGATCCTCCGATGCGTAGAATAAGGGTCATTACATTATATACACACAAGAGGATTATATATATACATAACAATCAAAATCAGTTCAAAACAGTTCAAAATCGAGCTTTTGGGGGGAGCAGGAAAATTCCTGCATAGGGGTGTCAACCCCATAAAGGGGGTGTCGACCCCTGGGTCAACCCCATAAGGGGGGTCGACCCCCCTACGGCAGATCTAGGCAGATTCTTCTGGCTAAATGTGGACTCCTTTCTTGACTTGGTTCGTTGGCTTTAGGCTATAAATAAGCCCGCGTTTCTCTTGTTTCTCCACACAAAAAATAATGGAGAACTAGATGCTGCCTCTGCCCGGATTAAATCAGGCCTTTTCTTCTTCAGCAATCAACTAGATTTTTAGAGATCTATGATTCAACATCAGTAATTCTTTCTTCTATTTTTCTAGATCCAATCACTGTGAGTTTACGTTACTTTTAGATCTAAATGTTTGAAAGTAAATCTTGACATGACTATAACTTGGATCTATGCCTGTGACTATTTGAATCATATCAAATTTGCTATAACTTGTTTACCTAAGTTATTCTGACATGGCTATGAACTAAATCTGACCTATACCTATTTATCATGTTAGATATGCCATTGTTTGTAGATCTTATTCACTGTTTAGATCACCTCTTACTTGTTCCTGTTATGTTTTTGGCTAAATCAGATCTGTTACTAGTTGGATATCTAATTCATTGTTTAGATTTCATCGTACCTGTTTATGATGTCCTTATTATGTTAGAATCAGTTCTATTGCCACATGTTCGTCAGATCAATTCCTATATGCCTATCATGTCATTATGCCACTATATGTTTATGCCTATTTCTTCCATTATATGTCAAATTTATTAGTATAGTCATTACTATCCTCTTCCCTTAATCTTTTCCCTTTTATTTTTATAGCCGGGCTACCTTCGAGCCTAGGCATACCACCGAAATATGCGAACGCTTTAATTTGGGAATAAGGGAAAAAAGTTAAAATTGTGGCATGGCTTGTAATTGAAAATTGGGGGCATGGCTTGTATATGAACATGAATTTGGGGGCATAAATCAACTTGTGATTAATGACTTTAATTTGGGGTATATGGTTCATTATGAACATAACTTGGGAAATGGGCATGAAAATCTATAATGACATAGGAATAATTGATAAATAATGGAAATGCCTAGAATTACAGTAACTAGAAACTGTAACCGCGCTTAGACACGAGGTTAGATTACACTGTGGTGGAAGTCTGCCCGGAACCGCCCGGCGTATCCAGTGACCATAAATGGTGAATCTAATGTGAGGGGTCTAAGTGCATAAACACAAGACATGCTAAGACATGAGGTTAAGTCCGACTTGTGAAAGAAGTCTGCCCGGAACCGACCGACCGACATATCCAACATCCATAAGTGGTAGGCCTAATGTGGGAGGTCTAGCACATTATAACCATAAATGAATATGGTAATGAATTGGAATACTTAACCTAGTTGAATCCATAGGGATTATATGAACATATAACTTGAGTAGGGGTTAAATAAACTTGTTTGAAATAGTGGGTGGGTTAAGTAAATCTTGGGTGGGTGGGTAATATTTATATATAGGCCCACAAACTTAACCTGTGAAGTTATGCAATCTTTTACTCTAGTATGGCATAACCTGTGGAAAACCTAGTGGGGATGCAAGCGTAGGGGGAAGCTTGTATCATATTTTGTGTGGTACCCGTTTTAGTTAGTAACCCATATATATGTATCAAACAAGTACTTGAACTAGGTCGGAGACGGGGCACGCTTACTGGGCTGATTGTAAGAGATCTAAACGTGGGGGACGATGTGGGCGGCGCATTCCGACGGGGTCATGTGCATGCATGGGTCCGACAGAGCAGGTTTAGATGCCGTGACACCTGTAGATATGGTTGTGCACATCTTGAAAATGAAGGGTTGCTACTTTAGGGTGTGATACACCTTACTGTGGGCCTAGCACAGGGTATCTACGGAGTAGGGAGTCGATCGATTAGGATAGTAATTAGGGTACATCTAGACTCGGGTATGTTGGGTAGTCTGTTAATACCCTTAGGGGTAACTCCAGTATGCTGGGCTACTTGTTGATTATATAGGCTGGAAACCTCTCACTGGCAGTACACCTAAGTCTACCATCTTATACTTGTTGGGGATCATCTTGTTAATAAGACACTAGTATTGGTGTAGAGTAATCGTTAGAGAAGCGCAATATACTCTATCATGTTGAGCCTGTTTACCTTCTCATACTTGCCTTTTATGATGTTATATCTCTTATCCACTTTATATGCCTATCATTATACTTTTCCTTATTTATATGCTAAAAGTAATTGGACTCACCAAACTTTATGTCTGACCCATTTTGTTTCCTTTTCTTTCTCTTCCATTCCCCCTAGGTTCTCAGCGTGGGAATACTCAAGCTTGATCAGGATTCTGCTTTCATCTTTCTTGAAGCTGCATAGATATACTGCTCGATTTCATGTTTCTCTACTATGGCTATGTTTTGGGGATTATGCTTCTTTTATTAATGTACTTTGATGTTTAAAGTACAAGACAGAAATTTTAGTGATGTACTGGGTTTTATGTTTTTCAGACATATGATATCACCATGTTTTGAACCACGATGCTTTATAATTCATCAAGTTTTAAATTCTAATGCTATTTTATATCTGTCTTGTAATGTTTCTGTTTACCTATAACGCTTCACGAAATTAATGCATTCTCTTGATGATTGACATTAATGGACGTGGGGTGTCACACTTGGTATCAGAACTGAAGGTTACCAGATCGGAAAAAAAATTTGAAAATTATTTTCAAAAATGTTTTAAAAGAAAGCATTTTCAAAAGGAAAAGTCTGTTTCGAAAAACATATTCCCCAAAGCCATATGCAATATATTTCGTTCCTTTGTTTGAATCCTTTTCCTTTTCTTTTCAGCAAGTCTGGAAAACCTAATATTCCTGCCGGTGGTCAACCTGACGTTCCTCCCCCACCTCCACCCATTGTTCCTCCTCCTCCTCCTCCATGTGCCAATAATTTCTCTAAGATCTGCAAAGATTTCTGTGCTTTGGTAGGAAAGCCATTCCATGGAACCGAGACATTCGTAGAGGCAATGAATTGGCTCAAAGAGGTGGAGGATCTGTTTGGAATTTTCGAAGTGGACGATCGTAGGAAGATTCAGTGAGCCACCTGTCTACTGAAAGATGAAGCTTCGTTCTGGTGGGAAGTGACGGAAGTAGGGCGTCCAGTGGAGACTTGGGATGATTTTCAGCAAATGTTTGAAATGAAGTTTCTTTCTCAAGCTGAGAAAGGTATGCAAATGGAAAGGTTTCTGGCACTCAAGCAAGGAGGCATAACTGTCAAAGAGTATGTTAATAGATTCAACCAACTAGCATTGGAGCTGGTAGATACTCCGCATAAGAAAGCTTTGCGGTTTGCTAGAGGACTGAATGAACCCCTCCATGGGTTAGCTATGTCCCATATTCTGATGGGAGTTACTTTTGAGAGGCTTGTTGATTTGGCCTTAATGCATGAGGAAGATAAGGCTGAAAACAAAGAAGTTAAGGTTGTGGAAACACAAAATAAGAAACTATGACCGAAGAAGGGACAACAACAACAAGAAAAGAAAGGAGGAAAGAATGACAAGGCTAAGGATAAGAGGAAGTGCCAGAATTGCGGACGCGAGGGTCATTTGATCAAGGAATGTAAAAGAAGGAAGAATGCTTGCTTCAGTTGTGGAGAGGTTAGACACTTTTCTAAGGAATGCCCGAAGAAGCAAGAACAAGGTCAAAGGGCAGGAGCTTCTGGAGGGCAAGTGCATGCTCTCGCGATCAGTGCTCCAGATCGAGGTAGGAAAGTTTCCGTGGAAGGTTTGATTTCTCTTTCCAATCATCCTATTCGACCACTTTTTGATTCTGGCGCTTCACATTCATTTATATCTAATTCTGTGGTTGAGTCTCTGCACCTTAGTACTAGTATGATAGTGGATCCCGTTGTTGTCTCAAACCCCATTGGTGGTACAACTCGTTTCTCTGGGTTTGAGAATATCTATGTTAGGCATCGAGTTTGAGTGTGGCGCATATGTTCTCGGTTTTATGGGCTATGGTTAGATTCTAGGGATGGATTGGCTAGCCATGTATGGTGCCATTCTGGATTGTGAGAGGAGGTTCGTTAGACTTTTGACTTGCCAGGGGAGGACCCTCGAAATTTCTTACAACCCTAAGGGGTCTATCATGCTTAGTTTCCTAGGTTCTCTTGATGCATTTATTGATGATCTGCAATATGTACCAGTAGTCCGTGAGTACTCTGATGTTTTTGAGGAGGTTCGGGGCTTACCTCTGAGGCATAAGATTGATTTTCGTACATACTTGGTAGACAATGTAAAGGCAGTTGCATTACCTGTGCGCCATATGGCTCCAAGGGAAATGAGGGAGCTTAGCAAGCAAGTAGGGGAGCTACTTGAAAAAGGTTTTATTAGGCGAAGCATATCTGAATGGGATGCTCCAGTGGTATTCGCAACTAAGGAGGATGGTTCGCTTTGCTTATGTGTAGACTACAGGGAGTTGAATAAACTCACAAAGAAGAATAGGCACCCACTCCTAAGGATAGATGATCTGTTTGATCAGCTTGTTGGTGCATCAGTATTCTCTCAGTTAGACTTGGCCATGGGGTTTCATCATTTGAGGGTGGCCGAGGACCGTATAGACAAGACTGGCTTTAGGACTCCATATGGTTTCTCTGAATGGCTCATTATGCCTTTTGGGTTGGCGAATGCACCCGTCTATTTTATTGATCTGATGAGTAGGGTGTTTCAGGAGTTTTTAAATAAGTTCGTCATGGTCTTTGTTGATGATATCTTGATCTTCTCAAAGATCGAGGAAGAGCATGCCCAACATTTGAGAGATGTTTTGAAAACTCTTCGCGCCCATCAGCCTAAGCCGAAATTCTCCAAATGCCATTTTTGGATAAAAGAGGAGAATTTCTAGGGCATGTGGTCTATAAAGATGGGATAGCAGTAGATCCCACAAAGGTAGTTGCAGTTCAAGATTGGCAAATCCCAAAGAATGCAATGGAAGTGAGAAGTTTTCTTGGATTGGCAGGCTATTATAGGAAGTTCATTAAGGACTTCGCAAAGATATCAGCCCCAATCACCAGATCGACGAAGAAGAATTTGATGCTTTCATGGAATATGTATTATGACATTGCTTTCCAATGATTGAAGAGGGCTCTGACAATAGCCCCAGTCTTGACCTTTCCCGACGGAAACAAAGGGTTCATAGTTTACACTGGTGCATGTGGTACAGGGCTTGCTGCGGTTCTGATACAAGAGGGAAGGGTAGTATGTTATGGTGGTAGACAACTAAGGGTTCATGAGAAGAACTAATCTAACCATGACTTAGAGCTAGCAGCCATAATATTCGCGCTTAAGACGTGGTGTCATTATTTGCTTGGAGAGAATTTCGAGTTATACACCGATCATAAATCTCTCAAGTACTTGGTCTCGCAGAAGGATCTTAATTTAAGGCAACAAAGGTAGATGGAGTTCCTAGCATCTTATGACTTCAAGATTGCTTATACCCCTGGCAAGGGTAATGTGGTGGCAGACGCACTGAGTAGGCAGAGGATAGTCTTGAGTCCTTTGTTTATGGAAAGGAAAAGCTTGGAGTTTACATCGACTTTTGACTTTAGACCCACCACCGAGTTTTTTCCTGGCTTGTTTGCATCACTGGGGGTGCGACCTACTCTTATGGATCTGATAGGAGATTTGCAATGAGATGATCCATAGATTTCAGACATCTTGGATAGACTCAGTAAAGGGGAGACTTCTATTCACCTCAGTAGATATTCCATAGATGACAGGGGATGGTTACGACAAGACAAAAGGCTTTGTGTTCCCCGAATTGGATGTTTGTTAAAAACAGTCCTAGAGGAAACCCATCATTCTAAGATGACTATTAATCCAGGTGGCGATAAGATGTATAGCGATATGAAGAGGGTTTTCTTTGGGCTAGGATAAAGAAGATGTGGTGGAACTTGTTTCTCAATGTTTGGTTTGTCAACAAGTTAAAGCCGAACAAAAGAAGCCTAGTGGTTTACACCATTCTTTGGAGGTCCCATAGTGGAAGTGAGAAAGTGTCTTTATGGATTTCATAGATGTTTTGCCTAGATCGAAGAACGACAACACCAGTATTTGGGTTGTAGTAGACAGACTTGCTATGAGCGCTCATTTCATTCCACTTAAGAGTAAGAGGACGACAGCATGGTTGGCAGCAGTTTACGTTCGTGAGATAGTCCGTCTTCATGGAGTACCTTCCAGCATCGTAAGTGATCGTGACCCCATTTTCACCAGTGAATTTTGGAGGGGCTTGCAAGATGCATTAGGTACACAGTTGTGTTCGAGCACCGCTTATCACCCACAGACCGATGGACAGACAGAAAGAGTGAATAGAGTTCTTGAGGTTCTTCTAAGGCTGTGTATCCTAGACTTCGGAGGGACTTTGGAAGAGCACCTTCCTTTAGTGGAGTTCTCCTAGAAAAACAGTTATCAAGCTAGCATGGAACCCTTCGAAGCATTGTACGGACGACCCTGTAGATCACTGACTTGTTGGTGGGAATCTACAGAAAGACTTCTACTTGGACCAGATCTGGTTAGAGAAATGTCTGAGAAGATTGATCTTATTAGACGGTGAATGAAGACAACTCAGGATAGGTAGAAGTCCTACATTGATAAGACAAGGACTGACATTGAGTTTGAGGTGGGAGACATGGTTTTCATTAAAGTATCACCTTTGAGGAATGTGGTTCGCTTTGGATCTATAGGGAAACTGGCACCAAGATTCGTAGGACCATTTCCCATAACAGAAAAGATTGGCCAAATGGCTTATAGAATAAACTACCAGAAAGACTATCTGGAGTTCATTATGTTTTCCACATTTCTCATTTGCGGAAGTGCTTGCATGATACTGTAGAAATAGTCGAGCCGAGTATATAGGAGGAAGTAGAGGTGGAACGGGAAGCAACAGTTAGGCGAGTTCCTACCCATATTCTTGGATCAGAAGTTAAGAAGCTACGCAACCGAGAAGTCAAGTTAATAAAGGTTCAGTGGGGAGAAAACCCAGAGGATGCAACTTGGGAGACTGAAGACAAGATTCACACTTCGTACCCTTTTCTTTTCAAAGGTACGTTCTTAACTTCCTTTCCAAAGCTTTTATATATGCTTGTTCCTATCATTTGAGTATATCCTATCTATCAAATCTTCGACCTTTAGGTAGGAAACTTATGGATGTAAACATGTGTTTGAAACATGTTATGTTTGATGGATACAAGTGGATGCAAGTGTTTTCTTGTGGATGCATATACACACACATTAAGCACTAGGTCGGCTCAATAACTCTCATACTACATATAGATGTGTGTGCATATTTCTTCTTTTTATGGGTGGAAATGAATGTATCATCATATGGATGTTGCATTTGGACGATGATGGTGCACGCTTATAAAACTTATAAGTTATTATAGGATTATTTTCATACATGTTGGATTAAGGGTACTAACATACATTGCATAAAGGAGGTCGACTGAATCAGTAGGTTGCCTGATCTTCGCCTTAGAATTAGGACATATACACACCTTTGAATATGTTCATATAAGCATCAGAAATCTTTCAAGGACAATGGATGCGTGTGATTGGTGGATGAGTAAATGGATGTGGATGTTAGGATATACATTCTTCTTAACTTGGAGATTTTGAGGATGAAATCCTTTGAGCAGAGGAGAATGTAAAACCATGTATTTTAAAAACACAAAAAGATGATAAATTAAAGAATAATAAATTTAATATTCAGAATTAAGGGAAACGGAGTGCGCCATTGTGTTTGACTCGGACTTTTGGTTAAAATAAACACCTAGTTTGCGTAAAACGGACACCGTATGAAGAAGTTATTATGGTTTGAATTTTATATATGCACAAGGGGATTATATACATACATAATAATCAAAATCAGTTCAAAATCGAGCTTTTGGGGGGAGCGGAAAAATTCCCACCCAGGGGTGTCATCCCCATCAAGGCGGTGTCGACCCTTGGGTCGACCCCATAAGGGGGGGGGGAGGGGCGACTCCCCTACGGCAGATCTAGGCATATTCTTTCTTCTATTTTTCTAGATCCAATCACCGTGAGTTTATGTTACTTTTAGATCTAAATGTTTAAAAGTAATTCTTGACATGACTATAACTTGGATCTATGCCTGTGACAATTTGAATCATATTAGATCTACTATAACCTGTTTACCTAAGTTATTCTGACATGACTATGGACTAGATCCGAACCTATACCTATTTATCATGTCAGATCTGCCATTGTTTGTGGATATAATTCACTGTTTAGATCACCTCTTACCTGTTCTTATTATGTTTTTGGCTAAGTCAGATCTGTTACTAGTTGGATATCTAATTCATTGTTTAGATCTCATCATGCCTATTTGTGATGTCCCTATTATGTTAGAATCAGTTCTATTGTCACATGTTCATCAGATCTGTTCCTATATGCCTATCTTGTCATTATGCCACTATGTGTTTATGCCTATTTCTGCCATTATATGTCAAATATATTTGTATAATTGTTTCTTCCCTCTTGCCTTAATCATACCACTGAAATATGCGAATGCGTTAAACTGGGAACAAGGGGAAAATGTTAAAATTGGGGCACAGCTTGTAATTGGAAATTGGGCATAACTTGAATGAAATATATGAACATGAATTTGGAGTATAAATCAACTTGTTATTAAAGACTTTAATTTGGGGTGTATGGTTCATTATGAACATAACTTGGGAAAGGGGCATGAAAAACCTATAATGACATAGGAATAATTGATTAATAAAGGAAATGCCTAGAATTACAGTAATTAGAAACTGTAACTGCGTTTAGATACAAAGTTAGATTACATTGTGCTGGAAGTCTGCCCAGAACTGCCCGACATATCTAGCGACCACAAGTGGTGAATCTAATGTAAGGGGTCTAAGTGCATAAGCACAAGACATGCTAAGACACAAGTTTAAGTCCGACTTGTGGGAGAAGTCTGCCCAGAACTGACCGACTTATCCAACATCCACAATTGGTAGGATTATTGTGGGAGGTCTAACACATTATAACCATAAATGAATATGGTAATGAATTGGAATACTTAACCTAGTTGAATCCATAGGGATCGTATGAACATATAACTTGAGTAAGGTTTAAATAAACTTGTTTGAAACAGTGGGTGGGTTAAGTAAATCTTGGGTGGGTGGGTAATATTTATATATAGGCCCACAAACTTAACCTCTAGGTTTATGCAATCTTTTACTCTGGTACGGCATAACCTATGGAAAACCTAGCGGGGATGCAAGCGTAGGGGGAAGTTTGAATCATCTTGTGTGTGGGACCCATTTCAGTCAGTAACCCATAAATAGGTATCAAACGAGTACTCCGAACTAGGCCAGAGTCGGGGCACGCTTACTTGGCTGGTTGTAAGAGATCCAAAAGTGGGGGACGATGTGGGCGGCACATTCCGATGGGGTTATGTGCATGCATGGGTTCGACAGAGGAGGTTTAGATGTCGTGACACTTGTAGATATGGTTGTGCACATCCTGAAAACGAAGGGTTGCCACTTTAGGGAGTGATACACCCTACTGTAGGGGTAGCACAGGGTATCTACGGAGTAGGGAGCTGATCGATTAGGGTTGTAATTAGGGTACATCTAGACTTCGGTATGTTGGGGAGTCCGTTAATACCCTTAGGGGTAACTCCGATATGTTGGGCTGCTTATTGATTGTATGGGGTGAAAACCTCTCACTGAAAGTACACCTAAGTCTACCATCTTATACTTATTAGGGATCATCTTGTTAATAAGACACTAGTATTGGTGTAGAGTAATCATTAGAGAAGCGCAATACACTCTATCATGTTGATCCTGTTTACCTTGTCATATTTGCCTTTTTTGATGTTATCTATCTTATCCGTTTTATATGTCTATCATGATACTTTTACTTACTTATATGCTAGAAGTAACTAGAAACGCTAGATTTTGTGTTTGGCCCATTTTGTTTCCTCTTCTTTCTCTTCCATCCCCCCCCCCAAGTTCTCAGGGTAGGAATACTTAAGCTCGATTAGGATTCAGCTTTCATCTTGCTTGGAGCTGCATAGATATACTGCTCGATTTCATGTTTCTCTACTATGGCTATGTTTTGGGGATTATGCTTCTTTTGTTATTGCACTCTGATATTTTAAAGTACAAGATAGAAATTTTAATGATCTACCGGGTTTTATGTTTTTCAGGCATATGATGTAACCATGTTTTGAGCCACGATGCTTTATGATTAATAAAGTTTTAAATTCCGCTGCTATTTTATATCTGTCTTGTAATGTTTCTGTTTCTGTTTACCTATAACGCTTCACGAAACTTAACGCATTCTATTAATGAGTGACATTAACGGACGTGGGGTGTCACAATCTCCAGAGAGAGCCAACCAAAAAATCTCTCTCCTCAATTAACATCTAGAAATGTGACATCAATTCTTTATTTTCTTTATCGAAACTTTCATTTCGAATGCGAGCCTTCTCCAGGAGAGGGACTGCTTCGTCTGTCTTAAAAGGCATTGGAGAGGAGGCATCCTTTTCAAGCTCACAGAATCTATCATATATTATCAAAGTCCATTATCTATTTGTCTAAGTCTCCCCATAAAGAGTTTATTTCCATTGCATTTTAATAATTTTAAGGATATGAAATTATTATGTGATTTTGATGCTAATAATCAAATGAAGTAGTAGGAGAATATATATCATACTAGAATTAGCGAAGCCGTAGAAGGCGCTACTGGGCATGCTTAGTAGTATTGTCTATTTCAGGAATCATGGGATGCTCAACAACATCAACAAGCTTTGACGAATGTAATGCTTTAGTGATAGAAAAATCTTCCCCAATAGCTAAAGCATCACCTCTTTTGAAAGAGTGACCATCTTTCCTAGTACATTTTTCTAAGGAGATTCTAGATCCCCCAACATCAATTATAATAGTGAAGTTGCTAGGTTCACCCTTCGGGTCTTCATTATCGTCATCACCGTCGTTGATGTCGGAAGTATCCTCTGAATCATCATATAAATCCTTGTTTTCTTCATCTTCATCCTTATTGGTGGCATACTCATCGACGTTGGGCACCTTGAAGAAAAGAAGTTTTTCAACATCTACAATCTCTTTCTGAGAGATTTTACCCCTTCCTTAAGGATGTTTACCTTCCTCCGAAATTCGCTCATCATCTCTAGAGGAAGATCGGGAAAGCAAAGACCGGGACACTTATCTTTATTTTTGATGTAAACGACTCCGAGGTATCTGTAATTGCATTAGCTAAAACTTCCTCAAATGAATAAGCCAAAAAGTCGTCGACCTTCCTTTTGGAATCATAAAAGGAAAGAAGAATGAGCTTATTTTCCCATTTTGTCACCACTAAAAGAAAAGTGAATATAGACAGCAATATTAAACAGTTTTTTGGTTGGAATGTTGTTTTACATGTTGCACAAACGTAGAAGAATAAATAAAATTTCTGTTTTTGGTGGAATGTTGTTTTACATTTTGGATGCACCCTCCTTAAGGCCAGAGGAGAGAGACACATATTTTTAGCCAAATCGTCTAGCTCTTTCTTGGATTTCTTTAACTCAATGCTTAAACTTTTTATCCTGTGAGAGTCTGCACTGATTCCTTCCTCTCCAAAAGGGCTCCCTTTGTAGCATCAAGCTCCTTTGTGGCTTCATCGTTTGCAACAAACAATCCAACATTTTGAACCATCAAAGCTCAGTTCTCTTCCTTAATGGCAAGAAAATCAGTAACATCCTTTTGAGAAGTGAACCACTGTCTAACAAGCTGTAGAAGTATGAAAATAAATATTAGAAAAAGAAGGTAAAATAACTAGAAATAATGCCAAGATATACCAAAAGGTGATGTGCAATGACGGTTAGTTTCTCCGAAAGAGAACAAGGGGAAGCGAAGGATATGCAAACAAAGGGGAATTAACTACCCCTTTTACCAAGTCAGGAAAAGGAACCTTTGGAGGTGGACTTGACAAAGAGACTGCAATGGTGGTAACTATAAGGGAAAGGAGAGGGGCCCTGTGCGTTAAGTATACCTTCCCAAACAGAAAGGCAGAAGGTTAGGGAGGAGATAGTGGGGGATACCCCGGTGGAAGGAATTTCAATCAGAAGCACGCTTCTAGAATATCGTTGAGAGATAGCAAGGGGCAGTGTAAAAGTCGAAGTGGAAATTATAGGAATCTTATCTTCACCTCTCGAGGTCGTTACCAATATTAAGTCAGTTACCTCGGCCTTCTTAAGCTGGCTTCCCTCTAGAAGCGGAGCAAACCACTTTTGCACTGCATCTTAGATATTGTAAAGTTCTTTTTTGAGTTTGTGCTTCTAGGAAGGGACGAGATCAACATTAACAAGAGAAGCGACACTACATTGTCAGAAGAAGCTGTTATGAAAGGAAAAAGGATTAGGAAAAAGGAACAACAAGACTTCCTTAAGAACAAAAGATATTTTTAAGCCTTCTAGTAGAATCAAGACGAATGAGTGACTGAGAGGAAAAGCTATGAAAAAGCTATGCTGGTCTCCCCTCACTATGTAGCAAACTCTTAATGGCCTATGGTGCATTGTTGGTGGATGCCCTAAGATATTTTGACTAACCGGGAGAATATAATGTTCTGCAAGAAGACCAAAAGTTAAGAAAGAAGTCCTTTTCCCTAAGGAAGATGACACATTAGTTATCCCATTCACTATTTATCTAGTTTCAGCACTTGGTGATTTCAGCATCCCACCTAAAGGTGAAGTCATAAAATCACTAGGTTAAAGAAGGATACCAACAATATTAACAAAGGGATTCAAAAATATATTTTACTGTGAATGTACCACATCACAGGATTCCAGAAGGTGTGAGAATTAACTCACCAGAGTTTGTTCTGGTCGACGGTTGACGCGTTTGTTGCATTTAATTTGGGATGACCATCCAAATTTAGCTGAATTTTCAACTGCGCCGGATTAACTCCTAGTCAGTGCCATTGGATAGGTCTTGTCCCTGCGATCCCAACAGATCCAGTTTCGTCAGATTCCGTTAAAGAATGAGAAAGTTATCGCTATTTCAAGTTGGTAAATATTTATTGGTTTTAAATTCAAACTAATTATAAACTAATTAAATAATTTAAAACTAATACCTTAATCACGTTTTAAACCCCTTAATCCTGCCACGTTGCCACCATTAACGGTCAAATTCCACGTCATTATCGGATAATCAAAAAAACGCGTTTTCAATTTTCTCCCATCTGAAACCCGATTGTTATCCTCGTTCCAGCTAATCCCTTGAGCACGACACCAATACCCATCGACATCCACTTCCTCTGTCGACCTGACACCCAAGTACCACCACCGCTGGTTGCGCCTTGGCTCCCTCTTCCACCACCGATCATCTCGATGTTCAAGCCCTGACCAAATCGCCATAACACTACCACAACCGAAATCCGTTCAACCGCCTGAACCACCTCTGCCCAGCCACCGAGTTGACCGAGACCCCTGCCAAACTGACTGCCATACTTCGCCCTTTCGACTGACCCTCTGACCCGACACCAACAATGATCATCGACGCTGGAAAACCCACTTAACCGTCGACCATTTTACAAAAACACACAAAAACCATCACCTCAGTTCATCTCGTCACCACGGCCACCACAGACCACTAGACAACTGAGACCACATCCATTTGAAAGCCTGATCTCCCCTCTACAAAAGCCCCAAGGTCCCGGCCTCCCAAATCAACCCATTTGCTCGAATTTTAGCCAAAAACGAAAGTTGTTCTTCGTTGTTCATCGCGAATTCCGGCCACCACAAGCGTTGATACCTCCCTAACTTTTGGCTGTAGGTAGCCCCCCGATCTATCACTTTGCTTCAGGATCCCATAGGAAAATCTTCACGGATCGAGAGGAATAATTGATTTTGTGATTAAGGACTTATTTGCAAAAATGTGGATGGATATTTTGTTTTGGGCTGAAATTTCTGAGGTGGGAGGGTTTATATAGTGAGGAAATAATATAATTTATGTTGATTTGACGAGTGACGATGACTAATGATTTTTATTTCGTGCTTATCACAATTTCTGAATGTCGTTTATCGTTCCTGTGCTCACATACAAACCCCGTTCGAGACGCGACTGGACGGCATAGTATATTTTGATGATACGGTCCTAATGAAACTTGTTTTGTCGAATTCCGAGTCTGTTTGCTCAAATAGCCCTCGTTCACGTTCAAATGGTCGTTTTATTTTGCCACGCTCACAAAATAACCCCGATTGACGCGCCGTCTGAAAATCTGGCAATAATATTTTGTTACGGTCCCAACAAAATTTATTTCGTCGAAAATAGAGGTCGTTTGAAAAGTGTCCCTTTTGAACTGGCCAATTTGAATTAAAATAACCCAATTTTAAAATACTTCAATATAATATAAATTAAATACCGCAGTTGGTCATACACGACCAGAATTTGATGTATTATCAAGGAAAAATATCACAGGTTGAATTTCATGCCAATTCGATATTTAAAATATTTTAAAACCATTATTTTATATAACTGCAGCGCTATATATATATATATATATATGTATATATATATATATATATATAAAGGGAATTCTGGCGCTATTTTTCTGAGAATTTGATTTGGACATAAAACAAAATCTACCCGACGAAAGCTAGATTTTTCTCTGCCATTGGAAAGATATCGTCAAGCCGGTCCCGACGTTTCTTGTTTCGAGGAAATCCGATTTATTTTGAACCCAGTACGACACCTTGAAGTTCAAAATGCCAAAACGCGAACTGCCGCGCCGCTGCAACTCGTAATTTAATTAAATTATAAACTATATATATTTCATCGTCGTTTTAGAATTGAAATTGTCGATATACTTCAATATGTCCAATAACGAACTATTCCAAACTGCCCGCTCACCCTATATTGCCGACACAACATTTTCTGACAGGTTTGGAATTAAATTATTATTTATTTAAATAATATATTCCAAATAAAATCGGTTTAATTCGATTATTTAAATTTCAACCAATATTTTAAATAACTAAAATATTTAAAATGCCCAAATAAATAGGCAGAAAATACGGGTCGTTACATTCCTTCCCCCTTAAAATAATTTCGTCCTCGAAATTGCTAAGGTAGAAAAAATGTCGTCAACTATCATCTGTTCAAAAGGAATAAATTTTAGACTCGAATTTATTTTCAAACTGGTCCAATTGGTTTTAAAACAAATTTATTTCAGATAAAAGAATTTTCCAAAATTTTCAAAAAATTTCTAATTCCTTAAATTTTGGAAAAATTTCGGCAGAGTCTCCCCTGTACGGAGGACCATCTGCAATATTGCAGGATCAAGAAATAAATATACATCGACTCTCATGGTCAGAAAATCCAAAAATCAAACTCAAAACCCAAACAAAATCCAAAATTTCATATTGTCGTAGGCGTACCTTTTTGCGAGCGTTATTACGCGATAAGCGATAATTTATATACGAGCTTGCTAAATTAATTTTGCAGCTCTATTCAAACTGGACTTGATTAACTCCAGGATTTCTCTCTGGTTGGGATTTAAAGCTGAACTGGCATTCCTGCACCTGTTCTCCACTCAAGTAAACTCATTAGTCATCGAATCAATGTCAGTTATGTTCAAAACACCCATGTTATTCACGTCAACCCATTATACACACAATTCAATCCATACGAGGTTATAATTATTGATAGCTACTTCATTTACTTCTTTTAATTATCCATTCAAACTTATTTATCTGGATTGATTTATTCTAATTATTCACTTTAGATTTGTTTTAACCAATTCCATCCAATTCCAAGTTTAAATTCAAGTAATCCACAACACAATCCAAGTATATCATACACATCAACAAATCCAATTGATTGCCCATACTATATAATTTGTGGAAATCATAACCTTTATTTTTATTTTACAAAATAAATTGGGCAAAAAAATAGTTTCAAAAATAATTTTATATCAAATTACAAATACGCGCTCTCGTATATATATATATACTTAGACTCAATCTAGCGTGTTGCTAACCCCATCTCTATTGAGTCACACCACAGAGCCAAGGTTATCTCTAAACCAATAGCTCTGATACCACTGTAATGACCCAGGAATTTTCGACCCCGAAAATCGACATAAGAACCCTTACCGTATCACATGCCGATCCTCCAAGCACTGAAAACTCTGGATAGTTTTAGAAAGAGTTTAGAGGGTGAGATAAGAAAGAAAGAAATATTAGAATAGAAGAAAGAAGAAGAACACCACACATCAGAATCTCATTGCAGAACAGATAAAATATAATATTAACTATACAAAAGAATTGCATATATACATACCAATCATCGGAGCATAACATGAAACTGCACAGCGGAAATAATTCTATATAACTAGCGGTGAAGCCACCTGCTTCCAGCTCCTGAAACTCCAAGCGAACCTAACCTGTAAATATGCTTGGTCTGACCCAAGCACATTTGATTTAAAAACGAAATGCACCGGGTCAGTCTGGAATACTATCAGTGATAAATTCACAGAACACACACTGGTTTAACTTTGGAAAATCCTTTCTGAAATCAAAGGATAATAGTAAAACCAGCCCACACATAAACACAGACGGTTTTTACCTTACTATAACGCAAACTATTTCGTGAAATTCATAGCTTGTTCTGATATTATCATAATGTCTGAATACAAGTAATTAACAATTTAGTGGAACGCTTGCATCTCACGCTCCACATATATAGTATACAATCAAAACCGTGGGCACTTATTGGATATTGGATTTCCAACCTTGACAAAGTATGGGACCACTTGCCGATAGTGTATCTCTAGAGGCGAATACACTGGGTTCAACAAGAACGTCTTGCAACCCGGCCCTCACATGACCGACCACTCATTTCGCTTGAGTGTATCGAATGTATATCACCGACGGTTGGGATTAGCAACCGCCTCCCAATTAGAGACAACATCGAACATAGATTAAGAAGAAATAGGAATTTCTCTAGATAGGTGATCATACATCCTAATGGGAGCGGCCCACATAGCCATGCTGCCTGCCCGATTTTTTTCATTTCCCCGTTGATGAGGCTTAAAACTAGAACTTGATTTTAAAACATCTGGTCATCATTCACTTTGAATGCCACATCGTAAGATCCGCCAGATCACACTTGATTGACGTCCACCAAAAATACTCTAGTCATCTGGCTAGAGAATAACCATTTCTCCGCCATCAACTATGGTACGTTTGGAGAATTAAACGCGTGTAATTCCTTTTGGAAATACTCTGTTAGACATCCATCCATACAAGTCATCCAGGAACAGGATGAACCGAAGGTACTGTGACGGCCCGCTCCGCACCAGCCTGCATTTCCTCCGGAAGTGCGCTGTACACATGCCCCGACTAGCACGGAACGGTCGCCAAAGAAAGGAAAGAAGGGAATAAACCAATCAAGGAACCTGTAGAATGTCTCATAGCGCATGGAACAAAATATAATAATAAAATACTTGACATAAAACAGGTGAGACAGTGCATAAGCTGATAACTAAAATCAACATCCATCATCAGAGCAGCGGAAATCCAAATACAGCTTATTACAATTTTCCAAATTTACTGTCTCTAAACAAAAGAAAGTTAAAGTAGAAGATGCACCACCAATGCCCAAGCAGTGATCTTCAACAACACAGGGAGAATATTATATATATTACGTGGAAGCCTCCTGCTCGTCTCCGGATCATCTACCCGTGCATCACCAGCTAACTTGTCTCTAGTCTGCTCGTGTGAGCACCCAGAGTAATAAGAGGAGACATAAAACTCTGGGTCAGACATAAAGCCTGGTATGAGCAATAAGCATCTAAACAAAATAATAACAGCTATACTAAACCATACCTGAACCTGGACCTGCAACCAAAGAGTTAGTACCACATACCGTACAATGCTCTAAGGTGCCATAATAAATAGTGTAAGAATACGGGGGTGGGGTGTGCATGTCATAATGATAGCAAACAAATCAACCATAACAACCATCCTCACATCTCTCACTCAGTGCGTAAATCATACGATATCTACCACTTTGGAACACTAGACAAACTGAGGTAACGACGAATCCCGACTTGTAGAGACCCTGCTATGACCAAGCTAAACATATGGAGTCATGACCAAACATTTCAATGACCCACTTCATTGGTTGTAGCCCTTGGTCCTACCTATGCCATAATGGCCCTGAATCCGCCTTCATACCTCCTACCATAGTGGTCCAAAGCTATAGACATCGATAACCCCTTAACACGCGTCCCGCAGCAAAGCCCGATCATGAAGCGAACTCGTTGGTTCCCAACTAGACCCTGAGCTCTAACTTCCCATACTGGACTACCTTTGCATCTCGGGTTTTAGTCATCATCTTCATCCGGATCGTTCTCCATCATTCGGGTCGTGCATGTCCCACAGCATCAGATCGTGGCGCTGCATCAGTTCGGATCGGCTCTCATCATCCCTTACTGGATCGGATCGGAATGACCTACGCGGATCGGGTCGTAGAAACCCCATCGGATCGGATCGGCCATCGCTTCAAGTGCACCGGATCGGGTCGCCCTACGAGCTCCGGGTCGGATCGTGAATACCCATTGGTTCGGGTCGTGCCACCTTGCTGAGGTCGTGACGTGTTCCTTCAGGCGGATCGTGACATCCAGGTTGGAATAGATCGTGAAAGGTAGGGGCGGATCGAGTCACCTCTTCGTGAAGCAACACGGGTCGTCTCGCGAACTTTTGATCGGATCGGATCGGCACCATCGGATCGGGGTCTTCAGTCGTCGACGGATCGGGTCGCGCCATCGGATCGGATCGCCCTCACTTCCACCGATCCGGTCCGGTTCGGATGATTTCCTGCAGTTCTTCCAGCGAGCAGTTTACGCCTTTCGACGGCGTTTTTGACAAATCTAACACTTCTAATCAATCATAAAACACACCATAGAGTCATAGCAATATGTAATAGCAACCACAAACAGCAAACAACCATTCAAATGAATCAAAATGGATCAAAAGAGACCAAAACTCCTTATTTTCTCTTAAGCATATTTAAGTAAAACTGATCATAGGGTTAACGAAACTTAATCAAATCGAACCAAATTTCTAACAGAGGCATAAAATATTATTTTCGAATTTCTAAACATTTTTCCAGAATTTATTGGTGTATAAATCCGCTAATCTCCACTAATTACCCTTAATTACCGTAATTAGTGCAAAAACTATGCAAATCACTCACCTTTGCCACAATAAAACTTTCAGATCTGAAGTGAACCTCTGATTTGCACGAATTCCAATATATAACAGCAGCTCTACCTCGGTCCTTATGCTAATCCTCCTTGATTTGATGCCTCTAAGCCTTAATCCTTGATTAGGAAGTGATTTTGGGTGTTTTAGAGAGATTTAGAGAGTGGAGGCCATGGCTAGGTCAAAAGGGATGGAAAGTGACGGCTGAAAAATGAGAAAAAAAGTATTCTCCAAACCCTAACAGCCCTTTTAAACTCCTAATCCCGAAATTCCCCTCTGGGCCTAGCTGCTAATCACCCGGTTAAGCCCAATTAAGCTGTTTTTCACCATCTGAAACTTGTTTCAGCCATATCTCCCAAACGGTGAGTCCGTTTGGCTAATGTGACCACTCTACGGAAAGAGAAACCATCATCCGGAGCCAATGGAAGTGGTTTCAGGTCAAAATTCCTTTCCAGTCAAAAGTTATGGCCAAAACAGTGCCAACTAGGGGTAAAATGGTCATTTAAAAATCGAGAAAAATCATGAACAGGGGAAATGACCACAATAGTCGTCTCCCAAAGTTACATGACCATACGACTTCGTACGTGAAAGAAATAAATATTCTACGATCCTATGATGCGTAGGATGCGGGTCGTTACACTCTCCCCCCCTTAGGAAATTTCGTCCCCGAAATTCCTTAACCCAAAACATACAAAGGATCCCGCATGCCTAACAACCACATACAACAATTAAACATGCAAAACAAGTAAACAAGCCTATCCTAGCATGCAGAAAACTAAATCGAAGTCAAAATCTTACCAGGCAAAGAGTTCTGGGTATGTCTTCCTAATGTTCTCCTCTGTCTCCCAAGTACAATCATTCTCGTCCTCGCTCCACTGTACCTTGACTAGCTTCACCGCCTTCCTTCGAAGTTGCTTCATGTCGTACGCGACAATACGGGCCGGCTTGCGGTTCCCAACCGCCTCGGGTTCTACTTCGAAGTCCTCTAACTGATCAGGTGAAATAGTCATATCTAAGTCGTGAACGAACTTCCTTAGTTGGGAAACATGAAATACGTTGTGAACTCCCGCCATCTTCTCTGGTAAGTCAATTCTATATGCCAAATTCCCGACTAGTTCAAGAACAGGGAATGGGCCAACGAATCTTGGTGCCAACTTGCCTCTCCTGCCAAATCGTATTATGCTCTTCAACGGAGAAATCTTGACAAACACCAAGTCACCAACGGAGAATTTTAAGTCTCTTCTTCTCTTATCGGCATAACTCTTCTGCCTATCTTGGGTTGCCTTCATTCGTTGTTGAATGACCTTGATCTTATCTGAAGTTTCTCTCACCACATCTGGTCCAAGCATAAACTTCTCGCCAGTCTCTATCCAACATGATGGTGAGTTACACGGTCTTCCGTACAAAGCTTCAAACGGAGCCATACCGATACTGGATTGGTAGCTATTATTATATGCAAACTCTACTAGATGCAAATGGTCATCCCATGATCCACCAAAATCCAATATACATGCTCTCAAGAGATCTTCCAAAATACGATTCACCCTCTCCGTCTGACCGTCGGTCTGAGGATGATATGCGGTACTGAGATGTAACTCTGACCCTAGAGCCTCTTGTAAGCTTTTCCAAAACCCACTAGTGAACAACGGGTCTCGGTCGCTCACAATGCCTTTAGGTACTCCATGAAATCTCACTACCCACTTCATATACAATTCTGCTAACTTAGCTGCCGTTCTGGTCGATTTGACTGGTATAAACCTTGCACTTTTAGTCAGTCGATCTACAATTACCCAAATGCTGTCATATCCCGATCTAGTCCTTGGTAAACCATCGATGAAATCCATCGAGACTTGCTCCCATTTCCATTCGGGAATTTCTAAGGGCTGTAACAACCCACTAGGCTTCTTTTTCTCGGCTTTAACTAGCTGGCAATTCATGCACTTGGATATAAACTTCCCAACGTCTCTTTTCATCCCTTCCCAGTAGTAAGCCTGCTTCATATCTCGATACATCTTGTTACCACCGGGGTGTATAGTCAGCTTTGAGTGATGACATTCTCTAAGCACTTCATCTCTCAATCCATTGACATTGGGTACAACAAGCTTTCCATTCTTTCTAAGCCATCTATCTCGATCAAGCCCATACTTGTTCATCTCCTTATCGATACCCATCTCTAACTTGGAGATGATTTCCAATAGGTTAGGATCGTTCCTCTGACTAGAGCCGATCCGCTCAATCAACGTGGGTCTGATCGTCAAACTTGCTAACATTTCTGGATCCAATTCGCACTTTGGTCTGAAATCAAACCCCGCGATAAACTCCAGTTGCTTCCATTCAAGGAACATAGCCCCTAAGCTGGCATGTCTTCTACTCAATGCATCAGCCACCGCATTACCCTTTCCCGGTGTATATGCGATGTCAAAATCATAGGAAGCTAAGAACTCTAACCATCTCTGCTGACGGAGATTCAGATCTTTCTGAGAGAAGAGGTACTTTAACGACTTATGATCTGTAAACAGCTCAAATCTTTCTCCCAAGAGATAGTGTCTCCACATCTTTAACGCGAACACGATCGCTGCCAATTCTAAATCATGGGTAGGGTATCTTCTCTCGTGCGGTTTCAATTGCCGACTTGCATAAGCTACAACCCTACCGCCTTGCATCAATACAGCACCCAGTCCGGTACCACAGGCATCCGTGTATACCGTCATCTCTTCATCCCCCTTAGGAATGACTAACACTGGTGCGCTTGTCAACTTGTCCTTTAGACTTTTAAATGCATTCTCGCACCTTTCATCCCAGACAAAAGTTTGATTCTTCTTGGTCAACTGGGTCAATGGTGCTGCTATCTTGGAGAAACCTTGGATAAACTTACGATAATATCCAGCTAATCCCAAGAAACATCTTACATCTGTTGCGTTCTTGGGCGTAGGCCAATCTTGTACCGTAGCCACCTTTGCCGGGTCCACGGCAATACCATTCTCTGATACAACATGGCCCAAGAACCTCACTTCCCTCTTCCAGAAGTGACACTTAGAAAACTTTGCTTTCAATTGGTGTTTTCTCAACACCTCCATCGCTACTCTTAAATGTTCCTTGTGTTCTTCCTCTGTCCTCGAATAGACCAAAATATCATCAACGAACACAAGGACAAACTTATTCAACTGATCTCTGAATACCCTATTCATAAGATCCACAAAATATGCCGGGGCATTAGTCAGCCCAAATGGCATGACCAACCATTCATAAAATCCAGACGGCGTTCGAAATGCCGTTTTAGCTATACTCTAGGCTTCCACCCTAAGCTGATGGAAACCTGTCGCGAGATCCAATTGAGAAAATATTCTCGTGCCACTCAACTGATCGAACAAATCATCTATCCGCGGTAGAGGATACTTATTCTTCCTCGTCACTTTATTCAACTCGCGGTAGTCTACACACAAACGAAGGGAACCATCCGCCTTGGTAGCAAACACAACCGGTGCTCCCCATTCAGAAACACTCCTTCTGATAAATCCCTTCTTCAAAAGATCGCTGACTTGCACCTCGAGCTCTCGCTGCTCTCTTGGTGCCATACGACGAAGTGGCATCACTATAGGCCTGGCATCTTTTACCAAATCAATACGAAACTCAATCTCTCGGTGTGGTGGAAGTCCAGTCACTTCTTCGAAAACATCCGGATACTGGCCAACCACGGGCAAACCTGACAACTCACTATGCGGAATGTCAAGGGAGTTTAGAAAACTAGCCAATACCCCCTTACTGGGTAGACCATCAAACACTTTCCTCCGCCCATCATCCGCTCTAGCTGTCACTAAAAAGCCCTCACAGTCTACCACCTCCCCGTATCTTTGGAGCCAATCTACTCCCAAAATAATGCCAAACCCAGTAAAGCCCAAAACAAAGCAATCACAAACAAACATGCATCCATGACTCGATAGGACCACATTACGACAAATCATGCTAAGACTAGTTGAACCACCAATCGGGTTCGTCACTACTAAAGGTCTATCGACAATCTCGGGTTCCAATCCCAACCTATCTACCAGGTCACTAGATATGAAAGAACTGGAAGCTTCGGTATCAAACAAAACTCTAACAGGAACATCATAAACAGAAAGCATACCTTGAATGATGACATTCTTTCCCTTCTCTGCCGCTGTTGGGGCATTCGACGAAGAAGGAATAGCATTAAGAGCGTAGGCTTTCACCATTTGCTTTTCCTTAGGGGGCTGTGGACACTTGTCCTTGTGATGTCCCATTTGGCCACAGTTGAAGCACTTCCTATTCGCTGGCTTGGCCCGACAATTACTAGCATAATGGCCCTTCTTACCACAGCTGAAGCACTCCACATCTTGCTTATTCTTTTTCTTCTGGCCATCCTTAGCTTGGTTCTGCTTTCTCTTATTCTGGGAACCACCCTTGCCTCCACCACTTGCTTGTGGCTTTGGCTCATCTGCGGATGCAACCTCAGTCTTCGACTTAGGGTAAAGACTTTCTGATCTTTATGCTTTCCCCACAATCGATTCAAACGTCTCATCGATGTGGTTAATAAGTTTTTCCCCCAAGTACTGATCCAAACCAGTTATGAATTTCTCATTCTTTTTCTCGGCGGTATCAATAAGAGATAACCCATATTTTGACAAAGTGTCAAATTCAGCAATATATTCCGAGACAGCTCTGCCATTCTGCTTGAGCTCCAAGAATTTCTTTAACAGCACTGACTTCTGAGCAGCCGGAATGAACTTCTCGCTAAAGCGAGCCTTAAACTGCTCCCGAGTAATCTGATCTTCGGGAGTAGCCGCCTTAATAGCATTCCACCAATTCATTGCTCGCCCTTGCAGCTGACGAGACGCTAGCTTTCTCTTCATCGCATCCTCGATACCCAAATCCTCGAAGATACGTTCGCAACTATCCAACCAATCTTGAACATCCGTGGCCGACTCCGTTCCGTGGAACGGCTTTCCACCAAGGCTAGTATAATCCTTATTCAGCTTGGCGAAGTCGACTCTTGGCGCCTGCACTATTGGACCACCACCATTTCCACCATTGAGAGCTGCCCTCTGTACATCTCTAAGCATCTCTCTCATGAGGTCAGTGAACATCGTCCTCATGTCAGCAGCATTCCCATTATTGGCTCCCCTACCAGTACCTCTAGTATATCGGCTCATCGTCAATCTGAAAAAGGAAACGATTAACGACTCCATAGTGGTGCTAGTGCAGTACGACTTCATCCTTATACTAGTAATAGTATATATATATATAGCTTTTAAAAACCAAAGTAATCACAAATACGCTCTCTCGTATACGTATACTATCTCTCCCTGATAACTTCCCTAGGTTAACTACGCAACCTAGAGCTCTGATACCAAGTGTGACGGCCCGCTCCGCACCAGCCTGCATTTCCTCCGGAAGTGCGCTGTACACATGCCCCGACTAGCACGGAACGGTCGCCAAAGAAAGGAAAGAAGGGAATAAACCAATCAAGGAACCTGTAGAATGTCTCACAGCGCATGGAACAAAATATAATAATAACATACTTGACATAAAACAGGTGAGACAGTGCATAAGCTGATAACTAAAATCAACATCCATCATCAGAGCAGCGGAAATCCAAATACAGCTTATTACAATTTTCCAAATTTACTGTCTCTAAACAAAAGAAAGTTAAAGTAGAAGATGCACCACCAATGCCCAAGCAGTGATCTTCAACAACACAGGGAGAATATTATATATATTACGTGGAAGCCTCCTGCTCGTCTCCGGATCATCTACCCGTGCATCACCAGCTAACCTGTCTCTAGTCTGCTCGTGTGAGCACCCAGAGTAATAAGAGGAGACATAAAACTCTGGGTCAGACATAAAGCCTGGTATGAGCAATAAGCATCTAAACAGAATAATAACAGCTATACTAAACCATACCTGAACCTGGACCTGCAACCAAAGAGTTAGTACCACATACCGTACAATGCTCTAAGGTGCCATAATAAATAGTGTAAGAATACGGGGGTGGGGTGTGCATGTCATAATGATAGCAAACAAATCAACCATAACAACCATCCTCACATCTCTCACTCAGTGCATAAAGCATACGATATCTACCACTTTGGAACACTAGACAAACTGAGGTAACGACGAATCCCGACTTGTAGAGACCCTGCTATGACCAAGCTAAACATATGGAGTCATGACCAAACATTTCAATGACCCACTTCATTGGTTGTAGCCCTTGGTCCTACCTATGCCATAATGGCCCTGAATCCGCCTTCATACCTCCTACCATAGTGGTCCAAAGCTATAGACATCAATAACCCCTTAACACGCGTCCCACAGCAAAGCCCGATCATGAAGCGAACTCGTTGGTTCCCAACTAGACCCTGAGCTCTAACTTCCCATACTGGACTACCTTTGCATCTCGGGTTTTAGTCATCATCTTCATCCGGATCGGTCTCCATCATTCGGGTCGTGCATGTCCCACAGCATCAGATCGTGGCGCTGCATCAGTTCGGATCGGCTCTCATCATCCCTTACTGGATCGGATCGGAATGACCTACGCGGATCGGGTCGTAGAAACCCCATCGGATCGGATCGGCCATCGCTTCAAGTGCACCGGATCGGGTCGCCCTACGAGCTCCGGGTCGGATCGTGAATACCCATTGGTTCGGGTCGTGCCACCTTGCTGAGGTCGTGACGTGTTCCTTCAGGCGGATCGTGACATCCAGGTTGGAATAGATCGTGAAAGGTAGGGGCGGATCGGGTCACCTCTTCGTGAAGCAACACGGGTCGTCTCGCGAACTTTTGATCGGATCGGATCGGCACCATCGGATCGGGGTCTTCAGTCGTCGACGGATCGGGTCGCGCCATCGGATCGGATCGCCCTCACTTCCACCGATCCGGTCCGGTTCGGATGATTTCCTGCAGTTCTTCCAGCGAGCAGTTTACGCCTTTCGACGGCGTTTTTGACAAATCTAACACTTCTAATCAATCATAAAACACACCATAGAGTCATAGCAATATGTAATAGCAACCACAAACAGCAAACAACCATTCAAATGAATCAAAATGGATCAAAAGTGGCCAAAACTCCTTATTTTCCCTTAAGCATATTTAAGTAAAACTGATCATAGGGTTAACGAAACTTAATCAAATCGAACCAAATTTCTAACAGAGGCATAAAATATTATTTTCGAATTTCTAAACATTTTTCCAGAATTTATTGGTGTATAAATCCGCTAATCTCCACTAATTACTCTTAATTACCGTAATTAGTGCAAAAACTATGCAAATCACTCACCTTTGCCACAATAAAACTTTCAGATCTGAAGTGAACCTCTGATTTGCACGAATTCCAATATATAACAGCAGCTCTACCTCGGTCCTTATGCTAATCCTCCTTGATTTGATGCCTCTAAGCCTTAATCCTTGATTAGGAAGTGATTTTGGGTGTTTTAGAGAGATTTAGAGAGTGGAGGCCATGGCTAGGTCAAGAGGGATGGAAAGTGACGGCTGAAAAATGAGAAAAAAAATATTCTCCAAACCCTAACAGCCCTTTTAAACTCCTAATCCCGAAATTCCCCTCTGGGCCAAGCTGCTAATCACCCGGTTAAGCCCAATTAAGTTGTTTTTCACCATCTGAAACTTGTTTCAGCCATATCTCCCAAACGGTGAGTCCGTTTGGCTAATGTGACCACTCTACGGAAAGAGAAACCATCATCCGGAGCCAACGGAAGTGGTTTCAGGTCAAAATTCCTTTCCAGTCAAAAGTTATGGCCAAAACAGTGCCAACTAGGGGTAAAATGGTCATTTAAAAATCGAGAAAAATCATGAATAGGGAAAATGACCACAATAGTCGTCTCCCAAAGTTACATGACCATACGACTTCGTATGTGAAAGAAATAAATATTCTACGATCCTATGATGTGTAGAATGCAGGTCGTTACAGGTACTCTCCTACTGCATCACATATAGGAATCACCCCCAAGGATCATTAGCGAGAAGTCCTTGCAACCCGTAGATTCCAACCACGACAGAACCACAAATCAAAATAACTCTGGCTGCAGGCCAGAGAAATTTGACGAGTAGTCCTTCCGCTAATTAAGATCCACGGTCTTCAATGACTCCATCTTCAATTACCATCTTCACGTATTTGTTGGTCGGAATGGTATTCGAATATAATTCGATCCCGGACTTTCCGTACCAACAAACGTATTAGTCTGGTTTGATAGTCAGTGATTTAACTATCAAATAACAAATGTGTGAATAACCTAAGTTTGTTGATTCAGCACTAGACACAACTTGACCTCTTTAAAAATATTTAACCAAATTTCCCTTTGACTAACTCTGACTGATTTACTTTGATTGATTTATTCTAACTTGACTAACTCGACTTATTTAACTCGACAAACTTGACTTGATTACTCCTATTAACTAATACTCGACTTAACTCCATTCGCTCGACTCTAGATTGCAACGATCACAATGGTTACGCCTGATTCCCTCAGGAAACATCCGACCGTCGTAGGCCATCTACAGCCCTGCGAATTACGCTAGCAGTTGTACGCAATGGAAACTTTTCCTAGATAACTTTGTTTGACTAACTCTAAATATATTCGATCAAATCTAATTGAATAAAAAATGTTCCATGTAATTTGAAATCACTATTTTTATGTCCTTTTGAAACTAATATTGAAATATTATTTATTTCCCCAAAACCTCGCATTAGAGTTTGATATTCCTCGCATAGGGTAAAACCCATTTCAACACCTTCACTCACTCCAAACTAACACCATTCCTCGGTAATAGTGAAGCCAATCAAGTTGGGGTATTTTAGTTACCTCTCAGACCTTGATCGACCCCGTTCTTACCTTAGAATAGTATTTGTTTAACCACTAACATCACAATCACATCTTCCCTTTTTGGTTTCAAATCTGGTTTTAAAACCATCCCTTATATTTGAATTCCTCATTTAACATCTCTTTACTTAACTTGTCAAATTAAGTAAATATCCACAAAGCACCACCTTTACTTATCGATTCCATTTACCATTCTTTATCTGAAACTTGGAATATAAACCCCTTTATAGACTTTCACCATTTCCTTGTCAACCACCATGTCACTTAAGTCATTTTTATTTGAACTCCTATTTAAAAGTCATTTCTCTAATTGTTACAAATAATGATAACTTCAACATTAACTATATAAGAATAGTTAACTTTGCCATTTATCAAAAATATGATAATTATCACTTTTAAAAGCTGATTAAACAATACTTTACTTAATTAACCCTGACCAATTTAATAATCATTTTGAGATTTAGTTAATCAAAGATTTACCAAAAATTAACACTAAACAAATTCAAGAATTTCCTTGATTATAGTTAATCAACAATTAACTAACAATTTACACTATTCGTTAAACTTTAACGAATACTCGGACTTTTAAACCAAATTATTTCCATTTGTCAAATTTACTTAAATACGGTTGATTTTACCCACTGTACACATCAGTTATCAGCTAAATAATTTACCTTTTGTCATTTCCCTTTTCAAATTAATTAAATAACTTAATTAAATTAAAAATCACTATTTAATTGGTTTAAAACTATTATTCTATTTACCAACCCGTCAGTAAATTCTTTGGGTTTCTATTTTTAAAACTGGTCTATACCACTTAAATAATTCCCTTTAACTTGATTCAAAATATTTACTTATAATTTTCCAATTTTAAATACTCAGATAATATAATCGAATAACTTTAATCCAGTTATAAATAAATTGATAACTTTAAAAACACGTCAATCCACTTATCAGTCTAACGACGTTAAAACCACACATTAGGGCCATTTACTGCCAATTAGCAAATCAACACTGTCGTTTGATTTTAAACACAACACCGGTGAATATATATTCAACCATCAACATTTAAACAGGATTTGGTGTCAGTCAGGTTGAAAAATTCATATATATGCCCAACAAACAATAATACATTTTATTTGAGGAATCCGGTTAGATCCCTCCAACCTGTCCTTCTCTGCATCACAGATATCAGTTGATAAAAATATACGAATTTAATAAATAAATAACTGCAACCAATCAAACAATAACAATCAATTTGCATCCATCGCATCCAATCAACCAATTTATACTGTAAATTGAAAAATATATTTTACTGTGAATGTACCACATCACAGGATTCCAGAAGGTGTGAGAATTAACTCACCAGAGTTTGTTCTGGTCGACGGTTGACGTGTTTGTTGCATTTAATTTGGGATGACCGTCCAAATTTAGCTGAATTTTCAACTGCGTCGGATTGACTCCTAGTCAGTGCCATCGGATAGGTCTCGTCCCTGCGACCCCAACGGATCCAGTTTCGTCAGATTCCGTTAAAGAATGAGAAAGTTATCGCTATTTCAAGTTGGTAAATATTTATTGGTTTTCAATTCAAAATAATTATAAACTAATTAAATAATTTAAAACTAATACCTTAATCACGTTTTAAACCCCTTAATCCTGCCACGTCGCCACCATTAACGGTCAAATTCCACGTCATTATCAGATAATCAAAAAAACGCGTTTTCAATTTTCTCCCATCTGAAACCCGATTGTTATCCTCGTTCCAGCTAATCCCTTGAGCACGACACCAATACCCATCGACATCCACTTCCTCTATCGACCGGACACCCAGGTACCACCACCGCTGGTTGCGCCTTGGCTCCCTCTTCCACCACCGATCAGCTCGACGTTCAAGCCCTCACCAAATCGCCATAACACTACCACAACTGAAATCCGTTCAACCGCCTGAACCACCTCCGCCCAGCCACCGAGTTGATCGAGACCCATGCCAAACATACCGCCATACTTCGCCCCCTCGACTGACCCTCTGACCAGACACCAAAAATGATCATCGACGCCGAAAAACCCACTTAACCGCCGACCATTTTACAAAAACACACAAAAACCATCACCTCAGTTCATCTCGTCACCACGGCCACCACAGACCACTAGACAACCTGAGACCACATCCATTTGAAAGCCTGATCTCCCCTTTACAAAAGCCCCAAGGTCCCGGCCTCCCAAATCAACCCATTTGCTCGAATTTTAGCCAAAAACGAAAGTTGTTCTTCGCTGTTCATCGTGAATTCTGGCCACCACAAGCGTCGATACTTCCCCAACTTTTGGCTGCAGGTAGCCCTCGTCCCGATCTATCACTTTGCTTCAGGATCCCATAGGAAAATCTTCACGGATCGAGAGGAATAATTGATTTTGTGATTAAGGACTTTTTTGCAAAAATGTGGATGGATATTTTGTTTTGGGCTGAAATTTCTGAGGTGGGTGGGTTTATATAGTGAGGAAATAATATAATTTATGTTGATTTGACGAGTGACGATGACTAACGATTTTTATTTCGTGCTTATCGCAATTTCTGAATGTCGTTTATCGTTCCTGTGCTCACATACAAACCCCGTTTGAGACGCGACTGGACGGCATAGTATATTTTGACGATACAGTCCTAATGAAACTTGTTTTGTCGAATTCCAAATCTGTTTGCTCAAATAGCGCTCGTTCACGTTCAAATGGTCGTTTTATTTTGCATTTTATTTTGCCATGCTCACAAAATAACCCCGATTGACGCGCCGTCTAAAAATCTGGCAATAATATTTTGTTACGGTCCCAACAAAATTTATTTCGTCGAAAACAGAGGTCGTTTGAAAAATGTCCCTTTTGAACTGGCCAATTTGAATTAAAATAACCCAATTTTAAAATACTTCAATATAATATAAATTAAGTACCGCAGTTGGTCATACACGGCCAGAATTTGATGTATTATCAAGGAAAAATATCACAGGTTGAATTTCAAGACAATTCGATATTTAAAATATTTTAAAACCGTTATTTTATATAACTGCAGCGCTATATATATATAAAGGGAATTCTGGTGCTGTTTTTCTGAGAATTTGATTTGGACATAAAACAAAATCTACCCGACGAAAACTGGATTTTTCTCTGCCATTGGAAATATATCGTCAAGCCGGTCCCGATGTTCCTTGTTTCGAGGAAATCCGATTTATTTTGAACCCGGTACGACCTCTTGAGGTTCAAAACGCGAACTGCCGCACCGCTGCAGCTCGTAATTTAATTAAATTATAAACTATATATATTTCGTCGTCGTTTTAGAATTGAAATCGTCGATATACTTCAATATATCCAATAACGAACTATTCCAAACTGCCCGCTCACCCTATATTGCC
The DNA here is from genome assembly GCA_030737875.1 of Allium sativum. Classification (NCBI taxonomy): domain Eukaryota; kingdom Viridiplantae; phylum Streptophyta; class Magnoliopsida; order Asparagales; family Amaryllidaceae; genus Allium; species Allium sativum. The sequence continues at coordinate 896,661,839 of CM060918.1, forward strand.
GACACAACATTTTCTGACCGGTTTGGAATTAAATTATTATTTTATTATTTATTTAAATAATATATTCCAAATAAAATCGGTTTAATTCGATTATTTAAATTCCAACCAATATTTTAAATAAATAAAATATTTAAAATGCCCAAATAAATAGGCAGAAAATACGGGTCGTTACATTTATACTCTCAATTGTATTATGAGAAGTAGTATTGCGAATGACCCTACTTAAATAATATTACGGTAGAACACTGAAACACCTCACCTCCGTTAAGGTCACTCACAGAGGGAATTCCTTAACTTCGATGGAGCATTATAGGTAAAAATGCAGATTAATTACAAGACAGACAAATAAAGCAGCGGAAAATAAAGTCATTTTATAAACATCTTAATTCAGTCAAGCTTTTACAACAATTTCCTCAATCATACTTAAATGTAATACATAGAACTTCTGCCTTGATTTAAAAACTTCCAAGAATAAAAGAAGCATAAAAATAATGATATTCCCCGATAAAGCATGAACCAGCTATAGCAGTGGAAGAGAGAGAGAGCCCAAAGCGATACACCAACTAATCTTCAAGCTTGGAAAGAGAAGAGGTGCAAGTTAGGCTGAGCTATTCCTTCCCTGACTACCTGGGTGGAACAGAAGAAAAGAGGCAAAAAAACAAAATAGGTCAGACATTAGTCTGGTAAGTCCAGTGATCCTTCAGCATGCAAACAAGATAAAGGATCATGACATGAATAAACCGAAAATTGGACAATACCATAAAAACAAGGTAACCAAAGACAAGATAAGTGCAAGGCGAACTGAATGCGCTTCTACTTTTTCTCTGCTTCGCTACTACTCTGTTAATCTGATTTCTATATTTATTTCTGCACCACCTAACTAGTGTCCCAACTAGTAATCTGTATAAAATGATAATCGTGATCCCAACCCCCGTAATTGTGGTAGCCTTCAAGTGTACATCTATCATGAGGATTCCACCTCAGTCATCCTAATTGCCATGAACAATTTAGATGTACCCTTAGTACCCTATCAATCGTCTCCCTACTTGTATTCATGTTCCATGTGTCTGTGTCAATCGGCCCTCTCTTGCGTGTAGATACCCTGTGCTGGTCTCACCATAAGGTGTATCACTCCTTATGATAGTGACCCGAGACGATTCAAGATGCACAGTGTATAACTACTGGTACCCAGTGCCTGCTTTTTCCCACTCTGGAGTACGTGCACGCCCGTAAACTGTCGGAACCTACACTGACGTACCCCCTGTCGCTGCTTTGACCGCTTATAATCAGCCCAGTAATCGTGCCCCACCCTGCCTAGTTCAGGGTACCGTGATACATCCATGTGGGTTACTGCTGAAATAGGTCCCCGTTACTAGGGTTTCCTATTGGTTAAGTTTATGGACCTATATTTACTAATATTACCCACCAACTCGATATGTACTTAACCCTCCCATCGATTCAAGCATTTTTAATAAACGGTTAAGTTTTGTGGGCCTATATGTACTAATATTACCCACCTACACGAGATGTACTTAACCCTTCCATCGATTCAAGCATGTTTATTTAATAATTATGTTTTGTGGGCCTATACTTACTAATATTACCCACCAGCCCGATATGTACTAAACCCTTCCACTGATTCAAGCATGTTTATTTAATGGTTAAGTTTTGTGAGCCTATATTTACTAATATTACCCACCAACCCGATATGTACTTAACCCTTCCATTGATTCAAGCATGTTTATTTAATATTTAAGTTTTGTAGGCCTATATTTACTAATATTATCCACCAACCCGATATGTACTTAACCCTCCCGCGCATTACGCCATATTAGTTAAGTGTTGTCCGCTCATGTTAACTTAACCCACTCATTCATCATGTCATGTTGGTTAAGCATTTGTTATTAACTTGACCCTCCTTACTTATCATTTTGGATTGGTTAAGTATTTCCTATCAACTTAACCCCTTTCGTCAATCAAGTAATATTGGTCAAGTGTTTCTTGTTAACTTAACGCCACGTATTCATCTTGTTGTATTGGTTAAGTGTCATCAATCAATTCAAGTTAACTTAACCTACCTACGTGTCATGTTACTTTGGTTAGGTGTTGCCTTCTTGTGTTAACTTAACCCTACTACAAATCAAGTTATATTGGTTAAGTGTTGCCCTCTTATTTTAACTTAACCTTTCCACAAATCAAGTTATATTGGTTAAGTGTTTCTAAATTTACTTAACCTCACCCACTTGTCTAATTAACATGTTATTAAGGTTAAGTGTTCTAAATTTACTTAACCTCACTCACTTGTCTAATTAACATGTTATAACGGTTAAGTGTTCTAAATTTACTTAACCTCACCCATCAGTTTAGTTAACATGTTGAATTGGTTAAGTGTTTCCTTAATTGACTTAACCCTACCAATCTTGACTTAGCTTTATTAAAGCACCAACCACTCACATTAGACAGGTATTGTTGTGGTCACTGGATGTACCGGTCGGTTCCGGGCAGTTTTACACCACAACTCAGTCTAACCTCGGGTCCTTTTTGGGCTCAATGCACTAACCACCCACATTAGACATGTATTGTTGTGGTCACTGGATGTGCCGGTCGGTTCTGGGCAGTTTTACACCACAACTCAGTCTAACCTCGGGTTAGGCATATTCGTCTTTTCTAAATTTACATATTTCTTATTTATGACAAATTCCATATGTAAATTATTCCCAATTTAATTATGCCATAATTATCCTTTTAATTATGCTCACAATTAATGGTATACTAAATATACCATTTCATGAACCGATCTATGCCATGCAATTTTTCATGTTTATCCTACATATTTATATGTAAATTATAAATTAATTATTATCATGGCCCACTTTCCTTCTAAATCACGTTCAAAATTTTAGGTATATAGATTATACCATTTTCATGCCACTTATCATGTTTATGTGTCAAACATGCTAATTACATGTAATTTCATGTTTTCCCCAACGTTACCCCCGTTGTACGTTCGCAAAATTACATAGAATGTTAGGCTCGATATTTTAGCCTAACTTATAAAACAAAAAGGGGAAAAGAGCAACTTTGCAACATTCCAACATCATACAAAAGTATGGAACTAACTACATATATGTCACATGGATTTGGCATAGAACAGTATACTTTTAACTATGAATTTGCAAATTTGATCTTTGCAACATGAACCACAAGCATATGAATTTACATAAAACTATACAACTTAAACTTGGCATGTAGTGGTGAACTTGCAAATTAGATCTATCATAAAGGCATATGGATATAACATATAAAGTTGTAGTTCTAAACACATAAGGTCATAGATCTAAACATGTATGCATAATGGCTCTAAACAATTAGGCATAAATGACATGACTTAGCGTAAAACTTGTATGTATCATAATATCACCAAACTTACATATGATAATTTCATTCCCAAATTCCTATACAACATCATAGGTTTACTCACCAATTTCCACATAACATGATGGGTTCGATAGACCACAATAGTTCATAGGCATATATGATAGAATAAACATGAATAAACATGAATCAACATCACATACAACTTGATACAATTCTATTTTACAAATCATTACAAATCATGTCTTTAATTTATTCACATCTGAAAGATAACTACACTTACAATCAAAAGGAAAAACATGATTTCAGGGATCTGTATTCTGAAACTGAAATGCTCGCCTTTGATGTAGATCGTTGAATTCTCTTAGTTGAATTAGATTAGTTTTGAATTGATTTTGATGTAGCTTCTATCTTTCCTTTTAGTTGAAAGAGATGACGACAATTCTAGGTTCACCATTGACGGCATAACGGCTCTAGGAATATTTTTGTGTGGCTTAGGGTTTAGATTTAGGTTGCTTATATAGAAGTTTGATTTAACAGGAACCATCAGATTAACCTAGAGCAAATCAAAGCCATTCAGACAAGATAGAATAGCCACATTAGCCCTAATGGCTCAGCAAGGAGTCCATCAGAATCAATCAGATGCCACATCTGCCATAGAGAAAACCGGTCCACGGGTTGACAGCCAAACACCCTGAATCAACCCCTAGTCGACCCAGCGAAGCTCGGGTCGACCTCAAAAATGGGCCGGTTCGGTTATTCCCCCTCCCGATTCGCTGTTTTGAACTTTTTTGCATATTTATTTATTTAATTTTTATATATATCTATTAGACTAAAAATTGGTTTTAACACCCAAATGTGCTATGAATTTAATGAAATAGAACTAAAAAGCAACAAAGAACACACGATTTATAGTGGTTCGGCGTTAAAGAGCCTACGTCCATTTTCTATTCTTTTAATTGATGATTCAAATGCAAATACAGCAATGATTCTCACTCAACTTCACAATTGCAATGCATAAACTCACTCAAATCTCTCAAAAATAGACGTTAAGAGATGATTTTGATCTGAATATAGTTATGAAATTCGGCTATGGAGGAAGTTAGAACTGAGAATTTGCCAAAAGATCCTTTCAAATGCCTCTAGATGGTGTATTTATAGGTGAAAAATCTCTTCGAGGTGGCTCCGGTTCGGAATTGCGTGGCACCCATCCCATAAGAGTCGGGTTCGGAGGCTTCAAGATGTTGACAGCGCATCGATTTAGTGGGAGATCGTGGGAGAAATGGTCATGCTTGGTCCGAGTCATCAGAAAACATGTGTAGCAATGGTCACAGGCTCAAAGAAAGGGGTTCAGATCGGCTGCCTCCGATCCGATGAGGCCACTTGCTTTATGATGTTGCTGACGTACACCTCCGATCCGAACCGGTACGGTATCTGCGTCTTTGATCTCTGCTTTTTTCCTGCGCTATCTCCTTCCGATCCGGATCGATTGGTGGCTTTCTCACTGTTTGCTCTTTGTGTAGCCTAGTTCACAAAGTAGGCTAACATTTTGCCCCCTCGGAGTACACTCTTATTTAAGATAAAGTGTGCTTCGAAGCAGTTTATGAAACGTCCTTTGAATTAGGACCATTGAATGATCTCTTCCATTTACTTGTAGTGTTGTGTCGCTTCATAAAGTTGTGCCTTTTGCTGCTTATATATACCCACAAACCATATGAATTACTTTCTTCATCTCTAGAAAACTTTAAGAGCTTCTTTTTAATGTCCAATGATTCTTCCAGGTGAGCTTTTTCTTTACTTTTCCTCAAATTCAACCTTCGTGACAAGTCCATGTGTATAATCTTCTTCGGTTCAGACTCCGATTCGAATGGATTTCCCTTCTGTATTGCTTATCAATGGGCTAACAGGCCACCATGCACCAGTGGGCCTGAATCCCGGTCCGAACGGGGTGAAGCAGGCTGGGAAGATGAGTGGTCACCTTAATTTTATATAAATCCGCATCCCATCTTCTTCTTCCTCTCCTTCCTTTATCACTCTCGCCTAAACAGATTTTGCATCGAAACCCAAAAACTCCAAAACTCTCTCGTTCTTCTTTAAATTAAACGACTTGGTAGGTTCAAAATCTCGAATTACTTTACCGTAATCGTTTTCAGTTTAGATTTGTGGTAAAATTGAGCGATTCGATCATGGCGTTTGCCTGGTTTCAACGCCTTGGCCTCCTCTCTCCTCTCTGTCGTCGTTGGTGGCTTTGTCACCACCTCGAGGCGTTGAGAGGAAGAATTTGGGTTCTACAGTATATTTGAGCATGTAAGTGCGTGGACTTAATTGGGGTTTGTAAAATGGAGTTGGGTTCGGTATTGGTTAAGCGAGGCAGAAAATGAAGGAGATGAAGGAGAGGAGAGGAACTGGGATCAGTTCGGGGGAAGAAATGTTGGAATGAAGGAAAGGGAAAGATGTTTGCAAGACCGGATCGGGTCAGAGTAGAAAAAGGAAAAAGGAAAACAAAACCTACTTAACAGGATTGGATGGTGTTTATAAGAACGGATCGGGTCGGAGCAGGAAAAGGCAAAAAAGGGAAAACAAAACCTACCTGATCGGGTCGGGTTGGAATAAGAGACAAAGAGAAGAAGGATTATTCAAGCTGATCCGATCCAATCCAAAAGCCTACATCCGAACCGATCCGGTTCTACTCACTGGGTGTGAACATCTGCTTCAGAGCGAAACACGACTTTGCCCCCCGGTCCGATCCCAATACACATATCCGAACCGAACCGAAACAGTCTAACTCAATGTGCAAGAATTTTTCCAACTAGCTTAATCAATGCTTGGCATAACCTTCAACTTGATGAACAGTTAGGGTAGCGCCTTATGAACATAACAAACATCAAGAACTATTCCGAACCATTATTACTCTTTTGAATCTGAATATCACGCTCTCATGTGTTTACTTTGCATTTTTGTTACACATAGCACACACTTTAGTTCACATACACACATGGGGGACACGGGCAACTTTACTCTAATCCTTGCCAATATTTCTTTAATAGTCTAGTGATCATGGCCGAGAGACGTTCATCTAGGTTAGCAAAAAAAATGGAAGCTACGGAAACTTCTGAGAAATTACCATTGATGACATATCTTCTTCTTCAGACCCTGAATGGGACGATGAAGGCCCAGATTATGAAGTAGGAACACATAACAATGAAACCTCTTCCGATAATGAAGCTTCTTTGGGCGATGAAGAGGAAGGAGGAATAGGAGATAATCGAGCTCCTGATGAGTTTGAGTCTACCAATATCTTGGAGTTACCCAAAGACTCTTTTGAATCGACGATCGATGACGACATACTTGTTCGCATATGTTTAAAGCACGGGATACTAAAAAGGGATACTCTAGTGCCATCGAAAGCTGATCGTCCCCACAATCCTCTGGAAGGATTTATGGCAATTACCCGATTGATGTGTATGGTTGGGGATATTCCACCGTTTCCACCTTTTGTTGTCGATTTTCTAAGACAGATGCGGATTGCCCCCATGCAGTTACATCCCAATTCTTATGCTTACTTATATACCTTATACATAGCATACAGAGAGATTTTAGGTACAGAGCTTACTTTCGATAACGTCCACTTTTTTTATAATTTCAAGCATCGGACTCGAGAAACCCCCTCCTTCTCCTATTTTGAATCAGTCCCAAAGAGGAAGATTATTTCAGCTCCATTTAGCAGCAAGGCCAGCGATTCTAAGCTCGAATGGTTCTATATCAGACAACAGCCGGGGTGTGCCAGGAGATGGACCAAATCAAGTAAAGCATCGATCTTTCAGATTTTAATTTTCATGCCAACACATTAACCTGCTTTCTCTTTTGTTCGCAGTTGATAACCCAAAGCAAATATCGGATCAATTATACTTTGATCGGTTGCATCGACTCCTCAATGGCGATCAAAGATTTCTGACCATCGATGAAGTTCTTAAGAATGAGTACCTCCATCATCACGGGTTATTATCTATTACCCGTAGCATAGGTCATGGGTTGGGTTCATATGTATACATCCCCCCAGTGGACATAATTCCTGGAACGGGCGAGGGCTCGAAAAGTCCAACAATGCCTCTTCGGACTTCACCTTCTCCATCTTCAACTCAGGACGAGGAGTTGGCCAACATAGCCGAAAAGCACAGAGAAGGGTACACCATCCCTGATGATGCTACCACTCCTGAGAAGTCAATGTCTCCTAAAGAACTGCCAATAGACGCTTCTCAAGGAGATGTCCCCACTACCGATGATTCCACATTTCAAGGTTTAGGAGATCTCCCCCTACCTGAAACCATCTACACTTCAGAGGATTTTGGCACAAATCCTTTAGTTTTCACTTCTTCAGAGGAGACTACTCCCGTTAAGGCCAAAGAGCCCACTCACGCTGGCCTGGCTTCGGACTCGGGTTTGTCGGGGGGAACACCACTTAGGATGCACTTAACACAACAGCACCACACTTCACAGCACTTACTTCTCATGAGAATACTGATTCTGAATTCCACTTACATTGTTGCACAGGTACAATGTCTCGCCCTTACTATGACATCAGGAAAATACGTCGCAGCATGACTAGACCCCCTTCCGATGTCGAGCATGATCGCCGTGAAAGCCGGGGTAGAGAGGACAAAAGGCCTCATGATTCTTATCAGTCGCACACCTCGCGCTCTCACTCCCCCGTCCGTTTGGATCCAGACCGATATAGAGGCTATCAGAGTCGTCGGGGAGAAGACACATCGCAGCCCAAAGACCGAACTTCTCCTCAAGACAAACTCAGTCGGGAAAGGAGCCCGCCGAAAGATACCGACTCACGAGGCAAACATAAGGTTTCTGATAAGCGGCCTAGAAAGGGTGATGTAGCCATCGTGTCCACTAAACATAAGGATACTGAGCTAACATACTGCGAACCTCCACCACTGGATGTTGAATCTAAAGTTAAGATGGCATATCTGGAGAAGCAGTTCCCCGACCACTATTTTGAAAATCTGACTTTCTTACTCGCTCTCGAGCCTATTTCCTCAAAGTGGGCAGATGAGGCCAGAGCGAAGATTGATGCAGTCGAGAAGCAATATTTGGAGATGTTCAAGTATTCACGTAACCTCTCCAGAATCATTCGAACTTTAATTACAAATGTTAATTCAATGAAAAAGACTGCAGATGCTGATGCAAAGGCCTTGAAAAATTTGGAGAAGGACCTTGAGGACACACAGGCCCAACTTGTCATCGCTCAACGAGATGCTACCAACTTCAAACAGCAATTTGAAGAGTTACAAAAACGTTATCTTGACTTGCTGGAATCTCATAGTCAAGAGCGTTTGGAGTTGAAGAAACAGGCGGAAGATGCTAAGTCTGACAATGCCAAAATGCAACTAGCTTACAATACTCTTGAGCGAGAAAAAGCCGATTTAGCGAGAAAAAATGCTGAATTGGAAAAGCGAAACGCTGACTTGGAATCCAAGTTAATGGAGGCAGAGAATAGGGCTGCCCTAGCGGAGGGGAATGTGGAAAATGTTATTAAATCTGTTGATGAGACCCGTAAGCAGCTGTCAGAGGCTCAAGAAGAAGTGCACGGTTTCGGCGAATTACTGATTGAATTCTTCGCGCACATAATTCGTCACCGAAACATCTCTTTGATTGAAGATTATCCAACTACCTTAGTTCACGTATGGAGTCAAATTATCGAATAGGAGAAAGAGGAACTCAAGGTAGACTTCGTCGACGAAGACAAGCTTATGGAAAAAAAAAAATAAGAGATGATGAGCCGGCATGTTTGGCCGAGGGGCGTCGCCTCATTGCCGCTGCTATTGAGGAGGAGAAGCGGATAGCCAAACAAAAGAATATCCTCGAGGCTGGTTCTTCTTCTACTACCGATGAAACTTTTGAAGTTGAGGGATATGACCCCGAAAACCCGGGGATCCCTCAGGCATCTCTTTTATCTCCCATACCCGAGACGGCGTCAGAGACGGCAGTCACTCCAGCTGAGAAATCATCGGAAGGTATTTCTACCTTTTCACCCTAATTCGTCAAGGCTGTCTCCACTTTTCATCACATAATTGGGCAAACGATGGAGGATCCTTTATTTTCTCCTGAGTTGATAACTGTTGCTTCTCATTCTGTAGATGTTGAACCGACCGAGAAGACTGGTGTGCCTCAGGGAACCACCATCGGAGTAAAATCCGTGGAAAAGGCTCAAGGAGAAAAGGATAAGGCTGCCACTGTAGAGTCAGGAGGGGAGCTGAACCGTCTAAGGCCGACGCTTCTCATGATGACGAGATGATAGATGCCTTAAAAGATGATGGCGGTAGCGAGGGGCACGAGGAAGACCCTGATGTGGCCATAATTGGGGATTCAAAAAGTGCTGATGACGTCACTTTAGCTGAAATGAAAGCCGAACAAGACAAACGTATGCAGCTAAAAGTTGAAGACTTGAACCCTGAAAGCCTTAAGCCTCTTGCAGTGGTGGATCCTGGATCAAGGTTAGTCATTAAGCTTTCAACTAGGTCTATTACAAAAGAGCTTGCTAAAAAGTCTTCTCTTGATTCCAGTGTTCCAACTCCTAGGAAAAATCAGCCGATTCTAGCACTTCGGTTGCAGGGAAGAAAAAGCCAAAGCGCATTTTGACTGATGCTGAAAAAGAGGCTAAGGATGCTCAGAAGGCTGCCAAAAAATCCAAGTCCGCTCCAAAGCCCAAGTGATGAAGTGCTTTGTTTTATTTTGGCATTTAATTGGTCCGCAATTGTTGCAGCGAGTGCGGCCCTCGCATCTTCTTTTTTGCTTGTTTTCCTTGCACAAACTCACATGTTTGTAAATAAAAATAGTTTATTTCCTGCAATGCCTGATAGTCGTTAGTTCAGCACTTAAGTGAAAATACAAAAGCGTGTCAAATTAAAGTTATATAATGAAGTCATTGTTGAGGGGAATATGTATGCACATATATGCCCCTAGTTAATCTCGGATAGTCGAGCAAGAATTATTCAAGATTGATTGAATTAAAAAATCCAACTGCCCCCGATTCTCTGACGGGGCCATATTCCTTTTGTCGTTGATGCCTATTCTTTCTAGCATCTTTATACTCTCCTGTCTCATAACCAGATTAGTGTATCGCTGAGGCGGTCTCTCATCTGGGTGCACCATTACGCCTCAGAGGACGCCGTCTTCCCGTCCTTTATACTCTCTCTCGATTCTTGAGAGTTAGAGTTAAGAGTGTCGTCTTCCCATTCTTCTGTGTTTTATCGTACAGACAGTCATTTTATTTGCTCCTGCACATAGGCCATCTCCAACTTTTCAAATTTAATTTAACATTTCGTGTTTCACAGTCATGATAGAATAATTGTTGGAGATATAAATAATGCAGGAAAGTAAATGACACACGATATTTTTATAGTGGTTCAGCTAAGTCGTAGCCTACATCCACTTTATAATCCTTTGTTCACATAAACAGACTTTTTAAGGCAAGTCATGCCTTTTTACATAGCTTATGAAAACAAAAGAGATGACATTTCATATTTAGCTCAGATATCTTCGTAGGTGCTGAGCGTTCCAGGCTCTGGGAATCTCCTCACCGTCCACGGTCGTTAGCTTGAATGCTCCTGTATCAAGCTTCCGTTGGATGGTGTATAGCCCTTCCCATTTTGGACCCAATTGGGTTGAAGGCGGGAAGACTCGTTTCAATACTAGGTCTCCTGGTTCAAAGGTTTTGAGGCGAACCTTCCGGTCATAATAACATGTTACTTGATGTCGATGTCTCGAGGCACGCAAGTCGGCTTCATCTCTTTTTTCTTTAATCATATCAAGAGATTCTAGGAGGAGTGCTTTATTTGTCATCGGGTCATAGTACACAACTTGATGAGATGGGACTTCCAATTCTACCGGGATCACTTCTTCTGACCCAAAGGAATGTGAATAGGGAGTATGGCCGGTAGCCGTCTTAAAGGTCGTCCTGCAGGCCCATAAAGCTAATGGCAACTCATCTACCCATCTATCTTTGGCCTGCTCCAACCGCTTCTTTAGAATTTATTTAATGACTTTATTTATGGCTTCGACCTGGCCATTTGACTGCGGGTGAGCTACTGCAGTGTATCGTTTATCAATCTTATATTTCTGGCAGAAGTTTTTGAACTCGATGCTGTCAAATTACATCCCATTATCGGTTATGATGGTCCTCGGAATCCAAAATCGACAAATAATGTTTCTAACCACAAAACTGATCACCTTCCTCGCCATGATGGTTGTTAAAGGTTCAGCTTCCACCCATTTTGTGAAGTAGTCCACGGCAACGATCACGTACTTAGCTCCTCCTCTGGCAATAGGTAGCACTCCAATAATGTCAATTCCCCATATGGCAAACGGCCACGGACTTACCATCGACTTGAGTTGGGTCGGAGGCGCTCTGCGAACTTTAGCGAATCTTTGACATCTATCGCAGCGTCGTGAATAATCAGTCGCGTCTTTATTAACTGTAGGCCAGAAATATCCGTACCGTAACACTTTCTTTGCTAGGGTTTGACCCCCAGTGTGATCTCCACACTCACCTTCATGCACCTCTGGCAGTACATGTTTAATGTCGTCGTGTGCGATACACCGTAATAGGAGCATTGAAAACCCTTGACGATAAAGGACGTCGTCCTGTAAAACGTATCTTGCAGCCTTGCGTCTTACAGCTCGTCTTTCGCTCTTTTTCAATGGGAGGGTTCCATTCTTGAGAAAATTCTTAATTGATGTCATCCAGGATTCTCTTTCTAGTTCAACTTCCAAGGCTAGCTCTGCTTCCATTAGGTCGAAACTTGGTGAATCCAACACCTCTATCGGAACCATTTCGGTTTCTTTAGGATTATCATAACTTGCTAGCTTCGCCAGTCGACCTGCTTTCTGATTTTCCGCTCTTGGGATGTGTGTTATGCTATAATGCTCCAAACCTTCCAATAACTCCTTTACCTTTTTGAGATAGGTGATGAGTCGAGGTCCTTTAGCAGCAAATTCTTCCCGAACTTGACATACAATTATCTTGGAATCGCAATATATATCTAGTGTCTTCACTCCCAAATCTTTGACGAGTTTCAGCCCGGCAATCAGGGCTTCATACTCGGAATCGTTGTTAGTAGCAGCGAATTCTAACCGTAATGCATAGTAGATAGATCGTCCTTCAGGAGTTATCAAAACAACTCCGGCGCCGGACTTTCTATCATTCTTGGCCCCGTCCGTATATAATTTCCACGAACTTAGCTCTAACTCTCAATCCAAAGCAACTACCTTGTCATCCACCGTTTCCTCTTCAAGAATTGTAAATTCAGCTATAAAATCAGCCAATGCCTGCCCCCTTATTGATCTTCATGTATGAAAGTTCAAATCAAACTGACTCAGCTCGATATTCCATTTAAGTAACCGCCCCGATGCTTCGGGTTTCTGCAACACTTGTCACAAAGGTTGATCGGTATATACAACTATCGGGTGTGTCTGAAAATAATGGCGAAGTTTGTAGGAAGCAATCAGGAGGCTATAAGCAAGCTTCTCTATCTTCGGATGGTTACGTTCTACAACAGCTAGTTTTTTGTTTACGTAATACACAGGTTTCTGGACTTTATTCTCTTCACGTAATAGTGTTGCACTGACGGCGTGAGATGATACCGCCAAGTAGATGAACAAATCCTCATGTTCCACAGGCTTTGATAATATTGGAGGCTTTTCTAAGAAGTCTAATAGATTCTGGAACGCCTCCACACAGTCGGATTCTACTCAAAATTTCGCTTTCCCCGTTTTATGAGATCAAAGAAAGGTACACACTTGTCTGTTGCTTTGGAGATGAACCTGCCCAGTGCTGCAACCTTCCCAGCTAAGCTTTGAACATCCTTAATCTTTCGAGGCTCTTCTATATTCCGGATTGCTGCTATTTGGTCCGGATTGATTTCAATTCCTCTGGAACTCACGATAAAGCCAAGGAACTTGCCTGACGCCACTCCAAAAGAACACTTCAAGGGATTCAACTTCATCCCATACCTTCGTAGTATGCCGAACATTTCTGCTAAGTCCTTTATATGATCGGGAGATTGCTTGGATTTCACGAGCATATCATCTACGTAAACTTCCATGGCTTTCCCGATTTGATTGAAAAACATGCGGTTGACTAGGCGCTGATACGTGGCTCTCGCATTTTTTAACCCAAATGGGATTACCACGTAACAATACAATCCAAGTCTGTGATAAAGCTCGTATGCTCTTGATCTGGTATGTGCATGGGAATTTGATTGTACCCGGAATAGGCGTCCATAAAGGAAAAAAGTTCATGCCCGACTGTCGAATCTACTACTTGATCAATTCTGGGGAGAGGAAAGCTATCCTTCGGGCAAGCCTTGTTCAAATCATAAAAGTCGATACATGTTCGCCACTTTCCGTTTGACTTTTTGACTAGGACAGTATTCGATATCCAATCGGGATATTTTGAATCCTTGATGAATCCACTACCTTTCAATTTCCCTACTTCTTCTTTCAAAGCTGCTGACCATTCTAGGCCTAACATTCGTCTCTTCTGCTTGACTGGTGGGTACTTTGGATTGATACACAAAGAGTGGCTCATGATGGTAGGAGAAATCCCACACATGTCAGCGTGAGTCCAGGCAAACACATCCAGATTTGCCTTTAAGAAATCAGCCAATTCCCTCGCTCTAACTGGATCCAGTTGTGAGCCGATCTTTAGTACTTTTCATTGGATCCGTATCATCAATAGGTACGTCGATTGTTATTTCGTTGGGAGTTGGCTTCCTATCCCCGGGTTCTCTATCCTCTCTGGTATCTATGTCCTCGAGCACGTCTGAGGGCGACTCCCTTGGGGCAGGACCCCGTAATTGCTATGCTGAGGCCTCCTTTGGAGGGGTGGAATCATCCTTAGCATCTATATTTAACCCTTTCATTAACATCTTTAATTCTGTCATGTAACAAGCTCGTCCCGTAACTTGGTCGCCCCTCATCGTCCCAACTCCTGAGTCAGTCGAGAATTTAAGCAGCAAGCACCAAGGCGCAATATATGCCCTAAATTCGGCAAGGGCTGGTCGTCCTAGGAAGGCATTGTAAGGCGACTCCACATCCAAAACTACAAACGGGAGGATCCTTACTCTCTGGCGATCTCCCTTCCCTAGTGTGACTGGTAATTCCACAAAACCCATCGGAGTTGTAGATGCTTCGTTAAAGCCACGTATCCATCCTTCACATGGCTTTAAGTCTTTTGCTTCAAGCCTCATTTGTTCGAAAGCTTTCTTGAAGATGATATTGACCGATCTTCCATTGTCCACTAACACCTTATAGACTAAAGCAGGGCCAATTGTCGTGGTAATCACTAATGGATCGTCGGTTGGAGATTGAATTCCAGAATCATCTCTATTGCGGAATATGACATCATCTGACATCATCTTTTGTTGTTTTATTGGAGTGACGTCTTCAAGGTTACTGCATTCTCCTACTTCAAAATGCTTGGCGGCGTTGACGTACTGGTCCATTGCTTTAAAACTACGACCAACTAAGTGAGGTCCGCCTATAATAGTATTAATGACGAACCTCTTACCTTTTTGCTGAGCTGTGGGTTTTGAAGCAGGCTGGTCCTGGTTTAGGGCTTGTCCCCCTTGCCCCCTGTCCCTTGGGGCGACCTTGTTCTCATCCAACTTCCCTTCTCGCAGCAATTTTTCAACGATATCTCTCAAATGACGACACTCATTGGTGGAATGACCGTGGGTACCATGAAACAAACAAAACTTTCCTGTTGCAATCTTTTTCTCAGTAGAATCTCTGGGTGGTGGTTTTTAGTACTGCAATATGCTATATGTATCTAAATAAATGTTCTCCAACGTATCATTTAACGGCGTGTAATTTTCAAAAGTCTGGAGTTTGGGTCTTTTATTAGAGCTATTCCCTCGGTTTCTGTTCCTTCTATTGCCATTCCCGTTTCTGTTGCTATTACCACCACTTTGGTTGCCAACATTTACTTCCACCTTCCCTGAATTGTCACCAGATTTCTTCATAACAACGTTACTCTAGACACCTTCCTTCGAAGACCCTTCGGACTTTCTCTTTCGATTTGCCTTAGCTTCTTCTCGCCTTAAGCGGATACTAGCCTTTTCATAGAACAATTCTCTAGTAGGAGGTGGTTTTCCAGCTAAGTAATCCCCAAACTCTGTGTCAGGATCTACCCCTTCTATCAAGGCCATTAGGATAGTGCGCTCATGGGGATCACTAACTTCAGTGACGGCCAGGTTGAAGCGATCCAAATATGACTACAAAGATTCTCTTGGGCCCTGTTTAATCCGTGACAATTCTGTGACGGTCTTGGACTTTTGGGCATGGAGTCGAAACTGATTCATGAAGCGCTCACTCAATTCTGTGAAATTTGATACTGACCGAGGAGGGAGTCGGGTGAACCACATTAAGGCTACGTCTTCAAGATAGATTGGGAAAGCTTTGCATTTTACGGCATTTGGAGCTACTGCTGCATTCATGAACCATGCATATCTCATCAGATGCTGCCCTGGGTCTATTCTTCCCGAATATCGATCCATCTAAGGCAAGTTGAATCGCCGTGAGAACTGGAAATTCAGTATGTCATCTGTAAAGGGTGTATGACTTCGTTCAATGCCCCAATCTTCATTAGTATACTGCCGTCTTTCGGACAAGATCTTGTGCACCATTGCCCATACATCGGCGTTTATTAATGTCTGTACAGGCTGCCTAGATCTGATGTTCGGATTACCCCTGGGTTCCTAATCAGGGGATAACCTCCTGTTTCAGGCGGTAACTACTCTACATTGCTCTCTGTGCTCCCGGTCGATCTCAGGAGGTAGAGGTTGGAGAAGCTGTTGCTGTGTGGGGTTGGCAATAAAAGGATCCCTGGGTAAGACGTGGGATCCGTGCATAGGTAGCAACATAGGCTGTTGCAGACTCGGGTCATCAGGGGCCAATACACGAGCAGCATCTTCTCGGGATCCTAAAGATCCAAAAGTCAATTGATCAAGGTTCTGAGGTCGTTCAAGCGGCCTTCTCTTGCGAGGACGTTCCTCCTCCGAAGAAGACGAATCATCTGTAGTAAGATGGCGTGTTGGGGAAGGA
Source organism: Allium sativum (assembly GCA_030737875.1). Taxonomy (NCBI): domain Eukaryota; kingdom Viridiplantae; phylum Streptophyta; class Magnoliopsida; order Asparagales; family Amaryllidaceae; genus Allium; species Allium sativum. Next base: position 896,678,330 of record CM060918.1, read on the forward strand.
GACTTCTGCCTCCGGAGCTCCGGCAGCTCTCTACCCATAGTGATCGTGTTTTCCTGCATGCGAAGGTTGTCACGCCATTGGGCTTCCAATGCTTCTTTAGTGCTCTGAAGCATGTCAAGAAAACGTGAAAAATCTCCCTGAGTAATGGGTGCAGATGGATCAGGCTGAACATTAGTCATCGTGGCTGGAATCGGAGCGTTGGAGGGAGCTCGAGTAGAAGTTCCAGCTTCACTCTGGTTCGGATCGGATCGGTTCACAGCAGCCTGGTCGGGGCGGTTCGAATGGAGAGAGTGAATGCCCCCGACCTCATCAGATCGGATCGGATCGGTGCCTTCCACCCGGTTCGGATCGGCACCTCCGATCCGATTCGGATCCTCCTGATCGGAGCGATCTGCTCTAGAGCTTTGAGCGCGTGACCTTGTTAACACAATAGCTTGCTGATCTTCTCTGGAATCATTTCCCCTAGCGCCTTGCGCTTCTTTTCCTTTGGTCTTAGCCATAATACTTGATTCTTCAACGGTTAGTCAACAGGTACTGAAAAATGTCAGAGAGAAGGGATTAACTTCTTTGAACTTGAAAGTCCAAATAGTAGAATGATAATCCCGAAAAGGCTGAGAATTCGAAAGGTTCTCAGCGAAAGCACCAAAATGTTAGACCAAAAATTGGTTCTAACACCCAAATGAGCTATGAATTTAATGAAATAGAACTAAAAAGCAACAAAGAACTCACGATTTATAGTGGTTTGGCGTTAAAGAGCCTACGCCCACTTTCTATTCTTTTAATTGATGATTCAAATGCAAATACAGCAATGATTCTCACTCAACTTCACAATTACAATGCATAAACTCACTCAAATCTCTCAAAAATAGACATTAAGAGATGATTTTGATCTGAATGTAGTTATGAAATTCGGCTATGGAGGAAGTTAGAACTGAGAATTTGCCAAAAGATCCTTTCAAATGCCTCTAGATGATGTATTTATAGGTGAAAAATCTCTTCGAAGTCACTCCGGTTCGGAATTGCGTGGCACCCATCCCATAAGAGTCGGGTTCGGAGACTTCAAGATGGTGACAGCGCATCGATTTAGTGGGAGATCGTGGAAGAAATGGTCATGCTTGGTCCGAGTCTTCAGGAAACGTGTGTAGCAATGGTCACAGGCTCAGAGAAAGGAGTTCGGATCGGCTGCCTCCGATCCGATCCGATGAGACCACTTGCTTTATGATGTTGCTGACGTACTCCTCCGATCCGAACCGGTACGGTATCTGCGTCTTTGATCTCTGCTTTTTTCCTGCGCTATCTCCTTCCGATCCAGACCGATTGGTGGCTTTCTCACTATTTGCTCTTTGTGTAGCCTAGTTCACAAAGTAGGCTAACAATATATATATATATATATATATATTTCTCATATGCATACAAACTTCAAGGCTTAATAACTTCTTCATAAGGTATCCGTTTTATGCAAACCAAATGTCTATGTTGACCAAAATTTTGAGACAAACGTAATAGCGCAACCCATTTCACTTAATTCTTCTTCTAAAAATTAAGTGTTCTTGAATTTGTTAATTTTAATATTCTCAGAAAATTCGGGGTGTTAAATTCTCCCTTCCTTAAGGGATTTCGTCCTCGAAATCTTCAAGTTAAGAAGAATGCATCTTAACATCCAATCATCCATCTACTCATCCATCATCCACAAGCATCCATTGTCCTTAAAAGACTTCTAATGTCATGTGAACATATGCAGAGTGTGTGTATATGTCTCTTGTCTAGTGCAAAATCAGGCGGTCTACTGATCCAGTTGACCTCCTTAATGTGAATCATGAGAGTGTCATGCGTCCAATATGTATGCAAATATCTCTAATCATGTAAATACTATATGTGTGCATATAGTATTTACATGATTAGAGATATTTGCATACATATTGGACGCCATTCTATACACACACACAAGCATCCAATATATATAGGGACATTTCAAATTTGAATCCAATCCTAATTGCATTTATTACGTTAATCTTACGTAAATTACGCTATATTAATATAATAATTATAACGCATACTTGACGCTAATATTCGTATGAACGTGAGAACGTTCTAATGAGACAAGAAATTTCAGCTTGTCTAAATTAAGGTATACAAGTTAATTTCCATATCTTGACCTTTACAATTTAGGCATGATGGCACAACAGCATATAGCAGTAAATGGAAAAATACAACATACATACAAATTTCAACTTGCATCCTAGGCTTATTGGAATGATTTCAATAATGGATCAAGAATTGAGTATAATATACACATATTATATACATGTATATTTACGAGCTCTACTTTATCCAATTTACCCCTTTTTGGTGTATTGCATATAAAAACGTTTATATTTGATAGATTTCGAGTATGAATACATTTGGATTCAAAATAGAACCCAAACCTAATCAAATCATGAATCAACCCAAATCTAAACCCTTTCAGGTTACAATCAAATATTTAGATATAACGATGAATTACATAAAGTAGAAACACCACACCCCCTTTTTATTCTCAATTCAATTTTAAGATCAAGATCCACAAACCCAATAAATTGATAATTCTTACGTAGATATAAAATAGAGGACTTTGGGATTTTTGTATTGATATTATCATTTGCCAAACCCTCATAGGCATAAATATCAATATGTTAATCCATTAAAAAAATAGAATATGTCTAAGAAACACAATAATATTCCACTCACAAGTCTAAAAGGGAGAACAGTAAAATTCTGGTTGTAGATTCAGATCTGGATTCAGTCTTCGTGATGGACATGCTCTTATCCTTCTAATATATATGTAAGAATCACCTTTAGAATCTTATGCATATACAAAACTAAATTCCAGAATTTATACTAAAATCTATATGAATTTATATTAGAGAAATTAAAAAAATAGAGGTTAGAGGAATAGAAGAGAAATTCCTAACCCTTTTGGAATTCAGCATCGGTAGAAGGATGATATGTAGGTGGCGATAAAGAGAGTGATTAGGCTTTATTTGTAAGGTTTGAGGGCCTATATATCGTTCCTTGTATAAGCGTGGGTCGTTTGATTATTTAGATGTAATCCTGGCCATATATTTATATATTCCCCTAAAAAACCATAACCAAACATAGATTCATTTATTGTTTCAGTAGCCAGGCGGTTGGCCGGCGGTCGGCACCCTTCCAGGGGGCAATCAACCTCTTGGTCGCTGAAATGCCCAATGAACGTATATGGCACTAAGGTGTTTAATTATATAATACATTATTTTATTTGCTTAATATATTTCCTTGCTTCTAATATTTTCTGTCCACTCTGTCTTATTCTTTGTTTCAAATTAAAATTCATCCATGTTTCATTTTAATATATTTTGGATATATATATATATATATTACTCATCTGATTATAAATATATATATTTATATTTATATATATTTGTGTTTTACTGTCTAATTTCCTTTGCTTGTAACTTCTTCATACTTTCACCGTTTTCAGCATATTGTATATAAAATGATTGAGGATTTCACCACAAATCCAAATAAAAGATTTTCATAGCCAAATTCTTACAACTGCAAAAATCTCATTTTCCAACCTTATTATTAAATTGTTTTATTTAATTTATTATCAATATTCATGTCTTTTATGGGGTGTTATATTCACTACAACAAAACAGATCTATTAAAACGGGCAATGCCCGTTGTAATAGGGGTTTTAAAACGACCAGCCCGCCCGACGTATTAGGTCATGTTGTAATATGTTCCCTTTTACAACGGGCAATAACCGTGGTAATCACTGGTTGTAATAGATTTTTTACAATGGCCTTTTTTTGTTGTTGTACATTCCTTTAGTAGAATAGTAGCGCGTTGTAATATTTTTGCAACAGGTATTGACTGTTGTAATATCTTATTACAACAGGCAACCCCGTTGTAATACTTTTTACAGCAATCATTCACTTATTTAATATCTATTACAACTAGTTTTCCCATTGTTTAAAGGATGAAAAATAAATTAAAAAACATTGATGCAACATATATACAAATTTTACTCACAATTATCAAAAACAAATACAAACTATATATTCACATTATTTACGAAGTTACACACTTATTTCCCTTTACACAGAAAGTTATACAATCAAGTTAGTGCAAAAATGATACGTAACATGTGCCAAGAGGAAGGGAAAAAAGGAAAAAACTTATGTAATTTAACACGAATTGTTAAAAAAGGAAAAAATCAATGTAACAAGAAAGAAAGAAACACCTTCAAGAAAAGGGTAATTCAACACGGCTTCAAGGAAACTGGAACTTCTAGTAATAAACCGAGTAGTTATTATATGTCGCGCATGTCACTTCAAATGTCACAATCTCTTATAGCCAACCAACAACTGTATCAGCATCTATAATGATCAAATGAACTCAGTACAAACAATGGTTTAAACACAGCTGATAGTCAAAATCAAGACCTATTAACTGTTTGCCAACTCAACTGGGTTAATCTTTCACAAAATTTGATATCATTTATCTTTAAAACCAAAGTTTTCTTTTGCCTTGCACGAAAGATGCACAACTGAAGCTCGCACTTTGTGACACCTCACGTCCATTAATGTCACTCACTAAGGGAATGCATTAAGTTCCATGAAGTGTTAGAGGTAATTAAGAACATAATAGCACAAGACGGACATGTAAAATAGCAGCGGAATTAAAACCTTAAAAAAACTTTATTTAAATCAAAACATCATATACCTAAATATTGAGTTTGCATCATAAGTAAATAATTACATTAATAATCTGTCTTGCCAAAAATATCATAGTACAAAAGCATAAAACCATATTTCCGTGTGATGCCATAAGAGAGTTAACCAGAAGTCAAAGCGATATTTCTATATCCAAAATCCAAGCTAAGTTTAAAGGATCCAAATCAACTCTAAGCACTTCCACCCTAGGAACCTAGAGGAAATGGAAGAGAGAGAAGAAGAAACAAAAAGGGTAAAACATAAAGTCTGGTGAGTCCAGTTACTTTTAAATATAAATAAATAAAAGTATCATGGCAGGTATATATAAAACTGGAAGAACAAGATAACAGCAACAATAACAAGTGTGAACTGAGCAACATAAGATGAACAGAATATATTGCGCTTCTTAAATACATTTCTCTGCACCGCGCAGATACTACTATATTAGAAGTAGAATGATCCCTACTAATAACTTTCCATTACATTTTCTTGATTATTAGGTTACTTGGGCTAATAGCACTCAAGACTTATACGCGCATCGTACCCATTTACTTTCCCATGGATTCACCTAATACAATATATGTAGTTATCTCTCAATATTGAGATACACCCCATGGTACCCCGCTCGCATGGTTTCCACTGTAATGAACGCAGCATCTCTTCCTATGTCGGAGTGATGTACAGATCTGTATATAAAATGTTATGTTCTGCATATATCTATCATTACTATGTTACGTAAGCGTACGGACTGCCACCATCGACCGAATCAGATTCCTTATCGGAATAATGGCCTCTAGTCTACGATACACCACCCAGAGCAGATATGCATGTATCTGGACTTTCCCACGTATGTACTGTAATTGTAGCTCGATGTGTAACACCCCGTAATTCTGTAACATTAAGTCTCACAAACTAAAGTATAAATAATGTTTAGAAGAAGAATTAAGGGAAATGGGTTATTCCATTGCGTTCGTCTCAAAATTCTGCTTGAGATAGAGTCCGAGTTTGCGTAAATCGGACTCCGTATGATTAAGTTATGGCCTTCAGAAGTTTCAAGAATTTAAATAAATAAAAACAGATTCAAAATTCGAATTCAAAACACACACCCGAGCTGGGCGGGATATTTCCCGCCTAGGATCCAGGTCGACTAGTGGGTCGACCTATGTATGTAGGTCGACCAGGGGGTCGAGCTCCCCCCATAGATCGACCAGGGGTCGACCTGGGGGTCGACCTGCTCTGTTTTTCCCGATCTGGACTGCAACGATTTTGACCTATTCTGGACGGACCGGATAGCTTCTAGGGCAATCTAATGGCTCTAAAACACTCCCTACACCTAGACCTAAGGTTTCTCCACACAAATTCTTTTAGGTGTCTACATGCTGTTTCTCTCTAGCCTCCACCATTAAAATAAATCTTATTAAAACAAGTTATAGTTCTTCTTCAAATTGGAGATTCAAATCAAGTTAAAGCTTCAAGTTGGACCATAGGCATTCCGCTTCAAGCAACGTCACTCGAATCATAGCAAATCGCCTTTTCTAAACCGATCACTGTAAGTTCGGTTATTCCTTAGATTTGAACGTGTAATTGGAATTGTGAATGCAATGAATCAAAATATAAAACTATACCAATTTGCAAGTTAATTATCATTGATTCGTGCTTATGTCAAATCGAAAGTTATCTATGCCTTTGGATCTAATTTACGACTATGACAATGAGACTTTTTCCTAAGACTATGACTATGAGACTTTTTCCTAAGACTATGACTACGAAACTGTTGCCTATGAAGCTATTGCCTATGACTATGAGACCTTTGTCTAAGACTATGGCCATGAACTGTCGCCTATGAAATTATTGCCTACGACTATGAATCATAACTATGAGACTATTGCCTATGACATTGGTTAAGAAATTATTGTTATTAGTCGCCCATGACTATTGTGGTTAATTGCCTATGACTATTGTAGTTAGTTGCTTATGACTATTCCCATTGTTACAATTATCCGATCATGTTGTACCTTGAACTGGCATTATGTTGGACCAAATCACCTATGTTTATTCCCTTGATCTCATTTTAGTGTGTAACTTGGCTAGTTTATTCCTATTCACTATTATGTACATCAAACCCATTGGAACCATTATTTTTGTATTTGGTTCATTCTTGCATGCCTATTCTTTTATGTCAATTCTCGTGCTTATCCCCTATTCCTTGTTGTGTCCAAATTAACTTGACCCCTAACAATCTTGTCTAGTTAACATGTTGAATTGGCTAAGTGTTTTCTTGATTACTTAACCCCACCCTTATTGTCTTTGTTAACATGTTAACTAGGCAAGTGGGTGAGGTTAAGTAAAATTAGAACACTTAACTGTCATAACATGTTAATTAGACAAGTGGGTGAGGTTAAGTTAATAGGACACACTTAACCAGTATATATATATATATAACATGATGTGTGATAGGGTTAAGTAACACAAGATGAACACTTAACCAATATATATATATATATATATATATATATAACATGATATGTGGTAGGGGTTAAGTAACACAAGGGGAACACTTAACCAATATATATATATATATATATATATATATATATATATATATAACATGATGAGTGGGCAGGTTAAGTTAACTTGAATGAATGGATAACACTTAACCAAGAATATATATATCAACTTGAATCAGTGGGAGGGTTAAGTACATATCGGGTTGGTGGGTAATATTAGTAATATAAGCCCAAAACTTAACCACTAAATAAACATGCTTGAACCAGCGGAAGGGTTAAGTACGTATCGGGATCGGTGGGTAATATTAGTACATATAGGCCCACAAACTTAACCATTAAATAGACATGCTTGAATAGGTGGGAGGGTTAAGTACATCACGTGTAGGTGGGTAATATTGTATATATATATATATAGGCCCACAAACTTAACCAGTAGGAAACCCTAGTAACGGGGACCTATTTCAGCAGTAACCCACATAGATGTATCACGGTACCCTGAGCTAGGCAGGGTGGGGCACGATTACTGGGTTGATAATAAGCGGTCAAAATAGCGGAAGGGGGTATGTCAGTGTAGGTTCCAACGGTTTACGGGCGTGCACGTACTCCAAAGTGGAAAAAGCAGGCACTGGGTACTAGTAGTTATACACTATGCATCTTGAATCGTGTCGGGTCGCTATCATAAGGCTTGATACACCTTATGGTGGGGCCAGTACAGAGTATCTACATGCAAGAGAGGGCCGACCGACACAGACACATGGAAAATTAATACAAAGTAGGTAGCATAATCCCTAGTTGGACCTAGGTCGCGTAAACCCTGAATCCGAGAAGCGTTCAATAGGTAGCATAAACCCTAGTGGCCCTGGGTAGCGTAAACACTGGTTGAATCTAGGAAGCGCTCGATAGTAAACCCTAGTTAGATCTAGGTAATAAATGGAATCCCCATAATAGATGTACACCTGAAGGCAACCACAAATACGGGGATTGGGATCACGTTATCATATGATCATAGATTACTAGTTTGGACACTAGTAGGTAGTGCAGAGATATAAAATCAGTATAACAGTGTAGTTGCGAAGTAGAGAAGGAGTAGAAGCACATTCAGTTTATCAGTGCATTCAGTTTATCGGTATATTCAGCTTATCTTGCCGTATCCCATGCTTACCGCATGTTATCTTGTTACTATGGTTTAATCTTTTATTTAGTTTATTCATGTCATGACCCTTTGCCTCATTTAAATACTAAGAATCACTGGACTTACCAGACTTTATGTCTGATCTAGTTTGCTTTCGCCTCTTTTCTTCCGTCCCCCCCCAAGGTAGTCAGGGAGGGAAAAGCTCAGCTCATTCTGGGGCCGCTACTCTTTCCGAGCTTGAAGATTCTTTGGCGCATTGCTTTGAACTCCATTTTCTACTTCTATGGTTGGCTCATGCTTTATTGGGGAATATCATTGTCAGTTTGTGCTTCTTATATATTAAACAAGATAGATGCTTTCTGGTAGTAAGTATTAGTGTTGTAATACTGTCTTTGTACAAGCTGTTTTAACAATAAAGGTTATTTATTTTTTGCTACTTTATTTGTCTGTCTTGTAATTTTTCTGCATCTTGTACTAAAAATGCTCCACCGAAGTTAAGGCATTCCCTTGATGAGTGACCTTAACGGAGGTGGGGTGTTTCCCTTGGTATCAGAGCTGAAGGTTACCGGATCAGATAAAAAGACTTGAAAAATTATTTCAAAATGGTTTTAAAAGAAGCATTTTCAAAAGAAAAGTTTTGTTTTAAGGGCATATTCCCCAAATCCATATGCACTATCTTTTGATCCCCTATTTGAATCCTTGTTTCCTTCTTTCCTAAGTCTCCGAGGCTCCTGGCTTTCTGGGAGGTAACCTCATCGCGGCTTGGTTTCGTAGGCTCGACAAGACTACGACACTTGTCAAAGGGCAGATAATTGCCCAACTTCCATCTACAGCCGTAGCAGTTTCACCTACGGCTAAATTTCTTTTGAGCTTTGTAGGATTCTCCGTGCGATGGAAGCAGCTTCCGAGAGACATGTCAACAAGTTACACAAGGATGGCAAACTTGAGAATGAGGGGGTCTGGCTACAAAGCACAACACAAGGATGAAGAACCCATGGATATGGACTTGGCTCACAAAGGAGGGAAGGAAAAAAAATAGTAAAATGTATAACAAAAGGAAGTGTATTTATTTTGGTATAACGGGTTGTATAATTAAGGGCAAGGGCAAGAACAAGGGACAGGATTTTCCGGAAGGCGACTCACCGCTAGCATACCTGAGAGAGAGGCAGTAAGATTTCGGTTGAAAGAATTTTTCCTTTTTGATTATCCTGTTAGTGCTCCTTCCGATTTTACCGCTTCACATCCGTATATATCTGCTTCCATAGTTGAGTCTCTGCACCCTAGATATTGTGTAGTAGAGGATCCCGTTATAGTCTCGAATCCAATTTCTGGTTCGGCCCATTTATCTTTGACTTGTGAGGATTTGAGAATAGCTATATTTATGCTTATGTTTTTGGGCTATGGGTTGATTCTAGGCATTTATTGGTTAGCTAGTAATTATGAAACAAGGGTAGTTAGACTTTCGACTTGCCTCGAGAATACCCTTGAGATTTCGTACGAACCTAAGGGATCAGTTTGTCTTAGCTACCTAGAATCACTTTACTTATCTATCGACGATTTTCGATCCGTTGGGGTAGTCCATGAGTGCGCAAGTTGTTTTGACTAGGGTAGGGTTTCCCCCCTAAGAACTCGAGACAGACTTCCGCATGTATCTAGATGACACTGCAAAGCCAGTTATGCGATCAATGATAATTCTAGAGCAGGATTGGCGAGGATAGCCAGAGTCGGTGAAGTGCTCAATTATTTGGTTGTTTTGTTAGTATCATCTCACATAGATCATCCAAATTCGAAGAAGGTATTCCTTGGGTGCTTGTCTGATATTGGTTTAGGCCTTTGGGGCTTGTACTTGAGGGATGTCGAGTTTGACTAGGATGGTTTGCATGAGAAATAAATGGTTGTGGCAGACGCCCTAAGTAGAAAAAAAGACTGACCTTAAGAGAGGTAATAAGCACATAGTAACCATTAGCTTTAGACCCTCAGACTTGTAGCATGATGGATAAGCTAAGTAGAGGAGAGGCCTCTAATCATCTTAGGATATACACTTGATATAATGGTTAATATCTGTTTATCTTGGAAAGATAGTTCGACTACATTGGATACCTTCTAGCATGGTAAGTGGTCGAGGGCCTAACTTTACTAGTGGGTTTTGGAAATGGAGGTCAAGAAGCTTCGCAACCATGAAGTTAAATTAGATTAGGTACAGTGGAGTGAAGCTCAAGAAGATGCGACTTAGAAGACTAGATACGTGCATCATGCCCTCTTTCTTGAGGGTATATCCTTGATCTCTTTTGCTAGTAATTTTATGCATTCTTGTTTCCATTTTTTAAGTATATCATCTAGGTCCTATCTTCGTGATCCTTAGGTAGAAACCAATGGATATAAACATGTATTTGAAACATGTTATTGTTGATGATTGCAAGTGGTTGCTAGTGGTTGCTCGTGGATGCATATACACACATTAGGCACTAGATCGGCTCAGTCACTTTCATATTGCATTTGCATATATGTATTTGTTTATGTATTGAACTTGATGTGTTGCATTTGAGTGAATGGTTGTGCACTCATATAGAAATGATATGTATCGTTAGGATTGCATACATATTAGACGCATGGCACTGACATAATTCGCATTAAGGAGGTCAACTGAATCAGTAGACCGCCTGATTTTGCAATAAATAAGGACATATACTTACACTATGCATATGAACATGAAAGCATTAGAAATCTTTTTAAGGACAATGAATGCCTGTGATTGAATGGTTGAGTAGATGGATGACTGAATGGCAGGACACATTCTTCCTAACTTGAAGATTTCGGGGACGAAATCCTTTAAGGGGGGAGAATGTAACACCCCGTAATTCTGTAACATTAAGTCTCACAAATTAAAGTATAAATAATTTTTAAAAGAAGAATTAAGGGAAATGGTTATGCCATTGCGTTTATCTCGAATATCTGCTTGAGATAGAGTCCGAGTTTGCGTAAATCGGACTCCGTATGAAGAAGTTATGGCCCTCAGAAGTTTCAAGAATTTAAATAAATAAAAACAGATTTAAAATTCGAATTCAAAACACGCACCCGAGCTAGGCGGGAAATTTTCCGCCCAGGACCCAGGTCGACCTGGGGGTCGACCTGTGTACATAGGTCGAACAGGGGGTCGACCTCCCCCCTATAGGTCGACCAGGGGGTCGAATTGGGGGTCGACCTGCCCTGTTTTTTCAGATATGGACTGCAACGATTTTGACCTATTCTGGACGGACCGGATGGCATCTTGAGCGATCTAGTGGCTCTAAAACACTCTCTACACCTATAAAAGAATGCCTAGCCTAAGGTTCCTCAACACAAATTCTTTTAGGTGTCTACATGTTGTTTCTCTCTAGCCTCCACCATTAAAATAAATCTTATTAAAACAAGTTATAGTTCTTCTTTAAATTGGAGATTCAAATCAAGTTAAAGCTTCAAATTGGACAATAAGCATTCCGCTTTAAGCAACGTCACTCGAATCATAGCAAATCGCCTTTTCTAAACCGATCACTGTATGTTAGGTTATTCCTTAGATTTGAACATGTAATTGGAATTGTGAATGTAATGAATCAAAATATAGAACTATACCAATTTGCATGTTAATTATCTTTGATTCGTGCTTATGTCAAATTGAAAGTTATCTATGCCTTTGGATCTGATTTACGACTATGACTATGAGACTTTTGCCTAAGACTATGACTATGAGACTTTTTCCTAAGACTATAACTACGAAACTGTTGTCTATGAAGCTATTGCCTATGACTATGACTATGAGACCTTTGTCTAAGACTATGGCCATGAACTATCGCCTATGAAATTATTGCCTACGACTATGAATCATAACTATGAGACTATTGCCTATGACATTGGTTAAGAAATTATTGTGATTAGTCGCCCTTGACTATTGTGGTTAATTTCCTATGACTATTGTAGTTAGTTGCTTATGACTATTCACATTGTTACAATTAACCGATCATGTTGTACCTTGAACTGGCATTATGTTGGACCAAATCACCTATGCCTATTCCCTTGATCTCATATTTAGTGTGTAACTTGGCTAGTTTATTCCTATTCACAATTATGTACGTCAAACCCATTGGAACCATTATTTTTGTATTTGGTTCATTCTTGCATGGATATTCTTTTATGTCAATTCTTGTGCTTATCCCCTATTCCTTGCTTTGATACTATTAGTATCATTTCATGAGTACTTAGAAACTTGTGAAATCATGTTATACGTACGATTACAGCGTGGGAATTTGGGCGTAGCTTAATTAAGTTAACTTGGCATAAAAAAATATGTTGGCATAATCTAAATTTGCTATAATAGTGAATGATTTACATGCATATTAGACTTGGGCATAAATTGGTAAATTTAATTGGCCGCAAAGTGTGTAATTGGCGAGTAAACCAAGTTTTGGACATAAACGGTAAACTAGAATATTAAATCTAGTTTTGACATAAACCATAAATTGGAATATTAATCTAGATTGGGCATGAATTGTAAAAGGGGAATATTAAATCTAAATTGGTATAAACTGCAAGTTGGGTTAATTGATTGGTAAATCGAGTTTTGGGCATAGAATATAAGTATGTTAATTTGCATGACAGTTGAATATGATCTAGGCTAAATTGATTTACGAAAAATTTACATAAATAGTAAATATGTAAATTTAGTAAAAGACGAATATGCCTAACCCGAGGCTAGACTGAGTTGTGATGTAAAACTGTCCGGAACCGACCGGCACATCCAGTGACCACAACAATACATGTCTAATGTGGGTGGTTAGTGCATTAAGCCCAGAAAGACCCGAGGTTAGACTGGGTTGTGGTGTAAACCTGCCCGGAACCGACCGGCACATCCAGTAACCACAACAATATATGTCTAATGCGAGTGGTTGGTGCTTTAATTATTTAATTAATTAAGGCTCATGAATAAATCAAGCTAGAAATGGTGAGGTTAAGTAACTAGGGAAACACTTAACCGTAATAACATGTTAACAAAGAGAAGAAGGGTGGGGTTAAGTAATCGAGAAAACACTTAGCCAATTCAACATGTTAACTAGACAAGATTGATAGGGGTCAAGTTAATTTGGACACTTAACCAACTTAACATGTTAACTAGGCAAGTGGGTGAGGTTAAGTAAAATTAGAACACTTAACTGTCATAACATGTTAATTAGATAAGTGGGTGAGTTTAAGTTAATAGGACACACTTAACCAATATATATATATATATATATATATATATCATGATGTGTGATAGGGTTAAGGAACACAAGAGGAACACTTAACCAAAATATATATATATATAACATGATATGTGATAGGGGTTAAGTAACACAAGGGGTACACTTAACCAATATATATATATATATATATATATATATATATAACATGATGAGTGGGCAGGTTAAGTTAACTTGAATGAATAGATAACACTTAACCAAGAATATATATATCAACTTGAATCAGTGGGAGGGTTAAGTACATATCGGGTTGGTGGGTAATATTAGTAATATTGACCCATTAACTTAACCATTAAATAAACATGCTTGAACCAGTGGAAGGGTTAAGTACGTATCAGGATCGGTGGGAAATATTAGTACATATAGGCCCATAAACTTAACCATTAAATAGACATGCTTGAATCGGTGGGAGGGTTAAGTACATCACCTGTAGGTGGGTAATATTGTATATATATATAGGCCCACAAACTTAACCAGTAGGAAACCCTAGTAACGGGGACCCATTTCAGCAGTAACCCACATAGATGTATCACGGTAGCCTGAGCTAGGCAGGGTGGGGCACGATTACTGGGCTGATTATAAGCGGTCAAAATAGCAGCAAGGGGTACGTCAGTGTAGGTTCCGACGGTTTACGGGCGTGCACGTACTCCGGAGTGGAAAAAGCAGGCACTAGGTACCAGTAGTTATACACTGTGCATCTTGAACCGTGTCGGGTCGCTATCATAAGGCTTGATACACCTTATGGTGGGACCAGCACAGAGTATCTACATGCAAGAGAGGGCCGACTGACACAGACAAATGGAAAATTAATACAAAGTAGGTGGCATAATCCCTAGTTGGACCTAAGTCGCGTAAACCCTGAATCCGAGAAGCATTCAATAGGTAGCATAAACCCCAGTGGCCCTGGATAGCGTAAACCCTGGTTGAATCTAGGAAGCGCTTGATAGTAAACCTAGATTAGATCTAGGTAATAAATGGAATCCCCATAATAGATGTACACCTGAAGGCAACCGCAAATACGGGGATTGGGACCACGTTATCATATGATCATAGATTACTAGTTTGGACACTAGTAGGTAGTGCAGAGATATAGAAATCGGTATAACAAGGTAGTTGCGAAGTAGAGATGGAGTAGAAGCGCATTCAGCTTATCAGTGCATTCAGTTTATCGGTGCATTTAGTTTATCAGTACATTTAGTTTATCTTGCCATATCCCATGCTTACCCCATGTTATGTTGTTACTATGGTTTAGTCTTATATTTAGTTTATTCATGTCATGACCCTTTTCCTCGTTTAAACACTAAGAATCACTTGACTTACCAGACTTTATGTCTGACCTAGTTTGCTTTCGCCTCTTTTCTTCCGTTTCCCCCCTCCCCTCCAGGTAGTTAGGGAGGGAAAAGCTCAGCTCATTCTGGGTCTGTTACTCTTTCGGAGCTTGAAGATTCTTTGGCGCATTGCTTTGAACTCCATTTTCTACTGTTATGGCTGACTCATGCTTTATTGGGGAATATCATTGTCAGTTTGTGCTTCATAAATATTAAACAAGACAGATGCTTTCTAGTAATAAGTATTGGTGTTGTAAAACTGTCTTTGTACAAGCTGTTTTAATCAATAAAGGTTATTTATTTTTCACTGATTTATTTGTCTATCTTGTAATTTTTCTGCATCTTGTACTAAAAATGCTCCACCGAAGTTAAGGCATTTCCTTGGTGAGTGACCTTAACGGAGGTGGGGTGTTTCACTTGGTATCAGAACTGAAGGTTACTGGATCAGATAAAAAGATATGAAAAATTATTTCAAAATGGTTTTAAAAGAAGCATTTTCAAAAGAAAAGTTTTGTTTTAAGGGCATATTCCCCAAAGCCATATGCACTATCTTTTGATCCTCTATTTGAATCCTAGTTTCCTTCTTTCCTAAGCCTCCGGGGCTCCTGGCTTTTTGGGAGGTAACCTCCTTGCGGCATGGTTTTGTAGGCTCGACAAGACTACGACACTTGTCAAAGGGCAAACAAGTGCCCAACTTCCATTCGCAACTGTAGTAGTTTCACCTACGGCTAATTTTCTTTCGAGCTTTGTAGGATTCACTGTGCGATGGAAGCAGCTTTTGAGAGACAAGTCAACAAGTTACACAAGGATGGAAAAGTTGAGAATGAGGGGGTCTGGCTACAGAGCACAACACAAGGATGAAGAACCCATGGATATGGACTTGGCTCACAAAGGAGGGGAGGAAAAAAAATAGTAAAATGTAAAACAAGAGGAAGTATCTTTATTTTGTTATAACGGGTCGTATAATTAAGGGCAAGGGCAAGAACAAGGGACAGGATTTTCCGGAAGGCGAGTGCATGCTCTCACCGCCGGCATACCTAAGAGAGATACAGTAAGATTACGGTTGAAAGAGTTTTTACTTTTTGATTATCCTTTTAGTACTCCTTCCGATTTTAGCGCTTCACATCCGTATATATCTGCTTCCATAGTTGAGTCTCTGCACCCTAGATATTGTGTAGTAGAGGATCCCATTATAGTCTCGAATCCACTTGCTGGTTCGGCCCATTTATCTTTGACTTGTGAGGATTTGAGAATAGCTATATTTAAGCTTATGTTTTTGGGCTATGGGTTGATTCTAGGCATTGATCGGTTAGCTAGTAATTATGAAACAAGGGTAGTTAGACTTTCAACTTGCCTCAAGAATACCCTTGAGATTTCGTACGATCCTAACGGATTAGTTTGTCTTAGCTACCTAGAATCACTTTACTTATCTATCTACGATTTTCGATCCGTTGGGGGTATTCCATGAGTACGCAAGATGTTTTGACTAGGGTAGGGGTTTTCCCCCAAGAACTCGAGACAGACTTCTGCATGTATCTAGATGACACTGCAAAGCCAGTTATGCGATCAACGATAATTCTAGAGCAGGATTGGCGAGGATAGCCAGAGTCGGTAAAGTTCTCAATTGTTTGGTTGTTTTGTTAGTATAATCTCGCATAGATCGTCCAAATTCGAAGAAGGTATTCCTTGGGTGCTTGTCTGATATTGGTTTAGGCCTTTGGGGCTTGTACTTGAGGGATGTCAAGTTTGACTAGGATGGTTTGCGTGAGAAATAAATGATTGTGGAAGATGCCCTAAGTAGAAAAAAAGACTGACCTTAAGAGAGGTAATAAGCACATAGTAATCATTACCTTTAGACCCTCAGACTTGCAGCATGATGGATAAGCTAAGTAGAGGAGAGACCTCTAATCATCTTAGGATATACACTTGATATCATGGTTAATATTTGTTTATCTTGGAATTATTAGTTTTTGGATTACAATTAGTATTTATCTTTAGATATGAACATTGTTGATCAAGGTCTGAGAGGTAATTAAAATACCCCAACTTGAACAACATCAGGATTATCTGAAGATGATATTAGTGGTAATCGTAAAAGAGGTTAGTGGTAATTTATAATTTCCATTAGTGTAATAATAGTGCACATTTGGTGGGAATTTGGAAAATATATGACGAGAAATCCGAAGAAAAGGAAATTAGTAAGAAGGAAACTATATAAATGAGAATTCCAAAGTAGAAGAAAAACAAAAAGGGTTAGCGTGAAAATATAACGATATTTTCGGGTTAGGAAGGAAATATAAAGTTGAATTTTATTCTATACTAATAAATATTAGTTATTGTTTCAAGAACGGAATAAAAGATATTACATAACGCTTTTACAAATAATAAGTTGAATGGATTTCCCAAATGTAAATAATAAAGAATGATGTAATAAATGTTTTTAAAGGAGAATTAAGTGGAAATTGAATATGGTTATTTTACTAAGTATTATAGAGAATTGGTTTTGAGAACATTAGTATATAAGAATCAAATATCGTATTTTTAAATAATAAAAGAGTTAGAAGTTTTAACTAAGCAGAAGTGAATTAGTTAGTTTTAATTAAAAGGCCAAGTGTTGTTGAATACTAAACCAGTGAACTCACCAGATTATCATGATTGAAACACTGTTTATTTTGATAGTTAAATCACCGACTATCAAATCTGTCCAATACGATTGTTGGAACGGAAAGACCGTGATCGAATTTATATTCGAAAAGCATTCGGACCAACAAATACATGAAGATAACAAAAGACAATTGAGATGGAGCATTGAAGACCGTGGATCTTCATTAAATGGAAGAACTACAAAAAATCTCTGGTTTAGCAGCCAGAGATAAACTGTGGTTCTGTCGTGGTTGGAATCTACGGATTGCGAGGACTACTCGCTACTGATCCATGGGGTGATTCCTATATTAGATGCAGTAGGAGAGTACCTTCGTTTCATCCTGTTCCCGGATGACTTGTATGGACGGATGTTTGACAGAGTATTTCCAAAGGGATCGCGTACGTTGATTTCTTCAAACGTATCATAGTTGGTGAGCTCCCAACTAGAGTATTTTTTGTGGACATCAACTAGTGATATCTGGCGGATTTGACGATGTAGCATTCAAAGTGAATGGTGACCAAATATTCCAAAAAGAAATTAAAACCTCAAGCCTCACAGCTGGGAAATGACAAAAATCGGGCAGGCAGCATGGCTATGTGGGTCGCTCCCATTAGGGTATATAATCACCTATCTAGAGAAATTCCTTTAGCTTCTTTAATCTATTTCGATGCTGTCACGGTGGTTCGAGCCCAACTGTTGGTGATATACATTCGATACACTCAAGGGAAATGAGTGGTCGGTCATGTGAGGGCCGGGTTGCAAGACGTTCTTGTTGAACCCAATGTATTCGCCTCTAAAGATACACTATCGGCAGGTGGTTCCATACCTTGTCATAGTCGGAATCCAATCTTCAATAAGTGCCCACGGGTTTTGTTTGTATATATATATATATATATATGTGTGTGTGTGTGTGTGTGTGTGTGTGGAGCTGAGATGCAAGCATTCCGCTAGATTGATATCTACTTGTATTTAGACTCTATTATAATATCAAAAAAGATATTGATTTCAAAAATGTTTTGGGTTATCGCAAGGTCAAAACCGTTTGTATTTATGTGTGGATTTGATCTTACAATTAACCTTTTCTTTCAAAAAGATTTTTACTTTAAAATCAATTTTTGTGATAACCTTAATATTGTGCGAGTTTTTCTCACTCTTGTTCACCAGACTGACCCGGTGTTTTGCAAATGCTCGGGTTAGCCCGGGGTGTACAGGTTCAGGTTATTGAATGCTGTGAAGAGACGAGCTGGAAGAGTCCAGACGTATGATATTATACAGCCACTATTCCGCTGTGTATTGTATATGGGACATATTTTTATAACTGTACAGGGATGTTGATTTACTCTGATATTGTAAGTATTTTTAAAAGCTCTCAATAAAGTTTTATTTCTGTATTATATTTTGTTACGCTACGATATGAGACTCTCGTTTTGTGTTGTGTTGGTTCTTCTTCTTCTTCTATTCTAATATTTCTTTCTTTCTTATCTCACCCTCTAATTTCATTCTAATAACGTTCTGATGTTTTTCGGTGTTTGGAAGGTCGGCATGAGGTACGGGAAATATATTTATGTCGATTTCCGGGGCCGAAAATTCCTGTTCGTTACAATGGTATCAGAGCTACTGGTTTAGTAATAACCTTATCTCTGTGGTGTAACTCGATAGAGATGGGGTTAGTAATACCCTAGATCGAGATTGAGTGTATATATATATGAGAGTGTATTTGTAAATTTAATATACAAATGTTTTGTATTGTGTTTGTTGATCGGTTCAATCGTTTAGAAGCGTTGAACTGGCAATCGATACAGTATTGTTTTATAAAAAGGGTAAATGAAATAATTTTACCCAAATTATATTTTGTATAAAAAGGAAATAATTTTATCAAATTATTGAGATAGTAGTGTGCTTGATTGATTTGAATGGAAATCAAATTGGATTGAAATTTTTGAATTGAAACTTAACCTGGTTAAGTGAAAATTTAATTAACAATGACATTGAAATTAAATGAAATAAATTTAGAATTTGAATAAATGATAATTAAATTGGAATCAATCGGGTGTTAATCAATTGATCATCAAATATGTGAAACCAAAATAAAATATTAATATTGAATGTGAATTCAATTGATTTGGTTGATTTGGTTGTGTATTGGTTGTTGATTGTGAATTGTTGTTGTTGGATGATAGTTTGTTCGAATGGAATAATCAACAAATTAGTGGGGCTAAGTGAATTATAAATAAAGGAATAATTTCTAGTATAATTAAAACTGGAATGAAACTGCATATGAATTGGAATTTATGATTTAACCCTGTATTTGATAATAAATTGACGTTATCTGTTTGATTTTGGAATTGGTGTAGTTATACTTGTTGATTAGTGAAATATTACTTAAAAACTTCATCTTTTTATTACTTATATGTGAATTGAGTTAAGTACAGGTGCCAGATGGCCAGGCAGATTGATATCGGTTGAGTAAATCGCATATACGTTGAGAAGATATGCTCAATAACGCTCGTAAAAGGTACGCCTAGGCGAAAATATAAAATTTTGGGGTTTTGGTTTTTGTTTTCCGACCGTGTTGGTCGAGGTATATATATTATTTGTTCCTGCGATATCGCAGATGTCACTCGGTGCAGGGGAGACTCTGCCGAATTTTTCCGGGAATTTAAGTTGTTAGAAAATTCTCGATATTTTTGAAAATATTTATTTACGATATTGAATTGGGTTTTGATTTAAAGTAAATTAGATTTGGAAATTAATGGATTTGTAACATTCTTTCTTAACTTAGCAATTTTGAGGACGAAATTATTTTAAGGGGGGAAGAATGTAACGTCCCGTATTTTTGGCAGTTAAATATTTAATTTAATTTATTATTTTAAATATTTTATTTGGAATATTAATGGATTTTAATATTTAATTCGTTATTAAAAACGAAGTTTGAATGCTATATATTTATATATAATATAAACGAGCTCGAAATGGCGCGGTAGTTCGTAATATGGAGTTTTGAACTTCAATTGGATATACAGAGTCTGATATAAGTCAGATTTCTGTTAAACGAGAAACGTTGAAACCGTGTTGATTATAATTTTCATATGAAAGAGAAAAATTCAGATTCTGTATTTTAGTTTGTTAGTTATACCCAAATCAAATTTTAAAATAGTCGCTATGGAAATCGTTATTAAAATATAGGCCTTTAAAATAGCCATTTTGCAAATGGACTCCGTTTTCGACGAAATCAGTTTCATTGGGACCGTAACGTTAAATTAGCGTACAGTATTAAATTGCGTGGAAAACCGATGTCGTAGGTGACCATGATAGCCGTATACGCCCAGTCATTCTCTATAGCAAGCAATTAAATTAATTCAATTTCATATAAAGATATTTGAGTGTAACTTGAGCAGACGATCGAATTAGGCCGTGAAACTAGTTCCATCGAGTTCGAATCGTCGATTAGAGTTAGGATAGGTATATAGTTTGTTGTTTTTAGAGTCCGAGTAAATTGGTGTCCAAAATGGCATTGTAGTGCGTATAAAAATAGCCTACCGGGAAAACAGTCTCAGAATGCGACGAAATTGGTGTCGTTGGGTTCGTATTAATTATTTATTGTAGGATTTCAAAGTTTCATGTTGATTGGATTTATTTAGTGATCGTGGAAAATTTAAACATGTGTTTTTCACTTGTTTTATAAAGAAATTTTTTCTAACGATGTAGGACTTCGACGACACTTGTCCCATTGGGTCCGGAATATTTTTCTATGCTAGGATTAGTTTTTTTATCAGAAAATAGAAATCGTTTGTGGTGGTTTTTATCATTTACTTCACGCTGAAGTTTCACAAATAATATTATATTCATTTGGTTTGTCTATATAAATGGTTCGAACCCTAATTTCACGGTCAATATGTTTCGTTGGTCAACACAGAGTAAAACCTACGCCTCCACTTACAGTATTCACAACTAAAATCGTTTGATCTTTATACCTTTTTTTTCCTCAAAATCGATCAACTTATTCAACATATCTCCAAGTAGAAACTTGTCCCTCCTATCAAGATCTCGAAGTTGACCCGTAATGGTGGCATTTGAGTAGTCGACGTGGCTGGAATTGGAGCAGGTTCGCGCCGACTTTGGTGAACCTTTCTAGAGAGCATGTAGACCGAGTTGCACGAGTTAGAGGGGGTAAGGAAGAGGTCGTCGAGTTGAAGAAGGGGGGACGGGTTCTGATGAAGTCCCGGTGGACTGGAATGATGGCAGGCGGCTCTTCTTGCGACCTGAATTTTAGAAATGGAAGGCGAGAAGTACATAGTGGAAGGGATCGGTTGTTTGCAGATAATACCGAGTATTTACGATATATAATGGGATAGAAGGGTTCATCGTTGAGGAGACCTGAGTACTCGCGAGAAGAAAGAATGTACAGATCAGCCGCATTTCAAATTTTAACGCAGCTAATTAAGTTGATTTTAATTATAGATTATTAGCGTTAACTAAATCAAATTAACTCAGTTAGTTAATTCATTTCAGGATGGTGGTTGCACAGAACAATGGGAAGAAGATTCAAGGTAGCCGACCGATCCTATTTTGACAGTAACAAAGTATGTAATTAGGAATTAAATAAATAAGTAAGGAACTCAATTTTTTTAAGATAAATTATGTGATTATCATATGTCAATGCTCACAGCCTTAGGTTGGGGCGTATTGAAACAGTGAGATGATACCATTTGGAACCAAGAAGAATGGTTGGCCTGAGTTTCTTTATTTACAAAGTAATTAGTTTAATTTTGTAATCAAGTAAACTAATCATATTTTAAAGATTGGACTGACCGTATGCACTTGCAACAGGTAACCGAATGATGAAAATTTAGGGTACCAAACATGAACAAAGATGAAATTGTAACCAGCCTGTCATGATTATACCAAATGTAATATACATTCTGTTAATATATATACTAGAGAATTTATAATCAATTAAAGTATATTAACTTAAATTCTTAATAACTAATTCGTGTGTCATCAGAATTAGACAAACGAGATGTTGTTGGAGTCACGCTGACAAACACGACATCATGGAACAGACTTGGACAGAATTGGAATGAACTGGATTTTCAGTTAAATTAAACGCTTTTTTAATTTAATTGAAATGAACCGTTTCAACAATGAATCAGATCAAGGTGAGTTAAACTCACTCAGTTTTTCCCCATTTATATTTTATATAAATTGGTTTTTTTTGTGTGCTTTGATTGCTGATGGTTGACTGTTTGCTAGTTATATATTTATTTGTTGATTTAACTGATGAAATTAAACCGTCGTTTAATTTCAGTGAAACACCATATCGTTATTCTAATGATTGGTTCCAATAAAGGTAATTTACCTTGTTGGTCACGTTTATAAAATAAACGTGTTTTAATTGGTTGAATTGTTTGAATTGCTTGTGGTTGGGATTAAATGATCGTTATTTATTATTATCAGTTAAATGAAATTGAACGATCTAACCATTTGTATACAGGGAAGAACAGGTTGGAGGCATCCAACCGGATTCCTTAAATATATTATTTATTTTCATATTATCTTATGAACTGTCATGTTTGGGTGATTGATTTGAGTATTGATCATTGATTGGAAATTCAACCTGTGTTTGGTTTTAACCAATGGGCGGTATTGGTTGGGTAATCGGCAATAAATGGCCTAAAAGTAAATTGTTTTATTTATATAGATTTACCGTCAGGTAAGTTGATAGGACTGAAGTTGTAAAATTTATTTTATAGCTAAAGATACATTTGAATATATATATATATATATATATATATATATATATATATATATATATATATATATATATATATTGAATAAGGGTTTGTTAAAGGGAAATAAATAATTATTATTAATTATTTAAGTTTATAATTAATTATTAATTGATTTAATAAAGTAAATTCTGATATTAATCAGAATTATAAACAAGTGATTAGAGATTAACCTAACAATTGAATTTGGATAATTGTCTTGTTAATAATAATTAAATGGAATTATTTAAATTAATTAAATTATTAACTAATTTAAAAGGGAAACGAATTGGAATCAGTTAATGAGATAATTGTGGTTGGAATTGACTAAGTCGACCGTTTTAAATTAAGATTATTAATAAGTTAGTGCGTTGTGAATAAAATGGTTAAAGAATATTTGTTTAATTTTAATAAGATTTTAAGAAGGGATGTACTATTTGTTTCAGATAATAAAGAGATTAACTACAGAAGTAGTAAATGATTGAAATAAATTATTACTTTTAATTAATAATAATTTAGAAAATTACTTTTTAATGGGAATTCATTTAAGAAGTAATCTAAGTGAAATGAAATCCAATTGAATGGTGAAAGAAGTTTATGAAAAGGTTTTGTTTAAACCGGAGTTTTATAACGAAGTTATAAAAAGAATTTTTAAGAAAATATTATAGCTTAAAATAAATGTTACGTAAGTATTTGAATTAAGTAAAAGGGAATTTAGATAAAAGGGTTTTATAATAAACCAGCGTTATATAAAAGAGGTTTGAGGTGTTATATCGTTAATTTAGAATTAACATTACTTAAAAATGCAATTAGGTAAAAGTGGGTAATTGAAATGAGAATTTCGAGCGGGCAAAGGTTGGACAGATTTGAAAGGAGATTTGTAAAGGTGAATATGGTAAAAGAAATGGGTCATTGGATTTTGTAAACAAACCCGAATTATGAAATGAAATTGTTTAAAAAGGTAAAGAGTTAAAAGGTGGTGTTTATAAGAAATTACTTAATTATTAAATTATTGGAAAGTGATTATATCCGAGAAAGGAATTTTAAAAAAAGTAAGCAGGTTTATTAAACCTTATTTGGAGTAAAATAAGTTAAAATGGAATTTGTGTTGATATTAGAGTGAAATATTGGTTTTTGGATTACAATTAGTATTTGTCTTTAGATATGAACGTTGTTGATCAAGGTCTGAGAGGTAATTAAAATACCCCAACTTAAACAACATCAGGATTATCTGAAGACGATTTTAGTGGTAATCGTAAAAGAGGTTAGTGATAATTTATTATTTCAATTAGTGAAATAATAATGCAACATTTGGTGGGAATTTGAAAAATACATAACGAGAAATCCGAAGTAAAGGAAATTAGTAAGAAGGGAAACTATATAAATGAGAATTCCAAAGTAGAAGAAAAACAAAAAGGGTTTGTGTGAAAATATAACGATATTTTCGGGTTAGGAAGGAAATGTAAAGTTGAATTTTATTCTATACTAATAAATATTAGTTATTGTTTCAAGAACGGAATAAAAGATATTACGTAATGCTGTTACGAATAATAAGTTGAATGGATTTCCCAAATGTAAATAATAAAGAATGATGTAATAAATGTTTTTAAAGGAGAATTAAGTGGAAATTGAATATGGTTATTTTACTAAGTATTATAGAGAATTGGTTTTGAGAACATTAGTATATAAGAATCAAATATCGTATTTTTAAATAATAAAAGAGTTAGAAGTTTTAATTAAGCAAAAGTGAATTAGTTAGTTTTAATTAAAAGGCCAAGTTTTGCTGAATACTGAACTAGTGAACTCACTAGATTATCATGATTGAAACACTTTTTATTTTGATAGTTAAATCACCAACTATCAAATCTGTCCAATACGATTGTCGGAACGGAAAGACCGGGATAGAATTTATATTCGAAAATCATTCCGACCAACAAATACGTGAAGATAACAGAAGACGATCGAGATGGAGCATTGAAGACCGTGGATCTTCATTAAATGGAAGAACTACTAAAAATCTCTGGTTTAGTGGCCAGAGATAAACAGTGGTTCTGTCGTGGTTGGAATTTACGGATTGCGAGGACTACTCGCTACTGATCCATGGGGTGATTCCTATATTGGATGCAGTAGGAGAGTACCTTCGGTTGATCCTGTTCCCCGATGACTTGTATGGATGGATGTCTGATAGAGTATTTCCAAAGAAATCGTGTACGTTGATTTCTTCAAACGTACCATAGTTGTTGAGCACCCAACTAGAGTATTTTTTGTGGACATCAATTAGTGATATTTGGCGGATTTGATGATGTGGCATTCAAAGTGAATGGTGACCAAATATTCCAAAAGGAAATTAAAACCTCAAGCCTCACAGCCGGAAAATGACAAAAATCGGGCAGGCGGCATGGCTATGTGGGTCACTCCCATTAGGGTGTATAATCACCTATCTAGAGAAATTCTTTTTGCTTCTTTAATCTATTTCGATGCTGTCCCTTTTGGGAAACGGTGGTTTGAGCCCAACCGTTGGTGATATACATTCGATACACTCAAGCGAAATGAGTGGTCGGTCATGTGAGGGCCAGGTTGCAAGACATTCTTGTTGAACCCAGTGTATTCGCCTCTAGAGATACACTATCGGCAGGTGGTCCCATACCTTGTCATAGTCGAAATCCAATCTCCAATAAGTGCCCAAGGGTATTGTTTATATATATATATATATATATATATATATATATATATATATATATATATATATATATATATGGAGCGTGAGATGCAAGCGTTCCGCTAGATTGATATCTACTTGTATTTAGACACTATTTAATATCAGAAAAGATATTGATTTCGAAAATGTTTTGGGTTATCGTAATGTAAAAACCGTCCGTATTTATGTGTGGATTTGGTCTTATGATTATCCTTTTCTTTCGAAAAAATTTTTACTTTAAAATCAAGTTGTGTGATACCCTTAATACTGTGCGAGTTTTTCTCACTCTGGTTCACCAGACTGACTCGGTGTTTCGTAAATGCTCGGGTTAGCCCAAGGTGTACAGGTTCCGGTCATCGAATGTTGTGAAGAGACGAGATGGAAGAGTCCAGACGTATGATATTATATAGCTACTATTCCGCTGTGTTGTATATGGGACAGATTTTTATAACTGTACAGGGATGTTTATGTACTCTGATATTGTAAGTATTTTTAAAAGCTCTCAATAAAGTTTTATTTCTGTATTATATTTTGTTCCGCTGCGATGTGAGACTCTGATTCTGTGTTTTGTTGGTTCTTCTTCTTATATTCTAATATTTCTTTCTTTCTTATCTCACCCTCTAATTTCTTTCTAATAACGTTCCGATGTTTTTTCGGTGTTTGGAAGGTCGGCATGAGGTACGGGAAATGTATTTATGTCGATTTCCAAGGCCGAAATTCCCTGTTCGTTACACCCTTTCCAGAAGAAATGGTTCCCCGAACAAAAAGAAAAGGAATCAAGCGGAGAATCGAGAAGATATTTATGGCTTTGGGAAATATGCTTTTCGAAAACAGACATTTTATTTTAAAACACTTTGTTTTTGAAAATTATTTTCAATATATTTTATTCGATCTTACAACCATTTGCTCTGATACCAAATGTGACACCCCATGTCCGTTAATGTCACTCACTAAGGGAATGCATTAAGTTCCGTGAAGCGTTATAGGTAAATAAGAACATAATAGCATAAGACAGACATGTAAAATAGCAGCGGAATTAAAAACTTTTAAAGAAAACTTTATTTAAATCAAAATATCATGGTCCCAAATACTGAGTTAACATCATAAGTAACTAATTACATTAATAATATATCTTGCCAAAAATATTAGAGTAAAAAAGCATAAAACCATATTTCCCTATAATGCCATAAGAGAGTTGACCAGAAGTCAAAGGGATATATCTATATCCAAAATCCAAGCTAAGCTGAAAGGATACAAAGTAACTCTAAGCACTTCAACCCTGGGAACCTGCGGGGGAAATGGAAGAGAGAGAAGAGGAAACTAAAAGGGTCAGACATAAAGTCTGGCGAGTACAGTTACTTTTAAATATAAATAAACCAAAGTATCATGGCAGCTATATATAAAACTGGAAGAACAAGATAACAACAACAATAACAAGTGTGAACTGAGCAAGATAAGATGAACATGATATATTGTGCTTCTTAAATACATTTCTCTGCATGGCGCAGATACTAGTATATTAGAAGTAGAACGATCCCTACTAATACCGTTCCATTACATTTTCCTGACTATTAGGTTACTTGCATTAATAGCACTCAAGACTTATACGCACATCATACCCATTTACATTCCCATGGATTCACCTAATACAATATATGTAGCTATCATTCAACATTGAGATACACCCCATGGTACCCCACTCGCATGGTCTCCACCGTAATGAACGCAGTCCCTCACCCTACGCCGGAGCAACGTACGGATCCCTATATAAAATGTTGCGTTCCGCATATATCTATCATTACTATGCTACGTAAGCATACGGACTACCACCATCGATCGTATCAGATTCCTTATCGAAATAATGCCTTCTAGTCTACGATACACCACCCAGAACAGATATGCATGTATCTAGACTGTTCCACGTATGTATTGTAATTGTAGCTCGATGTCTCAATCGCACGTCCTCTAATGTGCATTGAGTTTCGGGACGGGGCTAAACTAGAAACACGAAACTCGGTCGGAAGCTTTTCCACACCTGTACAGGCCGCCTTTAAGTGCCTTCTAATACAGATATTCCTTGGGTCTGTTTTCCATGGTGGTCATGGCCCCACCTCGGCCCCTCCCTCAACTAGTAAGGACTACAAGAGCTAAGCGACCGCCCCTAATACAACCAATCTAAACATCCATGTGACGTCTACCCTTAACCCTGTACCTCGATAGTGAAAGGTGAAATGATATCTTGGGTTTAGCTCTAGTCTTTTTGCATCCCGCTGGCTGTCGATGACGGATATCCGACGGTCTATTATTCTCGTTGGTCGTGACCCTCTCTACCTCCTCGTAAGGCAACCGTCGAATCCACTGGTGTCACCTCGTCACAGCATTCTGACTGCATAGCTACGTTTGCAGTCAAGGCCCACCCACCTAGTAGTTACGCGCAAACCCAACCTCTGCGAGTACAGCCTAAGACATCTGTCACCGCACATAGGACTACTAGGAGCACCTTATGTACTTTGGGAAGCTGCATGCTTCCCCTTTTAGTCCTTTAGAGCTGCCATAACAATCAGATGAATGTGCACTCCCCTCATTTCTTATAACACCTCGATGATCTAACCCGTTGGGTTATTCACCCTCAAATGTATGGACTGGTCCAAGCGCCTTTCTTTACTATGTTGTTTGACCTTATGTCTAACCATTCTTTTACGCGCTAGTCTTACCTCACCCGGTTCCCATTTAACTTTGTTATATCCGTTCATATTGAATTCTTATTCCAATTTACCAAGTTTCTCTTGCTTATTAATTTCAATCATATAACTTAATCGATTTAAGTTTATTAATAAGCCTATAACATGTTATTCTCTAGATTGTGGCCCAAGGTCTGTAATCCACAATCTATTTTATATTCTTTCTTGGTTACATCATTACAATAACATGTTCTCCTTAATACGTTATTAAGTATATCTCAATTCACATGTTTCCTAATTAACATGTCACTTACCATTTATGATTAAATAGAATTTATTTATTTTACAAGTTTTCCTCATTCTTTCTCATTTAATCATAAATTAAATTTACGTCGTCACTACAACTTATCACTGTTTACTTAGCAGATTATTACGCATATCTAATTTTATCATTTCTACAAGTTATGCTTACCCTACAAGTTGTCTTTAATTAAATAACTTCATTATATTTTCCATCGGTTATATATACCACTAGGTGTCTTTAATTACATAACCTTTTTGGGTTAAGTTCGTGGGCCTATATGTAAATATTATCCACCCCCTTTATTTTACTTAACCCACCCACTACCCACCCAATTATATTTAATCCTAACTTAAGTTCATAATCATACAATCCTTATGGATTAAATTAGGTTAAGTAGTCCAATTCATTACCATGTCCAATTATGGTTATAATGGGCTAGACCTCCCATATTAGGCCTACAACGTGTGGATGTTGGATATGTCGGTTGGGTTCGGGCAGTCTTATTCCACAGTTGGGTCTAACCTCATGTCTTAGCCCGATTCGTATTTGCACACTTAGACCTCTCACATTAGGTTCAATATTAGTGGCTGCTGGATATGTCGGTCGGGTCCGGGCAGACTTCCACCACTAATGCAACCTAACCTCGTGTCATAATTGCAATTACAATTCCTATTTATAATTACTAAACATTCCATTTTTATTCAAATCTACCTATGTCATTTTAAGTGTTTATTTCTCCTTTTCCCCATATTTAATTATATGCCCAATTCATTATTCAAATTATAGACTTTTACACCCCTTTTCAATTCACCTTTTAATTATACACCATATGCTCTTTTTTCCTAAGTTATAAGTCAAGGCATATCTATATAACAAAAAGGACTGGTTAGTTATGGAAAGATAAAGAGTGGCTAAGATTTATTCTGAGGATATATAAAGAAAGGCTTGGATTTGATCACAAACTTTGTCTCATTCCCACGATCTCTCACCCACGTTTTCCTGCGTACTTCCCTTTTTCCTTCATTTCTTCCCAACTAACAATTTTGCACGATCTCCGAAAAGAAAAACAACAAACGAAAACAAGGGAAAAAAATAACTATGCTTAATCCTTTCCCTTCTTCCCCAATTACCGACTCGAAAAAATACTGCTACGAATTTTCGCCCCATCCTCATAATTTCCACTTCACCGCCTCTACACCATATCCTGCCTACTATGACTCAAAGGCCTCCTTCATCACCGGTGTCAACTGATGCG